>CM039723.1:16945477-18276727 GCA_022539455.1 Dendrobium nobile
AACGCCCCCTCCATTCGCCCCCCGTTGGGGATATTGAGGCAGAGGGATAACGGGGAAGGGTAGGATTTGTTATGTTGGAGTCCAGGTTTTAAAAATCGGACTGGACCGGCCGCTTCAACCGGTTCAACCGTGAATCGACCAGTTGTCCGATCCGGTCCAGCTCAAAAACCGGCTTCGCAAAGAACCGGCCTGAACCGGCGGTTCACCAGTGAACCGGCGAACCGGTCCGGGTTCAAAAGAACCGGCCGCGTTTCAAAAAAAAAAATAATTTAATAATAAATAAAATATAAATAATATATTTTACTTCATTACATTTTTTAAAAATATTTTTTTTGTTAATAATGAGATTTTTTATACCATAATAAATGGTTGTCATCTCATGAAACATTTTGTTTGAAAGAAGGAACTGGAAATATATAGAGCCAAAAAGCCAACTAAATTCTTCTCTCTTCATGATGTGGGATAAAAAAGGGTACATGAATGCAAATGAGTTTAAATGTGAGCTTGGGCTTTATTGGGCCATTAAATTGAGTTTGTTTGGGCCACAAATTTGGGCTGGTTGGGCCACGATTTGGACTAGTTGGGGTGCAAAATTTTTTAAATTTTGTATTAATAAATTTGTTTTGATGTATTTTATAAATTAATAATATAAATTTATATTATATTATATATATTATTCTTATTACACATTTTTAAATTTAATTTATTAAATTTATATATTATATTAAATTTTTTAATTTGTTATAATGTATATTATAATAAATCTCATTTATTATAATTATAATGAAATTTAAAAAATTAATTATAGTTAAATTATTAGATATAATCATAAATATAATATATTAACTAAATATTTTATAAATTTATATTATATTATAATATATTCATCATTTCAATTTAATTTAATTATATTAAGAGATAATTTATTAAAATTATATAATTTTAATTCTTAGAATTATATTATTTGATGTTAAATTCACGTAATTATTCTATTAATGTTATAAATTTTTTATTAGATATTTTTATTACATCATCCGGTTCGCCCGTTCGACTGGTCGAAGCCGGGTCGAACCTTCAACCTCTCCTTCTTCGGTTCGTTGTCCGGTCCGATTTTCACAACCTTGGTTGGAGTTGGTAGGCTACCTAGGTTGGATTTTATTATACTTAAGTTGGTGGGTTGCCAAAGTGGATTCTATTAGTTCGAGCTAGTTGTGCTACTAGGTGAATATTCTGTTTATACCCAGGCTTGTAGGCCATCGAGGTTGGATTTAGGATTATAATGAAGATATCTAAAATTTAGGCTTGAAATCCATTGTGATATTCAATATGAAATATTTGTTTATAATTCAAACACTTTTAAATGCTTATATGAAGTGTAGCTTCAACTTGGTTTTAGTTTCAACATTCCGTACAACACTTCAGTTATTATTTTAGGATTTTTTTTTTTTTTTGGTTTGAGTTATTGATTTTGTTTTAGGCTACAATAGCCTACTAAGTCGTGTTAGCTCACTCCTACTTTTGCTTCTATTTTTAAGGCTAGAAATGTAACAAACCAAAGATATGAAAAATATTTTAAATTAGAAAAATATGATAATCTAAATTTTGTTTGAACTAAGCATTTCAATCTATGCATTTGTGTAGCTCACTATGGTTAACTTGAAAGCATAGTGGCCCCATAAATAGCCAATGCAATATTTGAGCATCCTTTCTATAGTAATTCATAAATCAGTATGCAAAACTGTGGCACGGATTTGAGCGTTGGGCCTAAGACATTACCAGATTATATATATTTATTATATATATATAATATATATATATATATAATATATATATATATATATAATATATATATATATATATATATATATATATATATATATATATATATATATTTGTTGTCTTCTCCTCCAATCACCTTACTCTCGCTTGGCTTAGTAAGAAGAAACTGAAGACAAAGGGGAGGAAGGAAGAGAGATGAGGAGAGAAAATGTTGTTTGTGACTTTTTCACCTGTCAATTTCTTTAGAGAATTATCTTTATCATTATAGTAACTCAAATCTCATTTTAGTTCTAAATGATTTTGAGTTTGATAGAGTTCTTTTCTCCTAAACCGATAAAAATATTTTTTTTCAAATTTATTGAGTTTTTATCATGTAACTTTTTTGTTTATGATAGATACATATTTTATGGACATTTTATATATATATTATTAAATTTCACCAGGTAAATTAGGAGTTATAATTTTTTGAAGCTATAATATATAAATAGATTTTAATGTATTTTATAGATATTGCATTTCAATACTATGCTTTGTAGCACTACAATGGTATACTTGAAAGCATAGTGGCCCCATAAATAGCCAATGCAATATTTGAGCATCCATTCTATAGTAATTCTAAATTCAGTATGCAACACTGTGGCACTGGATTTGAGCGTTGGAGCCCTAAGACATTAACAGTATATATATATATATATTGTTGTCATTCCTCTCCAATCACCTTACTCTCGCTTGGCTTAGCTAAGAAGAAACTGAAGACAAAGGGGAGGAAGGAAGAGAGATGAGGAGAGAAAATGTTGTTTGTGACTTTTTCACCTGTCAATTTTCTTTAGAGAATTATCTTAATCATTATAAGTAACTCAAATCTCATTTTAGTACTAAATGATTTTGAGTTTGATAGAGTTTTTTTCTCCTAAACCGATAAAAATATTTTTTTCAAATTTATTGAGTTTTTATCATGTAACTTTTTTGTTTATGATAGATACATATTTTATGGACATTTTATATATAATATTATTAAATTTCACCAGGTAAATTAGGAGTTATAATTTTTTGAAGCTATAATATATAAATAGATTTTAATGTATTTTATAGATATTGCATTTCATGTTATATTTTATATAAATGAATGTGGCATTTGAAATAAAACCAAAGAAGATTGATTGTCAACACTATAATTAATTTGGATTTATTATAAAAAAATTTATTACACTGTATAGGAGGGTGGGTCGACGTACTTTTCTTTAAAGATGGTTTATGATATTATCTAGATTGTAGCTTGTGGTGATCAACTACACCGACGGGTAAAGAGTAACAACTCTTTATTGATTTATGAAAGCCTCATGTAATGATAAATGATCTATTAATAAATGATAAGTATGATGGATATGACTAATGACCAACTGGAAAGTAGTTTGGGTTAAAAGATGATAAAAATACCACAAGAATTTATAGGGCTGCTATAAATAGTATCAGAGTAACACACCAATAGGAAGATGAGAACTAAGTATTATACAAGACAAAGTGCTATGCTATTGAAGCTAACTCTTGAATTATGTATGGGATAAAGTGCTATGTGGTGGGAGTTATCACTTGAACTTATAAGTGCAACCTATAGAATCCTCTATCTTGTGGATGATTATGGTATAAAGATATTGATAAGGACATTGGTTACTTATGTAGGGTAGATTTTGAAATCCCTTAAGTAAAAGAAGTTAAACTCTTAAACATCGAGACGTATTTTTGTGTAATTGTAAAAAATTTACTAAGATATTTTATAATTAAGCATGCTCATCCAAAAGAAATTTTGGGATGTATGAACACTTGGAAAGTTACACCAACAGTACAAAATCATGAGGCCCTTAAACAAAAGTGAATAATACCTTAATAATTAAGAGTTTGTACCATTACAAATGTTATAAGAGGAATACACCAACCAGAAGATAAGAATTAAGTGACATATAAGACAAAATAATATACCATGAGAGCCCACTCTTGAACCATGTATGAGACAAAGTGCTACATGATGGGAGTCACCACTTGAACTTGTAGGAGCCATCTTTAGAATCCTATCTTCCTGATGGATGATTTTGGGATAGGGATACTAACGAGGAATTAGTTACTTAAGTGGAAGAGATTATGAAACTCATTAATTTAAAAAAGCTAAATTCTTAAACGTCAAGGCACCTTTTGATGTAATGGTTGAAATTTTATTAAAAAACTCCATTGTTAAGCATGCTCATCTTAGAGAAATCTTAGGGTGGATGACCTCGTGAGAAGTTCACCAACATGACAAAATTGTGAGGCCCATAGGTCAAAGCAGATAATATCTCAATAATTAGGAGTTTATGCTGTTACACCTAAAGAGCCCTTTCAGTCTCCTCTCTCTCTCTCTTATCCGCCTCCTCTATCTTCCTCACCAACATGCATGAAGAAATTGGGAGGCGATGGCTTGGCGGGGGTTTTATAATAATACTTTTTAGATATTTTATTAAAATAAATAAATTCTCAAACCCAACGCTGCAGTGCCAAAACCC
This sequence comes from Dendrobium nobile, assembly GCA_022539455.1. Lineage (NCBI taxonomy): Eukaryota > Viridiplantae > Streptophyta > Magnoliopsida > Asparagales > Orchidaceae > Dendrobium > Dendrobium nobile. The sequence goes on from CM039723.1 coordinate 16,949,791, forward strand.
TGTGTCATTGAGCTCACTCAATTTCTAAAAAATCCAAGAGCTTAGTGCTGCAACGCCCACAAGCTTAGTAATATAGTGCTCCCTCAGCAAAAATTACAATGAAATTAAATTTAAAGCTATTACAGAACAGTGATGCTTAATTGCTTACTCTATTTAACATCTTCCAATCTCAATCATCCTACTGTTATTTCCAAACCACCATCTTCTGATTATCATCCTCTAATCAGCATTGTCCGACTAATAGTACCTAATTGTCATTTTTTAATTGTCATCACTTAGACTAACATCTTCTATCTGCCATTATTAATCACTCACTACTTCTCCAATAAGCTATATTAGAACTATTATGGATTAAGATTTACTTTATTAGTTTATAAACTTGTGTTCTTCAAGTGAGGGGAAGAGCAAACCATTGTGATTTTATTTACAAACTATGTCATTTCATATGGGGCAATTTTCATAAAATTTTCCTTTCATAAGCATTATTTTGAAAACCGGACCAAGATTGAAGCAACAGTTCAACCGATGAACCACTGAATCAGCCCTGGTTGGAAAGAACAAGACAACTTATAAAAAAATTAATTTTGCTTTAATTAAATTTTAAATAAAAAATTTAATTTTTAAATTCTTTTAAAATTTTAAAATATTTTTATTAAATATGATAATTAATTACACCATAATAATGCAAGATATCTCACATAATTTATTTAGTAAGAAGTGTGTACTTCATATTTTATAAAGAGTTAAAAGCAACAAACTCAAATTCCTCCAATGATGTGAGACTAAAAGAGTTGCATGAATAGCTTATAATGTAAATTTGAGCTTATTTGAGCTAGTTGGGCTTTAAATTTGGGCTTCAAATTTGGGCTTAGTTGGGTTACAAATTTGGGTAATATGTATTATAAATTTGCTATAATATATATTATAAGAATTAATAATATAAATTTTTAATATTATATATATATTCTTATAAATATATTATTCTTAAATGATATTCATATTTATAAAATTTTATAAATATTATTAAATGCTCATATATTTATATTATGTTATGTTAATTTTATTAATTTTTAATAATATTATTATTTATTATATATGTCATCTGATTTCATACTGGTTCACCGGTCGAACCTTGAACCTCATATCCTTTTGATTCATTGTCCCGTGCAGTTTTCACAACCTTGTTCATAGGTTTTCATGTAAAAAATTTAGTATCTCATTTGTTCCTCTCATTTGTGCTAGATCTTCATATGAAATTATGAAATAAATATATCAATTTCTTATTGTAGATTTTCTAGCATGAAATAAATATAGTGGTATCAATTAAAGACAAAATGTCTAAAAATAAGTTTAGCTAATTTAGACACATACAAGGAGTGTAAAAATATGTCTATTGGATAAGTTCATAACTAATATCAAATATATTGATAGAAAAATAGTTAGACATAATACAAAAAGGATAGCTAGATTTACTCAAAATGACTTGAGAATAATATGCTTAATACCTCAATCAACACTCAATAAAAAATAATAAATTTATAACATGATTCCAAATAGTTTGCATAACACTAATAATGATGATAAATTTTATATAGTATAATATTTTATTTGAAATATGTTTTGCTAGGTTAATTAATATTTTTAATTTTTTTAAATCCTAAATGTAAATCAGTTCAAAACACTAATCAAAAAAACCATTTCTTTATTTATGTGATTTTAATAATATGCATTTTTTCAATGTTAAATTTCAACGCCTAATAGTCACAAATACACTGAGTTTTAATGAAGGCCGTGAAAATTGGACCAGACATAAACTGAAAGCATGAGAGTTTCAATGTTCAATAGTTCAACCGAGGTGAACTGGATGATATAATAAATATTAAAATTACTCAATTATAATATAAATTATATAATAAATGAAGTTTTTTAAAAATGAATATATAATTACTTCAATTAAGACTCTTGAATAAGCTCAATTAAAAAGATATTAAAGTGTCGTAAGAATCTTGGGCGCTCGGTTCACTTGGGCGCTCGGTTCAGTTGGTATCACTTGATATTTGTTTGGATTTTTGATTTTTTATCCGGACGTAATATCTTTTCCATTTTTCGTAGTCCTACCATCCCAAATTCATAGCCTAACCCAGTTCAAATTTGCATTTTAACTCATATAGCTTTTGTAGTCTCACATTATAAAGAAGTTTGAGCTAGTTGTCTTTACATAATATAATGTTTAAATAACTTATACCAAAACATGTTAGGTGAGATGACATTTATATATTATGGTTGAATTTATCCTCATATCTAATAAAAATATTTTTAAAAAAATTTAAAAGAATTTAATAAACTAAAATATAACATTTAAAATTTATTTAAAATAAATTAAACATTTTATAGAATAGGCCGGTTCTATCAAATCAGGACAGTTTCAACGATTTTCTGGTGCGGTTTTAACCAGTTCAAGTCGGGTTTGATGCAAATACGGTTTCAAATTTGATCAGGCTGGTAACTTGACCTTTTTTTTGGGAAAAATAAGTTGACCTATTCACAATGGTCAAGAGTTGAATCAGTCGGTCCATTCCAATTTTCAAAACATTGGTCCTAAGTAGGGGTGCAAATGAGTCGAGTCGATCTCGAGCTAGGAGATGTTCGAGTCGAGCTCGACTGCCAGAGCCTGAGCTCGAGCTTGAGCTCGAGTCGAGCTCAAAAAACGAGCTTGAGCTCGACTCATTTCATGTCAAGCGGCTCGTCGAGCTCAGTCCCGAGCAGTCTAGCAGTCGTGAGTCGTGACCTTCGTCATCCCGAGTAGAGTTGTCCCGAGCAGAGTCATCCACAACAAGCGAGCTCCCGTATTGCTTCCGATCGAAATGCCTTAACTTCCGATCCCACAGGAATGGAAAGTCGTCGAAGGTGCCGAAGAAGCGCTCATAATGGAGAAAGTTACCTCCAGTATTGCACACGAGCTCCCGTTATTGCTTTTGATCCAAATGTCATAACTCCCTATCCGACAGGAAGGTAAAGTTGTCGAAGGGGCAAGGTCGAACAGCCACGAAGGAGCCGGAGAAGCGACCGATAAGGAGAAAGTTACCCTCTCAGTCAATGAGCTCCCTTCGTCGCTTCCGCCCAAAATGTCGTAATTTTCTATCCGACAAGAAGGGAATGTCGTCGAAGAGGTGAAGAAGCGCGCCGAAGGAAGAAAGTTTCCTCCACAATGAGCGAGCTCTCGTTCCTACTTCCGATCGAAGTCTCGTAACTTCCGATCTAACTTGAAGGGAATGTCGTCGAAGGGACAAAGTCGAACAACAACGAAGGATGCCGAGTGGGGAAGAAAAGAGATCGCGAGAGAGTCTTGAGGCTTGCATCCGTCTGTTCGCATGATTCAATTTTCCCACTGCCCATTTTCTTTTCCCGCTCGCTTGCGATTTCCCGCTTGCCATTTCATTCGCGAGCTGCTCAACGAGCTCGCGAGTAGAGCAACGCACAGTTTGAGCTCGAGCTCGATAAGCTCGACTCGTCAAGTCTATTACCAAGTCGAGCTCGAGCCGGCTCGCGAGCCGACTTGACTCAGATGCACCCCTAGTTCTAAGTCATACTTATAATTTTTAAAATAAGAAAAATTAAAAATTATTGTATTGAAATTCAAACACGTGGATGACGTGTCTCAACAGTATTGAGAGAATTGTCTTTTATCCAAACTCCTTTTATTTTTTTAATGACAGGAAGGCGTAATAATTTTGCCCAAATAAGGACATAAACAATAACCACTAAAGAGCCCAGACTCACAGAGTCACAGCCGAACGACAAATCCAACCTAGCAGACATAAGAGCCGAACCGCCGCACATTGTCCACGTGGCACGAGGTGAACATGCGGTTCACTGGTAAGTCCAACTCCATAACAATGCAAATTCTACAAAAGCCATAGAGCTCCGCAATTCTCTCGGGACTCTCTCACTCCCCTCCACCTCCACCGATTCCTCAAATCCATTTCCCCTCAGGATGAAATCTCCGGCGAAGGCCGGCGTCGGAGGCGCCTTCGTCCCCCTACTTCCAGAGATCGAACCCCCCGAATCACCTGTCCCCGTCGGCGCATCTTTCTCCAGCGCCGTCTTCAACATCTCCACTAGCATCGTAGGCGCAGGCATCATGTCGATCCCAGCGACCCTGCGCGTCCTCGGCGTGGGTCCCGCGTTCCTCGTCCTTGCTGCCGTCGCCTTCCTCTGCGACGCATCCGTCGAGTTCCTCATGCGCTACACAACCGCCGGAGACTCGCCGGAAGATGCCTCCTACTCCGGCGTCATGGCGGAGTCCTTCGGCCGCGTGGGCTCGGTAGGGCTTCAGATCTGCGTCGCGCTTACCAATCTGGGCGCACTCATTATGTACCTCATCATCATCGGTAGGTTCTCGGTAAAGCTTTATGATTCGTGCAGAGGTGTGATTGTGGTGGTTGATTTGTTGGGAGTGGTTTCGTACTTCTGTGGCAGGGGACGTGCTGTCAGGGAATAGATCGGAAGGAACAGTGCATGTGGGCGTACTGCAGGAATGGTTTGGGGAGGATTGGTGGACGATGAGACCGTCGGCGATTGCGATTACGGTCTTCGCTGTGATGCTTCCTCTTGTGCTTCTCCGGCGAGTAGGTGAGCGTCCTTTCTTTAACTTACCCTAATTTTTTTTTTTTTTTTGGGAATAAACTTACCCTAATTCGAACAGTCCTGCGAGCTATATTTGATTTTCATCTTGTTTTCTTTTGGACGAAAAAATAAATTCTATTCGAAATTGAAAGCAGGTTAAGTCAATAAATTCAAAATCATTATAAACTTAGAAGTTAAAAAATAATCCTAATTTTATGCACGCATTCGAACGCTGGTCGGGCAGAAAAAACTTCCCGTCTTTTAACCCTACGTAGCAGCAAAAGCAACCAGTTACTTACACAATAACGTGCAGCTAATCTTAATCTATTGGTTAAAAATTTTGTCTATCAAATAATGAATTTTAGGTTTGAAATTTATAATATGATGATGTGTCTGTGAATTTGTATTAATTGCCACAAATGTTAAAAAAAAAAATTGCACATTACGTATCATGTAATTGAGATAAGGTGGGGAGCATGGGCGGATCCCCATTCACTTGAGGGGGGGCAAATGCCCCCCCTCAAAAATTTTTTTTTTAATTTTAAAGGGTATAGTTTGGAATATTTTGGATATTTTAGGTATTTTGCCCCCTCTCAAAATTTTTTTTTGGATATTTTAAGCATTTTTGCCCATCCCCCACCCAAAAATTTTTTTTGCCCACCCTCAAAAAAGAAGCTGGATCCGCCCGGCGGGGAGAAATACATATTAATTGTAGTAGTACATGCAATCAACGTGGTCCAATGGTTCAGCGGCTTCAGCCTGAAGTCTGCTGAAGCCCTTAACGGCTTAACCTATAAATCAACGGCTTGGATTTGATCTGAGAGTTGACGATTTTATGGTTCTGCTTAGTTGGCTGAAGAAGGCTTCGCTTGATGCGCCCGACTCCGGATTACAGATTTTTGTCCTTTTCTCGCCACTGGCCCACGAGGCGATATTGGTTGGATGGTGGGCCCGCCTAGCCCCACCATCGTCAATAATTTGATTTCGGTTGAAGACGGTGACGTGTGGACGGTCTTGATATCATGAACTATGAGACCTGAAGTGTCTCGGACTAGGCATTTGGCAGGCAACTTGCTGCTGGAGAAGATATATTATGTCACTTTCACAAGGAAAAAATTTGCCCAAAGAATATCCAAATGACTTCGAAGTCTTTGATTTTATATTGAGGGTAGTGATTTCGAAGGGTTAAATTTAGAAGTTTTACCAGTCCACGAGCTCAAACTGATTTCACTGCCAACTGTTTTTGCCAAATAGTTTGACTAGTATTATATAGAGCCGCCGGATTTTGTGCTTTTTGTATGGTTCTATTAAAAAAAGTGTAGCTATAAGTTTGCTTTATCTAAAAAACAATATCGCTATACTGTCCTGAGAGTTGGCCTTTGGTTGTTTTTCAACGGATGTGTTGACTCCCTTATAATGTGTTTTGAAGTTGTTCACATTTCCCACAACTGTGCTTGACTAATTAACTGAGCATTTGGTCTCCTTTATGTTGATGTGGCTGTAGCTCTCAAAAACCATTTTGACTCCAACATCACCTCCCCCGATTTCACTTAAACTTACATCTATGGACTCTGTGGCAGTTGGGCACTGAACCTCCTTTTTCGTGATACAGTAACCGATCTCCTTTGATGGTTATATGTTCGACTTTTCATATTACTTTGAGAACCAGCTCATCCTCTTGAACTTTCAGATGTAGCTCACCTTTCTGAATATCTATTTGTGCTCTTCTAATCGTTAGAAATGGTCATCCAAGAATAATGGGATATTTTGGATCTCCTTTAGGGCTGCAAATGAACCGATCGTTCGACGAGCTACTCGTGGCTCGGCTCGATAAGGGGTCGTTTATGTTCGTTCGATAAGGTAAATGAACAAGCTTGAACAACTTTGACAATACTCGATAGCTAAATAAACAAACATGAACACCCTGACGTTCGGCTCGATTATGTTTGCGAACAAGATCGTTTAGAGCTCATGAACATGCTCGTTAAGAAACTCATTTAAAAAGCTTGATTATGTCTTATTTAATTAAAAAAATATTTAACTATTAACTAAAAAGATATTTACATTATTTAACTATAATAACGTTATAATATATTTAACATTATTTAACTATTATAACGTTAATACTGTTTTATATATATTACTATTTAGAATAAATACTATTTCCTAAATATAATATATTTAACATTATTTTAACATTATAATATATAATAACGTTATAATATATTTAACATTATATTAAGATTCTCCCGCCTCATATTCCCCCCTCTCTCTATATATATTTTTTGTTTTTAAATTCCGCCTGCTCGGCTGCTCTCTCTCTCTCCTCCATGGCGTCACCAAGATTTTTTGTTTTTTTAAATTGTAAACGCTTTAGTCCCACATCGCCTGGAGGAACATGATTATGTTGTATAAAACAAATTCTTCTAGCACCAACTCAAAAGGCGGGCAGGCGGTTGGGTGCTAGCTGGTTTTCTCGGCGGGAGGATCTTTCGAGCTGCTAGGTTCGTCAAACGAGCCGCTAAACAAACAAGCTCGTATGCGAACACGAATCCGAGTTCAAACAATTTTTTTTAAATGAGCTCGAGCTCAAACAGGTGTCCGAGAAGCTCGACGAGCTTCGAGCCGATTTTGAACTCGATTTTGGCAAGCGAGCCCGAACTCGAACAGGCCAAAGCTCGGCTTGGCTTGGTTCGTTTGCAGCCCTATTCTCCTTCTTCCATATCCAGTACCATGAAATCAGTTGGAATGATTACCATGTCTACCTTCACCAACACATTCTGCACGCGGATACTTAATGGAACTATCAGCTGGTTGCAATGAAACTTTTGTTGGTTTAACCTCTCGAATGCCCAATTTCTTGTAGACTGATAGTGACATAAGATTTATGTTTGCTCCAAGATTAAATAACGCTTTTTCAAGCTGTATATTTCCAATAATGCATGGAATGGTATGATTGCCTGATGTGTTAGCTGCACCAAGAGTATTCGGGTACCTTTAATAAAAAACAATGAAACAGAAAAGAGCAAAACGAAACAAGGTTTTTTGACGAATTGATTATATATCTTCTGCACTTCTTTCTCTATTTTGTTATATATCTGATGAGGACATGTCAGCATTTTCGACGCCGGAGATCGATGGTTACGAGCATGAGTTGTATTTTCATTATTTTATGTAGTAGTTTATTTTTATTTTATGATTTTCCGTTTTTGCCCTTATGGGTATTTGGTCGCTATTGTAGCCCAAGGGGCATTTTAGTCTTTTGCTTTTTATTTGTCATTGTGAGGCCTATTTATATGGTCCTTCTCTTGTAATAGATAGTTTTTGATGAAATGAAAATATTTTGTGTTCTCTTTGTGAGTTCCCCCTCCAAGATCTCTTAGTGAGTTCGCCGGAGATCTCTTAGTGAGTTCGCCGGAGGAGACTAGATCTCTTTGTGAGTTCTAGTTTTCATACCATCGTATCTTGTGGAAATCCAAAGTGAATATATTCAAGGTTAGCAACTCTGTGGTGGTCCAAATCCTAGATCTTGTTTTCCCTCCTCCTTTCCCTGCAATTGTTTTCGTTTAACCTTGGCCTGATCAAACCTCCGGCCACTTTGGTTGCCATCCCGCCGGCCAAGCCTTTCTCCAGGCTTTGGCACTCGATCCAGACAACCCCATGCAAGCCTTTCCCCCTCCTCCTTACCGATTCCCAATTCCACAAGCCAGCAGTCCAAGCCGTGAGCTTTTCTTCCCCAGATCACCGAAATTCCACCTGCAGCCTTCACCGCTGTTTTCCCTCTGATTTTCCCAATCCGTGGGATCCAATTCCTGCCGTTTCTCTCTGATTTGCACAACCCCAGGAGTTATGCCATTAATGCCTGATTAATTGCTGCTTTAATCAGCCGTATTAAGCAAATGAAAACTGACATTTGGTTTTCAATTTGAATTTCAAAGCCAAGCCAAATCCCCACCTCCCTCCACCACTCCCCAACTCCACAACCGGCAGCCCTCACCGTGAGCTCAGCCCAATAAATTTACCTGCAGCTCTTGCCGCCGGATTCCCCTATTGCCCAGCCGTTAATTTCAAAATCCTGATGTGATTAATTGCAGTTAATAGCATTTAACTGTATTTGAAATTCAAACTTCTTTTCCCTCTCATTTTAAATCTTGGGGAGTTACTTAAGCTCTAATTAAATCTGAAATTAAAATTCAGGTTTAATTGAATTTCTTACTTAAACTTGGGCCCCACCCTCATAACTCCTAAATCTCTCTCTCTCCTCCTTATTGGGCCGGCCACTCTTAGTGGGCCTCTCTCTCTCCCAAATGACATATTAACACCACAAATTCAGCCCAAAATTTCTTCCCCCTTCACCGCCCCGTTAAACCCATTTGGATTAATTTGAATCCATCAAGTTAATTCCCACCCACCTCTATCAAAACTGAAATTCCTGCAGGAATTTTCAGTTTTTGTCTTTGGAATCTTCCCCCAAGCAACCACAGCAAGCACTCAAGATAATTCTCCTCCACCACTCCGGTCACCTATCCAAGAACGACGATCTTATGCTCCTTCTTCCTTGGAGTGACCTCGCTTCTACTGTGGAGACTCTTCTTCCGCTAAAGCCTAGACTAGTTGAGCGTATGGGCTCCAAAGGTGAAAATTCTCATTATTAAATTATGGATTCTTGTGGCCATTGTAGTTTTACAATTATTCTTTGTGCTTCTTGAATTGTTTGGTTGATTGATCTTGCTCCACTTTGCCTAAGCAAGTTAAAATTTAAGAGTTCTAAGGATCACTCTTTTATGACAATGATAATTTTATTTTGGGTTATTATGCTACAATTGCTCTCTTTAATTTCTTAAAGTAACTCCTCCATCGCATGTACGTTTCACATCAATATCAGTATAGGTCTCCTTCCTTTTCTAAGTCTGCTATAGACAAGTAAAGAGCTAGCATATACTATTTTAGCTAAAAGACAAAAACGGTTATGGGGTGGTGGAGATTAGGTAGACTAGGTAGTGGAGTGTGGTATGCTAAGGATGAACCCATCCTAAGAGATGCACTGCATCAGGTCTCCCCTGCTTTTGAAGGAGTCGCAATACTACTATTGGTTGTAGTGAGTTCATCAGGTGGCTGGTAAGCATGAATGTCAACAGTATTAAAAGTGGATGATGTATGAATGTGTGGTGGTAGGTCAACTACGTAGACATTATCATTTATGCGTTTGGAAATAGAAACTGGCCCAAATTTGTGTGGGCTGAGTTTCAGATACTGTCTCATGGGAAATCGTTCCTTGCGGAGACAAACCATCACAAGATCTCCTAGTTCAAAACTTTGTTTGCGCCCATGAATGTCTACTGCTTGTTTGTATTGAGCATTAGAGTCCATTAGTTTAGCTTTCACTGCCTTGATAACTGAACTTTGCTGATCAGTAAACTGCATAGTTGTTGTAGCACGACATTTGGGTAGAACTGTGATGTCCATAAGGTAATGGGCAACAACCAGTTGATTGATTTGTGTAAACAGTGCTGAATGGGCAGAGAGTTGATCGATTTGTCATAGAATTATAGACAAACTCAGCTTGCCCGAGTACTTCATCCCATTGCTTTGGTCTACTTTGAACTAATTAGCGAAGCATATTAGCTAGTGTATGATTAACCACCTCAATTTGGCCATCCGTTTGAGGGTGATATGCCGAGCTTAGTTTGATTTCTGTGTGCAACCGACTCCATAAATCTCTCCAAAAGTGACTATTGAACTTCACATCTCGGTCAGAAGTTATACTATGAGGCAATTTGTGTAGATGGACAATTTCTTTGAAAAACAAATAAGCCACATTGACTGCATCAAATATCTTCTTGCAAGCTATAAATACGCCATCTTCGAAAAGCGATCAACAGCCACTAGTATAGAGTCGACACCGTGTTTTGTTTTTGGTAGTCCTAATACAAAATCTAAGCTGATATCTTTCCAAATTGAATCCGATATCGGAAGTGGTGTGTATAACCCAGTGTTTTGATTGACAACATTATATTCTTGACAAATAGAGCACCTCTTAACAAATTTTAAGACATCTCTATGCAAGTGAGGCCAAAAAAAAAATTTGGACTTCAATTGTTGGAAAGTCTTCTCCCTTCCAAGATGCGCAGCCAATCTGCCCTCATGAGCATCTCGAATCTATTGTTATCGCCATGAAGAGTCAGGAATACAGAGTAGGTTGCCTTTGAATAAGAAACTGTGCCTGATGGTGTAATCCTTAGTGGGAGCTGCACTTAAACACAGATTCCAAACATCAAAAAAGTCTTTATCTCCATAATACAATTCTTTTAAGCATTCTAAACTAGTAATTTTGGTTTGTAGCTTTGTGAGTAAGGCAACTCTTCTACTAAGTGCATCTGCTACTCTATTGGATTGTCTTGATTTATGCTTCAATACACAAGTAAATTTTCTCAAAATTAATATCCAATGGGCATGCATTCGGCTGACCATTTTCTGACTATTTATAAACTGAAGTGACGTATGATCACTGCACAATACAAAATACTGATGAAGCAAACAGTGTTCCCAATGATTTATAGCTTTCACCACGGCATATAATTTCTGTTCATACACGGTCCATTTCTGCATGCTAGGACTTAGTTTCTCACTGAAGTATTCTATAGGTTTGTCTAATTGTGACAAAACTGTGCCAATGCCTATGGAAGAGGCGTCAGTATCCACCTGAAATGGCTTTTCAAAATCAGACAAAGTGAGTACCGGTACTGAGCTAAGTGTAGTCTAGATGCATTCGAAGCTACGCAGTTGTTCGTTAGTCCAGGTGAGTGTTTTCTGCTTCAAGCAGTCGGTAATGGACGCCATAATAGGGCTGAAACCTCTTATGAACCGCCTATAGAAGTTGGCGAGTTCATGGAAGTTGCGAACATCAAACAGTGTTTTTGGAGTTGGCCACTCTATGATAGCATAATTTTTCTCGGATCTACCTGTACCCCTCTGGCGGACACAATGAAACCAAGAAAATAAACAATGGATGTAGCAAACTCACATTTAGAAATGTTGAGATATAGACGGTGACTACTCAAAATTTGGAAAACTTAAGTCAAATGGGCTAGATGCTCTTCAAATAAAGTACTAAAAACAAGGATATCATTAAAATAAACTACACAAAACTTGCCCAAAAGTGGCTTCAATACCTCATTCTTTAGCTACATGAATGTCATCGAAGCGTTGCATAATCCAAATGGCATAACCCGCCATTCACATATTCCTTAACACATTTTTAAAGCCATTTTCCATTCGTCTACTGGGTAAACTCGGATTTGATGATATCCTCTTTTGAGATCTAGTTTTGAGAAAATCTTTGCTCTGGCCAACTTGTCTAAAAGCTCATCAATACAAGGAATGGGGGAAATGATATTTCACTGTAATCTTGTTAATGACACAGGTGTCAATGCACATTCTCTATTGGCCGTCTTTCTTGGTTACCAAAAAGGATGGGACCACACACGGACTTAGACTCGGTTGTATGAGTTATTTCTCTAAGAGCTCCTCAACTATCTCATGCAAAATACTATGCTCTTAGGGTCATCTTATGATGAGGAAGATTATACGAGGAATGGGGGAAATGATATTTCACTGTAATCTTGTTAATGACACGGGTGTCAATGCACATTCTCCGTTGGTCATCTTTCTTGTTTACCAAAAGGGATGGGACCACACACGGACTTAGACTCGGTTGTATGAGTTATTTCTCTAAAACCTCCTCAACTATCTCATGCAAAATACTATGCTCTTAGGGTCATCTTATGATGAGGAAGATTTGGTAATATCACCCTGCTGTGAATTCTATTTGATGCTGAATATTCCGTAATTGGGGAAGTCCAGCTGGGAGTTCGATTGGAGAGATCTCTTGGAATTGCTTTAGTCGGTGTTGGACCGAATCTGGTATGGCCTTCGTAGGTGGAGAAGGTTGTGTATCTGTAACTGTAAGGGCTAAAATTTCATCATTCACTCGATCACCAGCTAAAAGGGCATTTCCAGCCACAATATGAAGAGCTATTTTGGGTTCTTTGTGGCTGAATTTGGACTCAGCCGAGAATGGCAGTAACATGATTTTTTTACTTTTCCAATCAAAAGAGTATGTATTATGTCTACAATCATAAGTAGCTCCTATGTCATACTGCCACGTCCTTCCAAAAATAATGTGGCCAACGTCCATATCAATGATGTCGCACAAAATCTCACATATGTATTGCTTCCTAATCGAAAATGTAATCCGACATATTTTTGTAACTAAAATCTCCATACCCTTCTTAACTCAAATGATTTTGTACAGGTTGGGATTCTTTTGTGTTTTCAATTGCAAGGCTTCAGTAAGCGATCAAGAAACTATGTTCTTGGTACAGCCGTTGTCGATGAGGAGATCACACACCGTTCCTTCTATAGTGCAGCATGTGCGGAATATGACATTCCTATATAAATTAACGAACTGGCGAGATGATGCAATAAAAAGCACGGGTATTACTAACTCAAGTCATCATTTCCGTAAACATAATAATACTATTATAATAAAGACACACCTTACTACTTTAAATAAAAGGGACGACAACAACAAATAATTTAAATAAAACATGATGCAACGATAACCTAAAAATACGATTCAAAGACACCTTACAACTTTTCGAAGTTTGAGAAGAAAGATACATATGGAATGAAAACCGTGGAGAGAAGTAGGTAGAAGTTCAAGAAGAAGTAGAAAAATTAGGGTAGAGGAAGATAGCTCGCAAGCTAAATAACCCGCAGGTTATACATTCCAAAAATTACTCACAAAAATCTATCTTAAAAAGTAGCAAACAACCCCCTTTAAATAGGAAAAATGGAACCAAACAGCCTCCCACAAGTGCCAACCAAGCAACAAATCAAAACAGGGGAAAAAAATCCAAAGAATAAGGCACGGCCAGCCCAGGAACCGAGCAGTCAGACATCCAAGCAGCCAGGAAACCCAATATACACCAAGGGAAAGGCATGACCAGCCCAGGAACCGAGCAACCAGACAAACAAACAACCAGGAAACCCAACATACATAAAGGGAAAGGCGCGGTCAACCCAGGAACCAAACAACCAGCCAACCCAACAATTAAGAACCCATCAGCCGTGATCTCCAAACACCAAGCAGTCAAGGATAAATGGGCCAAGCCCAATAGAAGAAAAAACAGCCCACCATTAAATGCCCATTAAGGAAGAAAATAGAAAATTTTGCCTACATCTCGAGGGGCTAGCAACAACCTTTCCAAGACACAAATGACAGCATCACCTTCATCCGCCTCCACTTCTTTGATCTTTGCATCAGGATCTTCATTACTTGGATTTCCTGCATTCTCATTTTCCCCTTCCACAAGATGAATTTGTGGATGATGTTGTTGAATTTATGACCCGATTGGAAACATTTGAAGCATTTGTAAGTGGTAGGTTTTGAATAAGGATTGTGATAGGAAATACTTGAGTTCACAAGTAACCATAATGGGAAATACTTGAGTTCGCAAGCAAACCTAACAATAATTGGTGAAAATAGCGAGAAAACTTTAAAATCTCCAATGAAAATAATCCAAAAATAGTAGATTGTATTATAGGAATCAAATCAAAAGCAAGAACAAGCAAAAATAAAATTGATCCTCAATTTGAGAGGAGGATGGTTCTCTCCCAATCTCTAGACGATGAATCTAGAGCCCAAAGCCACAAAGAGAACTCCAAGAGAAAACAATAATCATGAATGCCCTAACCCTAGCCTCTCATCATCTTTAAATACATATCTTCCTAATAAAAAGCTTCCTAAAATAAACCAAATTCAAAATAGCTTCCTTATCCTTTAGCCGCCCCTTCCTTCTCTCTATTTGCCGCCCATATGCTTTGGTGGCTTTCTAAGGAGACGGCTTAGCCAGCCTCTTATAAACGTGAACCGGCCCAGGTTGGGCCGATTTGGTCGGTTTAGGAAGAATTGTAACAATACCTACTTCCCAAAGAACCACATTGTCCTCAATGTGAAAATTGGGAAACTAATGTTTTATCATCTCATAAGGTTCCCACGTGAGATCGAAGTCCGGAAGGCTTTGCCACGATTGAAGTCCGGAAGGCTTTGCCACTTGATTAGCACTTCTTTAGCTCCATCTTCCCTCTGGCGAACCCCCATCAGCTCTAAGGGTTTCAAAATCACCTCTAAGTCCTCCGTGAGTTCATCGGTAACTCTGAGCTGGCTGCATAATCTCCAATTGTCCTTCTTAATTGGGATACATGAAAAACAGGGTGTATAATCGTTATTGGTGGTAGCTTCGTCGATATGCAACTGCTCCAATATTCTCCAAGACCTCATATGGCCCAAAGTATCCTGGGGCAAGCTTCTTATATCTCTTGTTGATGAGTGATTTTTACCTATTTAGTTTGATCTTCAAAAACACCCTTTCTCCTACCTCAAACTAGATGTCCCTTCTATGCCCGTCAGCCTGTTTCTTCATAATTTGTTGGGCTCTCAGTAGATGTCTTTTTAATTCTTCCAACACTCTGTCTCGCTCCTCTAAGTACTCTTCTACTGATGAAACTTGAGTACTGCTCTGTCTAAAGTACGCTAAGTGAGATGGGTCTCTTCCGTACAACACCTTGAAGGGTGTCATCAGTGAAGCCGAATGATAGGAGGTGTTGTACCAATACTCCGCCCATGATAATCACTTGGCTCATAACTTGGGCGCCTTGACACAAAACATCGGAGATAGGTCTCCGAGCTTCTGTTGACCACTTCTATTTGGCCACCATCTGTGGGTGGTAGGCAGTGCTTTTTTTTCAGAACTGTCCACTATAGTCTGAACAACTGTCTCTAGAAATGGCTTTGGAACACCTTATATCTGTCTTACACTATTTCCTCTGGTAATCTATGCAATCTGACCACCTCTCTGATGAAATATGATGCCACTATCACTGTGGTGTATGGATGTCGTAAAGGAATGAAATGATCATACTTGCTCAATCTGCCCACTACCACTAGAATCACTATGAATCCTTCTGAACGGGGCAGCCCATCTATGAAATCTATGGATACCTATTCCCATACCTGTCCTGGTAAAGCCAACAGCTGTAGTAGTCCTCCTAGCGACATAGTTAAGTACTTATTTCTCTTGCAGATCTCATATCTGGCCACCATCTCCTCCACATCTTTATGTATCCCCTTTCAGTACAACTCAGAAGTTAGCCTTTGTATGTCTTTTGCACCCCTGAATGACCCCCCACAGTGCTCTTATTGAACTCCTGAAGTAAGGATGGAATGTGAACTGAGGTCTGGGGTATCACAAACCTCCCTTGATATAGCAATCGATCCCACTCCAATGAATACCCATGTGGCTACTCCCTTCCTTCAATAAATCGGTCCTGATCTTCCCCAACTTCTCATTCCTTGCACTCTCCTCCTTGATGGCCTCCTAATCTAATATCAATGGAATCAATACTGCCATCGCTTGCAGCTCTCCCAGGCACCTGGACAAGGCATCTGCTGCTTCGTTCTTCACTCCTGGCCTGTATTGGATTTCAAAATCATACCCCAATAATTTGGACAACCATTTCTGATGTTCCTCTGTCACCATCTGCTTCTCCAATACGTATTTCAAGCTCCGCTGGTCTGTACTAACAATGAAGTGTCTACCTAGCAGGTAAGGCCACCACTTGTGGATGGCCAAGACGATGACCATTAACTTCTGCTCATATACTGATTTCAGCCTAGCTCCAGTTGTCAACACCTGGTTGAAATAGGCAATCGGTCGGCGATTCTACATGAGTACTGCTCCCAGTCCATACCCTGAAGCATCTGTTTCCACTACTAAGACCTGAGTGAAGTCTGGTAAGGTTAAGACTGGCACTGTAGTCATAGCTATCTTCAGCCTCTCAAAGACTACTGTGGCCTCCTCGTCCCATAGGAAGTCATCTTTGTTCAGTTGTTCTGTCAGTGGCCATGTTATAGTGCTATACCTTTTTACGAATCTCCTGTTAGTCCTAAGAACCCTCTCAGCTCCTTCAGGTTCTTTGGTAATGGTCATCTCAACATAGCCTTAATTTTTAACTGATTGACTGCCACCCCCTCCTTGGACACAAATCACAATTTGACCCAAATACTCCACACTCCTTTGGGCAAAGCAGCACTTCTTCAGGTTGGCCTTCAGCTGATGCTCCTATAACAACTCTAGCATACCTTCCTCAAATGCTCCATTTGCTCCTCTGTCCAATTGTAAACTAAGATATTATAAAAAAACACCAAGACAAATTGCCAAAAAAGGTTTGAAGACCTTATTCATAAGTGACTAAAATGTACCTGGAGTGTTAGTGAGGCTAAAAGACATAACTAGGAACTCATAAATCCCCTTGTGAGTCCTAAAAATAGTTTTTGGCACATCTTCCTTCTTCATTCTAATCTGATGATATCCTAATTTCAGATCTATCTTGGTGAACATCACTGCCTCACTCAATTCATCCAGCAGTTCATCAATCGCTGGTATAAAAAACTTGTCTGGCACAATTTTCTTGTTGATCACCATGGCCTTGCGCTAATGGCTGATACACCCTCCCTCAGAGTGATAGTGTGCTCCTGCTCCCTCAGTGATGGCAATTCCTGAGGCGGCTGAAACACTTCCTGAAATTGTTGTATTAATGGCTATATGGAGAGGGAAATATCCCCTCCATCCAATCTAACTCCCTCCAATTTGTGCTGCTCCACCAAATAGCCTTCATCCACCACTTTGATATTTCTTACCATGGTTTTGAGAGACACAATGGATTTGGATAACCCTGCATCTCCCCTGATCATCACATTCCTTCCATCCAGCATCAGCTCCATAGTGAGGGCCCCCCAATTGACCTTGGTGTCCCGCAAGGTTTACAGCCACTTCATCTCTAGGATGACATATGTACTCCCTAACTCCAGTGGGAGAAACTCCTCCCTCACCCGAATGCCCTGGATGGTCAACACCATTCCTCTATAAATCCGCTGGCCTTTCTTCATCTTCCCAATGCCCATCATCATCCCATAACAACTAGTGTCCACCAATTTCACTCCCAGTTGGTCGATGACCTGAGTGGAAAGGAAATTGTGGGTAACCCCACTATCAATCAGAACCACCACCTCCTTGCACTCTATCTCCCCTTTCACCTTCATGGTATGATTTGTAGTGAATAATATCATTGAGTTCAGGGAAACCTCAGCCAGATCTAGATGCAGTTCTCCCTCCTCTTCCTCCCCTTCGCCTCCCTCCTCAGTTTCCTCGCATCATAGATGATGAGAACCTGAAGAATTTGATCCCTGTACATAGGCCCTAGAGTGTACTTCTCATCACACCTGAAACACAACCCCTTAGCCCTTTTCTCCTGCATCTCCTTCTCCATCAGCCTCTTGAAATTTCCCCCACTACCTGCTCCTATCTTCTCCCTGGTGGCCTCACGAACTCCTTCTGTTGCAGGTCCCTTGGGTGCTAAGTGGGTGGTCGTCATCCTGCTCCTGGCTTCCTGAGCTACTGCTCCTGGCTTCCTTTTGTAGGTTCTTCTAATTTTTCACCAATTATGCTAACTTCATGACCTCTCCCAAGTCACCAGGAATCATGAATTTCACCGCTGCCATGATCTCTGCCTTAAGCCATTTCATGAAGTTTCCCTCAATTACGGTCTCTGATAATTGCTCCCCCCGACTGGCTAGGTGCTTGGACCGCTCACGATAGTTTGCCACTGATACATCATGCACCAGTGTAAAAAATTGCTCATAGAGGTCCCCTCCATCAGTTTGGAAACGTTCTAATAAACAGTCTTTGAATGCTCTTAAGCTCCGTATAGGTCTCCTTTGGTCCCTCTACAGAAATTACGACAACGCCTTCTCTTCCAAACATAGGCCTGTTGCTGTCAGTTTCTCCTCATCCTTTAACCCATTGACAACGAAGTACCTCTCTACCTTGTAGATCCACTATAAGTGTCATCCCCTTCAAAAATTGGCATCTTCAGCTTCCTCACCTTTATCTCTCCCATGTTTCCCCGTATTCCTCCATATTTTCTCCTCTCCCAAGTGCTTAGCTCTCCCCACGTCTTTCGATCTTCCCTTACATGTTTATCTTCAAACCCCTTTTCACTTTCGTCCCTCATTTCCCCAAAATCCACACCCCTCCCATAATTTCCTTCCTTTCTCTCCCAACTAACCCCCTTTACTCCTTGAACCCTATTTCCCCATCTCTCTAAATACCTTCCCCCTTTCTCCTCAATGATTTCTACATCGTTTTCCCTCCTACAAAAATTAGAATTCGTAGTTCTTTTTGTTGGTCCAATTGCCTCCGATGCCGCCATATGGATTTCATTTTCCAATAACTTCCTCGCCATCAAATGAAGATCAAAAACTGTCTTCCACGAACGAAACCTTGTCTTCCACGGATGAAACCTTATCTTCTACGAAGGAGATTCGATCTTCCACTATGGCATTTATTTGGCTCATTTCTCCTTTAAAACGTTCTTCTAACGCATTTACGTTCTTAGTTGCCATAAAATTTTTTGATTTTTGCTCTAAAAATCAGCAAGAGTTTTTTCCTTTGAATAGAATTTCAGCTTTGAAATTTCAAAAAAAATCAGCCCCTAATGAAAGTGCTTTGATACAACTTGAAAGTTCGTGAGGGTTGTGAAACCCTAAAGAACTAGTCCCGAGGCTAACCAAAAGGGAAGGTGAATTTGATATTTAAAAAACTTCTTTCAACAAAAAGAAAATACCCATTTTTAAAGCTTTTATAATATTTGAAAATAGATAATCAATACAACGTAATATCAATCACAGATTTTTAACCAAGCAGTTATATCCAAAAATAAATGCAAAAAATAATGTACGAAAAAAATAAAATCAGAAAAACACACTAGATTTATAGTGTTTCGGTCTAACCTGACCTACCTCCACTCTCCAGAGGCACCCTCTAGGTATTAGACTAAACATTTTGTGACTCTCCTTTAGCCCTCATAGCTTGGCGGAGAAGCCCATGCAAAATCACTTCCATCTATCCCGGTGCGGCGGAGTAGTCGGGTCCTTTGACACCATAGGTATGTTCTTCTTCCCAAAACTTATCTCAAAATGAACCTTAAATCCGATGGTACTAAGGTGCAAGCTTGCCGGAGCAATTGTGTGAAATCCCCTCCATACTCTCTTGAAACCCCCTCCAAGGATCTCCTCCCTCGCAAACTCCAACCTTTTCTCTCTCTCTTTCAAGTTATATTTTCAAATTTTCTCCAGAAGAATGAAAACACAATGGCTATCAAAGACACTTACTAGGTGCCTTGAGAAAGCTTAAATAGAGGGCTTAAAAATCCTAAAAATTCAATTATGGTGGCAAAGATCGTCTAGTACGATCACATGATCATCCAGTACGTGCGTTTAAATAGAGGGCTTCAGAAAATCCTAAAAGCTCAATTCTGGCGCCAAATATCATCCTGGACGATCGCAGGATCATCTAGTACGATGTGCAGAATTTCACTTGATAATCCTGGACAATCTCCGGATAGTTCAGTATGATCAGTTCAAATTTGTACATATCGTCCAGTACGATATTAGGGATCATCCTGGACAATTAGAAAAAAAATTATGGTATTTCGTCGACGATCAAGTTTCGTCCCATATATCTCTAGGGTCGTCCAATATGATCTTCACTGATCGTCCTGGACGATCGGATTGAACAAATTAATCATAATTAGTTCCCAAATCATAGGATCAATTTAGGCATGGTTGTCATAGATCGTCCAATCGATTTATATTGTCTTGGACGATTAGAACAAAATATAAAAATCAAAATTTTGTCTAAATTATAATTGGCGGCTATTTTTCATGATCATAACTGATCGTCCTGGATGATCGAAATCGTTCAATATGATTAGTTAGATGAGCTGATTGTACTGTACGATATAAATTATATAGTACGATTAGTTCAATAATTGAACTTCTGATTTTGACTCAATCTCACTCCTCCGGAGTGTGTATATGTATGATCACCAAGCAAGCATACACATTTACATGACTTAACTCAAGAAATCAAAATACATCAATGAATATTACAAAAATCATTACAGCTTAACATATTCTACCCAATCTTGAGCCTTGAATCTTCGTTGGATGGTGCAAGGTGTTGCTAAAAAGTTAGTACACACAAATAAAATTATATTACAAATACATGTAGACAACAGGATGTGAGCCACAATGTTTGTTGTTATCAAAAATATAAACTCATGAGCTCGAGTTGCAACACCCGATAGTCTCAAAACTTGCTTTGATACTAATTTGATAGGAAATACTTGAGTTTGCAAGTAACTCTAATGGGAAATACTGAGTTCGCAAGCAAACCTAACAATAATTCGTGAAAACAACGAGAAAACTTCAAGATCTCCAATGAAAAGAATTAAAAAATAGTAGATTGTGTTATAGGGATCAAACCAAAAGCAAGAGCAAGAAAAGATATAACTGATCCTCAATTCGAGAGGAGGATCGTTATCTCCCAATCTCTAGACGATAAATCTAGAGACCAAAGCCACAAAGAGAACTCCAAGAGAAAACAATAATCATGAATGCCCTAACCCTAACCTCTCATCCTCTTTAAATACACATCTTCCTAATAAGAAGCCAATAAAAAGCCCGCCTCCTATAAACGCGAACCGGCCCAGGTTGGGCCGTTTTGTTCGGTTCATAAAGAACCGTAACAAATTGTCTTTACCTACAGGATGGTTTTTAGCGAGCTTAAGATCAACGGATTAAGAGTTAACTGGTCTTGACACAGTGGGGATTTGCTGTTATTTATGGATTGCTGGTGCAGCTCTTTGCTCACTAGACGGATCAGTGATATGCCGACAGCTAGAATAATTATGAGAGTGTCAAGTCGCTTGCATTTCCACCTTCAAAGCAAAATTCACAGCTTGAAAAGGTGACCACACCGAATTTAATTATAATTTATCTTGTAAGGTGTCTTTCAATCCACCAATATGCTGGGCCATCAATTGATTCTCCGACTCATTAAGATTATTCCGTGCACTTAGGCCCTCAAGCTAGAATAGCATTGGCAAGCTTTGATAGGCGAGAGGTCACTCATAGATAGGCATTGACAGATAGCCAACAGTTGGGTTCCAGTGAATTCCATCGATCACCAATAAACCTCTGGCGGAGCGTTATATCTTGCATTGATGGGCTTCCCTCACCGCTCTTTAGACGTTTCAAGCCAATGGCTCTATGGTTCTCACCACCTGTTTGGCAATGATAATCTCCATTCATAGAGAATTAAGACTCTAGAATACAACCGTTGGAAGTACTTCTATTTATAAATGTATCTGAAATATATTTTAAAAACTACAGAAATTGAAGAAAAATTATATTATATTTAAAAATATAGGATTTAAGATTTTTAAATTATTACTTCTGAAAAGATAGGTTTCTAAGATTACCTTGGTGTATGCTTTTTGCTGATGATATTCTTCTTGTTGATAAGACTAGAGAAGGAATTGAAAGTAAACTTGAATTATGGAGGTCAACATTAGAGACTAAAGGTTTTCGCTTGAGTAGATCTAAAACGGAATATATGGAGTGTAATTTTAGTAGTAATAGATCTAGTGAGGGGATTGTGACTTTGGGCGATCAAGTCATTAATAAGAGTACATATTTTAGATATCTTAGATCTATTGTTCAGAGTGATGGTGAAATAGATGGGGATATTATCAGCAGAATTCAAGTTGGATGGTTGAAGTGGAGAAATGCATCGGGCTTGTTGTGTGATAGAAAAGTATCCCTCAAACTTAAGGGAAAATTCTATAAGATGGTAGTGAAGCCTGTAACAAAAAAAAAATGGTAGTGAGGCCTGTAATGCTTTATGGTGCTGAATGTTGGCCATTAAAAGAGAAGCATAATACTAAGTTTAGTGTGGCAGAGATGAGGATGCTCAGGTGGATGAGTGGCTTTACCCTTAGAGATAGGATACGAAATGAGCATATGCGTGAAAAGGTTGGAGTAGCTCCAGTAGAAGATAAGATTAGAGAGAGTCGCCTTAGATGGTTTGGTCACATAAAACGGCGGCCTTCCAATGACCCGGTTAGGAGAGTAGAGGTATTAGATTTGACTTATGTTAAGAAAGGTAGAGGCAGACCTAAAAAGACTTGGTTAGAAAATATTATGAATGATCTTTCTTTATTAGATTTAAATGAGGATTTGACCTTTAATAGTACATAATGGAGAAAAAGGATTCATGTAGCCGACCCACGTAGTGGGATAAAGGCTTGATGTTGTTGTTGTATAGTTTGAAAATAGAAGTTTTACACATTCACAAGAATTGTAACCAACGTACCCCTTGAAATTAAATGGATTCCTGTTATTATTATTATTATTTTTGTTAAAAATGATATGGAAATTGAATCTAACGATATCAGTCTCTTTTGCTTCTATTGTTTGCAATTTTCAGATTCTTTGAGATTTACATCAGCTGTTTCAATTTTCGTTGCGGTGGTATTTGTTTTCATTAGCTCGGGAATGGCTGTCTATGCTCTTTTCCACGGCACCATACAAACACCTAGATTGCTTCCAGATTTCACCCACCAATCCTTCTTCGAGCTTTTTACTGCCGTCCCTGTCATTGTTGTAGCCTTCACTTTCCATTTCAACGGTAATTAACGGTATTCTCCTATTCAAGTTGTTCAATTTCTTATTTGTTAGATACACTTTCAAACTCTTGAATGCTTGCAGTGCACCCAATCCGAGCAGAGATGAGTTGTGTCTCAGACATGACTCCAGCTGTGCGCGCCTCCCTTCTACTCTGCTCAGTCATCTATGCCACTGTTGGTCTCTCTGGCTACCTCCTTTTTGGTGACGAGACGATGTCTGACGTGCTTTCCAACTTTGACCGGAGCTTGACAAGCCCACTTCTTGACGATGTGGTCAGGCTGAGCTATGCTCTCCACCTGGTCTTTGTGTTTCCTTTGATCTTCTACTCACTTCGACTCAACATAGATGAACTTCTCTTCCCCAAGGCACGGCTGCTGCTGGTGGCTGACACTAGCCGGTTCTTAGGTCTCACTGCTCTGCTGTTGGCTTTTATTTACTTGGCAGCGATGGTCATTCCCAACATATGGGTGGTGTTTCAATTTGCCGGGTCAACCACGGCGGTCTGCCTCTCCTTGATCTTCCCGGGAGCCATTGTTTTAAGGTAATGGACTTTTAATTTTTGTTTGCCATCGAATTATGTATCAAATAAACTAGGTTATGGTTCTCCACTCATGCCTGATTTGATTGGATGTTTTTTGTGCGTTCTCGTTTAAGAATGGTAAATTCATTTCTTTTTTACTGTTTGGTAGACACACTTCACTCAAACAACGTTCCCAATAATACTATTTTGAATGAAAAATAGACCGCCATTCCCCTCTTGCTTTTTCCTAAACTCCAATTTTCTAAACATCTATTTCTAAAACTCTGTTTTAGATAAGCACCAACTCAATCAAACGAGGCCTCAGTTGATGGTTGAACTAATAATTTGTTATATTGATAAGAAATTGACCGATTAAATTATTGGGTGATGGCATTAAAGCTATGTGCCCAAGAAATGAATGGATAATTACCTCACACAACTAGTCATTTTCAGGTTGGCGGTCACAACTTGTTAGCTTTGCGTTACAAAGTTGTGTGGCCCGTACCCTATGGTCCCTGGCCCTCCTTTATTGGTGTTGATTAGTCAATTTTAGGCTTATAATCAATTACAGATAAATCTTCTTGTGTACTCGATATCCTCTCATGCCAGAAATCTAAGTCAGCTTATCCTGTGGACGGTTGGGTTGAGTAAGTCAAAATATTGTCAGAAGCCGAAGTACCTTGATTTATGTAGAACTCATACAATCCTTATTAGAAAGATATCTACCCTTATTTAATGTTTGGTTTTGCGTCTTTTTGAGCTTGAGTCTGGTGTTGTTACTCAACAGACTAGCTTAGTTGCTCAAAAACAAACCATCAAAAAGAGAAAAAAAGTCCTCGTCTTTCCAATCCATTTTAACCATTATGATACTTAAATTGAGACTAACAAGTATGCACCAAGTTGTTTTCATTATTTCCAAAACCAAGGGCCAGATTGAACTGAGTTTGATCTTCTCTGTAAATCGGAGTAAAATATGAATAAATTTTGATTCATAATGTTGTTGAGGCAGATGTATTATTATATTATTCTTAATAGACCTTGAAAAAATTATTCTGACTGTTGTCACTAGTCAGATCTGAACATTGTAGTTCAACATAGGCTAAGTTGATCTATTTGTTTCCTTTAAATTATTAGTCCAAGTCTTTTAAAGTGTAGTAACACCTAATGATGATATTAAATGGTGATCAATATTGCATAATTTTGTTTTGTGAGAAATATTTTTCTCAATGTTTGAAGTCCAATATATTTTCAACGCCATTTCCATCAGATATGCTATAAAAAGATGTGAGTTGCCCACAACCTCGTCATGTATCACTCGTCCTACTTAACATACCATATAAGCTATTGTGTTGCTTTGTGTCGAAGTTTGAAATGGTCTTAAATATACTTGCATGAGCTAAAACTGGAATTTTGGGAATTAGGCTTTAGATGCCATCAAGATTGATTTACTTGTATTGGATGGTGCTACATGCTTATCACCTCAACTCAAGTGTGTTTCTAAAATGTTGTTACTGACCTTGGCAATAATGACTTATGTGAATTTCCTCGTTTGGTGTGTTTGGGTGACTAACATTGTCGTTGTCGGGTCCCCAAGATTTGGATGAGAAAAGTTGAGGATTGGTTGTTGACAACTAACGTAAAACTTGTCAAACGTTATGATTTGAATTATTTAATACATTATGTTAATGCTAAGACATTCCATGAAAGCATCACTCTGTATGTATTGAATAAAAGTGTGCAAAGGTCGTTGCATCAGTGTCAAGTGCAGTGTTAAATAAGGGCTTTCACATCATGAACTAAGGTTGACAAAAAATCTAGTCTATAAAATTAGAATTATTATATAAACTTGGAATATAGATACTCTTACAAGCAAGCTAATAGAATTAATAGATATTGTTGCTTCCTGGAATATTCGTGGCGGTAGAGAAATATGAAATTTAATTTCTTAGCATTGTACGAAGATCCAACACACAAGCAGATAAGAGAGAGGATGTAGCGTTCATAAGAGATACCAAAATTTTTAAGTGGAAATCCCTGAAAAGGGGGAAAAACTACGGGGCTTGGCCCAGTTTGAATGAATCCATTAATATTTACAGTCGATTACAAATGAGGCCCTTCCTTGGGAGAAGACCTTGGCTTGATGTCACAAATGTACATGATATAAAGCGCATTACATGGTGAGAGTTACAGTAATCAACATAGACATGTTTATTTGGTGGCAGGGCCATAGTCGATAGGATAGAGGTCAGAAAGATCGTAGTAGGTGACGGAGGTCAGAAGGACCGTAGTCTGCATAAGACAGGAGTCAGAAATACCGTTGTCTGGCGAGGGAGGTCAGAACGACCGTAGTTGGCAGAAGATCGTGGTCAGAAAGATCGTTGTCTGGCGATGGAGGTCGGAAGGACCGTATACTGTATATGTGACGGAGGTTGAAAGGACCGTAGTCGGCAGGAGACAGGAGTCAGAAAGACCATTTTCTAGTGATGGAGGTCGGAAGGACCATAAAATGTGACGGAGATCGAAAGGACCGTTGTCGGCAGGGGACTAGGGTCATAAAGACCGTTGTAGTAAGGCGATACTCCGGTAGAACTCTGGGCGTCAAGTGGTGGCCCAGCAGAAGTCCGGGCCTCAGGTGGTGTTCCGGCAGAAGTTCGGGCCTCAGGTGATGGTCCGACAGAACTCCGGGCGTCAGGTGTTAGTCTGGCATAACTCCGAGTGTCAGGTGGTGGTCCGGCAGAAGTCTTGGCCTCATGTGGTGGTCCGGCAAAAGTCCGGGCCTCAGGTGGTGGTCCGACAGAAGTTGAGGCCTCAGGTGGTGGTCCGGCAGAACTCCGAGCGTCATGTGGTGGTCCGGCAGTACTCCAGGCCTCAGGTGGTGATCCGGTGGAACTCAGGGCCTCAAGTGGTGGTCCAGTGGAAATCCAGATGGTGGTCGAGGAGGAGCAAGGAGACAAGAGCGATCTCTAATTTCTCTCTTGCTCTCTAACCTGGAGCCCCCTTTTCAAGGGGGAGGAGGGGTCTATGTATAGATTTCCTAGAGTGGCATGGCCTGTAAATAGGAGGAAGATTTTTTTTTAATAAATCGTTTAAATTGCAAAGATTATAATGTGATTTCAAGTGTGTTTATATATCCATCATTGTTTATTAGTTTTGGACTTCAAGATATGTTGCAAAATAAAAAAATAAAATAAAATATTATCTTAGGATTAAGTGTGGATATTTAAAGAATGCTAATAAAAGCTTTATAAAAGTAAGATTTAAGATATTAAGATTTAGGTTGCTACGTGGGAGTTAATATTATTGGGGGAAATGGCTAGTGATATTAAGGATTTTGCAAAGTATATTTTTGAAGAATCAAAATGAAAACCTCTTAATAGTAAAAATAGTTTGCGGTACAATCAAAATGTGTAAAAAAGATTAAAAAAGGTTTTTATAAAAACTGGTTTAGAAGTGGAAACTCAAAAATTGGGAAAAAAATAGAGGAACTTGTAGGGCATCTAAGCAATATGTGATTAAAAAAAAATATTTTTTAGTGATTTATTTAATATATTAGATAATAAGGAGGGTACAAGATATATGTTTGTTATAAAAATTGATTTAAAAGTAAATAAAAAAATTTGGAAAAATATAGAGGAGCCTATAAGTATTCTAAGAAAGCAATATGTGATGCTAAGAATTTATCTTTTAGTAATTTATATAATAAATTAGATACTAATAAGTGTAAAAAATATACATATAAATTAGTCAAACAAAGAGATATAAGAAATAAAGATTTCTTTTAGGTGAAGTGCATTAATGATAATGATCAAAAGTGGTTTTCTTATTCAATAGTGGTGGATGCGATATTTTGATAAACTTTTTAATGAAATATGTGAGAATACGATTGATTTTAATGACCTTATTACTCTAAAAGAAAATAGAGATTTTATTTTTATTAACATGTTAGTAAAATCGAAGTTAGAAAAGCTTTAAAGAAATGGAAGTGTGGAAAAATAGTAGGTCTTGATGATATATCAATAACAGTGCGAAAATTTTTAGGAAATCAAAGATTTCTTAGCTTAAGAAAATTTTTAATATTATTTTGAAGACTAAAAGATACCAAATGAGTAGAGAAGAAGTATGTTGGTTCTTAATTTTAAGAATAAAAGTGATGTACAAGAGTGCAAATTACAATGGAATTAAGTTAATTTGTCATAATTATGGGAGAAAGTAATTCAACATAATTATGATGTGATACTAATGTTTCTCAAAATCAATTTAGATTCATGTCGGGTAGGCCTACTATGAAAGCTATACATTTGTTGAGAGGTTGATGGAGAAGTATAGAGAGAGTAAAAAGAATCTACTTATGATATTTATAGATTTAGAGAAACATGTAATAAAGATTCAAGAGAAATGCTCTAACGAGTTCTCTAGAAATAGGAGTTAATAATACTTATATTCAAGTCATTAAGGATACGTATACGAGAACTATTATTGTGTTCAAATATAAGGTGGTTTGACCAAGTAATTTTCTATTTCAACTGTATTACTTCAAGAATTAGCTTTAAGCTCATATATTTTTCTCTAGTCATGGATGTTCTTACTAAATATTTGTAAAAGGTTATACTTTAGTTTATGTTTTTTGCTGATGATATTCTTGTTGATTAGACTAGAAAAGGTATTGGTGAAAAACTTGTATAATGGAGGTCATCCCTAATTTGAAGGTTTTCCTTTGAGTAGATCAAAAGTCAATTACATTGAGTGAAATTTTATGAGTAATAGATATAGTGATGGGATTTTGACATTAGGTGATCAAGTTACTAAAAAGAGTGCGTGTATTAGATATCTCGAATTTATTGTTCAAAACTATGGTGAAATAGATGGGAATATTATTAATATAATTCAAATTGGATGGTTGAAATGGATGAATGCATCAGACCTTTTGTGTGATAGGAAAGTACCCCTCAAATTTAAGAATTTTTTTTTTCAAGATGGTAGTGAGACCTGCAATGCTTTATGGCACAAAATGTTGACAATTAAAAGAAAATCAAAAAATTTAGTTAATTATTGTAGATATGATGATGCTCAAATGGATCATAATTTTACACTTAAGAGACAAAATACAAAATGAGTATATAAGTGGAAAGATTAGAGTTTTAGCTCTAGTGGCAAATAAGATTAGAGAGATTCGCCTTATATGGTTTGGTCACATAAATTGTCAGCCTTTCGATGACCCTATTAGGAGTAGATTTATTAGATCTGACTTATATTAAAGTAGAGGTAGACCCAAAAAGACTTAGTTAGAAAATATAGAAAATGATTTTTTTATTAAATTTTAAATGAGAATTTGATTCTAAATAAGACATAATGGAAAAAAATGATTCAGATAGCTAGCCCATTGTAATGGGATAAAAGCTTATTATTGTTGGCATGGTTTAAAATTGCGCAATATGAGGCCCGCCTTTGCGCAATTCCAATAAAAAACGCCTTGATGCTTACGCCTCGAGTTTTTTTATGAGGCTTGCGCCTCAACTTGGTTGAGGCCCGCCTTGAAGCCCGCCTGGCCTCACTGGCATGAGGCTTACGCCTCACGCTATATATATTAAAACTTATATAAATCTTGAAGTAAATGTCCGACATTGGACTCTATAGGAGCGGAGGAAGGGGAGAGAGCAGTTCACCATAATGATGATTCAAATGAACAACCCCTTAGTAATTACAGTGCTGATGACTTATGAGATCTTATGTGATATGTCATTGCTATTTATTTTTGAAAATTGGAATTATATGTTAATGAAAAAAATACTGGGATTTGGAAAAGATAGAATTTTGAGTTGAACTATATTTTATGTTGTCTTATTATTGAGATACTTTGATTTCACTTCATATCTTATGCTTTTTTATGCTTTATATTATTCGCTCATTAGTATATTAAAAAATTATCATTTTATGTTATTTTATGTTTACGCAATATTTTGATTTTGAGGCTTACGCCTCAAAAAGCCTTGAGGCTTACGCCTCGCCTCACGAATGAAAAACGCCTCAATACCCGAATACGCAATTTTAAACATTGATTGTTGGTGGTGTTGTTATGTTTGGGTGTCTACTTAAGGTTAAGGTTGTATCGACTACACTTTGGTCTTTATTGGTAGAAGCGGGACTTTGATTATGAAATAATTTCTGGTTGTGAAATTTGTTCTTCTTGGTCTGTGAGTGTACTAGCGAATTGGGTAGGACTTGTGTTAAAACCATGTTGTGGATTCCGATCTTCCTTCTCTCATGTGGACATTGGCTTGGTTGAAGTTGAGCAGCATATTGATCTCAATTATGGTGATGGTTTCACAAATCATTTTTTTAAGCCTCTCATTAAAAAATTTTTGTATTAGAGCCAAGTTCTGAGATTGATGACAAGGAAGTTCAAGATTAGCAATCTTGATTAGCCAAAATATTTTGGTCTCTGGAGAACACCAAGATGCATGGAGTTCTTAGTTAACTCAACAATGTGAAAGTATTAACAGGATTTTCAAAGGTGTCTCGAGTGAAGATGAAAAATAAAGATGGATGAAAAAGCACTCTAAACTAACTATTTATCTAGTTGTGTTCGACTCACAAGATTTTTCATGATGGGAAGAATAATAGAGATAGGGTATTTCTCTCTAGACAAGTCAATTAGCGAAAAATGGCTTGTTTCGATTGCAAGTGATAAGATCACATCAAGAAAGAATGTATTACTTTGAAAAAGAGCAACATATAGGTGCAGCAATAAAGAGGTTTAGGGTGTTCACCAGTTCATGAAACAAGAAAGAAGACTTTGATTATGAGGCAATCTCTTGGAGAGTTGGAGTTATTCTTTTTCTTTGTATGTGGGTGTACTTCTAACTTGATTAAGGTTGGTGAGTGCTCTTGATTATATATGCCATGATTGTAGCTCGTCTTTTATTTAGTTGATCTGGTCTGACCTATTCTCCTATGGACATAGGTTTGAGTGAAAAAAACCATGTAAAACTTGATGTCTTTGTGTTGCATTATCTTGTTCTTGTATTTTTCTTCATAGGCATGCATTATTCATCATGTTCGCATTAAATGCAAATTTGGACCGACAACCAAGGTCTCCTCTCCTTATTTGTACGGGAATGTTGCGTACCTGTCGCACAAGGCGAAGATTTCGAGCACAAGCTTTACCCACAGGGCCTATGCTAATTATTCTGTGCGGAGGCCGGACGTAGAACGCTGTTTGGAGACCAACTAGAATACACCACTTCACCCCTTCACTTGGTACCACGACTCGGTATTGCTCGGTACCACGGATGTGGTACATTCTGATTGGTCTTCGGACAGCGTTCTATGCCCGGCCTCCGCACAGAATAATTTGCCCTAACCCTAAAATGACCTTAAAATGCTAGACTTGTTTTCCCATGTTGATTATATTTCATCAGCCTTAGTTCATCTTTCACAGGGATGTACATGGGATATGTAAAGGAAAGGACAAGGTGTTGGCTGGAATCATGATTACAATAGCTGTGATTTCAAGCTGCATTGCCATTTACTCTGACTTCAGAAGCCTGTTTGAAGGTAAAATGAAGAGCAGCAGCTCATTATAATAAAATGCTAAATTTTCTTTCACTTTTTACTGGAGAAAAATGCTCAACTTTATCACACTTCATAAAATTGTTCATATAGTTTCCTGGATTACAAAATGCACAAATTTAAGAGAAATCAGGAGATTGAAAAGTGAGTCGAACAATTTAGCACTCAGAACTTGAAATAATGTGCATTCAGTTTGGTTATTTTACCTAGTGAGTTGTGATGATTGGTGGCTCTTATAGACTAAGAGCTCCTCTCTTTTCAAAATTGATCATGAGCTTTTTATTTTTTGAATTTGTGGAGATTTAGGTTTGGTTTGGGACAGCTTTTGTACTGCTTTAAAAGAAGTATTTTAATAAAAAATTTCTTGAATGAAAAATTAGTGTACTAAAAAGCTACTTTAGAAAGTAGTAAGAAATTTGTCTCAAATGAAGTTAGGATTTATTTGGGACAACTTTCTTACTGCTTTCTAAAGCAATTTTTTAGTACAGTAAATTTTTTAATTAAAAAATAATTTTAAAAAGCAGGAAGAAAGTTATCTCAAATGAAGCCTTAATTAGAATGTTAAAAGTGGAGCATTTTTCACAGTTTTTGTGAGTCATTTTAATTAAGTATGAATGGGCTAATTGGAATCTTACGGGTTCTCTTGTAATTTTTTTTTTCTTGATTTGAACAGTATGTATTTGCAAATTATGCATGTTTCAATCCTGTCATTGAATTGTCAATAATATGGAAAAAATATGTGAAGTAGATTGTAAATTTTCAATCCCTGAATGCAAAACAGGACTCTCTCTCTCTCTCTCTCTCTCTCTCTCTCTCTCTCTCTCTCTGTATGTGAGATGAGCTTCCCTTGTAGGTGTTTGATGAAAGAGTACAGCTTCACTCTACAAATAGATTTCACAAAAATAAAATAGCTTTTGGAGAAGCAAGATGATTTGCTAGTGGAGACTTGGCCAAGCATGGAAAATGTAGTGGTCGAGCATAGAGGGAGACGAATTAGAGGAGATTATTCTGTTTGGTGTCCAAATGAATCTTGAGTTCAATCCAGATGTGTCACATCATCCATTGCACTATACATTAGGTGATTTGGCGCATCCGGATTGGCCTCCGAACACGTCCGATCATTGCACGCAATAATTTTTCAAATTTGAGAGTGATGAAATAAAGCTTAAATATGAAGATCAAAAGAAAAAGATGTTCCATTCATGGATAAGATAAAAGTGCAAGCATTATTTTATGGACGAACCATCAAACTCTGTCATAGTAGAGAGATCATGAGGCCCTAAGTTACCATATGATACTTTTTTTTTCCTACAACACAATTAACTTGGCATTCTTTCATGATATTTTAAACAAAAATCATTTAAGGCAAGTGGTGCAGTCAAAGAGAAATAAATAAATTTGTGCTCTTCAATGCATAATTGGTCGGCCACAACCTCTTGCCTTGAAAAAATGCTTACAATATAATAATATGATGACTTGGCCTATATATTATTAGTTTGAATTTGAATAGATAAGTATGATGTGAATTTGAATTCATAAAATGATAATTCATGCAATAATATTCAAGCTTTCAATATAATAATTCAAAAAATCAGCTCATTTGGGTATGAAAGCTATCCCAAATGAAGTCTTAGTCTTCATTTGTGATAGTTTTCTTACTGCTTCTTAAAGTGGTTTTTTTGTACAAAATTTTTAATTTTTGTACTAAAGAGCTGCTTAAGAAGCAGTGAAAAAATGATACTAAACGAAATCTTAGTTTTTGTTTGGGATAGTTTTTGACATATGTGAGCAGTAAAAAAGTTGTACTGCACGGTTAACTACATCAACAATATCAAAATAAGTTTTTTTTTTTTTTTAATTTAGAAATAACCAAATGGGCCCCTAAGAAAATTTACAGGTAGGTCATTACTAATTTTAATTTTACTTTCTTTTTTTCAAATAAGGCAAACTTTTTCCCTTTTACTATATAGTAAAGGAAAAACTAGGCATAAATTATGTTTTTAATGAGGGATAAAAATAAAGATTTATGCCCAAATTTAATAGTTACTTTTATTGAATAGCTACCAAAGGGGTTGATGGCTAAATTTAATGAATTGTCTATCAAAAATTTGGCCGCTTGTGTAGCTGTGAAGCTTCCTGACAATTGCTAGTGGTAAATGATAAACTTGAGTCAACAAAATTTTTATTTTGGTTGCTAATATTTTGTTCTTGGTGAGTTCAGCCTTATTTTTGATAGCTAAAAATACCTTTGAAACTACCAATTTATTTCAATTTCTAAATTTTCATTGTAAACTTATTTTTTTATTTTTTATTTTTTATTACTGAACTATTCTAGAAATATAATTAAATTATTCGTCCTAGAAGTATAATAATAATAATAATAAAAGATTTAAGAGTAAGTTAGTTAAGGTTCATATTTTATATTTAGTGTTTGAATTACAAATATAAGGAAAAAAATTCTCTAAAATATGAAGTACGGCAACGACCCTCCTAAAATCACTAGAATATCCTGTAATCTACCCCATCAGTTTTAAAATCATCGCGGAATGTCATTGCAGTGCATTGCAATTACAGCGGGGGTGCAGCGGTTTTAGAACCGCTGCAAAGTAAAATGTGTCGGTTATAACTGCCAGGGATAGGTAAAAAATTTTGCTGCAATAGCCAAATTTTTTGTTAGTGCCTCATGATAAAGTGCTTCTCCATTCACCACATTGTCAAAGGTTCAAACAAATTGATCGACAAACACCCTTTGCAAAATTACGCATTGTGATTCAATTCTCCACTCAAACCAACATACCAAAGTTTGGAAGCTTCGGCTTCCTCATGAAGACACGAGATCAAGCACCAATTTGTAGGGGTGTCAATATTGGACCCGACCCAAAAATTTGACCCGAAAATTTCAGGTTTGGGTTGACTCGAACCCGAAAAGGGTCGGGTTCAGGGTCAACAATTCGATCCGTTTCAAAAATTGGGTCAGGTTCGGGTTGACCCGTTGACTCGAAATTGACCCGTTTTGACCTGAAACCCCATATTTAACCTAACAACCAGAGATTGACCCGTTTTTGACTCGAAAAGCGGTGATTAACCCTTTTTTGGACCTGAAAACTAGCAGTTTTATGTCTTTCCCAGGTCATTAGGGTTGGGTCGTGTTGACTCTGACCCAAAGCAGGTCGGGTTCGAGTTCAAAAAACCAACCCGTTTGCAAAAACATGTCAGGTTCCAGTTGACCCGAATAGTGACGGTCAGTTTCAGGTTCGACCCGAATCCGACCCGCGACCCAAAATTGACACCCCTACCAATTTGTATGTTATACTTTACAATCAATATTTTAAAATATGATAATTCATTGAATGTAATTATATTCATGATACTTTTAGGTATTGTTTGGGACGGCTCTTTTACTGCTTCTTAAAATAAATTTTTAATATAAAAAATTTTGTCATAGAAAAATGCTTTAGAAAATAATAATAAATCTGTCAAATAAAAAATCCAACAACTCAATAAATATATTCTTAACCAACTAACAAAAAAGTGATCACACATAAAGCTTAACAAAGCACAACAATCACATGTAAATGTTTTCAAAATGTGATCAATGAACAATCTATAGTCAAAAGATAATCAATGCAATTATCAGATAACTCCATCAATTGCCAAAGTAGAATTGAGCACAATGATTGATGTTGCTAGATTTGCCTCCATACAACTGATTTCTTTATTTGGAATCACAGCCAAAAAAGTTAAAGAACAAAAAAATAGCAGCTCCTTTCTACTGATTAAGGCAAAGAGTTCACAAAAAGGTGAGCATGAGTTCCTCAATTGTTGTTCTGCCAACTACATTTTCTGGTTTTCCAGGCTTGCCATGTGCACCAATTGGACATTACAAGCCACTTACCTACTACTACAATGGCCCACATCGTTTCTCTTCTTTTATTCTTCAGCACCTTTAGTTTAGGGCTTCCTTTTGGGGAGAAATTATTCTGTGCGGATGTTTGATCATTCGGAGGCGAATCAAAGCGCGTCATGTCACCTAGTACACAACCAGTACAAAGCAAATGGGTGATGTGGTGCACTCTGATTCATCTCCGGACAACATCCATATCCGCATAGAATAATTTCACTCATTTGAGATGGCTTTTGAACTAATTTCTAAAGCAGCTTTTTAATACCAAATTATTTTACACTAAAATATTTTGTACTAGAAATCGCTTTAGAAAGGAGTAAGAAAGCCATCCCAAATGAAGCTTAAATGGTAATAAGCTTTCCCTTATGCATTTCTTTGGCTTTTGGACTTGGTAAAATTAATAGTCTTTATTGTATCTTGATATTAATCATACATCATCCCATTTAGGATCAATTTGGGGAGATTACGACATTTTATAAAGTTAATTGTGAAGTTGTTATGACAAAATTTAAAAAGTAACACAACTATTCTGGTTGTAAAAGGCAACTTTCCATCACATAAATTTTTCACAACAAAGAAATAGTAGCAAAATAAATTTATAATTGTTATCTGAAAAATAAAGCATTGAGAACATTGTGCTAAACAGACCTTTAGTATTTTCCAAAAAAATTTCACATATTGTAATATTCAATACTAGTATATCTGACTAGTGTGGTAATGCAACACAAGAAGGCAACATAATTATCATATTTCTATTTGCATAGTTTTGGATGCATGTTTATTGAAGTTGACAAAATAAGAGAGAGAGAGAGAGAGAGAGAGAGAGAGAGAGAGAGAGAGAGAGAGAGAGAGAGAGAGAGTATTTGGATCTGTGTGTTGATGATAATGAAATCTTTACAAGAATTTTAGGAGGAATATTCTCTCTCTATATAT
The DNA here is from genome assembly GCA_022539455.1 of Dendrobium nobile. Lineage (NCBI taxonomy): Eukaryota > Viridiplantae > Streptophyta > Magnoliopsida > Asparagales > Orchidaceae > Dendrobium > Dendrobium nobile. The sequence continues at coordinate 16,985,998 of CM039723.1, forward strand.
ACATTTGTAATTATTAAAATCATAAAATTCTTATGTAGTTAAGTATGACTTTTTCATATAGAAGTAAAAAAAATTATCATGGCTCAATATTATTTAGAAAAAAAAAATTAAGAGACTAAGAGCCTATTGGGACGGTTGCAACTTTTGTAAAGATAGTTATAAGGTTGCTGCAGAGAAATTAACTTTTTGAAAGGTGCTATAAAAAGTAACTTCTTAGTGCAAAATTAACTAAAAAATTGCGAGTTAACACTAGCAAAACAAAATTGTGATTGCCGTGTGAAAAGGTATGGCAAGAAGAAAACTATCCAAACAAATCCTAAAAAAGCTTATAATCATATAATTATCTTTTTAGAAGATCCAAATATTCATGTTGGACATGATTAAAGTAATACAAATCAGAACTCATTTGTCTCAAAATCAGCCTAATTATATTCATGCTGGGTGAGCGGGATTAAGCCGACCATCCTTATCTTGAAAAAACAAAAAAAAGTGTGATGCACATCATGCATGATAAAGATTGATCAATGATGATGATCTCATCGCTACTTCTAATAATGAAAATCAGGAGTTTATTGCACTTATCTAAGTGAGATCTCGTAGATCTAAGATATCTTTAGTCCATCTCCAACCGAAAAGCTCATTTTCCACTTCAAAATACAGTAATAGTCACATCAAACAGTAACTTATTTCCAACCGAACTCAATTCTTAACTAAAAAAATATTATGTGTATATTCTTTCTCATCTATTATTTTATATTTATTAATTTAAAAAAAAAACTATGCTTGTGAATAGTTCGAGAATGCTGCTGAAATTTGCGTTCTGATGGAGCTGACGGCAGACATCAAACACCAAACACCCATTTAGTATTCTGTTGGAGATGGCCTTACTCAATAAGAATCTATTATAAGAAAAATATTATTAAAATGTCCACATTATTCTTCAATGCTTTTTGGGACTGATAGAGATTGGCATGGTGGTAAAGGTGTGCATTCTCACCTTTAATGTGAATATTCCATTTCTAAATCATTATCACATTGGCCACAAGATTGCAACACTTTGTCAACACCATTACACAAAGAATGATAGATCTTCTATTATCTTATATTAATTAGTTGTATGGATAGAGCTAAGAGCAAAAAATATGTTAACTTTATTTATTTTCTTGACATGTCAAATATATTTAGCATGAATAAGCCAACAGAGAGGACAATCTTTTCATGAAATGAATATTTCTCAATGGATCACTTTCAAAGAAATTATTTGATGGACAAAAAATTGTATCATTTTCTAATTTTTTTATAAGAAAATAAAACTAAGGAGCTAATTCTCTTTGAGTTTATCATCTTGTTGTTCTAGCTTAGGCTTTTCTAGCTGGAAAAATGTTTAAGTAAAAGAGTTTAACACTTACCAAATACTTATGATGTGATAAATTTTATTATTTTATAATCATTTATGTAATTTCAATTATTTTAATTTTATTAAAGTTTATATTTTAAATGTGTCAAATGATTATTTTAATATTAAATAAACTAATATATATATTCCTTAGGGGCAAACCTATGAATGATGTCAATTCATGTTAAATTATCCATCACATCTAATATTTGGATATTAAATATTTTATGATATAAACTCTAAATATTTGCAACATCATATATTTGATTGATTCCAGGAAATTAGAAATTAATATGTTTTTAAAATCAAAATTATTGTATCTTGCAAACAAAGTGTTGAAGATGAAATATTTGTAAAGTATCCTTATTTAGTATGACATCAATTTTAATGATGATGGAGAGAATTTAAGATTTTGAACACATGTTAAAGTCATAAATAACGTGTATTCTAAGCATTTAACAATGATTATGTAGTGAACCCTTCAAATTTAGCTTGATATTCTATATTAGAAAGCTTAATCTTGAGAACCTAATTTGGGAATCGGTAATGGCATTAATATTTGGCAAAGGCTAACAACCTTTAAGGAAAACATCATTGACTCATTTAAATTCAATACATATTCTCTAACTCTCAGTAACTTACATTACAACAATTTCTTTTGAAGTTCACTCGTGGTGTTATTCCTTTCAAATGAGTTATGCTTGTAAAAGCATCTCAAATTCTACTCTAATGACAACTTTGATCAATTTTTAGAACACTATCTTCTTTTGATTAATGAATGGTCTATTTTGGATGATATTAAGGCTACGGCTAGCAATATTAAAGCACCCCAAGCATAATAGATGAATCCATTTTAAATTTATCAAGATTAACTCACAAGAGGGAAATAAGTTAGGCTAAAAAAAAAAGAAGAAAGAAAAAATCTTTATAGATAGATATGATGCATAATTTTTCTTTTCCCACTAGGCTCTTTTCCTATCTAAACCTCAGTCATCTCTTCCTCTTGCCTCTTCTCAATTAGGGAATCTTCCTTAACTATGGAGAATAGCATATCCTAAACTGAATGAGGTCCTTATGAGTGGTAATACTTTCCCCAACGCAACATATTTCAACTAACAATTGTTGAGTCAACATGACATCTAAGAAAGAATTAGGTAGGGGTCGGCTAGCGATGCAATTCTATATCGAAGAGACCCTAATATTAAGGAAATTGATTTCCTGATCTCATAAGTGTTGCCTCTTCTTTAGTTATCTTCCCTATTAATGAATCTCTTGTGATTGCATCTTTCCTCTTGGAAGCTAATAAGGGAGCCTATACCTTCGATAGCAAAAAAGAGTGCCAAATTTAAATTCTATCCATGGTCATAAAATGAGCTAATGTTGTATCAACCAAAACTCAATTTTTTTTCCAACAAAGATGTGGCATGTACCCCGTATAGAGTGGTTAGCCTAATTATTATAAAACCACCATATTTTGACTACATCCATAACCCAAATGTTCACTAATTATTTGTATCTAACCTTTTGGTTATATTTGATGCTTTTGACACAGGGTATAAATCCTCCAACATCAAAGTTAGTAAAAAATTGGCTACTTGTTTACATCTTTAGTTTATAGGTTCCCTTAATCAAGTTAGCATGACAAACTATTAACTAAATGGACTATAACCAATGAATTCTTAGCATGATAGAACTATTAAATTTTAATTAGGCTTATCATTATCCTCAAATAAACTCCTTTAAGCAAAAAAAAACTAATTATATAATCACCTACATTAAGAGTGCCATTAAATAATTAACTTTTGAAAGAAGTAATAATTGATAGCCTAAATTAAGAGTTCTCTCCCTTACAAGAAAGATAATTAATCACATTAACCTGCACTCATGAGAACCCTTCAATCCAAGAATATAAAGTTCTTACAAGAGTGGAAAATTCTTGTCAGTGTTTTATTGCTCTTAATCTACTCTAAAACAATTGAATACCCTTCATTGAAGGTTTGCTTCCTCCAAAATTTAAAGAGACATATGTTAGATTCAACTATAGTGGATGATAGACTCGTTCAAGAAGGTTATAAAGACAATTGTGTAATAACCCTAAATATACTTATTTGAAAAATATCAAATTTTTGGGTTGGGCATTGCGGCGCTATGTTTGCGGGCGCCATGACTTTTGGAAGAGTAGAGCTGAGCTGCAAATTTTGGAGGAGTAGCGCTGGGCCACTAAAATTCAATGCAATGATGTCGATACTCTATGTTCTATTATAAGTATGGAATAAGTATACGGTGCTGGGTTGCTCACTATTTCTATTTCTTGTCGGGAAGGAGCCAAGGAAGAAAAAAAGACCTATTAATATTACTGATGTTCCTACATTTGTATTTTTAGATTTTGCATTTACTTAAGCTAAAGATTTATTGACTTGCATGAAAATGTCAAGAATTTAATTAAGTTGTGTAACACTAAGCAAGCTTTATCTGTGAATAAAATTAGATATGCACAAGTGTATAAGAGTGTGGTTATGTAATGATTCACATTACACTTGAAAGAAACATCTCTAAGTTTAAAAAACTCCATGCAATTTCTTATGGACCATTAAAATCCTTAGAAAATGAGATCCAATAAATATTTCATAGAATTATCATATTACATGCTAATAAATCCTATATTTAAGATTAAAGATATGTTAACATTCCAAGAAAATATGTTACTTATAAAAATGGAGACCAACGGCATTTAGCTCAACATCCTAGAGTTGAGCATGTACTTACATATAAAGAATAAGTAGCTAGATGATATGGGGGAACACAAATTCTAGTGAGATGGAAGGACAAGCCACCCAATGATGACATATGGCTTACTAGGGCTAATTTAGAGAAGATTGCATCTGTCCTATTTGAAGATTACCTAAACTTCAACTATTTAGAGAAGAGTTTTTAAAGGTTCAATGAACATGATGCAATACAAAAAGCACCTATAATGAGAACACTGCCAACCACAAGAAGCCAAAGTAAGAGGACTACCACCAAACATGACTAACTATCTTTCATTTACATTTTATAGGTTTTTAGGTGTATGAAATATGTAAGACATATATGATTATAACTTTTCATTTGAAGTTTTTGAAAATTTGAATTTCTGTAATTCAAAATATTGAACTTTTAATTAGATTTTTAAAATCTTGGGGAAAATTTTAAAATCCTTAGAAAATGATTATTTGATAATTAAATTTTAAGTAAATATTTCTCACTAAAAGTGGCCAGCCACCACTCCTTTTAAATAGCTGTTAAGGGTGGTTGCACTTGAGTAGCCACCTCCTCCTTCCCATCCACACTTTTGCTCGGCCCCCTTCCCTATCTTTCTCTTTGGTTTGAACTATAATTAGCATAAGAGCCATGTAAAAGCTTTTCTACTTAAATATTAATGGATTGATGTCATTTGGAAATAATTTTTGTGTGCTTATCTCAAGTATAATAGGTTTGGCGACTGAATTCAAAGTGTGTTTTCTTGGTGGAAATACAACCCTTATTACTTATATTTGTATTTGCACTTATTCCACAAGTAGATTACTATAGCCTTACCCTATTATCCATCCAAATTAATTCTAAAGTATTTTACCATATTTTGCTTTCTCAAAATCACTCCAAAACCTAACTAGAAGCTCTCATCTAAATATGGGTTTTGTGAGACTAAGTATTGTTATACACACTAGTATTAGCACTTGAACCTCTTGAAAATCCACCATATAAATCCATAATCAATCAATAGACACTTCCCTACCATGTACAAGTATTTGAAGCCTATGGTTCTACCCACAAATCAATCCATTAAACTGTTAAATCCAAATTAGATCCATTAGGCATGTTGTTCTTGCTTGGCTGAACCTATTGTCACCAACTAGTTATCAATCTCCAATTCACCATAGATCTTTACATTTAAATATATCCTTTTTATAAGCAAGTGAAGCATTAGAAGTTATCTAATCAAGGGTTGCATCACAATCCCTCTCTTATCAAGAGGGCAAGATGTGAGGGATTGTCCAGCCTAAAACTGAGAAATAAGATTACGAAGAGCACATACAAAAAAAAGGCTAATAAGAACATCAAGTAGTGGTTAGAGCCTTAAAATTATGTACAACCCCATTCTTAGAATTTCGTATATAAATAAAATTGGGATTTATTTTTAACTTTTTTAGAATGGGTGGAAACATAATGACACAAGTCATTTTTAGAGGGGCTGGAGGGAGCTTTTTGACCTAAATTGGGTAGACGAGTTAACTCGGGAAAACTTCTCTCCCATAAAAAAAATAAATTATGTGAAATAAAGGTAGGGGCAAATTAGCATAAGACAATCCCACTCCCATCAAGAGGGCACATATTGTATAACCTAATAGCGAGAATCCTGCTAGTGAAGGCCATATCCATCAAATAAGGCCAACAAGAATTTCAAGTGGTGGTTAAAGCTCCACAACTATTTACAACCCGATGCTTAGACATTTTCCAATAAATAAAATTTTGAATTATTTATAATTTTATTAGAGAGCCATATGATTCTTATCCAAATTGAACAAAAATATTTCTTATTTATTATTTATATCGGTCTCTCCCTTCTTCCATCAAGAAATGACTCGACAATACTCTCTCTAGCTATCTGGTCGATCCAATCAACCCACTGGTCGGCTCCAATCGACCCACCTGGTCGGCCCTATTCGATTGTTTTGCCATACATATGATACCAGTGAAACCAAAGAAAAACAATGTAAAATGAAGAACAAAACTTGGAATAGAAAAGACATGATAAATATCGTTTGGTGTTAGTATTGCCCTTAAGTCAAGAAGGACGGCTACGAGATTCATGAATGGTATAAATCACAGCCCTAATTCCTTCTTTTTAAGAACTCTCCATAGCACTTCTCTTAGAACTTTATCATATGCTTTCTCTAAATCAATAAATACCATATGTAGATCCTCCTTATTCTTTCTCTATTTCTCCATCAAACCTCTCAATAAATGTATGGGTTCCATAGTACACCTACCCGGCATGAATCCGAACTAATTTTGAGAAGCATTAGTATCACGCCGCAGCCTACGCTCCATAACTCACTCCCATAGTTTTAAAGTATGACACATTAACTTATTTCCTCTATAATTCGCACAATCATGTGCATCATCTTTATTTTTAAAAATAGGAATCAACACACTCATTCTTCACTCATATGGTATCTTTATAGTCGTCAAAATAGTATTAAAATTTTAGTAAGCCAAGAAAATGAAGGTAGGGTGTAAATTAGCATAAGACGATCCCAATCCCATCAAGAGGGCAAGGGGTGGCAGATTGTATAACCTAATAGCGAGAATCATGCTAGTGAAGGCCATATCCAACAAATAAGGCCAACAAGAATTTCAAGTGGTGGTTAAAGCTCCACGGCTATTTACAACCTGATGCTTAGACATTTTCCAATAAATAAAATTTGAATTATTTATAATTTTATTAGAGCGCCATATGATTCTTATCCAAATTGAACCAAAATATTTCTTATTTATTATCTATGTCAGTCTCTCCCTTCTTCAATCGAGAAATGACTCGACTATACTCTCTCTGGCTCTCCAGTCGATCAAATCAACCCACCTGGTCGGCCCCAATTGACCCACCTGGTCGGCCTTAATCGACGGTTTTGCCTTGCAAATGATACAAGTGAAACCAAAGAGAAATAGTGTAAAATGAAGAACAAATCTTGGCATAGAAAAGACATGATATATATTGTTTGGTGTAAGTATTGCCCTTAAGTCAAGAAGGACGGCTAAGAGATTCATGGATGGTACAAATCACAGCCCTAATTCGTCTTGAAATTGAATTTGTATATTGCATGCATGTGCTGAACTTTATTTATGTTAATTTTTACAATCCTTAGTTCAATAATTGAGTTCAATAATTGAGCTAGATGGTAATTGCTTCAACCTTTTTGTAATGAATAGAAATTTGTTCTGAAAATTTTTACAAGTAATTAGGGTTGCTTGACTTGCAGAAATAAGAAGGTAGAGTAAAAAAAATACAATGTAAACGTCAGTGGGTGGCAACTGGCGGTAGGCGGAGGGCAGTAGAGACGCCAGGAGTAGCGGCGGACAATTTGTAATGTATTTGGAACTCGGCTAAATCTTATAATTTTTAGATATACCAAAACTAAAATAAAAGATTAATTTTATATACTTAAAAATTTTACTCTATCTGCATAAAATATCATGTTGCTTTTTTGAAAAAAAGAGTCACAATTAGAATTTTGGATTATAATTATATTTTTTTGGTTGTGTGACTAAATATTTAATTGCTAGTTAAATAATTTCAAAAATATGACTAAGAATATGCTATGGGCTTCCTTTGGGACTGCTTTCTTCCTATTTCTTAAAGAAATTTTTAGTACAAAATTTTAATTTTTATACTAAAAAATTGCTTTAACAAGCAATAAGAAAGCCATCCTAAGGCTTCGTTTGGAACGGCTTTTTACTGCTTTTTAAAATAGAGTTTTAGTACAAATTTTTTTATTTTTTGTACTAAAACTCCGTTTTAGAAAGCAATAAAAAAGCCGTCGTCCCAAGATTTCATTTGGGACTGCTTTTTTTGTTGCTTTCTAAAACAGCTTTCTAGTACAAAAATTTCTTGAATTAAAAAATTTTATACTAGAAAGCCGTTTTAGGAAGCAGTGTGAAAGCTGTCCCAAACGAAGCCTAAGTCTTCATTTGAGCCAGCTTTCTTAATGTTTTGTTTTTTAGGCAGCAAGTAGCATTACAAAACAGTAAGAAAGACGTCTCAAACAAAACCTTACTAATTTTTAAAAAATTTCGCCATATTTTCAATATATAATAATTTATGTTTAAAAACAACTTTTTAATCAAAATTTTAACGGAAAAAATATTTTTACCAACGCAATTTTATTCTTAAAAGGTGTGGCTAATTTATCAAAATGTTAGTAAAATTATTAAAATAATAAAAAAAACATTTAACCACAAATTTTTAAAAATAAATTACTATATTTAAAATTTTTATAGTGAGTATCATTTTCATTTAATTGTACGGTGCTTCTATCTTGATTGTCATTTTCTTGGTAAGTTGAATAAGAATATATTAACGTGTAATGTGCATATATTAATACAAATGAGCGTTAATTAATCATAATATAAATAATCACACTCGCTTTGATTAAAAAACACATGCACGTGTAGTCTTATGTAATTCTACAATTAAAATAAGTAGTTATGTTCATTATATGATTAAGATTTCATTTGAGACGGGTTTTTTTATTGCTTTTTAAAATAAAGTTTAATAAAAAATTTAAAGTTTTGCATTAAGGCTTCGTTTGGGACGGCTTTTTTATTGCTTTCTAAAATGGAGTTTCAGTACAAAAATAAAAAATTTTATACTAAAACTCCGTTTTAGAAAGTAGTAAAAAAGCTGTCCCAAACGAGGCTTAAAACTCCGTTTTAAGGAGCAATAAAAAAACCATCCTAAATGAAGCCTAAAGCTTCGGTTGGTTCGGCTTTCTTACTGCTTCTTAAAGAAAGCAAGAAGCTTTCTAGTACAAAAAAATAAAATTTTTCTAATAAAAACTGCTTTAAGAAGTAGTAAAAAAGCTGTCGTCCCAAATGACAGTTTTCTAACTTATTTATAAAGTAGCTTTCTAGAACAAAAATTTCTAATTCAAAAGCATAAATAAATTATCTACTTTAATCAACATGCAATCATTAAAGTATAATAATGATAATATAAATTTAAATTATAGAGCAAAATATATATTGCAATATTTACATAATTTAGCCTAACCAATGGCTCTAACTAGTTCACACCTAAGCACACATCACACTTAGGATTCCATAAATCAAGGGAAAGAGAATCCTCACATTCATTACGGGTAAAGACACCACCTCTAAGCCTATAGGCTTAGCAAACTTTCACAAGAAAACCTTCTTTCAAAGTGATTAAGCACTTTGGTGGTGACTATGACTATCACCAAGTATAATAAAATTCAATATAATCTTAACAAAAAATATTTATAACATGAATATAATTATTGTGTGCGAGTAAATCCATAATGGTAGAGAGATAAAGTGTTTAGTATATTACCTTTGTATAAAGATTCAACATATATATAATTTGATGTTATCTATGAGAAACATTTTCAACATGCTATAAATACTTTTTAATGGTTGATAATTAACCCTTCAATGAAAGACTAGGTGGTGAAAGGCTAAGCAAGCTTCACTTTGGATGTATGTACGCATATGATAGAAGAAATTCAATTAAAATCCTTCCAAGCTTAAACAACAACATCAAGCCTTTATCGCACTATGTGGGGTTGGCTACATGAATCTTTTTTCTCCATTGTGTCCTATTAAAGGTCAAATTCTCGTTTAAATATAATAAAGAAAGGTCATTCCTAATATTTTCTAACCTAATCTTTTTAGGTCTGCCTCTACCTTTCTTAATATAAGTCAAATCTAATACCTCTACTCTCCTAACCGGGCCATTGGAAGGCCATCGTTTTATGTGACCAAACCATCTAAGGCGACTCTTCTTGAAGAGAAACTCTTCTTAAATGAAAGAGCACTATCACATAATGATATAGTTCTCATGCCTCAAAATTAACAATAATTTGTGTTCAATTTAATGCAATACATGAAGTCGTTGTTTTATGTGACCAAACCATCTAAGGCGACTCTCTCTAATCTTATCTTCTACTGGAGCTACTCCAATGTTTTCACGTATATGCTCATTTCGTATCCTATCTCTAAGGGTAAAGCCACTCATCCACCTGAGCATCCTCATCTCAGCCACACTTAACTTAGTATTATGCTTCTCTTTTAATTGCCAACATTCAGCACCATAAAGCATTGCAGTCCTCACTACCGTCTTATAGAATTTTCCCTTAAGTTTGAGGGGTACTTTTCTATCACACAAAAAGCCTGATGCATTCCTCCACTTCAACCATCCAACTTAAATTCAGTTGATAATATCCCCATCTATTTCACCATCACTCTGAACAATAGATCCAAGATATCTAAAATGTGTACTCTTATTAATGACTCAATTGCCCAAAGTCACAATCCCCTCACTAGGTCTATTACTACTAAAATTACACTCCATATATTCTGTTTTAGAACTACTCAAGCGAAAACCTTTTGTCTCTAATGTTGACCTCCATAATTCAAGTTTACTTTCAACTCCCTCTCTAGTCTTATCAACAAGAAGAATATCATCAGCAAAAAGCATACACCAAGGTACATCCTCTTGCAAATGTCTAGTGAGAACATCCATGACTAAAGAAAAAAGATATAGGCTTAAGGCTGATCCTTGATGTAACCCAACCAAAATAGGGAAATACTTGGTCAAACCACCTTGTGTTTGAACACAAGTAATAGCTCCTGCATACATATCTTTAATGATTTGAATATAAGCATTATTAACTCCTTTCTTTTCAAGATCTCTCCATATCACTTCTCTTGGAACTTTATCATATGCTTTTCTAAATCAATAAATATTATATGTAGATCCTCCTTATTTTCTCTATATTTCTCCATCAAACCTCTTAAAAATATATGGCTTCCATAGTCGACCAACTCAGCATGAATCCAAATTGATTTTGAGAAACATTAGTATCACGCCGCAACCTATGCTCCATAACTCGCTCCCATAGTTTTAAAGTATGACACATTAACTTAATTCATCTATAATTCGCACAATCTTGTGCATCGCCTTTATTCTTAAATGAAAGAGCGCGATCACATAATGATATAGCTCTCATGCCACAAAATTAACAATAATTTGTGTTCAAAAAGATGCAATACATGAAGCACGCCCCCCCCCCCCCCCCCCCCCCCCCCCCCCCCCCCCAACTTTAGCCTCGTAAGATTGCAAGATACATACATAGGAAGATGTTTCATAGAGTAAAAAAATTTTAAAGAGAAAATCTTCTCAAATTTGCATAGAATAAATGAAATATTATGATCAATAAGAACCAAAGCCTTTTCATTCAATCTAGATAAGTAAAAGTGTTTAAAAAAGATACTTAATTCAATTAAGAGATTTAATTTGAATCCAACAAAAAACTGAAGGTAGTGGGCAAATGTCATTCCATGTAGATGTGACATTCATGACTTTTTAATCTAAATAATCTCTTTGATTTCAAGTCAACACTTCTATAGAGGTTGGAAGCATATTCATCAGGTAGATTTAGTCTCTGCACCTATTCACAAATTGATCATCTTTACTTTAAATTGAAGGTGAAAGGGGATTTTGATTTTAGAAGTTTTCCATTTTCACCATAATATTTTGTAGATTTTTTTCTTGAAGATATCCTTCAAGTTGATCCTTTCTTTTATATTATCTTTAGATTTTTCCTTGATGTCCATCACTGTGTTGAATATATTATCAAAAATAATTTTCTTGATATATATTACATTAAAGCAATGCGTGATTAAGTATGTTCTCCAATATGACAATGATAAAAAATTATTATTTTTAGTCTAATTGTGATTCACTCCATAAATTAGTACTCTGTAATCAACTAATGCTAGAGAGTCAATGATTATGGGTGAAGCCTTCACTCTTTCAAATATTTACTCACTAAATAATCTTGGTGGAGTTTATGCCATCTCAATTTTATTTTTAGTGAAAGCAACCGTTTTTGCCTAAATGGAAGGTCGTCAAGTAAGAACATACATGGATAGTCGAACTAAGTGTTCTTGCCTCCATGATTCAAAGTAAACAATTTAGTAACTTTCATGTAATATGGGCAACCTAACTTTACTACAGTGGTCAAACCTGAGAGTATATCGTATACTGGGAAGTCATCAACTATGTAAAATAACGTTGTCCTCATTACAAAATTTTATTTAGTGAAAATATCTTATGTTGTCACTCCTTCCCACAACAATTTAAGGTTATTGATTAAAAGTTGCAAGAACGCATCTATCTTTGCTTTTAGATTATGTGGGCTTAGAATAATAAGTATAATGAATGTGTAGGGTATTGTCATACATAATTCCATAGGAAGATTATAACGGCTGAATATTACAGGCCAACATGAGTAAGATGAAGCAGATTGGCTGAGTGAAGTTTAATCATATACACATAAACATAGTCTTACATTTTTTTGGTTATGCGATAAAAGTATGATTTGAACAATTGAAGTGCTTCTAGGCCTTAGCTTTTGGCGAATGAGTCAAAATACCTCTTTATGAGATGTATTCATTATGTCATCTCTTGTTTGCAACAGAACTCATAGATATAAATAAACGTTATAGTCTAGGAATAATTGGAAAGTAAATCAATCGACTAACTAGCCTATCCTTTTGCTTTCTATTTTTTCTAGATTTTGGTTTAAATCTTGGTGGGTTGCAATAGCGACATGCAACCTCTAACAAATCATCCATGTAGTACAACATGCATTCATTAATATAATAATTTATTTTTGTAGTATAACATGCATTCAAAACCATTTTTTTTAGTATTGTAAAATTTATTAGAATTATATTATATGTAGGGTTGGTCTCTTTAAGTGGCCCAATGAATTAATTAAAGTATTCTTGGGGGACATTTTATTATGTCATTATGCTCAACATTTTCACAATGATAGATAACTCTGAATAAGTAGTACACCCATTCTAAATTGGTTGTTGTGCAATATGAAATAAATTATATATGTTTTATATCTCCTTATCAGGTGACTCTTCTATATAATGTTTGTAGCTCAGATGCATTATAAACAAAGTCTTCTTATGTCTTAATATTTTCTTCCTCAACTATATTGGAACTTGTTGACGGGCCACATTGAGAGTCAAAATGCAGCTCATACACATCATGCAAAGTCCAATATTAATATTTTGGAATGAAACCTCTATGATATAGATCAACAATAATCTCATTTGGTGGAGGTATACTTGATTTTTGTGCCTTGAATAAGGACAACAAAACCTCCCATCTGATATAAAGGAAGTTAGTTGGCGGACTATTTTGATGAAAAAATTCACTCCATTAATAAACTCATATGTTAATATTTTGCATCTAGGCAACAACCTATTATACATCAAATATATTTGATTTCGGATATCCATATCAGACTTGAGTTGTAAAGTCATGCATGTAAACATTGGGTTATTGCAATAAAATATCAATAAAACAACATAAGTTCTACTACTTCATCATACAATATCAACATGTTCTTTCAAATATCCATATAAAAAAAGTATAAAAATACTAGTTGAGATGTAACTTTGGACGATTTGAGATATTGCACAACTTTGAGCTTAGGCTTACATAATGGCCTGATTAATTTGACCAATATAAATATGAATGTACATTTGATATGGATCACACAACTATAATATCAAACTAATTAGTCTCAAATGAACCTCTAAGAGAAGAAACCCTTAAGAATATGTATATGTTTCTATTACATACTTCATTGACATCTCTATGAGCCTTTGGCTCTATAGTAGGGAGACTAGATCAGGATTATGTCTGATTTAAGCTTAATATTCTTAGCATAATCTAGGCCAGTTACCAAAAGATAAATCTCCCTAGATTTGATTTGAGCTAATTTTGACCAATATAACAAGCCTATCAACCATGTTTTTATGTAATATTCTAAACTTGTGATTGTTTGCAAAGTCCTTATGATAAAAGATCACTATACAATAAGAAGCATGGCTAAACATATTACTTATTCCATGTATGAATAATATCCATGGGAAAGCATGAATCCTTGCATTGTACTCAAAGCTCCATTATTAATTGGAATTGCCCACAAAAAATAAAAGCTGGTAGAGACTTTTTGAGAAGATTGAGTGAAAGAATGCAATACCAATGGTTAGACAGAGCAATGATCTAGATGAACCTACGTCGAACAACAATGATCTCGATGGAGGCCAAGGAATTGCAACGCAAGTTAGGGGGACAGAAGGGCACCAAACAAGGTTGATTTAGCTTGAGAATAGACTGAAAGAGATGTTTCGAGTGAAATGATGGAAAAAAGGACGAAATAGTGAAAATACCTCCATTAGACTATTTAAAACCGATGGAATTTCCGACAAAAATTCTGTTGGAGATACCTTCTACAAAAACTAACGGCTATGCCGCCGATATTTCTATCGGTATTTGCGACAATCAATATTCTGCCAACAATATTTTCTATAATGAAAGTTATTATTATTTTATAAAAAAAGGAAGCTATTATATGATACGTAGGGCGGACTTAGGAAGAAGTGCTCACCATAAAATTTTTTCTCATTAGTAGAATAAGTATTATAACTATTTTGTACCCTCAATAAATGAATATGCCCAAAATTATTAGGAGAAAACTCCTCTCTTATTTCATTCGAAGGAATAGTTATGGCTCAATCCTAATTTGTCAACCCTCAAAAGAGAGGCAGATTCCTCCCTTAATGATATACATATATGATCAATATTCCATAAAGAATGTGCATATACAATAAAAATCTTTAAATTGTATGTTCTTATATAAATTAATATCATAACATACATAATGTTGAAAAAAAAACAAAGCAAGAAAAAAAATCCCAAACCAAGCTTTTAAAATCCTCACATTTAATTTTTCCTAAAAACAAGAATCTTTATTTTTTATGTCTTACAAAATCAAATTAATATGCATACATATATTATATATAATAAAAATATTTATTTATCATCACCTTTGAAAAAAGGGTTTACAAATATTTACATTCTCTAACCCTACAAGAATAAACCTATGTCACTCCTACATCAACTAAAATAGCATCAAAGCATCTCAAATTCTCAACTCTTTTGCTTCCTAACCAAAAGCTTTGAGGCCATGAAGAATCTAAATATAGAATCATGAAGTCATTATGTGTACGTGGAGCTCACATTTGCATTAACAAAAGATCAATAATGGAACAAAGAAAAAGTTGAAGCTAAATACAAAGAGCCATTTGAATGAGAATATACTCATATTTATCATATATCTTTATGCCCATTTCATGCAAGTCTATGAGCATGCTCTCAACCAAATATATCTCAAGATATTTGCATTGTTGTTCTTAAAGAAAAAAATAATAAAAAAATTAATTTTGAAATAAAAATTTTGTTCAATGAACTGCCTCATTGCAAACCTTCCCCGTTGGTTGCAAAACCGTTACGAAAACCTCTTGCAATGAATACCAATTACAAGGGTCGTGCAACGATTTTGGAATCGCTACAAAGGTTTTTTTTTTACGATTAAAACCACGAAAAAGTCTTCAAATGTGCCACAAAAATCATTTTTTTCTTGTAATGCTTATAAAATTAAGAAGTGATATTTGCTAGAAGTCTAGACTGAAAAAGTTGCCTACAATCAAATATGTGAACATGATGATGATATCATTCAAACGGAATAATTTTATGTCCTTGACTAAGACAATTGCAATAACTAGAAACCTCCATTTAATGCCTCAAAAACCACCATTTCTCATATCAAACTTAGTGAAAAGGAAAGGAAAATAGTGAACAATCCTATTGAGCTTGAAAATTTCTCATAGTTTCCTTTCTCTTTAAATGTGGACTTATAGGACCACTTTTCTTTGGAGTGGTCCTAAATTATATCTGATCTATTATCTGGTTATTAATTGAAACCCAACCTACATTTTGCTTGGGGTGGATAAATTTTAATGAGAATTATGAGTATCAAAACATAATTTGATGCAGATGAAATTCAGATTCAGAATCTTCACAATACAATTTTAAAATTTTCATAAACTAAGGTTTCGTTTGGGACAGCTTTCTAACTGCTTTTTAAAGCCGTTTTGTAGTACAAAAACATCATGAATTAAAAAATTTTATGCTAAAAAGCTGCTTTAGAAATCAGTAAGAAAGTTGTGCCAAACGAAGCAAGGGTTCGTTTGGGACAACTTTCTCACTATTTTATTTTTTAGACCGCAACTACAAGTTCGTTTGGCTATTGCTTTCTAGTTGCTTTTTAGAAATTTTTGTGAAGAAAAGCCGCTTTTTACTACTAAAGTTCTTAATGTGTAATAGCTTTAAAAAACATTACTCAAAAAATATATATTTATGATATTCACAGCAACTTTCAAAAAAAAAAATACTTTCTCCACAATAACTTCTCAACTGTTTTAAAAAACACTATAGTGATCCCAACAAACTTTAAACTAGCTGGCACCCGCAAGTATCAACAATCTTTATCAACTAGCGCAAGGCTTTATTTCCTCACGGTTAGAGGTTTTAGCCGCCCCATCGAAGGCGCGAGTTTGAGTGTGCTAACTAATGAGTTTTAATAATTATGATTAAATTTACTGATCAATGCCCTCAAAAATGAAACTCAACTAATTGTAGGACCACAAGCAAACCAGGACCAATTCTAGGAGCTGTCCAAATAATATTTATTTTGATCAGTGACACCCTACTTGATTCTATTTGTCATATTAACAACCTTGCATTGATAGCCGTAACATAAAAAAATTTTTGTAGAGATTTTTATTATGAGGATTTAGGCTTTGTTTAAGACGGTTTTCTTATTTGTTCTTGAAGCAGCTTCTAAAAAATTGCTATAAGAAGCAGTAAAAAAGCCTTCCCAAACGAAACCTTTGATTGAAGTTTAGCGTCCGGTTCAATTTTTTATTTAATGAACCCAGGTTCAATCCTCGCGTTGCTATCGGTCTAATAAAAACTAAAATATTATAAATTTTGTAACTATAGTTTTTTAAAGTAAAATATAATCGGAGTATGATTGGTATATATGAAATTTCAGATTTGCATTGTTTTCAATTTTTAATTGGTCAGAAGAGAGCGGGCTCCATAGCAATAGATCATATTTGTCTTAAAAGTTAAAAGTGGGGCTGTACATATCCATTTTTAATTTATTATTTTTTTTTCAACTTTTATGAATAAAAGTTAACTCCTTAGCCACATTTTTACTTCTTACTGACTCTGAATTATAAAAATTATCATTATTTTTGTGATTAATAATTACATTTCATTACAGGGACAGCTGAAAGGCCAAAAAAAATGTAACTAAAGAGCTATAAGGAGTTGTTACTTGCCAACAGGCAAAGAGTGACAATTAAACCAATGGTTACCTACTATCGGTTACTGATTACAGAAAAATATCGTGACAGTATAAACTTCTTATTTGTTTAGTGTGACTACTAAAATGCATATTATTGAGACATTATTCTTATTACTGTACTAATTTATTATTATGTCATGAATTTACTGTTATTGCATGATTTTACTACTCCTGCCACTACTTTTACTATTATCGATACGGACATTGATACTATTTGATACTACTGATTCATTGTAATGATACTGAGTATGTGACATATTGATCACATGATATATTGAACATGTGATTTATAAGATATTGATATAGAATAACTCGATAGCATGTATACATCATTATAAGATCTTACTGTATTGATATAATTCTGATGATCTTTACCGATGTTTTGATTTTATAACTTTACATTATTTATTTACTGATTGAAAGTATTGATATCATGATAACTTTATCGATTTGATATCCGTGCTGATTTACTAGTTTCCCCAATGTACTATTTTATTAGCTTTACTTCCATACAGTTTTATTGCTACTGTATATAAGTTTTATTATTTCTACACTAATTTAATAGTCATATGTGTGATAAACCAAATTTCTAAAATATTTTTTTAAATGAAAAATCTAAATTTCAGTGACATGCCTTGCCGAAGAATGAAGAGGAGGAATAGCATAAAATAGGAGAGAAAAAAATAGAAATGTTGATTTTAGTTGCTAGATCGGTTCATCGATTTTGTGGAACTTGCTCAAATTATAGTAGGTAACTTTAATTTTACTTCAATTTTTAAATATTTTGATTTAACCCATTTGATTCTCCTCAAAATTAATTCTATTATATTTTCTCTAGATTTATTAAACTTCTACTACTTAACATTTTATATAATATCGTACTGATTATTTTGGAGATTTTGATTGTAACATTTTTTAATTTCATCGGATAAATATAAGTTATTAAATTTTGTATGATTTTTTCTGAATAAAAGTAAGTATTTTTATTTAAGTATATTTTTAATACAAGCTTTATGAATGAATATAGACATGTGATTGAGTAATAGCTAATTCTTATTACTATTTTAAACAAAATATGATATTAATATGTATGACAAAATAAGTAAAATGTTAATTTCTCTAATGTCGTCTAGAGACTGGTTGATATGTAAAAGATTGTAGGCTGATAGGCTTTTCTTTAAATATGCAATTTGGTGTTATCCTCGATTGATTCATATGATATTGATTGCGACTTATAAGGAAATGATTACTATACCGACTGGCAAAGAGTGATGCCCCTATTTACTGAGCCAATAATTTATTAATACTTATACGATACTATAAAAAATATATATTAAGCTAAGATTTCATATTTTTTTATTTTTTTTTTATTTTTTTTTTATTTTTTTTTTTTTTTAACAAAAAAGCTTATATTAAAAACTCCAAAACGGTTAAACAGAGGACAAAACTCAAAGCGAACAGAGAAAGAAAAATACAATCAGATATGGCTCAGAAGACGACTGAGGCTCCAGAGTCCCTGTATCCTCGCACGGACCGTCCATACGGGAGAAATCATCGCCCACCAATCATCGAAAAAACACCGAAGGTTGCCACCAGCTTGGTCACAGGGACACTAGCCCCAGTCACATCATCGCCAATAAAAAAACGAACACAACCAGAAAGAAAAAGAGGGGAAATAACAAAGAAATCATCTACGATTCCGCCCCCTCCCGCGGCCCCGACCGCGCAACCTTCCGTTAGCCCGAGAAACCAATGTGAAGTCATTACCAGGATCAGAACCACCATAAAAATCAGGATCAGCCACATTACAATCCGAAAATTCAGATCCAGATTCATAGTCGGACACCCAATCTCCCTGGTAATCGGTAATAGGAATAAAACCCATCCTCTGAACCAAATGTTGCGAATCAGCCAAGTTGACAGAAACATCTACAAGATTATTTGAACAACTTGAATTGTTACCCAGATTGTTATCCACACTAAAATCATTATGCTCAGCAATATTATTTTCAATAACAGCTTTAGGAGATGAGTGAACCAACTGATCAGAAACCACTAAAACAGGGCTGCCAACCACCGCAAGCCCCATTTGCCCCACAACACCAGAAACTTCCAGCTGCGACGGAGCCAAAGCAGAAGGGGAAACAACATCATTAGCCTCATTAGTCTCAAACTCATTATTTAACTCACCACCAACCGGACAAACAGCACAATTATCCGGAATAACAACAATATTATCACTACCATCCACACCATCATTGGGGATAGAAGAAATCACCGGAATAATAGGAATCGATAGAGAAGAAGGAACAGACTTAATCAGTGACGGAACAGAGGGCTCCGATTTCTTAACAATAGGATTCAGCTTAGGACATTCAGCCTTTTTATGACCCACACATTTGCAAAGAAGGCAAAAATTAGGCATATCTTCAAAAACAACCTTTTGCACATAACCTAATTTTTCCGGTCCTAACCAAATAGAGTCAGGAAATGATTTGGAAATATCAAGTTCAACAAGAATGCGCGCAACAGAGGGACGAGAACCAACTGCCGTAGCATTGTCAGTTTGGATAGGCTGACCAAAAACAGAGCCCAGGCCAAAAAGAATACGTGAAGAAAATAGATGAGGTCTCAAACCTGGAAAAGAAATCCAAACAGGAACAATAGGCGACTCATCCGCAAGATCCAAAGTAGGAGACCACTTTATAATTTTCATAAAACATCCATACACAAAATATGAACGATGAGCAAAGATCCTACCATAATCCAAATCGTTAGATAGCTTAATTAAAACATTGGATTGATCTAGCAAAGTAACAGAGAAATCACCGGTTAATTTAAGATTAAAGAAAAATCTACGGATAGCATCCAAAGCCGGACGTTTAAGAGGAAACTTTCCAACTAGAGCAAAATCGAAAGGCTTAGCAAGGTGTAAAAATTCCTCCTCCGAAAACCAAAGAGCAGGCAAACCCCGAACCGTAGAAACACGAAGATCCGGGAAAGCATTCGCTTCAGTAGATCCGGACAAAGCATCTTTGAAGGATTTGGAACTCTTACCAGCCAGGAAACCCGGGTCTAACCTTTTGTTTGCCATGGAAGCAAAGGCGGAGGGAAGGAAACGAAAGGCGGCTAGGGCAAAAGCCCTAGCGAAAGAAACCCTAACAGACGAGGCATGTAATTTTTTGAGATTTCATATTTTTTTTATGTGACTACTGAAATGCATGTTATTGAGGCATTATTCTTATTATTGTATCGATTTATTGTTACTGTTATGAGTTTATTAATATCAATATTATTACTGATGACACTATTTATTAATTTACTATGCTGCATTGACACTATCACTGACACTGATACCGATGCTACTACTGGTATACTATTATTAGTGTTGTTACTATTATTAATTCATTATATCATTTACTGATTAACTGATTATATGATGTATTGAGCATGTGATTATGATATTGCACTAATACTGATATAGAATGTGATTGTTGTTATTACTTTATCACAATGATATTATTACTCTTGATTTACTGCATTGATATGATTTTTTTATAGTCTTTACTAATGATTTAGCTTTATCAATCTATATGATTCTTTTACTAATTATTACTGATTGATAGTATTGAAATGATGATTGCCTTATGGTTTTGACACATGTACTGATTTTCACACTGTACTGCTTTATTGGTTCTCATATTATATTATTTTACTGTTTACCAACTCTATTGCCACTGTATATATGTTTTATTATTTCTTCCTAATTCATGATCATATGACTATTATTTGTATTGAATTTATTAAACATGTATATTGCTTCTTTACCATACTTTGGTTTAGTTGTAGGATTTAGTGATCTACTGAGCTATTTATATACTTTAAATAATTTCATTTCAAGATAGAGGATCAGGAGTGTGAGGCTGATCAAATTTCTCCAGGTTTAGTATTAGTTATTTTTTCTATTTGAATTTATTCTTTTGTACTCTAGAATGAAATGATAAATTTTATTTATATGATTCATGAGTAATATACATGATCTTAGAGAAATGAACAGATATGCATTAGAATATTTTAATCAATAAAATTTTCTTTCGCTGATATTTGATTTTATTACTAATAAATAAAATTAGATAATTCAAATTGTTGTATATTAAAAGATAAAAGAATAATTCTTTTAAATTAGACATCGTGACATCATAACATAAATGTTACTGTTATAATTTGATTGTTGACATGCATATTATTTCTTTACCATGCTTTGAGTTCAGGTATAGGTTTTTGTGATCTGCTTAATATTTTAGCTTATTATATGTTATTTAAATATTTTTAGGTCAAGGCAGAAGATAAGTAATGTGAGGTTGGTCAGTATTCTTTAGATTTACTATTAATTTATTTCTTTGTATCAATAGCTATTTTTTATTCTCAAGGTGGGATAAATATGTTATAATTATATTATCTTCAGTAGTATACATGATTTTTTTAGAAAGGAATACATATGTATATATTGATATTTTGATCGATAGTTTTATTTATGTTGGTATTTATACTGATAAAAGAAATTAGATAGCTCTGATTGTCTAAATTAAAAT
The DNA here is from genome assembly GCA_022539455.1 of Dendrobium nobile. Lineage (NCBI taxonomy): Eukaryota > Viridiplantae > Streptophyta > Magnoliopsida > Asparagales > Orchidaceae > Dendrobium > Dendrobium nobile. The sequence goes on from CM039723.1 coordinate 17,008,068, forward strand.
ATAAGAGACTTTTTTTTTTCAAATTAGATTCCAAGGCAAGCCAATTAGAGCCCCTGCATTGAGTTTTTGGAATTTTGAAAATTGAACTAGCCCAACGGTGTTAGTTTGGCGTCACAACGTTATAGGCTCCTAGAGGGAGCGTTACGACACTGGCATGACTGAGTACTATGTCACTTGGTCTAAATTTTTCATTTAAATATCATTTTTCATTAATTTAAACTCATTTCATTCCCTAAGGTTGGCTAAAGAGAGATAGGAAAGATTTCTAGAGAGAGAAAGTCCAATTTAGAAAACTTCAATCTGTTTTTAGCTTTGAGCCCAATTTTGGAAGTTGCTTGAATTGAGGTATAAGATATTTTTCCTATATTAGATTTAAAAAATACAAAAGTTTCAGGATTTTTCTTATTTAAATTATAATGATAGCAAAAAATGGTGATAACTTGTTATCTACAAAACATTCATTGCTTAACTTCAGAATGTTATAGAAACAATGATTTGGATATTTAGGTATTTTTCTAACAAATTTACATTAAGAATTATTGAAATTTTTGTTATTTTAATTGATTAGGAAATAATTTTGACACTAAAAAATAATATTATAGTATCATTAAAGCTTTAAGAAAATATTCTGAACAATCTCTGATAATTTGATTAAATTTTGAAATAATATATTTTTGCTCAGTAGTATATTTAGCTACCTACCATTGTAGCATTTTGTGAAATTATGAAATAAGTTTAATTATATTTCAATTAAAGCTTTGCAATAAATTATGTGCTTAATTGGTTAAGTTATGTAATTCTAACGAGTTTTGGGGTGGAAGGAGGAAGTTCTGTTATGATGTTAAATGTGCATTTTAATGTTATATGCACATTATGTTATCAGAATTCTTTGAATTTTGTCTATTGGGAAACATAAGAGTTAGAATTCTCTGAACTCTGTATGTTGGGCGACATAAGGGTCAGAATTCTCTAAATTTTGTCTATTAAGAGGCATTAGGGTTAGAATTCTTTAAATTTTATATGGTATGAAGTGCAATAAAAAAAAAGTGCAATCAATTCTTAGATTTCTTCAAATTATGGTAGGTAACTTAAATTTTACTTCAGTTTTTAAATATTTTGATTTCAACCATTTGATTCTCCTAAAAAAAAAAGTAGTTCGTGGTTAAAAGCAGGAATGTTTTTAATCAAAATAAACTTCCTGATATTTTTCTTCCAAAAAAATAAATAAATAATGCTCATAATTTTTTCTAATTCCTCTTACAGACATAACCTTTTTGATGCGGGAAAGTTAATATCTTCTTGTCATTGGATTAGCTTTTAATTTTAATAAAATAGACAGAAATAATTAAAATTTACTCTATCTAAAAGATTTAAAATTTACTTGAAATTAAGTTAACATTTATTTAAAATGTAACTCAAAAGATTTAGAAAAGCTAATCTGTGAAACTCAACGAAGGACAAAAGGAGCTCCAAAAGCATATGAGGATGCATTCGTATGGCATTGCTTGACAAAGGGGAAAGGACTTGCTAACTTTCATGTCCAACTCACATCGACAATAACTCTGGCTTCCTTTCGGTTATTATCACGTAATAATCGTACCACGTGGCACTTTTTATTATTTTGTGTGGTGATCTTATTCTAATATTTATGTACATAAAAAAAATTTTCTAAAAAGCTTTATAAAAATTAATGCAGAATAGGTTGATAATAAAACATAACAACAACAATGACATCATCAAGCATTAGTCCCACTTGGTGGAGTCGGCTACATAAATCCTATTTCTTACTTATGTCTTGTTAAAAGTCAAATTCTCGTTTAAATCTAATAAAGAAAGATCATTTCTAATATTTTCTAATCAAGTATTTTTGTGTCTATCTCTATCTTTCTTAATATAAGTCAAATCTAATATCCCGATCTACTTTCTTAACTGGGTCATCGGAAGGTTGTCGTTTTATGTGACCAAACCATCTAAGGCGGCTCTCTCTAATCTTATCTACCACTGAAGCTACTCCAACCTTTTCACGTATATGCTCATTTCGTATCCCGTCTCTAAGGATAAATCCACTCATCCACCTGAGCATCCTCATCTCTGCAACACTTAACTTAGTATTATGTTTTTCTTTTAATTGCCAACATTCTGCATCATAAAGCATTGCAGGTCTCACGACCATCATATAGAATAATTTAGACTTTGGAGGGCCAAAATACAAGATTTTGTTAGTCAAAGACTTCGTTTGGGACAACCAAAATACAAGATTGTGAAGAGTCGAATATATGTAATAAAACATAAATACGTGAAATCGATCATTAGCTTTCTCATTTTCATCATTTAATCCAAGTGACAAAGGGTGGTGAACAACTTTCAACTTCTTTATCCTTCTCCTTCCTAGGATGTGATTTACTCTCCTCGTCCTTATATGGATCAATAACTTCAAGATCTCAAATCATTTATTTATGAAGTCCCAATTTGGTATTTTAATGAATAAATTTCTTATGCAATCTTTCTCCTTTAAGCCACCAAGCTTGGTCACAATGTTAGCATGGCCAACCATATGACTCCATCAATAAATTATATGTACTTCTCATGAAAGGTTGTAAAATGTATAAGCCTATAATTCGCTTGTTTTCACACTTATTTTCATTAACATAAATACATATAAAAAAGAAAATAACATGATAATATGTTAATATAATTTTTTGTATTTTTAAATAATGTTCATTATTTTCCTTTGATCCTCTTATGGCTAGTATATGAGTTATAAGTATTGATGATGTTGCTTTAATTCTCCTAGACCTAAATTACCTCTTCTCTAACGAGTTAAAGATGAGATAATTATCTAATATATTGAAAACTAACCTACCTAACTACTCAATTTTTAATATTTGTTTTCAAAAATAGACTAAACTTTTTATATAATAAGATATCTTTGTTGATTAGTGGCATATATAAGTGCTTTATTTACATTTATAAGGGCTTCTTCTACTATGGCATAGATCACAATAGATATTTAAGCATTCTCTAAATTTTGCATTGGAAGATTTATTCTTTTATTTTTCTATCAACATGATAAAGTGAAAAGCATCCTCAAGACATTGTTGATTAAAATTTTCTACTTCACTTCTTATAGTTGGTCTAAGATTGGTGAGAATTATATTAGAAAGTTTATAAGTATTATCATTTCTACTTATTTTAGATATATGATTCTCAAATGTATTTAGGTATTAGATTACCCAGACCTGGAATAATATTTTTATTTTATATTTCATTCATCTTTCCCATGTCAAAATACCCCTTCCCGTTCTTTCTTAATTTTTTTAATAACTATTCCAGTAAATCCCAACATGATACACTACAAGAAAACCTCTATTTATTGGCATAAATTTGTCTGCTGGTATAAGCGACAGTCTACCTGGTGCATATTCCACCAGAAAATTAGCATCAAATTTTCTGGTCGTAGACCACTAGAAATTTACCGGCAGAAAAAATGCCGGCTAAAATAACGGAGTTAATTTGTAAAGCTGACGGTCAATTGCGACAAAAAATACACCGGAACTTACCGGCCAAAATTCAACTGACTTACTTAAACCCGATAAATTTAACATTAATTGTCTAATAAGATAAGTTATATATTAATATATAAGTTGGACAAAAGCTTAAGCCAATAACCACAAAACTATTAAACCTCTTTACTTAGTGAATCTTGGTAAATTATTGCTATCATTAATATAAGCTTTTTGCATCCTAGAATATTTGCGTCAGTAGAGAAATATAAATTTTAACATCTTAACTTTGTACGAAGTTTCAGCGCGCAATTAGATAAGAAAGATGGGTGTAGGATTCATGAGAGACACCAATATTTTTATGTGAAAAATCCTGAATAGGAGAAAAACCACGGGGCATGACCCAGTTTTGAATGAATCCCCTAGTATTTGTAGTTGATTACAAATGAGGCACTTCCTTCGGGGGAAGGCCTTGGCTTGATGTAACAAATATACATCATATGGAATGCATTGCATGGTGGGAATAGGAAGAATCACTATTGATGTGTTCGTTTGGTTGGAAGGACTGTAGTCGGCAAGCAATGGAGGTCGAAAGGACCGTAGTTTGGTGACAAATGTTGGAAGGATCGTAGTTGGCGTGCGACAGAGGTCAGAGGGACCATAGTCGACAGGCGATGGAGGTTAGAAGGATCGTAGTCGGTGGGCGACGGAGGTCATAAAGATTGTTGACTGGCGACAGAGGTCATAAAGATTGTTGACTGGCGACGGAGGTCAGTAGGACTGTAGTCGGTGGATAACGGAGGTTGGAAGGACCATTGTCATGTGGAAGTTCAAGAATAAACTGATGTTAGGTGGAAGTCTGGTGTTGGGTAGAAATCCAGCGACGCGGACGGCATCGGGTAGAAGTCTGATGAAAGTCTAGCAACGAGTGGAAATCCGGCAAAGGGAGAAAGTCCAGTGAAGGGTGAAAGTCCGACAACGGGCGGAAGCCCGATAAAAGTCCAATGATGGGCAGAAGTTTGGCAATGGGTGAAAGTCTTATGACTGGCAGAAGTCCGGTAAAAGGCGAAAGTCCAGCAAAGGGTGGAAGTTCGAAGATGGATGAAAGTCCAGCGTCGGGTAGAAGTCCGATAAAAGTCCAACGACGAGCAGAACTCCGACAATGGATGGAAGTCCGGTGCCGGCTATAAGTCCAACAAAAGTTTGATGACAGGTAGAAGTCTAATGATGAATGGAAGTCTGGTGTCAGGTAGAAGTTTGGTGTTAGTCGGCGGCTAGGCGAAAGTACGGTAGTGGTCGGGGAGGAGTCTAAATGGCAAGAGAGCTCTCTTCCTTCTCTTCTTCCTTGCCCCCCCCCCCCCCCCCCCCCCCCCCCCCCCCCAGGGGTCTATTTATAGTTTTTGGGAGTAGCATGGGCAGTAAATTGGAGCAAGATCAAGGGTAATGTGGGAGTGGTTTGAATGGACGTTCGATGTTGAATCCCTTGATCATGGACCATTTGTTAATTGGCATTTGAATGTCTTAATGATATCATATTTCAACGATTTTAGGCTCGTTGGATTTGTCTCGTCAAGCAGCTCGATTCGAATATAAGTATGTCACATTTTGAAACCGTTTGGTAATCCAATTTATGGTTTAAACCTTCCAAAGGCGCCTTAGGTCTTTAATGTGGACCCATTTGAGCTCAGGTTGAGTCAAATTTGGCATCGTTGGGTTCGTATTTCCAAGACATTCAGTTCGACTGTATGTTTGCTAAAATCGGAGTTCAGATGATCTATGATTTAGTTTTTGAAAATTCCAACTTGATTTTTGCTTCGAGATTTGTGCCCGACCAACATAATTTTTTGATGATATATCAAAGTTTGATATTGGTAGCTTTGTTTCTAATATTGGTGTTGGTTGTGGGGGAATTATTCGTGATTATTAAGGTAACTTCATGGTGGCTTTTGCTTCCAATATTCCTAATTGTAATATTATTTTTGCTGAGATAGAAACTCTTATGCATGTCCTCAATATTTGCCTAAAGTATCATATTACTAATATTTGGATAGAATTGGATTCCAAGCTTCTAGTTGATTTGATTTCGTCTAACATTTGTAATAATTCCACTTTATATTATTTATTTCATAAAATTATGACTATCCTGCCTTATTTTGTTTATAAGATTACGCATATATTGAAGAAGGTAATTGTGTTGTAGATTTGTTTACCAAGAAAGGATCTAATATTAATTATTCTTTAGTTTTTCATAATTTTTCTGAGCTTCATGTGGTTAAAGGGATGATGAGGGTTGATATATTGGGTTTTCCTTACACTAGGAAAAAGCACTAGTCTTGTTTCTAGTGATGGGGTGACATTGACTGATTCTTTCTACCGTTTGTTAGTTGGGTAGTTGGCCTGGGGGATTTGTTTTGGTTCTGGTTTTTGAGTGAGTGGTCGGTTGTTGGATGTCTTTTTCTTTTTTATTGTTGTTGGGTGTGTGGGGTTTTGTTTGTTTCTTTTACTTGGGTCATCGTGTTGGTTGTTTTCATTTCAAGAAGGTTGTGATTGTATATCTCTGCTTTTGTTGGTTCTAGGTTGTCTGGTTGTCATTTCTTTGTTGTTCTTAGTTTGTTAGTTCTTGATAGTATGTGTCCTTTTCTCTTTGTTTCTTGATTTTCTTGCGGGTAGTCTGGGTTTTTATATGGTGATTTTGCTGCTTCTAGATTGTTTTATTTTATTTCCTAGTATGGTGGGTGTTCTACTGGTGAGTGTTGCTAGTCTCAACCTTGTTCTTGTTGGTTTTTCTTTTTCCTTGCATATTTTGTTGATTGTTGCTGATGATAATGGTTTCTCATAATTGGGTTGTGCTGTCTATTAGTTCAATGGTTTATCTACTGGCATGTGTCAGGATTTCTTGTATATCTAAGCTTTGTCTTCGTTTTTAGGGTTGTCTTCTTGCATTTCTTCTATTTTCTTACTTATTATTGTAGCTCTTTGGCTATTTAATTATTATTATTATTATTGTAGCTCTTTGGCTATTTGTAACTAGTGGGGTTCTTTGGCTATTTAATTATTATTATTATTATTGTAGCTCTTTGAGCTTTTGTGGACTATTGAATCCCTTAATGGCTCGTAATGCCTTTTTCTATCAACGTGTAAGCCCAACTATGAGTTCTCTCTCTCTCTCTCTCTCTCTCTCTCTCTCTCTCTCTCTCTCTCTCTCTCTCTCTATATATATATATATATATATATATATATACGTACTTAGAGGAAAGATTTTGATGATGGAACACACAATTTACCAAGATTCACTTAGAGAGGTTTGGTACTTTTGTGGTTTTTGGCTTAAGCTTTTGAAATGAAAGCAGAGTCAATTAATTAGATTGCATGCGTGTACACCTCTTATGACCTACAAACACATACAAGAAAGCCCAATTTTAGAACATTGTTTGAAGTTCACCAAAGAAAAGGAATTATGCACGAGATTTTTTTTAGCAAACATTTACCAATTCAAGCAACATCATTCTAAAGTCTATTATTATTAGAAGTTATGCACCTCTTGATATTCACTTGCTTAATTTCTAACTTTCGCTCTAATACTTATTGAATATGTGTTTCTATTGTCTTAAAAATTTGTGTGATAAAGAACATAAATAATTAAAATAACACAAGAAAAAAATTAGCTGAATAACCACCACTTCCTCACCAAAAGTAAGGTGTCAGTACTCTTAACCTCACCAAAGGAAGGACAACATTATCAACCATAACAAAAAAATAGATTAACAAACTATCCACTAAGATATATTTTAAAATAGAATAATCTCAATTATATATTCAAATTTGATGTTTGTAACATAAAAGACAATGGCTACAATGGCTATTGATAAATTTTACATCATGAATAATATATAGAGCCATTGAAATGTCGAAGGTAATATGAAAATATGAAGGCCAGATAAATAAATAATACTATATAAATACATGAAATAGATCCTCTTTTTTGTTATTGTGTCCAAAGGATCAAGGGTGACTAACTATTTTCTCTTTCCTTCTCCTTACTTAGTCATTGATATCTCTCTCCTCCTCTATGTATAGGCTGATGGTTTCAAGCTCCCAAAGCATTTAATTTGTAGAGTTACAATTTTTTGTTTGCATGAATGAAGCTTTAATGTAACCTCTCTCCTTTTTGTAACATTCAAATTTGTTCAAAATGACAACATGGCCAATGACATGTCTGATCATGTTACTCCATGCATGAATTGCATGTAATTCTATAACATATACAAACTATGATTCTCTTATATCCACACTTATTTTTATTAACATAATTAAATGAATAGGAGATAAAATGACATCAATATATGATAGTATAATTTCATTATTATTTTAATTAAAAGATATGCATTATTTTCCATCGACCTTAGCCCTGATGGTTGACCTATGAGCTACGATTTTTTATGATGCTACATCCACATTATCTATGCATAAATAAAGAAGAAATCCTATGATTAATCGTGCATGAAAGTTGTATTATATGAAGCCTCCTCCTCCTTGATTTGATGAAACCTCCCAAATCTTCCAAAAATCCTTGATTTCTAAAGGGTATATAAGAAACAAAGAGAAATCATGATTCATCATTAAGCAAGGCATAAGCACATGCATCCCTAAGAGTATATGTCAATCCCAATTCAATTTAGGCTTTGTTTGGGAAGACTTTTTTGCTGCTTCTTAAAGCAGCTTTCTAGTATAACAAATTTATTTTTTGTACAAAAAAACTGTTTTAAAAAAATTAAAAAAAAAAAAGTCATCCCAAATAAAAAAATTGTATAGGTACAGGAGGCTTTACCCATAGAAAACTTTATATAGTGGTTGATTTCTGCATTCTTATATCTATGGCTTTGTTTGGGACGGCTTTCTTATTGCTTCTTAAAACAGCTTTTTAGCATAAAAATTTTAATTTTTTTACTAGAAAGCTGCTTTAAGAAGCGGTAAGAAAGCTGTCCCAAACAAAGTCTATATTATAAAGATATAGGCATTTGGGACAGCTTTCTTATTGCTTCTTAAAGCAGCTTTCTAGTAAAAAAAATTTAATTTTTGTACTAAAAAATTGTTTTAAAAAGCAATAAGAAAGCCGTCACAAACAAAACCGTAGTTTCCTTTTATTTTTCTTTTTTTTTTCTTTTTTTTTCTTTTTTTGACAGATGTAAATAGATCAACAATAAAAAAAAATTAATTTGATAGATCTAAATGGATTTCATCATATTGAGAGATGGTTTCAAAGAACAATAGCAATATGATGAAATTCATTCGGTTACGAATTTATCAAATACAATTAATTTCTCAATCAACTAAAATTTTTATATTAACTTCTGAATATGGGATTTTTTTTCCATGTTGTAACAAGTATTCTATGAACTAGAAAATTAAGTTAATACCTCAAAAATCTTCTATCCTAAGGATCTATATATACAATGCAGACTGTTTTGAGATCCAGCTTCTGCAATGATGGAAATTTGATATTGTTTTCCGCAAATAAATGCTTTATGAGGTGGTCCTTTGCAAATATTCCTAAAGAAATAATTAACAAAATAGAGGGAGGTAGATGAGAAATGTGGAGCCAATCTCTCCAATATAAATGAAGAATGGTGAAGATAAATTCTTGCTTCTCCATCATAGAAAGGGTAAGGTGTACACTTCAGTTGCTTCTTCATCAGTTAAGGAGGAGAGTTGAGCATGGTGGAGAAGCAGGGCACGTGCATTGCAATCTCTATACTCCTCTCACTCCATTTTAGGAGTTAGATTGTTCTTCTTCATGTGCCCATCTTCTCCATTTTGCTCACCTCACCTATATATTTTTTCTTTCTCTTCCATGTACGTGTTACTTAAAGCACTCTTTGAAATCCAATGAGATCTCTCGCAACAAGAAAATCTGTCATTACCGTCTGACTTTCCGGCGGCCTTTCCGATGGAATATGAGCCGGCAAGTTAACGGCAAAATGACTGCCAGTAACAGAGCATTTTCCTGTAGCGTCTCTAGCTTACTATGTCCTGAAAACTTCTATCATGCATGGTTGCAGCTTTCTTGTCACTGACCAATTTGAAACTTTGGTAAGTTTATATAGCTGTGCATTTCTTCATCAACTTTTTTCCTTTTTTTTCAGGTGAGTTTATTGATTTGTGGAACTAACTCAATGAAGGAAAGGAAATTGGAACTAAATTGTCTTTGTTTCACTTCAGAATTTTGTCTATAATTTTTTAAATGTTTTTTTTCAGAATTATCTGTAATATGCAAGGATCAACTGAACTTATAAACTAACCTGTTTTACTTTAAAAACATATTCAAGAGGTAAATTTTCAGTTCTTTAAGTGGAGAAAGCATGTTGGTTGTTGCAAGGTTTATGCATCTTTGCAGAACTCAAGAAATCAGGAGGATAATTTTCTCAGATATGAACAAAATATATATATTAATGATGATTTTAGAATATATTTGATAGTAATAATTGATAAAATATACGAGTAAAAGTGGACTTTTTAAATGATAATTTTCTTGTGATTTAGCAACGAAATATTATTTTTTTTATAAATTTGATAAATTGATAAATTATTAAATCATTTTTAAAGCTCATTGAGTTGTTTTGAACTCTAAGTACACATTCAAACTCTAATTTTTACACTGAAAAAAATATTGATTTTATCTTTAGTTAGATACTGCGTAGAATTAGTGATATAAAGAGTAACAAAATTCAAAGGACTGTATACTCTTCATGAAAGAAAAATATCTGTAAGATATATATATATATAAAATAAAATAAAATCTTTATTTTTTAAAAGATAATTTGTATGTACAAGCTAGCAAATGATATCATATGAAATTTGAGAAGTTTGATTTATAAATAAATTTTATTTTTACTTTTAGTTCAAAGGCTGTGTAGAATGATAAGAAAGAGAAAGGAGAGTGTACTTTTCTTAAAAGGAGATTTCTTTTGTGATCCCCCCTTTCCTTTTGATCACTATAACCCTAAATCGCTCTCCCCCCCCACCAAACTTTAGCTCTCACAGTCTTTAAGTCTAATGTCTGTCATTTTGGTTGCCAGGCAACATTGTTCATGAATGCTTTTGCCCCACTACAGCTAAGCTTCCACTGGTAGTTCTGAGGAGCTTGGTGAGGAATTCAGCTCTTATTAATGCCATTCTTAGCCTATATATTTTCTTGGCCACCATTACTACTGCTCTCGCTTGCTGTCGTACTTGCACCTACCACTTATGAGCCCCCATCAAATATGAACTAAATTCCTGAATAGAATTTATCACTGGAAATCATTTGAGAAAAATTTATTGTTTTTTTTTTTTTTTACCGTTAGATTTTTATTAGGATTGGTTTGTTTAATCAGCATTTGTAATACTACTGCATGCCTCAGTCTCAAAAGAAATCTATGGGTAAAAATGGAAAATATTCCTTGCATGATTTATGTTGATTTGGAATAACTTCCAAATTTAAGTAAAGCTTTATTTTGGAAAGCTTTAATTGCTCATTATTATAACTAATTAGGAATTTGATTTTTTTCTTAATTATGCTGATTTGATTGGAATTTGATTGGGGAGTAGATTAAAAAGTTATTCATAATTTGTTTTGTCTCAAATCTGCTTAAAAAGCTTATGGGCTGGCGTTTGAGAGAAGAGAGAAAGCTTGATAATTTTGTAATTCTCTATTGTTTTTCAAATTAGTGAAATCATCCCCTCCCCGTAGACGTAGGCATCTTCGTCGAACCAAGTAAATTTTTGTGTTTTATGTTTATGTTGTGATTATTTGCACAACAATTGGTATCAGAGCTTCCCAATTGCAATTGATGGAGGCTATGAGATCCGGTGGAGCCATAGATACATACACCTCCATGGTGGAGAAGGCAGTGATCCATCAGGCTATTACACATCCCATCAAAATTGATGTGACAAAATTTGACGGCAAAAGAAATTTTGGCATGTAGCGATGCATGTGAGGTGATGGATGATCTATGCTCTTTAAATCTGGAGGACGTTCTAGAATACAATGAACATCATGAATAGATGTTTGAGGGAGATTATATCAAGATGAATCAGAGTGCTTGTGGCTTGATCAAAATTTGTTTATCTCAGTAGATCAAGTATGAGGCCATTATGGAGACTTCTACGGTAAAGTTGTTGAAGACTTAGGAGAATAAGTATCTAATGAAAAGCATGGAGAATCCTCTCCAAATGGAATAACAGCTCTACAGGTTTCAGGTGAGAGACATGGGATTACAATAGATGAGCATTTGAATGACTTCACAAAACTGTTCGTAGAACTTTCGAATCTGAAGGATGTTGGAGATGAAGACAAGGTGTTCCTTCTACTAAATTTTCTCCCATATGATCGAGTACCAAACTTCATAATGACGCTCATTCATGGGAAGGAGGTTTTGAACTATGGAAGTGTTGTTGAATCACGAGCTCTGACATCAGGGCAATGAGTCTGGAAAGATGGATTCAGGGGTGAGACTCTCACACTCCAACAAGAAAGATCTGAGAAGAAGAAAAAGGGATGCAACAAACAGGGCAAATCTTGTGGGAGCAATCTTGGGAAGAATCAGTGTGCTTTGTATTTGGAGGCTAGTCGTTATAAGAAAGATTTCTTGAAGTTGAAGGAGAAGAGGAAGGAAGTTTTCACTAAGGGTAACTTTAGCATGGAAGAGCGTAACGAAGATTTAGATATATCACTATCTGCAATTTCTCAGAATTTGTATTCATATGGTTCATATTGAATTTTAAATGCTAGTGCTACCTATCATATTTATCTCACTAGAGAGTAGTTTTATACTTACAAGGAGCTTGGTAGTGGTGTTGTGACCATGAAAAATGATCAAGCCTGTTGTATTGTTGGTGTAGGAAGCATCTTCATCATAATGCATGATGAAACTATGAGAGAACTTACTGAGGTGAGACAAATTACAGATATCCTTAAGAATTTATTATCTATTGGGGTTTTAGAGACCAAAGTATACAAAATAGTCATCAAGGCAAGAGTTATGAAAATATATAATGGAGCATTAATTTATCTAAAAGGAGTTCGTCACCACAACATATACTACATATTGGGAAGAAAAGTGAATTTATCATTTTCCATTGCTGATGATTATTTTAATGCCACTATATTGTGGCATATGCAACTAGCTCATGCCGGAAAGGCTTCTCTTATGGCTTTGGTAAAGAAAGGATTGTTTAAAGAAGCATGCACCTACAAGCTTGATCTTTGAGAATATTGTATGTTTGGAAAGAAGTCACATATATATTTTGGGTCTACCATCCATAAATACAAAGGATATCTTGGAGTATATTCACACATATGTTTGGGGTCCCGGTGAAGACAACATCATTCTGCGGGTGGCGATACTGTCTCTTTTGTTGATGATTATTCTAGATATATTTGGGTGTACACTATGACGCGCAAGAGTGAGGTACTGTAGATTTTCAGAACTTAGAAGAAGTTGATTAAAATTAAGACTGGCAAATGAATCCAGTGTATCAAATCAGACAATCAAGGCGAATACACTACGGATACATTCATGTAGGATTACCAGAGATCTCGGATAGAGTATCAGTTTACAGTTAGAGAGACACTATAATGGAAAGGGGTGGTAGAGAAGATGAACTGGACTTTGGTGGATAATGTTCGATGTATGTTATCCAATGCTAGGTTGGATAGAGTTTATTTGGTCTGAGTTTGAAGCAACTCGATCTAGACATTACACAAGTAGTTGGCGTTGTGAGCAGGTTTATACATGATCTATGAAGGTGTTATTTGCAAGCTGTGAAGAGTATCCTGAGGTATCTGAAGGGTATGATTGATGCATTCTTGGGGATGTAGTCACCATGGAAGTGATGCATGACTCATAACTAATTGTCCACTTGTTTGAATAATTATGCTCAACTTAATCCCTTGGGAGGAGGGGTATATAGGCAACCATCTGGGTGCAATCGTCTAGTTTTGAAGCCTGATTTGTCATCTTCTACGTTATGAAGTGAAAGATGAGGTAAATATTGTTTATTTTGAATTACTTCCAAATTTAAATAAAACTTCAATTTGGAAAGCTTTAATGACTTTATTATTGTAATTAATTAGGGATCTAATTTTTTTCTTAATTATGCTAATTTGATTAGGGTTTAATTGAGGCTTAGATTAAGAAGTTATTTCTAATTTGTTTTGTCTCAAATCTACTTAAAGAGCCTATAGGCTGTTAATTGAGAGAAGAGAGAAACTTGATAGTTTTATAATTCTCTATTGTTCTCCAAATTAATGAATCATTCCCTCCCCATGGACTTATGCATCTTCATCAAACCACATAAATTATTGTATTTTGTGTTTGTGTTATGTGATTTTGTTTCTGTTGTGATTATTTGCACAACAATTTCTTATGAAGAACTTATAAGAATTATGTTCTACCGGTCGCCTAAATGTTTCAATCATATATTTTATTATTAATACTTTAATAACAAAAAAAAAATCAAATCTGTTAATGATCAGTTTTTGTAATTTTATTTGTTAGCATGTCACAATACTTTACATGATAATTAAGAGAAAGTGTATGTCATCTCAAAATAATATTATCAAACTAGTATTTGTATTTGTTGGGGAGTTTGGACAAAAGCATTCAAAACGTTTTATATACGTAGAAATTCAATACCAATATATTTTATGAGATTTATATATACATAACTTAAACTAGGGCTGTTAAAATCGGGTCACGAGTCGGGTTCGAGTTCAACCCGTAACTGACCCGGCACTATTCGGGTCAACTCGAACCCGACCCATTTTTAAAAACTGGTTAGATTTTCGGACCCGAACACAACCCGCTCCGAATTCGGGTCAACCTGACCCGGCCTGTAACTATTATTCAGCCAAATCCCGTAAATTTGTGTTGTCCGTTGTCACCTGTCGGACCGAAGTAAGAAGGCTAGGGTTTAGACTTTGGCGGTAGGACAACGGCGAGGAAGAGAGGCCAGCAACGGGACGGCGAGACGGCGGCGTTAGTTTCAGGTGGCGTTGAATCACATTGACTTTAGGCAGCGGCAGCTGCGGTTTCGACATTTCGACGGCAAATAAACGGAGAGCGGACCAGATGATGAGCAAGCTACAACAAAAGGATCGAATGACGGACATGATTGATAGACGCGACTGGCGGACGTGACTGGCGGACGCGCGACTGACAAACAAGTGACGACGTAAGCGATGGACGACTTACACGATTTGACATTGAATTTGGATGGACGGCTGTGATTTCTCGAGTCACCCGGGTTGTTTCCAGGTTAACCCGACCCAGTTTTACAAATGGGTCGAAATTTGTAACCCCAACCGTTGACCCAAATCCAAAATTTCCGAGTCAAGTTCGAGTCAGGTTTTCGAGTCGTGTCAAATATTGACACCCCAACTCAAAACTAAATTTTTTTACATATTTAACTCATTAAATTAACTATTTACATGCATGAATATTGCATGATACACGATTTAAAAAAAAATTTAAATAACACCTCAGTCAGTCACCTCACCCTTTACTCTTTCTAAAATATTTTTTTTTAGTAAAAAAAATTTATTGTTCATAGTAAGGTTAATATTGCTTCGAATAACTTTTTTACTGCTTTCTAAAATAATATTTTAGTAAAAAAAAAATTTATTTTAAAAATTTGTATACTAAAAAATAACTTTCGAAAGCAATAAGATAGATATCTCAAACGAATCCTAAATAATTTTATTAAAGATGCTCTTGAAAACACTTTTTAGTATATATATATTTTTAAATGTAGTGAAAAAATAACGACTAAATAAATATTATGATTAATCTTTAAAAAAATAATGTAATTAGAAAGCTGTTTCAAAGATATCTTATTTACTAATTTGAAGTCATATTTCTTCATACCGACAGCAAATAAGACATTAAAGAGCATTTCGCTGCTGAGCAACAGCAGAAATCTTTAAATAATTGACTTCTCAGGGCCTATCCTTCCCAAGCACAGTTGTCTGCTGGGCCGCCACACACACAATAGACTATAGTGATCCTTCCCATGGTGTTGCTGTAGCTTTACGCATCAAGAATTAATGGGCGATAATTCGGAAAATTAAAGAACAATATTTTCTTATTCAGCTCTGAAGAAGATGGATTCATCGTTGCCTAATAAAATATGATAACTCTTTCTTATCTCGCATGAAGCATTTAATTGTGAAATAAAAAAAAGAATTTGTAATGTACTAATCTTAAAGCAAAGCTCAAAAAATTTCATGTTTATGCTGATACAATTTGTATCAAAATATTCCGACATAATTTTTATTCGGATCCTTATTGGAGGTGATCTGAGCTAGGGGTGTAAGTGAGCCGAGCCTGCTCGTGAGCCGAGCGGGCTCGTGAGCCGGCTCGAACTCGACTCATTAACGAGCTCGCAAGCCGAGCTTATTGAGCTTCGAGCTCGAGCCTATAATCGAGCTCGTATGATAAACGAGCTCGAGTTCGAGCTCAACCCGACTCGACTCGAAAGCTTATCAAACTACTCGATATAATTATATATATTATTTATAATATTATTTTTATATATAATAATACCCATCACATGCGTTGGTGCTTCTCAAACGAGCTCGATCTCGAGCTCGAGCTTGATATTTTCTAAACGAGTTGATCTCGAGCCCACTAATCGAGCTCGAGCTAATTAAGGATTAAACGAGCCAGGCTTGATAAGGCAAATACTCGACTCGACTCATTTACACCCCTAATTTGAGCCAATATTTACTACTTTGTTTTGTAGCATAACCACTGCAAGCAATTTAGTGATGGTTATAACCACCAGGAAAGCCTAAATTTAGCGATGCGAAAACCCTTATTTTTGTTGTGCCTAGATGAAGATCAGATCGAATGAACGCGCTGATTATCAAGCCATGTTCGATTCATATCAAATTTGAGTTGAGTCTACTCAAAATTGAATCAATTCGATGCATGATTAAATATAAATTTATACATTTTTATGTATGAGCATATGTATATACAAAACTATATATACATATGAGCTTATATGCATCCATATATAAGTTTCTATATATGTGCATTTGCTTGCTCATAGGTTGTATTACCACTTGATTAAAACCAGGCTTGGATCAAGCTTGAATTAGAATAAATGAACTAAGCTTTTGATTGCTGGTGGTAATCCAGTCCAGTCTTAGTAGATAGTGTTAGGAAGAGTTAGGCTCACCCAATTCTGCTGGAAAGTTGATTAGTGGGCCATTTTGATTGCTAAGATTTGTTGAGATTTGACTTAGGATATAGATTTATGTTTATGGAGATTTTGATGGGCTTTTTATGAACCTAATGACTGTATATATGTATGGTCATGCATATAGGTAGAGCTCTGAATTTGATTGAGCACAGTGGATCACATGAAAATCAAATTGAGCACTTTTGATTCCGATCGTCGTCGGATCGAAATGGATGGGTTGAATGATAAGTTAGAATTAAGTCGACGTAAGACCGAATTGAGCCAACTCAACATTGGAAGTTAATGAGGTGAGTTGTTATATTACGGTTTCGTTTGGCACGACTTTCTAACTGCTTCATAAAGTGACTTTTTCGCACAAAAATTCTTAAGAGTAGGAAAAAGCAGTAGCTAAAAGCTGTCACAAACGAAGCCTACATTTGAAGAATTATATTAAAATTTTGATGACTTATTATGGAGTTTACAAAATCAAGAAAATTTTCTCAATCAATAAAGAAAATGAATATTTCATGATATTAGTAGATAGTTTGAAAAGGCAAAATGATTTATTGTTATTTGATGCATAAAAATCATCTGATAATATTTATTTTATTTAAATAAAAATGAAGATTGAAAATTGGAATGAATGATTTATTTGAAATTTCTTCTATTAGTACCTCTAGACATTGCAATCATATTGAAGTAAATTAGAGAATTATAATCATGAAAATTGAGAATGTTTGTTTATTCACTAAACTATGAACAAATGCTTCTAATTCTAGTTGTGATCATGATTTCAAATCACTCTTTTTTTTTGCAAGCACTCTTCATGCTACTCCCATGCTTCACATACTTATAGATCTCTTCAGCCTGTTAGCTCCCTATCTGAAAATAAATCAAGAATTATAAACTCACTCATTCATGCTTTGCCTAGTGTTGCTTGTACATATTGTACGTGGAAGGCAAGGCCATGTTTTATATGTTCACTTATATAGGAGATTCATGCCATTAAGGTTTCATTTGGTACGCCTTTCTTACTGCTTTTTAGAGCAGCTTTTTAGTATAAATTTTTTTAATTTTTAAACTAAAAATTTGTTTTAAGAAGCAGTAAAAAAGCCGTCCCAAATGAAGGCTAAATATATCATCTACACACATATGGATTTTGAAGAACACTAAGGATTCATTTGAGATAGCTTTCTTACTGCTTTCTAAAACAACTTTTAGTACAAAAAATTTTTATTCAAAGAAATTTTTGTACTCGAAATCTAATTTAAAAAGTAATAAGAATGCTGTCTCAAATGAAGTCTAAGTTATTATATTCACTACCAACCAACAAAAGTATAAACTTTCTTGAACTACAATTTGTGTACTAAAAAATTGCTCTAGAAAATAGTAAGAAAGCTATCTCAAACGAAGCATTAGATGTTTTGACAAATGAAAGTATATAGTAGCCTCCCTTTTCTTCTTCTTCTTCTTCTTCTTCTTCTTCTTCTTCTTCTCTTCTTCTTCTTCTTTTTTGATATTATGATTCACAATGTTTCTTGCAAACTTAATTCTATAATTAACTCTTCCATCCTATCAAATCTACTGAGCTAAAAACGATTAGTCAATAAATAATCATCATGATTTTATGATTTAACCCATGAGCCTGAAAGATTATTTGAGATTTTAATTATCAAAAATATTATTAGTTGTGTTGATTTTTGGATAATGATTTTAGTTGTGCAAGCCTTATGTTCATAGTAACAATAACAAGTATATATTAGAAGAAGAGCAACACAAGACTAGACATATGAAATTGATGGAAATCTCATGTTGAAGAATGCGCAATCAACCCGAGATCAAGAGAAAAATGTCTATGTAGAATCTAAAACCATCAAGGCAATAAAAAATATCGAATAATCCATAATTTGTATTTTTATTTAGAATCGTATTTTTTTTGTATGTGTCAAGAATATGATTGATGTGAAATAACCAAGCACACATAAATAGGGGTGTCACTTTCGGGTCACGGGTCGGGTTCGGGTCGAACCCGAATATGACCCGGGTTCAAACGGGTCAGAAATTTGAACCCGAACCCGACCCAGGTAGGTAAACGGGTCGGAAATTCGAACCCGGACCCGACCCGACCCGACCCGGTTTCGGGCAACTGCGCGGCAGCGGGCGACGGCGCGGGGCAGCGGGGCAGCGGGCAGGGGCAGCATCGCGAGGCGTGCAGGGCGATTCGTGAGGCACGCGGGGCAGCGGGCAGCGTGGGCGGGAGCAGCGGGCAAGGGCGGGAATCCAAATTTTTTAAAATAAATGGGTTTTCCCGAACCCAACCCGTTTTTTTCAAACGGGTCGAATCTGTGAACCCGAACCCGACCCATTTTTCAAACGGGTCGGGTCCAACCCGGATTTTTTGGGTTGGGTTTTCGTGTCGTGTCAAATATTGACACCCCTACACATATATGAGAATGTGATTGTGATAAAATAAATTCTTAAAGTTGTGTACAATGATTAATCAAGACAACTTGATCTTTGTAAATTGTACTTTTCGTGTCGTGATTGTATTATGTTATGGGCATAGTAATTTTATATGATTAAGTTGTATTAATTATTCAAAAAATTAAAATTGAAAACCGTGAACTAATCATAATGTACATTACCGATCATATTGGATGATTAATAATAAGAAAATTGTATGATTGTCATATTCTCCTGCCCTTAATTAGGTCAATTAAAAAATTAAATTAATTGTACTATACATATAAGAAATTAACTTAATTAAGGCCTGCAAATTTAGAGCAAATTAAAAATAAAGTTTGGGAAATATATTGTTATACATCCTAAACATATATGTTGATCAAATAGAGATGATTTTTTAAAACACTTAATATAAATACTTGAATAATTATATTGAGGGTTGAATCATATATTTGTGTTAAAATAAAAAAAATTATTAAATTGTTTGTTATCATATTTCATATTTATTATCTCATCCTTATTTAATAAAAATATTAAATTAAAAAAAAATATGGCAATTAACTCCCTCCCCCCCCTCATCATCATCCTTTTAGTTGTGCCACTCATTTCAATATGGTCCTAAATGGCATACTGAGTCATGACCTTACCGATTAACCTTAAAAGGGGACCCAAACCCATCATGGCTTGCACTATTTGTGTTAAAAAGATTAGATCCCTATTAAATTTGTCTTAGATTGGATTTAAAGTAGATGTGGCTTAACTTATACCTAACATATCCCATTTAGATCTTTGGATAGCCATTTCCCTAAATTAGCTTGATCAAAGACAATTTGACGATGGCCTTGACTTCACATGAGCTCAAAAATTTATTGGAACCCTTGGACCACATGTTTTTAGCCATAGATTGTCTATATCTAGTTAAACCTAAGTTGAACCCATGATTAACCATTTTGATCCTTTGTTATGAGTGTCAAATGGGTTTTCGAGTCTGATTCGGGTCGAACCCGGAATTGAATTGGGTCCAAATAGGTTGACCCAAATCCGATCCAGTTTTAGAAATGGGTCGAAAATTCATATCTGGACCCGACCTGCATAGGTTACTAGGTTGGCTAGACCCGACCCGTGAACTAGGCTACGTGTAGAGAGCGGGTCCTCCTCGTTGGATTGTTTATGTGCATCTGTGAGGATAATGGAGGATAGCAGAGGGCCAGAGGCCCGAGGGCTTGTGGCATGGACGCTCATGGTCACAGGATTGCCTGTGCGAACTAAGGAGGGTGAAGTTCAGACGAGGAAAGCGCTCAACGGGAACTTTGGCTTGGGCCAAATCAATCTCCGATTTCGAACGTCGAAGTGACGAAGTTCGAACGGACAGTGCAAACTGCGAAAGCCAAACGGAAGGATGGACGGTGCCAACTTTGAACACCGAAAGGAAGGACGCACGATGCGAATGTCCGATCGGGCTGGATCTAGCCATGCCGGTGCAAATACGAGATAGCAGAGTTCATATGCTATATGGCAGAATCCGGACGCTGGATGGAGCTCGAGAGCGTTGGATCAGGCTGCAAAGGGCGGGTCATTTCGGGTTGATCACGGGTTTCCGGGTCAACCCGACTTGGTTTTATAAAAGGGTTGGAATCTAGAACTCGAACCCAATCCGTATGGCAAATGGGTTGGCCCGAACCTAAAATTTTTTGGGATCGAGTCCGAGTCGGGTTTCTAGTCGGATCAAATATTGACACCCTTATCCTTTGTGAGTCATACACCTAGTTGACTTTGCCTAGGTCAACCTAGTCTTTAAACCCACGTCCTAAGGCATCCCTCTAAAGCTGTATAGCACTTGGACAAATCCATTTTGTTAGCTAGCCCCAACTCGACCCAAGACAAACCAAATTGTGTCATGGTTAACCAATTGACCTAATTCAATTAACCTAGGTTAACCTAAGCCTTATAATAGACTCTATAGTAGACCCTATAACTCAATTAAATTCACTAGGTTAGGCGCATAGGTTCCTTTTTAGTGATTTGATCTAGGATAGCCTAAGCTATACCCAACCATGAGCCTAAGCAAACCCTTACACGCAATTGAAACATTTTGGATAAATCAACCCAATTGGCCTCGACCAAAGTCAATTAGACCCATCATAGATTTGGACCTAGATCTTAGAAGCGTATTGGGTTGCCTAAAGCCTAGCCTAAATTTGCTTATTTGTACATAAGTGCCATTGAGCTTAATTGGTCTAATATATGATTAACCACACTCAATTGAGCATATGATCTACTTTATCTAGCTTTCCTAAAACACTTAGACCCATCCCAAGTTGCCTCACCCTAGCTAAACTCCAACCCATATAGGAATTTGCAGTCCAATTAAGGAAATAAGGACCCAAAGCATCCTATGCTAAACACTTCTTAAACAACCTTTAGAATTAGCTTTCCATCTATCCCATTTGTGATTAATCACATATGGACCCTAAATCTCTCCCAAACCCCCTTAACCAACTCTTATGGAATTGTTTTTTCTGTGAAAATCGTAGCTAAGGGGCCTCTTATGTTGAGAAATTTCTATATGTGAGTCTATATATTTAAATATAAAAATGAAGTATTATACATTAGAAGTTACTTAAAATTGAATCAATTAAATTCATGATCTATTTAAGAATTAAATTATTTTTTTTGGCTTATGTGGCATCTTAACTAAATTTGTATGGAATTAATTTTGTGTAAAGGTCAAGTATTTATTTTATTTTAAAGATGGGTTGAAAAAATAAATACACTTAAAAGTATAAAATGGTCATAATCTCCTGTTTAAGTGGCGTATCTCTCATTTCCCATCATGAGTGAATGGAATAAGTCTCTCGCTCTCTTGGAGAACATTGCTTCAAACATGGAAGATCGAAAATCTCAATTATGCATTTCAATTGATTCAGATACGCTTCATATAATTTTTTCGATGATTTGACATGTACTTTGTAGGCAATGAATTTATTCTTTCATCTCCATTGAATCCATCCTACAAGATGAAACGATAAATTCGATCTCCATTGAATCCTACAAGTGATATCAGAGCCCGATCATATTAGATCAACGAGAAAGAATTCTCTCTAACTATTTTGTTGATAATTTGAGTTTTTAGGTCAAATGAAATCATCATTTGAAAACTGTTTTTGTTTGAAAATTTTTGTTTTCAAATGGGAAAACAATAAAACAAAATTCCTTTGTGAGTTACTCTCTGGTTTTAGAGAGAAGGAAAAACCCATGAATAAAACAAATAACTGCAAGTGTACTTTTACTGTTTTCTTTAAAAAGAAATAAAGAATTAATGATCTTTTCATATTATGAATGACTTACAGTACTTTAATCATTATAAATTTTATTATATCTTAATTTCCTACATCTGATCATCTTTGTTTACTGTGATTTAGTTCCGTTTGATTACTTTTCCGCAGATATATGAGAATCAATGCGATGATCTATGGGTTTTTGGTTACATGTAAATTACATTTAAATAATTTCGTATTGTAATCGTAAATATTTTTTTAGACATTTAGGTCAATTATGACAGACTCACACACACACAACGCATATATAAGATTCGAACTCAAGATTTTTTAATCGGTAGCCTAAGCTCCCAACCAACAAATTAAAATGAGCTATGTTTATAACCAAATTGTAAAAGAATATATTTGTTCATAATTTAATTATGGCAAATGACATATTTATTATGATATATCTGGAATATTAATTGCCTTATTAAATTGGATAAAGTAAATGTGAAATATTAATAAATAAATTATTTATTTATTGATAATCTATATTTATCAATTAAATATTTCTCATTTGAAATAATTATTCATTAATTCAAAATTAAATTAAATTGAAATAATATGTCACGAAAGTGACCACTATTAGATAAATTTATTTAATTTTAAAAATTACTTGAATAATGCTAAAGATTTATTTAAGTCTATGCGGAAAATAATCGGCCTAAAGAATTTTTTTTTGCTAGAATATAGATATATAGTAATAAATATGCGACAATTTTAGAATTATTTATGCATATAATAAGCCGGTCTAAGGAAAAGTTTATTATTGGTAAAATTTTTATCAATATTTATTAACTATATTTTTAAAGTTGTCATTTACAAATTATAATTTTTGTCCAAAGACTAATGTTGTATTAGGTATCTTATAAAGTGTTCATCTTACAGCCACACACACACCACATACACAAGACTCGAACACAAGACCTCTTAGTTGATAGCCTAAGTTCCCAACCAACATGCCAAGGTGAGCAGTGTCAAAATGTACATATGAAAATGCAATCAAGACGTATTTACCTTTAGTATTTATTACGAAAATCCTTCCATATTTACTTCAGCATTGATTAGGAAAGTTTTTATTGGCTTTAATTAGGAGATCAAATTATGCCATTAATTAGGAGATTTAATTATGATATTGATTAGAGCATTGATTAGGTTTTCCTTTTTAATTTTCGTTTCAAATCTATATATGGAGGTTGAGGGTCACTGTAATTGAGAGCAAGAGAGCCAATTGTAATATTGTTTCTCCACAATATAGCGAAATCATCTACTCCCCATGAACGTAGGCAATTCTTCGCCAAACCACTTAAATGACATCGTGTTCATTGTGTTTAGTTGAGTGATTTTTGTTATTTTCTGGTGTTATTTGCACAACATTATCATGACAAGAAATTCATTATATGCCAAATTGATATATGAAAATGCTATCAAGACATGTTGGATATTACAAATTAATTTTTTGGTTGAATTGCTTTGCAAAATTTTTTATTTCTTATTTTATATTATCATGAACTTTATTTGCTACTATTTTTGTTGGATCTAAAACTATATTTAGAAGCTGTTTTATTGATTTTTTTATTTGCTACTATTTAGATTTGAATTGGACCATTATCATTAAGCCTCTCATTAGTTCTCTGCATCATAGATAATATCTTATAAGCTTTATGTTATTTCTCATTCCCTCAATTGGGCTATAATTATGATATTTATAAATAACTTAAATTGATATGATTTTTTGCATCAATATTTTGTATCTATTATTTTTATGTAGCTATAATTTTGATCTTCATGATTTTTTTTTTTCAAGTGGCTTTTTTAAATATGTATTTTTAATTTCATAGAACTGCACATCCTGAATATTTTGTAATATATTATCATTTATAAAAATTGAACCCTATTTTCAATTCCCTACTTATTAACAAAAAATTGTTTTGTAATATATTCTCATTTGTAATATGTATCGCCTATCGGAATACCATGATCTTCTCGGGGAGATGGCTATTAACACGCACAATTTTTCAAAAACTTCGATTGCGTTTCCTAGTCAAACCCTAACACATGCCTCTTTAGATGACCATCTTGTGGGACCAAGGCTCATGGGTGATGGCAGAGACTTGATATGATGGGTTCGATGGAGTTTTGGACATCAAAGTAAATCTATTCGTTTCAATAGTTTCAATCGTGAACTGGTTAGAAGGTCGATTCGATTCAGCTTGAAAATCAACTGTGCATTAAACTGGCCAGAACCTCTATATGAGCTTCAATCATGAGTAAAAGTAAAAACTATATAAACTATACAAAGAAAAACATCACAAGTGATGTTGGACTAAATCATACAATGCAAAAGCTACTTTTATTTTCATTATACACTATACAACACATCTAATTTTTAAACATTTTTTATATTAATTTCTATAATATGAATAATATTTTTTTCTTTAGTTGTGAATATTTAATTTTTATCTATTTATTTTTTTATACATTTGATTATATATTATAAATAAATAATTTTTATAATATGAATTATATATATATATATATATATATATATATATATATATATATATATATATATATATATATGGGAAATTTTATTTTTAGTTAATTATATTTAATTTTTATCTATTTAATTATATATTATAAACAATCAATTTTTATATATTTAATTATGCATATGAATGATTTATAAATATAATTTTATTCTGTTGGGTTTTTATATAATTTATATTTATAAATTATATCTAAATATGTAATATAAATTAGTAATAATTTATATTAAATTACATGGTTATTAAATTTTATTATTATGTTAGTTTTATTAATTTTTTATATTAATATTATTATTTATTACGTCATTTGATTCGACCGATCGAAATGATTGAATATAAATCACTCATTCTTCCTATTCTTTGTCTAGACCGATTTTCACAGGCTTGACTTTTTATTCAGATCTTACCATCACCCGCAAGCCCTGGTCCCACAATGGTCGTCATCTAACCAGGGTTAGCTTAACCAAACAAGCCAAAAAAAAAAAGAATAAAAAAAAACATGCATGGGTTAGGGTTTGACTAGGAAACGCAATCAAACTATACTGTTATTATTTGTGAATTGTTTTTTTTTTATTTCAATTAATATTTCTTTAATTTTTGTCAAGTTAAATAGCTTTATAGTACTTAATGACTCTAATTTTAAGAAATGAAAATAGCATATTACTATTATTCTTAGGGTATCGATCTAGACTGTTTGATGTGGATAGAACACCCTCATGCCCTTATTGCGGAAAGCACTATTGAACAAAAAAAAAATTTTGAAAAGTTGGAGCGTTCAAATTGCATGAGTCTTATGATCATGAATCACTCTATTATATTTACCATATGGGTTGCAATTTCTAAGGAGGAAAATGCTAAGAAGTTCCTAAGCCATTTCGTAGGTTCTAAAAAGGTCAAAATAATTACTATTCTTAGTAAACTTATTTCAATGTTGTTTAAAAGCAAAGGGAATATAAAGGAGTATATTATGAAAATATTTGATCTTGTTACAAGAATAAGAGTACTAAAGTTAGAGTTATCTGATAGCATTCTTATGCATCTAGTCTTAATCACTCTTCCTGCATAATTCCATGTTTTTAAGATAAGTTATAATACTTAAAAGAAAAAATGGACTTTCAATGAGCTCATTATTCAGTGAGTGTAAGAGGAAGAAAGATTAAAATAAGAAAAGATAAAAAATGTTCACTTAGCTTCTTATTCTCATGACATTACTACAAAAAGAAAATGAATTATACAGTTAAAGGAGCTGCATATAAAGGTACTTCACAACCTAAAGTGCAACAAAAATAAGATTTGCTTATTACTTGTTTCTTCTACAAGAAGATTGTTCATGTAAAGATGAATTGTCCAAAATATGTTAATATCTAGCTCATCAAAAAGGATAAACTTTTAAATCTTATTTGTTCTAAAATTAATTTAACATTAGTACCAAATCATACTTAGTTGATATATATAGGTGCAACTACTCACATAAGTGTGACAATGCATGGTCGTTTAAGGAGTCGAGTGCGAACTAGTGTTGAAAGATTCATTTATGTGGGGAATGGCAACAAAGTTTTATTAAAGTTATAGGTTTATATAAATTATACTTAAAATCTGGTTGTACTTTAGATTTGTGTGAGACTTTTTATGTATCATCATTCAAACATAGTCTGATTTCTATTTCATGTTTGGGCAAATCTAGTTACTTTTGTTCATTTGAAAATAAAAAACTTAGTCTCTTTTAGTGTTTAAAAATATTGGTACATGTTCTTTAATTGATAATCTATATAAATTGGATATTTCTATCTCAAAGATAAATAAAATTTTACATATAAATAATTTTGGTATAAAGAGAAACTTATCTGATGAGAATTCTTTTATATTATGGCATAGATGTTTAGGACATATTTCTAAACAAAGAATTGAAAAGCTTGTATCAAATGGATTTCTTGATTCCCTTAATTATATTGATTTAAAATTTTGTATTGAACATAAGGGAAAATAAATAAATATTAAGAAAATAAGTGTCAAAAGAAGTTTAAACATTTTGGAATTAATAAGTATTGATATTTGTGGCTCATTCCGTACAACTTCTTAGAATAGTCAACAATATTTTATTATTTTCATAGACAATTATTCTCATTATAGGTATTTATACTTAATACAAAAAAGATTAGAATCTTTGGATGTATTTAAGATCTTCAAAGTTGAAATTGAAAACTAACTTGGTAAGAAGATTAAAGGTGCCAAATCTGACAATGATGGTGATGCTATGGTGGATATAATGGATCAGGTGAACAACGTCCATGCCCTTTTATAAATATTTAGCATAATGTGACATCCTTCCTCAATACATTATGTCAGGGACTCCAAGTCAAAATGGTGTAGCTAAGAGACGATACATAATCTTAAAAGATATAGTTAGAAGCATCATTAGTCATTCTTTTATACTATAATCACTTTGGGGAGAAGCCTTAAAGACTGCAATTTACATTCTTAATAGAGTCATAGACAAAGTAGTAGCTAAAACCCCATATAAGTTATGGACTGAAAAGAAGCTTAGTTTTAGGCATTTTTAGGTCTAGGGATGTCCAGCTGAGATTAGGCCTGTAAATAACATTTAAAGCTTTTCTTTTAGAATATTTATTTAATTAAAATTAATTAAATAACATAAAACATAAAAAAATAAAAATTCCTCCTTCATTCAAAGTCATCAACATGTGACAAGATCGGCTAAGTATTTATAAATATTTTGAGACTAGGCTCACTAGAGAGCCATTGATGGGACCGGAGGGTAAGAGTATTTTGAAGGTGAGAGCTTGCCAATGACATTCAACCCCATTTTAAATATTTCAACTTCAAAAAAGTAGTGTGTGAATACAAGAGGTTATCTATCAAATAATTTCATCCAAAATGAACTTATATTTTTTCAAGATGATATATAATGAGGATTTTTTCAATTGTGTGCATTATGAGTCATATAAAATTAGGGATATCAATATTTGACACGACTCAAAAATCTGACCCAAACCTGACCCAGAAATTTTGGGTTCGGGTTGACCCGAACCCGAATCAGGTTGGGTTATGGTTTGCCCCACTGCCCATGTCACATTAGCCATCGAGCCGCTATTGCGTAACCTGCCCCGCTACCTCGCGTGTCGACTGTCACGTCGTGTCTAGCATCTGCCAATGCCCGCGATGCTGCTGTCCTCAATCCTGCTGCATGCGAGCCACTGCCGCTATCACATTTGCTGCACGTCGCCACTGCCGTTTGTCGCCGCTGCCCGTGATGCCATGTTACATCGCCTGCCGCTATTATCACTGCTGCCACTATCGAATGCTGAAGTTACGTGATTTCTACCGCTGTCGAACCCGAAGCGTAGTTATGGGATTTGACTTACGGGTTGGGTCGGGTTTACAGAAATTCAAAGTGGGTCGAATTCGGATCAAAAAAATTAACCCGTTTGCAAATATAGGTTGGGTTCGGGCTGACCCGAATAGTTTCAGGTTCAATCCGAACCTGACCCGTGACCCAAAATTGACACCGCTATATAAAATAATATTTTCCTACTTAAATTTTTATGAAAGTCCATATGGCATCAAAAGGGAAACCTTGTCTTTCTCTCATGTTATACCCTATCTTCGTCCTAGTTATCAAGATTATCAAATGCAAGTTGAATGTCCACATTAGCAATCTATGTGTTCTAATCCTTTTAACCATCATACGATTGTCCCCCACAACAACCTGCATGCATGCTAATGTTTTCATTTTTTATTACCATTGATTATGTATTAAAATGTTCTTTAATTATAGGAGTTATAATTATTTCAATACCTATAAATATATACATATTTCTCTAACTTGAAATAAGATTCAATGTCTCCACCCTTACTTTTGCATGGTATCAGAAATGTACTGCTTATTGTGATAAAAATGAGTGAAATGACTAATAAGCTTATGAATTGGTCAACAATAATCATTACTAGCTTATCTTATGTTGTTATTTGTTGGCCTAATCATTGTTTGTCTAAGGACACTCAAACTTGACAAATAATTAGCTATGGTGTTACTTGGAATAGGAATCCAAACATTCCAGTAGATTACAACAAGCTTCAACAGTAGTAAGTATCGATTCATCAAAGAAGATATTTGATATTTAGCTCTACCACTGACTTCTTGGACATACCTCATTTGGTTATTTAGAAATGTAATTATTTCTTAATTTATTTACAACTTTGAACAGTTTTTCGGCTCTCATGGTGTTGATGGAATCGCAGATATCCATGTTCATAGTCCAGTCCGGAATCATCAAAAGATGGCTTGTTGCTTTCTCAACTCTTACCGTCGCCGACGACGGCGTCGACATCAAAAACGGCACCATATTAGCTCCTCCTGGTTTCCAAAACCAAAAAGAGGTAAACTGATTAGTAGTAGAAGAAGAAGCAGCAACAGCAGCAAAGAGTACGAGATTTTGAGAAAGACAGAGAGGGAGGGGAACTCTTCTTACCAGAAATATGGTTGGGGCAAACTATTAGCTTCTCCAACTCCAACTCCAAAGAGGTTTGACAGAAGAATTAGAAAAAAGCCAAGTCAAATTTCCATTGTGCCCTTTGTTGTGTCTCTATAAAAGCAATTTTAGACAAAATATAACAAGATGCCAACTTTGTGGCTCATAAAAACAAGACCTTCAATTTGAAAATTTCTCAAATTTCAAGTAAGATTTAGGTTTCATTTGGGACAACTTTTTTGGTCTTTCTTAAAGCAATTTTTTAGTAGAAAGTTTTAATTTTTGTACTAAAAAATTTATTTAAGAAACAATGAAAAAGACGTCTCAAACGAAGTCCTAAAATTTGGTTTCAAATTCATCATAAAAATTTCAATTTTGATAATTTAGACATTATTTATAACAGCTTTTTTAATATTTTTAAAGCAATTTTTTAATACAAAAATTTCTACTTAGTTTGAGGCAACATAAATTTAAGGACTAAAATTCATCACATACATCATATAGGAATATTCTTTCATAATTTTTAATCTTAAAATGTAATGATAAATTGTCAATTTGAAGCCCTAATAGATGAGCACGATCAACATAATTAACACATGAAAAAAAGATAATTGTTCATTAAATATTAAGAGAAAGATATAAATAAATTAGAAAGAGAAAAAAAAAACTTTAAAAAGAAGAATACCAGAAAATATCTCCATAACAAAATATCTCATTTTCTTAATATATCGAATATCTCTTTCATTAGATATAAAATATATCAACATTTACTCATTCGCGCATAGGTGGCAATGCTATTATTTTGTAGAAATCTATGCTTTGCCGATCATTCCAAAAAAAAAAAAAAAAAATTACTTAATCCCAAAATATTCACTAAATTACTTCGCTGATAGATAATTAAACGATTAAGCACTAAACGATCCTATAATAAGGACCAATTATTACGTCCTCCGACCGGACGTAGAGGAACGTCCGGTCGGAGGCCAAATCCCGCCAAAAAAAGAAAAATATCGAGCAAATACCGAGCAATACCAAACAATAACGAGGAATACCATCACGTGAAGACTCAATACCAAGTTATACCGAGCTATACCGAGCAATACCAAGTTATACAAAAGTTGTACTGAGTTTTTCCTAGCAAAAACTCTGTACAACTCGGTATTGCTCGGTATAACTCGGTATAACTCGATATTGATCTTCACAGAGCGGTGTACCTCGTTATTATCAAATAATACTTAACAATATCGATCAAATATCAAATTTTTTTGACAAAATTTTGCCTTCAATCAAACGTTTCTCTAAGTCCTTACACGACACCGGACCTAATAAAAATTCTATAATAAGACACATAGATATAGTCAGCGGCCGGTCCTTCAACATGGCTGCAAGCCGCAAGGCTGACGATGCCCTCGGGGTAAAGACGACTCCTTTCTTTTTTTTGGGACATTTAGGCCATTTAAGGCAAACTCACACACACAACACATACACAAAGACTCGAACCCAAGACCTCTTAGTTGAAAGCATAAACTCTCAACCAACAAGCCAAGGTGAGCTATGTACGACTCCTTTCTTCAAATTAAAAAGAAAGACGGCACCTTTGACTCGGCTTTTGTCTGATTCTTCTGTCAAACCTCTTTGGAGTTGGAGAAGCTAATAGTTTGCCCCAACCATATTTCTGGTAAGAAGAGTTCCCCTCTCTCTCTCTCTGTCTTTCTCAAAATCTCGTACTCTTTGCTGCTGCTTCTTCTTCTAGTACTAATCAGTTTACCTATTTTTAGTTTTGGAAACCAGGAGGAGCTAATATGTTGCCGTCTTTGATGTCGACGCCGTCGTCGGCGACGGTAAGAGTTGAGAAAGCGACGAGCCACCTTTTGATGATTCCGGACTGGACGATGAACATGGATATCTGCGATGCCATCAACACCGATCCCTTGTGAGCATGAATTTTATGGTTCGATGGGTTTTATGCGTGACGGGATTGGGATTCTTGATTGATTTTAGGGTTTCTGCTTTTTTCCCTTTTTACTCTCTGGATCAATCCGATACATGTTTTCAATTCTATGATTTGAAACAAAAACATAAAACTGATTCTTCTAAGATGTTATAATCGTTAGTTGTTATTGATCCATAGTTAATACGCAAGTTAAGGTAATATTTGTTACCATTTTGTTTTTCTTTTGATTTAGTTTGCTTTAGTTTTGTCTTTATTTTTATAAAATAACAATAAAGATGATTGATATATTATGAGAAGATAGAAACACAATTTATTATTTATGTGTGTGTAGAAATTTGAAATTTTTCGTTCATATCATACACTTCTTAATTAATCATACGAACTTTAATTATTTCCAAAAGATTATGTCATTAGATAATAGTTAAACAAAATAAATTGTAATAGGAAAATATGAACCGGTAATAACATCAATTTAATTCTACTAAATTTCAATGGTCAACCTCATGGCTCTTTCATTATTATTTATATTTCCTAGAATAACATTAGCTCTGATACCGCTTTTGTTAAAACTCGATCCGAGAATTTGGGATACCAAATTAGGAATAATATTCATACAATAAATTTAATTATTTCAATAATAACTAAAAAGATCAAATAAAATGACATCTAAGTTGTAAAGAGTAACTAATCATCCATTTTAAGTTTTGAATATGTATAATGTAATTCATACCTATTGTCATTAGATCACCTTCGTTTATACACAAAACCTTCTTTGTCTAACATTTACTCAATCTAAGTTTTACCTGACAAGAGCTAATAATGTTTATATTCAAGTCATTAAGGATATGTATACAAGAGCTATTATTTGTGTTCAAACACAAGGTGGTTTGACCAAGTATTTTTCTATTTCAGTTGGATTACATCAAAGATCAGCCTTTTCTCACCAGACATTTGCAAGAGTTTGTACCTTGGTGTATGCTTTTTGTTGATGATATTCTTCTTTTTGATAAGATTGGAGAGGGAGTTGAAGGTAAACTTGAATTATGGAGGTCAAGCTTAGAGTCTAAAGACGTTCGTTTGAGTCGATCTAAAACCGAATATATTGAGTGTAATTTTAGTAATAATAGATCTAGTGGGGGGATTGTGACTTTGGGCGATCAAGCCATTAAAAAGAGTACATGTTTTAGATATCTTGGGTCTATTGTTCAGAGTGATAGTGAAATAGATAGAGATATTATTAGTAGAATTCAAGTTGGATGATTGAAGTGAAGGAATGCATTGGGCTTGTTGTGTGATAGAAAAGTTCCCCTCAAAACTTAAGGGAAAATTCTATAAGATGGCGTTGAGACCTATAGTGCATTATAGTGCATAATGTTGGCCATTAAAATAGAAGCGTAATATCAAGATAAGTGTTGCAGAGATGAGGATGCTCAGGTGGATGAGTGGCTTTACTCTTAGAGACAGGATACGAAATGAGCATATACGTGAAAAGGTTGGAGTAGCTATAGTGGAAGATAAGATTGGTGAGAGAGTTGTCTGAGATGGTTTGGTCACATAAAACGGCAGTCTTTCGATGAACTGGTTAAGAAAGTAGATGTATTATATTTGACTTATATTAAGACAAGTAGAGGTAGACCTAAAAAGACTAAGTTAAAAATATTAGAAATGACATCTCTTTATTAGATTTAAATGAGAATTTGACTCTTAATATAACATAATGGAGAAAAAAATTCATGTAGCTGACCCCACATAGTGGGATAAAACATAGTGGGATAAAGGCTTGATGATTTTGTTGTTGTTGTTGTTAACAATTGTCGCCTCTCCTTCGATTCATGTATTAGATTTAAATTATATTCCTTATACTTCTTCTTCTCTCTTCCAACTTTGTCGCTTGTGTTTCAGTAAGGAATAAAACAATAATATGTTTCCTTCAATATTTTCTACTCGCTCGATTGTCAACTACTACTTCATCTTCATCTAACAACTATCGCCTCTCCTTCAATTGTAGCCACACACAATCCTTATTCTTCTTCTACATCTACATTGAATAGGAATAGAACAATCAAAACCTTCTTCTCCTTCCTATCTGACATATGCGGCCAAATCAAAGTCTTCATAGAGCTCCTTTTCTCTGACCGAGCTCGTTGAACAACCCAATGCCTTCACCTCTGACTTCGACTACTCGCAGCGACCCCCCTTCTCCTCCTTTGTGTCGATCCAATAGCAATCAGTTGCATCACATTAATTCATTTCTATCTCTGTCGATGAACTCACGAACCACACGCAACCTTCTTCCTCTTTTTCTTCTTCTTCTCTTATTCTACAAATTGGTTTCACCCAACTCCTCTGCCTCTAATTGAAGCCACTAAACTAGGCTACACATGTGAATCACTTTTCTTTTATGTCAATCAAAGCCGTATGAGGAGAAGTGCCCTTCTGCTTATGCCTGCAAGCCCTCGTTTCACTAAATCTATCGCACGTGACTAGCCCCACCTTCGCTCGATGCTTAAATAAGGAAGACAATTTGGTTGAACTGATTCAACGAACCCTTACAGTCTCCCCTTATAAAAATGTCATCCTTAAAATTTAAATGAAATAAAACTAACCATACTTCATCAAATAAATATGGATATTATTGTCATTTTTGATTCCTTCTTCCACATAGCATCTCTTTCTATCTTATGTTTTAATAAAATTTTGACAACTAATATTTTTCAACTTCTAACTCGTTCCACTCAAAATTTTAGTATTTTTAGATTTCTCAACATATCTCAAATTATGTTGTATATCATTGAATTTGACAGAACTCTGTTGGATAAATCTTTTATGTGTTTTTGAAATATGGATATATGAAAAACATTATGTATTCCATGCATGTGTGTTGATTGTGCTAATCTATAAATCACAATTTCAGCTCTTTCAATAATTTCAAATAGTCCAATGTATCGCAGGCTTAATTTCCTATCTTTCTAAACCATTGCACATCTATCATTAGACTAACTTTAATAAATACAAATTTATGAACTTTAAATTCAACTAGTTTTTGTTTCGCATCATAATATTTTCATTAGCTATCTTGCACAACCTTCATTCTATTCATAATCATTCAAATCTTATTATTAGCATCATCCACTTGTTTTATACCGATTATATTTTTCTGCTCCTATCTCTATCGAACATAAAATTGTCTTGCATTTTCTTCTATAAAGATCTTTATATGGCGTCATTCTAATATTTTATTGAAAATTGTTATAATAAGCCAATTCTATTAATGATAAATGTGATTCTTAGCCTTTACGAAAATATAACATACACAATATGAGTAAATCTTAAAGAGTTTATGTTATTCTTTTAAATTGTCTATCTATTTGAGCATAAAATGCAACAATGAAGGTCAATATAGCATCAAAACTTCTTGAATCTTCTTTTACAACCTAGAGGTGAATCAATCATCTCTGTCATAAATTGTAAATTTTGGTATCCTATAATTTTATTAACATCTATTTTTACTAATTTCTCCACATAATCAATCTATTTAATCGGAATAAATGAGCAAACGTTTTTATTCTATCTAGAATAACCTATATAGCATAATAGCTCTATCTTGGTTTTGATAATCCAATCATAAATTGTTAGACCGATCCAGTCGGCCCAGCACCAGGGGTGGCACCTAGTTTACTCCAAGCAGACAAAATAGCTACCGGCCCCCCCTTGTGGTGCCCATTATTTGAATACAAAATTAAAGAGGAGGGGGCGGTTTATGTAGGAATTAAATTTGGGATGGACTATTTAGTAATTATAATTATATTTGTATTATTTAAATAGATGGGAAGGGTTAGGGTTAGTGTGATCTTTGTTTTTGCTGAATTTGGGATTTCACTTAGGTTTGCTTGGGCTCTATCCGTCAGCTAGGGATTGGGAGAGCCGGATCTTCCTCTCGAATTGAAATCTGTTATATCATGTTTGTTTTCTTCCACTGATCATCAATTATCAAATTTTCCTAGTGTTTTTCTATGGTATTTATCTCAAATTCTGCTTGAACTTTGCTGAAATTCCAAATTTCAACCATGCTCTTTTTTATTTTTGCACTTGTTTCCTAACAAAAATCTATTGTAATCCCATCCATTTCCACTCCAGTATTATTAAGGGTTGCAAATGTCTAACTGGTCTTTGATGTTCAGCTTTAACCATTTGGCATGAAGTTTACTTAACTATGAATTCTGTAATGATTCTTTTTAGTCTTGGCCACCAAAATATTTATTTGAGCTCTTAATATATTTTATTCTTGCATAGGTGAATTATATAATCAGAGAGATGTGCTTCTTGTAGAATTTCATCTCTTAAATTATCAATATTTAAACCACAGGTTCTATTATTGTATTTGAATGATTTATCTTTATTAATTTTAGAATGTTTTAATTAACCTACTTTTATCATATTTAGTATTTTCTTAAAATTGATATTTTGAGATAATGAATTTTTTATTGTCTTTTAACGTCAACTGAACTGCCATCTGATTCAATAAAATAAAATTTGTATATTTATAATTTATAATTAACCACTTATAATTTTAATCTTTCAATATTCTTAATTAATTACTCCTGTTAAGTGTAGCTAATTTGCATTGCTGGAAATTTTTCTACTTAGTGCATTTGTAATCATATTTACTTTTTTAGGATGATGTTGTATATCTAGATTGTAATATTTAATAAACTTTAGTCCTCTTTTGTGCCGAAATTTTTTTTCTTTTAATTAAATATGCATTTCATATTTTTGTGATAGGTAAAGACTTCACACCTAATCCCATATAATTAATGCCTTCATATCTTAAGTGCGAAACAATTTTTACCAATTCTAGAACATATGTAGGATAATTTCTTTCATAATTCTTTAATAACCTTGAAGCTTATGCCACTATCTTATCATATCGTATTAACACGTACCCTAAGCATGTTAATGAAGCATCATTGTATATTTAAAATCTTTCCATACATGATGAAATAGTTAATATTGGAGTAGTCATTAAGTCTTCAACTTTTGAAAAGCTTCCTCATATTGAATGTAACTTTTAATTTTCATCATTTTTTTTATTTAACCTTTATAATGGTATATCTTTCTGAGAAAATTCTTCTACAAATCAGATGCAATACTTTACATGGCCCAATAAACTCCACACCTCTGTAACTGTCATTGGACTTTGCCAACCTATAATAGATTTAATTTTGCTCTGATCCACTGAACTAGCATCACTGCTTATTACATGCCCAAAGAATGTCACACTCTTTAACCAGAATTCATACTTTAAGAATTTAGCATTTAATTTATTTTTCCTAAGTGTTTGTAGAACACTATGAAATAATTTGAATAACTAACTTCGTCTGTGGAATAAATTAAAATATCACTTATAAATTTCTTTACAAATACATCCAAAATTGATTTGAAGATTATATTCTTTAAATTGCTATAGTATGCGTCACTCCAAACAGCTTTACCACAAACTCATGATGGTTAGATCTTGTTCTAGATGCAATTTTGGCTATATCTTCATCTCTAATGTGCAACTGATGATATGCATACCTTAAATCAATTTTTGAGAAAACTGAAGCTTCTTCAAGCTGATCAAATAAATCATTAATTCTTTGTAATGGATATTTATTTTTAATAGAAACTTTTTTCAATTTTTTGTAATAAATACACATTCTGAAGCTACCATAATTTTTCTTTACAAATAATACTGGAGTTTCCCATGAAAATGTACTAGGCCTGGTATGTTATTTATCTAATAATTCTTATAAGTGACTTTTTAACTCTTGTAACTCCTTAACTTCCTTCTAATAAAATTCTTTATTGGTTCTAAACCTAATAATAATTTAATGGTAAAATCTATTTTTATTTTTGGCTACAATTCATGCAAATGATCTGAAAAACACTTCCAGGTAATCTTTCAACTGGTGTATATTTCAACTATTTAACTTTTTAGTTGTATCATTTACCTGAACAAGAGAACTCTGATGCCCATTAGTTAATAATTTGTAAGCTTTCATATAGATTATTATCATTAATGATAATCATTTATCTTCATATTATGTTCTCTCCTCCAAGAGAATAAAATTTCACCTCTTTCTTACTGCAATCTATATTGACAAAATGACTAGATAGTCAATCCACCCCTAAAATTACAACAATTTCATGCAGTGATAATACATTCAGTTTTGTCTCAAAATTTCTTTTACTAATATTGATGTTTATCTAAATTCTAACATATATTGTCAGTATTCATACTTGATCCATTTGACATCATAAGAGTTAAAGTCGTAGGCATTTTTGAAATATTCAACTGTACTAATTTAACGAATTATTCTGAGATAAATGAATGTGAAACTTCAGCATAAAATAAAATTTGTACATGTTTATTTTGAATTGTTATGATACCTATATATTATTAATGATACTCCACAATTTGTTTACTATATATATATATATATATATATATATATATATATATATATATATATATATATAAAATGAAAAACATCCATGTAATGACTTCAAGTGAATCCTTAGCATCTTATTGTGATAGTGCATACACTTTAGGCTGAGTATTATGTCAGCTTTAACTTTAACCTGAAATTGATGCAGCCGACTCTGGTACTCTCTTTCTGCAAATATTCCTTTGAAATGACCAAACGCTGACTTTTATTTCTCCCGAAGGCTTTTGCCTCAGGGTAGGATAATGTTTTGCCATGTGTTTAGGCTAACAATGCCAGAAGCTAGTATTTATTCTAGAAAAACATTCACCCTTTTGCTATTGTTCAATTTTCTATAATTATTTATGCTAGTCTGACTTCAATTGCTATTGGATTTTGGCTTCTTCCTATTGGATTTTTCAGGTTGCAAAAACTGTCTAGACAGTGAATCTTATGAACCTTTCATGCCTTATATAGTTTCTCTCTTTTGGAATTCACATCTCTTCTGAGCATTTTGAACATCCTGTTTGACCTTCTGGACCCTTTTTCAATTAAAACTGAATAGTCATCTATTCCTAAAGGAATGAGGGATTGATTGACTGCATCTCTTAATCATGATAAACATTTGTGATTTTTTTTTGTAGTGTATACCAATCGATATGGATACCTTGACAGGGTAGTAAATTCAGCTTTGTATTATATGAATGATCTATCTCCTTGAACGGGGCCTAAGAAATTTATCATGTATTTGCCTTTTTGTAGAAAAGGAACAAACTAGTAGCTTTGTATTATATTAATGATCTATTTCCTTGATTGGGGCCTAAGAAATTTATCATGTATTTGCCTTTTTGTAGAAAAGGAACAAACTAGTATATGAAAATATGCATAAAATATTTCCATTTAATATGCATACTGGCAATCCTTCAAATTTATTCTAATATTATCTCCTCCATTATCTTTCAGTTTCTCCATCCAATGAAAATATGGACAATGATATGGACAATTATCTCCTCCACTATCTTTCAGCTTCAAATTTATTCTAATATTATCTCCTCCATCATCCAAGATAAAAGAGAACTAGGAATTTTGATCAAATTAGATGCATAAAAGTGAATATAATAGGGACATGATTAACGAGGAAGACATCAAAAAAAGTTGAAAAGATTACTTGGAAGATTCATAATGTTAATCCTAAATAGTTGGGATAAGGATGATAGTGATGATGGTGATGATTAGGATTTTGGATTTGATTGCTGGAAAGCATTGCTAAGTAAAATTTAATGATAGGTAACAACATATGGTTGCTAAATCTTTATTTTCCATTGTGGCATTTCCTTTTCATGTTACATCATCTCTCAACTAGCATACCTTTCATGTTTCTAGTTATCGGTTGAAAAGCATGATCAGGTTTAATCTGTTCCGGCACATATCTGAAATCATATTTTATGCATGAAAATTGAATATGCTGTTTTCATTCTATGATCTCAAGTTTCTGTTCAATATCTCCTAAGAGATTTAGTTGCTTTGTTGCAGAGATTTGGTTTGATGGTTTCCTGCTATTCATCAGTAGTTATAATGTTAAGATAGTTCACTTGAAAATTTGCATTGCTTATCTGTGCATCCGACTTCCACTAAGTTTTGCATCTTCATTGAAAATTTTATTAAAATACATAGAACCTTTGCATTTAAGTTGCATATCATTTTGGAACAGTAGTGTTGCATTAGAAACTTTTACACCTTGATACATTTTTCTTCACCAAGTTTCAAATTTCTTTAATACCTCATATTTGTTATATTTTTCAAAAAGTTATTTTTTTCCGTTGTGTTATGCTTGAAATACTTGTTCAACGGGTTTTTTCAAATCTCACTGAGATTGTGAATATGTGAAGCCTGTGGATGGGAGCATACTGCTGCTGACATCTGCATAAAACCTTCAGTAGCAGAAATAGCCTTTATGTTAGTTTCCGCTTTCAGAGCTTTTAAAACACTTATATTTCGTATTTTCAAAGTTGAGGATCCAATTAACCTTTTTATAATTCAATGAATCTTTATGCAAACTTTTGGGACCTAATTTGTCAAGTAATCTGAAAACTTCATGCAAACTTTTTGATCTTATGTTGATTGTGCTTAAATTGTGGTGACATGGTTTAAAGTTCTAACAAGATTCTATGCCTACTCCCGTTTTTTTCTCAAATATGCTTATGGTTGCTTTAATAACTTAATGTCATTCATATCAGGCAAGCAAAAGATATTGTGAAAGCTGTGAAGAAGCGTTTGCAAAACAAGAACCCAAGAGTTCAGTTTCTTGCTTTAATGGTATGTGTTGAACAGTGGGAAAGCTTGATCTTAAGCCTATTTCTGTTATTCTTGCACAATTTCCATGTCAACCCTTGGCTTGCGAATCTCGTTATCCATGTAATAGAACTGACATGAAGTTCTACCGGATTTCAGTAGCAGTAACCTGTGTCAACCTTCGCAGCTTTTGGAAACAATGATAAAGAACTGTGGTGATTTTGTGCATTTCCAAGTTGTTGATCGTGAAATTTTACAAGAAATGGTCAAAATTGTCAGGAAAACTGTAAGTTCCGCTTCTTTTTCTATTTTTTTCAGTTTTCTCTATTCTACCAGGGAAATCCTACTGAAATTTGCCAGCATTATCATACATTGGTGCCTTTTTCATGAAATAATATTAGGGTTTGACTTTGTTGCGTATAAACTTTAACAATTGCATTGTGCTTTCCTAATGATTAGGCAGTGAAATGATCTATTTTTAGTACTAACTTTTGATCTGGTAATTCCAAGCAAAAAAGATAACAGAATTTCAAATGCAGATATAAAGCATGGACAGATATAAAGATATTGTATACTCTTATTATTCATCATCCTTTCCATCTGAATATTTTTGTTTGCTTTTAAAGATACTGTATTTTTTTTGTCACTTTTAAAGCTAATATTGATTCTTGAAGACGTGGGAAGAACCTGAGAAGTCCTAGCAAATTGTACTATCAATTTTCAAATGCATATATAAACATGGTATTAAGAGCACGAGAGTATTGGGTTTAGTCACACATCAAATAATTTAAAATATGTTGATGTTCTAATGCATAATGGTTGGCTTTCACCCCTAGACTTAAGCTTTTAAGTTGAAAATGGGTTTTTGGCCACATGTATCGAATTTAATTTTATTCCCCTTTGATTCGCACTCTCTAATAAGTGGCATTAGAGCTAATGGTTCGTCTGAGATTAAACAGTTATTATAGTATGTGGCTCTCAATAGTTTTTTTTTTTTTTTTAATTTAATTTTATTTTATTAGTGTGATAGTTGAGCACAATTCAAGATTTGGTGACTTTCATGACTTCCCCTTGTGATTGAGTGGCTTTTATTACATAATACTTGATGTTTAAAAGTTTTGTTTAAAGGGGGTGTGATTGATATGAAGAGTTCTCATGTAAGGTATCTTAGATTTCGGGAAGATTGTTGAGGAGTATGAAAACATTAAGTTTAGTTCCCCATTGGATATTTAAAAATTATGTTTGTATTGAAATATCAAGTGGTTGATCCTCACTTGCAGGCTTAAGCGTTTGGGTTGACATTGAGGTTGATGACTAGGGTTTTAATTTCAATTTTGTTCCTCTTTTATAAAGCCCTCTTTCCCTAGATAAAACATTTCTAATTCCCTCTCAAATCTGAATTCCATTCAGCCCCCTTTCCTTAAATAAACATTTTCTAATTTCCTCCTCAATCTAAATTCAATATGTCATCTTTCTCTAAATAAATTTTCCTAATTATTTCTCCCCTGATTTCTCCTCCTTGCATAGTGAATATTAAATCCCCGGGCCCCACAAGGTGGGCTCCCTTGGCATATCAGAAAGTTGAAAGGGAGAAAAGAGGCGGATTTGAACATTGGCTGTTTTTTTTTAACTAAATCTTTCTATTGTTAATTAGAGCGGATTTGAATGTAGGATGTTTTTTTTTTATCTAAACTATTCTATTGTTAATTAGAGTAGTTATTATTATTTTTATTTTTTTTAGCTGAACTTAGTCATGTAAGTTTGTTACCCGTGTGGGAGCTTTGAGGTTGTTGAACGAATCATGTTTACATGCTCAACATGAGCGTTTAGCAAAATGGCTGGTAATAAACCCAAGTGGATAATTGTTCCTTCAATTAACCATTACTCTGAACAACAATCTTTTTCGTAATTTAAAATAATAATAATAATAATAATAATAATAATAAATAGTTGATTACTAACATTCTTTAAATTAATCGGCATATAAAACTTTGGAGTATAGAGGTTAGAGAATAATCAAATTAGTTTAATATATTTTAGTGATTATTTGGTGCATGGTTAATTGTGCTTTTAATGGACGTTATTTAGATGTGTTGGGGTGGGACTGCACCCATGATGCGGCACCATCTTTTTCCATATGATTTCTCATTGTCATCTTAGGTATTTTGGGAAAATATTCACTTATGCCTATTGTACTTCTAGCTGTGTAGGATTTTTTTATTATTTCATCCTATCATCGACATAACTAGGCTTCTTTCTTGTGATTTAATAAAGACTATTCTCACACTAATTATGATATTTCTTACAGGCGGATATTCAGGTGAGGGATAAAATTTTGATTCTGCTAGAATCCTGGCAAGAAGCATTTGGTGGAGCTGGAGGAAAGTATCCACAATACTACTATGCATATGCTGAACTCAAGGTATGCAATTTTATTCTCTGCTGCAACATTGTAAGATATAAACACGAAGAACCATGATTTTCCTTTTTTTCATTATATTTTTGACACCAGGATTCTTTTCAAAATGCTCAGTGGGCTGGAAGCATGTTTTTGTGTGGCCTGTGTATGCTGCAATCAAGAAAAGGATTTGTGTTGCACTAGATTTGAAAATAACTTGGGGAAATGTAAATAAATACTAGGCGAGAGAGCGAGGAGGAAAGTGTACACAACCTTATTGAGTTAAGAGAGAGAGAGAAAGAGGGTGTTGATATTAATTCAAGCTCAGGATGCTGGTAAACAGCAATAATAACGCAGACTCGGGTTTGACAAAATCCTATATCTCTAGCACTTTAATAGGGGAACAATAATGTCATGTGGAACAATCTCAACGATAGGTTTTGGCTCTATCTCATACTCTATTTAGTTACTATACCAAAGGCTAACTTGATCCCTTAGAGTATATTTTGAATGTGGTAATTGATAGTCCTTAAGTGATTTTAGCTCATCCTCATAATAATCTTCGATCAGTCAACTCCAAAGAGTTCATAGGTTCTTTCTTAGAATTTTAGGCTTAACCTCAAGTGCCCGCAAGTTCAAATACTTCATCACACTTGGGATTGATCGCACGGAACTTATCAACATCATCAATAGCATGGGTATGCAGGATAATGAAGAGTACCCTTGCTATTTTGAAAGGTAACACTCATGGTTATGTCAAAGCATCAAGTCCATCGATAAAAATCTAATGTTTGTTGGTCACTCGATGAGATCAAGGAGGAGATCGATCAAAGTAATTTGACCTATAATGAGTATCATATTGATTATGATATTATGCATTATCTTCATGATATGATCTATTATGATCATGCAATGAAGTACATAATTTTCCTTATATTTTGAAGATAGAGATCATAGATAACATGATAAGAAGAGCATAGTCTTTTATGCCTCTTATGATGATAAAGATTAGCATATGGATCAGCACAGGAACCATGATATTTAGGTGAATAATGTGAATTTTCTTTTCTATCATTGTTATAATCGTTATGATAATCAGTATAATAACTACATGTAACAGAATATGAGCCTGGAAGAAGATGATTAAATCATGGATAGTATTGGGAAATTAAGTGAGTTAGAGATGAGATTACATTCTACAATCCAAATGGTGAATTGACTACAATATTGCAGGAAAACTGGGAGCTGCTTCTTCAAGCAGTGATGGAAAGATCTATAAGTGGAGAGTATGGACTGCATGAGGGCAATAACAAGGTGCTTGCTGCCGTGGAGGTTGATAGGGTAAGAAGAATTAAGATAAGATTAATATGGTGGGTTCTCTGTGGGTTAACATTGGAGAAGAGGAGGCTGTTGATCGAAGCTAGGAAAGGGATTATGAGATTTATTTTTGGTTAAAGATGACAACCTAAGTTATAGGAAAGATATGGATGATTTTGTTGATATAAGGATAGAATCTCAAATTAATTTGGTAAAAATTTGATTTCTAATTAATATGGGGAATCAAATTAATCGAAGACTTTTTTGATAATGGGAATAATTGAGGACTAGGTTTATTGAATATTTGTAATCATATCTTGCTAGAAATATTTTCAAAATTGGAAGAGACTTGGTAAAACTGTAACAGCCAAAATATTGCACCCACCTGAAACCCTAGAGCCGTGTTTTAGCTGTTGGTAACGAAGGTCACAGGTTGCAATTAGGTGAGCTTTTGGCAAAGGAAATTTAGCTAAGCCTTGAGGTATGGGTAGACGCCTTTTAAAGTAGATAAAAGGTTTACAGCATGAATTCAGTAGGTAAACAATATGAAACTTTCTGCATTCAGTAGCAGCTGAAAGCAAAATACAGCACCAATTCGAGAAAACAGATTTCTGTGAACTGAAATTTAGCTTTTAGAGCATCCAATTGCTGTAACAGAATGTCACCAATATAATTTCAAGTTTTTGGCAATATGTTGGGGGGCAGCAGGAAAATGATAGGTTTAGGATTGAACTTTGTTTTGCCACATGTTTTTTGAGAGATTTACTGCCAGTAAATAAGGTGTAGTGCAGGAAGCAAAATAGAAGGGAGAAGAAGATGGTCATGGAGAAAAACTTGGGAGGATACACCTTTAAATTTTTTTCTTTTCCATAAACACCTCTTGAACTTGAATTTTCTCATTTGTATTTGAAT
Source organism: Dendrobium nobile (assembly GCA_022539455.1). Taxonomy (NCBI): domain Eukaryota; kingdom Viridiplantae; phylum Streptophyta; class Magnoliopsida; order Asparagales; family Orchidaceae; genus Dendrobium; species Dendrobium nobile. The sequence continues at coordinate 17,052,963 of CM039723.1, forward strand.
CATCATCTCCAAAGAATCCAAGTGGCTCTGATGATTGAAACCTCAAATCTCCAATGAACTTTGGGGTTGTTCGGCTTAAATGATGGAATTAGAAGTGAAATGATTATTGTTGCAGCTGGTTTGAAGATGACGTGGAAAAATGGAACAAGAAAAAAGGGCACAACCCTAAGGGTGAGCAAGAGAGGTAGCAAATCCCAATAGGATGAGAGATATATACTTCTTGGTTTTGCCTCGCAGTATTGGTACCAAATGATGCATGAGATGCAATAGGATAATTCTTATGATGATTTGAACTTAGAAATAAGTACACAACCTAAGGAGGTGTGGAGGAGTGTAAAGAAGCAGAAGAAAGGGTAAACAATGGGGTGGAGAGAACTGGTATGCAACCCAATATGAGGGAGAGGAAGAGGAGAGGATTCAAGCAACTAAGCTTTTTTTATTAAATTTAAATGAAAATTTGACTCTTAACAGGATATAATGGAGAAAAATGATTCATGTAGCCGACTCCACGTAGTGGAATAAAGACTTGATGTTGTTGTTGTTCAATTGATTCATATAGTTATATGACAATTGCTTTATTCAAGAGGTTAATTCTTCCCCCGAAGCCCTCGATCATTGATTTTAAGTCGATTAAGCGAACTTGAAAGGGCAAGCGCGCTCACCAACCTTCCCTCGTGGGGAGGGGGTCCCAAAAGGCTACCAAAATTTTGAGGAACCGTCGAATTACAAAATTCCCTTAACAAATATTTCATTAGATGACCAAAAGACCTATATCGGGACCCATCATTGTCTCAAAGCTCGCGGCCGTTGAATCTTATCCAGTTGGGTGAAGTAGAAAGGGCAATTGCCATCCTGACCTCCCTTATGAGGAGTAGACATCGGAAGGTTGTTGAATTGGAGAGTCAAAAAGTTTTGACTAAATTATAATATTATCTAATTAATTAACTAATCAATTTAATTAATTATACTAATTAATTTTTAAAAATAAAACTAAAATAATCTAATTAATTGATTAATAAATTTAATTAATAAACTAATTAATTTAAAAAAGAAACTTAAATCTTAAAACTAATCAAACTAATTCAGTAATAAATTTAAAACTTAACTAATTTTAGTAATGAATAAATTAAAACTTCAGTTAATTAAATTAATTATTGAATAATTTAAAAATATATTTAAAATTTAAAATTTTATTAATGAGTTGACTGGTTAATTTAAAAAAATTAAACTTTAACTAATTAACTAACTAATTAATTAAATTAAAACATAATTATTTAAATTAATTAATACAATTAATTTTAAAATACAATAAAAGAAAGAAAATGAGTGTTTGTGCTATACAAACCTAAGTACAACTCACACCAACTAAACTTAAACTTTTAAAACTGAAACACCAAATGATGTGAAACGTAATCGGAATTGCACGGAGAAACAATAAGACAATTGAATAAGCAAGTCAATATAAAGATTAACGAGTCACAATTAATGATTTAATGAAATCTCAGTTGCAAAGTTGCTTAGGCAATGTTGCAAACTCATTAGTGAATAATTAGGGATTAATCTCCATTGAAATTTGAATTTGAAATAAGTGGAGATTAGAATGGAAAGTGGGGAGGAAATGAATTAATTAGAATTTATGGGATCTAATTAATTAAAGGGGGGGGATTGGTTGGCCGGCCAAGGAGAGAGGAAGAGGGAGAGATTGGGTATTAATGAGGTGGGCCCAAGCAATTAGTGGCTTATTTTCTAAAATCTGAAATTACTTTCAGATTGGAGGATTAATAGGGAAGCTTCCTAAGAATGAATCACGTTAATTGGAGGGAATTTGAAATTCAAATTAATTTGAATTTGATTTCAAATCCTTTCCAACTTAGTATTAATCCCAAATAGGAAACTAATGAAGGCTAATTGAAGGGACCCAAAGAGAGCAAGGGAGGCCAGCAGGTTGGGGATTTGGAGGAGGCGACGGGTGAATTTAATTCTTCCCCCGAAGCCCTCGATCATTAATTTTAAGCCGATTGAGCGAACTTGAAAGGGCAAGCGAACTCACTAACCTTCCCTTGTAGGGAGGGGGCGTCGAAAGGTTAACAAAATTTTGAGGAAATGTCGAATTACAAAATCCCCTTGACAAATATTTCATTAGAGGACCAAAAGACCTATACTGGGACCCATTTTTTTCCCGAAGCTCTCGGATGTTGAATCTTATCCAGCTGGGCGAAGTAGAAAAGACAATTTCCCTCCTGACCTCCCCTCATGAGGGGACACTGAGAGCTTGTTGAATTTGAGAGTCGAAGAGTTTTGACTTAATTAAAATATTATCTAATTAATTAACAAATCAATTTAATTAATTAATTTAAAAATAAAATCAAAATCATCTAATTAATTGATTAATCAATTTAATTAATAAACTAATTAATTTAAAAATGAAACTTAAATCATAAAACTAATCAAAACTAATTGAGTGATAAATTTGAAACTTAACTAATTTTAGTAATGATTAGATTAAAACTTCAGTAAATTAAATTAATCATTGAATAATTTAAAAATATATTTAAAATTTAAAATTTTATTAAAGAGCTGACTGGTTAATTTAAAATTTAATTAATTAACTAACTAATTAATTAAATTAAAATTAATTAATACAATTAATTTAAAATTACAATAAAAGAAAGAAAATGAGTGCTTGTACTATACAAACCTAAGTACAACTCACACCAATTAAACTTAAACTTCTAAAACTAAAACACCAAAACTCTGAACAAACTCAAACTCAAACATGAACTCCTATGCAAGCTTCGAACCTTTGCAAGCAAACAAACAAAGGATCAATGTAGGACTGTCAACAAAAACTGGTATTGTAAGCTGAACACTAGTGCTATAGGTAAAACAAGCCGCGAGAACAAGGTGTTGTCATTAAGTGCTGAAAGTAAAGGTACTGAAACTAAAGCAGTAAAACTAAAGCAGGGGTACTAAAGTAAAGGCAAACTGCTAAAGCAGAAAAGAATGCACTAAAACAAAAGCACAAGTGTTGGGGCAGCAGGAGGTGCAAACTAAATAAAAAGCTGTTTAGAAAATACAAACTAAATGGTTGTTGGATAACTCAACCAAACTAAAACCTACAGGTTACTTCTTAGGAAAGTCATAAGATCTGGTATTTGGGAGACTCCCGAGAGAAGCATTAGAACCCCTAAACTCAAACCTACATGCAACTTCCAAGGGAAGTCGTAAGACCTACTATTTGGGCTACTTCTAATAGAAGTAGTAAGACCCGCTCTTAATCAATTCATTAGGGAACTTTCAAGCGAAGTAAAGAACTCTAAAACCAAAACCTACGAGCTACTTCTAGGTGAAGCAGTAAGACTCACATACTAGAAAAACTTCTAAGTGAAGTACACCAACCAAAACCCAAAACATCCAGGCCACTTCTAAATGCAGAAGTTGTAAAACCTACCCAAGTATACAGTCCACTTATAAATGTAGAAGCCGTAAGACCTATCCAAACACACAAGTTACTTCCAAAGGAATCCATGCAACATGTTGTATGGGCAACTCCTAAACAAAATCTTAAGCCCCAACATAAACCTAAAACTATCGGGCAACTCCCAAGCGGAGCCTTAAGCCCCGACCTAAACTTAAACCTACCGGGCAAACCCTAAATGAAGCCGCATGCTCTGATCCAAACCTAAATTATGAGCAACTCTAAGCAGAGCCGTATGCCATAATCCAAACGAAATCACCATAACACTAAAATTCGCATCTAATTATTACAGTTTACTCGAGATTCCTGAGAGATTCTTGAGAGGAGGCAACCCTGACTACTAATCAGATTCACTGAACACTATGATCAATGATTGTTAATGTTGATAAATTGAACATATGGTATTCCTGGAATAACGAGATCATGAGAGCTTGATCGAGTCTACTCCATCCCCCACAACCAAGATTAAAACACTTACACTTCTAAATGTTAATTCATCCTTAATCGAGGTTCACTTCTATGTGATAGGATTGTTAATTAACTATGAGAGCTTGCACTCATAGGAAATAGGAACCCATAACTAAATAAACCTCAATATACTTATTGGGGGAAATTTAGTTAATTAAAAATCCAATCTACCTCAAGGAAAAATGGAACCTTAAGCCTAGGAAGCGGGGTTCATGCTGTAAGTGCCATCTTTTCCTGAGTGAATACAGGCTTGTCAGACGCGTGTCGTATTCAATACATATCAGACACCTCATTGAGGAGAAGTGTCCATGCATCATTAGGATATAATGTATTCTTATTATATACTAAAAAATGAAACATATTTAAAGCTAGTTTAAAAGTTATTTACACGTGATGATGATTTGTAGGGAGAAGAACTAACAATTATAATGGTTTGGCATCAGTTCATACCTACTGAAAGAAACTCTTATTTGTAGAGTTTGAAGTTGGTGATCATGTTAGCTGTGGGGGCAAAATAGGAATATGGATATTTTAGACAGAAGTAATATGAAATCATTCGCTTTAGCTCAGGACACCACCAATTATCATACCACTGTGGATGATCAATAATCTGAATTAGAATGACATGATGGTCTAACAATGGCAGCAATGGTAGAATAAAATCAATCCGTTTACTTGGTGATGTAGCAGGCAACAATATAAGAGACTTTAGAATGTCCTTTATCTCCATGTCAAAATGTTAGTGAACAATAATAGTAACTAAAGATATCACAAACTCGGCAATATCATGTTTCTCTAGCAGTGGAACAAAACATCACATGGAGCAATCTTAATATCATGTTCTAATATAACATCCTGCTAAAACTTAATCGCTTGTTCAGAGCATATGGCCTGGACCCTAGAACTAACTTTGAATTCGGAAAATGACAATCCTCTTCAAGAGCAAACTCATCATCAGAGATATTGGATTGTGTTCATAAAAATCTTTGATCATGTCCAAAGGCTGAGTGGATTTAAAAATTATTTCTTAAAATTTCAGACTCAACCTTAGGCATAAAACTAAGCTCATGTCTGGGGACATCATCCCACTTTAGCACGACCAGATATGATTAACATCCCAAACAACATGGGAGTTTGAGGATAATGGAGAGGATTGTTGATTTGAAGGGCAACACTCAAGCTTGTAATTGAGAACATCAAGTTTATTGATATGAGTATGATGTTGCATGTTTCTTATCCATAGAACTTGATGTTGTGAAAGGTAACACTGCACATACAAGATTTATAAAAAGTTCAAAGCCATCCTCGAATGTTCATAATAAAAAATTATATAGAAGCATAAATAAAGTAGATTTACCACTGCATGCATCTCTTAATAATAAAGAATGGAGAAGAAGAGGTCGTAAAGCCAATCATGAATAATTCGGATAGGGCTGATGATGATAAAATATATTTCTCCAAACAACTTCTTTGGATGCCACCAATTCACCCTTAATGAAAAAGTAAAATAGACGGGAAAGTTGATACCATAGCTTGCCAAATAAAGATCTTGATTAGAGATAACCCATGTGAGACAGTAACTTTGTCTTGAGCTCAAACCTAACAGTGAATGGTAGCAATAGAAGAAAAGAAGGTACAAATTTTTTTCTTATTGAGCTGAAATTGCCTTGTAATCATCCGCAAAGTGGATTGGGAGACTCTCCATGAGAGTAGGAGCTTCAATAATAATTGATGGGAGGAGACTCGTGATTATTGGCTGATGTTTTGTGTATTGTTTTATGTTGGAAGAGAAAGAGTGGGTAAATGAGAAATTTTATGTACAAAACTTTGAGCGATCCGCATACACAATGGATTTAGAAAAGCACTCAATTAGCCTCACGAATAATTTTATTTATCGGATATCAATATTCAATAATTTGAATGCAAGTTATCAATCCTATTTATAGAAATAGTGCTATAAAGATAAGGAAAAAAGATTTTGAAATAAAATCTTATCTTATTCAAAATTTAATCTAATCCTAACAAACATTCAAATTCAAACCTAATGTTAGCCAAAAGAATAATTCTACCCAATAAAATAATTCTAATAAAAATATTAGCAAATTAAATATAAAGTATGGTTTTAAAAAATTATATGATTCAGCTGTTCTGTAGCTTAGTTCAACTCTTTTTGGTTGACCTATGAAAAATTAGTTTTTTTATGATTAAACTGGCTGAATTGTACTACATCAATTTATCTGATCATTAAATAACTCTTTTCCTGAAGAGTTTGTAAAAGGAAGCCAAGGTGAAGGATGTGACGCCACTAGATCATTTGATGGAAGAAAGTGCCATGAAATATAGGGAGGAGCAAAAAAAATTAAGAACACCTATTTGGAGGCTTACGTGTTGGGTGACTCCCAATTTCATACACCTAAGATAGATTTTCAATGTGAAATGACAATGGACTAGGTGATGAGGGAGATATTGACATCACAAACTCAATCTCTAGTAGGTCATTGGAAGTGGTGTAAGAAGGAGAAAACTCCACGTATGCAACTTGAATCAGAATCATAACATTTTATTTGCCTAACATAAATAGTTTTCATTCATCAAAATATTCTTGAATTTGAAGGCATGGGTTCTTCTTTAGAGAACTAGGGTTATAATTCTAATCTAATCCTATCTAAAATTTAAATTCAAATATAATATTGCCCCAATAAGATAATTGGGTCTAATAAAATAAATTTATTGAAAGAAACATGAATAGTCAGCTAAAAATAAAAATGGACTAAAAGGTTTTCAAAATTAACTTGGTTTAGCTCCTTTTTACCTCAATTCGACTCCTTTTGATTGGCTTATGAAAATATAATTTTTTTTATTAGGCTAAATAATATTGTTCTGAATTAATTTTCCTGTCCAACAAATAATTATGGAATGGAATTATGAAATAGAGTTGTGGTATATGATATGAGTTACGGTTTATGAGGATTAGGATATGGTTTCAAGGGATGTGGTTTTATGGTTTGGATTGTTTTGAGAAGAGATGGTGGCATGAGATTGAGTGTGTAGGTGATGAAGCTGGGATTTAATTCGAGCTAAGCGATTGAGATTAGTTTTTTGAATTATGGTTGACAAAAAACTAACAAATTTCAAGAAGATTGGCTCTTGTATCAAAATTGATGGAGAGGAAGAAGTAAACTTCATGGACACAACTTGAAGCGATTAATTTATTCAATTGTATCAAAATGAGAATACTTGATTGACCTCATACTATAATTTTCACATTTATAATTTTTTGTCAATTAACTTTACATAGCACATGAGAATAATATTGACATTTATAAAACAATCTTGTGGGAGAAAAGATGGTGATGAAGAGACCCGTTGGAACTCACAGGTTGTGTTATTTTGTTGAAGTCGTAGTGCAAAGGCTCATTAAGAGATGGATGGTTGAATATACTCAAATAAGAAGTTATGGCTAATTAAGGGGCACTTGGAAGTCAGGGATTGCACAATGACGGGTATGTGCATGGTAGGAAATATTTAGAGCAAAAGATTACTAGAAGGATTGTATACTGTGTGGGGAAATGTTACTGCGGAATCACTACAGATACTATGGTCATTGTGATGTTGTAACATGAGAAGGGTGAGGAGATGAAGATTTGTATTTGCGGGATGGCTTGAGAGTAGGGAGAAGGTTATTGATGAATGCAATCGTTGGATGCGCACTTGCAAGTGAGAAGCTCAAAACCAAAGGGTTTCATATGGGAGGTGCATATAGTATGCAGGATGCCTATTGAGGCCTCTTTGTGATCACAGATATAATAAGGCTTACGGTGTTTGAGTGGAAGCAAGCATTGGGGCTAGGAGGTTTTTTGTGAAGTCAAAGGAAGCTCAGCTCATTGAAGTTTTGACAGGAATAAAGGAAGTCACCCTAGATTTTAGCTATATTATGGAAATCATAAGAGATATTCGTTCTTACACTAAATATGGGAAGTTTCGAAAACTTCAATTTGTTAGATGTTAAGCATCTTCAAACCTTAAATAAGGGAAGTTTCTTATACTTTAATTAACTAACTTTTTAGCAAGAGGGTTTTTTAGCTTGTAATCTGTTTAAACTAAATATTGGCTTCCAGAATGTAAATATTCCGATGATCATACTTTGAGAAGTGCTTAAATCATTTATTTTTGTTCTTAGCGAATTGTACAGTTCGCCATAAAGACATCACAGCACAGCCCCTTTAAGCAACTACTTTATCTAACAACATAAACAACAACATCAAGACTTTATCAACTATGTGGGGTAGGCTATATGAATTTATTTTTTACATTATGTCCAGATAAGAGTCATATTATCATTTAAATTTAATAAAGAAATGTCATTTCTAATATTTTTCAACCAAGTCTTTTTATGTCTACCTCTATTTTTTTTAGCATAAGTCAAATTTAATACAACTACTTTCCTAATTAGGTCATCGGAAAGCCGTCATTTTATGTGATTAAACCATCTAAGGCAACTCTCTAATCTTATCATCCACTGGAGCTACTCCAATATTTCCACGTATATGCTCATTTTGTATTCTGTCTCTTAGAGTAAAGCCACTCATCTACATGAGCATCCTCAGCTTTGCAACACTTAAAGTAATATTATGCTTCTCTTTTAATGGCTAACATTATTCACCATAAAGCATTGTAGGTCTCACCACCATCTTATAAAATTTTCCCTTAAGTTTGAGGGGGACTTTTCTATCACACAATAAACCCGATGCATTCCTCCACTTCAGCCATCCAACTTGAATTCTACAAATAATATCCCCATGTATTTCACCATCACTCTGAACAATAGGCCCAAGATATCTAAAACATATTGATGTAGAATGAGTGAAGGCTCTGCTAAGGAGAGGATTTCTTCTTCCAAAATCTGAGAACACTTTCAGCTTTGTTCCCCAAAACCTGAGAGAATTCAGATTTCTTTCTTGAAAGAGGAGGGAGAACAAGCACCAACTCCTCTTTTAGAATCTGAAAACAGTTTCAGATTTCTTACAAAAATCTTAGGTGAACCTCCAGATTGTAGTAGAATAGGATGTAAAGAAAAATTGGGGGAGGAGTCAAGCCTTATTGGAGATGGGAAGGTTGAGAGTAACTGCCGAGCTACAGGTTCTGCACTAGAAATTTTGTCTGGAGCAGTTATGAGAGAGGAGGAAGGCGGTTGAGGCAAGAGAGGCGGTGGGGGATTAATTCAAGAAAAAGGGGAAGAGCATTAACTGAGCCAGAATATTAAGGAGGTGGGGCTTGGGATTTTCGGTCAAATTAAATTCTCAGATTTGAGGGAAAATTATTTCCCAAATCAAATTCCTAGATTAGGAAATTAATTTCATAAATATGAGAGGAGGGAATTTGGTGATTTAAGGCTCTTAGATTTGAATTTAGGAATTAGGAAAGTGAGACAATAAATCAGATTTGAATTTAAATTTCAAATTGATTTCAATTAAACACTTTCCAAGAATAGGTGAACTAAATTAGGAAAGAAATTTGAATTTCAAATTTCAAACAATTTGAATTTCAAATTAAGTCCTAATATCATGCACCCCAAATTAGGAAATCCAAGGAGAGAGGAGAAGGATGAGGCTGGTGGTAGGGGAGCTAGGTCTAATTTAATTTGGAGGGATTAATGACTCATCTCCATGCAATTCAAATTTGAATTTTGAATTGGAGATTTAAAACCTTCCAAATATGGATCAAACCCAATTAGGAAAGATTTCAAATTTGAAATTTGAAATCCAAAATTGTTATGGATTTTCCCTCACGATTTTGCCAACCCAAATTGGAAGGAGGCATGGTCATGGGAAGAGGAGGGGGGGGGGGGTGAGGCCGGCGGCTAGGGAGCCATGGCCAGCGATTTGGAGGCTTTTCTGGTGAGGTGGCCGGTGGCTTTTGGGGAGCTCGGGAAGGAGCTTGGCCCGTGAGGTTGGGGGAGGAGGAAGAATATGAAAATGACTACGGGGAGCGATAAGAAGGAATAAAACAAAAACAAAAATAGAATCAAACGATATAAAGATAAAAACCGCGAGCCTTGGACTCTTCCAAAGACTGACGGATGATACTTTGCCCTTCTCCAAGGGACTTCAAGTCACGAGCCCGGACCCATCCTGCGGCTGGTGAAAACTCCGATTCTTTCCCATAGGAATCTCACTAACGCTCTCTCAAAAGAACACAAGTGTGGAACACAATTTTTTTATATCAATAATCCATACTATTACAATAGCTTAAGGCCTTATATATAGGCCACAACATAAGAAAACTCAAAATACAAAATTAGCCCTTGGGCCACAACACCAACCTAGGTGTAAAATCGGAAATACATCAAATAAGAACTAAAATTCAGAAAAATAACTCATAATTGAAGATTTAAATTATAGCCGTCGATTTGCGACGCCTTCTGTGATAGATGCGCCAAATCTTCGTACCGATGTCTGCATCACATATACTTTTATTGATGGCTTGATTGTCCAAAGTTACAATACCCCCACTAGATCTATTATTACTAAAATTACACTCCATATATTAAGTTTTAGATCTACTCAAACAAAAGCCTTTAGTGTGACATCCCAGACATCTATAGTGAAAGGATTCATTGACATACTTTTCTTCTTCTTTCTCAGATCAATACAGACATCCAGAAAATGATAATTGCATTAAAGAAAACAAATGCATCAAAATACTATAATTCACATTAGGACATTTCATATTTACAATCCCAAAAGTAGCATCCAAAAAGAATATATATAATAGCCATTCGGGTTACAAAATAATACATGAACCAAAAACTACAAAAAATTATACTAGTGTCTGAAAGAAGCTTCACGCGGGAGGCTCTGTACCTGAAATCATTAATCACATATAATGCAGGTCACCAAAAACCTACAACTGAAATCAAAGCACGGTACTGAAATAATATATCTGCCACTCAGTCAAATCAATAACAGTCACTTGCACATGATCATTGAATCGATGCAGAAATAGGAATCAGTATAGAAACAGAAATCAGTACAGAAACGTGTAGAGCCATAATTATCAGTAGAAGAATCAATAAACAGTATAAAAGTTTGTAAAGCTCAATAAATTAATCCGTGCGTCAAATCAATAAAGAAATCATCGGATCAATCATATCAGTCAGCATCAAGAGAAATCAATTCCGGTCAATAATATCAATCGGTATGAAATCACATAAAACAATCAAATCAATACATCGTGAAGAACAGTTAAAATCACAGCAATATAGTAAAAGCGTATTCTATATCACGTGTTCAGTATATCACATGTATCAGTGTATCACATGTATCAGTCAGTATTCGGTGTATCACGTGCTATAAGATTAGTACAATGAATTAGTAGTATCGGTGAATCAATAGTATCAATGAATCAGTAGTAGAATCGGTAAACAGCATGCAATATCAAAGAAATCGTGCAGTGAAAATAAACTCATAAATCCGTCTGTAAATCCATTCAATATCAATAAATCCGTCAATATCAGTAAATTCATACAGAAAGCAATAAATCTGTTCAATATCGGTAAATCCCAGTACAGTAGTCTTACTTAACAAGTACAATCACTGGCTATTAAGGCATTTTTCAAGATTAGTATCGATGTTAGTAATCCGTTGGCTCAGTAAATAGAGTCGTTACCCTTGCCCGTCGGCACAGTAATCTCCTTATAGCTCCCTTGAATAATCACGTGATCAATAGAGGATAACACCAAACCCTTTTTAAAGGAAAGCCCGTCAGCCCACCATCCTGTACAGGTCAATCTTCAACCAACGGTTCAACCAGTCCTTACTTATCTTTTAGTAATATAATAGTAGATTCAATCATATATTCACAATCATATACATCTAATTAATACATTGCAATCAATAAACACAATTTAACTCAATCGAAGAAAATCCTTAAAATATCGTACAGTCTATAGAAATCCCAAACAAAGACAAAATACACAGTTTCATAAAATTACCAAATTACTAGAAATCGAATAAAATAACATTTCAAAACTTTACTTGTACTGAAGCAATATTTTTCAACATCAAGATAATTTCCTATTCGATAAAAATCCCACATAATTCAAAATACCCAGTAAAAACTTTCTATAAAATACTCAAATCGTGCGAAATCACCATTTCAATAACATACCAAAAGTTACGCAGTAAAAGTTTCGTCAATACAAATATATGAACATTTTTCGGTAACGGAAACACAAAACTGAGCAGAAAAATACCAAAACACGAAATCTTCGAAATCAGAAATAGGATTCGGATTCCTTACATCGAAACAAACAATTCTTCCAATAGCAGCGTCGGACGAAAATCGCACCGTAGCCTCCAAAACCAAACCTTTTTCCTTTTCCTTCTCTTTCTCTCTCCAACTTTCTCTCTCTTCAAAATATCTTAAAATCAGATATTTATCAAGCAGGATCGTCCAGGATGATCCCCCATCGTCCCGGGACGATATTTTCGTCCAGACGAACACTCTGGACAAAGGGCTCTGGACAAATTTCATCCCGGATGAATTCAGGTTCGTACGGACAAACTCAGGTTCGTACAGGCAGTTCGTACGTACTAACCATACAGATTTTCACAATTTTCTTCAGTTCGTCCCGTACTAAGGTCAGTTCGTATGGACTAACAGCACTAAAATAAATGGAATTTGGAGGGGTTTTACATTTAGAGTCTAATGTTGACCTCCATAATTCAAGTTTACTTTCAACTCCCTTTCCAGTCTTATCAACAAGAAGAATATATCAACAAAAAGCATACGCCAAGGTACAACCTCTTGCAAATGTCTAGTGAGAACATCCATGACTAAAGCAAAAAAGATATGGGCTTAAGGTTGATCCTTGACATAATCCAACTGATATAAGAAAATACTTGGTCAAACCACTTTGTGTTTAAACACAAATAACAACTCCTGTCTTAATGGCTTGAATTTAAGCATTATTAACCATTTTCTTCTCCATAACTCTCCATAGCATTTCTCTTGGAACTTTATCATATGTTTTCTCTAAATCAATAAATATCATTAGTAGATCCTTCTTGTTTTCTCTATACTTCTCCATGAAACAAATGTATAGCTTCCATAGTAGACCTACTCGGCATGAATCCAAATTGATTTTAAGAAACATTATTATCACACTGCAACATATGCTTAATAACTCTCTCCCGTAGTTTTAAATTATGATACATTAACTTAATTCCTATATAATTCGCACAATATGGTGCATCACTTTTATTCTTAAAAATAGGAATCAGCGCACTCATTCTCCACTCATCTAGCATTTTTTTTAGTCTTCAAAATAATATTAAAAAGTTTAGTAAGCCAAGAAATTCCTTCATCTCTTAATCATTTTCGCACTTCTAATAGAATATCATCATGTCCAACAGCTTTTCCACACTTACATTTTCTTTAAAGCCTTTCTAACTTCGGTTTTACTAATACGCCAATAAAAATTAAAATTTTTTATTTTCATTTAGAGTGCTAAGGTCACTAAAGTCGATCACATTCTCACAATTTTCATTGAAAAGCAACTACTTTATAAATCTATCAAAATCATCTAGCTATTGACAGGAAAGTTTGGGTCATGAACAATATTTAGCCTTAGCCCTCCTTATTGGAGTAATTATGTCAACATCCTCGTCACTTCTAGTTAAAAGCAATCAACTAGGCTATCATAATGGAGCATGTATTGTTAGTCTACTTCGCATTAAATTCTGCCATCTTTCTAGATTGAATGAATTCCCAAGAAATTTTTCTTTAATGAGATATTCAGCTTGTAGCAGCTCATCCCAAAATTGTGGCGAGGATGGCCGCTTATTAGCTCTGGAAATATGTAGTTTAGGAATTAGTGGAAAACCAAAGGCATATGGAAGGCATTGATATTTGGATATTAACACTCCACCTATGCAATGATGAGATTCCTCTACGAATGAATCCCTTTGAGCAGTAGTGATATTAAAGGATTGGGTGTGACTCTCGCCCCCATTAGTTAAAAAAAAAACATCATATATAATTTTGTGTAATATAAAATTTCAACTGTAAATTCTTTTACAATTATGTATATTATATAAGTTTTTCCCTACCGCCTTTAAATTTGGGTAAATCCTTTCGTCCCCTCTTACTTGAAATCCAAATACTACCCCTACCTAATGGGAAGTGAGGTTCCTCAACACCAGCATCCTCATTTATGCGGTTTTACCCCTTCATTGCGGAAAAGATGTTATTTTTTTATCAAATCTGAACCACTAGATGACAATGGAGGCAACTAATCACTGTTTAGACACATCTTCCATGGACGCCTATCTGATTGAATAATTAACCTAATTCTTGATGTTATGCATCTGAAATATTGATTATTATCTTACCTAAGGGTGTGAATTTTGGGTCATGGGTCGAATCCGAAATTGCCGGAAATTGACCCGGCACTATTCGGGTCAACCCGAACCCGACCCGTTTTTGCAAACGGGATAGTTTTCTGGACCCGAAACCGACCCGCTTTGGGTTCGGGTCAACCCGACACGGCCCGAATGATCTTGTGCCAACAAAACAGGTCCAAAAATGGGTCAATCTCTGCTTTTCGGATCAAAACGGGTCAATCTCGGGTTATCGGGTAAAAAAACTGGTTTTCGGGACAAAATGGGTCAAAGAGTCAACCTGAACCCGACCCGATTTTTGAAACGGGTCGAATTGTTGAACCCGACCTGTTTCAGGTTCGGGTTGACCCTAACCCGGAATTTTCGGGTCGGGTTCGAGTCGGATTTTCAGGTCGTGTCAAATATTGACACCCCTAATCTTACCAATGTTTTGAAACTGTGCCAGATCTTTATTAGCTTTTGTTTCTGGCATTGCATCTGACAAGGAAGCGTACAGGAATATTTACAATTTTGGCATCATAAAATTAATGCTCAATTAATGACCACTGAATTTAAAGAAATTTACTTTATAATCTCGGCTAACCTTGAGCATTGTGATACGCAGACCTCTGGGATTAGGTTTCCTGAACGCCAAAAAGATGCTGCTCTAATATACACACCTGCTACACAAGCTTATCACCCACAAGTAGGATATGGGATGCCCAGCAACTCTGTTGAAAGACTTGATGATGCAATTGAAAATGGAAATCTTAGGTGACATTCCTAATATTTTTATGCATCCATACACTATTTTCTGCTTCATTTTTGGTGCGTTAGGATTAAAATATGGCATTGTGTATATGCTATTTTCTCTCCTGTTCTTATTCCAGCTTCCATTATTTTCTCTTCAGTTTATCAGACTTGAAAAACATCCGAAGTGTTATGGAGTTATTCATTGATATGCTGCAGGCAGTGAACCCAGAAGATCGCACGGTAAGTCGATTCTTTTCTATTCTTACTGCTGGTCTGCTAAGATGTATGATGAATATAAAATCTGGGAATTTAGGATTATTAGTCTGTTTAGTAGCTTCCCTCCGTCAATATGAGAAATGATCTTTCTTTATCAGATTTAATCTAGAATTTGACTTTTAACAGGACACAATAGAGAAAAAGGATTCATGTAGCCGACACCACATATGAAATTTCTTTGTTAATGAATATGAAACCGCAACTTGGTTTTGAATGTTTTTCCGAGTCTAAACATACGTAACTGCTCACTATCAAAGAATAATTTTATTTTAGAGGGAATACATCTATGCTTTGCATCACTAAGGCTTCGTTTGGGATTGGCTTTCTTACGGCTTTCTAAAGCAGCTTTTTAGTAAAAATAAATAAATTTAAAAATTTTTTGTACTAAAAAAGTGCTTTAAAAATAGTAAGAAAGACATTCTAAACAAAGCCTAAGTGAGCAAATTGAATTACCCGGATGTTCATATTTTTCTTCTTCTGCACTCTCTTTACTTGATTCAGCCTATATTCACCAAGACGTGTGGATTTTAGTTGATTGGAGGATTTGGATAACACTGGTTTATTTTACTGCTTTTTAGGCCGTTGATGATGAAGTTATCACGGATCTTGCCAGCCAGTGTCGTGCAAACCAAAAGAAGCTTATGCAGTTGATTAATTCAACCGAGTAAGTCAATTTTGATTATTTTATGATACTTATTATTTTTACATAAGTTCCCCATTAAGATTATAAGTCTCAAACCTACATTGTAGGTAAATTGTAATCTTATGTTGATGTGTAGCAGGAACTAAGAATTTACTCATTGCGCTTTGACCCTGCTTTGCGTGTTTTTTATATTTAATTTTGTGGATAACATTTAGTAGGTTGCCTTTCCAACAACAAACAAACAATCTAGATTTCCTCTCTAATCTTAAGTGTTGTAGAGATGAGGATGCTCAGGTGGATGGGCGGCTTTACTCTTAGAGACGGGACACGAAATGAGCATATACATGAAAATGTTAGAGTAGCTCCAGTTGAAGATAAGATTCGAGAGAGTCGCCTTAGACAGTCTGGTCTCATAAAACGGCGGCATTCCGATGACGCGGTTAGGAAAGTAGATGTATTAGATTTGATTTATGTTAAGCAAGGTAGAGATAAACCTAAAAAGACTTAGAAAATATTAGAAATGACCTTTCTTTATTAGATTTAAATGAGAATTTAACTCTTAACAAGACACAATGGAGAAAAATGATAGTGGGATAAAAGCTTAATGTTGTTGTTGTTGTTAGGTTGCCTTTCCATTATTATTAAAATTTATTAAAGTCAGCCACCCTATATCATTGTTTGTTATTTTCTTATGTTTGAAGAAATTTTGAAGGATATAATGGTTGAGTGAAGAGCCTTATATGATTTTGGCAGGAATGAGGAGCTATTGGGAGAAGCTCTTGCATTGTTTGAAAATTTACAAACTGCATTTGCAAGACATGATGCAATCGCTTCCGGGTCGCCTTTGCCGCCTGAAATAGCTCAGCCATTTTCAAGACCAAGCATTCTTCCTCCATCTGTTCCTGCTATTCAGCATTTTGATGACAAAGAGGTAGAAGAAGATGAGTCGACTTCTTTAGCTCACAGGTCTCTCAACCAACTCACAACTCATCTTAAATCTCGAATTCTATTCATCGATGTGTTAGCCTAAAATCTTTCGATTTCTGCAGAGATTCTAAGTCTAAAGCAACCGACGATCACCTGGTCTCACCAAACCATAGCGACATAACTACCCCAACTTCAACTTCAGGTGTTTCAGAAGCCTCATCATCTAGTACAAGCAATGCAATAGTCCTGCTTGATCCTTCAATGCCAGAAACTACCTCCAAGAAAGAAGAAGACATGATTGATCTCCTCAGCCTTGTTCTATCAACCGACCCGACGCCTCAAACACCCCCCGCACCGCTTCCTCAGTCAAACCATAATCAAAATCCATTCTCTACTTCTCCCAATCTGCAACAGTATCCTAACAATCCTCAGCCCATCACATCGAATGGTAATTACGCAAGCTACGACAGTTATGTTGCACCCTGGGCTCAATCTGTGGTTTCTCAATCGCCGGCACCATTACCGCCAAATTTTCCTCAGCAGCAAGCGATGCCGTACCCATATAACTATCAACCTCCATCATGGACTCCTGGAGTAAGTTCAAATCCTTTCCTATCGACGACCTCCCTCCAGTATCCAGCAATTCCGCCTCCGGTTGCTCCAGCTGCTTCTGTTCCTGCAACCTCCTTTCAGTATCCAGCTCCTAAGTCTACTACTTCTCCAGCAAACTCTTTCCAGTATCCAGCTTCTCAGAATTCTATGGCTCTTGTTCCAGCTGCTCCTGTACCAAGTCAGGATTCCAAGGCTATACAGAAGTTTAATAACTCAATAGGCTCAAGAGAATTCCATCCAAATGCTAATAATTTAAAGCAAGCAGGTTCGTCGATGGCCCCGAAGCCGTATGTCTCGCCGGATAAGTTGTTCGAGGGCCTTATAGAGTTGAGGAATCCTGATGGAAGTCTCAAGTCTAGAAATGCTTCTACTCTGTGGGGCTCTTCCGGCGACGGCGACAGCTTGACTGGTGGAAGAAAATAGCCATGCTGCTATTTGAAAGTTTCTATATAGGTTTAGGATTTTTCATGCAAACAGATTTACATTTTGTTCATATAGTGAAGGATAGGTTTCCTCGCTTTAATTTGTCTTTTTTTTTTTAATTGCATTTGAATAGTTTATGTAATTTAAGCTTCGTTTGGAATGATTTTATTACTGCTTCTTAAAACAACTTTTTAATAAAAAATTGTTTTAAGAAGTGATAAGAAAGTTGTACCAAATGAAATATTAAACAATATAAATGTGTATAAGTAGTAACATGTTTACTTGGACATGCTGCAAATTGGGTAATAATGAATTAAATGCAATGATTATTTTAATAACTAAGTTGAAATTAAAGTTTATATTTTTAAAAAATATACTAAATATTCCATCTAAATTTTGGACCAACTGATCAAACTGGAATCTTTGTAATGCAAACAAACTAAATTTATATTCTAATATATTTTTTTTTGTTCTTATGAGAAATGCTGATGTGATTACAAAACCCACTTATTATTATTATTTTATATGTGAACTTTTTTAGAGCATTGCAATATAACTGATGGTCTCAGTTTGAATTGAGAAGGTAGAGTAGATGAAGAGAATAGAACAAGAACTCAGAGTCTACTGTGAATTTGTAACTCATCCACGCAAATTTGACAGATCTTTTGAAAACAACTGAGTACATTAGTTTACTATAAAAATAAACTGTTGTGGTAACTTCGAAGTCTGTGTGGAATAATTTTTTACTTACTTTGTTGTTCAAATTATAATTATAATTTCATTCAATTATTATTTTAATGTTATCTGTTCATAGCTTTTTAAAAAAATTTTAAAATGGTGGAAGATAAGTTTAAAGAGAGTTATCTTAAGATAATTTAGTCACATAAAATGACAACCTTTCAATGACCTGCTTAGAAAAGTAGATACATTAAATTTGATTTAAGTTAATAAAAATGAGATACACCTAAAAAAACTTGATTAAAAAAAATTAAAAATGACATTTATTTATTAGGTTTAAATGAGAATTTAATTCTTAACCTGACACAATAAAAAAAAATGATCCTTATAATCAATCTTATAATCAATCCCACGTAATGAAATAAAGATTTGATGTTATTATTGTTGTTGCATAATAATAAATTTATTTTTTTCACAATAATTTCATAATTAATTTTATAAAATACTGGAGATGATCCAAACATATCCTAAATAATTGCATTGATTCCTCAGCATATATCTGACAAAATTTGCCATAACTATTATGATAAGAGAGAACACAAATTGGATCAAATATATCACAGCAATCCACCCAAAATTTTAAAGTAATGAGTGGAGATTACTAGTAATATTTAAGTAAATTTGCTCTTATTTCAGATAGTGCAGACATCAGACCATCCGGAAACGAATCAGAACGTGTCACGTCACCTGGCACACAGCCATGATACATAGCAAAAAAGTGACATGGCCCGTTCTGATTCGCCTTCGGACGGCGTCCATATCCGCACAGAATAATTTAATGTCAAGATGCTTCTAAGATACAATTTCTGGAATTAAAGAATTGGAGAACAATCATATGGGTAGTCTGACATACATTTTAAAACAAGGAACTCACAAATATTCATATATAACTTGTTTATATGTGCATTTATTTTAAGTAATTACTTATAATTCTATATTCTAGTATCAAATTTTTTATATCTTCATTTTATATATATATATATATATATATATATATATATATATATATATATATATATATATATATATATATATATATATGTTAAATTATGCATATTATTGAAGGAATATATCAAAGAAATAACTAGCTATATTAATTCATCAATACAATAAATAATATTTCATAAATTCTATTATTTTTTTATTAAAACTTATAAATCTATATATTAAAAAAAAACCCTATATATTTAAATTATTAGTATCAATCCTATAATTAGTTAGACTCTCCAATAGCTCAAACTATATAAGAAAACTAAAAATTGAACTTCAACAAGATTTGAAAACTTGGTCATATTCAAATTTGAGCAACATACTACTCAACTTGACTAGATTCATTTACAACCTTACCTTTTGTGAAGGAAAGCACCACTGCAGCATAGATGGTAGAAGGCTCAGCCATGGCGCCGTTTCCGTAATCTCCACAAGCCAATCTCTTTGTGATAGGGGGGATTATGGTCATCCCAAGCTGACAAATTGAATGAAGATGACTCTTTGTAAAAGGATTGTTCCACATAAAAGTATTCATGGCAGGTGCAACGTACACCGGTTTGCTGTAGTCCCATGCTCTTACAATGCATGTCAGCAGGTTGTCGCACAATCCTCCAGCAATCTAGTAGAAAATTTGAAATAAACGGGTATTTCTACTACATAAGAAAGTTGTAACAACAAAAACATCAAGCCTTTATCCCACTACATGGGGTCGGATACATAAATCTTTTTTCTCCGTTGTGTTCTGTTAAAAGTCAAAATTCTCATTTAAATCTAATAAAGAAATATCATTTCTAATATTTTATAACCAAGTCTTTTTAGGTCTACCTATATCTTTCTTAACATAAGTCAAATCTAATACCTCAACTTTTCTAATCAGGCCATCGGAAGGCCTCTATTTAATGTGACCAAACCATCTAAGGCGACTCTCTCTGATCTTATCTTCCACTGGAGCTATTCCAACCTTATCACGTATATGCTCATTTCGTATCCTATCTCTAAGGGTAAAACCACTCATCCACCTAAGCGTCCTCATCTCTGCAACACTTAACTTAGTATTATGAAATGACCTGGGTATAAATAAGAACATAATAAATCATTTCAAGGGGGATCATAGCTTCAAAATGTGTAGAGCTCCAAAATGATATGACTTGATTTCAAGGCAACCTGCAAACTTCAGTTGTGCATCATAGTTTACTCCCCGGCTGAAGGCTAACTCTTCAGGACTACAAAGGTGCTTATATTTAAGCCATTTGATAGGTTTGAGCACTAAAAATTCGCAATTTTTTGCATAGTTAAGCTCTGTATTAGAGTTTACTCCATCATACGGTTAACTCTTCAGGGATGCAACAGTGCTTATTATTAAACCATGTGAAAAGTTATGATCACTAATGGAAACCTTGCTTTTATTTGAACAATTTTTATGAACAAGAGGCAAATAAAAAACAGTATGATATCTAGAAGGCTTGATGACACCAGAAAATAGATAATGTTCTAATAAAGTTAGAAACAAAATGCACCTTGGCGAGAGTATTTGCTGACAATGGCGCAATAACCATTGCATCTGCCCATTTTCGCAGCTCAATGTGCAACACTTCATCACTAAGCATCTTCCAAGAGGACCATTCATCATCATCTGTGTAAAGTACAACATCCTTTGGAAATGAAGCTTTATCTATAAAGTGTAAAGATGATTTGGTGGCAACAGCTTTAACATCAGCCCATTGCGTAAAAGAGTAGCATAGAGCTTCGAACTTAATTGCCGCAACACTTCCAGAAGCAGCAAGGAGGATCTTTGGTTTCACTGGTTTTACTGAAAGAATGTCTTCATTCATCTGATTCTCCGCCATTATTTTAGCTGTCATTTATAACCCTTCTAAATTTCAGAGGATAGACAAGCTTACAAACTGAACTATCATGAAAAGAGCAACTAGCTGAGCAGAAATATAGAGGTAAAAAATCAATGAAGGAAAAAATGGAAAACTAAACTAGGCAATTTGTATCCAAATCAACACCTTTTCTGTGGGTAGGATGAAGAAAAACTACAAAAGATTTCTTCATATAATTGCCTATGCATTTAAGGGAAAATATCCTTCAAAGTTCACAGTACTGGGAGATGAAATAAACAGTTAGCCTTTCACAGGGAACATTTCACAGCCAATAGGTTTCAAATTTTAAAAAGGAGCGGCAGTCAAGTACAAATTAGCAAAAGGAGCTTAATTAGGAAGGGTTTTAAATGGAGCATATATGTAGATTATGATAGCTTTGTAATAATAATATAATTTAAAATTTTTTAATGTAAAAATAATTATCACATTCTTATAAGAATATTTAATGCAATCATATTAAGAATTTAAATTACTGTAAAAATTGATACTTTTACATATGCTTAGGCAACCGGAGTGGGGCTTATCTTAGTGTTAGTTAACCAGACCAAACTAAAATAGAAAAAATTGACGCATGGCGAAGTATTCGAAACTATCCGTTGGTTTCAATATAACAATTGTAAATCTAACGCAGCTCTCATTGGTTTGTTGGTTGAGAATTTGGCTCCCAACTAAGAGGTTCTAGATTCGAGTCTCGTGTTTGGGCGTTGCCCCTAATTTCCCAAAAAAACAGAAAAATCTAAATAAGAAATTGAAAATTTTTATATTTGAGAAAAAATAAGAGCTTGTTCTATCATCATCAGCGCAATACTGAATATAATTAAAAAAAATAGTTCATTTATCATTGAAATAATATAATTTAATGCAACAAATTTGTGGTTTTTCAAAAATTAATATTGTATTCTATTTTAACAATATAATTTGTATAGGTAAATATATTTTTCATTCGATTTTGAACAATCGGCAGGCATATATAACAGAGATAAACCCATCAATGGTAAACAGGAATCAGGAGCTAACTGTAAAGCCATCGAGTAAATCACCGGAGACAATATATCCCAGATCACCAGGAAAGAGGATGGTGATAAGTAATCTAATTATCTTGTATTAAGAGTCAACAGTATCCATTTTTTGTTATGATTCTGACAGCTATTAAGCATCTGGAGTGAATGCTATGGTAGAATGAACATCTTATATACTTTGGCATATTCCATGCATTGGAGCTACTATGGATGGCTAGGATTTCTCAGTGATGTTGCTAGGATGAGTGATAGATGGCTCAAGTGGTTAGAGCCATTAGCAAGTCGTCATGGGTAGAATGAACTCAATGCAGCAGGCAATTGATGAGATTGTCGATCTATCAAACAGAGCAGCAAAGAGATCGGTGTACATGGATTACAGTGCACTAGAGACGCTGGAGGGGCAGGTGTCTCTATTTTATCCCGCTTGCTATCGACCCATAGCGAGTGAGATGTATTCTAGTGGTTCGTCTACATCCCTCCGACAAAGAAATGCTTTCTTTAAATCCAAATCTCTTTAATTCCCAAATTCTAAACAGCCAGAGATTCTACTATGTATAAAAACTGTGCAAACAGCTCTAAACAATCATAAGTTACTAGATCCCACTGAATAGGTATAATCAAACCAGTTTTAACAAAACCGAGCCAGTTCCAAAAAGCCCCTTAAAAAATCAAAAATAGACTCAGGAAGAAAAACTCTAGGGTGGACAGACGCCATCCAGTTGTGGAAAGCCTAACAATTCGAAAATAATCGTCCCTTCATAAAACCTCCAACACTCGCATGGAACATTGGAACAAATTAACAGGGAAAGGGTTGGGAAACCAAGCATAAATGTTTCTAAAATAAGGAACGCAAGAGTAAATTTCAACGTAGAGAGGAATAAAACGACTATTTCTAGCTAGTTGAAACCCATGAGGACGGATAACATAAATGGAGATCGAGAAACTCACCGAGCAAGCTAGAAATTTCTGCGCCACCCGCCTTCGGAAAGAAACAGGGGCCAACGGTGAGTGCCCTAATTGCGAGAACACAGAGCTAGAGAGCTCGGTGGGACTCAGAACCTGAGGACTGAAAGCCTAAACCCTCAAAAATGCGAAACTTCACCGGAGCGGGCTGTTTGGCGAGAGATTGGCTGTAATAATAATCTCTCGAAACTGTAAACAAATAATTAATATCTGCTTACAGTTTTTTGTAAGCACTTAAAAAATAATTTACTCAAACAATTGCTCGTTATTGAAACAATAGTTTTTTAAACTCTATTTTCTGAACATTTCTTTCTAAAATTATATTTTAGATCAAAAACAACCCAACCAAACGCGGCACTTTTAGGTTTCGTTTGAGATGACTTTTTTAATGTTTATTAAAACAATTATATGTATTAGAAAATTGCTTTGAAAAGCAATAAAAAAACATTCTCAAACGAAATCTTAGTAGTATTCTTTTTAAACATAACTTAAGGCACGTGATTTTTACTACTTTTACTTACAGGTGATCGCGTCATTATCACCTGACTACCTTGAGATACTTCATTGCTGTGATGCATGCTCCCTTTTCTCGTTCTTCGGGAGGTCATATCCAAGAATCGGTCGATCCTTGTTTAGATTGGGTAAAGACATGAGGCCGTTTAGTAATAAATAAGGTTTTTACTTTTCTTATAAATAAAAAGCTTAATATAATCATACATTGCAAGAAATCTTTCAGGCTTGCTAGCTTTAGATGTTCCCTTAATAGTGCTTTTGTACTCCTTTTAATGTGTAAAACCACAACAATGTCTTCACAATAATTACATTGGTTATTGAGATTTGTACTCTAATAAGCTAAGTCTTTTTGTCTTAATTTATTTTTCTATAAGAATTTCTATAATATTTTCCTATATTGTGATTCTTTAATTTGTTATTCTTTTTTGTCTTTCAATTGACTAAGAAATAGTTTAACTTTTCAATTTTAATCTAATCATATTCAATTTTAGCATAAATAGATTTTATTTGAAAAATTATTAATACCGATCATGTTTTAGATATCACCCGCAAACCATTGAATAGCTCATTATTAATTTATATAGATTAGCTTCTTAGAATTAAATTTTGAAAATTAATCTCAATAATCATATCATTATATCATTAATAGGCTTTTGAATAAATTTCCAGAGAAAATTTTTGGTGTAGAAGTTTTCATTCTTTTGACTCAAAAAATACAGTGCTTTGCATTAATTTTGGCATAAAAAGTTATGAATATTACTTTTATTGTATATGAAAAACTTTCAAATATCAATTCTTACATTTTTTTTTTTTATATTGTAATTAAAAGTCAGCTTACAACTTTGTACCGCTCGAGCCATAAACTTTTATACTAATTTGTTTGCCTCTAATGATGACGAGTATGTTGATTTTTGCATCGCATAATAACGTAGATAGATCGATCTCTTACTTATTTTCATTTTTCTTTTCATTACATGCAACAAATTCTTGTCGTGGATTAGGGGTGTCAATTCGGGACAACCCGTCGGGTTCGGGTCGAACCCGACCCGATCCGACCCGTTTTTTGCAAACGGGTCGGACATTCCAACCCGGACCCGACCCGAGCGGGTTACGGGTTGACCCGACACGACCCGCGACCCGGTTTAGTCACACGCGGCAGCGGGCAGCGGCGGCAACAGTGACGGCGCGGGCGCGGCAGCGCGGTAGCGGCACAGCGCTGGGGGCGGCAGCGATGGCAGCGCGACACGCGGGTTCGGCAGTCGGCACACGTGGGCGACGTGGCACGCGGGGCAGCGCAGGGCAGGCGGGCAGCACGGGCTGGGGCAGCGGGAAATTTAATTTTTTTTTAAATTAAACGGGTTTTCTGGTTGACCCGGCAACCCGTCGGGTCAACCCTACCCGACCCGTTTTATCAAACGGGTCGAATATGCAAAATCGGACCCGACCCGTTTATAAACGGGTCGGGTTGTCGTGTCGTGTCAAATATTGACACCCCTATCGTGGATATCATTTATGTGACTCAATTTGATATGATGTTTTCCTCAATTGCTTGCTTATCTGTTGTTACTTAGGAGTGCAAAGATGACAACCCTCAAAGAGCTAAGCTGAAATCATTTATTTTTCTCATAATGAAATGTTTTCTTATCTTCTAAATATTTTTTATTAATTAAAAAAAAAAATCTATCAACATGCAAATAACATATTAATTTTAAAACTTTATTAACATAAATGATTATGAATTGATATTGACATAAATGATCATTATTCATATTGATGTAAATGATCATTATTATAAATTTTTTTATTGATAAACTTATTAATTCATGTAAATAAATAAATAAAATTTTATATTTTATAGTATATATTTTTATTTATAAAATTTTACTCACATGTATTTTATCCATGTATAATTTTACTAATATGTAAAATATATTTAATATCTTTAATCAAATGCATATGTACTAGATTTGATCCATTGCTAACCACTGCAATGAATGAAAAAATTTCTCTTTTTTTTTTCCCCAAAAAAAATCTCTTTCCATAGCGTTAGCCCTCTGCACGCACAATGGACCGTTCCGCAGAAAGAAGCGGCAGCTCTCGCCCCTTGCTTTTTTGGCGGGAAAAGCATTCCTCCCGCCACCTGGCTTTATATTTTTGGCGGGAACAGCGGTAATTTACCTCTACCGGCAGCCAGAACAGAACGAGCAGGAGAGAGAGAGAGAGAGAGAGAGAGGATGGTTGGGCTGCCCTACGACTGCGTAGCAAACCCGCATGGTGCAGTGCGGCTGACGTTCGAGAAGGCGGTGGCGGCGTCGCAGGACGCCGATTCCGTTGCTGCCCTATGTGGCAAGGATTGGGGAGCGGTTGATCTTTTCCGCAAGTTCCTTTTTGAAGAAGACGGCCTTTCAAAGGTACTATTAAACCCTAGATTTATAGCTAATTGTTTGAAAATCTTTATTTGTTTTGCATCTATTTGTCTGATAGCTATCAACAATTGTTTGTCTCAAATTGAATTTGAACCTTATTTTTGTTTGATTCACATTTGATATTTGCAAGATATTAGTTTTAGATGAAAGCTGAAACCTTTTCGTCTGCCTTTTTGCTGCTCGAATAATTCGTTTTCGTTTTTGTGAAATCGAGCCAGGTTCCGATTCTTAATAAATCGAGTCTTCCTTGGATTAAGCCCAACACGCTGGTACGCTTCAGGGGGATGGTGCAAGATATGCTTGGGAACGAACTCTACATTGGGGCTTTCAAGGTATAATCTTTATTTTCAAATTTTCAACTTTTCTTTTTGGATTGCAATTGATTTCTACTAAAAAATATGCTATTCTATACAGGATGGTTCAACTTGGAGGACGAACAAGTTTACTGATGTAGCCTGCCGCCCGATTCCTTCATCATGCCAATCTTTTCTGTGGGAGCGCCGGCTTTTTGTTTGTGTTCCTGTATGTATTATGCAATCTTTTTTCTCTTGCTGAAAACCTGCCGAATTATCCTCTGAATATTCCTGTTCTTTTAGGTTTGCTGTTATAGTTTTGTGTCTCGTAGGAGATTTTCTGTTTCAACAGTTCCAATTTCAGTTTCAGCTAGAAACATCATTTCATTTGGCTATAAATATCAAGATAATTTATTTCAGTTTTAATGTGCAATGTTTCTAAAATTATGATATAAGCATAAGCTTTAAAAATTAGTTTTTTTCGCCAATGATGACAAGGAAAAGAAGTACATGATAAATTTGACAATAGTCATAGTTGTGCTCTTCAAAATAGGCATACTATTTCATCCAAATAAAGGAAAATAAGTACGTTAAGAACTAAATACTAGTGACATGTAAGCTCTTTCTTAATATGCAAACTATGTTATTAGGTACATGCATACATTCTATGCCTTTATCCCACTTGTAAGTTGTAACTATACTAATAAATTTGTATGCAGTATATGATACATTCTATGTTCAATGGGACATTACATGTTTATTGAAGTGTAATGAATAATGTATACTTTTTAATTATTTTAAAATATAATATTTTACATTTAAAATAATAAATTTGCTTAAATGAATGAAAAAGAAGTTTGATTGATGTTGTTCTTTTGAAGGAGAATTTAGGGTGTCTAGGATTTTACATCATCCTTGTATAAGTTTCGCATACACTATATTAGAAGTCCCTAAGTGTTGAGTAGTTTGAGGGCTAAAATATGATATATCAAGATTTTCAATTAATCAATTTTATTGTTATCCTGTAAATGATGGATGTTTTGGAACACTTTGTTGATGATGAGATATGCAAAATAATTTTAGCAGAGACAAGCAAACATATACTAGTACTGTATGTGAAAGTTGTATAAGTTCAAAATGTTGAGCATACTGTAGTGTATCGTGCCTTAGACTAGAAGAAATATTGTAGATGTGTCTTTAGTGACTCATGGTTTATTGATGTTATCTTTGTTTTGGTGTCTCATTATGTGGCAAGAAAATTAAAATTGCACATTGAGTGGTGACCAATTATTTTTTTAATTTCATTTTATGTGTACATTTTTTATGGCAAAATTTTTTAACTTGTTTTTTTAAAGATCTTGCTGTTTTAGTAATGGCTGAATTCTAAAATTAAAAATAAAAAAAATTTACAAAAATAAGACAAAATTTATAAGCCTAAAACTAAAAACACATTAAAAATATCTAGCTATTAAAAAGAATGATGAAGTAGGCTGGTTACTTGCTTCTGCATAATTGAATGCCTTGAAATTCTTTTCTGAACTCATGCATAATAACAAAATATTCGTCCAACAAGGCATTCATGAAAAAAAAAAAACTTTTTAACTTGAAAACTTTCTGTACAAGGTGCAAGTTTTCTCTTTAAAAAAATGTTTTTCCATATTCTTAATAAGAATAATTGTTTAAAGTTTTTTGGATAAAAAAATTATCCTGAATGTGCTGCTGTCTTAATTTTGTGTGTTTTTTAAAGTGAATAATCATTAGAGTAACCGATAATAATATTGTTGCCGTGCACTAACACGGTATAGTTTAAAATTAACGGTATTTTGGTCACATTGGCTGGACTGCTTTATTAGTCTATAGGAGCTGATGCGGACATCGGCACGAAAATATGGCGCATCTATCACAGGAGGCGTCGTAAATCGACGGCTCTGATTTAAGTTGTCATTTATGAATTATTTTCTGCATTTTAGTTTCTATTTTATGTTATTTCCTATTTTACCCCTAGGTTAATTTATTTGAGTGTTGTGGCCCAAGGGGCAATTTTGTAATTTTTTATTTTCTCATATTGTGGCCTATATATAGGGCCTTTAGCTATTGTGATAGGATGGTTAATGAAGATGAAAATTTTGTGTTTTTCACACTTGTGTTCTTGAGAGAGGACGAGAGTGAGATTCCTATGGGAAGGAATTGAAGTTGTCACCAGCCGCAGGATGGGTCCGGGCTCGTGAATTGAAGTCCCTTGGAGAAGGGCAAACGAATCACCCACCAACCTTGGAGACGGCCGGGTTCGTGATTTTCTCTTTGTATTTTCGTCTTCACTCACCACCCTCCTTGTTCTTCTTCGTCACATCCAATTCATCCACCAAATTTCCCCACTCTTACCCCACAACAAGCTCCACTAAAATCCTCACCATAGCTGCCGGATCTCACCCCACCCGAAACCCCACCTTTTTCCCCCATGACGATAATCTCAATATCTTTATGGCTTTTCATAATTCACCCTACGAGAAAGTATAAAGGATTGATTCAAAGTTTGAAATTCAAATTTTGAATTTCAATTATTTCCAAATTTGGAAAGTCTTATTTAGGAAAGTGTTATGCATGATTCAAATTTAAATTCAAAAGTTTGGATTTAGTCATAACCTTCCTAATATATTTTTCTTCTTTGGAAACTCCCCAAACATTGCCCAAATCCCCTCCCTCTCTCTCTTCATGCCGCCGGCCACCATGTGGTTTTCCTCCCATTAATTCCCCACCGAAAGCATTAATGGCCTCTTAATTTGAAATCAATTTTCAAATTAATCTCCCCCCCGATTTACCAAACTCCATTAGCCCATCATATAATTATTCTCATTTCGCCTAAATGTCATTATCATCTTCCAAATTTGCCAGACGGAAAATCCGGCTGAGAAGGCGCGGTTAAATATTTTTATACTAGTTAATTATTTAATTATTATTTATAATAGTATATAATAATTATTCTATTTAAAATCTGAAATTAAATTTCAGATTTTTGAAATTTCCTAAATTCAAATCAAAAGAGCTTTAAATCACCTAAGTGGTAACGTCATTTAGGAAATAAATCAAGTCTCCTCACAGATTTTCTCTTCTCTCTTAAGACTAAATTTCTGCTGCCCGAAATTTTTTTTTTCTTTGCCATATCCATTCAATTGATTCTCCAACCTTTAATTGCTTCCTTAGGCTGAGAGTGGAAATGGAAATAAATTCCCTATTTCTCTCTTGTGTCCCGCCATCCTCCACGTTAATAGCTCCTTGATTCATGCAAGCAGCCAGCCCATTGGATTCACATTGGGATTTGTTTCCTAAGTCCAGAATCTGGCATTTAGGCAATAAAACCAAATCATCTCAAATCCCCTCATGCCTATTTCAGGAATTAAGAATTAAATTCCCATCGGTCTCCCTCCCTCTAGTTATTACCTGGTGAAATATCTATCAGGTTTTGAATAGAAAACCTGAAGCTATTATTTTTCCCTCTCCTCAGCATCCCGCCGCCCCTCCCTAGCCAGCTCCCTCTCTTAAATTCCCTTTCCACCATTGGTTCTCTTGTGGATTGATTTCCTGATTTCCTACTACTTCACGCTCTTCTTCCCTCAACACCAAAACTGAGATTTCTTCTCAAATTTGTGAGATAAATCCAGATTTATTTCAGTTTTTGCAAGGAAAAATATCAGATTTTGGAGAGGAGATTCTCTCCCGAGAAAATCGTCCTACCCGTTCTACATCAGGAGCCCTCCAAAAACTTTTATAGTTGAGTTAAATTTATCATTAAAAATAAAAAATATATGTATACTTTCAAAATTTCTCTACTCTGTTTATCTCTAAATCTCTCTATCTCCCTTATTGATCTTAAGTTAATTCTTCAGTTTCCAAATTTTTAATTGTTGGTTTTTTGTCGAATTTGTATAACAACTTAATGGAAAACACTAATGAAAAATTAATTAATTAATATTTGTTTTGCAACTTGCTCCTAGGTTCCAGGACATAATTCATGGATTTTGGATGCTGCACCTCAGGTTGTTCATAACAACTATGATACAGGTGATGCTTCCCAGCATGGAGATAAACGTATGAGAGATGCAAGCCATGATGCCATGGAACTGAATGTGATTCTCTACCCTTTCAGATATCTACTTCTGGTTTTTTGGTTTCTGCTTTAACAATTACAATATATGGCAGGTACTGGATGAGATGGACTCTTCATGCTCCAAGAAGCAGGTAGTTGACTTCATCAAAATTATTAATGTAGCCATAGAAAAGCTAAACCTTTTTAGCATTTTGTTCAGTTTCAGGATATAAGGCAAATATCCTAGTATTTCCACTTGTGATCTGTGCTGTTTTTTGTATCTGGCAATCATGCAGTTTATTTTTAAATAATTTTCCACGTAAATTTGAATTAGTCTTCATTGTTTGAGCTGTTATAAATTGCTTTTCACAGTTACAGCTATGATTATTTTGTTATTGGGCTTAATGAAAATCGGTTTCAATGGATGGCTCATTGGTCAATTATGATTTATTATTTGTAAGCACATGCAGGATTATAGCTTCATGCAGGTCCGAGTTGTAACTCTTTTTTTAGGAACTAAGTCACAAAAAATTTGATAACTCATAATAACTTTTCTGCAGAGGGAGGATGAACATATTTTTCAGCCATGCCAGTCATTAGTGGGAGAAGCGGTTTTGCAGGGTGGTATGCTTGAGAATAGGAATAATCTTGAAGAGAGTTCCTTTTCATGTTTAGTTAAGGTGAGTCATATTTACTTCATTTTATTTGAGTTTCCTCCCTGTATACCCTAATAGTTTAACTCTTGATTTTGTCACTTCCATGCGATAATTAGCTATGATTTCATTTGTACCATCTTATAACATGCTATAGACTAGAGTCATTTTGATTGAGGTGTTCGAGTTACAACTTCTACTTTTGATTCCATTCGATTATTACTAATTTTATTTGATTATTACCTAGAATTGCATTTGTGCAGGCATATGACTTGCCGGAGAGTCATTTGAAATTGAATGATGTGTTTGAGTTTATAGGCATTTACACGTTTGATCCCGAACTTGTTCATGCAAATGACACTGATGATTCTTCATTTGACCTCATGGAAGATGTGTCAAATCAGCTCCCTCCGAATAAGGTCAGTCTTTTGTGCTTCACTTTTAGCTTTTTGTTTGTTGAAATGGATTAGTTTCTATTCTCTTATCGCTTCAAAAACTACACATGGAAATTTTTGTATTTCCTTGCCTTTATTTTGATGTGTCGTGGTCAACAGTGAGCATAAATCTCATTTTGATAACTTTTTTTTTCCTTTGTCTTTGTTATATTAGTGCATATTATGCTAATGCAAAGTGAAAAACGGATTCCCATTACACTGCATTGAGCTATATCAAGGAACACTGGTTTTGTTGCTTCCATATAATAAGTGTAAATAGAGTGATTTTATTTGGAAAATGGCAGGGAAAGAGTTATATTTAGATAAAATATCCTCTTAGCTAAAATTTGATGTGGAGATACCTTGGCTGGGCCACCCAAAAGCTGTTTTGATTTGCATGTAGATGGGAGAGTAAATGTAAAGGAATGTGAGTAATTGAATGATTGACACCTATTAATATGCTTCAATTTTTTGCGTTGAATATGTATTTGAGTATTTGACCACTTAAGTGTTTGAATCAACTTTTACTTTGATTCCTTTTTTGTTCTATATTCCTTCAGTGATATTCGAGCCAATGGTTATGCTAGATTGAGTGGTTCATGTTTGTGAATCCTATGGATTTTTGGTGGTTTCTGTCATTGTTTGAGCAAAATTTAAGAGTGGATCAACTTGCACGTATATTTAAGGAGAAAAGTGTTAGACCGGTCCAAGGAGGACCGGTCCAGCCGGCCCAGCTCCTTGGGCCGGCTTTGTTCGTCTACGCCAGGAGGGCCGGCGGACACAAGAAGAAGGGAGAGGGGTGGGGTCCACTTGAAGTTTGAATTGTTTCTTGGAGCCAAAAGGAGGGGAAGCAAGGGTAATTAGGTCCTTTTGTTTTAGATTTGAATTGTATGCATTAAGTAGGGGAGAAAAGGGGGATTAGGGTTATGAGATATTTGGTGAAAGTTTTCTTGTTCTTCTTTGGTGGCTAGGGCTCTAGATTGAATTCTAGAGATTGGGAGAGTGCGATCCTCCTCTCGAATAGAGGATCCTTGTATCTTTGCTATTTTCCTTTCATCTTCTAGTAAAATACAAGTACTTCGTGTTTCTATCGTTTTTCTCGTGTTTTTCCCACTGTTTTGGCTGATTTCCTGCTGTGGACAGCAGTTTGCTGTGAGATCTTTGGCTAAAGTGATTAGGAAATACTTGGAATCAAGTATTTCCTATCAAATTGGTATCAGAGCATCGATTCGGGACCACCGGCGGCTGAAATTCTGAAATTTCAGCGAGATCTTTGTCTCCGGAAGAAGATTTTTGTGGATTCGATAGAAGAAAAATGGCCGGAAAGAAGGTGGAAGTTTTAGAAGGCGAGTTTGGTCAACTGAAGACAGATCTGGAGGGAAAGTTCCTGGAAATCTCCACCAACAATGATAGGTTGGAAGGGAGGTTCGCGGCTATGGAAGAAATGATAAAGAAACTATTAGAGATGAAGACCAATCCGGATACATCGGAAGTGAGAGAGACTACTGACGGCCATGGCGTAGGAAGAAATCCAAACCCAACCCGGGGGAGGAGGAATCCGGAGGTGGAGATTCTTGAAGGGGATGACGACATGCCACCTCTAGAGCAACTCTCTAGAGAGGAGATGAGCATGGGGAATGACCGCCGAGGTGCTGATTTTCAACGTCGAGGTGCTGATTTTCAGCGTCGAGGTGTTGATTTTGGAGGCAGGCGGGGAGAATATGAAGGTAATGCAGATTTTGAAGAAAGGAGAGAAGAATATCAGCATCGAGGTGCTGAACTTCAGCGTCGAGGTGCTGAATTTCAGCGTCGAGGTGCTGATTTTGAAAGGGGAATTATGACGAAGGATTCGATTACCAACGGCGGAGGGAGGATCGTGACACCTGGGGAGCACCTCCTCTTCGAGGAACGGGAGGTTACGGAGAATTCCGGGGTAACGGGAGGGATCCGAAGGTGAGGAAGTTGAAGATGCCCATCTTTGAGGGTGAAGATGGCCACGGCTGGATATACAAGGTGGAGCGTTATTTCGCTGTCAACGGGTTGACAGATGACGAAAAACTGACGGCAGCAGGTTTGTGTCTGGAAGGGAAGGCGCTGGCATGGTATCAGTGGAGAGACAGAAGAGAGCCTATCAGGACTTGGCGAGAGTTCAAGGATTGTTTATTAGAGCGTTTCCGAGCCGACGGGGGAGGAGACTTCTATGAACAGTTCTTTGCCCTGACTCAGGAGGGGACCGTGGCCGACTACCGGGACAGATTCGAGTACTTGGCTAGCCGTCTGGATCATATCTCTGAATCGGCCCTGGAAGGGAATTTCATGAAAGGGCTCAAACCGGAGATAAGAACAGCTGTTCGGGTGCTGGAGCCAAGGAACTTAGGCAAGGCTATGGAGCTTGCGCAATTGGTGGAAGATCAGAAGAAATCGGAAAGAAGGGCTCGAGGCAACTACTCGGGGGGATCGTACAAGATGACTACCGCTGTACTACCCTCAAAAGGGGTAGCCCCAGGGAACCAGAGGGAGGTGCCCAAGGAGAGATCTGTTGGGGGAGGTATTGGGGGACAGTTCAAGAGGCTGTCTGAGAAGGAGGTACAGGAGAAGAGAGCAAAGGGGCTATGTTTTTGATGTGACGAGAAGTATATGCCAGGGCATAAGTGCAGAGACAGAACTCTTCAGGTTCTCCTCGTTTGTGATAACGAGGAAGACGAGGAGGAAGATGGGAGCAAGTCTGAAGTGGAGGAGGAAGAGAAGATGCATCTGGATGTGGCAGAAGTCTCTCTCAACTCTGTAGTGGGATTCACTCCGAGTCACACTATGAAGGTGAAGGGAGAGATAGTTGACCGTGGGGTCGTGGTGTTGATTGATAGTGGGGCAACCCACAATTTCATTTCCACCTAACTTGTGGAGCTATTGGGGATGAAGTTAGTGGATACGGGAGGCTATGGAGTGATGATGGGCACGGGAAAGGTGGAGATGGGGAGAGGAGTTTGTAAAGGAGTGGTTCTAAAAATTCAAGGCATACAAGTGAAGGAAGACTTCCTTCCCCTGGAACTGGGGAGTACGGATGTCATCCTAGGGATGAAGTGGTTACAAACTTTGGGGGAAACCAAAATCAATTGGGGCACACTGCGAATGGAGTTGGAAAAAAAGGGAAAGAAAAAGGTGATCCAAGGGGATGCCGGGCTGACCAAAGCAGGGGTTTCTCTAAAATCCCTAATCAAAACAATTCAGGAAGAAGGGGGAGGCTATTTGGTGGAATTACACAGCTTAGAGGGAGCGAGTGGGGAGGAAGGGGGAGACATACCCCTCTCGGTGCAACCTTTGATCCAGGATTTTGAGGAGGTTTTTCAACCCCCTCTAGGGTTACCACCACCCAGGGAGCAGGAGCACGCCATCACATTAAGGGAGGGAGTGTCGCCGGTTAGCGTGCGACCTTATCGATACCCTCAGTTTCAAAAGGATGAAATAGAAAGGTTGATCAGAGAAATGCTGGAAGCAGTGATCATCAAGCCCAGCACCAGCCCGTTCTCTAGTCCTGTTCTATTAGTGAAGAAGAAGGATGGCAGCTGGTGTTTTTGTGTAGACTATCGTGCACTCAACAAGGAAACGGTACCTGATAAGTTTCCCATACCAGTGATTGACGAATTGTTGGATGAATTGAGTGGAACGGTGATTTTCAGCAAGATCGACCTGAAATCTGGATATCATCAGATCCGAATGAAGAAAGAAGATGTGCCCAAGACCGCTTTCAGAACTCATGAGGGTCACTATGAGTTCCTGGTGATGCCATTTGGCCTCACCAATGCCCCAGCCACTTTCCAGGCACTCATGAATATGATCTTCAAACCATATCTGAGGCGATTTGTTTTGGTATTCTTCGATGACATCTTAGTATATAGTAGAACGGAGGAAGAACACTGGGGGCACTTAAAGAAAGTGTTAGAGGTTCTCCAGGAGCACCAGCTGAGAGCTAACTTGAAGAAGTGCTGCTTCGCTCAAACCAGTGTGGAGTACCTGGGTCATGTGGTATCCAAGGAAGGGGTAGCAGCAGATCAGTCCAAGATTGAAGCCATGCTTAAGTGGCCTTTGCCCAAAAATCTAAGGGAGCTGAGGGGGTTCCTAGGGCTTACAGGCTACTATAGAAGATTTGTAAAGGGATACAGCACTATAGCCTGGCCACTCACTGAGCAGTTGAAGAAAGATGGATTCTTATGGGGGGAGGCAGCTACTACGGCATTCAAGCAATTGAAGAAAGCTATGACCACAGTCCCGGTCCTAGCTTTACCGGATTTTACTCAGGCCTTTATTGTGGAGACAGATGCCTCAGGATACGGGCTGGGAGCAGTACTGATGCAGAGCCACAAGCCCATTGCTTATTACAGCCAAGTGTTGACTGCCAGAGCCCGTCTGAAATCTGTATATGAGAGGGAATTGATGGCAATTGTTTTGGCCATTCAAAAGTGGCGTCCCTACCTACTTGGAAGGCATTTCATCGTCCGGACTGATCAGCGAAGCCTGAAATATTTGTTGGAGCAACGCATGGTGACCGAGGAGCATCAGAGGTGGCTATCAAAACTGCTCGGGTATGATTTTGAAATTCAGTACAGACCTGGGGTAGAAAATAAGGCAGCAGACGCTTTGTCCAGGTGCATGGGCGAGTTGCAGACAGTAGCTGTGTCAATCCCAATGATGCTAGATTGGGAAGCCATAAAGAAGGAGAGTGCTAAAGATGGGGAATTAAGCAAGATCAGAGCTGAGCTAGTGAAAGAAGAAGGGAGCCATCCAGGGTACTCACTGGAGGGGGAGAGATTGTTGTATCAAGGGAGATTTGTGTTGCCCAGGACGTCAGTACACATTCCACAATTGCTCCAGGAGTTCCATGGAACTGCAGTGGGAGGTCATTCAGGAGCGCTAAAGACCTATAGGAGGCTAGCAGCTGAGCTTTACTGGAAAGGTATGCACAGAGATGTGGAAGAGATGGTATCCAGGTGCGAGATCTGCCAAAGAAATAAGTATATGGCCATGTCACCAGGAGGGTTACTGCAGCCTTTGGCATTACCAGGACGAGTCTGGGAGGAGATATCCATGGACTTCATTGATGGGCTACCCCGTTCTGAGGGATTCACGGTGATTCTAGTAGTAGTGGATAGATTGAGCAAATATGCTCATTTTATTCCTCTCCGCCATCCATACACCGCAGTGACTGTAGCATCAGTTTTCATCAGGGAAATAGTCCGACTACACGGAGTACCAGAAGCGATAGTATCAGACAGAGATAAAGTATTCCTCAGCCATTTCTGGAAGGAGTTGTTCAGACTACAAGGGACAGTACTAAAGAGAAGCACGGCGTACCACCCACAGACGGATGGACAAACAGAAGTAGTCAACAGAAGTTTGGAAACGTATCTGAGATGCTTTGTATCAGAAACACCCAAGCTATGGGCAAAATGGATATCATGGGCCGAGTACTGGTACAACACTTCTTTTCATTCAGCCTCTCAGATGACTCCATTTAAGGTATTGTATGGAAGGGACCCGCCCCACTTGGTGCATTTTGGGAGTAGCAGTACACCCGTGTCGTCCGTCGAGGAGTATTTGGAGGAGAGGGATAAGATACTTGAAGAGTTAAAGAGACATCTGTTGAGGGCTCAACAGATTATGAAGAAACAGGCTGATGGACATCGGAGGGATATTCAGTTTGAGGTGGGTGAGAAGGTATTTTTGAAACTCCGCCCATATCGACAGAAAACGATCGCCAACCGGAGAAATGAGAAACTTGCTCCAAGGTACTTCGGTCCTTACGAAGTGTTGGAAAAAATTGGAGCAGTGGCCTATCGTCTGCAGCTACCACCGACGTCGACAATACACCCCGTTTTCCATGTATCCCAGTTGAGGAGCGCCATCGGGAATCATGCTACCAGTACGGAGCTGCCAGGAACATTAACGGAAGAGATGGAGATGATACTGGAACCTCTGGAGCTCATGGAGGTTCGTCAGAAAAAGGATGGAGCAACTAAAGTCTTGATCAAATGGAAGAACCTCCCTGACTACGAGGCCACGTGGGAGCCTTACGAGCGGATGCAGCAACAGTTTCCTGACTTCCACCTTGAGGACAAGGTGGTTCTTTGGGAGGGCGGTAATGTTAGACCGGTCCAAGGAGGACCGGTCCAGCCGGCCCAGCCCCTTGGGCCGGCTTTGTTCGTCTACGCCAGGAGGGCCGGCGGACACAAGAAGAAGGGAGAGGGGTGGGGTCCACTTGAAGTTTGAATTGTTTCTTGGAGCCAAAAGGAGGGGAAGCAAGGGTAATTAGGTCCTTTTGTTTTAGATTTGAATTGTATGCATTAAGTAGGGGAGAAAAGGGGGGATTAGGGTTATGAGATATTTGGTGAAAGTTTTCTTGTTCTTCTTTGGTGGCTAGGGCTCTAGATTGAATTCTAGAGATTGGGAGAGTGCGATCCTCCTCTCGAATAGAGGATCCTTGTATCTTTGCTATTTTCCTTTCATCTTCTAGTAAAATACAAGTACTTACTTCGTGTTTCTATCGTTTTTCTCGTGTTTTTCCCACTGTTTTGGCTGATTTCCTGCTGTGGACAGCAGTTTGCTGTGAGATCTTTGGCTAAAGTGATTAGGAAATACTTGGAATCAAGTATTTCCTATCAAAAAGCCATTAGGATTAACTTGCGCTTGAACATCTAAAGGTACCAATATATTTAAGATTAAGTTACTTTTCTACAAGGAAGAATGTTGTGGTCTAAAAGATGATAATGATTATAATTGAATGATACCCCTTTAAAAACCATGTTCTGCTAGTAGCCACTTTCTCCATGTTAATTCAGATTATATCTTAAACAAACTCCAAAAATATCAATTCCCACCAACACCATAGTCATAGTGGAATACGACAATAATGTTATTGGAACTTCCATTTGCAATGGGTTGCCAAAAATCAAGCCCATGGAAAACAATTTCTTTTTGCTGAAGAGATGTACCTTAAAGTTGGGGAAATGCTATCCAGACCAGCACATCAGGTGATATGGTGGGTAAGTCAAACTTTGCCACACTTTTAACATTCTAATAGGAAATTTGCTATATGGATGGGTATGCTGATGAACAAATCAGAATTATATTTTATAATTGTGAGTTTGAGGAGAACATGTCTCAAGTTAAGTAATGAGTTAGTAAAATTCCCTCTTTGATTGTTATTCTCTC
Source organism: Dendrobium nobile (assembly GCA_022539455.1). Classification (NCBI taxonomy): domain Eukaryota; kingdom Viridiplantae; phylum Streptophyta; class Magnoliopsida; order Asparagales; family Orchidaceae; genus Dendrobium; species Dendrobium nobile. The sequence goes on from CM039723.1 coordinate 17,092,130, forward strand.
GGCAACGTTTGATAGACTTAAGGTTGGGGAGCTATTACATAAACTTAACAATCAAAGAATGATTTGGTTGTTCAAGTTTATTGATTGTTAGCTGATGAATGATAAGAGCAGGTATATCTTGAAAAGAACAAGATAAAGTTAACATTAATTTTTCAGTAAGAAAAATGGAGCTCGGTTAGTTGCAGAGAGAGGGGTGATTACAAGAGGGCAAAGTCTGTTCTTGGACCACACCTGCATAAAGAACTTCCTCAAGCGTGGGTAAAGCCAACACCTTGAGAAGCTCTAGAGATGGAGCAAGGCTCATGTGCTGAGCTTTCCACGAGGTCACCACTAGTAGAAATCACTTTGATGTCAATCGCCAAGGGAACAACTTCGGCCAAGATCCATGGAGGCTACTTATCAGGAGGAGCAAAAATAAAGGGAAGTGCTTTGTGCCAGTGTTAGGGTTGGGAGGAGGCCATTAAGAGCACGGGCAGGGCCATCATTGTCAGATCAACATGAAGGAAAAGCCAGTGGTAGGGGAACAAATGGACTGCCCCAGGTAGGGAGGTGTCGAAGGCAATCCATTTATTCTACATGTGTTCTGAGTGTGGACTCCATGGTTTATTGCAGTCTTGTCCTACTTTGGATGTTTTATTCTTCTTCTTCTATCCAAACCAATCTTTTGATTCCATTGTTCTTACGTATGAAAATTAGTATATTATACATGGATTCCATAATATTAGGCCAAACTTTCTAATAAGTGTAGATAGCAGTCGGCATTGCTTCTTATCTCTATTTCAGCTAAAATTCTGTCATATATAATGTTCAACCAGGTACCACGTCTTCATTGTTTAGTATCAAGAAAGCTGGCTGTTCAAGATTTTCTGTCTGGTTCGCTTGCACTGCAGGTGAATATTGATACTTCTATTTCTCCTTGAATATAGTTTCAGCTGAGAGTTGTTATCCAAAATTTTATTTCCTGTTAAATATTTGTTCTTGTTTCTGATTTCTCTTAGTACTGTGGATACAGCCACTTCCTAACGTGATGAGCGATATCCGAGAATCACTGCTTGTGCATCTTTCAGCACTTCTAGGAAATGATACAGTAGCAGCACAGTTCTTATTGCTGCATCTCTTATCAAGGGTAAGCAACTGAATGTTTTTTTTTTTCTTGAAATATGCTGTGGCGCAATTTTCTTTGGCAGAAAGTATTGGGAAATGCTGCCAACTTGTAACTGTTATTTTAAACATATTTTATGGTTGGTCCTGTGAATAGATACTTGAAGAAGTAATTTATTAATGCGGCTTGAATTGTCGGATATTTGTCATAGTTTTAGGTTTGTTTTTTGTTTAGGTTTCTTGTATGGCATAGTATAACCATTTGTGGAGTTATTTGTATAGCTTTTAGGTGCCTATTAATAAGCTTTAGTTTGTTTTAGGCATAGAGGCCAAGAGAAATAAAGTTTACAGAATTTCTAATTTTGGCTCTCCCCTCTCCCTCTCTATCTCTTGCAAGAAAGATCTTAATATCTTTATCCTTGGTTCTAACAATTTAGTATCAGAGCCCTGGTGGTGATCAAGGAAGGAGGAAGGTGTTCTGTCCAAGAAAAGAGAGGAGGTGGTGGCTGCTGATGCCGTCGACGTGCTTGCCCAAGCGAATTTGTTCGTGCAAAGGCTGTTCGTTGGAAGAGATCTGAAGGCAAGGCGAAGTGGCTTGGTACCGCGACCAACGGAGGCCGGAGCTCCTGGCGTGAGCACATCCATCAAGGCTGTGGGTTATCCGCAAACTTGAGGCATTAGACGCGGTAAGAGGAAAGCATAGAGGGCTTCTACGGCTCTTATTGGTGCAGCAGGTAGATCATGTATTCGGCTGATGCAAGCAGACCGGTGGTAAGAAGTTCGACGGCAGCCTGAAGCCGTGATTTGAAGATTGCTCGGACTGGGCACTGAGCGGAAAAATTGCACATTGCGCGGAGCTGTGTCCGGCAAGGTTACCGGAGGCCGGAGTTTTTGCTTGATATTGAATCAAGTTTCGGTTTGGGATTTTATCCCTATTTTCTAGCATTTTTTTTTCGGTTCCTGCTGTTCTCTTTAAGCTTTTTGTTTTTAATGTTGAAGATTTGTTGAAAAAATTATATTCAAGATTGTAGCAGAAGTCCGGAAGTTTTTTTTTTTTTTTTTTTGAGGTGGAGCTTCCGACTGAGGTACAGGCGACGTGCATTGAAATTAAGTGAGTTCGGGAGACATTCAGGTGGAGTTTTGGACTTCATGTGGAGTCTGGGAGACACTGAGGTGGTGTCAGTTGTTCTTGAGGAGCAGTGTTGAAAGTGCGGGGCATTTGGAGGTGCAAGGTCGTGCGGTGCACGAGGAGGCCGCATAGGAGCACGGGGCACTGGTGATGAGTGGAGCGCAGGTAAAGGCGCAGGGCTCGCTGCATGGGTGGATATGTGCAGGATGTGGTTGGAGACAGACCACATGAGTGCAAAGTGTAGGGTACGGGCACGAGGCGCAGGATGCAGGTGGATGCACAGGGCGCGAAAGCCGGGCAAGGGGTGCTTAGGATTGGTTGCGTTGGACGCAGTGTGACAGGTGAAGATCTGTCGGGAGGTGGAGCTAGAAACTCAAGAAATTGATTGATCAGTTCTTAAGAAACTTTTAACTGTCGGTGGACGCTGTTGGCGGAAGAGACCGACAGGATTGTTCTTTGGCTGTTTTTTAAGAACAGTGGTTATCTTTTATTTTTTTGTAAATTTAGGACCAATGTGGAGATTGTCGGATATTTGTTCCTAGTTTTAGGTTTGCTTTTTGTTTAGGTTTCTTCTATGGCATAGTATAACCATTTGTGGAGCTATTTGTATAGCTTTTAGGTGCCTATTAATAGGCTTTAGTTTGTTTTAGGCATTGAGGCCAAGAGAAATAAAGTTTACTGAATTTCTGATTTTGGCTCTACCCTCTCCCTCTCTATCTCTTGCAAGAAAGATCTCATTTGTGGAGCAAGTTAGAACCAAGGAGGAAGATCTTGAGATCTTTCTTTCAAGAGATAGAGAGGGAGAGGGGAGAGTCAAAATCAAAAATTCTGTAAACTTTATTTCTCTTGGCCTCAATGCCTAAAATAAACTAAACCCTTTTAATAGGCACTTACTAAAGCCTTTTAATAGGCACCTAAAAGCTATACAAATAGCTTCACAAATGGCTATACTATGTCATACAAGAAACCTTAACAAAAAGCAAATCTAAAACTAGGAACAAATTTTCGACAATCTCCACCTTAGTCCTAGATTTATAAAAAAATAAAAGATAACATGTCGGTCTCCTCCGCCAACAGCGTCCACCGACAGTTAAAAGTTTCTCAAGAACTGATCAATCAACTTCTTGAGTTTCCAGCTCCACCTCTCGACAGATCTTCACCTGTCGCACTGCGTCCAACGCAGCCAATTCCGAGCACCCCTTGCCCGGCTTCCGCGCCCTGTGCATCCACCTGCGCTCTGTGCATCCACCTGTACCCTGCTCCTCGTGCCCGCACTTTGCACTCATATGGTCTATCTCCAAGCACATCCTGCACGTATCCACCCGTGCAGCGAGCCCTGCGCCTTTACATGCGCTTCGCTCGTCGCCAGTGCCCCGCTCTCCTATGCGACCTTGTGCATCGCACGATCTCACACTTTCAACACTGCTCCTCTAGAACAGCCGACACCACCTCTCCCGGACTCCACCTGAAGTCCAAAACTCCACCTGAATGTCTCTCGGACTCCACTTAATTCAAATGCACGTCGCCTGTACCTCAGTCGGAAGCTCCACCTCAAAAAAAAAAGAACTCTCGGACTTCTGCTACAGTCTTGAATATAATTTCTTCAGCAAATCTTCAACAGTAAAAATAAGAAGCTTAAAGAGAATAGTAGGAACCGAAAAAAAAAATGTTAGAGAATAGGGATAAAATCCCAAACCCAAACTTGATTCAAGATCAAGCAAAAACTCCGACCTCCGGTAACCCCGCCGGACACAGCTCCGCGCAATGTGCAATCTTCCGCTCAGTGCCCAGTCCGAGCAATCTTCAAATCACGGCTTCAGACCACCGTCAAACTTTTTGTCACCGGTCTGCTTGCATCAGCCGAATGCATGATCTACTTGCTGCACCAAGAAGAGTCGTAGAAGCCCTCTGTGCTTTCCTCTTACCACATCTATTGCCTCAAGTTTGCAGATAACCCGCAGCCTTGATGAGTGTGCTCACGCCAGCAGCTCCGGCCTCCGTTGGTTGCGGTACCAAGCCGCTTCGCCTTGCCTTCAGATCTCTTCCAACGAACAGCCTTTGCACGAACAAATTCGCTTTGGCAAGCACGTCGGCAGCACCGGCAGCCACCACCTCCTATCTTTTCTTGGACAAAACACCTTTCTCCTTCCTTGATCGCCACCAAGGCTCTGATACCAAATTGTTAGAACCAATGAGAAATATCTTGAGATCTTTCTTGCAAGAGATAGAGAGGGGAGAGCCAAAATCAGAAATTATGTAAATTTTATTTCTCTTAGCCTCTATGCCTAAAACAAATTAAAACCTATTAATAGGCACTTAAAAGCTATACAAATAGCTCCACAAATGGCTATACTATGTCATACAAGAAACCTAAACAAAAAGCAAACCTAAAACTAGGAACAAATATTCGATACATATTTTATGGTTGGTCTTGTGAATAGGTACTTGAAGAAGTAATTTATTAATGTTTTTCTGTCAAATGTTTAAGACCCGAATCTCTTACCATACAAATCCTATATTAGCCTAGACCTCAAGTAAACTAAAATAGCTGATGCCTCCTTAATAAGGATATCGTTCATTGGTGGTGAATCTGCTTGTTTTTACAAAATTCAGATATATATATATATGTGTGTGTGTGTGTGTGTGTGTGTGTGTGAGAGGAGAAATTATTCTGTGCGGATGCCGAACCCAACTCTATGTCCGGATGTTGCGGTACCGATGCTTGGTACCAGTACCAAGTACTGTGCTGCGGAACATTAAAATGGTGACGTGGTGCATTTTTATTGGTTTCTGGACGTCGTTCGGTGTCCTCACAAAATAATTTTGTGTGTGTGTGTGTGTGTGTGAGAGAGAGAGAGAGAGAGAGAGAGAGAGAGAGAGAGAGAGAGAGAGAGAGAGAGAGAGAGATTGCTTCCCTTTTTCTTTGGCTAAACATGCTGCATACTAATTCTGCATCAAATTAGTAAAGACTAAAAATTGAGTGGCTTGCCTTGTGTAGTTCTCTTATTTGTAGACAAAAATTCCTTTGAATGATACTTTTTCTTATAGAAAATGTTTTAGAAGTAAAATGACAAAATAGTTACTTAAGCCTGTTGATAGCGCATCCTCATACAACTAAGATAATGGAATTGATAAAGATCACAAAGTAAATTTTGACTGCAAATATCAGGACACCAATTAAACTAAATTCATTTATATAAGTGTCAATCTACACTTGAGTAATACGAAGCTTCCTTCTTTTGCTATACACGGATTTGAGGTGTTTCCTTGGATGAATGATTTATGGATTCTTCTTTCCTGCCCAAGCATTTTAATATGCACGCTTAAATCGGTTTTTTAGCTGACATTTCCACAGAGTAAACATACAATCTCCCATCAGTTGCAATTTTAGAGTTTGTTGTGCTTTGACTTTTCCCCAGCTGAAGTTCTCTTTGCTCTTAGCTAATTTTATTTTTACTAAACATTAAAACTAAAGATGCCATGAGAAATTTAAGGATACATGCTATATACTTTAACAATTAGTCCTTTTTCCCCTCTAGTTTTTGCAATTGCTTTAGGCCTCGTTTGTTTCGGCATTTTTTTACCTTTTTTATTTAGAAACGGCGAATTATTTTTTGGTCCCTAATTGGATGGGACGCTTGTATAGAAATGTTTTTTAGGGAACTTCATTTTTTCTACTGTTTTGAGAAGCTTTTTGATATTTGCTTCTCAATTAGAAAAATTCATTCCCTTAACCAATATTTTTAAAACTATCTTTTACAAAAGGTGAGGAAGAACCAAACGAAGCCTTAGTTTCACGTCAAGTGTGTGTTGCTTCATCTTCCATTTTTAATTAATTTACAAGTGCTGAAATAACCTTTGGATATTTGTTACCAACACATACCAGCATAACAACAGAAATTATTAGGTTTCTTTTTTTATTTTCATTCAATGAGATTGTTTACGTTTAGTTTCACACATTCACCACAATTCTTCTGATCTCCTTTTTTGATATATTATTTCATCCTTTGAGTAGGTACGCCGTACAGTGGATGTGATTGCAGTAGGGAAGCTGTCACTTAACCTGACTGGTTTTAATAGAGAAAGTGCATCAGTTTTTGGAAATCAACTTAACAGTATAATTATGGAACTTTTTCCTTTTTCAAAAGTAATTCCCCTCTCCGTGGAGTATCTCAACAACGCTGTGCTTCAACCTAGGAAAGATAACCAGTCGGGAAGGTGCTCACCCGTCTCTGTTGTTGATATTGTTGGGACTTTGATTTTAATTATTATTAATCTGCTATTAATTTGAACTTCTTATCAGGTTGGTGACTGGAATGCTACAGCTAGCAGAAGGTACACACTTGACTATTGATGAGACTCATTTGCAGGCAGGGGTGCTCAATTCCGTTGGTGTTGAGAATGCACGTTTATTAAAGAATTTGATGGAGTGGCAAACGGTATTACTTCATTTATCCTTTTGTCTGCCTGATTAACATGTAAAATACAGGTTTTGAAGGACATATGGCTTAGTGATGGTAAGTTGCATTTTCATAAAAAGAACTCTAATTTCTGGGTTCTCATATGCAATAGCATTTCAGACTTGTATGATCCAAATGTTTACCTTATATTACATTTTCTAAAATCCATGAAAAAAGAAAGCTAGCCTAAGAAATGCTGAAGAACAATGGGGATTTCATGTCATCCTGAATGAAGCCCAAGAGGCTTTCCATGGCAGTTTCCACCAACTATGGAAACATGAAACAGAAAATAAAAGACATACTTCAATCTTAACAAATTTGGGAATAGCTTGTAAACAAAAGAAGGCAATACAATGATGCGCCTTGGTATCAAAAACAACAACAAACTCCAAGAGATTCAACATAAAAATAGATTTATATTGATAGAAAATCAAGTACGAACAAAGCAAGATACAATTGTCCTCTTTTGATTATCACGACCTGGCCCGAATACTCGAATTAACAAGGCACTTGTAACAGTAATTTCTAACAATAGACAAATATTGAAGAGCCACTAATAAAAAATTTTCATCAAATTGCTAATAAAATCTTTCACATGCTTAATATTTACATAAACCATATATTACCTGCTAGCATTTGTGCACCGTTTTTTGTAGACGAATTTATCTTCTATTTTAGCCATTTTTATTTCTCTAGAGATTTTTCTGAAAATATTATTTTAATGGGTTGAGTTTATAATGTAAACTCAGTGGGTAACCTTTCTATATATAAGACTTAAACATATATAAAATACAATGCTGGTTCTTTTTCATATGACATTTAGTATTCTTATTTAATAAACATATATTTTTCATATCATTTTCTATTTCATCATTCATTTCTTTATACCTTTCATATACATTTTATAACAATTTAACATTTATTTATTTTCCAATTCAGTTAGTACAGGAGTATCGTCTAAAATGTACCAAATGTACAACCATTTTCATTTTTTTTTCCATTTCCATTCAACGTGCACGGACTTGTTGCTTCCCTAGCCAGTATTATACGGGGGTAAACTCCTGAATTTTTGTATGCTTATACCTTTAGGCAACTCTTCAAATGTCTCCAACAGGGTACTGTCGGACTGGTTCTTCACGGCTAGAATTTTCTTGATGAAATGGATTTCCCTTTAGGCAACTCTTCTCCTCGGTTCCATTGCTCTTTCTATCTACTTTGCTCAAACATGGCAAGGTGTTTTAGTTGTCAAATTTTCTTTTGCAAATGTTCGATTACAACTTGCATGCGTTACGTCTTCCTATTTTAGATGGCTTAGTTCTGAACTTCTGAAATGAGTTGCTTCCCAACAGAGTTGAACCAGGATACTTACATTACAGGTACAATATGACTTCGAATATTACAAGATAGAAATGGCTACTGACATCCAGATGCTGGTCTTCTCTGAGGGGAAATCCAATATATTACCAGCTGATATGATTCTTCCTTTTCGTCCTGAATTCTTTGTTTCGGTAAAGAAAGCAAGCACCAAAGAATTGCAAGCCTGGAGGTGGTATCTTGCCACAGTTAGGTCTCTTCACTACTCGAATGGCCCTCAAGTGCAACAGGTACAGGATAAAGCTTGCATCTTTCTTTTGACCGTGTAGCTAAAATTCTTATAAGTGTTGTTTCTATGAAATTCTCCATAGTTTTTTTTAGCTGAGATAATTGATTTTGTTGTATACCTCAACTTCAGTAGGTGGAAAATTTTGTATTTTTGCACAACTTTATCATTACATCAGAATTTGTTTTGCAATTTTGAAATATAAATGCTATGAGATTTTATACAAATAACCCTTATTATGATTTTGAAACAAAAGCAACAATTTTTCCTTACAAATTAACATGTCAGAAATCGAACACATTTGCTTTGTTTCAGATGCTGGAAGATGAAATAGTTGCAGCCATGCGAGAAGATCGAAGCTTGGGATACAAAGACCTCGAGAGGTTTCTTTGGGTTCCTTCTGCAATTCATTTTCCATCCCTTCTTGCAATCGAATACTCAGTTATATTTCTACTACTTGCTTGTAGAGTTCTCATCATGGCGCAGCTGTTGTCGGCGAGCTTAGGTGAACGAAGCGTCTCATTGGAGCAGTGGCAGAAGGCGAAGGAACTGGAGAAGCTTAGAAAGGAGAGGCTGAGGTGATACAGGGAAGCATCTAAAATTTGCCATTTAGCTTTATCTGTGGAAGGATCAAATTTAGGACTGGCAAGAAATCTATCTATGATATTGTACATAAAGGTACTTCATTTTAAATTGAATCATCTTAACAATGTGCTTAGGGTCAAATTTTGTTTCCAAGTTCTAATATCAATATTAAGCATTTTCTAGGTTTTAAGCTGTGAAATATAACAATGAAATCAATATGCATTCATATTTATTATTAGAATTGGGAACAAAAGACTTCGATTTAGACAGCTTTTTTATTGATTTTTAAAATAATTTTTCAATACAAAAATTTGAAAACTCAATAGTCAGAGTTGTCCCAAATAAAGCCTACGGGTTTCGTTTGGGATGATTTTTTTATTGCTTCTTAAAGTATCTTTTGAGTACAAAATTTTTAACTTTTGTACTAGAAAGTAATTGTAAGCAGTATGGGATGAAGTCTAAGGTGTAGTTTGGAATGGCTTTCTTATTGCTTAAATATGTTTTTTAGTATAAATATTTTATTTTTTTAATTAAAATGTTACTTTAAGAAACAGTAAAAAAATTGTTTCAAATGAAGCCCAAATTTGATGCTTCTTTAAATTTAGAAAAGTTTACCCCACAGTATCCTTTTGACAACAATGAAGCTAAGTGTAATGTTTCTTGAAATAGTGATGCCCATAAATTGAGAATTTAGCATGGTGTTGTTCAAGGTTATGTAACTAATTTCTTATTGAGTTCGAATATGATTGAAGTTTTAAAATTTTGTTCAAATTTATTTATAAGTTTTAATTCATTAGGTGTTATATAAGTTTGACAAAATTTAAATATTAAGAAGAAAATGGTTAATCATATTTATTTAGTTATTTATTGAATATATGTATATTATAGGAGAATTTATTCTTAACAATCTATTTGTTAATAAAAAATAAATATGTTGATGGACATAAATGATTGAGTAAATATTCAAATTTATTTATGTATATGGTAATTTAATAAAATTGTGTTTGATTATGTAAGGAAACAAATATGTAAGAACATTATATGAGCTAGTATTGATTTTTAAAATATTTTTTGTATTTTATTTATTTTATATTTAACATATTTTAATAGTTAAATTATAGTGCATATTTTAAATTATAATGAGCCAAATGAGTGGATAATGAGTGTGTTGGTTTCTATTTTTAAGATTAAAGGTGATGCACAAAATTGTGCTAATTATAGAGAAATTAAGTTAATGTGTCATACTTTAAAGTTATGGGAGAGAGTTATGAAACATAGGTTGTGATGTGACATTAATGTTTCTTAAAATCAATTTGGATTTATGCTATGTAGGTCTACTGTGGAAGTTATATATTTATTGAGAGGTTTGATGGAGAAGTATAGAGAGAATAACAGGATTTGCATATGATTTTTTTATTTAGAGAAAGCATATGATAAAATTCTAAGAGAAGTGCTATGAAGAGTTCTATATTAAAAATTGGTTAATAATGCTTATGTTCAAGTTATTAAGGATGTGTATGTAGGAGTTGTTACTTGTGTCCAAACATAAGATGGTTTGACCAAATATTTTTCTATTTCGCTTGGTTTATATTATTATTTTGCACGCTTGATGATTAAGAGCAAGTTAACTAAAACTTGAAGGTGATTTAGATAATGAAATAAACACAAAGAGCGGTAACAAAAGCTTAGGCCAAGTCACTTGCGAAAAGTAAGAACCCACTAAACAATCAATTACTCTTGACGTTGCATATGAGATGAGTTTCAACAAGAAATTCCTAGTTTAATAATAAGAGTAGTGCTATGAAAGATCTCTCACACACTTCCTACCAAATATTAAACTTTTAGCGGAGCTTGGCAAGATTTTGCATGAATCAAATAAAACCACAAGCAAGGATGGACGAGGAAAGTAAGAGAGGAGGTAAGAGGTCACCCTTTGTTAAAATTCAACCTTCTCAAATGGGGGACAATAGTTGGTAGCTTTATGGTCGCAAGACTATTGTTATTCTCTTGCTGGAATTGGTGGACAGCAAGCTGTCCTTCTTGAACAGCAGTTGGAAAAGCACTCCTGCTGGTCGGAAGATGCTGGAGTTCCTGGACAGCACCTGCACAGGGAGTAAACAGCTGCTAGGGTCCCGTCTGGATAGTATTATTGCTGAGTTTGGGAGTCCGGGTAGCTTCCTTTCAATCCAAAATTTCTGGACAGATGTAGAACTAGTCAGAACTAGGTGGGGAAACTAATGGGTGGAGAGAATTGTGCTTAGGATTAGGGAAAACCAAAGGGGCGGCAGCTTAGGTTGAGATTGGGTGGGGAATTAATGGGAGTAATTATGGAGATTAAGGGGATTAGAGAGAGGAAGTGGGCCGGCCATACATGGGGATTTAATTGGGGGGATTTAGAATTGCTTTCCAAACTTAGGTGGCTAATTGTGGAAAGAGAATTAGAGAGAACTCTTAATAAATTTCAAATTGGAGAGGATTTGGGAGTTTCCAAAAATATATCAATCTCATTAGGAAAGGATTTCAAATTCAATTTAATTGGAATTTGAAATTTGAATTCTTTCCAAAGTTAAGATGATCTAAATTAGGAAAGTATTTAATTCTTTCCCACATGAGAGGTTTTATTTTGGAAAGCATTAAGGATGTGGGAACTAGGAGGGGAAATCAATTCCAATCCAATTCAAATTTGATTTAGATTGGATTAGATAAGTTTCCTAAAATAGAACTTTATTTTAGGAAACAATTCGAATTTCAAATCTTGATTGGTTGATTGGAATGAAAGCTTTCCCAAAATGATTTGTAGGGAAAAGGAAAGAGGTGGTGGGGAGATTTGAAATTTGGAGGCTAGGCTAGGGTTTGGGTTTGTGGGTTTTGGAGGTGTTGTGGTGGGAATTAAGTGGATCAACCCATCAAGGGGTGAGCCACCTTGGATGACCGGCGGCTAGGTGGAAAGGGGAAGGAGTGTTAGCCGGTGGTGGGGCTTGGACTTGAAGTGGAGGCCGGCGGTTTTGGGTTTGGAAAACCCTAAGCCAACGAAAAGGGGAAAGGGGAGGATGAAAGAAAGGATAGAGAATAACAAGAAAGCCACGAACCCAGACTCTTCCAAGGTTGGTGGGTGATCCGTTGCCCTTCACCAAGGGACTTCTCCAAAGCTCTCTCTAAGAACTTTCAAACTCTCTCAAAACACACAAGTGCATGAATTTTCATAATATTCATTCATTCATTAACCTCTCCAAAGGAAAAGGGTGGCTTTAAATAGCCAAATGAAGGGGAAATAACAAAAATACAATTGCCCCTAGGGCATACATAAGGCAAAGTCCTCAAGTGAGGATAGAAAGGAAAAATGAACAATAATAAATCAAATACATAAAATAGATCAAAATAAAAGGCACGATCGTAGCCGTAGATTTCTGATGTCCTCATCATTTAGTCATGGATGTTCTCACTAGACATTTGCAAGAGGTTGCACCTTGGTGTATGCTTTTTGTTGATGATATTCTTCTTGTTCATAAGACTAGAGAGGGAGTTGATGTTAAACTTGAATTATGGAGGTCAACCTTAGAGTCTAAAGGCTTTCGTTTGAGTAGATCTAAATTGAATATATAAAATGTAATTTTAAAAATATTAAATCTAGTGGGGGATTGTGACGCTGGGATTTAGTTGAGAAATGATCTTTCTATATTAGATTTAGATGAGAATTTGACTTTTAATAGGAAACAATGGGGAGAAATGATTCATGTAGCCCACTCTACATAATGAGATAAAGGTTTTTTGTTATTGTTGTTGTTATTGTTAAATTTATAATTATCAGTGAGATTTTTGTTTAAAGCATTAGATGTAAAGGTGAAATTTTAAGATGAATATTAATTCATCTTTTTTATATATAAATTTGATCCAAAATTTTGTCATAAACCATTTGATAACACAACTTAGAATTTCACATACCCTGAAAATAGAAGGCATAATAATTGTGAGCTAACACAACTCAGCAAGTTGTATTAACCAATCTAAAATTTCAAATGAATTCATTATTAAACATTTAAGTTTTGCTTGTGACAAATTTCTTATTGCTTTCTAAAACAATTTTTCAATATAAATTTTTGTTGAACTATATATTTTTGTAATAGAAAGTTGTTTTAAATAGCAATAATAAAGTTGTCACAAGCAAAGTCTTAATTCAATGTTAAAAGTAATATAATAAATTACTCTATTGAGTAAAATAGTAATTATAATTAGGGGTGTAAATGAGCCAATTTATAAATAGTAACTGACCAACACTATATTTTCTTGAGCTTTGATTCTTTGATGATGCTTTGTGTATGTTGAACCTGAAATGTTAGTAGTACACTAGAAAAATATATATAATGTATAAAGCGAAAAAAATAAAATAAACATTTACTAATATTTGTAATTATTAAAATATAAGATCGGGCTCCTAGATTGCAATAATAATTAGGAATTCAATCTACAATATCACTCTATCACTCATTATTACTAGTTAGAAAAGAATAAAAGCCAAAAATATAAAGATCAAAACTAAACCTATTCGACTTGGTCTTCCTTTATTAGATCCTGCCTCATTTCTAAAAACATACAAAAACTACAGAATGAGCTAATAGCTTAGCAAGAAAAGTTACCAGAACCTTCAATTGAAATCAATACATGATAATAAAAGCAATATGTATGTAACCATTCAATCTATATCAATATAAAAATATAACTGTAAGATCATGTAGTAGTCAATATAAGTAGTATCATTCATATGAGTAACATAAATTATTAAAAACAATATAATTCAGATCCAGTGACCAGAAACCATATAAAAGATCATTACATTTTGTCATTTCTACGAGTTACCTCAAACCAATGTACATATGTTATACGCATGTTGTGCAACATCAAGTATCAATCTATGTATATCGTGTATTTCTATTATATGCAATGCAACATGTATATTATATATTTCATATGTCATTATATTAATCTTATCAATCATATTAGTCTTGTCATATGCTTGTATTAGTCATACCCTATATCATATTCATATAACATTATATCATGTCATTTATGCAATTTATCATATAAATGCATGTCACATACATATGTAAGCAGGGTAGGAAATCTGGCTACATGTGATATTTTCTTGTATCAAGTCCTATGGGCCAATCCTTTAAGAATCAGGCTCAATCATATTAGTCATCTTGCGAGAAATCAATCTCATCACATATCATAAATTAGGTGGCTTTCATTTAAGAAGTTGTCATTTCATGCTCATTTGCGTATTATATCATATTAGTAAATCTCATTGTACATTTTTTTTTTTTCATATCACTTAGGATTACACAACAGACATCATTCCAATGGGTCACTTCACTCTAAGGATTTGCCCAGCACATCTCAGCATATATGATGCCCTTGTGATGTCTAAAGACCTTCGGGAGACGTTGATCCAAGCTCTCAAGGACCCTGAAAGATATGAGGCATATTTTGCTGAACGAAACTTGACTGAGGTCTTGCAAGCTCGGAATGAGCCAATCATTACTTTTGCTGAGGATGATCTGATGCTGGGAACGGCAGATCATAACCGCCCTCTGTATGTTACAGCGGAGAGCGACGGTATGATGATCAGTCGGATTTTGATCGATCCCGGATCTTCTGTAAATCTTATGAGCCTGAAAGCATTAAGCCCACTTGCCTATCTTCATATATAGGATAACATTTCTACAACCAACTTAAATTAATCATTCATTTTCAGCCATCATTTCTTGCTTACATACATTTTATATCATGTATATCAAACTAATAGACATTAAATACACATCATATGCAATGCTCATAACATGTAAACCTATTCAATATACTCATCGGTATGCATGTAATATGCTAAAAATTCATGTTGGACCATATGAATAGTAAATTAGTGCACATTATATATTTCATGCCCAAATGCAGTACATTTGACTCCTAGTTATTTTATACTTAATATTTCTCTACTCATTTCAATTAAAATAACATATAAGCAGAATTACCTAATGAAAATTCAATATAAGCCAGTGAAAATATTAAGGGGCCATATATATCACATATAAAATGTTACACGGTGTAAAATTACTAAAATAAGTGATATTACATTTTTATCAATTTTAGATAGGGAAAATATAGGCAAAATATAAAAATCATTGAAAATGATGTAGGGTTATATGATTACTTACCATGATCAAAACAATTTTATCAACTAGAGTGATGAAAAATAAAAGCATGATCCTCGCTTTCTCTCTATTTCTCTCTCCTCTCCTCTCTCTTCTCTCACCCAGCTAAGGAAGGAATGCGAGGAATAGATGGGGTGGTGAGGGTTTAATAATAATGATAATTGATATTTTATTAAACAAATAATTTTTTTGACCCATCGTTATAGCACTCTAGACCCCAACGCCACAACATTGTCATATTTTCTCAAAAACTTGAGAGATTGGCATCGCAATGCTCACTCAACCAAATTTCATGAAATTTAATCAAATTAAATTTGGGATTATTACAAGTGATTTGATGGCAGTTCGATGATAGATATTGAATTGTGGTGGTCCAATGACGATGGTTAGATGACCATGGTTTGACTGTAACAATCGAGTGGTGGCTAGATGGTGCTCTAGGATTCTTGAAGCATCTAAGCTCTCTTGAATCTCAAACAAATGGCCCCCTTCGTATAGAAAGTGTAGATATATTAATAGTATTGAGAGTAGTATGCTCCGTAAATATAGCTAAATTTTGGAACGCTCCATCAAAAGACCCACTGCACCCATATTAATTCTATCGATCATAAACGATCCTTTTAGTTTTATGTGTCTTAATGATATCGAAGTTAAGTGATGTTGGGCTCCTTAAATTTGTCTTGCCGAGTTGTTCAATTTGATTACAAGCACACGAGATGTGGAGATTATTTAATCCTTCAATTAACATCCCAAAATTTTTAATTATGATTCAAATGCTAGATTTGGGCTCATTCAAAATGGAATTGGATGATCATGAAAATGAATATACTATTAGAAAAATAATGACTATTTCAAAATTTTAACAGCGTTTTTAATGAGTTGGATTATAAAGATTTTAATGAACCTGTTCAAAAAAATGAGTTGGATCTTGTTTGGTTTATGAGCTTTAAAATTCCCAATTTCGCTTTATTTGCTTTCCGAATAGGAATAGTTCAAATCAAGCCTATGATTGTGTTAAACTATTGGTGTTTGCAAAGAATTGGCTTTCGGAAACGGCCTTAGTTGTGAAGCAGCTATGCTTTATAAATTAAATAAAAGGCTCTTTATTGCAGAAGTAGAAGCAGAAGCAGAAGTGGAATAAGCTGTTTGTTTGAGGATATCAAGAGTGCTCGTTTAAGATATCTCGGGTATATTGTTCAAAGTAATGATGAAATAGATGGGAATATTATTTGTAGAATTCAAGTTGGATGGTTGAAGTGAAGGAATGCATCGGACTTATTGTGATAGAAAAGTACCCCTCAAACTTGAGGGGGAATTTTATAAGATGGTGGTGAGACCTACAATGCTTTATGGCGTAGAGTGTTGGTCATTAAAAGAGAAACATAAATTTGAGTTAAGCGTTGCAAAGATGAGGATGCTCAAGTTGATAAGTGGCTTTACACTTAGAGACGGAATGTAAAATGAGTATATGCTTGAAAAGGTAGGAGTTGCTTCATTGGTAGGCGGATAATATTAGAGATGGTTGTCTTTGATGATTTGGTCATATAAAATGCCGACCTTCTAATAATCAAATTAAGAGAGTAGATATATTATATTTGATCTATGTTAGGAAAGGTACTGAAAAGACTTGATTAGAAAGTGTTGTTGTATATCTAACTCATCTTAAATTTATTTTAGTTCAATCCCTAACATGAAGCTTATCCCCTATGAAGATTAGATCAGCTTCTTCATGCTAGTTTCCTTATATTTTTATTGACATTTTAAAATTTTAAAAATCATCTACAAAGTGGGTGGGTTGGAGTTTAGAACTTAATAAAATGTCCATCTAAACCTTTTTTTTCTTTTTCAAATTCTAATTATTAAATTAAATTACATGTAAACCAGCCCCATATATATATATAGTTGTGGGCTAGAATATTCGCGGCGGTAGAGATATATAAATTTTAACATATTAGCTTTGTACAAAGATCCAGCACACAATCAAATAAAAAGAGATGGTGTATTATTTATAAGAGACACCAAGATTTTTATGTGGAAACCCTGAAAAAAGAGGAAAAAACATAGAGTTTTGCCCAGTTTGAATGAATCCACTAGTATTTGTAGTCAATTATAAATGAGACCCTTCCTTAAGAGGAAGGTCTTGGTTTGATATAATATATATACATCATACAGAGTGTGTTACACTGTGAAAATTAGAAATATCAGAATTGATGAGTTCGTTTGGTCGGCGCCTCGGCGAGACCATAGGCGGCTGGCGATGGAGGTCGGAAGGACCGTAGTCGGCGAGCGATGAAGGTCAGAAGTATTGTAGTCGGCGGGCGACGGAGGTCGGAAAGACCGTTGTCTAACAATGAAGGTCAGAAGGACCGAAGTCGGTGAGCTATGAAGGCCTGAAAGACCGTAGTTTAGTGAGGGTGGTCGGAAAGACTGTAGTCGACGGGTGATAGTGGTCGGAAGGACCATAGTCGGCGGGCGACGGAAGTCGAAAGGACCGTTGTCATATGACGAAGGTTGGAAGGATCGTAGTCGGCAGGTGACGGAGGTCGAAAAGACTATTGTCTGACGATAGAGGTCGGAAGGACCATAGTAGGCAGACGATAGTGGTTGAAAAGACCGTTGTATGTCAAAAGAGGTTGGAAGAACCGTAGTCGACATGAGACAAAGGTCGGAGTGACCATTGTCAGGAGACGGAGGTCAAATGGACTGTAGCTGGAGGGGAGTGATTCAACAAAGGTCAAGCGGAGGTTCGACAACTCTCGACGGCTTGACAGTGATTCGACGAAGGTTGAACTAAAGTTTAGTGGCCCTCGTTGACCAAGTGGAAGTCCAGCGGCGGTCGGCAGCCGGGTGGAAGTCCAAGGGGGTTGGTGACCGGGTGTAAGTCTGGTGGCGGTTGGCGGCCAATCGGTGGTCCGAAAATGGTCGGGCTAAAGTCTGGTGATGGCCGGGCAGAAGTTTGGTAGTGATTGAAGGCCGAGCGGTGGTCCGACGGTAGTAGACAGAGGTTCACTAGCGGTGGTGTTGGAGCTCTTGAAGCCTCATAGCTCTCTCCAATCTCTAGCCAAAGATCCCCCTCATGTAGGGAGTGGGGGTCTTTTTATATATTTTTATGAGTGGCACACCCCGTAAATATAAAAAAGATCTGAGGCATGCTTGAATTGCTCCATCATATGGCTCGAATTGATTCTCCCGATTATAGAGAGTTTTTTAATAGTTTAAGTGCCTTAATGATATCATAATTCAGCGATCTTGGGCTTATTGGATTTGTCTCGCCTAGCCGCTCGATTTGAATATAAGCATGTCATATTTCGATATTATTTTGTCATCCAAATAATATTTTTAACCTTCCAAATGTGGTTCGGTCCCCTAATTTGGACCCATTTGCGCTTAGATTGGACCGATTTGGGTGTTATTGGGTTGGTCTTTCTGAGACGTTCTATTTGACAGTAAGTATATTGAAATTGGAATTTATATGGTTCCGAATTTAATTTTGAAGTTTTCAACTTAAATATTTCTTGAGATTCGTGCTCGATCAAAGCAATTTTTGATAGTGTGTGTGTGTAATTAATATAAAAATATATATAAAAATATAATATATTATATAATATATATATATTTATATATATATATATATATATATATATATATAATATTTAAAATTTCATATTTATTCATATAATATCTAAATCACATCAAAATAAATACATAAAATTTTTATTCCATCTTAGATAAGTTAATGTTGATAATATTATGGGTATAATTTTAAGAATAAAGTGCTATATAAATAAATATAAAAATCTATGTGTTAAATATGTAATTATATTACAATTTAAAAAATTGTATAAAATTCCGAGAGGATGAAAATAGCTATATTTTTTTTTCTTGTTCTGAATATGTGTGCATGAGATCTACTTATATTAGTGAACAATTATTTGTTGATTACTAATTAATTTCTTGATTTTGATTTAATATTATATAATTAAAATTCATCTTTAAAAAAATGCATTTATTTTTATTTGGTTTCAACAAAAATGTTAAAAATTGAACATTTTGATCATGTCAGCTCATAATTGATTGATTAATTAATTAATTAATGATTAAGATCAAGTCATTTCAAGGCTAATAAGTTATAAAATGATTGTCATCATAGGGATGATAAGTTGACAATTAGTATATTCTCACCTCTAAACCCTGTCTTCATCATAGCGATGCGCCAAAATTAAAAAAAAAAAATCATATAAATAAAAAAAAGCAGTCGACCCTTCCGCTCGAATTTGGTCTCACTTAAGTTCGTTTGGAATTGCTTCTTACCGCATCTTAAAGCAGTTTTCTATTATAAAAATTTTATTTTTTATACTAAAAAGTTACTTTAATAATCGGTAAGAAAAAAGCTACTTTAATAATCGATAAGAAAGCAATCCCAAATGAAACCTTAGGTGTTTTTGTGACAACTTTGCTCTCTACTTTTTTACTACTTACAATAAATTTTTATACTAAAAAGTTTATTTTGAAAGTAGTGAAAAAAAATATGAGAAAAGAAAGGGAAGGAAGAAAATGAGGAGAGGAAAAAAAGAGAAGCAGAGTTGTTTAGAAAGACTGATGTTTTGAAGAAAGAAATCCAGAAGTTATGCATGAGGACCTCATTCATTAGGTGAGATACTCAATTTTCATTTAGGCTTTGTTTGGGATGCCTTTCTTGACGTCTCTTAAACGCATCTTTTTAGTACAAAAAATTTAACTTTGTACTAAAAAGCTACTTTAAGAGGCAACAAAAAAGCAACGAAGCCTTTGTGATTCATAAGATTACTTTTCTTGTTGTTATAAGAATATTGTAGTTGCATGTATATATTATAATTCTTGATGTAATGCCTTTAAATGATTATATAATAATATATTGCTTATCAGTTATCATTTTGCTGGTTATATCTCTATCACTTTATGTTATACCTATTAATTTAATCTTTTTATAATTAAACTATATTATGTTTAATGCGTTTTGGAATATTCACGGCGACAGAGAAATATAAAGTTTAACATCCTAGCTTTGTCCGAAGATCCAGCACGCAGTTATATAAGAGAGAGGGTGCAACATTTATAAGACACACTAAGATTTTTACGTGAAAAATCCTGAAAAGGGGAAAAACTACGGGGCCTGACCCAATTTGAATGAATCAACTATTTTTTGGAGTCGATTACAAATGTGGTCCTAAATTGGGGGAAGGCCTTGGCTTAATGTAACAAATATACATCATATAGAGTGTGTTACATGGTGGAAATAGGAAGAATCATTGTTGTCGTGTTTGGTTGGTCGGAAGAACCATAGTCGGTAGGCAACGAAGGTTAGAAAGAACTTTGTTTGACGATAAAGGTCGGAAAGACTGTAGTCGGCGGACAACAAAGGTCGGATTGATCATTGTCTCGCGACAGAGGTCGAAATGACCATAGTCGGTGGGCAACGGAGATCATAAAGACCGTTGTTTGGCGACGGAGGTTGGAAGGACCGTAACCGTCGGGCGACGGAGGTCGGAAGGATCGTAGTCGGCGGGCGACAGAGGTCATAAAGACCGTTATCTGGCGGCGAAGGTCGGAGAGGCGATGGGGGTCGAGAAGGACCGTTTATGGAGACAAAGGTTAGAAGGATAGTATGCGGCGAACAATAGTGGTCAGAAAGACTGTTGTCTAGTGAAGGAGGTCGAAAGAACCATTGACAAGCGGAAGTCCTGCATCAGGTAGAAATCCAACGACGGGCAAAATTTTATCATAATTTAGAAGTCCAACGAAGGTCCGACGACGGGCAGAAGTTCTACGTTGGGTAGAAGTCTGATGAAAGTCTGACAACAGGCAGAAGTTCGGCGACGGGTAAAAGTCTGGCGATTGGTAGAAGTTAGGCGTTGGGTAGAAGTCTGATGAATTAAAGTCCGATGACGGCAGAAGTCCGATGACAAGCAGAAGTCCAACGTCGGGTAGAAATCGGACGACAAATAGAAGTTTGGTGTTAGGTAGAAGTTCGACGAAAGTTCGATGACGAGTATAAGTCTAGAGACAGACGGATGTCCAGAGATAGAAAGAAGTTCGGTGTCAGGTGGAAGTTTGACGCGAGTCTGGCGATGGGAAGTCAGGCGTCGGTCAGTGGTCGAGGAGGAGTTTGATGGCAAGAGAACTCTTCCTTCTATTCCTTGTCTTACTTCTCTTCTTGTTTGGGCCCCTTCTTCCTCCCCCCTTCTAATGAAGAAAGATGGGATTATTTATAGTTTTCAGAGAATGATATGACCAATAAATAAGGAGGAGATCAAGGGCGAATTAGGAGTGGTTTGAATGGACAGCCGATGTTGATCCCCTATCATAGATCGTTTACTTGACATTTAAATGTCTTAATGATATCAAAATTTTACGATCATGGGCTAGATTCAACAATAAGCATGTCACATTTGGAAACCGTTTGGTAATCCAAATTATGGTTTGAACCTTCCAAATGCGATTCCGGTCTTTGATTTGGACTCATTTGGGTTCAAATTGAGTCGAATTTGGTTTCGTTTGGTTCATATTTCCGAGACGTTCAGTTCGACTATAAGTTTGCTAAGATTGAGTTCATATGGTCTCCGATTTAATTTTTGAAATTTCTAACTTGATTTTGCCTCGAGATTTGTGCCCGATCAATATAATTTTTATGATATATCAATGTTATATCTGCTATGATTGTACCCTATTGTAATAATCGTACAATCTGATTTGCTCAAGCCGTTCGATTACGCTATGTTTTATCTACTTTGTTAAAACTTTATCAGAACCAAATTTGAACCGTGGAGTAGCCTTATTCAAATTTTATTCAAAGCATGATAGAGCCTTATTAGAATTATGTCAATGCCTTATTCAAATCCTTAATCCTCATCAAACCCTATCCAGAATTTGTTTGAATTCTATTCAAATCTTATTTAAACCCCGTTTTATCATTATTTAACCTATGATTGAACATTTCTTTGAATCAAAATTTAAATAAGGGTTAAACATAATTGAAAAAATTCGGAATCTTTATCGAATATGGTCTCAATCTTGACCAAATTTTATTTGAACCTTATTTAACTCTTGTTCAATTTGATATATATATATATATATATATATATATATATATATATATATATATATATATATATATATTTATTTGGTCCTCATCTTATTTATTTGGAAGCCTTATCTGAATTCTTGCTTATTTGGAGATAAAGGTGCAAAAGAGTCATCGCGAGTCAAATCCCAAGATCAAAGTTGATCTCGAACTCAAGTAGAGCTCGACTCGCCGCCGAAAATGAGCACATCAAGCGGTTCAGTTCTGCCTTCGCACACGCCGCTATTTCCGTCGTTAGCATGCAGTTCCGCATCCCGCATTCTCTTTGGCGGTTCGCACAAGGCCCGCGCTTCCCCCTAGTTTGGCCATCAGCCTTCCGCGGACCATGTCACAGCCCACCCATGTTCTGTCTTCCGCCTTTGCTTTTGCACTTTTGCGTTTCTGCGAGCCACTTGATGTGTAATCGAGTCAAATCTTTCACAGTTCAAACTTAAGCTCGATAATCAAACAAGTTCAAGATTCTACTCGAGCTCGAAACTCGATAAGATCAACTCGCAAGCTCGTTAATGAGTTGGGCTCGAGCAGGCACATGAGTTAGCTTGATTAATTTGTAGGCTCATCAGTCAGCTTGGTTCATTTGCACCATTTTTGGAGACCATTTTTTACCTTTAACTTGTATGCACTCAATTATTCTGAGTGTAGGAGGAATAAAATTTTAATTATTATTATTATTATTATTATTATTATTATTATGAACAATAAATATTTATTATTTTAAAACTATCTGGTGCAAAGTATTTTTCTTACAATAATATTTATTATAAATTTATATATCAATTTTAAAAAAAAATATTCATTTTTCAAAGGAATCTATAATATATATCAACTTTCAAAAAAATTTATTTTTATATAAATTTATTTTCTGAATAATCATAGTTGTGATTTTGTTTTAATAATCATAGTTTTATTTAGGATTGTCAAAATAGATTAATGGATCGGATTCGGGTCTGACCTGAGTCTAATCGATATGAATCCTATCCTTTTAATAAACAAGTCAAAAAGACTGACTCGAATTATACCCATTAACCCATTTTGGTTAAATTTTTTTTTTCTTATAACTTTAGGTTATTTGATAAAAAATAAGAAAATCATATCCATAAGCAAAAGGATTTAAGAAAAAAAATATTAAATTGTTCATCTTTGAGTCAAAAATGAGTTTTTGGTCAACTCAAACACAACCCATTTAATAATTTGGTCGAAATTTTAGACTTGAACCGATCCTATTATTAAATAAGTCAATTCGAACATGAATTTTTACGGTTCGGATCGACAGATCAGATCATTTATTGACACCCATAATTTTATTTTAATATAATTTTTTATTACTTTCAAATTTTTTCGATAAAAAATAACTTTTCATAATTAAATTTTCTAAGAATTTGCTAGCTCTAAAAAATGCTTTTTCAAAAACAAATTAAAAAAATTCTCTAAATAATTTAAAATTATTATTATTTCATAATGATCCCATAATATTTTATAAGTAGTTGACAACTACAACCATCTCAAACATATATCTTTTAAAGACCACAATCTTTCCTTAAAAACTAACCCACCTTTATAGCTCCCAAAGCTAGGCCTCACCAAACCCACCATGCCTTCTCCTTCCTCCCTCCAATGGCTTAGTCTGGTAGCCACCATATGGCTACAAACTATCAATGGAGCCAATACAGACTTCCCTGTCTACTCCTCACAGCTGAAACAACTCCTCTCCATCTCCCAAGTCCAGCTGAACAACCTGGCCTTTGCTTCTGATGCCGGTAAACTCTTCAGCTGGCTTGCCGGCTTCGCAGTCACCTATCTTCCTCTCAGACTCATCCTCTTCATTGGTGCAGCCTTCAGTCTTCTTGGCTATGGCCTCCAATACCTCTTTTTAACACAAAAAATCACTCACCTCTCATATTGGCAAGTGTTCCTTCTCACAGCTCTATCAGGCAATGGCATATGCTGGATTAACACTGTTTGCTATCTCATCTGCATCAGAAACTTCTCTTCTTACAGCAGAATTGCTGTAGGAATCTCAACCAGTTTTGTTGGTTTGAGCGCTAAAGTATACTCTGACATAGCTGATGCAATCTTCCACCCTGAAAACAAAGCTAAGGCTTATCTGCTTCTAAATGCAGTTTGTCCTCTTCTTGTTGCTGTTGTTACTTCACCTGTTATTAGAGAAGATTTGAACACAGGAGAAGAAGAAAAACATGGAGCTTTTATGGTTATGTTTGTGTTAACTATTGCAACAGGAACTTGTTCTTTTCTTGGCAGCATTGGTCCTGTATCAACTTGGTTTGGGCCAAGAGAACTTGTGATCAGTATGGCTTTTCTTCTTGTTTCCCCAGCACTTATCATCCCTGTTTATGCCATGTTTAAGGGGAGGAGTTGGGATAAGGTGAAGAAAGTTTATGAGCTAAGTGTTGAGGAAGGTAGAGGAGGAGGAGGAGAAGGAAGAAAGGAAGCATTAAAGGGAGAAATGAAGGAAGAAGTTGGTTTCAAGGTGATGATGAGAAAAATGGAGTTTTGGCTGTATTTCTTCAGTTATATGTTCGGAGCAACAGTTGGAATGGTGTTTCTGAATAACTTGGGACAGATTGCAGAGTCTCGTGGGCTCTCTAATGCAACTTCTCTTGTCTCGTTGGCTTCTTCTTTTGGCTTTTTTGGAAGGCTGATGCCATCTTTAATGGAATATCACTTATCAAAGTAAACTTTGATTTTTTTTTTTATTGAGTTTGTCATACTTCTCTCTCTTCTTCATTTCGCATAGTTCAGTACTATATATGTTCTCTAAAGAAAAAATTTATTTATTTTTAACCTTTTTATGTACTTCATAATTTCGCATTTGCTGTTTGATTTCAATATAATTTATAGGTAGTTTAATACTTTAATTTAAGAAATGATTATAAATGCTTTTTTTTTTTTTGACAATTTCTTACTAAACACTTATAAAAATATTAATAATAATTCAATTCACATCTTTACAGTCATATATGTAAATAATAATAATAAGCAGTATTTACATGCATATTATAAATTTTTTATATATTTATTATCATGCACGCATGTATTTTGATGTGATTTGAATACTAAAGTGATATATAAATAAATATAAAAATTTAGGCGTCATATATGTAAATAGTTTTAATTTGTGATATTTATGCAAATCCCCCTAATAATAATATTATTATACTTACTGCACCAGCTCATGCAATATTTGATCTTTCTTCTTCCAACTTTTGCAGAAAAGGATACACTGATTCAAGCCCAGGTATTATGGCAACTATGATGGTTCCTATGGTGCCTGCCTTCTTCTTCCTCCTCCTCAACTCAAGTAATCTCATTTTATACACCAGCGCTGCTGTCATTGGAGCTTGCTCAGGGTCAATAACCTCAATTGCTGTCTCTGCAACAACTGAACTATTTGGAACAAAAAATTTTGCAATAAATCACAACATTATTATAACAAACATTCCAATTGCATCTTTCCTCTTTGGTTACTTGGCCGGTCTTCTTTATCAAAGGCAGGGAGGAAGCAATAGTTGTATAGGAACTGACTGCTATAACAAAACCTTCATCATTTGGGGTTGTGTTTCTTCATTGGGAACACTTCTTTGTACAGTACTCTTCATCAGAACTCGCAGAGTTTGTTGTAAATTAGAAGAAAATGCAGATATTTAAACTGAAATACAAACAGCATCAGAAACTTGTTACTGGTTTTTGAGCTTTTATTTGTTTCAATTTCTGTTTAAATATGAGCATTTATCTTTTAATTTTTATTATTTATTTTTTCATTCTGATAATAAAAAATCTGATATTAATATAATAATTTTTTTGTGCATGGTAATAAACTAATAATCCATGCCATTCGTGACTACTTCAGAAAGAGGTGATGGTGACTTAATTCTTGATGTGAGCATTGTGAAGACACAAGTGGTGCACCTCCTGCACATGGCCAGTTCACCCACTGCACCACATCAGCAAAGGCTCAATCCACTACTTAGTGCACAGTTGCTTAGACTGCAACTAACGGCCAGTAACGGTCCTACACTCATTACTTCACTTTCTACTCTATGTCTCTATATATGGTGTAACGAAGGAATCGGAAAATACAATGAGAAAAGCATACAGTAGAGCTCCTTCTTGTTTCTACTTTTCTTCCTTACTAATCTTTTCCAGGTTCATCATGGTATCAGAGCTAAAGTAATCCTCTCCTCCCTTTCCCATGGCCAAACAAGAGTCTTCCTCTACAGCGCCTCCGTCTTCCCTTCTGGCTTCAAGGCCAGAACCAATCTCAACGGTGACAGCAAATGAGATTATCATACCCGCTTCCCTCAAGTTCCTGATGACAAACCTAAAGCTTCTCATTCCCAACCAGCTCACTAGTGAAAACTATCCAATCTTGCGGCACCAGATTCATCAACTGTTCACCGCAAATGGTTACGACGGACATTTGTCCGGCAGCGTCGTCAAACCATCTCTTCTTCCCACCAGAGCAAACTCGACAGAGGTTCGTCTTTGGAACCTCGTCGAACAGAACCTGGTTTCAGCCCTCCTCTCCACCATTTCCCGTGCCGTGCTGCCCTACAATCTCACACTCAAGTCTGCCAGTGAGATCTAGTCTACGCTCGAACTGCGTCTTTAGCCCACCAATCGCTTACGCGTGATTCTGTGACGACCCAGGCATCCATAGTGAAAGGATTTGTCTGACATTCTGATCGAACTCCATTCCAGTTGCCTTGCTCGGACCTGAAATTGTTAACCACATATAATGAGCTTAAATAGCCCAGCAGGTCACCAAAGCCTACAACTGAAATCAAAGCATGGTACTGCTATCAATATGCATGTTAGTCAATCAAATCCATAACAGTCAATGGCCAATGAGTCTATGCAGCGGAAATCAAATCAGTAGTCAATGCAGTACGGAAATCAATAGTCGATGAAATCAAGTCTATCAATGCAGCAGCGGGAAAATCAATAAACCAAACTCAATCAATACCCATCAATCTCGAAGAAATCCGTACACAGAAGAAAATCAATCAATCAGTCAAATCAGTCATCTCAAATCAATGCTGTCTATTCGATGAAATCAATCAAAAAAAACGATACAATAACGATCAATCTATCCTAGCAATGAGTCAATGCAGTAAGTCAAAATAGTGCAGAAATAATAGTATCAATGAGTCTATAGACAATACTATCAATAAATCTATAATATCCATGTCCATATCAATGCTCAATAGTTTCCATGCTCAATATCAATCAATGTAATCGTACAGTAAAAGAAAAGCCGTCAATCCAGTCAAATCAATAAAGCAGAAATCGATAAAGCAGTAAATCCGAATGTCAAGGCTGTACACATGCAATACAATAATACTTAACAAGTACAATCACTGGCTATGTTGCTGTTGTAGAATCCATAGTGCTGTTGTAGATATCCGTACGTTGGTTTCAATAAAATTAAAGAGTCGTCACTCTATTGCCCGTCGGCCGCCTGTCGGCATATCTATAAGAACTCCTTATGACTCCCATCCATATATCCATAATCAATGTTTAAAGAAAAGCCCGTCGGCCCACCATCCTGTACAGGTCAATTCAATCTCCAACCAACGTTCAACCAGGTTCCACTTGTGTTCCAGTATCAATAATCAATCAATAATCAATTCAATAGTCAATATTAAAGCAATCATATCAATATTCACATTCATATCTATTCAATCTATCAATCTCAGAAAAATCGGAAATCGTACGAAATTTTGGCAGCGTAACGGCAGTCTATCAAATTTACACAAAAATCCTACAAAATCACAATTCACCAAATTACAATAGAATGTTCACGACAACAATATAAGACTATTCTTCTACTGAATCCATATCAAATAACATCATGATATTTTTCTATTCAATTAAAATCGCGTAGAACCCATTCTGACCGGTAAAATCATCGTAGAAAGTACTCAAATCGTGTACAATATTCATATCTATAACATATTAAAAGTTGTGCGATGAAAGTTGTGTCAATACAAAATCAGGTCCAAAATTCGACTACGAAAACACAAAACAGAACACAACTCGATCAAAAATCAATATATCTGAAAACAGAAATAGGATTCGGAGTCCTTATCGCGAGATCTTCAATTCTTTCAACAGTGGCGACGGACGAAAAGCGCTCCGCGGCCTCCGAAATCCAAGCTTTCTTCTCTTTTCCTTTCTCTTTCTCTCTCCTCAGATATTTTTGTTTTATAAAATGATTTTCTCTCTCCTCAAAACGAGCTGATTTCCTTATATCATTAGCCTGATCGGCCCGGCCGATCGCCACATCGTCCTGGCCGATCAGAACAAAATCAAATCGGCCCGGACGATTCCTCAGGCCGATAATTTCAATTTTGCTCTCTAGATTCTTGTCGTATCTGATCGTCCCAGGACGATCCAAAATCGGCCTGGACGATCCAGTCCAGAAATCATTCCAGAAAACA
This sequence comes from Dendrobium nobile, assembly GCA_022539455.1. Lineage (NCBI taxonomy): Eukaryota > Viridiplantae > Streptophyta > Magnoliopsida > Asparagales > Orchidaceae > Dendrobium > Dendrobium nobile. The sequence continues at coordinate 17,120,792 of CM039723.1, forward strand.
CTCCAGAAATCAGCCGTTTTCAATGCACTGATCGGCCTGGACGATCTCAATATCGTCCCGGCCGATCCTGGGAGGAAAATCTAATTCAGAGAGGAACAGTAATGGAACGAGATCTCACAGATTCAGCTCAAAAATGAGCTATATCATGTTCAGATGTGAGACCTTTCCATGGTGCAGCACCTAGACAAGATCAAATCCCTAGCTTGTAGATAACATTGCAGCAGCCGGATCCCTTCTAGACCCCAAGGAGATCATCTTGCATATCCTAAACGGATTGCCACCCTTCTACAACCCCTTCAAAACATTCATCCGCACCAGTCAACTCCCAATTAATTAGGACATGCTTTACACCCAGTTATGCAGCGAGGAGATACACCAGCAATTTGAAATCAATCGGGAGCTAACGCCGGCATCCGACAATGCGGCCCTCTACACGTCTCACAAAACCTCCTCTCGCGGTCGATCCCCTGCTCGAGGTTCCAGGGGCAGAGGAGCTCCCTTCAGACCAAATGCCCCCTTCAATCGTCCCACCGGCGATACGCCTCGACCGACCTGCCAAATCTGTGGCAAGTAGGGTCATGTAGCCTCAGCGTGCTGGCATCGCTATAACTCCTCTTACATGCAATCTCGGCTCAAACCCCGCACTCAGAGCGCTTTTTACTGACTCTCTGCCGACCTCGCCTAACGACTGGGTGTTGGACTCAGGTGCCACTGCACACCTCACTCCAGAAGCCTCAAACCTGCTCCACTCCAATCAGTACACGGGATCAGACACCATCTCGACGGCCAATGGCAGCTCACTTCCCATTCACCACACCGGCCAAGGCCTTCTTCCGTTACCTGATTCCAGCCATAAGCTCTATCTACATAAGTTACTTCATGTCCCTTTACTCTCTCACAATCTTCTCTCAATTCACAAACTAACTAGTGATAATAATTGTTCCATTTCATTCGACTCCACTGGATTCTTTATCAAGGACCTCCTGGACAACAAAATACTCACCCGTGGACACTACCGTGACAATCTCTACTTCGTCCCCTCTCCCCCGACCACCTCCCAGCGCAGAAATCTCCAAGCTCTACACTCCACCACCTCCACTACAGCAACATGGCACGCACAGCTCGGTCATCCCAACATCAGGACCCAACAACTTCTCTCCAAAGCATTTCCCTCTTTATGTATTCCCTCTTCTCCTAGTCAATGTATCTCATGTAATGTGGCTAAAAGCCACAAGTTATCCTTCTCCCTTAGCTCTACTCATGTAATTAAATCGTTTATGTTAATACACTCTGATGTTTGGGGTTCGTCCTCCGTTCCCTCCAAAAATGGCTATCGCTACTACCTCCTCTTCATCGACGACAACACCAGATACATCTGGCTCTACTTCATGCACACAAAAGCTGAAACTCTAACTAATTTTAAAACCTTTCATGCTTTAGTTCAAAATAAATTCAATTCCAAAATACACACATTGCGCTCGGATGGGGGAGGGGAGTACACGAGCCAACTATTTCGGGAATATCTCACTACTTACGGCATCACTCACCAGTTCTCCTGCCCTTACCCTCCCGAACAGAATGGTACCGTAGAGCGAAAACACTGTCACTTACTTGAGACTACACGAGCCTTACTACATCAAGCTCATCTTCCTCATCACCTGTGGGCCGACGCTCTCCTCACAGCCAACTACCTAGTTAACTGCCTACCCTCCAAGAGCATTCAACATCAAATCCAATATCAACTCCTCTACAATCAACCTCCCAATTATTCCTATCTCAGAACATTCGGGTGCTTATGCTTTCTGGTTGCAACCAACAACACCGTCCAAGCTATATCCACGGTCCCAAGAATGCGTCTTTCTCGGCTATTCTCCCTCACACAAAGGCTATTGATGCTTTAATCTAAAAAACTCCAAACTCCACATTTCCAGGCATGTTATCTTTCACGAATCTATCTTCCCATTTCAACAACAGCTCTCTCCCTACCCCACGCAAACTCCATCCACTCCCATGTATACCTCCCCTTCCCTACTCTTACCCACTTCTACCACTACCACAACACATGCATCCATATCACTCGCAACTCCAATTGGCTCGTCCACTGATAACTTACCCCAGTCTCCACCCTCATACACCCATTCCCCTTCAGTACAATCCCCGTCTACCCAATCCAGCCCCGATCCTCCCGCAACTAAACAACCCCCTATCCGTCCAGCTCCTCATATTTCCACTCATCCTATGCAAACCAGCCTCAAGTCAGGAATTTACCGTCCCAAATAGGTACTAGACTTTCTCACACTCACCAACTTCGCCTCTACCCCTTTCACCTATACTCAGGCCTCATAATTCCCTCACTGGCGAGCTGCCATGTACGATGAGTTCATCGATCGCACTTCAAAAGCAGGGCACCTGGTCCCTCGTCCCACCTCCCTCGAATAGCACTATACTCGGCTGCAAATGGACTTTTAAGATCAAACATAACTCAGATGGCTCGATCGAGAGATATAAGGCTAGACTTGTAGCTCAAGGATTCAATCAGAAGTATGGCATCAATTATCGGGAAACCTTCAGTCCGGTCGCCAAAATGCCTACTACACTACAGGAAAATCCCATATTACCGGCGGACGAAATCCGCCGGAAAACTTAGATATTCCGACAGAAATTTAAGTTTCCGGCACACGTTTCGGCGAAAATTCATACGCCGGTTTTGGTCGCGTCGATAAATTATTTCCAGCACAAATTTTGCGTCGAAAATGTCTCCGACGCAGTTTCCGACGAATTACCGAGGGAAAAACGGATTGTTATCGACGTTAAAAGACATCTTAATTCCGGCGCCATATGCGCTGGTAATTAGCGTCGCATTATGCGCCGGCCATTACCAGCAGATAAAACGCTGCAAGGTGTGCGTAGAAACCCCACGAACTTGCTTGCGATGCAAAGTATACGCCGGTATTTACCGGCGGACTTTGCGCCGGTACAGGCGCCGGTAAGTTCCGACATAACAAAGACGACGGTACATACGATACGATTCGTTGTATCGTCTTTTCCGGCGAACTTCCGGCGCAAAATCTGCCGGAAACCTGTAGCATTGACAAAAAAAAAATTTTATTCCCAGCCAACAATCAAATTTCCACACCTGCAAACCTATACAAATATCAATTCTACAACATTTCAATTGTAACATTACAATATATCAACAATTTCAACACAGTTTCACAACAGTTTATAACATTAAAAGAAACAGTTCAGTACTAACAATCAACTAAAAACATCACATTAAAAGAAACTGTTCAATAAAACATGTTCACATAAATAAATAAGTTCATATAAACTAAATTAAACTACTCTGACTCCGTGGACTCCTCCTCAGGTGGAGCTACGTCTTTTTCACTCAACTCCTCCCTCATCTTGCGCATTTCATCCAACAACTGATTGTGTTGCTGAATACTTGTTTGAACCTGTGCTCGTAGAGTCTTCACCCATCCATCAGGTACTCGTAGAGTCTTCACCCATTCACAAATTGCTCTTTTTTGCTCTAAAGTTAATGTGAATGGAGCTTTGGGTTTGAGAAATTTTCCGGCTCCACCATCCTTTAATTCCAAAGTTTTCCTTCTACAAATCTCCTTTAAGTCCATCCTTGCTTTTATATTATCTTTCGATTTCTCTTTGATGTCTATAACTGTATAGAAAATATTATCAAAAATATTTTTCTCTATATGCATAACATCCAAGTTATGTCTAATCAAGTTTGTTCTCCAATATGGCAACGACCAAAAAATACTTTTCTTGGTCCAATTATGATTGACACCATATTCTGGCAATCTGATCTCAGCTAATGTTAGAGATTCCATTATGGTGGGCAAGAACTCTACTCTTTCAAAAATTTCTTCACTACTGAATCTTGGAGGAGGTTGAAACATCACTATTTTATTTTTAGTAAATACTTCTTTATTTCGCTTGAAAGGATGACTTTGAGGCAGAAACATTCGATGACAATCGAACCAAGTGTTCTTCCTACCATACTTTAAAGTGAATGATTTTGTATTTTCTATACAATATGGACAAGCTAACTTGTCTGAAGTGTTCCAACCTGAGAGCATACCATATGCAGGAAAGTCACCAATTGTCCAAAGTAATGCTGCTCTTAGTGTAAAATTCTGTTTGGTAGAGATATCATATGTACTTACTCCCTCTTCCCATAATAAACTTAAATCATCAATCAGAGGTTGTAAAAATACGTCAATCTTTAATTTTGGATTATGTGACCCTGGAATTATAAGTGATAGAAACATATAAGGAGTAGTCATACATAACTCTAGAGGAAGATTGTAAGGAGTGAGTATCACAGGCCAATATGAGTACGGTGTAGCCGACTGACTGAATGGAGTAAAACCATCTGCGCATAAACCTAATCTGACATTTCTTGGTTCTGCCGTGAATGTGGGATGTGTACGACCAAAGTGCTTCCAAGCCTCTGCTTCTGATGGATGTGTGATAACACCTTCTTGTGGAATGTGATCATTATGCCATCTCATATGTGTAGCAGATCTCATAGATGCATATAGCCCTTGTAGTCTCAGAATTATTGGAAAGTAGAACATCCTACTAACAGGCACATCCTTTTGCTTCCTTCTATTTCTAGATTTGGGTTTAAATCTTGGTGCATTGCAATGACGGCATACAATTTCTGTGATATCTTCTTTAAAGTATAACATGCATCCATTCATACAACAATCTATCTTTATGTATGTCAAACCAAGTTTGGAAACTAACTTCTTTGTCCGATATAGATCTGTAGGAATTAAATTATCTGTCGGATTGGTTTCTTTAAGCAGCCCAATGAATTGATTAAAATATTCACGAGCAACATTATATTCAGCCTTGATGCTTAACATCTTCACAGCAACAGATAATTCTGAGTGAGTCGTGCACCCTTTTCAGATTAGTTGCTGGGCAGCATGCAATAAATCATAAAAGTTTTGTGCCTCCGTATTCGGTAACTCTTCTGTATTTTGTTCAGTTTGAATTCCAGTTGCATCATAAACTAATTCCTCAAGATTTGGACGGATGTTTTCAGCCTCAGCAACATTACTACTTGTAGAAGGACCGCATTGATAATCAAATTGTGGCTCATACTCACCATGAGAAGTCCAATACAATTACCGTGGCATGAATCCTCTGCGATACAGATCAACAGTTACATCATCTGGTTCTAGGTGCACTAGATTTTTGTGTTTAGAACATGGACATCAAAACTTTCCTTCTGATATAAAGCTGGGCAGCTGTTTCGCTTGCTGAATGAAAAAGTTCACCCCATTGATGAATTCATCTGTTAATGTCTTTCAACCTTGAGATAATCGGTTATACATCCAACTTCTTTGATTTCTAATATCCATAACCTATATATAAGAGTAAAAAAGTAATGGATTTATATATATATCTAATTAGTAGATCCAAGATATTTAAAACGTGTTACACTTATTAATGACTTGATCGCCCAAAGTCACAATCCCCTCACTAGGTCTACTAACCACTAAAGCAAAAAGATATGGAGTAATGTTGATCTCCATAATCAAATTTTACCTTCAACTCCCTCTCTAGTCTTATCAACAAGAACAATATCATCAACAAAAAGCATGCACCAAGGTACATCCTCTAGCAAATATCTAGTGCTAACAACCATGACTAAAGCACAAAAAAATAGACTAATGTTGATCTCCATAATCAAATTTTACCTTCAACTCCCTCTTTAGTCTTATCAACAAGAACAATATCATCAACAAAAAGCATGCACCAAGGTACATCCTCTAGCAAATGTCTAGTGCTAACAACCATGACTAAAGCACAAAAAAATAGACTAATTTTGATCTCCATAATTAAATTTTACCTTCAACTCCCTCTCTAGTCTTATCAACAAGAACAATATCATCAACAAAAAGCATGCACCAAGGTACATCCTCTAGCAAATGTCTAGTGCTAACAACCATGACTAAAGCACAAAAAATAGACTAATGTTGATCTCCATAATCCAAGTTTACCTTCAACTCCCTCTCTAGTCTTATCAACAAAAACAATATCATCAACAAAAAGCATGCACCAAGGTACATCCTCTAGCAAATGTCTAATGCTAACAACCATGACTAAAGCAAAAAGATATGGACTAATATTGATCTCCATAATCAAAGTTTACCTTCAAATCCCTCTCTAGTCGACGTCTTATCAACAAGAACAATATCATCAACAAAAAGCATGCACCAAAGTACATCCTCTAGCAAATGTCTAGTAATAACAACCATGACTATAGCAAAAAGATATGGACTTAAGGCTAATCCTATATGTAATCCAACCGAAATAGGAAAGAAAAATGAAAACAAATACCTTCGGTGCCCTCCTCCGTGGCGCGCGACTAGGAAGGAGAGAGGCGTGCGCGACTAGGAATGAGGCTTGGCGATGTCTGGTGACCGTCGACGGCGAAGTCCGGTGACCGTCGACGGCGAAGTCCGGTGACCGTCGGCGACGTCTAACCACGGCGAGTGACGAACGGCGACAGGCGAAGCAGTCGAAGTGAGAGAATGGAAGGAAACGAATGATGGCCAGAGGGGTTCAGTTTCGAGAAATAGGGCTTGTACCGGCGGAACTTCCGCCAGTTTTGACGTCGCATCCGTCGGTATAATTTTCGATGTCTCATCTGTCGGTTATATTTCGTTGAGTTTAAATACGCCGGCGCAATGTCCGCCGGTAACGTACGCTGGAATTTTTCCGTCGTAACGTGCGACGGAAATGGTTCAAACATCCCTATACCGTCGGATTGGCCGGCGGAAACGGCGTCGGTAAATTTACGGCGTATTTTGCGCCGGAAATGTTGACGCAAAATTTCCGTCGACCAAATCTGACGGAGCCTGCGCCGTGTATTACCAGCCATAATTTTCTGCCGGAAAATCCGACGGTAATCGCGTGTTTTCCCGTAGTGTTATCTGGATCCTTTTCCTCATCTCCCTGCATTACCGTTGGCAGACCCTTCAATTCGACATTTCAAATGCATTCCTCCATGTAGATCTTCATGAAGACATATACATGAAGCAGCCGCTGGGGTTCATCGATAGAGATCTTCCCGATCACGTCTGCAAGCTCCATAAGACCATCTACAGCCTCAAACAGGCCCCAAGGGAATGGTACAATAAGTTTACCACCTCCCTTCTTGAATTTTGCTTTTGGTTCAGCAAAGCTGACCCCTCCTTACTCACCTTCAACAAAGCCAACACCAAGCTGTTCCTTCTGATCTATGTTGACGATCTCCTCATTACTGGAAACGACCAAGCCATCATAAATAAGCTACTCCAACACCTGAACCAGCTCTTTTCCCTCAAACAGCTTGGACCGATCTCCCAGTTTTTGGGAATTCAGGTCACCAGAACCGCAAACGGCCTCCTTCTTCATCAAACCCAATACGCTCTTGACTTGGTCACCTCCGCCGGTCTGCAACACAGCAAACCAGTTCTCACACATGCTGCTCTCAAGTCCACTGGCTCCAACACCGGACAGCTCTGCTCTGTATCCTGATCCTCATCAGTACAGGCGACTGGAAGGATCTCTAAATTATCTGACCATCACCTGTAATATCAGTTTTTGCTTCAGGTTCGTCTGGACGAAGTTGGATCGTCCGGGACGATCGGTGCAGGTTGTGTAGAAAAATCATGTTTGGCTGTATGGTTCGTCTGGACGAAATCAGGATCGTCTGGACGAAAATAAGTCAGAGAACCCTTCGCCAGGGACGATATGTAATTTTTCGTCTGGACGAAATTCTTCTCTTCATGGATCGTCCGGTACGAAGCTCGATCGTCCAGGACGATCAGTCTGGATATATATAGAAATGAGATATTTTGAAGAGAGAGAAATATCTGAGGAGAGAGAAAGAGAAAAGGAAAAAGAGAAAAGCTGGTTTTCGGAGACCGCGGAGCGCTTTTCGTCCGACGCTGCTGTTGGGAAAAGTGAAGATCTCGTGGTAAGGACTCCGAACCCTGTTTCTGTTTTCAAAGATGTTGTGTTTTGACCGAGTTGAGATCTGTTTTGTGTTTTCGTAGTCGAACTTTTGACGTGATTTGATATTGACACAACTTTCACCGCACAACTTCTGATATGTTATAGATATGATTATTACACACGATTTGAGTGTTTTCTGCGATGATTTTACGGTCGGAATTGATTCTACGCGATTTTAATTGAATAGAAAATTATCAGGACTTGATTTGATTTGGACTCTATAGATTGATAGTCTTGTATTGATGCCGTGGATCTTCGTCTGTAATTTGGAAAGATTTGGAATTTGTGTCTTTTGCGGGATTTTTGTGTAAATTCGATAGACTGCCGTTACTCTGCCCGATTTTCGTATGATTTCTGAATTGTCTGGGATTGATAGATTGAATTGATATGAATATGATTATTGATATGATTGCTTTAATATTGACTATTGAATTGCTTATTGATTGAATTGACTATTGATACTGATCGCAAGTGGAACCTGGTTGAACATTGGTTGGAGATTGATATTGATACCTGTACAGGATGGTGGGCCGACGGGCTTTCCTTTAAACATTGATTATTGATTATTGAAGGGAGACATAAGGAGTTTATTGATATGCCGACGGGCGAAAAGAGTGACGACTCTTATTGATAGAACCAATGTGCGAATCTACAACAGCAATATAGAATCTACAACAGCAACATAGCCAGTAGTTTGTACTTGTTCAGTATATAGTATTGAAATGCATGTTTACTGTATTGACTCACGGATCTATTGCTTTATCAATTTCTACTTTATTGATTTGATCAGATTTACTGCATAGTACGATTTCATTAATTTCATCGATTAACTACTGAGCATTGATATAGACATTGATAGATATAGATACTGCATTGATAGCGTGGATTTGGACTACTGCCTACCGATTCATTGATATTGCTGCCTATAGATTTTATAGACTCGCTGTTGCTACTGTTCTACACCGTATTGACTGTTGTATAGATTTCTTGTCAGAATGGATTGAAATTTATCGTATTGCTTTCCTCGATTGATTTCATTAAATAGATCGTATTGATTTGACCGTATTGATTTGATTGACGGATATTGATTGATTGCGTTGATTTATCGAATTGCCTGCCGCTGCATTGACTGGTTTTATTGACTATGGATTTCCGCTGCATAAACTCATTGACCCTTGATTGATTCGGATTGATAGATTGACATGCATATTGATAGCATCGCCGTGCTTTGATTTCAGTTATAGGTATTAGGTGACCTGCTGGGCTTTGTAAAGCTCATTATATGTGGTTGATATTTTCAGGTCAGGGCTCGGGAGCAGGAGATAGGAATTGATCCAGATCTTCAGGTTTTTGTCTTTTGATCGATAGATGATTCTTTTGTACTCAGGACAGGATAGTTTCTTTACTTGTATTGGTAGTTTAGTTCCTGAGTATTGTATATGATGTTTTGAGATGTGAATCGACTTGTATATTGATGTTTAAATTTTTTTGATGTGTGATAGATTGCTTACTGAAGGTTTATAGATAACTCTGGTAAATTGTTGTTAGATTGATTGACATTCTTTCCAAGTTAGATCTTGGGGCATGACATCACCAGCCTGACATAGCTTACGCAGCCAACTGCATTTGCCAAAAGATGCATTGTCCCACCATGGCTGACTATACAGCTCTAAAGCGCTTGCTCCGTTATGTCCAAGGAATTGCTACCTTCGGCCTTCCACTACAGCCAAGCTCCCTTCAACTCAACACCTATTCCGACGCCGACTGGGCTGGAGACACTCAAGACCGCAAGTCTCTTACTGGATTCTGTACATACCTCGGCAAGAGCTTAATTTCCTGGTGTGCGAAGAAACAAGCCAATGTCGCCAAGTCGTCAACAGAGGCGGAATACAGAGCTCCCTCCTCCGCCACCTCCGATGTTATTTGGCTTCGGCGACTGTTAGCAGACTTTCATGTATCGCTGGACAAACCTACACCAATCTATTGTGACAACACCTCCGTGATGGCTCTCGCCCACAATCCGGTCTTCCATGTCCGAACCAAGCACATTGAGATCGACTATCAGTTCATTCGACACCACATCATGTCCGGCGTCGTTCTCATTCATCATATAAACTCAGAAGACCAGCCTGCTGACATTCTCTCCAAACCCCTCTCCTCCTCCCGTTTCATCCATATCTGAAACCAATTGAGCATTCGTCCACCGAACCCTCAACTTGAGGGGGGCTGTGAAGACACAAGTGTTGCACCTCCTACACACGGCCAGTTCGCCCACTGCACCACATCAGCAAAGGCTCAATCCACTACTTAGTGCACAGTTGCTCAGACTGCAACTAACGGCCAGTAACGGCCCTGCACTCATTACTTCCCTTTCTACTCTATATATGGTGTAACCAAGGAAAAATACAATGAGAAAAGCATAAAGTAGAGCTCCTTCTTGTTTCTACTTTTCTTCCTTACTAATCTTTTGCAAGTTCATCATTTGTCTACGACTTGTTCTCTGGATATGGGTGAGCTAAGGATAGTTGAAAATATTCTCATTTCAAATATTTGTATGGTTCTTCGGAACTTATTAGAAATTTGGCATTTTTTAAGATTGACTATTTTTGTGGTTATTATTTGAACTAATAAGCGCACTTGCTTAAGAACTTGATGCTTGTTCACTTAAGGTTTCATTTGGAGCAGCCTTTTTATTGTTTTTAAAGCACCTTCTAGTACAAATATTTTTAGTTCAAGAAAATTTTTTATTAGAAAATAACTTTATAAAGCATTAAAATAGCTGTCCCAAATGAAATCTAAGTAATTAATTTAACAAATTTGAACGGAGTTATAAAAGTTAAATATATAAATAGACAAATTTGAACATTGATATACTCGTTCATTTATGTGCATGAACATACTTGTTATTCGATAAATAGATCACTAAGAGCTCGATAAAAAACTCATTTAGTGATTGTATGACTACATTTTTTTTATTCAAAGTCCTTATATCAATTTTTGTATATGCTGTGCAATTTAATAAATTATGTATGTTATATGTTGTAGAAATATGATGTAAATATCAAACAAAGCGTTAAATATATGGAATTAAATTATTTTTGATAAATATTTGAATTTCACCAAACTTAAAATAAATAATATTTATTTAATTATATATATCAACTTTAATGAAAACTCATAAATCTCTTTATGTTTAGTAATAAACATATATGTTTAAATAACGAGCATAAAAATGTAAATAATTTGGTTCGATTATGCATCGAAATAAAAATTAAATAAATAAATAATTGTTTGGAGAAAATTTTAAAATTAAATTCATATTCAAACTCAACTCAAACTCAATAGGAAAAAAAAAATAAACAAGCTTTAATAAGATAATATTTAGATATGCACAATTCATTTGAAGTCCCATTTTTTACTATTAGTGGATGTTCTAGACAATTCCTTACTTAATTCATTGAAAAATAAGAATCAAAACACATCAAGTTATCCTTTTGACTTGCATTACTCATATAAGAGATAAAAGCTAAATTCCTCAAACAAGGGTTATTTTTTACAGATTTCTTATTGCTTTGTTTTTCAAATCGTACGTAACAATAATTTTTGCCTTTTCACAATTTTTAAAAAAATTATACTAGAAAGTTGATTTCTATAATAGCTTTAAGGAGTTGTCTTCTTTATAGGACTACAAGAGTTTTACAAAGCAATAATAAAGCAGTCCCAAATGAAGCTTCGGGATGATTTTTTTTCTGCTTCTTAAAGCAATTTTTTTGAAGAAAGCTGTACTAAACAACATTTAAATGAGAATAAAATTTCATTCTACATCTTCTAAACCAAATAAACAATATGAATGAAACTAATTTCAATTCAATTTTTTTTTTAATTTACTCTCTTTCAATTCCATGTAATCAAACAAAGCCTAAGTGATAAGAGAGTACCAATGAGCTTCACAATATTCTTACCACCAACTAAAGAAAACCATTATCTATTGCCAAGTCTTTATTATTATCATTATTTTTGTTTATTTTTTTGAAAAGATCTTATTTGTGAAAGTCTATAACAATGACTAGTTTGGATGGTTGAAGACAAACAAATTTGAGATGGTCAATAATTACAAAACAAAATTTGCATTATTTCCTATTTTAGATAATCAATCCAAGGCTATAAGTACTTTTGAAGTTCTTAATTCTTCATCATTTGAAGTTTTCATGGAGTTGGTGGGAAAAAAAATGGTATTATATGATAAATTTTATGTAGAATAAGAAGAAAAAATAATTAAATTAGAAGACAAAAATAATCCCAAGTGTTTTTTTTTTTGTTCTTATTCTATAATTTCTTGGTTTTAAGTATTTATTTTTTACAGTTGATTATTTTAGCTTTTTTACAATTAATCTAGATTAAGTAAACAATGATCAGATCAGCGTTTACTTTGTCCATTGTCCACCATATTTGGACTCCTTTCCTTGAACTGGCTTTTTTATTTGTAATTAATTTTTTTCTTAAGTAATGATGAAAATTAAGACATGATTTTAATATAAACAAGATTAAAATGCCTAAGACACTTAATTAAATTAATTGAAGAAGCTCGTATCTGGCCTTGTTCTTCTTCTCAAGCTATTGTTCCTCTATTCCATCAAGGCTAGAACTTACATGCTTTGTCGCTTCGATGCTCTAACAAAGGTTTCTTTTGCTTCAGATTGGCTATATTAATGTATCAGAATCTGCATTCTTATGGAGGTGTAGCTTGTTGGTGGTCAGTGGTCTCTTCATCTCAATGATGGCTGATGCTAAGGACATTCAAATTATTGGCTATATTAATTTTGGGCGGCTTTTAAATATTTTTAAAACAGTTTTTAGTTAAAAAATGGCTAATTTTTGTACTAAAATGCTTCTTTAGAAAGTAGTGAAAAAACCGTCCCAAAAAAGCATTAACAATAATATAACGATGACATACTTGCATTTTTGTTGTTAGCTTAACTGAATATTATTTGAAGTTTTTATGACTTGCACTGTGTCAAATCTTATATAAGATAGCATATTCTAATTGCAAGTTCAACCGCTTTGAAACTAATTGTAATAAGGGGTGGAACTAATCTCTCTTTTGAGAGGGGAAAAACAACTAGTATCTTACTATAATAGTATTATATTAGATAAATATTTTATTAGTAATACAAGGTCAAATCTTCACATGCCCCTCTTTCTCTTCACTACATATAAATCTTCATAATGTGCATAGTTCTCTCTCTCCAAGTAGGTGACTAGATTTGATTGAGGAGGGTATTCAGTGGGAGTGGGTCGGGGACAAGCCATTCAATATTTGATGGAATGACAAACTTCAATTTCATTACGGCATGAGCTCATAATACAAATGAGAGATCAGAGAATGATAAGTAGGTAGAGTTATTTTTGTTTGAACCAGTGCATGAGAGATTGAGAGGGGAAGGCTTGCTGTAGGCTTTGCAGGATAATAAATTTTGAGCATCTCCACGTGGTTCAATTCCGCCCCTAATTGTAATGTGTTTTGCATCAAAAAAATTGGATACATTTTTTCACTTGCATGCATGTGTGTGCTTTTATCTCACAATTTACATGCGGTTTTTCCTTGAGATGTGTGCATGAGACCTTTAGTTGAGTGTGTACAGATATCACAAAGAAATTGATCTCTTAGTTATTGTTTTGTAAAAAGTGCTTGATAGAGAAATACTCTCTCAATTATGATATTCTCTTATGCATGCACAGAAGAAGAGATATCTTAGAGGTATGTGGTGCTTGATGGGTAGAAATTAAGAGAGGTGGACCTCTTGGTTTCTTCAAATTTGAAAGAAGGGTTGTAAGCTACTATCAAGTTCGATCATCATCTTGTTGTGAGGTAAACTACTTCATGAGGCTTCTTCTTTATGGGTGTGTTGTTATAAATGAGGCTTTGAGTTTAGTTTGATATATGATATCTTAAAATTTTGTTGATTAAAATTATTATTAAGTAGTTAGCTCTTACTCATAGATTTTTTTTTTCTAGTTGAAAAGGGTTTGAATATTATAGTATGAAGCCTTATTTATGTCTTCTTTGTTCCTACTCTAACAATTGGCATTAAATATGTGGTATATCAAGCCCATTGTTTATGCCCTTTATTCATTCCCTAACAACATCTATCTTTTTTTTTTTAATTATTATTTGAGTCTTATGGAATCAAGAGAGATAAGAAAATGAGAAGAATAATATTGAAATATGCTATTTTCATAGTCTATTTTTCTCTAATGTAATGGAAATTGTTATCTTATGTAGTCATAGCTTACATTGACTTAATTAGGCTTCGTTTGGGACGGCTATTTTACTGTTTCTAAAAACGAAGTTTTAGCACAAAAACTACTAAAACTCCGTTTTTAGAAGCAGTAAAAAAATCATCCCAAACGAAACCTTAAATTGAATCACATAGATTTAATATTCTATTTTTTGATACTTCATATCCTTTATAGTTACTTTATAAGTCATCATATTTATTCTTAGCTTAATGCTATTGAATTAATCAAGCCTTTTACTAATAGAGCTAGCATATTTGGGTAATGGGAAGGGCTTACGAGCATTCTTTCTTACACTTTTTTTATAAATTATTTATTTAATGAATCAAATCTCCTCTTTTCGCTCATATTAATATGTTGTATTCATTTTGTTTTAATGTAAAGAAGCCCCACTCATTAAGAAAAAATCAATTCATAATTTGTATATGTAATTATTGTAGTAGGAGCAAATCTATGAATATTTTTTAGCTAAGTCACTAAAATATAATCAAATTTTCATCCTAAATTTCATTCTAAATTCACTAATACACAATGAATGAACAATCACCAAATATTTTCAAATTCTCAAGTACACACACGCTCATTGAAAAAATAAAACAAAGCTTAGAAGAAACTCTCAAGTACGATATAACTGTCCCTCCTCACAGTATTCTAGACACTTAGACAATGCCGACTAAAGCCCTTATTAATCCCTCTTATCAATATTGCGATCAAATAATTGACTTCTCTTAGAGCTAAATCAAAATTGAGAGGTCAACATTATAAGAAATCCTAGTTGAGAGGATATGTTTCGGTTCCTCAACATGAAGCACTAATGAGAGGGGAATATAATGAAAGCCTTTATGACTGGCTTCCAACATGAAGCACTAATGAGAGGGTATGTTTTGGTTCTAGCCGTCGGTAACGCGCCGGTAAGTTTAATTAATACCGGTCGTTTAACCGGCGGTTTATGGACCGCCACTATTTCCGGCGGCTTATGCTTGCATAACGGCCGTTAAGCCGCCGTTACGACCGACGGCTGGACAACCGCCGGTCCAGATCGCCGGTAATCAATAAATTTCCTGTAGTGCAAGCCCTAAAAGAGGGAGAACACCATTTATAGGAATACAAATTGGAACCTACATGCATGAATCCTATGATACTTTATTTAGGTTGATATATATATATTATAAAAAATTAATATGTATAATAATTACATAAATTAAATATACCTTCGATGCATACAATCAAATTACACTAGAAAAATGGCTTTGATAATGCTTGCTTCATAGATTCTCTCTACTCAATTAAACGAATTAATGCTCATAGCACTTCCATTGTTTTGTAAGGAGTGGACTGAGACAGCTCTGCTTTATTTGTTGAATATTTAGTTATCACCACCAAATTCGTCTAGTGTTCAGTTAGTAATCTTATTTCATAAAATAAAAAAATTTACATATATATCAGATTATTTTTATGTATTTATATATTTCATACTCAATTTTTAATAATTATTTTGTATAGCATTCAAATTTTTAAATGACATAAAAAATATCAAGAATATTAACTTTTTTAAATAAAGGATTATATAAATAAATATCAAAATTTAAAATTTAGATATGTAAATATATAAGCAGAAACATATAGTGTGGGTTATTCAGAGGAAAAAAAAAATAAATGAGAAAAATGCTCCTTGGGATCTAATCAGACCACCATTATGATTAAGGATTTGTTCAGAATTGCTGTTATATAAAGTTAATATAGAGAATGTAACTTTTTTAAAAACTGTTATATAAAGTAGATTAACTAGCACAAAAATCTTTCTAAAGTAGTGAAAAGCAACGAAGGCCTTCCAATGACCCGGTTAGGAGAGTAGAGGTATTAGATTTGACTTATGTTAAGAAAGATAGAGGCAGACCTAAAAAAGACCTGATTAAAAATTATTAAGAATAACCTTTCTTTATTAGATTTAAACAAGAATTTGATCTTTAATATGACACAATGGAGAAAAAGGATTCATGTAGCCGACCCCACGTAGTAGGATAAAGGCTTGATGTTGTTGTTGTTTTTGTAGTGAAAGCAATGAACAAATAAAAACTTTGATAGAAGTCCAAAAGCAAAACATTAAGAAAATCATTTTAAACAAATGGAGCGACTTTTTTAGTGCTTCTTAAATCAATTTTTTAATGAAAAATTAATTTTTTTTTCTTAAAAAATGACTTTAAGAAGTAATTAAAAAGCATTCCAAAAGGAAGGCTAGGATTCAACAGTGGTGGCTTTATTAGGAAGATTTTATTCATTATCATTCTTTTTTTATTATTATTATAGAAAATGCGTACTGTAGAAAACAGAAGTGCTGGTCGGTACTGGAAAGCAGATCTGGAAAATTGCTGTGGGGTGGCAAGCCATGCTTTCTTTTTTTTTTTTTTTATAGTAGAAAATATTTATGCAGTAGACACACGCTATAAGTAGATTGAAGGTATCTATCATGACAACTTATAAACGCCATGCTGTTGTAATCATGCGAATAGAATAAAAGGACAAAATTAAAAAAATTGTATTTTGGCTTTGTTTTGCTTCATTCTGGAGTTATAGCCATGAGTGCAACCTTTCCGACTTTGGAGAATTTTCTCACAAGCGATCTAGTTACTCATTTTTTTAGGGTTTGAACATCATTCTTTTTCTTTGTTTTTTTTTGGGACATTTAGACTAATTAAGGCCAATTCATACACATCATATATACAAGACTCAAATCAAGATCTAGTGATCCAACGAGGGGTGTCAATATTTGACACGACATGAAAACCCGACCCGGACCCGACCCGAAAAATCCGGGTTGAACCCGACCCGATTTCAAAACGGGTCGGGTTCGGATTCCAGAAATCGACCCGTTTAAAAAACGAGTCGGGTTCGGGTTGACTCGGCGGGTTGTCAACCCGCCAACCCGTTTAATTCGAAAAATTTCGAATTCCGCCTCTGCCCGCTGCCCGCCCGCGCTGCCCACCGCGCGCATGCCAGCGCTGCCCGCCGCGCGCCCGCCAGCGCTGCCCGCGTGCCCGCGCCCGACTGCGCCCGCAGCGCGCCCGCGTGCCCAGCGCGCCCGCGCCCGACCTTGCCCGCGTGCCAGCGCTCGACCGCGCCCGCGCTGTCCCGCTCGCGTCCGCCCGCCGCGCTCGCGTCCCCCGCCGTCCGCCGCCGCCGTTCCGGCGCCGGCCACCCAAACCGGGTCGGGTCGTGTCAACCGGCAACCCGCCGGGTCGGTCTGGGTTCAGTTTTCCGACCCGTTTGTCTACCCGGGTCGGGTTAGGGTTGACCCGTTTGAACCCGGGTCAGTTCCGGGTTCGACCCGAACCCGACCCGTGACCCGAAATTGACACCCCTAATCCAACCAACAGACCTAAATAAGTTGTGTATTCCTTCACTTTATTAGAAGTGACCTACAAAAAATTTGTTGTACTGACATTATGTAGATTAGGAATGTTATTAATGTTGAGCTTAATGCGCAAAATTTTGATCCAAATCTCTCACATTAGATGTTTATGGTTTTTTTTGGACATTTAGGCCATTTAAGGCAAACTCATACACACAACGCATACACAAAGACTCGAACCCAATACTTCTTAGTTGGAAGCCTAAGCTCTCAACCACCAGGCTAAGGTGAGCTGTGTATGACTGTATGTTTATGATTTGTTTGGGACGAGTGCAGATTTTTATAAAGATTGTCATAAAACTATTGTGGAAAAATATATTTTTTTAAAAGCTTTTGTAATAAGCAGTTTTTTAATATATTTTTTTTCAAAACAACGAAAAACATATAGCCAAAAAGAAAATGTAATTACTGTTTGAAAAGCAAATCAGTAGAAAGTTTGTTCCAAATGAAGCTTTAGATTCAGATTAGCCCATGTAGTAATGAGGTTGGATTGGGGTGAATTTATAAGAGTAAAAAATCATTTTAGTCCGTAATATGACTAAATAATTATATTGCAGTTACCATATTCACTACATATATAACATATATTTTTAATAGAATTTTCAATTACTATAGAATGTGAATAATTTTTATACTTTTAGTTAATAATATTTAAATTTTTATGTAGTTAATTATTTAATCTATTTAATTATATACCATAAAAATTATTTTTTTTATTTATTAATGATAAATGATCTAATATGAGTGATATATAAATCTAAATTTATAATGTAAAATTATTATATATTTTAAGGTGAGTTGCGAGTTAGAATATTCACGGTGGTAAAGTAGGAAAATCATTTGTCTTAGTTTTGCAAGAGTATCTTGCTCATGCACAAATAGAGAGAAAAGAAACACCAAAAAATTTTATATGAAAATCTTGAAAAGAAAAACCACGGGGTCATATCCAATTGAAATGAATTCACTAGTGTTTGAATATGTTACAAATGATTGATTCATTCTTGAAGTTGAGGATGATCAGATTACATTAGTCAACCGTCGGTTTGAAATTTAGTGATGAATAGGGATCGGAAATCCGATAACTATTAGTTTTTGGGCATAAATTAGGCGTCAATTGATTGTAGGGCGGACGTCCGACAACAATTAGTGGTCGGGCAAAAATCTTGTGATAGCTGGTGGTCAGGCGAAAGTTTGGCAACAATCGGTTGCCAGACAAAAGTCCGACAAAGATCGGTGGCAGAGCGATGGTTGAAGAGGGGTATGTTGGCAAGAAGTCACACTCTGAGATCTATATTGAAATAATTACATATATCTTTCATTTTAACCATGTAACTAGAACTTATCAACGAAATACAAAAAAAGATGATTATATTTTTGTCTTGTTTAGAGCCTCTCATATCATAAAATTATTACAATTTTTCTAAAAATATGTAAAATCACATAATGAACATATAACCTAGCAAATAACTAAAATCTTACAAATGAAATTAATGCAAGATAAAAGAGAACAATATATTATAAATCATATTAAAAAATATATGCATCAATATCTATATTGATCATATGTAACAATTTATCCTTCTATCATCACATCTCAATCCATTATATCATCAATCATGATATAAGTAACAATCAACAACGCTAATATTAGTAACAATATTAGTATTATGATTAATAATGCTAAATAATGTTAATAATTGTAAACAATATTAGTGCGAGTTAAAATATCAGTACAATATCATAACAACGTCAGTATCAATATTCATATATTCAATAAGTGTATCTTAAGGATATCTTGCTTCTTTATTTATGAATCTCAATCAGTCGCTCCTTATATTTTTCAATCAATGTACTCCTTATAACTCTCATTGAATCACATGAATCAGTCGTCCCGACTCCTTATAACTCAAAATCTATCTCTAGTTCATTATAACTCTCCATTAGTGAATCATGTAGATCAGTAGGGTATCATGTGGAGTTATTATTTCATATATCTGATATTATTCAATACTTCATTTAAAATATAATAAAATAATATCAAATCATTTAGAATAATCAAATCTATAATAATTCAAACATGTATGACGAAAGCTTATGAAATCAGGAAATAATGCAATGTTTGTAAATTTAGGAGAGAATAAATTCATTGAAAACATAAGTAAGAGAAATTTCTAATATGAATGACTGATAAATTATATGATTCACAGACCTTTCTTTCTCATCTCTCTTATTCCCCTATTTCAATTTCTTCTTGGCTAAGCAATCAAGTGAGGGAGTCGGTGATGCGAGACATTAATATATATATATTATTCTTCTTCTAGCACCGCAACGCTAACCAAATCAACGACTAAGTGCTCAACTTCAGAATTTTCATGTTTTTCAAATAAATTTATTTCAAATATTTGAGTTATTACACAAGAGAGCACTAAATTCTCTTATTTTCCTCTATTTCTTTTTCTCTTCCTAGCTTAATCCTCCCACAATGAAGAATGAGGGGTATATTTATAATTTTCTGTGAGTGACATAGCTAATAAATATGAAGAAGATCAAGAACACGTTGAAAGTGGTTCAAATAGATAGTCAATATCGATTCCCTTGATCAGGGACCGTTCATCGAGTATTTGAGTGCCTTATTAATGGCAAAATTTGATAATTTTGGGCTTGTTGGTTTTGTCTTGTCGAGCCACTCGATTCAATTATAAGCATGCAATATTTGAAAAATCAGTTGATTATTCAATTTATGGTTTGAACCTTCCAAATACATTTCGGATCTCAATTTGGACCCATTTGGGCTCGAATTGGGTCAAATTTGTGGTCGTTGGGTTCATCTTTTCGAGAAGTTCAGTTCAAATATAAATTTGCTGAAATCAGAGTTCGAATGGTTTCAGATTTAATTTTGAAAGTTTCCAATTCAAAATTACCTCGAGATTCATGCTTGATCAGGATAAATTTTTTATGATAAATCAATGTGTAAATTACATCTAAATATATTATATAAAATACTAATAATTTATATTAAATTTATAACTGCGTTTACAGTTGAATTAAATTTTTATTTAATATAAATCAAATTTAACATTGAAGATATTTTTTATATTTAAATTACTGATAATATTATTTGTATATAAATTATATTTATTTTTAATTATAAATTTATATTAATTAGATAATTATTATATATTTACTATTTTATTTAGATATTATTTTAAAAATATTAATATTTATTACATTATTTAATTAAACCTAATAAAATCATGTAATTTTTACCTTTACTTTTTTCGGTTCTATCTTTTGTCCTATTTTCACAACCCAAATGCCTGAAATTTATAACCTTTAGTGTCGATTGGGCTCATCTGCTAAACAACAGACAATAAACAAGACCCGAATATAAGGCTTCGCATGGTTATTTCATACCTTTCCTAAAAGATAGTTTGAAAACTGTTGTTTGAAAGATCGGAGTTTTCTAACGGATAAGTTAATATAGAAAGATTTTGAAAACAATACAAAAAAATAGTTCTTTAAAAATCATTTCTTCAAAAGTGGCACATACAAACAACAGAAAAAAAAAAAAAACTTCTGTTTCAAAATTGAAAAGATTAAATTAAGCCGTCTCAAACGAGCCAAATTTAGACCACACCCGACCGAACCCGCATAACGTACAAGCGGGACATTAGGCCACATCCAGACTAGGGCTATCAATATTGGACCCGACCTGAACCCGACCCAAAAATTTTGGGTTTGGGTTGACCCGAACCCGAATATGGTCGGGTTCGGGTCCGAAAAATCGACCCGTTTGCAAAATCGGGTCAGGTTCGGGTTGACCCGGAAACCCGTAATTGACCCGGAATGACCCAGAATCGGCTTTGCCTGGCTGCCCCGCGCCCCGGCTGCCCTGCTCTGCCCGACACTGCCCGGCTACCCTGGCTGCCCGCCTGCCCGCCTGCCCGACAGCCCGCATCGAGGCATCGAGCCCCACGCCGCGTGGGCCACACGTAACTGCTTGGTCCACTCTATTTGCTCACGACTCGCGTCGCATCGGGCCCGCTGCCTCGCCGGCACTGCTGCAACTGCACCGTTGCTGGCCTGCCTCTCCACCGTGCGGGAACTCGAAAAATCAAATCGAATCGGGTCGGGTCGGGTTGACCCGAACCCGAAGCGGGTCGGGTCCATGTTCGGAAAATCAAACCGTTTGTGAAAACGGGTCAGGTTGACCCGAACCCTAACATTGCCGGGTCAATTTCGGATTTGACCCGAACCCGACCCGTGACTCAAAATTGACAGCCCTGATCCAGACACGGTTACACGACATTCTAGTAAGCGGGTTGAGAGATCAGAACACTTGCTTATGCGATGTCCTCTTCCATTGCGATCGAGGTCCCATGCTGCAAATCTATACACTCTCTCTCTCTCTCGATCTCTCGATCTCATTTTCTTCCCTTAACCTAATCTCTCTGCCCTAAATCTAGCTTGCTACTTCCGATATTGATCGGAAACCAACTCTCGGCTGCCGCACCTCACTCTGACCCCATCCTTCTCTCGCCATTCCGCTTCCACAGCGACAAGATACCTCTTCGCAAGCCTGTCGATGCACTACGCCCCGTATCTAACCCTCTAGTCGAAGCCTTAATCCTTTTGTCAGTGTCCTTTTAGTCCGACCTACTAGCCTCCTGTCACTGCTGAAGACCCCATCGTCATCATAATAGCCGCCTCCCTGGCCATCTTTGTCGCACTGAGCGTCGTCTTCAATCCTCTTATTGCCTACAAATCCTGCCCACTCTTCGGTTTCATTTTGTTTTTGTTGCGGGCTAGAATATACGCGACGATAGAGTTAGAAAATTTTCGTCTCAGCGTTGTACGAATATCCAACACACTAACAGAAGAAAAATAAATACACCAGGATTTTCACGTGGAAACCCTGTAAAGGAAAAAAATCATGGGGCCACGCCCAGTAGGAGGAATTCCGCTAGTGTTTGCTTGAAATGCAAGAAGCTGACTCGTCCTTAAAATTTAGGACAATCATATTACAATGATTCACTTCTAGATTGAAATCCAGTTACAAACAAGTTGTGTATTCGAGCTGAATTAAGAGCCACCTAGAATTCCGGCGTCACTTGGAGATTGGACAGAGTTTCGGTGTCACTGAAAAATCGAGCATAATTTCAGCGTCACTTGAAAGTCAAGCAGAATTCCGGTGTCGTTTAAAAGTCGGACAAAATTTTGGTGTCGCTTGGAAGTCAGACATAATTCCGGCATTACTTAGATGTCAGGCAGAATTCCGGACGGTGGTCGAGGAGTTCCTTCCTTCCTTCCCTTCTTTTCTTATATTCTCATTCTTATCTTCTTCTTCTTATCTTCTTCTTTTTATTTGAGTCTCCTCTTAAGAGAAATGAGGAGCTATTGATAATTTTTGAGAATGACATGACTAGTAATTAGGTGGAGGATTGAGGGCAAATGTGGAGTGGTTCGAATGGACGATCGATATTGAACCCCTTAATCGTGGACCGTTTGTTAGACTTGAAGGTCTTAAAGATATCAAAATTTGACTATCTTGGACTCGTTGGATTTGTCTCGTCGAGCCGCTCGATTTGACTATAAGAATGTCATGTTTGGAAACCGTTTGGTAATCCAAAATGTGGTTTGAACCTTCCAACAACGCTTCAAGTCTTCGATTCAGACTCATTTGGGCTCGGATTGAGTTGAATTTGGTGTCATTGGGTTCATATTTCCGAGACGCTCAGTTCGATTTTTATAAGTTATCTGAAATCATAGTTTAGATGGTCCCATATTTAATATTTGAAATTTCTAACTTGATTTTTTGCCTCGAAATTCGTGTCCGATCAAGATAACTTTTTGATGATATATCATTTTTATTTTGCAATTTTTGTTTTAAAACATCCTTTCTATGCTAGCAATGTGAAATTTATGCTTTAATATGAATGTTATTTCATTTTTTTATTGAGGGGGTGTTTGATATCAAATTGGATTCAACTTTAGTGGGATTTAGTAAATCATACAAATCTAGATTTAGTAAATCCTGTTTGGTATGATAAATATTAAACTATGTTAAATTTTAAGAAGATGTCTGACAATATATTTCAATATTTATGGTAGTTTGAGATTTAAATTGTTTGATTATCTAAATTATTAACTTCAAATTACTCATTAATTATTATTTACACTATTAATTATATATTTAATAATATATATTTTAAGTTATATTTAAAATAATTATATTAATATTTAATTAATAATTATATTACTAATTATTCAATTAAGTTAAATTAGATAATTAAGTTATGCACTAATTATACTATTAATTATTTAATTAATTTACCAATATTTTAAATAATATTAATTAAGTTAACCAATAATAACTTTGAGGCTTCTAGGTTTGCTTTTCATCTTCTCTTCTCGTAGTTGCTGTTCGGTTTCGTTGCTTCGTAGGAGGTCTAGAGTTTGCACGCGTCGCTTCTTCGGCTCCTTCCTCCTTCGTGGCTGTTCGACCTCGCTCCTTCGACGACTTTCCCTTCCTGTTGGATCGGAAGTTACGACATTTTGATCGTATGCAACAACGGGAGCTCGCTGGCTTTGAAGGTAACTTTCTACCTTTCGCGCTCTTCTCCGGCCAAATCCCGTAAATCTCCTTAAATCCGGGAAAGGATGTGATTAGGATTACCCGGATTTACCGGGTTTATGCCGTAAATCCGTAAATCCCGGATTTAGGGAGTCGCCGGATTTAGAAGAGCGCGAAAACGCGTTTGGCTGGATTTAGGTTAAATCCTACTTAAAATTAAAGACAAATTCGATACCAAACACCCCCTGAAGGCGACGAGGTGGTTTAAATTGCAATTCAGGACTGAACTTTGCTTTCGTGTTTATTTCCCAAACTTATGATGTGTGATGACAAAATATATAGCTTTAAACACTATAAATTCTTGTTTTAATTAACATTTTGTTGGATTACCTATGCACTTAAGATGGCTGAGCAATTGCAAGATAGTAAAAAATGATTGTCTGATTTGGATGAGTATTGGGGCGACACAAAATTGAGAAGAGATCAAAATTTTTTAGAAAAAATAGTCTATAACTAGAAAATTTATATAGGATGCGGAGGATGTAATCTTAGCACTGCATTTTAGGGAAGCATCACACTCTGTACTTTACAACAAATCAAACAGAAAAGAAAACAGTTTCTTTGCATTTAGTTCACTGACAACCAAGCAACCATTTAATTCAAATATTCTGCATTTACTTTACTTTGCATTTTGAAATGCACGTATTCTTAATACTCTAGCTAAATAATCCCCCAAAAAGCTTCAAAGATTTGGTAGTGATTTTTATCTTGTTGGACTATGGTTATCATTTTTTCATTCCTAATTCATTTACTTGTCTCCAAGCAAATTTTATTATTATTATTTTTTGCGTGATAGCAAGAACGTTTTTGAGGCAGCATGACAAACATACCAAGAGGGTCATTTAAACACAGGGGCATTGGAAATTATATATTATAATAAACCTAATAATAGCAATTTAGAAAAAGACTTGTTTAAATGTAAAAACTTTAAATCCTACTCACAATTTTAATAGATATTATTCACATATAATAACGCTAGCATCTTAATAAAATAGATTAAAATGACTTAATAACACCAAAATATTCATAGGTAATATCAATTGAAGCAAATGACAATTTGAAAGTTTATTCTCTTGCCATAATCACTTTACCTTTGCTTGTATTTAGAATGATGTTGAAATCAAATTCCCTTACGTTCATCAATTAGCTATGTGCATTAAGTCCCTAAGTGCTTTGATTTAGGCTTGTTAAATTAATTATGACAGTTCAGTATTTTGACTGGCTGCTGTTTCATTTTTGGGATCTCATGATCAATTTTCTCCTATCTCCTATCTTCTACTCATCTATTTCATTTTTGGGATCTCATAATTAATTGAATCCTATCTCCTTTCTGTTATCACTGTCTTCTACTCTTTTGTCTTATGTGCACAAAGTTTCATTTCAACCAGCTAATCTCCAAAATCTCATGATATGTAAAATTTTGTATATGAAATTCACTTGATCCCGAGATTGATAAAGAGGTAGTTTGGATCAACTGACTTCCTAGTTTGTTTACCTTCCGTTTACTATTTTTTGCGGTTTTCACTTGCATTTCCCTACTACTACTCTGTGACCATGATCAAAAGTTATTCAGATAAGTGTTTTTTTTTTAAGTTTGCTGAACTGGGTCTCAAAACATTTATGTTATGAACTCTCTACATTGTTTCTGTGAACAAGTTACTACCGTGTGTTTGTTGGTTTTTTACTCTTGTGCGGCCCAAGTTTTGAGTGAAGATTTTGCTGGTCTTTGATGAATTGTGTTATGTGCAGGCTTCAGGTAGAAAAACTCAATGAGCTTCCACCATACTAAAGGAGGGATCTTTGATGGCCTGCCTATTCCTGCTGATAAGGCTGTAAGGAACTTCAGTTTAATACCCTCTTTTTTTTTTCCTTTGCTTTGATTTTAATAATGCAATGGTGATATTTTTCGCTGCTGTTATTTTGGTTGGCTGGAATTCAGTGAGGAATAAGTTGGATTCGTTAATTTGATTGCATCAAAGGTTCCTTTTAAGTGTATGTCCAGAATATTGGGTTGCTACTAAAAAAAGTTTGTCAATGATTTCTACCCATCATGAGCTTTTTCTTCTTTATTTTGAGCAATATTTGCTGATGTCCTTGGAATGTATCCCTAAATGATTGTTTTCCCAAATGAGCAAATCATAATGAGCCGCCGTTTAGCTTTTCATATAAGAAATATTAACATTTCTATGTCTTTTTAAATTGTTGTTTCTCTATTTCAAGAGTTTTATTCTGTAGTTTTCTTATATTGCCTTCCATCATTTGTTGCTTAGGCTTTGGTTGCTGAAGCTTCATAATTGAATGCATGATGTATTTCCATGTGAACTTTTTATTATATAGAAATTTATCATGCTAATTTTGGCCTTCTCTTGATCTTTTATTGCCAAATTCTTTTTCCATTTTTGAATCTAGGATGCAAACTCATCCATGTGATAGCATTTGTAATTTCTTTCAGTTTTGCTTGGATCCCTATTTTCGTTTAACTAATTCTACAGTGACCGCCCAGTATCTAGTCTTTTCATGTTATTATTTAAAAGTCTACACGTCTGGATTTAAAGGTAAATCCTTATTAGGTTAGGTTAGGAACTGTAATCCTTGTTCATGTAGTTTTTCTAAAATATGATATTCTTTGGTCTTTAATTAAATTTTCCGATGTTCTCTTGTAGCTGTAGCTTAAATTGGACGCTCTTTGAATTTTATGAAAGAATGTTGCCTGCATTGTTTTATCTCTTAATCACATTTTCATTGTCTTTAATCTTGTATCATCTCCACTTGAAGTTGAATATGAATGTTTAATACGGTATTTTGAAAGTGTTTTGGTAGAATCCCTTTTGTTATTATTATTATTGCATTTTTTTATGATGGTATGTTCTCTTTGCAGTACTTGAGAGAAGGACTCTCTAGAATAGATGAAAGTTGGGCCGCTGCACGCTTCGACTCATTGCCTCATGTGGTCCATATCTTAACGTCGAGGGATCGTGAAGGTGAAGTTCAGTTCTTGAAGGAACAAAGTGACCTTATTGAGGATGTTGTGGATGAAGTTGTTCACTCTTATCATCATGGTTTCAATAAAGCAATTCAGAACTACTCCCAAGTTAGTCTTTCACGGGCCCTATACTTCTTGTTATGTTTTGTACCATGTTTCCTTGTTGCTTATGCATTCCTCTTCATTTTAGCATCTTTCCATGGCTTGATTTGTTGTCAGTTACAATATGTTTAATGAGGTCATTATTGACCATTTTATGAGTAATGTTACTGATGTTATTGCATGTATTGCCTGTACAGATCTTGCGGCTATTTAGTGAATCTGCAGAAAGTATTTCCTTATTGAAAGTTGACATGGCGGAAGCAAAGAAACGGCTAAGCTCTCGCAATAAGCAATTGCGTCAAATGTGGTATCGGTCTCTTACACTTCGACACATATTATCTCTGCTGGATCAAATTGAAGGTGTAGCAAAGGTTCGTAGAATATTTCTGCTTTTTCTCTCATGCATGAATGACATTTTTTGAGATGTTAATAATCTTAGTTTCACAAGATCGTTGCTGTTATTTCATGCTTATGATTTCATCTAAAATACGTTCAATGTTTTGAAATGAGTATTGCTGTTGCTAAATCCTTTTCACTATTTCTGATTCCTATTTCAACTTGTTTAACTGTAGACTATTTTCCTTTCTAGTGTACATTTGGGTTAAGAGTGTTCAGTAACAACCATGATTGGCATGACCTTATCGTTGTATGCCTATGAATGCCCTGAAATACCTTTTCAGATTAGTCATGCATCTTATATTTGTTATTTTTCCGTGATTTAAATGTCATTCTTTGTTGATTAACATTTGAGTACATTGATATTTAGATGTTAACATATGGAATTAGAATTAGATTTCTTAAGCTTGTTGAAAATTGAAATATATTGAGATGGGTTGGTCGCTTAATATTGAGAGCAAAGAACATGTGGCAAATGAGGCTCCAGAGCCATTTGAAAGTTTCAGAAAGGTGAATGGGTAGGTCAAAGTTGACATTTTTAAAGTTGCTCGAGCGAAGTTCGTTAAACCGGAATAAGCACCACATCTTGTTGTCTCTTACAGAATTGAAAAAGGAATAATTCATAAAGTTGACCATAACATCTTGGGGGTGTGAATGTTAATGCACACATGTCCTCCTTTATTTGTTTGCTCTTATCAGAATTTTGATTTTATTTTGAATCTAGGTTTCTGGAGTAAATGCTACTCCTTTGATACGTGGGCATAAGGCTGGCCTCCTCACATTTTAAACAGAGGGTCAAAAAAAAAAAATAAAAAAAAAATCTAAGAACCATCGTCCCTAGAAAGGACCAACAAGAACATCATCATCTTTGGCCTCGTCCCAATGAATTTTATTTTTTATTCTTTCTCGTTGTTTGAGCTGTTAAATTTATTCTGCGCAACTAATTTTAAGCAACTTGTATCCGTATACTCTTTGTTACCTTTTTTCTGTCTAATCCAATAATGCTATTTTATCAACTCGTTTATTGGGTGTATTTTTTACCCTTTGTTGCGTATTTTCTAAATATGTTAATCTATTTTTAATCATCTAATATTTAATAGATATCACGCAACCTTTCCTTTGGTCTAACCATGAGCTCATTAACATATACTAAAATATAAATGGATGAATATAAATGCTATGTAACATTTGTAACTCCAAGATAATGTAATAACCCTGTTCAAGGGTTCTACACAAGTTCCACCTGGGGTTGGTGAAGTCCATATTTGAAATTAGACATACATACCAACTGCTGTTTCTTATTCTAATCTATTCAAAACATCCCTTAAGTAAATTGCACTTAGCTTGTTAAAAGACTTGTATAGGTTTTGTTGATGCAGGCATTTGAAAAAGAATTGAAAATATGAAATGAAATTCGGCTATGCTAGATGACCTATCTTAGGGAAAAAATGATAATTACTGGAATTTAGATATTTATTTTAAAAAAAAGTTATGGAGAAGACGAGAAGATGGACAAAATGATGGAATTAGCCAGATTGCATTGGCTAAAATTTGTCCCTATAACTACAGAGTTACAAAGGTGAAAATAAAAAAGAAATTAATTGTTATAGCATATTTAATTGAAAAATTACTAAATATATTGATAGAATTTTTAGAAATTAGCTCGCAAATTGCCCCACGCCATCTGCCTTCTATTTCAGCTCAAATCACAATTTTAAACGTGGGAGAAAAAGGCATAGCTGTCTAGGGAAGCACCACCAGATGTTAATTACCATGGGTGGGAGATCCACCTACTGTCCTTCATTGTGTTAGCATAGGGGCTAGAAAACGCTAGCCTAACCTACCTTTTGTGTGCTAGATTTCTATTTAGAGAAAACTTGAAGTATGATAGAAGATAAATATCTTTTATATTTTCTTGTTTTTGCATAAGATAGTGATGTAGGACTACAATGCTAAAAGTAATTTGGTAAGAGCTTGCACGACTTATTGATTAGAATAATAAAGATTAGGACTACTAGCAAATAAAAACGACCAAATAAAATGTAAGAGCGGTCACTTCCGTTTAGGCTAAGTTGCACAACAAGAGCTTTGAACTATAAGATAACATAAGAAATCAACAACTTGCAAATATAATAATAATATTAAAAACAAATGAAGTGCACTCAATCCCTACGTTTACTAAGCTCAATAGAATTAGGCGAACCCAATCTTCATGAATTAAATCAAATCACAAGAAAGAGGGTTAGACTAAGGAAATACAAGAGGAGGGAGATTGGAAGACCTTCGTCAAGGTTCGGATGTAATTCTCCATTGTACGGTCCTAAGTTGCTCTTCAATAGCCTCGACCAGGGTGTCCAGGATGTGCTATTCGTACTCTTCTACGGTGTGGTCGATACGCGGGTTGACGTCGAAGAAGGTCGAGTGCAAGGTGCAAACAAATTCTTGCTCGTCGTAGGCGAGGCCGTAATCAAGATCTGGATCGACTATTCATGAATGCTAGATGATGGTCGCTTCCGAAGATCACTAGCAACCTTGAAACTCCGTTAAAGAGAAAGAAGTTTTTCTCAAACTTGAAGTGGAGATGATGAAGTATGGTGGTCGGCCAAGGTTGGAGAGAGAAGGATTTAATTTGGTTTTGGTTTGGGATGAGGGAAAGAGTCTCCAAACATTGCTCTAATTAATCCCTTGATTTGTGAAAAATTAAAGAGGAGGGAGAGATGATCGGGGCGGCGACAAGAGGGAGAGAGGGCATGAGGGGCTTGTTTCCAAAACTTGCTTTAAGGTTTTGGAAAGTATTTAAGAGGTGCGGGGTCTTGTGAATTTCGGCCCAAAGGAGGTGGAGGGAATTTTGAATTGTTTCCAAGGTAGGGATGTGGGCTTTAGGAAACAATTCCTAATTTAATCTTATAGTGGGCCGGCGACATTAATGAGCTAGGGAGGGAATTAAGGAGGCTTTAATGCTTCTTTAAACTAGATAATTAGATTTGGAATGAAATAATTCATTCCAAATTAAATTAAAATCCAATGGGGAGGGATTTAGAAACTTTCATAAAATATAATTTATAATTTAGGAAAGATTTTAATTTTCAAATCGGGTGAATTTGAATTCAAAATATGTCCAAATTCTGGCAATCTAGAATAGGAAATAAATCCAAGAGAGGGCAAGGGGCTAGGGGCCGGCGGCTTGCTTGGGGTTTGGGTAAGGGAGTCGGCGGGGAGGTGGAGGTGGCTTGGAGAGTTTGGTAGGGGTGAAGAAGGGGTTTGGTGGTGGTGAAAGTTTGGACAAAGGTGATGGAGGGGAGATAAGTCCGGTGGTGGTAGGGGGAGGATGAAGGAAAGAGATGGAAGGTAGAACCACGAACCCATAGGTTGGTGGGTGTTGCACAATTCTCCCTCTCCTAGGGATCTCACTCCAATCTCTCAAGCTCTCATGAGAATTCAAACAAAGAGAAGCAAAGTTTTCAATCAATCACTCATTAGCTTCAAAAGAAGAACACTAGGGCTATAAATAGCCTTGTACAAAGACTCACAAAAATAAAAAGGGCGACAATGCCCCTAGGGCTTACATACGGCATCCCTTAATAAAAGGGTATAACAGGAAACTAATAAAACAAATACAATATGACATCATAAATAAGAAAATACATAAACAACTCAGAAATACAATGACTCGATCGTGGCCGTAGATCGACGGCCACGTCTCTGATAGACTCTCCACGATTTGATGTCCCCATCAGGTAGCCACTATAATCTAATGATGTACTGTTCGCTTCTGCATGTTTAGTTTGATCATGATGACAGGGTTGTTTGCTATACTAATAGTAACTTTATTGTCACATTATAAGATTTTTGGGTTTGATAATTACTTGAAGTTCTTCCCAGAGTAGCTTAAACTAGGTTGATTCACTAATCTCATTAGCCAAGGATATAAGTTCATCTTTTATACTATTTGCCACAACATTTTTTTTAGAACTTTTCTAAGTCACAATATTACCTTATACATAAGTATAATATCCTGCTATAGATATCCTGTAAAGCATATAATTTGCTCAATCAACATCACTATAGGCTTCTATTATTCGAGATTTATCTTATCTAAGAATAGCCTTAGGTTCCTTTTTAAGTAATTGAGTGTTCTGATGACAATGCTCATGTGTTCTTCGTGTAGTACATGCATGAACTGACTTACCATTCCAACAACAAAGGCGATGTGAGTTCTAATGTGAGATAAATTGATGGGTTTCCCAACTAAGCTTTGATATGTTTCTTTATCTATTGAAGTACCAGTGCTAAGGTAACTTAATTTCATGTTAGGATCAGTTGGATTATCAATTTGTTTGTTTCCAGTCAAACATGTTTCTTTTAAGAGATTTAGAACATATTTTATTTGAAAAATGATAATTCTAGATTTGTTTTTAATTTTCATTTTTGGAAAGTAACTACGAGGGCTAAGGTTTTTTTTATTTCAAACTTCTTAAGTAACATCTTCTTTATGATACTTATTTCCAAATCATGATCCATTATTACAATAATATCATAATCATACACAACTAGCATGGTTGATTTAACATCCTTGTTTTTATGAAATGACATGTGATCAAAATGAGCCTATTTAAATTCTTATTGATACAACATTGATGAATCTTTTGAACCAATGTTTAAAATTGCGTATTCGGGTATTGAGGCGTTTTTCATTCGTGAGGCGAGGCGTAAGCCTCAAGGCGTTTTGAGGCGTAAGTCTCAAAATCAAAAGATTGCGTAAACATAAAATGATAAATTTTTTATATACCAATGAGTGAATAATATAAAACATAAAATAGCATAAGATATGAAGTGAAATCAAAATATCCCAATAATAAGACAACATGAAATATAGTTCAACTCAAAATTCTATCTTTCCAAAATCTCAGTATTATTTTCATTAATATATAATTCAAATTTCTAAAAAAAAAAGTAATGACATATCACATAAAAACTCGTAAGTCATCAGCACTGTCATCACTAAGGGGTTCTTCATTTGAATCATCATTATGATAAACTGCTCTCTCCCCTTCCTCCTCTCATATAGAGTCCAATGTCGGGCATTTACTTCAAGATTTATGTAAGTTTTAATATATATACCGTGAAGCGTAAGCCTCATGCCAGTGAGGCGAGGCGCGCCTCAAGCTGGGCCTCAACCAAGTTGAGGCGCAAGCCTCATAAAAAAAATTCGAGGCGTAAGCATCGAGTCGTTTTTTACTAGAATTGCGCAAAGGCGGGCCTCAAGGCGAGCCTCATATTGCGCAATTTTAAACCATGTTTTGAACCATTCTCTAGGTGACTATTTAAGCACGCAAATAGTTTTTTTCAATTTTTATAATTGATCTGTCTGTTTAGAGTCTCTGATTCTTAGAAGAGGTTAATATGTAGACTTCTTTATTCAAGTGACTATTTAAGAATGCATTTTTGCAATGTAGTTGGTGAAGAGGCCAGTCAAGGTTGGCGGCAATTGAGAGAAGGATCCAAATATTATTTTTTTTTCATTTTATAGAGATTTGAGCCCAAAGTCATTTGCTTAGTATTTTGGGTTATTTTGTTTATAATTTTATGTTTGGTTGAGATTTTCTTTCAATGAAGCCATCATCAATGAGGGTTTGTTTGAAGCGTTTGTATTGAAATTTGAGAGCTTTATTTTGGGAGTAAACCTCTATGGTTATGATGCACGATAACCTCTACCATCATAGGGGTATTTTACTTGAACTTGATTGCTTTGAATCTTGTTAGCTCTGCTCGATTGCTTTTATTGGATTGAGTCCTTGATTTTGCATATAGCTTGAATTCACTTGGAAACTTATTATACTGCAAACCTTCTCGACTCTATCCTATATGTAAATGATTGGGTTTATGAATTGGGCTCGTGATGGAACTTTGCAAATATGTCATTGAGAGTTTTTATTTAAAAGCAACTTCTTGTTAGAAGAGGCATTGAAGGCCTTACGGAAATATAAAGATAAAATATTTTATAGTTTTAGGCTTACCATGCAAATAGTTTTTATGAGATTCAAGTCTTATCAATCTAGTCTTTAGAATATGGTGGAGGATTGAATTTGAAATACAAGAATTATGACTTTGCACTATAGGCAAGATGATCCGTTTTAGAGCATTGTGCAATGTTGAGAACATGAATTTATGCTTGTGGGAGAGTTTATAAATTTTAAAAAATTGTTTCCTTTTCAAAAAGAGTTGCACAGTTCTTGCAGTGGGAGAAAATTTGAATTTATCTTGCTTTTAGTTTGCAAAGCATTTTTATCTTTTGATTTAGATATTAGCACACTTATTAGAGCACATGCAAATGATTTGATGTATCTTTTTGAGGACGTGCATGCTATTTATGGTGCTTAGATGACTTTGGAGTCATTATATTTGAGTTGAAGATTGCCTCACGAAGCACATGCAATACTTTAAATTATTCGATTTTGATTGTTTGCACGAATATTGTCATTGAGATATGAACAAAATATTATATTTTGTTCGCTTGCAAGTCTATGTTGTAGACCTATTTATGGATGTCACGAACTATTATCTATCATACATTATAAGCTGTCCTAATTTTTTGTCCTTGCATGATTGTATTTAGCGTGGTGGGCCCCACAATGCATAATTTATTTTCCAATAACTAGGATGGGTCTTAGCAGATTTCACCATTCAAAATCATTTGGTCCATAGTTCTTTGGATTCTTAGTGTTAGATTAAGAAAGTTTTCCTCTAGCTCGCAAGTGAGTTCGCTAAGTCCTCTGTAAGTTTTGTGTTTAGTTCATTGTTCAATATTTTTGGTGCTGGCAAACTAGACAAAAGAGCCAATATAGGAGACACTAGGAATAGTAGAACATATAACTCGATTCAATTTAGAAAAAACTGACATCCGCACAAAACACCAAGACAAACTAAAGCCGAACAAACAAAACAAGATTTAAAAATAAAAACACTATCCTCAGAACAACCGGCAAGCGGTTTCCTCACATGCAACAAAAATTAGGTAAAATATGATAAGTGCTTAGGGCTTGCAAACCAAGGGTCCACCACAGCAATAAGGTCCAACGTCCAACCAAACTCCTCCAGCAAATGTCACCAAATTCTGCCAATAAACGCCTCCAATAGCTCAAGAAGAAAGATACAAGTGGAGTGGAACTTGCGTAGAGAAGAAGAGATTAGAAGCCAAGACGAATAGAGAGGAGGAAGAGAGGATTGGAACAAGCTCTCAAGCTTTTCCAAGAAATGAGAAGAAACCCTCAGGTTTTTATAGACTTTTCTCAAGATAATCAACAACCTCCTCATGACAAATACATATCTAATTTATAAGAAAAAATGGGGAGCCAAACAACCAATTTCTACCTCCAACTGAACCAATCAGGCAAGGGGAAGAGGAAGGCCAGCAGGCAAAACAAAACAACACCCGAAAAAGACAGCACTGGAACCGAGTAAAGCAGCCATGGGAAAACAACCAGGGAAGAAACCGAAAAGGCAGCACAGGGGACCGAAACCAGCACCCAACAAAGGGAGGAGAACCAGCCACGGGAAACAGCACCAGGAAGAAACCGAGGGGGCACAAAGAAGGGGAAGAGACAAGATCCAACTCAATATAATGAACTAAAAGGAAGAGTACCTTTTCAAATTAATGAGCTAAATAGAGCAATTACTCCTCCAAATAATAAGCTAAACATTAGCTCAAGCAATAATGAGCTATAACCAAATAGCTCCCAAAATTTCAGCGCAAAACCAAAGCAGCCTAGGCCCAACCCGAGAGCAGCCAAGGCCCAACTCGAGAGGCAACAAGTAGCCCAAAGACCAAAAGAACCCAAGAAGCTAGCACACCCGAGACTTGCCATGCCCAAGCACTACCTACTTATGATCATTGGATGTTCTCCATCATTGGATAGCATAAAAAACATAAAAAACAACAATAATATTCAAATTACAATAAAACAAAAATAAACTAAAATATGCATGCATCAATTTTGTTCTTTTTTATTCAACTTGCATGACATTTTAGTTGTTCATTATCTTCCCATTTTCGTAAATTCACACTTGTTATTTTCATCTTAGTTGCATTTCTCTAAAACGGGTTCTTTCAATTGTTCCTTGTTAGTTCTTTCACTGTTAATTTTATTAGCCTCCTTGTGTCTCCTGTGCACAAGGAGCATCTATGACGAGTAATAGGTCTTTTCCCATCACGCTTAAAATAGCATTCATGTTCTAGGTCTAGATACCATACTCACATTGGTTAACAAAAGCATACAGGCCTTCAATATCTACACAAAAATACACAATGATTTCCCCGATACGTTGGAACATGTACGGGTATTTTTTTTTGCATTTCTCACTGTGGTGAAACAGCACTCATAGGTACTTAAATTTGGGTATGCATAGGCCTTTGTTACTTGCACAAAAAATATACAATATTTCTTGGAACAATGTGCATGCTTATTTTAATTTTTTTCCCGTTGTATTGGAACATTGTGCATGAGTACTTAAAATTTTTTTACGGCTTTTCTGCGAGGTGACTTTATTGGTGATTAGATTTGTAGCGATGATGTCCATACAAATTATCTTTTTTTGAATCTTTTGTTTGAACACACACACATATGAGATGTGTGGGATCTGAAGTCTGACTCTTCTAAGAGAGTTTGTGTTATATCTCAACTTTTTAGTAGATAGACATTGAAGATAAGACAATAACTAGATATTTCACCCTCATTTTGTGAGGACTTTATGATATGGTTTGAAATTCTTTGTTGGTGCAAGCTCCTTTGGTTAATTATCTCTTCTGATGTTGGGAGAAAACTTTGTATTAAGGCTAATCAATAGCCGTTAAATATTTAGCTTATAGTTGCATTGATTTTTGTTTTAAGATTGAAGGAAATTTACCATCTTTTGATTAAAGTGGATGGTGGGGGATGATGACAAATCCAATTAAAATCCCGTGGTTATGTCATTTGGGGTTCTCATGGACTATGGTCTACTTAGTTGGAAGAGATAGTTGGCCCAACCTAATCGATTGATCTATGACGACAATCTTGGGTTTCGTTGTCAAGGGGAACCTTCTAGACCGAGGATGAATATTTATCTAAAGAGACAATTTAAGTAATCCTTAGTTGATATAGGGTTTGTGTCCCATCAAGTGTACATTATGATTCATAATTAAAGCGACAAGATCCCTTGGGGAACATTCGGACTCTGTTTGTGACTGTAATTTAATGGTACTATTTTGCTACAAAATTTCTCAGCCAACAGGCCCTGATCATAACCGTTATGTAGTGGTGCCATTTGGAGGTAAAATCATCTTGTCCTATGAGACGCTTCATGTCTTTATTGGTGTGGGATCTTTTGAGAGTGAATATAGTAATGTACTTGATATGACATTGACTTTTTGTGAGCTGAGGATGAGCTTAGATTTGTTGCTCTCAAGTCTCAACACTGTTGTGGAGGGATATGGAGTCGTCATGAAAGTTCTTAAGAACTTGTTCAAAGTCTATTCTTGGTTATGCTATGCAACGCCTTTAAGGGGTTTTGATACTCTTACTTTATAGGTTACTTGCATGCTCCTTATTCAGAGGTTGGTATCATACTCTAGTGTTCATTGGCCGATCATAAGTCTTGCTAAATGAGGTCTCCATCTCTCCAAGAGATGCCTATGTGGATTCTGTCATCAAATCTCAACTTATCCATTACATGTGCCAATGCTGGCATTCATAATTTTTTTTCTTCCCCTTTTTCCCTTTTTTTTTTGAAGATGCGAACAGGAAAGAAAAATTATTATCCTTATTGATTTATCTGAGTTGGATTCAATTTAAGATTAAGGTGAACTTCATGCGTGCTTGAAATCTGCTGACACCAGCTGTGATCCTAGCTAACTTGGCCTGAGATGGGCATGGGTTAGTCTAGCTTTTACTGGATGTGGGTTAATATGTTTTTCGCTTGACTTGGCCCCATAAAGTTCTTTTCCGTTTCCCTATTTTCCCTCCTTTCAGCATTGTTCTTAAGCGAAGGAATGGATTGAAACGGGTATCCTAACGTTGATATTGACATTGAAATCAGTTTTGGAAAAGGTGGAGAAGGAAAAGAAGATGATGTGGCTGCAAAGTTATGAGTACCATTCTGACCTTGATTATGGTGATCGTTGATGTGGAGTGGACATTGAGGATTAATCTTGTGGGTACTATAATGGTATTAATAATATTCAAAGCTACACCATATGCACATTGGATAGCTTATAATTGGTGTAGGCGTAAAATGCGACGTTCAAGGACCAGAAGAGTGTAGTATGATTGAGCGTCCGTACAAAAGTGAATAATTTTGACAATGGAATTGGATAGAGGCATAGATACTGGCGTTCCAACATTGAATCTTATTAAAGACATTGGAGATGGTTCGTAGATCAGGTTATGGTGGTACTTCCGCGGTTTTTGAACTCCACCAACTTTGTTGCTAGTGGAGATTGAGGATGATGTTACAACAACTCTCAAAGGATCAGATAATGAAAAATAAAGCTAGGTGGCAATTTCTTTTTCTTTTCTGCTCCATTCTCTACATTTTTGGATTTCTATTCTCCTTTTCTTCTTGACGTTTTGTATAAAAGTGAAGATTTAAGGATTACCAAGATGGTTGGAAGTGATGTTGTGGTTCATTCTATCGAGGTTTAATGGGTTCTAGATTATTGGAGTATTTAAAGTTTATTCCCAATTAATGAGAACAGTGAGGAGCTTATTGGGATTAACAACAACATTGAGGCAGTTGAGGTCACTGATTATTCACTTCATAGTGATTAAACCTTAATTACACTATATGAGGGAGGAATAATTTTAAGTTGCTTTATTCTGAAAGCATTTGGTCGTCTTACTATTTAAAAGGCATGTTTGAATTTGCTATGAAGAAAGAGACAAGTTAACAAAGAATATTTACTAAATTTACACTATCCCTTATAGGAAATGAAAGAATCTAATTTGGAAAAAATTAGCATGATTATAATTCACATAATTTTCACATATCCCATGTAATTTTTTTTGTTCTTATATGTGTATATAAATTCATTTATGTTTATGATATATTCTGTTGGTTCAAACTTATTAGGGTTCTATGTGTTCGCAATTCATTTTTGAGTCTGTTTATAGTATATGCAGTATTCAATAGTTGCTTTCAATAGCTGTTAGGTAATGAAATCTAAATTGATATGGGTATTTCAAATTAGACGATTGATGAGAAAATTATCTCATTTGGTGAAGGCCAAAATGCATATAACTTCTGCTTAAACACGCTAACAGATATACATCTTGGCAGGTTCCTTTTCGAATTGAGAAGCTTATTGCAGAAAAGCAACTATATGCTGCTGTTCAATTGCATGTTCGGTCATCATTGATGCTTGAGAGGGAAGGTCTTCAAGTGGTTGGTATTATTAGTCATGACTTAGGATCTTGTTTATTAATGCTCAAATTTGTTTGAGGTCCTTTTTAATTGCTTTCTGCTGGTTTACTTTTTTAAAATTAGACAACACATATTTTATATACACGAGAAGCTTGTGGTGGAATGCGGTATACTGCAGTTGCAATTGCTTGATTTCATGACCATGACCCGCACATTTGAGATGTACTTTGTCAATCTCTTTGTGAGTGCTAATTACTTTATTTAATATAAAGGAGCACACGAACAACAGAACATTAAGAAATAAATCCCAAGTCCTAAAAATCAGTTTTGATGCCTTTATAAAATTTAAAAATATTATTCAAGATACGATGTCCAATTTTCGAAAGAGTTCTAAATTATGGATGAATTGCTGTGTTGCTATGATCCAATGGTTAAATGATTTAGTTGGTATTCAAAACTCTTTTGTCAACATAGTGAAATGCTGTTCCTGCATTGCTATATAAACTTAATGATACTTTAACAATTAACGGAGTTTTCTTGGTATAACAAACATTGTTTTAAACAAATGGCTTCTTACAGTTAGCTCACTTAAGCTTTGTTTGGAACAACTTCTTAATTTCTTGTTGTGGTAGAAAAAATAGCCAATAATAATTAATGTATATTTATACGAAAAAAACTGTAGAACAACTTTCCTTGTTTTTCACAAAATTTCTTTAATAAAAATATTTTTGGGTGAGAAAAGTAGAGGGTTGTGTTAGGTAGTTGACAACCAGCGTAAAACTTGTTGAATAATCATGACATGAATCCTTTAAAAAATTGTGTTAATGCTAGGGCGCCCCCTGGAAGCGAAGCGCTGTATGACCTGAATACAACGACAAGTGTGCAAGGGCCGCTGCATCGATGCCCAGGTGCATTATTAAATAGGCAAGGATTCCAGCATCATGGACGGATGTGGGCAAAGAAGCTAGTCCATGAAATTAAAATTAGGATAAAAACTTGGAATATAGGTTCGCTTACAAGAAATTTAATGAAATTAATAGATATTATGATTCATAGGAAGATAAATATTCTGTGTATTTAGGAAACTAATGGGTTGGGGAGAAGGCTAAAGAGATTGATAGTTTAGAATTTAAACTATGGTATTCGGGTAGGAGTCGTACAAGAAATGATGTATGTGTGATTATAGATCAGAGTTTGAAGGATAATGTTATAAAAATTAACATAATTGGAGATAAAATTATAACTTTAAAGATTATTGTTGGTGCTCAGATTATTAATATTATAAGTGCTTATGCTCCTCAAGAAGGTTTGGATATGATTTCAAAATTAAAATTTTGGAATGACTTAAGAAAAATTTATGCAAAAGATACCTTTTGAAGAAAGAGATTTTATTGAAGGAGATTTAAATGGACATGTTGGTAGAGAGATAGATGATTTTAAAGGTATTCATTGGTGGCCATAGATTTGAAACGACAAATGAAGGTAGTAAGACCATATTAGATTTTTCTTTAGCTTATGAATAGTTAATATCTTATTTAAGAAAAGAGATGAACATCTTATCACTTATTAAAATAGATATAGTAAAATGCAGATTAATTATTTTCTCATAAGAAAA
This sequence comes from Dendrobium nobile, assembly GCA_022539455.1. NCBI lineage: Eukaryota > Viridiplantae > Streptophyta > Magnoliopsida > Asparagales > Orchidaceae > Dendrobium > Dendrobium nobile. Next base: position 17,161,665 of record CM039723.1, read on the forward strand.
TTAGATAGTTTAGATTGTAATGTTATTCCGAGTGAAAATTGATATACCCAGCATCGATTATAAGTTTTGGACTTTAAGATAAAGGGGCAGAAAATAATAAAATAAATAAAACGATATTATAAGATTAGATGTGGTCATTTAAATAATATTAACAAAAATATTTTTGAGAGTAAGATTTTAGATCTTAAAATTTTGTCTGTGCATGAGGATGCTAATATTATGTGGGAAAAAGTGACTAGTGATATTAAAAATATTGCAAAATATATGCTTGGAGTTTCAAAGGGAAAAGATCCTAATAGTAAAAATAGTTGGCGGTGGAATCCAATTGTGTAAGAAATGATTAAAAAAAATTGTTATAAAAATTAGTTATTTTGATAATTGGGAAAACTATAAAGAGACTCGTAAGGAATCTAAGAAAGCTATTTACGATGCAAAGATCTTAGCTTTTAATGATTTATATAATACATTAGATTCTAAGGAGGGAGAAATATATATATATATATATATATATATATATATATATATATATATATATATATATATAAGTTAGCCAAACAAAGAGATATGAGTAGTAAGGATTTAGTTCTTGTGAAGTGGGTTAAAGATGAAGATCAAAAAGTATTTTTCTTAGAAGATAATATTCAACAAAGGTGGATGAGATATTTTGCTAAATTTTTTAATGAAGAATGTAAAAATACGATTGACTTTAGTGACCTTAATACCCTAAATAAAAATAAATATTTTTATTTTTATCGGCGTATTAGTATAATCGAAGTTAAAGAGGCTTTAAAGAAAATAAAGTGTGAAAAAGCTGTTGGACCTGATGATATTCCAATAGAGGTGTGGAAATGCTTAGGAGATGAAGGAATTTCTTGGCTTACTAAACTTTTTAACATTGTTTTGATACTAAAAAGATTCCAGATGAGTGGAGAATGAGTGTGTTAATTCTCATTTTTAAGAATAAAGGTGATGCACATGACTGTGCAAATTATAGAGGAATTAAGTTAATGTGTCATACTTTAAAATTATGGGAGCGAGTTATGGAGCGTATGTTGCGGCTTGATACTAATGTTTCTCAAAATAAAGTTGGATTTATGCTGGGTAGGTCTTCTATGGAAGCCATACATTTATTGAGAGGTTTGATGGAGAAATATAGAGAGAATAAAGAGGATCTACATATGATATTTATTGATTTAGAGAAAACATATGATAAAGTTTCAAAAGAAGTGCTATGGAGAGTTCTTGGAAAGAAAGGAGTTAATAACGCTTATATTCAGATCATTAAAGATATGTTTGCAAGAGCTGTTACTTGTGTTTAAACACAAGGTGGTTTAACCAAGTATTTTCCTATTTTGGTTGGATTACATCAAAGATCAGCCTTAAGCCCATATCTTTTTTGCTTTAGTCATGGATGTTCTCACTAGACATTTGCAAGATGATGTACCATGGTGTATGCTTTTTCCTGATGATATTCTTCTTGTTGATAAGACTAGAGAGGGAGTTGAAGGTAAACTTGAATTATGAGGTCAACCTTAGAGTCTAAAGGTTTTCGCTTGATTAGATTTAAAACTGAATATATGGAGTGTAATTTTAGTAGCAATAGACCTAGTGAAGGGATTGTGACTTTGGGCGATCAAGTTATTAATAAGAGTACATGTTTTAGATATCTTGGATGTATTCAGAGTGATGGTGAAATAGATCGGGATATTATTAGCAAAATTCAAGTTTGATGGTTGAAGTGGAGGAATGCATCAGGCTTGTTGTGTGATAGGAAAGTCCCTCTCTAACTTAAGGAAAAATTCTATAAGATGGTAGTGAGACCTCCAAGCTTTATGGTGCCGAATGTTGGCCATTAAAAGAGAAGCATAAAACTAATTTAAGTGTTTTAGAGATGAGGATGCTCAGGTGGATGAGTGGCTTTACCCTTAGAGATATGATACAAAAGGAGCATATACGTGAAAAGGTTGTAGTAGCTCCAGTCGAAGATGATATTAGAGAGAGCCGCCTTAGATGGTTTGGTCACATTAAACGAGGACCTTCAGATGATCCGGTTAGGAAATCTGAGGTATTAGATTTGACTTATGTTAAGAAAGGTAGAGGTAGACCTAAAAATACTTAGTTAGAAAATATTAGAAATGATCTTTCTTTATTAGATTTAAAGGAGAATTTGACTTTTAACATGACACAATGACAAAAAAGATTCATGTAGCCGACCCCACGTAGTGGGACAAAGACTTGATGTTGTTGTTATAAAAATATTTTTGGGAAGATATAATAGAAATTATGATTGAGAAAGTAGCCTTGAAAAAATTCTTACAGAAAAATGTAAACTGCGTTGATTGAAGCCTTAGCATGAACACATTCTACATTTTTTATTTTCTTTGATACTTTTGATTTTTATTATTTGTCAAATAATGTCTAATCTCTAGATTTTTAATGACTTGTTACGGAAAGCATTTAACTTGTCGGATGTTATAAACTAAAATTTGAACGGTCAGAGGCATTATTTTTTCCAAAGGTTAGGGCTGTAGAGTATTATATTTAAAATATGTATTTGTAAACTTCTGCAGAATCTTGTTATAAGATATGATTTCTCCAAATCTGTGATGTTAGTGCGATGGAGGCAGCATCTCTTCTGAAGTATCTTGTTATAAGATATGATTTCTATTAGTTCCTCTTTGTCTATTTCCAAAATAGCATCAAGATGTGCATTGCCCCAATGGTGGAATGCTGTATCACTTCTTTTTTTGCTTGCTACTGAAATGTTGAAAGGCGGTTTTTATATGTTCAAAATTGTGTTTTCTGTTAGATAATATCTTATCTACAGCAAGTCAATCTTTGAAAGTAGTGGTTGTTGACTAATGCCCAGAGGACATTCATCTAAACATATCTGTACCTGATTTTGATTTTAAATTAATTTTTTATTTAAAAACTTGTCTTGGATCCTCATATATTTGCGTTGCCTGTCTTGGACTTAGTAATGTAGATGACACTCATGTGAAGATAACTTACTCGACACTCATATGATGATAACTTCTTAGGTTGGTGCTCTTCAAGATGTTCGATCAGAATTAATCAAGTTACGTGGGGTGCTTTTCTATAAAGTTCTGGAAGATCTAAACAGTCATCTTTACAACAAGGGTGAATACAGGTACTTGAGTTTAATGGTCTTCTAACATACATATATTAACTTAATGTTACCTTGTTATGGTTTCCATTTAAATTTTGCAACATCAGTTTGTACATGGTTTTCAGCATAAGTTATCTGAGTTTAATGATCTTTTAACATTCATATATCAACTTAGCATTACCTTGTTATGATTTCCATTTAAAGTGCAACGTGCATTTGTACTATCTTTTTTTATGCTTTCTTCATGGGGTAATATGGGTTTTTAACATCAGTTTGTGCATTTTTTGAATACCTTTACCCACCTTTTCATGTTTTGCTCATATTTTGAATGATTTAAATTGTAATGCTGAGAGCATTATTTGAGTTCAAGATCATTCAATTGACCTTTGGTTAGAAGCTCCTGAATTTAAATTGACTGTCATTTTTCTAAAACTGTTTGTTCTCTGCAGCTCAGCTAGCTTAAACATGCCAGAGAAGGATGATGAAGTGCCAACTACAACAGCTGTCTCATTCTCAGTAAGCAGTTCACATCCAATTTCAAAGAGAACCAGATCAATAAAGGCTGATAATCACTTAAGTGGCTCCGCATTTGGTGATGGATCTTTTAGAACCATTTCTATTGATGGAGGGTAGGCTTTGAAACATGATGGTCCAAATACTTAAGAGATGGATGCACTTTTTTAGTATGTTATTTTATACCTTGACTTAGATGCACTTGTTCTCCATGTACCTAAGTCAAGAATTAGTTTTCATTAAATTTTATATAATAGCCTTTTTATATAATCTAAAATAACATTGATCCTGTTTTTTACGTTGTTTTTAGGAATGCCTTAAATTGAAGCATTACCCTTCAACACTATCTTCATAATTATCTTAGAACAATGTGTTTGGTTAATGCAACGTGTAGTTAGTAGTTCACCTGGCATTAAACCGGATCGTACCTTAACATACATATATACTAAGAATGGTGGAATATATTTATTTAGCATGGATTCATATCAGGTTGAATTTCATGATCATGATTGTCATCATTGATCTTATCTAAACTACTCGGTAATCGATTTTCATTCACTTTAGTGATGTGGTGCATGTTTTTATTCATAATGAAAATTTGTATTCGCAACTTTATCCACGCTATTGTTGGTCCATCCTTTTTTCTTCCTATGAACTTTCAAGTGCTTGTATTTAACAACCTAGTGTGGCATTTTTGCTTTACTTTTTACATTTCCAAACTAACTAAGCTATTTTCTACTATGCTATTTTCACATGTAGCGTCGTTATCGTTACCTTAAAGCCTTAGCATATGCCTTGAGTACCTTCTTCATTTGCATTACCCAACATTAATTCCATAGCATTTTCTATATCTCTATTATTCTGTACATTAGAGTTAATATATCTAAACCTATAATATACAGTCCCTAATTGATCCCCCAATAATTATTGATTGTTCATTTAGTCCACATCCATTGAAATTTAAGACAATGTACTTATGTTTTGTTCCTCTAATCTTAAGCCCTTGGCCGTTTAAAATGTCATTTATAGCTAATATATCTAGTACTATAACTCTAGAGTCCAGATTGAATGTTGCATGTAATACTGGGTGTAAAGAAGTTGAGGTTATTGGAACACTTCTCCCTCAAACTTGTTAAGGATTTTCTAGCTCAGCTATGCTCGAACATAATTCAACAATCAAAAGAATATTCAAGTATATTAATTTATTATTGAGCTTTGGGTTGAGTCTAGCCTTTATTGAGCTTAGCTAATTGTCAAATTGAGCTTGACTAAGTGATTAATTAGATAACACCGGAATATAAAATTTTTTATAGTTTTTTTCATAAGGGTAGACCTAATCTAATTGCTAGGATCTTTTTTAAAAATGCTGTATTTGATGAAATATTACATACAATGAAACTAAACATGCTATTAGTTTTCTTAACCTGCATGCTTTTCTATTAATATGTTTTTATAGAACGCATGAAAAAAACAAGCACTGTACAAACATAAGTTGATTCTTTAAAAACGTTGCTAGCTAAATGGCTAAAGAGTATTCTATCAAGCTCACGTTTGGCTACTTGTGAACTACATAATAGCATGTTTGTCAACATAAATAATCAAGCTAGCCTATTATGACTTCTATTTTAAATCTATCAAGCTTCATAAATCGTGTTTCACGTGCTCATATAGTCTAGTAAATTAAAATAACTAAGCTATAATCAATAAATTATTGAACTATCATCAAGAACAGTTTGCATAAGCTCCTGGTCATAATGCTAGTGAATTTTTCCAACTCATGCATATAACTTAGTTTTCTTAAGTTTGTCAATCTATTATGCGACGCGCTCTACCTTTTAGGCTTGATTAAACAGACGATACTTTTCTCTTCCCCACTTTCTAGTATTGTACTCTTTTTTCTTTTCTGTTCAGTTTGCGGTTTAGCAGAAGGCTGATTAGAGCATGGGTTCAGAATCTTGTGTTCTTCCATTTTTGTTATCCGGAAAAATGGAGCCTCTTCACTTTTGATATTCTTTTTAATGAGAGGTTTGGTCAGAGTGGAGTCCATGGCTGCAATTTGATTTTGGATCTTAAGAAACTCACAACCCCAAACTTGTCCTATGCTCAAATTTGATGTTTTCCTAATTTTTCTGACAGAATGATAGTGTTCAAGTATAATTCTGAGTCCACAACCATAAAAAAATTTCCTACGGCTGTTAGTACCTTTTCCGAGTGCAAAATGAGGTTTCCAGTTTTTTTTTCCCCTTAATTTTGGAGAAAATAAATCAATAGCCTACTTTATTGAAAATGTACTCTGTAATACACTTACTTGGAAGTAGTGAATAAGTTCATTGAAGGAATAGCTCTGCAATGTACCATATAAACTGGCAACAACACAGCTAATATAGCTTTACCCGTCCTACACGGAAAAATCAAGCATATTAGCCTCAGAAAAGTATAGCGTTTAACACCACTAATCAGAGAACGGCAAAGGAAGCTGCTCTGAAGCAAAGATAAACTGGTGAAACCACTGAACACAGAGTTGCTACATAAAAATGTGGAACCAATCTCCAGAACGAATAATCTCAACGAATTAGAATGACTAATGAATAAGACCTTGCACTATACATCATCGGAAACAGAGGACAACTACCTGTAGCCAGAAGTGTGCTTAAAGAATAATTGCAAACCGTGCACATGAGGTGGAGAGATGAAAAATAGAGTTCTGCAACAACCTGTGACTATCATATCTATTGTGAATTTGTGATAAGTCAACTGGAATAACTGCTCCTGAAGAAAAGTTGTTTTTGGTCTTGATTTGTTGGGTGATAGTGTACCGAAGAGACCACTTGCGAGGTTGTTGATTTTTAACTAGTGCAAAGTAGCCTGAATATGGTCTCCAAGATCTCTCCTACTCCAAGGTAAACCAATCAACTCAATGTGCTATGACTGAAGAACACTTTTTAACTTGAGCATAGAGTTTGATGCATCAAGGAGTAGCTCCTAAGCTCGGGCTCACCAGAAATAGAGGTTTGGCTAAATTATTATTTGAATATTTGCTGTATATTTAAGTGATATTTATCCCTTCCTAAAAATTAGGGTTAATCTCTAAAATTTATGAGGTTTAGTTGCTTTCCTTTTTATGTAATTTACTTGTTTTGAAATAGTAGGTTCCACTATTCGTGCGTTAAATTTGCAATTAGTGACTTGAATTTAGGGATAAGAGTTATTTCTATGCATTATCATCCATTCCTGATAATTTTTTTTTTCAATTTAGTGATCACTGTGTAACTTCTATAATTGCGGAACAAGGAGTGCTCTATTATTGATAGAGTTTTTGATTGGATAAATCTATTCTTCCCCCTTTTCTTTCCTATCAAAACGTACGGTGCAAGTTTGGTGCTTGCTACAGTAATATAAGTCGAAGTTCTCCCTGTCACTCTAATTCCATCCCAGCCACAGACCTTAAAGCCCTCTCCAGTCATCGGTCTATATCCAGTCGCCAGTTCTATTATTTATTTTTCTTATCTTTTAATTTGTCTGCTCAATATATGGAAGGAATTAAATTGCAATTGTTATGCTCTTCACAAAATCAGGAAGAAAATGGCGTCAATTGCTGGATAATGAGGAATCAAATGTAACTGCTAGAAGGAATCAAAGAATAGTCAGAAAACTCCATTAGAAGGAAAATATGAGTTTTGTCTATCAAAACATTGGCCCAAATTTGGGATTGCTCTTTCAATTTAATTAAATATTTTCGTATTAAGTCTCAAGATTGTTTGTTTTCATCTAGGATTATGTTAACCTTCCCTAGTTTGTCTTTTTGGCCCCTTTTCTCCTAACTTTGAAGATCCATTTGGTATGAACATTCAAACTATTGTGGGCAATATTGTGATACTTTATTATTTGGAAATCTATCCCTCAACTTCATTTGGTGTTAAGTGGGAGATGCACCTTTGCTATAATATCCAAGAACATTATGGAGATCCACATGGAAGGACTTGGACACTAATCTAGTCCAAGGAGCATTACAATTCAATTTTTGTATTAGAGCCAAAGCTTTTAAATTCTAGGCTAGAGGTGAGTGGCAAAGAATATGTAAGACCAGAAAAACCATAAGCAATTGGGATGCTACAAAAAGCTCATTACTAGTCAACATGCAAGGGTAAAGCAATTTTTTAGCGTCGGCTAATACTAAAAGGATAAAATTTCATTAGTGTTCCTCGACTATTCAAGTGTGGCTAGTTTTGTCTCTAAGTGTCATATTTCTCTAATTTCTTCCCTTGTTACACAAAATTGATCCCAAATGGTCTCTTATGGATTAAATTGAGATCAATTTTTTATAGTTGAGTGACTAAATTGCGATCAATTTGTCTCAATTTCTATCTTAGGGACAATTTGAGATCAATTTTGTTTAGCCAATGGACTATATTGGAGAAATGTGATACTCTAAGGCTAAATTGATTGCATACGGATGGTTGAGGACTATTTTGGACTTTTTCTCAATACTTGAATTTCAAAAGATGAAGAAGCATTGGAAACTATAGATAGAACAAATGACTAAAATATTGGTAACAATAAATAACAGGTATGGGTGAGATTTTTCCACAAGTCATGCTAGGAACCCTTGATTACGTGAGGATATTGATGATAAAGGAGAAGGTCCTCTCAAAAGTGAAGCTGCTTCCAATTATAGACACCCCACCTCCTTTTAAAGTGGATACCAAGCTAGAATTGCCTACTTCGATGACATGGTGGATGCTAATAATGTCGACAATTGGTGAATTTCTTAGACATTTTTCTTTTATAATTATATAGAGGATATCCTTTACCCCATTCAAGATGTCATCGCGCACACTAATGTGATGGAAAATATAATTCATATCAATAATACAAAATAGCATGCGCCATGGCACTTGGTGTCATGCAGCGCAACTCTTGTAGCTTTTGATGGAAAATAAAATCCTTGATTTTTTATAATTTAGGGTCCAAAATAAATATTTGTATTGTTTATTATATATTTATCAATTTTATTTTATTCAAATGAAAATTTATTAGAGTATTTGGGCAGCAAATACTCCCAAAGGTTGAAGTTCTCGCATCTTTGTCTCCAGCAAAATCTATCTCACTAATTCTTTCGACTTGGACTTGAGAATGCCGCATGCGGAGCATCTTCTTCTTTCTCTCTCTCTCTCAAACTGTCTTTGTTATTCTAGTCTTAGTCTCTGAATGCCACACATCAAGTATCAAACTGTCTTTGTATAGCTTGTCTTCTTTTGTGAGAGTCTAGTTGAAGTCGAACGCTCAAACCATATTTGACAAAGAAGGGCTCGACAATAGTTTGAAGTTTGAACACACTTGTCAAAGCTAAATAGTCAAGCTTTTTTCGAATGAACTAGGGATTCACAAAGGTAGAATCCTAGATATTTCATGTTGCTTGAGCTTTTCATTTTTAGTCATTTGGTTTTCTTTCATTATAGTTTTCTAAATTTTTGGATCAATGCTCTTGATTTCCTTATCCATTGCTTTGTAAATTTTGACGAAGTTTTGTTGTTTGTTTTCTAGCCTTTTTTGCATTTGAATGTTGAGTGCGTTTTTGCTTTTTAATTTATCTTTTTTTATTTAATCCAAAATTTTCTAGCATATGCATTTTAGTATTAGTTATCTTTATTATTATTAAGTACCAAAAAACATCTCTTTTAAATATATTTAATTCATAACTTTTAATATTTTGCATTATATTTAAAATAGTATGTGCCATGCCATGCACTATAGCTCACGAGGACCTTTCCGTATGGTGTGCTATTCACCATTGACAAGTATGAATCATAGAGTTATTGAACTATGGCTTGTTATATATGACATGACAATAATTCAAGAGACTTTTGAAAGCTTTGTTACCAAAAACATCTCTTTTAACTATGGTAAGAAATTCTATTGTTGCAATGATTTAAAGAATGAGCAGCTAAAAAATAACCAAGAAGGAGACTGTACTACATCCATTGTTAGATCAAGGCCATTCCAAAGTAGATATTTGGAAATTGTATTTGGAGGAATGATCATCAAAAGATGGTAGAGTATTTTTGCTACTACTGCCACACCAAAAAAAAGAAAGGTAACATTAATTTCACCGTTGCATTAAGCTGATCCATCAATAGTATTGAAAGTTGTTGACCTCAATATAATCCCTACCTTTTGCCATTGTAAATCATTTGTTCAAGTGTCCCCTACACTCAGCCGTTTTTCTTTAGCCGTCGGAGATCCCTACAACTACTGTTTGCCCCTTGTCTAGCCGCCTAAGACTAACAGAGCTGTTGCAGATCAATTGTGTTAGGGTCCAAAACTTCCCTATTTTCTCCTTCCCTCCTCACAGACTCCTTTAACTAGGCGATCCTCCCAAAGTAAAATTGAAGTCTGAAATCTTATTAAATGGATGAGTAAACTGAAGAGGAAGAGGCTTTAAGTAAACATGATGCCCCTAAACAACAATAAAAGAAACAAATTTAAATAGAGACCAAGTTTGAGTGAACTACTATGATCTTTAGGAGGATCTCTTGCACACTTTAGTTCTCTATTCCTTTTCCACTCCAAGATGAACTAGCCTTCTTGAGGAGGTATGGACGAACAACACTTTTTGACTTAAGCACACATTTTAATACATTAATGTTCATCCCAAATAGCTCCTAAGATTGGGTTCACAGAAATCGAAATTATAAAATTTTTATTTGAATGTTTGCCCGACAGTTAAGTAATATTTATTCATTTATGAAAGTTAGGGTCAATCACTGAAGTTTTAGTTCCTTTCATTTTTACTTTATTTTACTTTCATTGAATTGTTGGAGTTAGTTTCACAATCTGTGCCTTTAATTTAGTATGACCAAAATGATTCCTTAATTCTTTATAGACCAAAATGGTCCTCAATTATATTAAAGGGCTATTTTGGTCCCTTAACCCCTTAAAGATGAATCAAAATAGTTCCACAATCAGTGGGACTATTTTGATTCATTTTCAAAAATTTGAGGGACATAAATGATTCTTTAATATAATTGGGGACCATTTTGGTTATTTATAAAGAGTCAATAGATCATTTTGATCCTTTTCTCATTTTAGTATCATTGGGTTGATTTTAGGGATAAGAGCTATTCCATTTGTTCTTGTCTAACTCAAATGAGTTTTGATTTTAATTTTATCATCCATATCCTACTTCTATAACTAAGAAATATGAGTCTATTGTAGATAAAGTTTTTGATTAGATTAAATTTGTAATTTTAATTTATTTCTCTATATATTTCCAGTATTTTTTTCTTCCCGCATTTGTTTTTTTGTCAATACCTGTAATGTTGTTCAGTTCCTACTAGATTAACAAATGTCGAAATACTCAATTGCACTTAAAGTCCATCCCAACCACAAGCCTGCTAGTCTTCTCGAACCATTGATCTTCCTACATCTAGTTGCCTATTTTGCCATCTTTTCCATTTGTAGTTGTCTTACTTCTACATATAGGGAAGTTAGTAAATTGCAACCTCCTCTTCACAAAATAAGAAGGAAACAATGCTGAATTGCTCACCTTTTATGAAAAAAATTAATTTAGCATTAAATGTAATTGTAAGGAGGAATAAGAAAATAGGAGAATATATTCCATGTGAAGGGAAATAAGATATTCTTAATCTAAACTTTACCTGAGTTCGGTGTTACTCTTTCAATGTAATGTAGTTCAATATTTAGTACTATGCCTTTAGATGGGTTTTCTTCACCCTATAATTTTGTGAACCATAGTTTATTTTTTGGGCCCCTTTTCTCCCATACCCTAAAAGAACCACTTTGGTTGGAATATCTAAAGGATTGTGGGCAATTTAGTGATTTCTTATTATTTTTCTTGGGTAGTTAGATTGACATCTATCTCTCAACTTTGATTGGTGGTGAGTGACACAGTCTTACTGATGCAGGCAAGAATTAGTAGGATAATAAAAATAACACAAAATACTAAAGAAGATACCTTTTATATTATAAAAGACACTTACAAATTTGGACACAAACAAACACAAACACCTTACAATTCTTGACAAACAAAAAACACCTAAAGTTGCTTTTCCTTTGCTTGTGAAGAAGGATACATGTGAGGTGGTCACTTGCGGCGAGAAGAAGGAGGTTAGAAGTTTGAGACAAAAGATAGGAGGACAAGCTCGCAAGCTTTCCCAAGAAGGAGAGGAAGAAGAAGTGGAATATGCTCGCAAGCTTTTCCAACAAGACCCTCAGGTTTACATCTCCAAAAATAACTCACATAACATCCTTTTTATTACATAAACATCTTATATATATAGGATAAATATGGCAGCTAAACAGCCCCTAAAATTACTAATTAATCCCATTAAAAGAGGGAATTAGAAGGTCAAAAGACACCACAAACAGCAGCTGAAAAGACATCCCAAAAATCAGCCAAATACATCCCACAAAACTGCATAGGAAACAGGGAGAAATAGTTACGGGAAACCCAGCCAGCAAGGGACCCGAGGAGCCAGCACAGGAAACGGGGCAGTTTCACGGGAAAACAGCCAGGGGAAAAACTGAGAGGGTGGAGTCACGGGAACAGCAACAACCAAGGCCCCAATCCGATAACAGCAAACCCCAAGGCCCCAAAGCGAGAACAGCAAGCAGCCCAAGGCCAAGAAGAATTTCAAGATGCATCACTTACATGCTAAAACATCTAAGGGCATTATTCAGATGCACTTAGAAGGACTCGGACACCAATCCTATCCAAGGAGTTAAAGGAACAATTTGTTTGATTTATACCAAATAAATGGATATTCTAGAGGCTGGAGAGCATGAAGACAATCTTCATTGCATAAGTCAAATATGTTTCTTGCTTGCCTTAAGATTTTATCTATGGTTTTAGTTTGAACTTGAATTCCAACAAGGCTAGTACACAGTTTAATACGAGCAGAAATATAACTAGGGACCACTAAAGAAACATTTTTGATGATGTGTTATGCTGGCATTGGGTATGATAAAGTTGAACTTGTTGCATACCATATTATTTGAATAAGATTTCAGAACTTGCTCAAGGTTAAACAAGATAATGCGAGCAGCAACTGCCGATATATTTAACCTGATTTTTCACCAACATTGGTGTGATGATTAGATTGTCCCTAAAGGGGTCACTTTCTTGACTTCTATAAATATCCTCCTTCTGCAGTGGTGGGGCTACATACATAAAATTTATATAATCTCTATTGAAATTCAAATTCCATCAACTCAGTCTCTTAAATATCTGACTCGACTCTTGCAATTCTGTCAGCATTTTTTTCTTCATGCCATCTCATTAATCTATGGGATTATTGTTGTTACCTATCTAATCCATGGATTGCCCAAATTCCAATTAATTATATATTTATTTTTCATTCCATAATTATTGCATATTTCATACTAGAGGTTTCCTACAACAACAACAATAACAAAAAGCCTTTATCCCACTATGTGGGGTTGGCTACATGAATCCAATTTCTCTATTGTATCCTGTTAAGGGTCAAATTCTCATCTAAATCTAATAAAGAAAGTTCATTTCTAATATTTCTAACCAAGTTTTTTAAGGTCTACCTCTACCTTTCTTAATATAAGTAAAATCAAATATATCTACTTTCCTAACCGGGTCATTAGAAGGCCGCCATTTTATGTGGCTAAGCCATCTAAGGAGACTCTCTCTAATCTTATATTCCACTAGAGCTATTCCAACCTTTTCACGTATATGCTCATTTCGTATATTGTCTTCAAGAGTAAAGCCACTCATCCACCTGAGCATCCTCATCTCTGCAACACTTAACTTAGTATTATGCTTCTCTTTTAATGGCCAACATTAGGCACCATAAAGCATTGCAGGTCTCACTACCATCTTATAGAAATTTTTCCAAAGTTTAAGAGGGACTTTTCTATCACATAACAATCTCGATGCATTCCTCCACTTCAACCATTCAACTTGAATTCTACTAATAATATCCCCATCTATTTTATCATCACTTTGAACAATAGGCCCAAGATATCTAAAACGTGTGCTCTTTTTGATGACTTGATTGCCCAAAGTCACAATCCCCCACTAAATCTATTATTACTAAAATTATACTCCATATATTTAGTTTTAGATCTACTCAATCGAAAGCCTTCAAACTCTAAGGTTGACCTCCATAATTAAAGTTTACCTTCAACTCCCTCTCTAGTCTTATCAACAAGAAGAATATCATCAACAAAAAGCATAAACCAGGGTGCAACCTGTTGCAAATGTCTAGTGAGAACATACATGAGTAAAGCAAAAAGATACGGGCTTAAGGCTGATCCTTGTTGTAATCCAATTGAAATAAGAAAATACTTGGTCAAACCACCTTGTGTTTGAACACAAGTAACAACTCCTGCATACATATCCTTAATGACTTGAAAATAATCATTATTAACCCCTTTCTTATGTAGAACTCTCCATAGCACATCTCTTGGAACTTTATCATATGCTTTCTCTATATCAATAAAAATCTTATGTAGATCCTCCTTATTCTCTCTATACTTCTCCATCAAACTTCTCAATAAATGCAAACATAAATGATGAAATAATACACACCACATTCTCTCAAATTCTTGTCATTGTATTAGGGCCTTAAGCTTTTTCCTTAGTATTTTCATAAGCAACATCGAGGTTCTTAGAACTTTCATACCTCATTAACTTCTACGTTCCATGTAATTTTTTGATATATAGCCTTCAATGCTATAGGCTTATTTCTATTATTATTTTCTTCTTATATCTAATTTTTGCCACTATTTTCCTTTCCATGGATTTAAAGAATATTCATGTTCTTTTGGTGTTTAGGTTTATTTGGAACTGAGTTTCAACTCAAATCTAATCGGAGAATTATAAAACATCCATCAACATATCATTTGAATGAAAGGATTACCTGAAAGGGTTTAAATTGGTATGCACCTTTTTGAAGGGAAGATGAATTGGGCCATTTATCTAACATTAGACCTCAGCAAGTCAATCCCACTTTTATTACTTTGGTTGCACAAGACTCTATAGTGATGCTCTAGTTATGGAACTTCTTATATCCTAAAATAAGTGACACATGTTTCTTCATTTAACAAAGAAAATATGGGATTTGGTGAATTAAAAGTATTTTAAAGTTTGTGATGCAACCCAAATATATTAGATCTAATGTAGACAACTAGATAGAAAAACCAAAATGGAGAACACAAGGACCAGGAGAACTTTTCTCAATTCAACTTAAAGTAGGCAAACACCAAAGACGAACTTGAAACAAACAAAAGTTAGACAAAAATGAAACTAAAATAAAAATAAAACAAACTACCCTCAGAACTACCAACTAGTGGTCACCTCACATGCAACAAAATAGTAGGTAAGGTAATAAGTGCTTAAAGACATGCAAACCAAAGGTCCACCACAACAACTTTGGGCCAACGTCCACCACAAGGCTCCTCTGGCAAATGCTACCAAACCAGCCAACAACACTTTCAAGAGCTTGAGAAGAAAGATACAAGTGGGGTGAAAACTTGTGGAGAGAAGAAGTAGGTAAGAAGCCCAAGATGAAATCAAAGAGAGGAGAAGAGAAGTGGAAATAGCTCGCAAGCTTTCCAAGAAGAAAATCCTCAGGTTTAAGTAGTTTTCACTCATCAAAATTCTGCTCCAAAATGCCACCAAACAACCTATATTTATAGGTGAAAAGAGGGAGCCAAGCAGCCCAAATAGCTACCCACCAAACCAATCAAAAAGGGGAGGCAAAATGCCAACATGAAACTGCTGGAACAACACACGAAGGGGTCATGCGGGAAACAAGAACAGTCAACAATCGGAACAGGTGCCATGGAGGTGGGGAACCGGGTAGGCATATGAAATGAAGGGCCAAAACAGGGAAATGGACCTGGACAGCAGCTTTAATGAGTTGAAAAAGGCAGCAACTCACAATAATGAGCTGAAAAAGGTAACATAACACAGCAGCTCCCCAAATAAGCAGCAAAACCCGAAACAACTAAGCCCAAACCAAGGAACCAAGTCAACCCAAAAGCCATGGCACCAAAGAAACTAGCACACCCAAGGCAATGCAAGTCCAAAAGCACAACCTACATATGATCATAGGTTGCCTTCCATCATAGGGTAGAAAAAAAAACTAAAACACATAAAATTCAAATTACAATATATAAAAAATTGAAATTTGCATGCATCAAGATCAAAACCAATATCTCTCATACAAAGCAAGAAGGACGTTCCATCATAGAATGCTCCAATCTATTTCATGGCCCCTTGCATGAGACGGATCGTTATCAATGAATCTGAATGGAATGTGGTAAAGATGTAGCTGTCCTTGAAATATTTGTTGAAAAAGATTGAATTTATGTATTTCTTGCTTGATTGAATATTGAGTTATGCTATAAAGGTACAAATAATCAAAAAGGAGGATTTAATTTTCTTAAATGAAGTTATTGCCATCATTTTAAAGAAACAAGGGGAGTTTTATTTGCCAATACAAGGAAGGTTTGGTCTTAATGACAAAACTGCTGACATCAAACCTCTTGATTGAAAAGTCTCTTCCCCTAAGAAGCACAAGCAGTCATATTTGATGAAGATGATCAATAGAGATTCTGGTGCACATATTCCAAAATAGCTCAACGTACTATATGAAAATTGTTAAAAGTTTTAAACCACTAAGCGAAAGCTTGACAACATAAGGAGGACAAACAAAAGAATAAAACGTGCATATGTAACACATATACGAAAGTAACCAAAAAAAGCCCATTGAGCTCTAGAAAGAGAACTAGAAAAGTTGAAAAGCTTGTTTGTATAACTAAAAAGAACTGCTTTCGTAGGTACTTATTTTTTATCATTCTCATATATTACTTCCTCTTCTCATACTTTTAAAGTCTCAGATGTGCTTAATTCCAATTTTTGGATTATTGATATAGGAGCTGTTGATCATTTGGCTAGTGCTTCACTCAAATTTATTTCATATAATCTTAATCCTAGTGAGAATAAAATAACTAATGCTAATTGAACCTTGACTACGATTGCTGGCCAATGAGACATTATTTTAAACCAATCCCTTACATTTTGAAATATCAGACACATCTTTAAGACAGGAAAGTTTGATCTAAGAGCAATTGAATGTGCCTTTATTGGCTAATCTTCTACTCAAAAAGGGTATAAATGCTACCATCCTCATTAAAAAGATGTGTCTAGCGATGTCCCTTTAAATGAAAATGATTTCTACATTGCTAATATGTATCCTAAGGAAAAAATATCATTAATAACTGAATTCTTTTTTCTAGAATTTCCTTCTTTACCTGTCATCCCAGGAAACAAATCTACTCTAACCACTACTATGGTAATCATATCAAAACCACCTTCTACTCAGCCATTATAAGTTCACTTGGGGTGGAAGGCATCCAAATCTATGTAAATCTAATCAGCCAAATTAATCACTGGCACTAAACCTGTTGAGGGATCTATTGAGCCTATAGAGAAAGGTACATAAACTTTAAATTAACACCCCTTGTACTTGTTCCTATCATACAAAGATCTTTCTCATCGTGACCTTTTTTTTTGTAGTAACCTCTATACTATTTCAATCCCTAACATCATTTTCAAGCTTTTAAATAATTTGAATTAGAATAATGCTATAAGGAAAGAAATGAAAGCCCTTCAAAAGAATAAAACAGGGGAATTGATGACTTTGCCAAAGGGAAATAAACCAGTAGGGTATGAAGGAGTCTTTATTCTAAAATTTAAATTTGATTGCTCATTAGAAAGGTATAAAGCTTAACTACTGGAAAAATGATACATTAAAATATATGGCATAGAATCGATAGATTATCTTGAAAGTTTCACACAAGTTTGCTAAAATGAATAATATTTGAGCTCTTTTATTTTATAGCAGCTAATCAGGACAGGAGGACATACAATTTTGATGATAAGAATGCCTTTGTTTTCGGTCATCTAGGGGATATGTATATATATATATATATATATATATATATATATATATATATATATATATATATATATATATATATATATATATATATATATATATGGAAGTCTTACCTGGGTTTAGCTTAAATACAACAACAAAAACAACAACCTAGCAAGCCTTTATCCCACTATATGTGGTTGGCTGCATGAATGATTTTTCTCCCTTGCGTCTTGTTGAGAGTCAATCTCTCATTTAAATCTAATAAAAAAGTCATCTTTAACACTTTCTAATCAAGTCCTTTTAGGTCTACATCTACCTTTCTTATCATAAGCCATATTTAATACATTGACTCACTTAATACGGTCATTGGAAAGCCGACATTTTATGTGACCAAATCATCTAAGTGCCACTGAAGCTACTCCAACCTTTTCATGTACATACTCATTTAGTATTCTATATCTAAGTGTAAACCTACTCATCCACCCGAGCATCCTCATCTCTTCAACACTTAATTTTATGCTTCTCTTTTAACGTCAAATATTTCGCATCATAAAGTATTGTAGGTCTCACCACCATCTTATAAAATTTTCCCTGATGTTTGAGGGGTACTTTTTCTATCATACAACATGCCTGATGCATTCCTCCACTTCAACCGTGCAACTTGAATTCAACTAATAATATCTTTATCTATTTCATCATCTCTTATACAATAGACCCGAGATATGATCTCCTGGGTTTCGCTCAAATACAAAACAAATTATATGTAAACTAAAAAGGTATTGTATAAATTGAAGCAATCTCCAAGGGCATAGTTCGGGAGGTTTACTATATGGGATACAAATAGAGTTAAGGAGATCATACATTTTTTTGTGAAATACATTGCTTCAAGGGGGAGTCTTTGCACTATTAGTTTATGTTCATGGCATCATTGTAACATGTAGTGACTTGGATGGTATGGAGACTTAAAAAAAAGTTTTTTCTTAAGAATTTGAAGTCAAGGAATTAGATAAGCTAAAGTATTTCCTTGTCATTGAGGTTGCACACTCTTAACATAAGATCTTTATATTATGATAAAAATATATGACGTACTTATTAAAGGAAGTAGATAAGTTGGGATGCAATCCTATCGTGAGCCCCATGAAAAATTAATCATAAACTTGGGGATGCTTCAGAAGACATTACAATAGAAATTATTTTATTATAAAGACTTGTTGGAAGACTTTTCTATTAGTCACATACAAGACCTAGCATTACCTGTGTTGTTGATGTGGTAAATCAATTCTTTAATAATCCTAATTAATCATGTTTTAGGGCTACACATCGAATTTTGTAATATCTAAACTGAATCCTAGGTAAAGGAATTTTCAGAGGATTTGTATTTGAATCCTATAAAATGTTTATTATGTAAGGTCTATGGTTGATAGTAAGTCAACTTCTAAATATTGCATACTCATAGGAGGATCTCCTGACTTGGAGAAGTAAAAAAAAAATGTAATGGTAATATTTAATGCAAAATGCTGAATTTAGATCTCTGACACTAGGAATCTACGAGTTGCTATGATTGAAATTTTTTTTGGAAGATTTAAATGTCGAATGCAAATATCTTATGGGGTTCTATTGTGGATAGCAGGTTAGCCATAAATATTACGCATAAACTCATGCAACTGACTAAATAAAACATATTAAAATTGATTGGTATTTTATAAAAGAGAAGCTAGATAGTATTCTTTTTTATACTTTGTTCGTTGTTATGGATAGGAAACTTAAAAACATTCTCAGTAAAGGATAACATGAATAATATTTTAAAAAATGTCATGTAAGCTTGAAATGAACATCAATCATTCATTCAGTTGAGGGGGAGTGTGAAAAATTCAAATTCCATCAATTTCACCTCCTACAATCCCGTTTGCCATCTTCTTTATTAGCTTCATATCACATCATTGATCATTGGGAATATTATTGCCACCTCACCAATCGATATATTATCCTATTGATGTGGAAATTGGTACGAAGATTTGGCGTATCTATCACAGGAGGCGTCATAAATCGACAGCTATAATTTAAATCTTCAATTATGAGTTATTTTTTTTGAATTTTAGTTTTTATTTGATGTATTTCCTGTTTTACCCCTAGGTTGGTTTATGTGAGTGTTGTGGCCAAGGGGTAATTTTGTATTTTGAGTTTTCTTATGTTGTGGCCTATATATAGGGCATTAAGCTATTGTAATAGGGATGGATTATTGATATTAAAAATTTGTGTTCAACACTTGTGTACTTTTGAGAGGACGATAGTGAGATTCCTATGGGAAGGATTCAGAGTTTTCACTAGCCGCAGGATGTGTCCGGGCTCGTGATTTAAAGTCCCTTGGAGAAGGGCAAAGAATCACCCGTCAGTCTTTGGAAGAGTCCAAGGCTCGCTGTTTTTGTCTTCTATCTTTTGTTTTTGTTTTTGTTCCTTCTTATTGTTCCTAGTTTTCATCTTCATCCTCTACGTATGTCCACCTTCATCTTCTCCATCTCCAAGCCATCGTCTCCTCCCAACCGAGCTCCACACATATTCCCCCCACTAGCCGCCGGCCACCTCACCCGAAAATCCTCCAAACCGCCGGCCATGGCTCCCTAGCCGCCGACCTCATCCCCACTTCTCCGTCTCCTTGAAATTTCCTAATTAGGTTGATGATTTAATTGGGACGATCAAAGATTTCACATCCTTTTGAATTTGAATTTGAAATCTTTCCTAATTGGGTTTGATCCATATTTGAATGTTTTCAACTCTCCAATTCAAAATTCAAATTTGCATTAGGAGTTAAATACCCCCTCAATTTCCTCCCTTTAATTAAGGAATTAATCGCAGCTTTAAATCTGAAATTTAATTTCAGATTTAAGAATTAATTCACTTAAGTAATTGGGGCCCACTTATTTGAAATCAAACCCCTCTCTCCTAGGCCGGCCCCTCTTCCTCCTTCCTTTGCCTAATTAAGAGCCAATTAATGCTCCTAATTAACTCCCTCATTAACTCAAAATCCCCCCCCCCCCAAATCCCTCATTTCAAATTCAAAACATTTTGAATTTTGAAATCTTTCCTAAATTAGCGAATCTATTTTAGGAAAGTTTCTTAAGTTAACAATATTTGAATTCAAATTCAAATAGAGTTAATTAATTTCCTAAGTCTAAAACTATTTTAGGCAAGCTTGTACACATGGCACCAAATCCCAATTTCCCCATGATATTGCCGCCGGACTCCTAATAGCCCAGCAATTTCCATTTAATTGTTTCCTAATTCTAAGTCCCTCTGGAAATAATTAAAATTCCTGTAACTCTTACCTGGCCGAAATTCTCATTCATATCTTGGCTCTAAATTATTTCCTAATACTAGAGGTTGGATTTAGGAAACATGAGCTCACCCCCTCTCAATCCCGCCGACTCCCTCTCCCTGTCACCGCCCCCTACTCACTCTGAATTGCATTAGTTAAGCTCTCTCTTCCAAAACCTGTAAAGGAAGTTTGCTCTCAGCTTTCTATTCACAACCAAGGCTAGACTCCTCCTCAAGTTCTCTACGTCCTAGCCCACCAAAATCTGAAAATTCCTCTCAGGTTTTTGGTGGAAATTTGATACTGTTTTCAGATTATAGGAGAGGAGGTTTGGAGCTTGCAACCTCTCTCCTACCAAGAGAAAATCTGAGATTCTTCTTAGGTTTTGGGCAAAGAAATCAAAATTTCCTTCAGATTTTGGAGAAGAGATCCTCTCGCTAGCAAAGCCTCCTCCCCCGTTCTACATCACCTATTATTATTAATCATGTATTCATTTTTTTATTATCTAATTGTTTTATATTTTTCTACTAGTAGTTCCCCTAAGCTTGTATAAACTCAGCATAAATGATGGAATGATACACATAATAATTTCTCTCCAATTATGACCACTCTATAATTTGGGTATCTTTTGAATATGCCCTTTCGGCTTTAGAGAAAGTAAAGAGTACTTGAAGAAAGAGCCAAAGAATCTATATTCCTTTTACGTGGATGAACTAGATAGGAACAGGCTATCTGTGTCAAGCTCATCGGTAGATTCAGGTGGGCAACATCATTTGCATGTAGGAAGTTTGGAATGCCTAAACCATCTAACTTTTGTATAAAAAACTCTTCCATGACGGTTGCTATCATGAATTGCCTAAGAATAACTATTTGCAAGTCATCTTTTATGAAATAAATCAAGCATTGACCTGTTTAGTTATTTATGCCTTAATTTTATGCTCGTGTATCATTTTAAAGCGTGCATGTTTAATATATTTCATTATCATTGATGTTGCACTTAAAAGTGACCATCAATTAAGCTTTGCACTGTATATATTCAACATAAGAGGGTGAATTACCATTTTATATCCAGCTAGATTTCAATTTTAAAGATCAAAATTTTCTGAAGATTGTTTGATCATCAATTGAATTTATAAAAGAATTGCACAATGAATGAATCTGATTATGTGAGAAGACAATTATGATTTTAATATGTAGAGGCTCTTACGTGGCCGGCATTATATACTTGTGTGGTTTATTTCATTTTGTTTGTATTTTAACTGTTTTGATTGGTGAATACATGTATAAGACTAGATTTTTAGGAGGGCTTGTATGAGTCGTTTGTCGTTCTTGTTTTTTAGACATGCTTGAAGAATGGCCTCTTTTTTTTTTAAATGATGAAGCTTGATCAATAAGTAATTTTCTTGCATATTACAATCAACAGGATGACCTCGATTTTGATGACCATAAGATAATGTATACAAAAATAAATGGGGTGATTGCATTCATAACACTGGAAACATAGCAATTTTTAAAATTAATATCCTCTTACATCCATTTTTTGAATTCTCACTTTAATGTCTAAATTCACAACAAAACCCTAATTGCTATTTTTATTTTTTTGCCAAACTCCCAATGTTTGGATCATGGCACACCCAAATACATGGGTTGATAATTAAAAAAAATTATATAGGTGTTAGTTTTGTACATAGATAAGTTTTAAGTATTAAATATGTAATTCCCCAAAATAAAAGTAGGAGAAAATTAGTAGTTCTCCTTTATAAGAAACTTTTTATCTTATTTATATGTTGACACACGCACATTCACAAACTGTCAGAAAGAAAATGGCCTTTATACTGATTAAATTTGATCATATAGTCTGAAGTGAGAACCAATATAGATGCTTTTGATATTCCATGAAAGAAATTGTTAGGAATGAAAGTTTAAAAAATATTATGAGTATTCTATCTAGATATCAATAGAATTAAATAATAAACGGTGCATGCTTAATGATATCTAGAAGTTATTTTTTTTTTATTTGGCATTTGAAAATCTAAATCATTGGTCTTTATTTAAATCCTAATTTTGGATTTGTATAAATTTTCTCTCAATTTGAATGTCTTCTCATGCAAAAAATGAAACATGGCCTCACAATGAATGTAAAATCAAACAAGTTTACGTACCTGCCCACAGCGGACTTAAAAATTATTTGTCTTGATTTTAATTTTGAGTGCACTGAAATAAAGAACTTAGAAAAAGTAAATTGAGTAGAAACGAAATTAAGAAATTTCTTTTGACATAATAAGAAGTTATCTTTCTCTATTTATATAAGTATTTGTTAGCTGAAATTTGATGTTTTCTGTCAGATGTTGCTGCTTGATCATATCTAAGCTTTCCCTTTTCCTACTTTAAGACCTTATATCTGATGCATTCTCAGTTCCTCTCTTGATGGTCATGATGATGAGAGTACTCTTGATGTTACTGATGGTGGTACCTCTGATGGGCAAGTGAAGGATGTTAGAGGCATTTCTCGTCAAATTCCAACATGGCTTTCATCTGCAACTCCGGATGAGTTTATTGTTAAGTCTAATTATTATTTAATAGATCATATCCTGGAAAGAATGGTATTCTTAATTAACTCCATTTTTTTACGGGCTTATGTTTGCAGGAATCGGTGAGAAAACACGATGCTCCCCTTAATATTAAGTATTTACAGACATTGGTTGAATGTCTTTGCATGCTTGGCAAAGTTGCTGCTGCCGGTGCAATAATATGGTAGGGAGCAGCCCTCAGTTTGTGGCAGCTTATTTTAATAATGTAATTGTTCCTTCCGTCGTATCAAGTATTTAACATGTCCATGTCCACCTACTTTATATTTACATGCATCTTCCTCGGTTTGTTGGCTTCTTTTTTATTTATCATTTCAGAAATTTATATGTAAATCTGATTTTTAAGTTTTGAAATGTCTTTTATAGCAAGCCAGAAACTGTATCCATTGTTCCTACTTTTTTTGGCCATTTCATATTCCAAGGGTGCCATTTTACCATTGTTTAAAGTTGTGCAATATGAGGTTCGCTTTGAGGCCCACCTTAGCATAATTCTAGTGAGAAACATCTCGAGGCTTACTGATGCAGGACTAAAATGTTTTAAATGTATGCGATAAGAATTTGCACGATTTCTTGATTAAAACAATTAAGATTAAAAGTATTAGCAGTCAAAACGATAAAAGAAAACAAGAGAGGGGTACCTACGTTTAGGCTAAGCCACTTGCCAAACACTTGGAATATCAAAACATGTTAGAAGATCAATAACATGCGAAGTAAATATCTTTCAACAAAATCCCTAGTCTACAAGAGTTAGCCACATAGAAGGCACACTCAATTCCTACGTTTACTAGGCTTAGGCATAAGGCGAAGCACGGCTCCTTGTGACTTGTCAGCACCTACAAGATTAGGAAAGTAAATGAATAGGGAAAGAGTTCACCCTTGGGAAGGTTCGGAAACGATTCTCCACCGGGCTTCGGCATGTTGGTCGTCGATGGCCTCCGATAGAGTGAAGATAATGCGATCCACGTATTCTTCAATAGAATTATCAACTTCGGGGTTGTAGTCGAAGAACGGGGAGTGGAGGATGTTGGCGTGCCTTTGTTCGTCGTAAGCGAAACCGTAATCAAGTTCTGGATCGACCATTCATTGACTTGGAAAGGAAGATGGTAGTCGAAGATCAACGTCAATCCTTTGGTGCTCCACTCGAGGGAGAGAAGTTTCTCTCGAAATTTAAGTGGGGAGGGGAAGGGGTGGCCTGCCAAGGAAGGGGTTTTTTAAAATTGGTTTAGATTTTGGTTGAGGGAAAGTGTTTCAAATAATCCTCCAACTACTCCCTATGATTGGGAGTAATTAAACAGGAGAGAGGGAGGTAGGGGCGGCGGCAAGAGAGGCGGTAGGGGCGGCGGCAAGAGAGGCGGTAGGGGCGGCGGCAGAGAGAGGCGGTAGGGGCGGCGGCAAAGAGAGGGGTAGGGGATTTGTTTCCAAAATTTAACATTAGGTTTTGGAAAGAAATAAGGAGGTGTGGGGGTTTGGAAATTTCGGCCAAGGGAGCATGAGAGGTTTGAATTAATTCCAAAAGGGGGAATGGGTTTTAGGAAATAAATCCAAAGAAAATAAAGAGGAGTGTTAATGGTCTAGGGGAAGAGTTTAAGAAAGCTCTTAATTCTTCCTTAAATTAGGTAATTAAATTTAGGATGAAATATTTCATCCTAATTTAACTAAATTGAATAATCAAGGATTTGGAATCTTTCCTAAAATAAGAATGATATTTTAGGTAACTTTTCAAATTCAAATAAATTTGAATTTTGTAAAGTTATGGAGTTACCTAAATCATCCAACCCAATTAGGAAAGGAGTGATTGTAAGCAATGTAGGAGGGGAAACCAAGTGGGGCCGGCGGCTTATGTGGTGCCCGTGGATGGTGGTGGGGTAAGGGAGGAGGGGTCGAAGGGGAGGGGTTGGGAAACTTAGTCGACGGCATGATTGGGACCAATGTGACCGGCGGTTTGGGGTGGGGAGAGGGGAGGTGGACCGGTGGAGTAGGGTGGGGAAAAGAAAAGAAAGACGAGATAATAAAATGAACCACGAACCCAGCCGTCTCCAAGGTTGGTGGGTGATACGAAATCCCTCTCCTAGGGATCTCTCTTCAAACATGCTCAAGATATCACATAGAACTCAAGTAGTGGGAAAATTCTTATCATTCAATCCTTAACCTCCAAAGAGAAATATAGGGGCTATAAATAGCCTTGTACATAGGAGTCAAAGTAAAAGACGACAATGCCCTTAGGGCTTATATACGACCTCCCTTAAGTAAGGGGTAAAAATGGAAAAAACAACTACAACATAAATAATAAAAGACAAATACATGAAATGACTCAAAAATACATCGACTCGATCGTGGCCGTGGATCAACGACCACGTCTCTGATGAAGTTTCCAAGCTCTAATGTCCCCATCACTTACGCCTCAAGCTCTTTTAACGAGGCTTGCGCCTCAACTTGTTTGAGGGCCACCATGAGGCTTACGCCTTGCCTCACTAGCATGAGGCTTATGAATCCCTATTTTTATATTTTGTTATTAAAATGTAAATTCTAAACTAAAGCCCCGAATAAACCACCCCTTCATTCACCCTTGAGCTGCAACAAATTTCTCTCAACTTCCTCGACCTCCAGTCCACCGCCTTCGCCACAGCAATTACCGTCTTAGCCGCCATCAGGGGTCATTTAAAAGCCGCACACAACCACTACCTCATCTAAAAATTTAGGAGTATTAATCTAATTTTTATGTTGATGAAAAGCATCTATGAAAGAGAAAGATGATTGAAATAAATGAAGAAAAATCTGATTGGGAGGCATTCGACTCCACAAGATGAGGCATATGAGAGTAGAATTTGTTATGACGACGATTCAAATAAAGATTCCCTCATTGATGATAGTGCAGATATTTTTGAGATGTTGCCAACTATTTCATCTTTCTTTAGGAATTGAAATAGAGAAGTAAGGAAATGAGCAAGAATAAATTTGCAGTTGAACTTGATATTATATGGTAATTTTGTACAATTCCTATATTTTATGTTATTTTGTTCTTGTAATTTTTGGATTCCAATTCCATTTCATGTAATTTATCACTTGACACTTTCGTCTTGTGTAATTTTTTGTTTCACATCTATGCTAATTTATTACATCATAGTTCAATAGGAAGTTAATATGTCATCCTTAGGGCTGCAAACGAACTGAGCCGAGCCGAGTATGTGAGTGTTCATGTTTGTGTTTGTTTAACATTAGCTTGTTCATGTTTGGTTCGTGTTTGATTCGAGCTTTATTATTTGTGTTCATGTTTGGTTCATTTAATTTAAGGGTGTTCATGTTTGGTTCATGTTCGTTTGTGTAGTGCTTATCGAGCTTTAAACAAGCTATGTTCGTGAACATATTTCGCAAACAATCTGTTGAACAAGCAAATCTTAAATTTGTTCATGAACATCCTAAACAAACAATCTAACAAACATGGACAAATATGAAATGTTTCTTGTTATTAATAAAAAAGAATTATATTATTATGTTATAATTAAAGTTTTTATATTATGTATATTTATCAATTTTATAATAATATATTATTTATGTTTTTATCGAGCGATTTTAATCGAACCCGAATCAAGCTTTTTATCGAGCTTGTTCATGAACATCAACTGATGTTGTTCGCGAACATAAACGAGCTGAACGCATTAGTGTTCAAGCTTGTTTATTTAAGAATCGAGTATTTAAAATATTGTTCAAGTTTGTTTGTTAGTTTATTAAACGATCACGAACGAGCTTTAATCGAACCGAACAACGAGTAGTTCGTCGAACGTTTGGTTCGCTTGCAGCCCTAGTCATCCTTTAACATATTTTTTAGGTATTGTATAAAAAATCACTTATAAGCTTTATTTTTATTTTACGCAATTTTTGGATTTTAACGCTTATGCCTCAAAACGCCTTAAGGCTTATGCCTCGCCTCACGAATGAAAAACGCCACAACACCCAATTGTGCAATTTTAAACCTTGTATCTAACAACAAAAAATTGAAGAAATGCCATGAAACACGAGGAGCTATGATGTAACTAAAAAGAAAATATCAGCCTCAAATCTTATATTCAAGGTTTGAGCTACCGATTTCTAATAACTCGAACCTAAATCTACTGAAATGCATGGGGCTTACGAACTTAATTCTCACTGTAAGTTAAGTCAGTCCAACCTTTAGTTTTACATTCCTGATCGGAGAGGATGACAAGTTAAAACCACATAAGTATTTTAAAACTATACAATCTTTGTTTCAATGCATATGCAATGTAGTTTTTTTTTTTTTTTTATTATTATTTTTTTAATTTCAGGAAAGTGGACTTATAACTAAGACACACTAATATGTTTGAACATGAGGTTATGTATATGTTGTTTGATAATTTAATATTCTTTGTTATCTAATACTTAGATTGTGGGCTTTTATTTCTATATGCGACTCACAAGGCTATGTGTATAATTTTCATCAACAAATACACTAGATTGATGTTGATTGATAAGCACAGCTTTATGGATAAATAATTAGCCAATTATTGGATTGTATATTAAGATCCATAAGGGAGCTTTGAATTTCATTTTGAATTTGAAAAGGTTAGCTTATTTTTGGGATAAGCTACGCAAATTTATTTGAAAATATTATCCTATGGTTAATTTTAAAATTGTTTACATTTTAATGTGTAGAAAGCTTAATTTTCCGAGAACTATCACCCAAAATGTCTGGGCCACCTCCAAGCAAAGCATCAAAAGAAACATAGGAAAAAACATGCAGTTTTTAGCGTATGCTCAAAGTAAACATGCAATCAATCACAAAAAATCAGCCACAAAATTAATCTTTTTATACTATCAAGAAAATATAAAAATGTCAATTGAATTTTCTGCCTTATACAACTTAGATAAATTTATAGACTCAATTTGTGGGTCTTCAAGCTTTTGCTGTATTGTTTAGCTATGAAAATGAAATTATTCATGAATTATGATTTTCATTGCTTTTTAGGTCTACATGTTTTGTAATGGGCAATGTGTTAGGTAAGTTCATTAATTGGGTTTTTGATTAGCTGATATATATTTTTTCTCTTGAAAGCTTAATGTGTCATGCTAACTTTTAAGGTCATGGAAGTTGAGAGTTTAATTTATGCAATGTAGCTAAAAGAATTTACAAATTGTTTCTTACTTTTTAGTTCATGGAAGTTGAGAGTTAAATCTATGCTCTGTAGCTAAAAAAAATTTCAATTTGTCTTCTTTAAAAGTTTTTTTTTTTAAAAATTAGAAAATCGGATGCTAAAAATATAAGCTGCGATGTGTTTTGCCGTTTTTGTTATTTCCTTGACCAATTTTAAAATCTCAAATCTTGATTTATGCTTCTTTTTATATAAATATATTATCACTTTAAATATATAGGTTTCTAACTGTAATGTCTGAGCAATTATTACATCCGGTGTCTGAATGCCTTCAGAGACCAATAACCACGCATCACGTCACCTAAAACTCGGTATTTTGGACTCGGTATACATTCGCCCGTTCGGTTTTTGACCAGATGTAATAATTTCTCGTAATGTCCTCTTCAGGTCATCATCTTTTTCACAGTAATAATCATTCTAAGACAACTATTATTGAGTGGCTTTATGATCCAATTTCACCCTTCATTCTTATTCCGTTCCTTCAGCTAGTTTTATTTATGCTTTGGTTTTATGGTGCATCGTAATTTAGAAACAATGGCTGACTAAAGGTATAATCTGAGCGAACTTGCTTAGTATATCTTGAAGTATGCCGTAATACTTCAGTTACTGCTTTTAAGAATACCGCAGATATTAACGAGATATATTTTTTCTGCTCTTTACTAGAACTCAATAAGTGTAGGTGACATGAATGAGAATGTAAATTGTATTGACTATCAAGATTGTTGGATACAGTATTTTCTATAATTCTGACTTACAAATGGTTTTTTTGGCGACAGTTGACTGTAAATTAGCCTAAAGTTTCTTATATGGAAAGATATCCTTCTTTGTGGATACCATTTTTCAGCTAGCACGTAACGAGATACCGATTGAATAAAACCAAAATACAAATGGGTCTCTTTGTTTACGGTGTTGTTTGCTATAGTTCTTTAGATTTAATAGGTTCTCCTTGATTTATATTTAGTGATGCAGCTTTTAAAGGCCATGGGACTGTTCAAGTGAGGACTTGCAGGATTTTGAATTTTTTTTCCTTATCTTTTGGAAATGGAGGAATATTGGAATGGGAACTTTACCTTGAATTAGTTTATAGATATTCCAGGGTGGTTTTGACATGACGTTGTAAATGGTTCCAGTAACTTGTCAAGTTGAGACATGTAGAGGTTGTAAATTTAATAGTAATGGTCGATTAGGGGAACTTCATGATTGCATAGTCTATTATGATTTTAATTTGTTTTTCATGCTTCTAATGTCAGCTACTTCTGGTTTGAAACAGTCAACGGTTACGTCCAACTATTCACAAAATTATCACATCGAAAATAAAAGCTTATGCAGCCAGAACTTCATCAAGGTCATGTGTTGATCCGCCTGGAAAGACAGCTCTATCTGATCTTTTCTCAAAAGGTACATTTGGAAGCTATCACATTGTTAAGCAAAAGGTTAAGAATGGAACAGCTCTTTTGGGGACACAGTTGGTTGCTGGTCCAGTATCTCCTACAATGACACCGGTAGGAACAGCACAATCTGCAGCTAGTGAGCTTCTCAGTTCCATCTTTGATTCAATAACTCGTATACTTGGTGAGTTTGTGTTCTTTAAGTTGTCTTATTCTAATGGATCAATTTGTAGTTTCCTTAATCCGTGCATTAAACTATGCCAGAGAACCATGTTGTTGTTGGTGAGCTTCTGGATTCAAAATCATCTCAGAAAAGTGATATTATAAACCCGAGTTCTATGAATGGGGAAACAAGCTGGAATTCAGACTCTGAATTGTCTCAAGCAGCTGGCGGCTTTAGTGTAGCTTTTTCTTTGGCAGTCATGCAGGTAGTTCTGAAGTCTAGCTCTTTCTTTGGAGTGAAGTGTAACAATCTGGTTATATGGTGAATATATCAAAATTATGGCCTATTACAAGTGTGAATGGCATAAGCTGAAAATTTTTGATGTTTTTTTTCCTAAATCTATACGGAAAAAGAGTGAATGCCAACAACTCATTTGTGAGATATTGCGAGCAACTCCAGAGGCTGCAACTGCAGATGCTGCTGTCCAAACAGCTAGGCTTGCAAATAAGGCTCCTGTAAAAGAGAAGAGGCAAGTACTGTTGCATCAGTAGAATAGTTTGAGTTTTTTTAACATAGAAAGCATATGCCACTTTCTTACAAAATATTTTTAGATTTCTTAAAAATTTCTCCATTCATCTTTTCTTCATTCAATTCTACTCTTTTGCAATTTATAATGGCTAGGAGTTGAGTTCTAGTGCTGTTTTTGTCAATTCTTGTAATAACCATGAAAAAAAAAAAATGCATGAAGAAGTGTGAAAATTTATCTGCTGGTTGCCCCTTCCCGTTTTCTATAGTCTGATGGCCAGGGCCTTCATTAGTCTAAAACAATGATTCATTGAAGTATTCCCTGTTGCATTTGCTTTTAGTCAAAGTTTGTGATGCTGGACTAAGTATGCAATGCTATTAGTTCAATAGGATTTTGCACAACTCGAGGTTAGAATAATCTTAGAACAAAACTACTAGCAATTTAAAACAATGAATCAAAACAAAATAGGGGTCGCACCCGCTTAGGCTAAATCACAGGACAAGAGTTTTGAAACTTTTCAAAATAAATAGAAAAACAATACAATGACAAGTAGTAGAAAGCATAAAGGTGCACTCAAGCCTTACATTTACTAAGCTTAGCATGAGCGGCGTGGGGTCGTCCTTCATGACTGTCATCAATTCCGAGAGAAGTTAGATTTAGGAAATGTAATGAAAGGAGAAAGAGAAACCTTCGTCAATGAGTGGTGGAGATCCTCCACTCGACGCCTTCGAAGTGCTCGTCAATTGCTTCAACTAAGGTGTCCAGAATACGCTCCAAGTAGTCCTCGACGGTGTGATCAATCCTTGGGTTTACGTCGAAGAAGGTTGAGCATAGGATATCGGTGAAGCCGTCCTCGTCCCAAGTCAAGCCGTACTCAGTAGCCGGATCCGCCATTCATGGTGCTTGGTGGCAAAACTCTTCCCACTTGTTGGTGCACTTGAAGATTGGTGAAGAGGAAGAAGTTCCTCTTGCAATTTGAAAGGGAGAAGAGCTAAGGCCAAAATTTGAAATAAATTTCAGATTTTTGCAAGGTGGAAAGCTATGGAGGGAGAGAGTAATAAATCTGAAATAAGTTCAGATTTAGGTGAGGAGATTTGCTGTGATCCTCCCTTTAATTAATTCCCTTTGATTGGGAATAATTAAAGAAGAGGAAGAAAAGGAAGAGGGGGCCGGCGGGTAGAGAGAGGGGTGGAGAATTGGAAATATTTCCAAAAGAAGAGGAGATCAATTGGAAAGAAAATAATTAAAAAAGGGGCAATGGGAATTTCGGCCAAGGTGGGATGAGGGGCTTTGAATTGTTTCTAATAGAGGAGGTGGGGGAATTAGGAAAAAATTCCTAATTGGAACCCATGATGGGGCCGGCGGCTATAGAGGAAGGGGGAGAGTTTAATGAGGCTATTTAAGGCTTCCTAATTTGGTCAAATAATTAGGAAAGTAAATAATTCAATCCAATTTAAATTTCAAATTCAAATGAATTTAAATTAGTAACTTTCCTAAAATAGACTAACTAAATTAGGAAAGGATTTGAAATTTAAATTTGAATAATTTCAAATTCAAATCAATCCCTAAATTAGTCCCAACCAAAATAGGAAATCACAAGGAGGTGGGGGAGAGGCTAGAGCCGGTGGTATTGAGGGCTCGGGTGGGGCTTGGCCGTGGAATTGGAAGGGAAGGAATTGGGGCTCAGGTGAGGGATTTGGGAAGTGGATTGGGCCTTGGGTTTTGGAGTGGAGAAGAGGGGCTCGGGTGAGGAGAAGGTTGGCCGGCGGTGGAGGTAAGGGGAAGGGAGGGAAAGGGGAGGAGAACTAAGAGCCACCGGTGGTGACTGTTGGGTACGACGGGTGGCCTCTCCTAGGCTCCACCAAGTTCTCTAATTCTCTCTCTCAAGCTCTCTCATAAGCTCTAAGAAAACAAGTGCAAGAATTTTTTTCATAATCATTCATTAATCAAAACATTAGACAAGAGGCTATAAATAGCCAAGTACAATAGACTCAAAGGAATAAAAGACCAACTTGCCCTTTGGACTCACACACGACAATTCCCACTAAAGGGGTATAAACGTAAAAAATCAAAATGACACTAAGCAAATAGAAAAATACATGAATAATAGAATAACATAAATGACTCAGAAATACAAAGACTCGATCGTGACCGTAGATCGGTGACCACGCCTCTGATAAACCTTCCACGATCTGATGTCCCCATCAATTTGACTGTTTGTTATTCTATTGGCTATGCTAATTGAGTGACGTATCTGTCCTTTTTGGTGCAAATAGAGCATTAACACTTTCCGGTCTTCTGGAAAACACAGCAAGAATTTTTGTTGATCTGGCCCTTTTGAGTTGGTTACCTTGCTCATAGTTATGCAATCTCATTTGGTTATGCCTCATCTTGTCCTTCCGGTTCATCTTAATTTTTATGGGTTTCCTATCAGATACACTCACTAAATCTCAAACAGAAATGAATTTTATCCAGTGTCTCCGCTTATATTAGTGTCTTGATTTAGAATGATATGGAAAGTTAAATTCATTTTCTGGTTAACAGGGAAGGAGCTGATGGTCTTTCATTTGCTTTTCGCTTTACAGATCCAACCTCGTCTATGCCCAACCAAGGTATGCATCTGACTAATATGCAATTATTCCAGTGTCATCTTACCTTAAATAGGCGGCTTCACTGCACTTCTTATGGAAAGCACTCACATGCATCTATTTTCACCGTATTCTACAATTGTTTAAAATTTTGCAATACGAAGCGTGTCTCAAAGCACACCTCAATTTAGCTGTAAGAGTAGCCATTCTTTTCCTATACCTAAATTTTTTTATTTTGGTTTGGGTTTCTTTAGTTTTTTTTAGCATTTGCATTTTGTAACATCTTTTTGAATTGACATTTTCAATTTAGGGTTTTCTAAAATGGTTAAGAGAAAAAAAGAAATGCTTGATAAAAAATAGAAAGGACTTGACATGGAAACAAAGTGTGGAAGTGCAAATTGGAGAGAGTGAGAAGACAACTCTATTTGAAGTACAACTATTATGAATTTATGATAAAGTTGTTAAAGGTGGTCTAATCATACTGTAAAATACATTTCTGATTCTCATAAAATTGTTACATCATGTGCTAGATTATTGGAGGAGGTGAAAGAGGAGATTCATGTTCCCTCATGAACAAATTGACCATATCAAAGCATACATGATGACTATTTAATAATCATGAAGGTAACATATTTTATAATAATAGTGGGCCAAGTGGAAAATATTCCTTATCTTCTTTGCCAAAAATGTCAAATAGAGGTGCAAGACAACCTGTAGACCAATATATGA
Source organism: Dendrobium nobile (assembly GCA_022539455.1). Lineage (NCBI taxonomy): Eukaryota > Viridiplantae > Streptophyta > Magnoliopsida > Asparagales > Orchidaceae > Dendrobium > Dendrobium nobile. Next base: position 17,195,702 of record CM039723.1, read on the forward strand.
TGAATGTAAGAGGGATGATGGCGCGAGGGTTGCCTATCAAATATCTCCTCAAAATGTGAGAGATGCTTGTATGTGTATTTGTATCAACATTGGAAGATTCTTCTATTAAAATATAATTCCGTTTAGTATGCTAACTTCCCCATTTTATGCCAACATGATTCATTCTACAGGTTCCTATAGTTAAGGCCTTTTGTCCATTTATGAGCTCAAGACTTGAATATTGAAGGAGGGACTTAATAGCTTTGAAAAGTATATTGAGGAGATCAAAAGAACTTGGATAAATAATAGAGGCACTCCTCAAAAGAACTTGGATAAATAATAGAGGCACAATCATGTTTAATGGTTGGTTTGGTATTAAAAATATGAGCTTGATTAGCATTCTAAAAATAATCGCCATGTCACTATTTTTTTGCAGTTTGTTGAAACATCAATCATGTGAAGGATTTATAGTATATTTTTGGACATATTCATAGAGTCATAGGTTCATAGAGGAGATTGGAGAGCTTTTAGTGGTCGAAGTTGTTAATGATAATGCGTGTACTTAAAAGGCAACAAAGAATAAGTTGATAGAGAAGTGAAAGCATATGTGTTGGACTCCATGTGTTTGCGATTGCATTGGAAATAATGAGATCTATCTTCTATCATTAAATTATCATTGGGCCAAATGCTTTGAAATAGTTGCGTTATTCATATAAGAACAAATATCCTCTTTTACCTCCTTTGGCACTCTGGTGCATGGTGCAATTGTTGACATATTATATATATATATATATATATATATATATATATATATATATAACCCTCACATTCCCCCCACACTTGCACAACCCTCTTTCCTTCCACACCTAGTTTGCACGATTTTCGTCTCCCACTTCTACCAAATTCCTGAAACCCTTATGATGCGAGGAAGTTGTAGGAACCTATTGGTGAAGGCATCAACGAGAGAAAAGGGGTGTAAAGCACACTCCATCTCATTTGTTTTCCACCTACCGCACACACACAGTCCAACTTCCCCTCTTCTTCCTCTCAAATCTTGAGCTCGCCATGAACCCCTTCCATGTCCCTCTCTTTCTCTCTCATTATTTTCCTTTTTGGCTTGTTACGTTCTCAATCTTTCTCAATCTTTCTCGTATTTGCAACTCTCAGCTTGTGCAGCCCCTCTCTTGTGAATTCAACCTATGTGGCCTCCTTAGCTGATGTAGACAAGAGATATAGGGACCCTATATCTCTTGATCACAATAGACACACAAGAAGAAAACTGACACAATGAGTAAAACTTAAAACAAATTTTATTAAATAAACGCAAACGACCCAAAACTTGACAAACACAACAAAAGATGCTAGGAGATTTTAAAGAAATAAAAAAAACGCTATCCTCAGACAACCGTCAGAGCGGGTTCCTCACATGCATCGAATTTGTAGGTTAAATAAGTAAAGTGCATAGAACTAGCAAACCGATGGTCCACCACTGCAGGACTGTCCCAAATGCTTCCAAATCAACCAAGACACGACACCCTAAAGTTGCTTCACTGTTGAGAAGAAGGATACAGATGGAGTGACACTTGCGGAGAGACGAAGAGATTAGAAGCCCGAGAAGAAAGGTTGGAAAGAGCAGGATTTCCGTATAAACCCGCAGGTTAATAGCAAATATGCTCACAAATATCAACTACCTCCCTTCACATCATCATCTCATTTTTATAGGCAAAGTAGGAGAATGCCAAAAGCCACCTTAGTTAATGTTCACAACATCCCAAGCATTATTTTTCATAGATTTCGAAGAGCCATTTCGGAAAAACAGCCCAGCTATTTCGGAAAAACAGCCCAGCATTAATTCTGAAGGAATAGTTACGGGAATCAAAGGTAACTCACGGCACCAAGGAGCCAAAATCTCGGAAAGCAAGCAGCCCGCCAGAATCCAAAGCAACACAGACTCGGGAAAACATCTAAGCACGGAAAAACAGTGGATGGCCGGACTCCCAAGAGTTAAAGCACACTTATTATAAAGTCTAATGCTTTGAATTCAGCCACCATTTAAAAAGTAATCCACGGTTCTCCAAGAGACAAGAAGAAAAGGGGAAGGGGAAGGGACAAGGCCACTCCAAAAATAAACTCTTCTTAATGAGGTACCTTTTTGAGAATTAAAGAGCTACTAAACTTCAGCTCAAGCAACTTAGAGATCAGGCTCAAAACCGAATGCTCCAAAACAGCCAACCCGTGAACCACCAGCAGCCAGGGACCAATCGAGCCAGCAAACCAAAGGTCTACCAAGCCATATGCACTACCTACCATGATCATTGGATGCTTTCCCATCATTGGATAGCTAAAAAAGAAAAGAAAACAAAATATACTATTGTTCAAATAAAATAAAAAGTACAGAATTTCTTGATAGCATCAATTATCCCCTGGTGGAAAATTCTCATCTCCTGATGAGAACGTATCAGCAACTCGTTCATAAAGCCCCAAAATTTTCTTTTTTAGTTCAGCAGCAACAATCCAGGTACAGTCAGTCAATGGCCGATTGCTCCATTTGACCAAAAACTTTTTGTGCTCTCCATGCCTCATTTGAATAACCTTCACATCAATAACATCTTCGATTTGATCTTCAGACTTTACCAAAAGAGCAGAGAGTGGTAAAGTTTCAATATCTACAAAATCGTCAGAATCTCTTTCACACAAAGACAGGTCAGAAACATTAAAAACAGGTGAAGTGCCAACAATATCTGGTAAATCTAGCAAATAGGCATTAGCACGAAATGGACCAAATTTCTTTCTACTTAACTTTTTAAAAGTGCCAACAAGAAACCTTTGGCGACAAAAGTACGCCATCACTAAGTCACCTTTATTGAAATTTGCTTCTTTTCGATGTTTATCAGCCTCAGCCTTATATTTAGCAGTAACCTTCTTAAGTTTTTCAAAAACCTTGCATTGTTTTACTAATTTAGCAGTGTCTTTTCTCATGTGGGGACAGAAATACTTTTCTTTAACTAAAGCAATTGTTTTTCCTTGCCCAAAATGTCCTCCCAAACCTCCACTATGCAATTCTTTCACAAGTTGTTCTCTCAAAGAACTTTTTGATATGCAAAGTCTAGTTCCTTTAAATAAGAAACCTTGGTGTATAACAAATTGAGCAGAAGGATTAGTCCCAGAAGCACAACAAGCATTTCAAATATTTTCAAAATCAGAATCATTTGCATAAGTGTCTTTCAAAAAATCAAAAGAAGTAACAGTCGGAAAAACAGTTATTAACAAATGAGATCTTCGGCTTAAAGCATCAGCAACTTTATTCAAAACTCCAGTTTTATGTTTGATATGAAAAGTGTATTCTTGTAAAAAAGAAACCCATTTGGTGTGTCTTTTGTTCAGATTTTTTTATGATCCCAAAAATCGTAAAGCCTCGTGATCAGTATTCAAAATAAATTCTCGTTGAATCAGATAGCATCTCCAGAATCTCAAAGCTTGAACAATGGCATAAAATTCCAAGTCATAAGTAAAATATCGAGATCGAACATCATTTAGCTTTTCACTAAAATATGCAATAGGCTTTCCTTCTTGACTTAAAACAGCACCAATACCAACATGTAAGCATTGCAATCAACCTAAAAAATGATTTCAAAATTTGGCAATCTAAGAATGGGAGCTTGATTCATTTTTGTCTTAATAATTTCAAGTGTGCTCCTAAAAATTTCCTTTTTCAAACAATTAGTAATATGAGCAATCAGAAAACTGAAATTCTTTATAAATCTTTGATTGACAACTTCAGTTTGTTCATCGGTTTGAGGAAAATAAGCATTACTAAACTGAAGAGAAGTGCCTATCTTAGCCCACAGAGTTTTCCAAAAGTGACTTAAAAACCTAGTGTCACGATCAGAAGTAAAAGTTCGAGGGATACCGTGAAGACGAATAATCTCTTTAAAATAACAAATTTTCCAATGAGAGGTGTCAAAGTATGATTCATAGCTCTTATAAAAGTACTCGGAGCATTTGAAAGATCAAAAGGCATCACTCTGCATATCAAGCATGTCATCCAGTCTAGGAATTGGAAATCGATGTTTAATGGTGATTTTGTTTATTGTCCTACTATCCACACACATCCTCCATATTCTATCCTTTTTTGGAGTTAGCAAAGCAGGCACAGCACAAGAACTCAAACTTTCTTGAATCAAATCCTTTTTTAACAATTCAGATACTTGTCTGAAAAGTTCAGCATGCTTAGTTGGACCCATCCTATAATGAGGAATGTTAGGCAAAGTAGCTTCAGGTATTAAGTCAATATGATGTTGAATTTGTCGCATAGGAGGCAATCCAATTGGCAAATCATCAGGAGTTATATCAAAAAACTCATCCAATAAAGATTGCATTTTCTTAGGAACAGTATCAGATTCTTTTCCCAAAACCAAATAAGTAACCTCAAAATGTTTCAAATCATTATCATTTAAAAGCAATTCAGGAGAAGTAATTTTGGCAACTGTGTTTTTCTTGACGGGTGAATCCGGCACATTCTTTTGTGGATGAAGAGTAAACTCTTTATTATTTTTCATCAAAGTATATGTGTTTTTCTCTCCATTGTGAACAGTTTTGTTGTCGTACTGCCAAGGTCGTCCTAGTAAAATATGACAAACTTCAAGAGGCACAATATCACAAACAATTTGATCTTGAAATGATCCCCCAATTGATAAATTGACAGTACATTGTTTAGTGATTGGAACCTCACCCCCATCTTTTAACCAAGAGATCTTATAGGATTTAGCAAGTGGTTTTGATTTGAGTTTAAGTTTGTCGATCAATTTTTGAGAAACAAAATTTCCAGAACTTCCACTATCTATCATAAGGGTACAGATTTTTCCTTCGATGGTGCAAGTTATTTTGAATATGTTTCCTCTTAGCCATCTATCCCCTTTGTCAATTGTTGTTGTTAGAACTTGTCGAATTACCAAAGACTCTTCACTTTCATCTCCTTCTAAATCAAATTTTTCTAATTCAGCTTCATTTTTAGATTCTGTTTCATTCTCCTCCTCTTCTTCTATCTCATTTTCATCTTCTATGAAATTAGTTCGTGGAGGATTATTCTTTCTGCAAGTAGCTGACAAGTGACCATATAACCCACATTTGTAACAAGGTCCGATTTGCTTAGATTGTTCAGACGGTTTATTTACTGCTACTCTTTTTCCTTTTTCTTGAATTTGACTTTCAAAAGCTTTAATTTTCAGACCTGATGTTCCCCCAGAAGTTTGAGATTGAGATTTAATCTTGCTAGTTAAACGACGTTTATCAGTTTCCACGATTTTATTGTGACCTTTTTCCTTTTGATGTTGCTTTCCAATTTTAAAGACATACGATAAGCCTCGTCAGTTTTAATGATATGATGCAAATTGAGTTGATCTTTGAATATTGTTCGAGCATGATCAGTTGGCAAGAATTTTCCTTTCATTTTCTCCTTCATTCTATCCCATGTTTGAATTTTTTCTTTGCCTCTTCTTAATCTGTTGTTTTGTAAGTTTTTCCACCAAGTTAATGCATGTCCCGTTAGTTTCAAACTTGCAAATTTAACTTTTCGATTGTTCGGAATTTCTTTCCATTCAAAAAACTGATCCATTTTTTCTACCCATTCTAGGAATTGTTCAGGTTGTAATTTTCCTTCAAAATTATGAACGTCGATTTTAATTCCGTGATCCCAATTTCTTTGTCGCCTATTTCGATTTCTAGGTTCTTCCTCTTCACTCCCAGAAGATATAATGCTAGGATTAGTGTTAGCTTGATTGACATTTAGATTAGCAATGGCCTCAGCTACCGTATTAATTTGATGTTGCAAATCATTTAATTGTTGCATCACTTGTTGCCAATCCCCTTGTTCATTAGCCATTTTTTTTTTATCTTTTTTGACACGAAAGAGAAAGACTCCTAAAAACAAAAAAAAAGATGAACTTGCTCTGATACCAAATTGATGTAGACAAGAGATATAGGGACCCTATATCTCATGATCACAATAGACACACAAGAAGAAAACTGACACAATGAGTAGAACTTAAAACAAATTTTATTAAATAAACGCAAACGACCCAAAACTTGACAAACACAACAAAAGATGCTAGGAGATTTTAAAGAAATAAAAAAAACGCTATCCTCAGACAACCTTCAGAGCGGGTTCCTCACATGCATCGAATTTGTAGGTTAAATAAGTAAAGTGCATAGAACTAGCAAACCAATGGTCCACCACTGCAGGACTGTCCCAAATGCTTCCAAATCAACCAAGACACGACACCCTAAAGTTGCTTCACTGTTGAGAAGAAGGATACAGATGGAGTGGCACTTGCGGAGAGACGAAGAGATTAGAAGCCCGAGAAGAAAGGGTGGAAAGAGCCCGCAGGATTTCCGGAGGGGATGAGAAAAGAAGGTTGGAAAGAGCCCGCATCATTTCCGTATAAACCCGCAGGTTAATAGCAAATATGCTCACAAATATCAACTACCTCCCTTCACATCATCATCTCATTTTTATAGGCAAAGTAGGAGAATGCCAAAAACCACCTTAGTTAATGTTCACAACATCCCAAGCATTATTTTTCATAGATTTCCAAGAGCCATTTTGGAAAAACAGCCCAGCATTAATTTTGAAGGAATAGTTACGGGAATCAAAGGTAACTCACGGCACCAAGGAGCCAAAATCTCGGAAAGCAAGCAGCCCGCCAGAATCCAAAGCAACACAGACTCGGGAAAACATCTAAGCACGGAAAAACAGTGGATGGTCGGACTCCCAAGAGTTAAAGCACACTTATTATAAAGTCTAATGCTTTGAATTCAGCCACCATTTAAAAAGTAATCCACGGTTCTCCAAGAGACAAGAAGAAAAGGGGAAGGGGAAGGGGAAGGGACAAGGCCACTCCAAAAATAAACTCTTCTTAATGAGGTACCTTTTTGAGAATTAAAGAGCTACTAAACTTCAGCTCAAGCAACTTAGAGATCAAGCTCAAAACCGAATGCTCCAAAACAGCCAACCCGTGAACCACCAGCAGGCAGGACCAATCGAGCCAGCAAACCAAAGGTCTACCAAGCCATATGCACTACCTACCATGATCATTGGATGCTTTCCCATCATTGGATAGCTAAAAAAGAAAAGAAAACAAAATATAATATTGTTCAAATAAAATAAAAAGTACAGAATTTCTTGATAGCATCATTAGCCTTCGATTGTACACCCTCCACTCCAAGCTCATTTGAGCTCAGCTGCACAACTGCCACCTACTTGCTCTCTCCCTTACTCTACTTTTTCCCAACACCTAACCTTTTGAGCTCAGTTGCACAACTGCCACCTACTTACCCTCTCCCTTACTCTCACTTTTTCCAACACCTAACTGAATGCTATATGCCTACAGTTTCATCCATTTGTTGGATCCTTTGAAGTCCAAACCTATTGTCGGTGATCACTTTCTCTTCAACAAAGCATGTTCTCCAAATTCAAGTCTAGCAAAGCTCTAAAACAATGGATGTCAGTGATAACTTCCGCACCGTCGACAACCCATAACTCAACACCTACTCTATTTTTCTCCCTCTCTATCAATGTAGGAGAGTTTTTGTCTTCCCGACATCAGCTATTGTCTTCCAAATTCGTTGGTCGATGCTCCCTCAACTACAACTCTTCCTCTCTATTTATCTGTCTCTCTTCCTTCCTCTTTCTTTCACTATGTCTTGTACTTTCTTTCTATTTCTCTTACATCTCTTTTTGAATCTCCCTTTCTTTTCCTCTCTACAAAAATGGGAAACAGATAAGTTCCATTAAAAATAAAAGAAAAATTCAAAAAATAAAACGAGAAGAAGACTTGAGTGTGTTTGATCTTCTCACCGCAATCTTGTTACCTCACATCACGTTAACCGCTATACATGTAAGGTGAAAAATGCAAGAATACTTGCATAGGTTGTTCCAATGCGACGGGGAAACTCACACATAAGTACTTGTGCACATTATTACAATCCAACAAGGAAACCCCTTTGTTCATTTTCGTTCAGGTACTGAATGCCTATGCACACCTTTTTTAAATGTGATGGGTATGAAGACCCTTGATAACGACATCTTAAATATTGGCCTTACATGTTTTTTAAGTGTTTTGGAAAGGCCCAATGCTTCCCATAGATACCTCCTATGTGAGGTAGACGTTGGGGGTTGCCTAATTTTTCAATGAACCAAATTTGAAAAGGACTTTGAAATAACAAAGTGAAGAGATCCTTATGAGCATAAACGTGAAAAAAATTATAAACATTACAAAATTACAAATTATGATAAAATAAATACTAAAAGAATAAAACACTTGTCAAATAAACTATAAGGGCCAGCACTTCCCATAGATATCTCATGAGTGTTTGGAAAGGCCCAACGCTTCCCATAGATACCTTCTTCGTGAGGCAGATGTTGGGGGTCTCTGTTTAAAATTGCGCAATAAGAGGCGCACCTCAAGGCGCGCCTCTGCGCAATTTGACCCAAAACCGCCTCAAGGCTTAAGCAATTCCTTTCCTGGCAGAGGCGTACGCCTCACTTGGATTGAGGCGCGCCTCAGAGGCGCAATTGCGCAATTCTGGCTGAGGCGTACGCCTCAAATATATGCTCAGTACCGCTCAGTACATGCTCTGTACCGCTCAGTACATGCTCGGTACCGCTCAATATATGCTCGGTATAGCTAGGTACATGCTCGGTACAGTTAGGTATTTGCTCGGTACTGCTAGTTACATGCTCGGTACCGCTCAGTACTGCTAGGTACATGCTCGGTACTGCTAAGGAACATGCTCGATACCACTCAGTATCTTCCCATAAAAACAAATTACGAACATAAAAAACAAATAGAACTTCAAAATTACTCTTACAATAAACTATTAGATAGGGTTTTAAGCCGTTTTTCAAGTACAATTCTCTATATTTTTAGGATTGGAATTGTCAAGACTTGAATTTCATGACAAATAATTACTTATTCATCATAAAACTACAAGATATTTTATTTTACATTTACATAAGACTTGGATCTCTTTTAATTACAAAAACTCACTTTCAAAATGCAAATCTCAAGGACCCAGTCTTTTATATATGGGGTAGAGTTGACAAGGTCTTAAAAGTCCAAATGAACTTTCAGACTCAATCCTTTGCGAACGAAGAAGAAGAGTAGATATGATTCCAAGCAGTCAAATACAATCAACAAAATACCTTGATAATGACCATATTGATAAGTAAATTTTAGTTGGAGATCTTTTTTTTTCAAAATGATCTCAAATCCTAACCTTAAGCATTTTAGGTGTAAATTCATACAATAATATGAAAATATCAATTAAATTATAAAATTCAAAATGTTTCAAGTCAAATTTACCACTATAAAAGCATAAAACATATAAGATTAACGTCATCTCACAAATAACCAATATCATGTCAACTATATCACTCAATTACTCTCAAATAATCTCACGCTGGTGAGGATGTAGCATGTATCCTTTAATCATAAAATTTTGTGACCAAATGACTTCATTAAATAATGGTTATGACCGGGTGATTTCACTACAAATTACACCATTAAATTATGGTTATGGTCATAGCCTGAATGTTTCCCAATGGCCCCACATTCTTTGAGCGGTGAATCTTGATAAGGTATATAACTCTTTTCTTGTCAATATTTTATTTAAAATTGTGCGATATGAGGCCCGCCTTAGCGCAATTCCATTGAAAAATGCCTCAAGTTTTTTTTTTCTTATGTAGCTTGCGCCTCAGCTTGCGAGTTGCAACAACTTTCTCTCTACTGTCTCGACCTCTAGCCCGTTGCCTTCACTACAACCATCATTGTCATAGCTGCCATTAATGCTCATAGCTGCCCTCATCGTCGGGTGGATGTTAGTATTGTACCTCTTATTTCATATTTTCTATGAATATTTTAATTTGAAGGCTTACACCTCAAAATATAGTGAGGCTTTTCTTCCATAAAGCTGATTATGGTAGGAATTTTACAGAGATTAAAAATATAACAACACATTGTAATTGAGTAAGGAGGTAAACAAGGTTATTAAGGCAAATACATATACTTCTAGGAGTAGCAAATGATGATTACTAGTGATGCTTATAATGATTATATAAAAATTAGGTGTCTCACAAAAGTGGTAGTGAGCAGGGGAAAAATTGAAAAAATAGAAATATATAAATTGGTAAGTGAACAAATAAGGAATTTAAATGTTTTGATAAAGGTAGATGCTTTAGAAACTAAAATATTACGTTCTAAGTTACAAATTAAGAGATTAGGGAAATATGAAAATGCTATTTTTAGAAATTGTTTAATGAGTTTTAGGAAATAAATAATTTTGGATGAGGACAATGAAACTAAATAATGAAGTATATTATAGGTTGATCTAAAAAGCTATAGCGAAGTTTGATTTTAAAAAGATCAATAAAGACAACTTTAGGTCTAGATGAGATACTTATTGAGATTTAGAATGTTACGGGTGACATTATAATGATTCGATTAATAAATATTTTCAGTGAAATTTGAAGATTAATTATTTCTTAATTATTGGAGGAGGCATTTTGTAATTTATTTTTAAGTACCTATGTGCAATCTTGTGATAATAATAGATGAATTAAACTTACGAGTCATTCTTTGGAGTTATTTGGAGAGATTAGAGGGTAATTGGAAATACTTTGATAATGAAAAGAAGGCAAGAAATAGTCCCCCAACTATTTGGATGTAACCAATTTATCATCCTGATATCACATTTCTCTATTTTAGTCACTTGACCATACGATGTTGATCTAAAATATTCTCTCAATGTCTAAATTGGGTTCAATTTTGTATAGTCAAGGGTATAAACTAGAATCAATTTTATATCTCAATTTCTATCAATTTCTACTCAAGGTACTATTTTGGATCAAATTTTTATAGTTGAATGACTATATTGGATAAATGTGATACTCTAGGACAAAACGGGCTATATATGAGTAGTAGACAGACTATTTTTGCCTATTCTCCTTCGAAAAATTTTGTTGGTGTTAGATAACAAATTTTGGTTACATGTTAGAAAGATTCATTTTAAAAGTGTTTTTGTTCTAAAAAAAATAATATAAAAATACTAGAGAAAAAGATCTTGATTTTTTTTATTGACATTGAGAAGGCTTTTGATTGAATGTCACAAGAATTGATGGTGCACCTTACGGAAAAATAATTGTGTTAAAGATATCTTGAAGTTATCAAGGAGGTGTATAATGGAGAATTGATTAGTATTAACAATTACAGTGACCAAAATTTGTGTTTTTATTGTAGGATTATATGATATGTAGACAACTTTCAACGTTATTGCTTAAGCCTACAACAATGAGAGGCTAGAATAGGGTTGAAAAAGTTTTAGGAGTTTTTATTGTGGCTCACTATTGATCTGTCAATCAATTAAATAGTCCTCAAGTGATGATTCACATCTTAGATGCAACTTTTTTTACTGCTCTGGACTTTTATTGCTGTAGATCTCTCCGTCTCTCTGATTTGAATTCCTCTCTTACTGTCCACAGCAATGTAGCTTGGTTTTATGGCATTTTTTTAGCTGTTTCTGATCTTTGGTATGCTGCAAATAGAACACGAGATGCTTCCTTGTGTGGGTAGCAAGATTCCCTTATTATTAATGTGCAATCCTCAACCAATTTCTCTGTTTTCTGCAACAATCAGAAAGCACAACTACTGGTTTCCTTTGGGAATGTTGCTGCAGCACTTGAATCTGTAGCAGCAGCAACACAATAGAACAGCGGAAGCACAAAAACAGCAGAAATAGAGGCAGCTAAATGTGTCAATACAGTAGCAAAACCACTGCTTATGTTCTGTGGTAACGGCAGCTATCCAGCAGTTTCCAACAGCACTAGAGCTTGGCGATTTTAAATGGTATCAACAGCAGCTTATCCAGCACTTTCAAACAACATACAAGAGCGGTAGCGGGAACAAGAGGCAATTAGTGGTTGTGCCATAGTATTCAGCACCGTTGCTATGATTTCTACTAGGATGCCAGGATGGAGCAAGAATTCTTGAATTTTCAATTGCTTTCATTGCAAGTAATTAAGCCTATTTACAGTAAACACAAGAGGGATAAGTTCTTATCCTTTCTAAACAAACTTCACAAAGAAAGGAATCCTTTCTACAAATAATAATCTAGATAAGTATAAATTAAATAATATTTCTTGGTACTAATTATTCTAAATTGAATTTAAATTTAGTTACAAGTTATCAAAACAAACTAAAAATAATAATTTTATCATTATTCTGCTAAAATTTAAAGTTCAATATGTTGGTTCGGTATTTCTTGCTCTGATCTTTATTGTTTGTGTTAAATTCAGAGAATTGGAGAGGGGAAAGACTTAATCTTATTGCACAACCTTATGACTATTTATAGATCCATACAAGATATGTTAATAAAGAAACAAATAATTACAGAAAAATGTATAATTGCTCTAATATAATCCTTCCTAAACCAGCCATCTAAATATGGAAGGAGATCAGCATGATCTAGGTGAGCCTTCCACGGATTCTCATCTTAGCTGTGAGATCAAAATGCTAAGGGACGGCTAGGATTTAATAGGTGTGGATCCCATGGATTCCCATCCTAACCGTGGGATCAAAATGCCAAAGGACGGCTGTGATTTAACATTCCCCCTCAACCTAGGGAATAAAGATCCGTCATTCCCAATTTGATAATCAGTCCCAGAAAGGTAGAGTTATCGAGTCACTTGGTAAGAATATCTGCAAGCTGGTCTTTTGATGAGAGATGGTCGATACATATAAGACCACTGTCTAATTTCTCCTTTATGAAATGTTTGTCCACTTCTATGTGCTTGGTCCTGCCATGTTGAATCGAATTGTGAGCTATGCTGATGGTTTATTTATTATCACAATGTAACTTCATGGGTCCTTCCCACTTGATTCTTAAATCTTTTAGAATTATCTTGATCCATAGTAGCTCATATATTTCTATGGCTATAGCTCTGTATTCCGCTTCTACACTAGATCTTGCCACCACATTTTGTTTCTTGCTTCTCTATGTAACAATGATTCCTCCAAGGATTGTGCAGTATTCTGAGGTAGAACGTCTATCTACCGGTGATCCTGCATAATCTTCATCAATATATGCTTCTACGGTTATTCCACAATCTCTCATGAAGAGAATCCCTTTACCTAGGTTCCCCTTATGATAGTGCAATATTCTGTCCACATCTTGCATGTGAGTCTGCTTTGAATTTTGCATTAAATGGCTGATCATGCTTACAACAAATACTATATATGATTTGAGAAAGGTAAATCAATTCTCCCATAAATCTCTGGTAAGTTTCTTTATCTACATTTGGATCCTCTTTAGCTTCCCCCAATTTGAGATTTGGTTCTACTGGTGTTGGTGCGGTTAGCAAGCTAGTTTACTTGTTCTTTTAAGAAGATCATTAATGTATTTTTGTTGTGAAATGAAGATTCTTTTACTGGAGTGGGCCACTTCAATTTCAAGAAAATATTTTAATCTACCAAGATCTTTCAAGTAACTTTGCAAGACATTTCTTTAAAATTACTTTCTCCTTTTCATCATTCTTAGTCAAGATGATATCATCCACATAAACTAATAAAATTGTATCTTCCCCTGAGTCTGAGTGCTTGAATAATAATGTATGGTCTCCTTGGCTTTGCCAATAACTATTAAGTAGCATGACTTTTGGGAATCTTCCATACCAAGCTCAAGGTGATTGCTTTAGTGCATATAGAGCCTTTTTTAATCTACACACTTTGTTACCAACAAATTGTTTATTGAATCCTGATGGAATCTTGATGCAAGCAAAAATTTGGAAAACTCCAAATTTTTGCAAGCAAAAGTCACACTTCCTAAATAAGTAGAAAATATATAAAATACTCAAATATAGACAAAATACATACTAAAAATCAACTTTCATATTATAAAATGATGCGTACAAACTTTGACACAAACACACACACCTAAACTTGCTTTTCTTGGATCGAGAAGAAAGATACAAGTGACGTCAAACTTGTGGAGAAAAGAAAGAAGTTAGAAGACGAGACGAAGTGGAAGACAAGCTCGCAAGCTTTCCTAGGTAAAGAGAGAAAGAAAAGGCATAGCTCACAAGCTATGCTAGAAACCCGCAGGTTTAAATCCAAAAATCAATCACATAACATCCTTTTTTTTTTACCCAAACACCTTATATTTATAGGAGAAAAGAGGGCAACCAAACAACCCCAATTAACTCCAAAAACAGAACCCAATGAGCCTCAAAAAGGCAAGCATTTACTCCAGAACATCACCCAAAAAGGTAGCACAAGAATCGGGTAAAAGCAGCTAGGGAAGCAGCCAAAAAGGCAGCACATGAACCAGGTAAAATTAGCCAGGGAAGCAGCCAAAAAAAGGCAGCACGGAAACCGGGTAGAGGAGCCACGGGAAAGCAGCCAGGGAACAAACCGAAAAGTCACAAAGGGGACCGGAACCAGCAGTCGACAAAGGTAGAAGAACCATCCACGGAAACAACACCAAGGGAGGAACCAATGAGACACAAAGAAGGGGAAGACGCAAGGTTCCAAACTCCACATAATGAGCTTTCAAGTGTAATAACCTCATATTAATGAGCTAACATTAGTTCAAGCATTAATGAGCTAAAAACCAAGTAGTTCCAAAAAATTCAGCCATAAACCAAAGCAACCAAGGCCCAACTTAGAGCAACAAGCAGCCCAAAGACTCAAGATGTTAAGACGTCTCCTTTGCCTGCATCAATTCTCCTCCATTTGAAATTCATATTATCCATAAAAACTTTTTGTGAGAAGTTATGGAATGATACAAAGTTGGTTATGGGGTACAAGAGAGATGTTTTTAGTGAACTTGTATTTATCTCAATTTCAAGAGACGGTTCAGATTATTGGATATGCTATGGAGCATAATTTGGATTTGTACGCCTTGAATACATTTTCCCAAACCTCATATTATCCATAATAACTTTGTCCTCGTTTTCCCTGGCTTTGATTTCAAGTTTAAGTGGATTGGTTTGAGGTGAAGCTGAAAGGTCAAGAGGGTCAAACTCACTTTCCTCATCTTACTCAGTTTCAGTCTCCCCTTGAAGATGAGGTTTGGTGAAATAAGATTTGTGTTTATAAAAAGTAATGTCAATACATATAAGAGTTTTTGGGTAGAGGGATGATAACACTTATACCTTTTATGGGTGTATGAATATCCAACAAAGATACTTTTGAGTGCTCTTGGATCTAATTTTCCTTTATTTTTCCTGTGAATGTGAATATAGGTAGTGCACCTAAAGATTTTGGGTGTGAGGTTGTTATGGGTTCAAAATTCAGGATAAAAAAAGGATAGAATATCCATTGGTGCTTTTAGTCCAAGGTTGTTGAAAGTGGTCGGTTTATGAGATATGTGGTGGTCAGAAGGGCTTCCCCCTAGTAGGATTTGGGTATATTGTGGTGGAATAGAAGTGCACAGGTGGAGGCTAGAAGATGACCATTTTTTCTTTCTGTAACTCTTTTTGTTGTGGGGTATGAATGCTGCAAGACTCATAAATGATACATTTCTTTTGAAAGTAATAGGATAGAGTTTGGTTAAAATAATCTTTGGCATCATCTGGACGAAATTTTCTTAAATAGAGTTTGGTTAAAATAATCTTTGGCATCATCTGAACGAAATTTTCTTATTTTTGCCCCTAATTGATTCTGGATCATGATGTGAAAAATGGGAAGGATGGTGCTCACATTGGATTTATTTTTGAGGAGAAAGACCCAAGAGACTCGAGTGCAATCATTAATGAATGATACAAACCATCAGGCTTCTGAGATGTTAGGAATTTTTTAAGGTCCCTAAATATCATTATGAATAAGACAGAAAGGTGTATGACATCTCTCAATTTTGTTTGGAAAATAAACTCATTTATGCTTGGCTAAACAAGTTTCATAATGAAAAGATTTATTTTTCAACTTATAGAAAAGTTTTTGGTACATATTTTTTAAGACATCAAAAGATGGATGTCCTAATCCAAAATGATGAAGCTAAATAGTAGATTTTTTATTAAATATGTATAACATAGAATAGCCATTATTGATAATAGTGGATTTGTTCAACTATTCCAGGTAGTACAATCCATCTCTCAAATCTAATATTCTTCCCCGATCCCTGGTCCTGAAATAAGCAACAAGTAAAGTTAAATAGGACTTGACAATTATGATCACTGGTAAGTTTTTGTCTAGAGATTAAGTTTGTAGATAATTGAGGTACGTGGAGCATATTTTTTGGAGTAAGAGAAGGAGATTAGGGTATGTCTTCTTCGTCTGCTACTGTGGTAAGAGAACCATCAACAGTGATACTTTTCTTATCACTCGAGCAATGAGTGTAGTTGATGAAGTGGGTAGTGGAGTGTGTCATGTGATATATGGCTCCTGAGTCAATGATCCATACTCCTTTCAAATGCTTTCTAAAGGCACTTAATCCAATGGATATAAGAAATTTACTTGAAAGTTCAAGAGAAGAAGATGTAGGTGATTTTTCAAGTGATACCACGAGTTGTTTTAGCTTATTAATATCTTCTTTATTGAGCTCTCTGAAACTGGACTGTGTTTCTTGGTTGGGCTGACTTGTTGTCGTGTTAGCTTGTGATGTTTCCTTTTGTCTACTTCTTTGATTCCACTCATTACTTGGGGACTTTTCATGTAACTTCCATCATGTCTCCTTTGTGTCTTGATTTCTTACAATAGCTGCACCAAAAGGGAGTCTTTGTCTTGAGGTTTGGAGAAATCTTTACCTCTTTCCTTCCATGATGCCACTTTGGCTAACACCATTGCTGAACCTTCAGTAATCTTTGGTTCTAACATTACACCTCGTCGGCTTTCCTTAGCACGAATGAGAGAAATGGTTTCATTTAATGAGGGTGTCTCCTCTTTATCAAGGATCTGAACTCCAACTTGGTATGACTCTGTATTTAATCCTGCAAGAAAGTCATACACTCTATCTTTCTCAATAAAGCTTTTTAGGATAGCCGCATTTTCTAGACACTTGGTCTCTATGCATCTATATTGATCAAGTTCTTGCCCCAAGCTTTGAGAGTGGCATATCCGTAGATTGAGTTGGTGTTTTGCCTCCAGAATATGAGTTTCGGTAAAGAATGATTTTTTAATTAAATCACATTCATGGTAGTACTTTTAAGTTTTGGGAGAAAACTATTTTTACCCTTGCAGTGAGGAGAATGGCCAATAAAATTATATTTTATAATTTTTCGGTCAAGTTTGCATATTTGATGTGAAGGAATACGCACAAAGACAGCTTCTGAATATCGTGAGAGTAATGTTAAAGATGAGCACTTATTTGGGATAGGTTTGGGTGAGAGTTTGATAAGTAGTTCAGAATTTTATAATTATTCATTCGATTAATGAGATATATTGCAAAAAAGAAGGATGTTAGAGGCAAGTACTTCCCTAAGTGCTGGATTTTTTAATACTTCCTGCGGTGTTACAAAAAATGTATAAATGAATAGTAGTAATAAAAATTTTTAAGAAAATTATTTAAATTGAAGCTAATTCCATAACTTTCATCTCTTTGAAAATTAATACATATTTCTATATTTCAAGTTTATCTATTTGTCGAGTAAAACACAATGACATGCTTTTTTATTATTTTTTGTGAAAGTTGATATTTTGGTGTATAATTAAATTAAAGAACTTTTTTTTTTAGTTTTACCTTAATTTGGGCATTACATATGACATAATAGAATTATTTCAATTTTGTCCATCATTAGAAAAATTCAAGTTGTTACAACATGTTTATTGACGAAAGATATGAACCATTTAGTAATTGGCATCATTGGGGTGACTAGGGTAGAAATTTTGAATGAGTTTAGATAATTGGCATGTTTCGCAAAAGAATGCTTTATAATTTGTATCGACAAAAGTGGGAATATTTTATTTAGGTATATGAAATTTGAATGGTTAAGTCGAAAGTGTAATAACATTATTATACTTGTGTTAGAGGAAGATACATATTGAGCATGTTTCTCTTATCTTTAATATTTCACTTTAACATTTAGGAGGTAGAGGCTAATATTTTCCTTCACATTGTCCATTTGCCTTCCCAATACTAGATTCTAAAATTCACAATGAGTAGGAAAAAATTAATATTTCAATTTACATCTTCGATAATTTTGCTTATTAGTAATAATTTGGAGGAAATCTTAGGAAGTTGGAGAACTAAGTTAATAACTAGTAACTAGTGATGTTGGTAGATCTAATGCCAATTACTTGTGATATTAATCCTTCAACTTTTTTTTACTGTAGAGTTTCTTAAACATGGATGAAAAGTGTGAAATATGTAGGCACTCCTAGTTAAATGATAAGAGGGTCTAGCGTTCATGATCTAAAATTGTGTATTTTCATTTCAGAAGCATAAGGCATTGAAGAGCATACCTTCCTAAGCTTCCACATTGATGTTGATTTTGGGTGCTGAGGGTTTTGTTTTGAGTTTGATAATCAGTGAATTAGAGATGATTTTTTGGATGGCATAGGTGGCTTGAGTTCTTGATTCACAATAGGAGGCGACACAAGAGGAGTATTTTCTAAGGTCATTTTATGTTTGGCCATAATCATGGTTTAAATAACCAGAATTTTAGAGGAATTACGTGGAATAATAAGAAATTTGAGATTACTTGAAGGATAGAGATGCATATCCTTGATGCCATGTTGAAAAATATAGGATAAGAATATCTCATTTTTTACTTATTCCATGGCAGTAATTATTGTGTAATTTATTGAAAATACAACTGTCATGTATATAAAGAAATAAATAGCAATACTCAATTAAAGATATGGTTCATGGATAGCAATAGATTGAAAGAAGGATCACAGTATTAATTGGGGTCTGAATTCCCAAAATCGGTATTTCCAGAATGGGAAATTCTAGTGTAACTGCAGCTGGGATTATTCCAATTTTGGAACAAAAATAGTGGGGAAATTATTTGGACAGTTGTGGCGATCATGCAGATGGCTGGATCCATGCAGGTTGTCTTTCTTTCTTAAATAATCAACTAGGTGTTCTATTCAGCACCGCTAGCTGTAGGAGGTTTCCCAGAATTCTAGGAAATCAGTCATCGCCGAGAGCATTTCTTAAAATCGACCCTTGAATTGTGGAGAACAGTCCGCCATCTTTGGTTTCTATATTATAGGCGTCTTATTTCGAGAAATAACTACGTGATTTCAACACTTTGTTTCGGTGTCATTCAATCCATGGAAGTAAATTCTTCAGAAATGGCTTTTTGTGTATGCTTGGCTTGATTATATCATTCTTTGACTCACCTGTATTTTAACGTGCCTTGTCAAGCCATTGTGTCTGGTCTTGTCCATCTCCAGCACAATCTTGTTATGATCTCGACATGTGCTAGACCAGGGAACATAACCATTATTAGCCCTATTTACTCCAACTAGTTAAAATGTCGAACTTTGTCTTGTGTAGAGAATTCATTTCTTAAAGCGTTTTTTGCTGTTAACTGGGTCTATAAGAGAGAGACAGAGCTGGGAAGCTTTTTTTATTTTAGAAAAAATATGTAAAAAAAAGGCGAGGTTTTCACAGCTCTAGCAGGCGTGTTTATCTATTATCAGCCATTCAGATTTATTATTCCAAAACATAAAAGTCTTTGCAAGACTGCATTAAGACTTTGACATGCTATTTACCAAAAAAAATTCTGTAATGATTTGGAAATAACTTAAATGTGCTAAAGTGAAGTATGAGTACTTTAAAAACTGCCATATACTATAATACGTTTTCTGGAGACCTTTCTTCGGCTCATGCAATGGAATGATGAAAGAAGAGTGAGTTCTGTCAACAAGCTTCAAGGATGAATGGTAATGTTAGGAGAGTGTATCCTATGATTTATTTGTTATATACATCTTCATTTATAGTTTTTTGTTGGGTAAGAAGATAGTGCTGTCGAAGAATGTTTCAATAAGTTCTTTGCGCCGCTGCAGTCATAGCTGCAATGCAATTGATAGGTGATTACAATAATTGTTCTAGGGAATCAATTTTCAGGAATATGGAATATCCTGGTTGAGCAACAAGGTGTTGTTTAAATTCTCAAGCTCAGTGGAAGCTGAGCTGGTTGAGCTTTTTTTATGTATGTAGCTAAATTCATTTTCATCTGTGCTCTGCAGATGTGTGTAAAGTATGTCCTTTAATATAACCACTCTGCAATAGAGGTGCATTCAGGCACACATCATTTTTTGCATGTTATAGTGGATTTGCAGGTTGCTTCAACGATGATACTAACCTTACAAATTTGCCAACTATTGTAGGAGTTGGCCAAGGATGGAGAAGGGGATCGAATGTACAACAAGAAGGATATGGTACTGCAGCTGTGCTTTCTGAAGAAGGTATTTACCTAGCAGCATCTATCTATCGCCCAGTGCTTCAGGTATAAATTTTTAAATATGCTCAAACTTTATGCCAAAACATGTAGTGATTTTTTTTTCCACTAATAAGCTAATCTTTATTTTTATTTTTTTCGTAGTTTACTGATAAAATTGCATCAATGCTACCCAAGAAGTATTCACAACTTGGGTATACTGCATGCTTCCTATTCCCTTTATTATGACGAACCATAATCCAAATCTTGACCTTACTTGCGAACCACCATGTTCAATTTGGCAGAAATGATGGCTTATTAGCATTCATAGAGAATTTTCTGAAGGACCATTTTCTGCCAGCAATGTTTGTGGATTACCGAAAATGTGTTCAACAAGCTATAGCAAGTGAGGATCAATCTCATATAACCATGAATCTTAACCTTCTTTTTTTTTTCCCTTCTGAATTGTACTGTTGTTTAATTAGCTTGTAATATATTGAAATAAGGGACAACATCTTAAGATGTTATTGTTGATACCCTGCTCATGCTTTTTTCGTGTCTGTCATGGGCATCATCTTTCTCTCATCAGTGTGCTGCTTTTGCTACTCCTAAGATGGTATTTTTGTAGTTGTTTCATTATCATAGCATGATTTTTTATTAAATTGTGGAGGTCAACCTTAGAGTCTATAGATTTTTATTTGAGCAGATCTAAAACTGAATACATGCGGTGTAATTTTAGTCGTAATCGATCTAGTGGGGGATAGTGGCTTAGGACGATCAAATCATTAATAAGAGTACACATTTTAGATAACTTTGGTTTATTGTTCAAAGTGATTGTGAAATAGATGGGGTTATTATTAGTATAATTCAACTTGGATGGTTGAAGTGGAGGAATGCATCGAGTCTGCTGTGTGATAGAAAAAGCACCCCTCAAACTTAGGAGAAAATTCTATAAGATGATGATGAAACCTGCAATGCTTTATGACATAGAATGTTGACCATTAAAAGAGAAGCATAAAATTAAGTTAAGTGTTGTAGAGATGAGGATGCTCAGGTGGAAGAGTGGGTTTACTCTTAGAGATCTATTGCGAAATGAGTATATACATGAAAATGTTGGAGTAGCTCCAATGACAGATAAGATTAGAGAGTCACCTTAGATGGTTGGGACTTGGGACACATAAAACGTCGGCCTTACGATGACTCGAGTAGGAGAGTATATATTGGATTTGATCTATGTTAAGAAAAGTAGAGATAGACCTAAAAAGACTTGGCTAGAAAATATTAGAAATGACATTTTTTTATTAAACTTAAATGAGAATTTGACTCTTAACAAGACACAAGGGAGAAAAATGATTTATGTAGCTGACCCGACATAGTGGGATAAAGGCTTGATGTTATTATTGTTATTGTTGGGAAGGATGAGAGCCTGATACATTGGGGGGCCCACAACTAGGAAGGAGGAGCTGTTTAGGAAGGTTCCTAATCATGAGAGAGTTGTTTAGGAAAGATCATAATTAAAGAAACTTATTTAAGAATGTCCCTAAGAAAGGGAGGAGTTGTTTATGAAAGTTTTTTAATTATGTTTATGCTATTTAGGAAGTGTTTAGTTGTTTAGGATGGTTTCTTAAAATTATTTTAATTGTTTAGGAATGTTTCCTAAATTATGATTAATTATTTAGTAATGTTTTCTAAATCATGTTTAATTATTTAGGAAGCTTTCTTAAATTATGTTTATGTTAATTATGAAGGTTCTATTTATTTAAAAAGGTTTCCTAAATTATGTTTATGCTGATTAGGAAGGTTCTAATTCTGTTCTAGGGCTATTTAAGCGAGAGTTTGTCTATGGTTTAGGGTATGATATTGCAAAGTTTATTTTTCTAGTGATTGTTTTGAGTTCCTAGGTGCGTCTAGGGCTTGTGGAAGAGTTGATCTACCTCTTGAATAGTAGATCATTTGTATCTTGCTTTATTATTGAATAAGAAATAAGAAAATAAGAAAATCATCCCTATCTTGGTGTTCATATGCTGTTCTTCTCTTTTATTTGCTATTTTTACGTCCATTGTGCATCAAATTGGCATCATAACACTCTTTGAGACCTATGGTAGCAAACATGGAGGCGTTGGAAAGTAAGATGGAGCAAATCATATTAAAAACTCCACCGATGGTTCCAATGGCTAATCCTAACCAGTATTTGACTAGGATTCCCTTGGTTGAATCGAAGGGAAAGGAGATCGGACAGGAGGGAGTTCAACGAGGAGAGTTTCTTTCATCAAGAGATACCTCCTGGGGCTTCGATAAGGGGTTGATCAGGGTTTCTAGATTAGGGGACAACAAGGAGGGAAGTTTTTGGTGGAGGTGGTAGGATGGATGACCATTATGGGAGGCATTTCGGTCAATGGGAGTGGGCCATCGACTGACCATTATGGGAGATCTTTTGGGCAAGGAGAGTGGAAGACTGGAGGGGGATGGGTCGAACTATGGGGATTGGGTCATGTGAGGCGGAGGGAAGAAAGGTGGGATTCTCACCCTTGATACACGGGAGAAATATGGAGAGATCATGACAACCGTTACACTGGAGGAGGAAGAAGCCATTAGGGTGGTGGCGATCTTACGGTGGCAATCCTAGTTTCACTGCACCCTAATCTTGATGTAAAACAAGCTGAATATCTTGTAGCATGAGTTGCACCTATTCATTCTCAAGAATTTAGTTCGTATGGTGGAAGAATGGATGTAGACTCACATGTTTTACCCATTTCTAGACAGCTCATGACTTTTATGCAATCCAGAGATATTATAGAGCTCTTTTACATTTTCCATCGAGATAATGTCCCAACCGAGTCTTTTATGCATAAGTGCATCATACATTTTGTTACCCTTAACAAAAAGCTACCAATTCATTCTTAGCATCATAGATTTATTGTTCAGAAGGTACTTATCAAGTGGAAGGATTTGCCGGAGTACGAAACCACATGGAAACCTTACGAGCTTATCAGGAAACAGTTCTCATCATTCCACCTTGAGGATAAGGTGCATTTTTTAGGATGGAGTATTGATACGTTGGGGGGCCCACAGTCATGAAGGTACTAATCCCAATTGGTTTAGTACTGATGACTACAAGCTAATCATGCTTACCCCGTAGTCTACCTGGATGGTTAGCAAAGAATACTTGAATAGCCTGGCTAGCAAAGATAAATGGGTCATATTTTTCATATCTTTTATCTCGCTTTACTTTTATAATATTATAAAGTGGATGCATCCTTGTTCCTCTATTTTGCACTTGATCAAATCAATCACAATTAAAAATATACAACTTGTTCCCTTCACTAGGGCATTCTAACTATAGTACTTCATGTAAGATCCTATAATACTCACAATCATCACCTGTATGATTGTTCCCTTTCACACATACACTACAGTTTTCTATTTTCCAACCTTCACATCAAGCTTTGTTTTGAAATCTATACCATTGCCAATAAAAATTTGTCAACATTTTACTGCTCTCATAGATCCCCAAGCCAGATCGTTAGTCATTGCTTTTGCAAATCTATGACTTCATTGTGGACTTGATTGGTGTGGAAAGTTAATTGATTATGATATATAAGATTGAAGTGACTTGTCGAAATACATAAGGTCTCTTTGAACTAATTTGGAAATTCAAATTCCACTCTCTTTTCCTGCTTTAATACTAATGTTGCAGTTTGGATATTAACGAACTTCCTGCAAAAGTTTTGAATTTAGTGTCTCTATGTATTTGTCTAAAAAAATGTACGAAATCTTTACTTAAACATACTCGAGATATGGCTCAATTTTAGCACAATCTAGCAGTGTGTACAACATAACAACTCTCATCTCCTTATTTGTCAAATAATGCACAATACAAGCACCTACTGCCTCGCAACATCCGTTGAATACTGATATGTTACTGGTAGATGGACATACATCTAGATTATCCAAATTTTGAGGTATAGTATTCCTTGTTGATTGTAACTCTGTGTCGGAGTAGTATGAGCAATATTGAGTAGTCTCATTGATGAGGACATCCACCAGAGATTTCGACATACTTACTATCGGTGGAATCGTAGATTGACAGCTACGACTCATAGTTTCTTTTATGATGTTTTAGTGCATTTCTTTTAATTATTTTTTTTTTCAGTTTTCCACTTGTATCCCTATGAGGGATTTGTGTCATGTTGTAGCCTAAGAGCATTTGTGTTTATTACATTTTGTGCTTTGGAGGCCTATATATGTCATTGTATTTTTTCTAATGATGATATGAATGAGAATTCCACTTTCTTGCTTGATCTCTTTGTGAGTTCTTGAGAGGAGAAACCCTAGGTGAGGGTGAGAGCGATACCCGTCAACCTTGGTGGATTCCTAGGTTCGCGGTTCTTCGATTTCTTCTTTCTCTTTTACCTTCACACTAATCCCATTCCACCACCGGCCGGCCTCCCCAAACCCCTCCCCGTTTCGCCTCCTAGAGCCGGCCCTACCCAACCTGACGACCACCCTCCCCACTTGGCCGCCCAAGCCGCCAGCCCAATTCCACCTGCCGGTCGGCCCTCCACCACCCCACCGAAAGTTCAACCGCCGGTCCTTCCCTCCATTAATCCCTAGATTTGAAATTCAAAAATAGTTTCCTAATCCAATAAAACCAAATTAGGAAAGTTTTAAATGAGATCCAATTCAATTTTGAATTAAATTGGATTTTATCCCCTCATACCTAATTTGCAAAGCTAAATTTGGATGCCCATAATTATTTCTCCAATCCCCTCTCCCTCTCACCTTGCCGCTGCCCCATGCATGAGCCTCACCCCCTCTTTTGCCTTTTATTCTCCAAGCCCACTTTGGATTTAAATTTGAAATTTAAATTCCCTCTCCCCTCTAATTAATGCATAAAATCTGAACTTAATTTCAGATTTATGGTTTTGCCCACATACTTAAAATAAAAACCCTTCTCCCTCCTCTATATGGCCGGCCCCATTAACTCTCCCCCCCCCCCCTTTCTCCAATTTAAGTTCTTAACTCCACTTAAATTCTCCCTAATTTCCTCCTAAATCGCCGCCCCTTTCCCTTTGTGGAATAATTTGAAATTCAAATTATCTCCTCCCTTCCCGCTTAGGAAAATTTGAATTAATTTCAAATTTTCTGAAAATCCCTTTCCCCCATTCAAACCCTAGCTCTACACGCCCCTATCCTATCCTCTCCTCACCATCGGCTCTCCTCTCTCTCCGCATCCCTTCTTAACCTCTCCTAACTGGTGGCTCCACCAAAGAACCACACGGATGTTCTCAATCTCATGCATTACATTTTTCGATATTAAGAAGGTGGTAATGTCACTCCTTTCTTCGTTGTCTATGTTTCATGTCCTCAGCCTGGGGAGCGCCTGCACTTGTATATGAGGATTTACAACTAGGCACTAAGCTTGGTGCTCATCTATTAAAAGGGAAAGAAGCATTGTCATATTTACTATTTGAGTAAAATTCTACAAGGGGTTGAGTTGCGCTATTTGTTCATGGAGAAACTCACATGGGCATTGATCATTGTTGCGTGGCAACTTCGTCCTTATTTTTAGGCGTATTTTGTTCACGTTATTATTAATCTTCCATTGAAGTCAGTCCATACAAAGTTGTACCATTCGAGGAGACTACTCAAACATGTAGAACTCAACAATTTTCGAATCTTTTACACTCTGAGGACCACAATCAAGGCATAAGGGTTAGCAGTTTTCTTGGCCAACTTCAGTGTAGTTGACGTTGACGAGGAGGCGACTAGTAAAGGAAGATTTGCTATGGACTATGCTGATTATTCCTATAGTGTAGGAGTCAGCATTTGAGTTGTTTTTGAGGAGTCTAGTAGGAGTTGTACTCTTCGACAATTGGCTTTCAAATCATCAATAGTCAAGTTGAGTATGTGGTGTTAGTCATATGCTTGAGATTTGTTGTAGGACCGAGTGTAAGGCATTTGACGATGCACTCTGACTGTCAACTTGTTGTGAATCAAATCAATATGCAATACAAAGCTAAGAAAGAAGTCCTTAAAAAATTCTTATTTGAAGTAAAAGTTGTGATTGGGAAATTCAAATACTTAAAAATGAGCACATTTCTAGAGATCAAAATCAATTTGTCAAATTGCTCTTTGAGATGGGAAATTGTAATGGAAGACCTATCAAGTAAGTGCAAAGGATCCAAGGCAACTCAATATCTCTTCATTGATGGCAAATTGTTCAGGAAGTTGGTGATGAATACCTATTTGAGGTGCATGAGAGCATCTGAAGTCACCAACGTTCTAGAGGAAGTTCACCTTTGCATGCAAGGAAGCTAGTTTGGAGGGAGAATTCCCGTGAATGGAATCTTGAGGCTGAGATATTTTTGTCCAACACTTAAGAAAAGTGCTGAAGAATTCTCTAATTGTTGTATTCCATGCCAAAAATGTGTTCTCATACAACTTCAATCATCATGCAAGCTACAACTAATTTTAAATCCATGACTTTTTTATGTATGGGGCATGGATGTAATTGCCCCATTCCCTCTTGTGTAGTGATAGATGAAGTTCATGCTACTCATGATCCACTATGCCACAAAATGAATTGAGGTAAAGGTACTTGTAAATACCACTATAGAAGTTGTGCGTAGTTTCATTTGGATTGGTAGTATTTGTCATTATGGTCTTCCTGTGATAATTATTTGTAATAATGGGCCATAGTTCACAAACAGGAAGATCAATGAATTTGGTCAAAGCCAAGGAATTCGGTTGAATTTCACCTTAGCCCATCATCGAATGACGAATGCGCAAGTTGATGCGAAGAATAAGCTAATATTGAGTTTGCTAAAAATAATGTTGAAGATGCTAAAAGCAAGTGAGCTGAGTTGTTGCCTCAATCTTCCGAGCGCCAAGGATAACATCATCGATGATGGGGCAACCGACCTTTGTTTTCTTACACAGAGTTGAGGCTATGCTACCCATTGAGCATAACATGCATACCAGAGAATGGTTGTTTCTGCTATTAATGATCATTTGAAAGCCGCACACAACCACCACCTCCTCTAAAAATTTTGGAGTATTAATCTTATCTTTATGTTGATGAAAAATATTTATGAAAGAGAAAGATGCCTGAAATAAATGAAGAAGAAACGTATTGAGAGGCATTGGATTTCACAGGATGAGACAGAAGAAAGACTAATTTATTATAATAACAACTCAAATACAGATCTCCTCAGTGATGACAGTACATATGATTTTATATGAAAGTATTCATTCACATTCTATATGACTCAATTAGAGAATTTTTTGTTAAAAGAACAATATTGAAGTGGTACTCGTATTTCGATATTAGCTTAACTCAATATTGAAGTGATACTCGATATTAGGTATTCATTTTTTTTATGATGAAGTATTCATTCAAGTTCTATTTTGAATTTGACTCTTAACATGACACAATGGAGAAAAAGGATTCATCTAGTTGACTCCACGTAGTGGGATAATGGCTTGATGTTGGCATTGTTGTAGAGAAAAAATAAAAAAGAATTCAGCTCAAACAGAGACAAAAATTTATATAAGTAAAATTTTATTGCTTTATAAATTTCTTACTAGTACAAAAGTATGCAAGGAAAAGAAAAAAAAATAAAGTATCAGTTACTTGTGGTGCTTTCTTCATCATTGGAGCTCTCATTTGCTGCTAATAATTCAGGTCTCCTTTTGCTGGTACAAACGGGAGAATTTTATTTTCTACTAATTTGTCTAAGCAGAAGTGAAGTCCTACAATTAATTTTGATGATGAAATTTCGTTGTACTTGATAGTCTGGGTTACATTTTAAAAGATGTCATCAACTATCTTCATAAATTTTTCTTACTTTGCAGGCGCATGATTTTTTTCTTCGAGTTCAGCATTTCGCTATGGGCAACTTCTAAATTTTTTCATCTTTTTTTGTCCATTAAAGTCACTATCACTAGAGTAGTTTCTTTTTTAAAAGCTTCTTGATCACTGCCTCTGCCACTTATTTCTTGGCCTTCTCTTTTCAAGGAGACTTTATGGGCTCACCATCTTATTCTCTAGTTTTTGAATGTTTGAGTATTGCATGATCATCTAAGGGAACATCTTCTTGTAGTTAATCACCATTTTATAATTGTATTGCTAGCCGGACGCATTCACCTTTTTGATTACATAGTGAAATTGGCCTGCTAGAGTGTCAATCATTTTCTTCTGACTTCTTAGAATATAGTTGGGTTTAGATGATAAGTCATTGAGGAGAACTCATCCTCTGGCAAATCCGGATCCATAGAGAAGTCTATTAGAGCTGACGTTAATTCCTTTTCAACAGCTAACCTTTTCTTCCTAGATCGAGGACTACTAAGCATTTTGCCACTAGAGTCAAGAGAAGCTCTTGTCCTTTTATGAGGAAAGGATGTGGCAATGACTTGTCTTTTTCCTCTGGATTTCTTTGATAATCTATTGTAATCATCCCTCGGTCCTCGCCTTAGTTAACTCCTCATTTATTTAGATATTGCCTTGTATTTGAGTTCGGCTAGGGGGAGAGGCGCTTGAAGGAACTTGTGTTGGATTGGTCTATGTAGTAGGAGATTATTGAGGTGTATTCGACTCAGCAGGAAGAACGACTTCTTTTGGTGCTTGTTCCTTAATCATTGCTTTGCCATTAGCCTGAAACACAATAATTTCAACAACAGAATCTTCCTCCTTATTTTCATTGAAATTAATAGGAAACTTCAACTTCCATTTCCTCCTTACCAAGGGGGAATTGTCGTGGTCCTCCTCACCTTCATCAGCTCCCTCGAGGAATTAGCCGCCTTCAGGCTCTTAAGGAGTGACATCATCAGTAAAGTCCATAATAATAAATAAAATAAAATAAATATTTGGGGAACTCATCCTATGGTACGTGGCCCTTCAGCAACTTGTTGCTTGGCAGCCATTTTGGCGACTTGTAGCTGCAATCACCTCAATAGGGGTGGGGATAACTTCAACCACAACCACCTCAATACTCTATTGGGTGACCGCCATCCCAGAGAAAATGATTTCTTGGCCAACTTTTACTCTCTCTAGAATCGGATCTTGGCGAGTTTATTGGTCAACAACTGGCGTCTCACCAAGCTGGCTCATTGAGAATAGAAGCATAAGAAGTTGATAGCATATTTATTAAATTTCAAATTTTTAATGTTTCTCCTAGTTCCCATCTCTACAGGTGGGAGAGTGGACATTGGTGGATTAGATTCTTTAGTGACATTGGCAGGTGAAAAAGAATGTTGGTTTGCTAATGGTTTAGATGAAGCAGCGAGTTTTAAACCTTGCCCTTCGACTTCATCTCTTCTATCTTCACTCTTTTCTTCTTCTTCTCATAAAAAGTCTCTTCTTTCTTTCGCTTTTTTAAATAAGCTCGTAATTATATCATCTTTTGAAATATCAATCTTATCTTTCAGAACATCCATTCTTTATAGGAATGAAGAGTTATAGAGCTCAGGGAGTAGTGAGACATTGAAGGAAATGTATTTGAACGATAAACATTGATCTGCTATTTATCGGATAAGGATTTGTAGACTTGCATAAAAGGATAATGTCAGAAGTCAAAATCAGTTTGATTGACAATTATCTAATATTAAAATAAACATTTATATAGGTTTAATCTCTAAGTAGTAAATAATAATTTTGTTTTCTCTTTTTTTTTTTTTTTACGTAAAGCCTTCAAAGATATAAGAGAACTAGGTGTAATATCAGTTTTTGCTCCAGGTTCGTCCGGGACGAAGTTGGATCGTCCGGGACGATCGGTACAGGTTGTGCAGAAAATCAGTTTTGGTTGTATAATTCGTCGGGACGAAAATTGGATCGTCTGGACGAAAATTCTCCCGTGAACCCTTCGCCAGGGACGATATGTGATTTGTCGTCTGGACGAAATTCCTCTCTTCATGGATCGTCCGGTACGAAGCTCGATCGTCCGGGACGATCAGTCTGGATATATATAGAAATGAGATATTTTGAAGAGAGAGAAAAAGCTGAGGAGAGAGAAAAACGAAGGAAAAAGTGGAAAAGCGGATTTTCGGGCGACGCCGAGCTGTTTTCGTCCGAGGAGACTGTTGAGGAAATTGCTGTGCACGAGGTAAGGCACAATCCGACTTTCTAAATTTTCAGAACCGTCGTGTTTGGCGGTATTTTCTGTCCGGATTCCGTTTTCGTTAATGATTTTCGTCCGTATCTTTTGAACGGTTCAGTTTTTGCCGCGTAACTTTTTGTATATCGTTGCCGTGCCGGGTGTGCACGTTTTGACTATATTTTGAAGATTTTCGTCCGGGTATTTTTGATTCGACTGTGTTTTTAGTCGACCGGATTTTTCTGTGAAATTGGAATTTATCTGTGCAGTAGAATAAAAGTTCTGAAATGTGATTATCTGTATTCTGTGCGAATTCGGTAAATTTTCTTTGCAGGAATTTTTGTGTAAATTCTGTACACTGCCGTTGTGCTGCCCGATTTTTGAGTAATTCCTGATTTGTCCGGAATTTCTCTGAAATGAAATGCTATGTGTATAAGCTATAAAAAGGGAGTTATAAGGGGCCTGAATCCTATGAGATTCAGTTAGTGAAACGGGAAATCTGAAATGAGCTCAATCTGAAATCTGATATCTGTTCTGTTCCGGATCCGATGAATTCTGTTTTGGTGCTATAAGCACATCTGTTTTGGTGCCGTGAGCACAAAGGGAGACATAAGGGGCCTGGATCCTATGAGATTCAGTCAGTGTCTGGGAAGGGAGGCATAAGGGGCCGGAATCCGTAGAGATTCCGTCAGTGTCAGGGCATTTAGCTATATGTATTTGTACTACTTTCTGTATCTGTTCTATTCTGTACGAAATTGTGATTATGACATGATATGATCCGTACGATTCTGATTTCTGTTTCTGACTCTGTTGATTTGTTCTGTTCTGATACGATCTGTACGACTCTGATGTGATTTGATATCTGTCCGTAAGTTTTGATTTCCGATTCTGTTCCGACTTCTGATCTGATTTCTGTCTGATAAGTTTGGTTTTGTTTTCTGAGAATTTAGATTGGTGGTTTGTTGCTTTGCTGAGCTGTTGAGCTCACCCTTGCTTTCTGGTGGTTTTCAGGTTCTGGGAAGGGCAAGGAGGTCCAGGATTAGATTCCGGAGTCTGATCAGATTAGGTACTTTTGTACTTTTGATTTTTTGTACAGTCATGGCTTTCCTGTTCTGTCTTTCTTTCTGTTGAAAGCCATGTACTGTTCTGTAGATGATTATTTTGAGGAAATGAAAAGATAGATGTTTTGTTCCGCTGCATTTGATGTTTTTAGTAGCTCTGTTGTTCTGTGCGCTTCTGTTGAGTTAAGAATTTGGAAGATCAGTTCAGTAACCTAATCCAAAGCCAGATCCTGGTTAGCTATTTCCCCGTCGCGATCCGGCGCGGGCGGGATCCGTCTCGTCTCGGGTCGGGTCGTGACAAGCTTTTGTGGTATCAGAGCACTGGTTTTGGAAACAGGTTGGATTGTAAAACAGGGCTCTAGGAAGTGATCAGTGCGTCTGTCTGGGAGGTAGTTTTGGGTCGTTTGGCTTTTTATTGTGTTATTTTGTGTTGTTTTGTGATAGTTTTCCGGATTTTCTGGATTTTTCTGTATGGATCAGCCAGACCCAGACATGACAGACGGTCAGAGTGACGATCAGGCAGCACCAGTGGGGAGTACAGCCCCAGTGGTCGGTGCTGATACGCTTTCACAGTTTGCTTCACTTGTTGCTCAGATGATGAGCGAGACTCAGAGCAGAGCTTCGACTGTTAGATCTGAGGACATTGATCGACATTTGCAGTTATTTTTGAGGTTGAAGCCTCCGAGGTTTGAGGGCGCTGTTGAGCCCAGAGCTGCTGAGGAGTGGCTGAGGAGATTGGAGAAGACTTTTGACGGGATGCAGTGTCCTGCAGACAGGAAAGTTCCGTTAGCTGTTTTTCTGTTGGACGGAGAGGCTGAGCACTGGTGGGATGGCCAGCAAGCAGCCAGATTTCAGGGCAGACTGAACTCCTTGATCACTTGGGAGGAGTTCACTGAGGTATTCAGAGACTGGTTTGTTCCCCCTTCTGCACGACAGCAGATGCAGGAGAGTTTTCTGAGGCTTGTTCAGGGGAGCAAGACGGTGATGCAGTACGAGGCTGAGTTTACTGCATTAGCCAGGTACGCTCCGCAGCTGGTTAGCACATCTGCTGAGAGGTGCTACAGATTTCTGAGGGGATTGCGAGACACTTTGAGGCAGCCCCTGATACCGTTCCGGATCACCGATTTCTCTGAGCTTGTGGAGCGAGCTCGTCTGATTGAGAATGACATGACGGCTACTCAGCAACGGTGGACTGCGAGTAGGAAGAGGTTTGGAGGAGAGACATCTGGCAGTGGTTCCTCTGGGAAGAGGAGATTTGTTCCTGGATCTGGATCTGGAGATTCCAGGAAGAGCGGAGGATCGTCTGGTACTGCTACCAGTACGACTAGTTCTGGATCTGTCAGTACGGCACCTGTGTGCCAGAGTTGTGGACGGCGACACCATGGCCAGTGCTACAGGATAGCTGGTCTTTGTTTCAGATGTGGTCAGCCGGGACATCGGATAGCAGAATGTCCACAGATGGGATATGAGCAGCGATCTGAGGGCTTTGTCAGACCTGTTGGTTCAGCAGCAGGAAGACCGAGGACTGTTCCTCCACGCCCTGAGGGATTTGCTGGTAGAGGTGGTGGTTCTAGTTCTGCACCACGGAGACCACCTACGATTCAGAGGGAGCAGAGTAGTTCTGTCGCTTCAGCTCCTGTTCCAGTTCAGCCACGAGTTTACAGTCTGAGTCAGCAGGAGGCTCGTGATGCTCCGGATGTTGTGACAGGTACGATTTACATTTCTGATCAGCCCTGTCGTGTTTTGTTTGACTCTGGAGCGAGTCATTCTTTTCTGTCCGAGCATTGTTTTGAGATTTTACATTTGGATTCGATGGTTTTACCGGTTTCTTTGTCTGTGATTTTACCGGCTGGGAATCCATTGATTGCTCGACAGTTTTGTTTGTGTGAGATCGAGATTTCTGGCAAGAAGTGGAAATCGAGTTTGATTCGATTGCCGATTTCGTCGTATGATGTGATTCTGGGCATGGATTGGCTGAGTCAGTATGAGGCCCAGATAGACTGTCTGAAGAAGCAAGTGAGTTTGCTTGTGGCTGGAGAGAGAGTTGTATTTCAGGGATTACGAGGTGTTCTCTCCAGTCTGGTTTCTGTGTTGGAGGTGAGCAGAATGTGGAAGAAAGGATGTCCGGTATTTTTGGCTTCGGTGCGGGATCTGAACCTGGAGGTTGGTTCTGTTTCTGAGATCCCTGTGGTACGGGAGTTTGCTGATGTTTTTCCTGAGGAGTTGGTTGGTTTACCTCCGGATAGAGATGTGGAGTTCTCTATCGATGTTTTTCCGGGTACCGCTCCGATATCGAAAGCTCCGTACAGGATGGCACCGAAAGAACTTTCTGAGTTGAAAGTTCAGCTTCAGGAGTTGGTTGACAGAGGGTTTGTACGTCCTAGTGTTTCGCCCTGGGGAGCACCTGTTCTGTTTGTGAAGAAGAAGGACGGTACACTCCGTATGTGTATTGATTACAGAGATTTGAACAAGGTCACGATCAAGAACAAGTACCCTTTGCCTCGGATAGACGACTTGTTTGATCAGCTTTCCGGATCTTCGGTGTTTTCGAAGATTGATTTGAGATCCGGATACTATCAGGTGAAGGTGAAGGAAACTGATGTGGTGAAGACTGCTTTCAGTACTCGGTACGGGCACTACGAGTTTTTGGTTATGCCTTTTGGGGTAACCAATGCGCCTGCGATTTTCATGGATCTGATGAACCGAGTATTCAGGGAGTATTTGGATCAGTTTGTGATCGTCTTCATTGACGATATTCTGGTATATTCTGCATCTGAGGATGAGCATGCCAGACATTTGAGGATTGTGTTGGAGACTTTGAGGAGGCATCAGCTGTATGCCAAGTTCTCCAAGTGTGAATTCTGGCTGAAGAGCATTTCATTTCTGGGGCACGTGGTTAGCGGAGAAGGCATTTCTGTAGATCCCCAGAAGATTCAGGCTGTTGCTGATTGGCCAAGGCCGACTACGGTATTTGAGGTACGTAGTTTCTTGGGCATGGCCGGGTATTATAGGAAGTTTGTGAAAGGATTTTCACAGATTTCGACTCCTCTGACGAGACTGACTCAGAAGTCAGTACCTTTTGTTTGGACACCGGAGTGTGAAGCTAGTTTTCAGAGATTGAAGGAGTGTTTGACTTCAGCTCCAGTGTTGGCACTTCCGTCAGGTACGGAGGGTTTTCAGGTGTTCAGTGATGCTTCACTGAAAGGATTGGGTTGTGTTCTGATGCAGCATGGTCAGGTAATTGCTTATGCTTCGAGACAGTTAAAGCCACATGAGAAGAATTACCCGACGCATGATCTGGAGTTAGCTGCAGTTGTTTTTGCTTTGAAGATTTGGCGTCATTACCTGTATGGCGTCAGATGTGAGATCTTTACTGATCATAAGAGCCTGAAGTATATTTTTACTCAGAAGGATCTGAATCTGAGACAGAGGAGGTGGCTCGAGTTGATCAAGGACTACGATTTGACTATTCAGTATCAGCCTGGGAAGGCGAATGTGGTAGCGGACGCTCTGAGCAGGAAGTCTTCTGGACTCTCAGGTATTCAGCTTACCTGTGATGACTTTCTGATTCGTGATTTGGAGAGATTGCAGTTGGAGGTGGTTTCCTCCAATGATTTGGAGTTGGCTCAGATGAGTATTCAGTCTTCTTTGGAAGCACGGATTCAAGAAGCCCAGAAGTCAGATTCTGATTATTCGAAGTTGATTGCACAGATTGGATCTGGTAAGACTCCTGAACTTCGAATTTCTGATTCTGGTGTTATTTTCTGTAAGAACAGGTTGTGGGTACCTGTGTTTGGAGACTTGAGGCAGGAGATTCTGTACGAATCTCATCATTCTGGCTACACTGTTCATCCAGGCAGTGGTAAGATGTACGCTGATATGAAGCTTTTGTTTTGGTGGCCTGGGATGAAGAAAGATGTGGCAGAGTTTGTGTCGAGATGCGAAGCCTGTCAGTTGGTGAAGGCAGAGCATCAGCGACCAGGTGGACTGTTGCAGTCGTTGCCTATCCCTGAGTGGAAATGGGAGGAGGTAACGATGGATTTTGCGATGGGTTTTCCTCGATCTAGACAAGGACATGATGCCATTTGGGTGGTTATAGATCGATTGACCAAGTCAGCCCATTTTCTTCCGATCAGACAGACGGATTCAGTTGATCGATTGGCACAGATTTATGTGAAGGAGATAGTCAGATTGCACGGTGTGCCTCGTGTGATCGTATCTGATCGAGATGGACGCTTTACTTCCAGACTTTGGAAAGGCATTCAGCAAGGCTTGGGTACGAAACTGCATTTCAGTACAGCTTTTCATCCTCAGACCGACGGACAGTCTGAGAGGACGATTCAGGTACTGGAAGATCTGTTGAGGCTTTGTGTTCTGGACTTTAGCGGAAGCTGGGAAGATCATATTCCGTTGATTGAGTTTGCCTATAACAACAGTTTTCAGTCCAGTATCGGTATGGCACCGTACGAGGCTTTGTATGGCAGGAAGTGTCGTACTCCTTTGACTCCGACCTCCTTCGGAGATAGACAGGCTTTGGGGGCTACTTTTGCTGATGAAACTGCTCAGAAGATCAATTTGATAAGAGAAAGATTGAAAGCCGCTCAAGATCGTCAGCAGAAGTATTACAATCAGAAGCACAGATTTGTTGAGTTTCAGGTTGGTGACTTTGTGTACGTCAAAGTCAGCCCGATGAAAGGTGTGAGCAGATTTGGTCAGGTAAGCAAGCTTAGTCCAAGGTATGTTGGACCTTTTGAAGTTTTGGAAAGAATTGGAAAAGCTGCTTACAAGTTATTGCTTTCTGAATCTATGCCGGATGTGCATAATGTGTTTCACGTATCCACTCTGAGGAAGTGGGTTTCAGACTCTGGGAAGAAGTTGTCTGCTGATGAAGTTGAGATTCAGGAGAATCTGGTGTACAAGGAAGAGCCAGAGCTTATTTTGGCGTACGACGTCCGAAAGTTAAGGAATAAAGAGATTCCGATGGTTAAAGTCCAGTGGAAGCACCGGACTGCACGGGAAGCAACTTGGGAGAAGGAGTCTGATATGAGACGGTCGTACCCGTACTTGTTTTGACTGCGTTTGGACTGGATAATGTCGAGGACGACATTTTTCTGAGTTGGGGAGATTGTAATATCAGTTTTTGCTCCAGGTTCGTCGGGACGAAGTTGGATCGTCCGGGACGATCGGTACAGGTTGTGCAGAAAATCAGTTTTGGTTGTATAATTCGTCGGGACGAAAATTGGATCGTCTGGACGAAAATTCTCCCGTGAACCCTTCGCCAGGGACGATATGTGATTTGTCGTCTGGACGAAATTCCTCTCTTCATGGATCGTCCGGTACGAAGCTCGATCGTCCGGGACGATCAGTCTGGATATATATAGAAATGAGATATTTTGAAGAGAGAGAAAAAGCTGAGGAGAGAGAAAAACGAAGGAAAAAGTGGAAAAGCGGATTTTCGGGCGACGCCGAGCTGTTTTCGTCCGAGGAGACTGTTGAGGAAATTGCTGTGCACGAGGTAAGGCACAATCCGACTTTCTAAATTTTCAGAACCGTCGTGTTTGGCGGTATTTTCTGTCCGGATTCCGTTTTCGTTAATGATTTTCGTCCGTATCTTTTGAACGGTTCAGTTTTTGCCGCGTAACTTTTTGTATATCGTTGCCGTGCCGGGTGTGCACGTTTTGACTATATTTTGAAGATTTTCGTCCGGGTATTTTTGATTCGACTGTGTTTTTAGTCGACCGGATTTTTCTGTGAAATTGGAATTTATCTGTGCAGTAGAATAAAAGTTCTGAAATGTGATTATCTGTATTCTGTGCGAATTCGGTAAATTTTCTTTGCAGGAATTTTTGTGTAAATTCTGTACACTGCCGTTGTGCTGCCCGATTTTTGAGTAATTCCTGATTTGTCCGGAATTTCTCTGAAATGAAATGCTATGTGTATAAGCTATAAAAAGGGAGTTATAAGGGGCCTGAATCCTATGAGATTCAGTTAGTGAAACGGGAAATCTGAAATGAGCTCAATCTGAAATCTGATATCTGTTCTGTTCCGGATCCGATGAATTCTGTTTTGGTGCTATAAGCACATCTGTTTTGGTGCCGTGAGCACAAAGGGAGACATAAGGGGCCTGGATCCTATGAGATTCAGTCAGTGTCTGGGAAGGGAGGCATAAGGGGCCGGAATCCGTAGAGATTCCGTCAGTGTCAGGGCATTTAGCTATATGTATTTGTACTACTTTCTGTATCTGTTCTATTCTGTACGAAATTGTGATTATGACATGATATGATCCGTACGATTCTGATTTCTGTTTCTGACTCTGTTGATTTGTTCTGTTCTGATACGATCTGTACGACTCTGATGTGATTTGATATCTGTCCGTAAGTTTTGATTTCCGATTCTGTTCCGACTTCTGATCTGATTTCTGTCTGATAAGTTTGGTTTTGTTTTCTGAGAATTTAGATTGGTGGTTTGTTGCTTTGCTGAGCTGTTGAGCTCACCCTTGCTTTCTGGTGGTTTTCAGGTTCTGGGAAGGGCAAGGAGGTCCAGGATTAGATTCCGGAGTCTGATCAGATTAGGTACTTTTGTACTTTTGATTTTTTGTACAGTCATGGCTTTCCTGTTCTGTCTTTCTTTCTGTTGAAAGCCATGTACTGTTCTGTAGATGATTATTTTGAGGAAATGAAAAGATAGATGTTTTGTTCCGCTGCATTTGATGTTTTTAGTAGCTCTGTTGTTCTGTGCGCTTCTGTTGAGTTAAGAATTTGGAAGATCAGTTCAGTAACCTAATCCAAAGCCAGATCCTGGTTAGCTATTTCCCCGTCGCGATCCGGCGCGGGCGGGATCCGTCTCGTCTCGGGTCGGGTCGTGACACTAGGGAACTAAATATATAACAAAATAAATAGAAAATTAGGTTGAATTCAAGTTTGTCCGGTTCAAGTTAAGCTAATTCAATCTACTCGGTTTCAACTTAAAAGGTATTCCCGAGCCTATAAATGAACTTGTCTCAAGTAGGTGGCTACAATTTATGAACTCGTTTAAGTGAGTACAACCTATCAAGTTGGCCATAACGAATATAATATATAACGTTGGCCTTAATGACTACTTGATTGGGCGATTTGCTTTATATGGAAAACCGTAGGTCGAGTATTTGAATATTCATCTATAATGACTATTTAATTGGGCGATTTGCTTCATATGGGAAACTGTAGATCGAGTATTTGAATATTCGTCTTTCAATACATGTTGAGCTAATGACTTCTTAGGAGCTCGGTGAACCACTTCATCAAGTTTAACATTCTAATTAGGCCACACTCTTAAATTTTCTCTTTTATTTTCTTTTAAGTCATGTATGTAGCCAATTCTGTAATGCTCAAGTCTCAATTCAAATCTATAGATCAGGGGTAAGTTCAATTTTTTGCAGTTATTCAGGCTCATTTTATAAAAATCTCATAGCTCCTCACTCTACTTTTCTTCTCTCTTTATTTCTCTGTTTTCTTTTCACTTGATATTCTCGATGTAGTTGGATATGATTCACAAATAGTTCTAGATTCAACAACAACAATACTTTCTTATGAGAAAGTTTGGATGATTTCACAAAACATATCCTTGTTCAATTGCTTCTTCTTCATCTTGCTGTCTGCCTACTCCCCCGAAATGTTTGCCCTTTCATGTAAACCAATATTTTATGTTACTCTAGAAAATTTATCATTGAGGTGCTTTTAACCTTCATTTTTATTGAATATTCTCCTGATATTGTTGCCCGGAACTTCATATCAGGTCCAGCAGCTTTTAGGCCACGAGCTCATGCTGCTGTAGTGTATAGTCTGTCAGTAGAGCAGGGACGACCTGTGTTGCAAGGCTTATTAGCTATTGATTACTTAGCAAAAGAGGTGAAGCTTTTTACCTTTCTATGGAATATTACAACATACATGCCTGAAGTAATAAAGTTTTATTTGGATGTTTCAGGTGCTTAGCTGGGCAAGGTTGATACCAAAATATTCCAATGAGCTAATTGAATATGTCCAGACATTTCTTGAGCGTGCTTTTGAGAGATGTCGAACATCATATACAGAGGTATAAGCATTAAAGGCCCTCTTTTATGTTGAATTCAGTTTACAGCCAAATTAATTTGATGTCATTATTGACAGTTCATATTAATTTGAGGAACCCAATCTTTGATTTATATGTTTTTTCTTGAGCTTTGTTGATCATTGATCTTGTTCAGTTGAAATAGCTTCATGCGACAAAGTAATTCATTTTTGATATCTTGATCTTGCCACTTTAGTCAAGCTTGTCTCTGCATTCTTAGAAGTTCTTTTGTTTCTTTCCGATACAAAGTTTTGGAGTACCAAGTATTCATCCATACCTGAATATTTCATGTGTTTAAATTCATTGTGTTTGGAATGCTTATTTCTGCTTGATTTGTTGTGATGTAGAACTATCATTGTTATTCTGAATGCATCGATCCAGTTCTATGTATTAGAAGTATACGCAGCCTAATGGTTTAACTGTATTCTACATGAAAATTTGCTGAATCCTTCTCTGTTGTTTTTTTCCTTTTCTTTTTGCTGAAATATCACATGCCAGTCGTGTTATTTGATTTGGAAAGATAAATACGTGTCCATGCAGTTAAGCTGCTATAGTAATTGTCCATGTCTACTGAACAGTTGGTTCGAAGATGAAACTGGGTTCGGATATGATTCTAAGTTAAATTGTTTTTACTCAATATATGTAGTTTTGAAGCTTTAAATGGGAAGATTAGAAATTTTTTAATACAATGATTAGAGAAAGAATGAATATTTTTGCAATAAATTAAATGAAAAGAAAAAGAAAAATATTAAGTATTAGAGAAGATTATACGAAATTGTATGTTGAAATGGTTAGCAATAGGAATAAGGTAGGATAGTAGTAGATAAATTGTTGAAAGATAAAGTTCAAATGAGTATGGTTATTGATTATATGATTGATCTTATGTTGATAATTAATGTGGTCATTAAAAATGTGGTTAATGTTTATGTTTTTGAGCTTAAATAGAAGCTTCTAAATAATTAGTTTATGAAAGAGATGATTGAGCACGTATAAAGTATATTAAATTTAGAGAAGATCCTTGTTCACTGTTACTTAAATATACATGTATGCTCAACTAGGATGATGACCATCCATAAGAGGATTCAAAGTGGGCATGAAATAGGAGAGGGAATGATAGATGCTATACTTGTTTTCCTAATAACATATGATCTTGATGGGAAGTACGTGCACTTTCAACCAAATCAATGAACCGCAATGGAAAATTGGGAAGAAGAAGCATCATGAAACCTTTTATTGCAAGAAATTTGAAAGAAAATGACAGAGATACAATAGATCTCCAATTCTAGAGGAAGATCCAGCTCTCCCAATCACTAGCTGCTAGGTAGAGCCCAAACAATTCTTAGAACAATCTAATTTCAGCTAAACAAGAGAACCCCCCCCCCCCCCCCCCCCTCCTCTCC
This sequence comes from Dendrobium nobile, assembly GCA_022539455.1. Lineage (NCBI taxonomy): Eukaryota > Viridiplantae > Streptophyta > Magnoliopsida > Asparagales > Orchidaceae > Dendrobium > Dendrobium nobile. The sequence goes on from CM039723.1 coordinate 17,236,698, forward strand.
ATCCGCTGCTGCACCCACTAATTAGCGGAGGCAGAGTTCCTGGGCTGAACTTTTTGTTCTAGCATTTGTGTACGTGAGTTGGTCCAGGGTGGACTGGTCTAACAGATCTTGTAATGGATGGAAAGAAAAAATTCTTTTGCAAAGATTGTAAGATGATTCTAGGAGAAATTTTTAATCACACTAAATAAAGCAGTAGTTATGGATGCATATCTCAGGATTACAAAGACAGTGATCAGGTGAAAATATTGTGTTAGAATAGGATAGTGGAACTTTAACGGTAAGGATTTAATCTCTTAAGATAGTTTGTTATGGTAGGCAAATTTGAATTATATGCTTGAACCGATCTTTTTGGAGGGTCGAGGAATAGATCTTAAATAAGGCAGTGAAGTGGGGAGATATTTAAAGATTTTTAAAACAATTTAATGTGAGTTTAAGGATTGGAAACAAGTACTATTATAACTTACAATGATTATAAGGCTAGAAGTATTTAATAAACAAACCAATGTATATAATAAGGATATAGATGATGATATAAAATTTTGATTTAAATGGTTATAATAGAAGATAAGTGAATATTAAAGAGACTCTAAGGTAAATTTTATAAAATCACTACTAGGCCTACTGTTGTAGGGCCCGAGCATTGTATTGTCAAAATATCACTTGTAACCAAGTTGAGTGTGATAAAAATGAGAAAATTAAGATTAAAGTGTAACATGTATAGGAAGGATAGCTTAATAAATGATTATCAAATTGATAGTTGGAGTGCCATCTATTAAAGTATGGTTGTGAAAAATAGAATTATCTGCTTTAGGTATATAAGAAAAAGCAGAATATTTACAAAGCGTTAGTAAAGGAGATTGTTAGAGCAAAATGTAACATGGATAGTACTTTTGCAAAAATGTATGCATAAAATAGGTTTACATTTTATATATTATTTAGTAGGAGTGAAAGAGGATTTGTGAAGCCGACACTAGATGGTTTGAATCTACCTATTCATGAGAAATTATTTTAATGAGTCAAAATATGCAAATGATGTATATTAATAAAATTGACCCCCAAATAGTACAATGGAGCTTGCTCTGAAGATGATGCATTCAAGCTATAGGTCCAGATGAAATATCTTTTGAGATTTGGATAGTTATGAGTGATTTGGTCAATAAATATTTTCAATTAAATTTTGAATATAATTGTATAATAACTGTTTGATGAAGAAGGATTTTGGTACCAATATATATGAACAAAATTATAGTTCAAGTTTGTTATAATTAGAGTATCAAACTTATGTGTCATATAAGGAAGTTATAGGAGAGAGTAATGAGATAGAGAAATAAAAATGCTAAATTTATAGTAGGAAATTAATTTGGTATTATGCCAAGAAGAACCACTAAAAAAGTTGTTTTGATGTTAAGATAATTAATACAAAATATAGAGAAAACATAGAAAATATCTTTATATGATTTTTATTCATCTTGAGAAGACAACTAATCAAATACCATAATAGTTCATTTGATGAGCATTATAATATAATAGATGTGTGTCAAATATCAGTTGAAGTTATTAATGATATGTTTATAAGGTATTGACTAGTATTATAAATAGCCATGATAGTGATTTTTGTATTGGATAGGAAGATCCTTATAAATGATATTTAAAGTGAGGTGCCTGATATATGCATTTTAGAGATTGTTAGTGTTGTTAGTAGCTTATCTACTGAAATAAATGAAATGTTAGAAAATATATAAAATTATTAGAAGTTAGAGGGTTTAAGATTAAAGGAATATAACAACTAAAACAACAAGCCTTTATCCTACTACATGGGGTTGGTTATATGAATCATTTTTCTCCATTGTATCCTATTAATAGTCAAATTCTTATTTAAATCTAATAAGAAAAGATAATTTCTAACACTTTATAACCAGATCCTTTTAGGTTTACCTCTATATTAACATAGGTTAGATCTAATACATATACTCTCGTAATCAGGTCATTGGAAGGCCAATGTTTTATGTCACTAAACCATCTAAGGCGACTCTCTCTAATCTTATCTGCCATTAGAGCTACTCCAACCTTTTCATGTGTATACTTGTTTCATATTCAGTTTCTAAGAGTAAAGCTGCTCATCCACCTGAGCATCCTCATCTCTGAACTTAATTTAATTATTCTCTTTTAATGGCTAACATTATGCTACATAAATCATTTCAACTCTCACCACCATCTTATAGAATTTTCCCTTATGCTTGAGGGGTACTTTTCTATCACACAATATGCCCAATGCATTCCTCTAATTCAACTATTAATCTTGATTTCTACTCAATTTTTTATAAACCGAACTAGACCGGCCGGTTCAACCGATTAAATCGTGAATCGGTCCGCCTGCCAATCCAGAATATTATCAAAACCACTTTAGACATGAACCAACTTAAACTGCCTAGAACCGGCTATTCAACCGGTTAAATGACAACCCGGTGCCAGTTTTCAAAAATTGGTTTGAATGATATTTAATTAAATAAAATAATTTAATAAAATTTTTATTAAATATTTTACTTAATAAATTAATTTAAATTTTATATATTTTAGTTAAACAAGCATCAACAGTATTTTATCACATGGTCCAACATACCATGTGACTTCTTTACATATGTGAGTCAAAAAGCTTATATAGACATAAGGAATGCTAACATATAATATATAGGTGTGTGGGACTAAAAAATCAAGGTGAAGTTCTCAAGTTACATACATTATATATTTCTACATCTATTTTTGAAATTAAAATTTAATAATGCAAATAATATTTAATTTTTATCTTTTATTTTTTCATTTTTTTAATTATATAGTATAAAAATTGATTTTTTTCTATTTTTTAATAATAATAATATAACATGAATTTATAAATGTAATTTTATAATGTAAATTTTTTATACTTCTCATAGATATAAATTATATCTAAATATATAATATAAATTATAAATTATTTATATTAAATTTAAAATATGTATGTAAACTAATTTTATATCAAATATGAATTCGGAAAATACTTGGTCAAATCACCTTATAGTTGATCGTTGATGTAATTCAATTGAAATAGGAAAATACTTGGTCAAATCACGTTGTGATTGAACGCAATTACCGGCTTCTACTTATATATCCTTGATACATCATCAAAAAATTATCATGATCGGGCACGAATCTTGAGGCAAAATATGGTTGGAAACTTCCGAAATTAAGATTGGGACCATCCAAACTCCGATTTCAGCGAACTTATAGTCAAACTGAACGTTTCGAAAATACGAACCCAACAACACCAAATTCGACTCAATCTGAGCCCAAATGGGTCCAAATCAAGGGCCCGAAGTATTGTTGGAAGGTTCGAACCGCAATTTGGATTACCAAACGGTTTCCAAATGTGACATGCCTATAGTCGAAGCGAGCAGTTCAACGAGACGAATCCAACAAACCCGAGATCACGGAATTGCGACATCATTAAGACCTTCAAACGTCTAGCAAACGGTCCACGATTAAGGGATTCAACATCGGCCGTCCATCCAAACCACTCCCCATTTAAGCTTGATCTTCGTCCTATTTACGGGCTATGCCACTCCAAGAAATCTATAAATAGAGCCATCATTCCTCTTGAAAAGGGACCCTTAAGCCTAAGGAAAAAAGAGAGAGATCGGAGATCGCTATTGCCTCCTCACCTCCTCGACCACTGCCTGAGTTATGTCGGACCACTACCTGACGTCCTGAGCTTCGCCGGACCACCACTTGATGCCCTGAGCTTCGCTGGACCACCACCTGACGCCCTGAGTTCCACCGGACCACCATCTGATGCGCGAAGTTCCGCCGGACCACCACCTGACGCGCGAAGTTCTGCCGGACCACCACCTAATGCCCGGAGTACCGCTGAATCGACCACCACCTAATGCCTGGAGTTCCATTGGACCACCACCTAACGCCCGGAGTTCTGCCGGACCACCACTTGACCCTCAGAATCCCGCCAGACTACCACCTAATGCCCAGAGTTCTGTCGGACCGCCGCCCGACGTCGGAGTTCTATCAGACCATTGCATGACGCCGGAGTTTTACCAAACCACCGCCAGACTACCAAATGACGCTCGAATTTTTAAGTAACGTCGGACTTCCGCCAGTCCAGCAAGTGACGCTAGACTTTCTTCCTCGTTTGTCACTAAATTTCAACCATATGGTTGGCATTTGTAATCTGATCGCCCTTAGAGACAAATCAGCCCACTGTAATCTTCTCGAACTTTAGTGTAATCATTTTCAATTGGGTCAGGCCTCATGGTTTTTCCCCCTTCTAGTGTTTTCCATGTAAAAAATCTTGTGTTCTCTGTGTGTGAGCTGGATATCCGTGCAACGCTAATACATAGGATTATAATTCTATCGCCGTGTATATTCTAGCCCGCAATAATGCTTAATGACTTGAATATAAGCATTATGAACTCATTTCTTTTCTAGAACTCTCTGGAGCACTTCTCTTGGAAATTTATGATATGCTTTCTCTAAATCAATAAATATCATATGTAGATCCTCATTATTCTCTCTATACTTCTCCATCAATCCTCTCAATAAATGTGTAGCTTCCCTAGTAGACCCACCAAGCATGTATCCAAATTGATTCTGAGAAATATTAGTATCACATCATAATTTATGCTCAATAACTCTCTCCCATAATTTTGAATTATGACACATTAACTAAATTACTCTATAATTCGAACACTCGTGTATGACCTTTATTTTTAAAAATAGGAATCAACACACTCCACTCATCTGCCATCTTTTTAGTCTTCAATATAATATTGAAAAGTTTTATAAGGTAAGAAATTCTTTCATCTCCTAAGCATTTTCAGACCTCTATTGGAATATATCGGTTCAAACTTTTTTTTTACACTTCATATTTCTTGAAGTCTCTAACTTTGGTTTTACTAATATGACGATAAAAAAAAAAAATCTCTATTTTAGTTCAGGGTGCTAAGGTCACCAAATCCAATCGTATTCTCACATTCTTAATATAACTAGATTTTTTTTTTCCATATCACATTAGCTTGCTCGTGCACATTCAAAATCTTGAGATCTTGAATATTATTATTAAAAATTTTTTTGCTAGCATTTTATAAACTCTTCTATCTAATCCTAGGGCAACAATTTACTTTATTTTTCATATTTTGTTCCTTAATCTTAAATTCCAAAACTAATAAGCGATGCTTGGTATGCAAATTTTCACTTTGAATGATTTTACAATCTTTGTAATCTATACAATTTATTTTTCATATAAAAAAATAATCAATTTGAGTTTTATTATATTCATTTTTGTAAGTGATAAGATACTCATCTCTTTTCTTAAGTAATGTACTAGCAATTTCAAAATCATAAGTTAGAGCAAAATCTAATATGGCCTTACCACCTTCATTAGTCGCTTCAAACCTATAGTCAATATGAATGCTTTTAAATTCTTTTATCACTCTACCATGCTTTTAAAGTCTTCTATCACTTTACCAATATCTTCATTTAAATCTTTAATAAGCACTTTCTTCAAGAGGCATCATTTATATTAATTCTTCTAAGTCATTCTAAAATATAAATTTTAAATACATATTCAAACCTATTTGAGGAGCATAAGAACTTTTAATATTAGTAATTTCAACATTAACACCAATTTTTAAAACTATAATTCTATCTCTAATTCTATTAATTTTTATAACATTATCCTTCAAATTCTTATCCATAATCACACCTACATCATTTCTAGTATGACTCCTATTTGAATATCATAGTTTAAATACTAAACTATTAATCTGCTTAGCCTTCTCTTCAATCCATTTAATTTTCTGCATGCATAAAAAATTTATCTTTCGATGAATCACAATATCATTAACTTCATTACTTTGTCTATAAATATTTCAAGTTTATATCACAATTATAGTTTCATGGACTAGCTTCTTTACCCACATCCGTCCATAATGTGAAAACCCGTGCTTATTTTACACTGCACTCAGGCTACGATGCAACGACTCTTGTATGCTTCTTGTTATATTCAAGCCATATAGCACGCCACTTCCAGGGAACATCCTAGCATTAATACAATGTATTAAAGAATTTATGTCATGAGTGTTCGACAAATTTTATTTTGATTGTCGACTACCTAACACAGCCCTCCACTTTTCTCATTCACGTCTTGGGACCTAACAATGGTAGTGTTAAATTAAGATTATCGAATAATGACTAATTATATGATATATAATTTAAGAACTTGTGATTATAATAATTATGTATAAAATATTATTAAAAGATTAGATAATAGCTAGGTGTGATGAATTTAAGTATCTTGGACCTATTATATAAAAGATTAGAATATAAATGTGTATATAACTTCTAGGGTTAATAATGCATGGTTAAAATGGAGAATCATCTCAACAATATTTTTTTTTTTTTGTGAAATGGGAATATTATGGAGATTTTGATGAAAGATTTACATAGCAATAATTAGGCTTGCTCAATTTTATATAGTAACAATTAGTTGTTGGATAGTAAAATTTTATTGATAGCCAAGTTAAGCATTATAGAAGTGAGAATGCTAAGATGAATATGTTGCAAAATTAGGAAGAATAAATTGAGGAATATTATATTAGATGGATGGTGGGAGTAATATCTATTGAAATAAGGTATTGGAAAATTGACTTAGATGATTTGAATAAGTGCAATTAGAATATATACCAATTGGATGAGTAAATAAAACTACTGTAAAATGATTATGAAGGAAAATTGGTAAACTTAAAGTAACATAAATAGAAGTTCTAATAAATTTTTACATAACATGTTTAAGACCTCATATAACACTAAATATGAATTAATGAAAAATGAGCTCATGAAGCTGGCTTTAAATAATTGAGACATAACTAATAATCGTATGTTCCCCCTTCCATTTTGGTAATATATATGTTAATATAATGTAATTATCATATGCACTGACTTATGTTGTAGACAAGAAAAAATAAAGACAATGCCTCATTGAGTTCCAGGCAGATGGGTGATGCCAGGTACAGCCTACCCTTTTATTAAATGCAACATGTTCTTTAATTTTGGAACTCACTAAAGTATATGAGATATATGACATAATTCAAAATGTGAATACGTGAGTGAGGTAGAATTGTTTGAGAAATCAGTTTCCTTTTTGGATGATTTGCTGAGTCGGATGATTCACATCCATAGAACGAAGCAGAAAATAATAAGGATGTCAGATTATGTTGCTTGAGCATGCAAGGGTGTGTAGGGTTGGATATTGTATAAATTCGTTATAGAGTTGTTGGCTTTGTACGAAGACATTAGCAGGGACAATTTTCATGACGCTAATAATTAATTATTTGAAAAAGATTTCGTATAGCTAATTAATTATTACTACAATGCCAGAGTTGTGAAGGATAAGCTGCGTTTGTGAAAATTTATAATAAAAGTGATAGTGTAAACAATTTAAAATTTCTCTTTTGGTTTCAACTATCAGAAATGACTCACTTTTTGTTATACATTCTTATCCCAAAAATGAATTGGATTTCTGAATTTGCAATTTAAAATTTATGTTTTAAACAATATTAATTGGATGCTGTTTCTTTTTCTTATGAGGCATCATTAGGCTGTTTTAGAAAAGCAGAGTTATTTGCTTCTTGGAAGGAGTGATGTTGAGAAGTTGATGAGATTAGACCCAGCCAATTCTTGGTTTCAAAACTCATATGGGCCAATGATGGAAAACAGTGTATCAGATACAGAGAGTATTGAAGCTGACAGAGAAATGAGCAATATATTGCTGAGTTTAAGGCCAATTAAACAGGTTAAATTTTGTATACAATTATTCAACTACTGCACCAAGTGGATTTCCTCATTTTATGGTTACTTTCTATGGATTATTTTTGCAATAAGTTTATAAAACCTTAATTCCTCTTTTTGCCTTAAATCTTGAAATTATAGGCAGTACTTTTCGAGTTTTATGCAATTATTGAATAGACTTACTTTTATTAAATTCAATTTGATTGATTGTCTTTGGGCTTGCTAAATCAGAGGTGTATTCCACAATGTGACAGGTCACTTCAAGTATTTCCTTCCCTCGTAAAGGGTGCTTAGCAGATTTCTAAGCAAGTCAAATATACATTCCTTGTTTTAATATGTGTAGATAAAATTGCCTTTTGATTGCCTCTATGATGACCTTGTGATTGCCTCTATGATGACATTAAGGTCATGAGTCTGAACCACGTTTCATATATGCAGTGCAAAGGTAAGGCTACATGCATCAACTCCCTTTTAAACCCGATGGTAGCCGTTTGTCACGGACCGGCCCAAAGTTTCAAATTAACGAGGTGGTAATAGACGGTCGGACAGTTAATATATTTCTTTCAAATCCATGAATAATTAACAATTAACATCCCATATAAGACTGAAGAGCCATTAACAAACTTACAAATTTTGAATATGTATACATATTTTACCTGTTTCCATTCGATTGTCTTCTTCTGTAGACATATCATTCTCCTTCAATAATTTTATTTTTCAGAAGATTTACCTAAAAATTATGTTTAAAAGTTTGAGTTTACACGGTGGATAATCACAACTTATAATATGACAGTTAAACATACATAAAAAATAATAAATTTTTTTTTCTTTTGTCTTCCTTCCACAGTTAACGTATACATGATATTTTATATACATTAGATTTTTATAATTAGCCTTTCATATAATCTTTTTCTTTTTCTGTTTTATTTATTTATTTATTCTTTTTCCCTTTCATTTAGTATAGGAGCTCCATCTAAAATTTGCACAAATGAAGATACAACAATTTTCATTTTCATTTCTTTTTTCATTTAATGTGTACAAGTATGTTGCATCCCCAGCCAATATTATAAAGTGGTGAACTCATGTATTTGCATGCATTCACATTTTTCCTTTTTCCTATTAAATTTTCATTTACATGTTATAAGGTCTTTATTCGTTTCATTTTTCCTTTACATGCATTTTAAACGATATATACACTTTTCATACACACATATAGATTTATATTGCATTGTAAATTTATTTGTTAATCCTTCATCATTTTGGACATAATAGAAATTTAAATATAATAAATAAATAAGCATGATATTGTATTAAAATTGAAATAAAAATAAAAGAATGTAATTGCTATAAAACAACTGTAATTACCCTTTTTGATTACTTTCGTAATTCAATTCCTTTCAAATCATTGATCCTAGAAATAGCCTTCCTTAATGCAACCTAAAGTCACGCACACAATTTCATAAATTTGCATTATTATCTTTTCTCTAACTTTTATTAATTTCACATAATTGCTTCCTTAATATATATGCAATCTTACCTAAATTTTCTTTTGAGACCCTTTATTTGCTTCAGCACTTCACCTTCATTCAATAGTTTAAATCCTTAACTGCTCCAAATAATTTTCAATTGCATTAATCATTGCTAAATAACTTTACTAAGATTGGTGTCGTCAAGATAACATTAAATTGATTTGGCATCTTTAAGAACAACTTCAAAGGTGTCGGGCATCATTTATATGACTATATGGAATGCTTCTTATTTGTCAAATCATAATTATGTTTGCAACACTGTTGTTAAATTCTAATATAATTAAAAGTTAAATATTCTTAAATAGGAAAATATATTTACCTCAATTGATATTTCCCTCCTTCACTATCGAATCCAGGCTCAAATCAATTGATTCTTCCTATTGACAAAGACATATTATTTCTTTAATTAGAGAAATGAAATTATGTAAGTTTCTTATCTAAATTGAGCATAAATTAATCACTTATTCATTCCTCCATCGTCAACGAATGGAAGAGACTTCAAAAAACCCAAAATTCTTCCTCTTTCTCTTCCAAATTTTTTCCTCTGCTAAATTTAGACATTGACCCCATTCTTAGGTTTAAATCATGAAAGAAATTGCACAAAAAATGAAAAAAATCAACAAACTTACATTCCTTCTTTTTCCTCTCAGTACGGCTTTATCTCGACACAGCTTTTGTTTGTTCATTTAATTCCACTGGAGTAAACAAATAGTTATTATCCTTCACAAGGAGTTGCTGCTTTTCGATTCTGAACACTCCACCTTGCTCGCACGCGCAATCAAACCTGCCAGCTGCGCCTGCCCATGTCTTCGGCCCGCAAGGTTCACCGCTTGCTCGCTGCCTACTTCGCCTAGTTACCGGATCCATTGAATTGGCTGAACCGGCTCTTACACTGGTGGTCTTCTTAACAAAGTCATTATTCTTTGGTCAAATTCACTTATTTAAATTGCGGTCAGCCAAGCACAATCGCTTCATCTTACTTGCAAGTTGACCTCTCAAGTGTTGCGAAGTAACATCAAGTTGTCCTCATCATGTTTAAGATGTATTAAGAGAGTGAAGAGAAAAAAAAAATGTAATTGCAAATGAATAATGAAAAGGGGCTGCAATCAAGGTTTTAAAGCTGAATTATTTGTTTTTCTTTTGATTCCATCATATTTCAGTTTTGATTATTTCATCTAATTTGGGTTTTATTATTTTTAAATATTTTTAAAAAACTCATGTAAGGTATTGTTGTAATAATATTGAATTGGTGGACATTACTTTTTCATCTATAACAACCCAATAATTCAGCTTGTCATCTATAACAATGTAGCAATTCATGAATAACAATTTTTCATCTATAATCCGTTGACTATAGATTTTCATCTACAACAATCTAGGGATTTGGGGACATCAGCATTCCATTTCTATTATTTAGTTAATTCTGGGTTCTTGAATAAAAGATTGATTTCTAGATTTATAGTTATTACTTTATAACTTCTCATGTTGTTCTTATATAGTATAAGAGAATAAATATAATCATACGATCTCCTATTTTCTACTCTCATTTCTTCTCATTCTAATTTTCAAGATGATATTAAAACCATTGAGGTTCTACTTCTTGTGAGGATGAAGGGTCCTTCAATATGGAGTGTCTCCATGTCAACAAGTCATTTACCAACACTGAAACCCAGTTCTCAGCTAACAAGAGTTGCAAAAATGTATGTGAAGAATCTTTTGGAAATAAGATGATGACAACTGAGACGAAGAATACAGTTTTTAAGAAGTTGGCAACTCCAACGCTAGAAATCAACTCAGAATGGAAAATCCAAATTCAAAACATTTAAACTCCATGAAGAAATATTGGATTGAAAAACTTCTATGAGAAATAACTAGAAAGAAAAAGTGCAGCAGTTATCTCCTTCATTTTTCTGCCGACTGGGCAACAACTGAATAGAACTAACTTTGTCTTAATAGAAGCTTATTTTAGAAAACCATTGGAAGTAGTTTGAGTTCTTAGAAAGAGAAATTCTTGGATGCTTTTTTTTCAAACAACAAAAAAAAAACTACTACCTAGACAATAAATCGAGAGCATTAGATCATATGGTAGGAGATAAGAATATGTTTTACAGTTACAACTCATGCCATGAAAATTCTAATGTCCAACAATAGATGGGTCATTATAAAAAATTTTCTAAAAAGGTTAGTTCTTCTTTTAAAAGGCAAGACTCTTGATTCTATGCTTCCAGCGCGTAACCTTGATTTCTACTTATAATGATGCAAGCAATTCCCAAATTTTTGCAAGCAAAAACTAAACCATCCTAGGAAATAGAAATGTCACAAAACTCCCAAAAAAATAGACAAAATACAACATTTAAAACAAAAACGATTTCACTTCGATAATATAAGAGGACTTACAAACTTTGACTCTTACAAACGACAAAATAAAGACACCTAAAGGAGCTTGCATTCGTCTGGAAGAAGGATACAGGTGGGGTGGTCACTTGCGGCGAAAAGAAAGATATTAGAAGTCGAGACGAAACATAACTCGCAAGCTATAGAGAGGAGAATAGGAAGAGGTGGAACAAGCTCTCAAGCTTTTCCACGATGAAACCCGCAGGTTTTGCTCCCAAAAATAACATCATATCCTTCACTAAAAAAACTCTAACTTTGCCCAAACACCTTATATTTATAGAAAGAGAAAGGGGAGCCAAACAACTACATAAAATTCCATTTAAACTAATCAGCTAAGGGGAAGAGGAAGGACAACTGTTATCACAAAACAACTCCCAAAAGAATCAGCACAGGAACTGGGTAGGAGAAGCCACGGGAACACAGCCAGGGAGGGACCCAAAGAGCCAACACAGAAACCGGGCTGGAGAAGCCATGAGAAGGCAGCCAGGGAGCAAACCGAGCAGGCAATACAGGAACCGGGAAGGGGAAATCACGAGAAAGCAGCCATGGGGAAAACCGAAAAGGCAACCAACACCTAGCATCAATTCACGGGACAGCACAAGGAGAAACCAAGGAGACACAATAAGGGGAAGAGGTAAAGGCAGCCAAGGGAAGAAACCTAAGAGCCAAAAGGTGAAATGAATCTAATTAATTGCATTAATGAGCTGATTAGATAGTGGCTCATCATTATTGAGCTGACTTAAGTAGAAGCTTACAAAAAATAAATCCCAACTTGTTTTGACCCCCCCTTTCCTACATCAATTCTCCTCCGGTTCAAAGAACTCATCTCCCGATGAGGCTGCTTTAGATTTGATCAGAGGAAACGAAGGAAGTGCATCAAGCTCTTGAATCTTGTCTTTGTAATTCTTCAGGATTTCTTCTCGCTCTTTCTTAATCTGTTCTTGGAAAAATGTCTTTTTCTTCATATATAGTTCTGTACACATATGCATCATCGACTGAAGTTTGTATAGTTCATTCTATATGGGATCTATTGAACTTCCATCCGTCGGAACACATCTGTCCATTGGAATAATTTCTTCGTGATCTTCAGACTGATTTTCATCCACCATTGGATCACTGTTTTTGTGGTTTTCCATTTTTTTTCTAAAAGAAGACTCAACAAAACTTAAATCACTTGATAACAAGACTCACACAACAACTGTTATGACTCACCAAGACTCACTTGACAAACCTGCTCTGATACCAAATTGATGCAAGCAAAAATTTAGGAAAAGCCCCAAATTTTTGCAAGCTAAAACTAAACCTTCCTAGGAAATAGAAATGATACAAAATTCCAAAAAACTAAACAAAGTACAACATTTAAAATAAAAACGATTTCACTTTGATAATATAAGAGGACTTACAAACTTTGACACTTATAAACGACAAAATAAAGACACCTAAAGGAGCTTGCATTCGTCTAGAAGAAGGATACATGTGGGGTGGTCACTTGCGGCGAGAAGAAAGAGATTAGAAGCCGAGACGAAACATAGCTCGCAAGCTATAGAGAGGAGAAGAGGAAGAGGTGGAACAAGCTCTCAAGCTTTTCCACGACAAAACCCGCAGGTTTAGGCTCCCAAAAATAACATCATATCCTTCACTAAAAAAAAACTCTAACTTAGCCCAAACACCTTATATTTATAGAAGAAAAAGGGGAGCCAAACAGCCACATAAAATCCCATTTTAACCAATCAGCTAAGGGGAAGAGGAAGAGCAGTTGTTATCACAAAACAACTCCCAAAAGAATCAGCATAGGAACCCGGTAGGAGAAGCCACTCGAACATAGCTAGGGACTCGAAGAGCCAACATAGAAACCGGGCTTGAGAAGCCACGGGAAGGCAGCCAGGGAGCAAACTGAGCAGGCAATACAGGAACTGGGAAGGGGAAATCACGGGAAAGCAACCAGGGAGAAAAATGAAAAGGCAACCAGCAACTAGCATCAGTTCACGGGACATCACAAGGAGAAACCAAGGAGACACAAGAAGGGGAAGAGGTAAAGGCAGCCTAGGGAAGAAACCTAAGAGCCACAAGGGGAAATGAATCTAATTAATTGCATTAATGAGCTGATTAGATAGTAGCTCATCATTAATGAGCTGACTTAAGTAGAAGCTAACAAAAAATAAATCCCAACTTGTTCCCCTCCCCTACACCATATAATCAATCAACAAACTCAATAACAACATCACCAAGCCTTTATCCTACATGGGTTTCTACATGAATCTTTTTTCTCCATTGTATTATGTTAATAATCAAATTCTTATTTAATATAATAAAATATTTCATTTTAATATTTTATAACCCAGTCTTTTTTAGGTCAAATCTAATACATCTACTCTCCTAATCAGAAGTTTGACGTTTTATGTGACCAAACCATCGAAGACGGCTCTCTCTAATCTTATATGTCACTAGAGCTATTCCAACCTTTTCATGTATAGCTCGTTTTGTATTTTGTCTCTAAGAGTAAAGCCACTCATTCACTTGAGCATCCTCATCTCTACAATGCTTAACTTAATTTTATGTTTCTCTTTTAATGGACAACATTCTGCGCCATAAAGCATTGTAGGTCTCACCACCATCTTATAGAATTTTCCCTTAAGTTTGAGGGGTACTTTTCTATCACACAACAAGCTTGATGCATTCCTCCACTTCAACCATCCAACTTGAATTCGACAAACAGGGTTTGACATTAAAATTCATCTCATAATGATGGAAAAACATGCATAGTTTGTTCTAAACTTTTGAATCCTCACACACCAGTTTCAAACTATTTTAGGCTTCATTTGGGCTGATGGGCAATTAGCTTAGTAGAGCTTGGAGATCACGCTGCTAACATCATGTGATTTTACTACTCCCTTAAGACGAGTTCAAATTGGAGATTGTACTCTTGCAGCCAGATAATTCCAATGTCCTGAAACACTTGGAGCTTCTTTGGGTTTACTTTTGTTTTTGTTTTCAAAAAATATGTTTGTTGAGTGTTTTTAAACTGATTTTATTTTATTTTTAAAAAGCAAGTTGGTTTAAAAACTCTCAAAACAACTTTGAGGTGCTTTGAGTATTTTTAAAAACAATTATCATCACAATTACCACAGTCATCCACTGCTGCCACTGATGACAAGTTCTACCATCATTGTTTCAAGGGCCACCACTAGTCCTGCTCCAGTAACCTCCGCCCCCATTGTTAAAATCAACTTATTCAATATTCAATAAAAATAAAAACAACATGATTTTAAGATGCCGAACTTAGTTTATTTTTTGTCAAAATATAAATAAAAATGAAAAAAAAAATGATCGCAAACTGGCAAACTGCCCTTAATTAGAGTTTGAAATCTGAGGTGTAATATTTTGATTATGCTGTTGTATTACTAAAAACTGCATTTTATTTATTTATTTTTATTTTAGTTTGACTTAAACACTATAATTACAACCCAATGTTAGGGAAAAAATTGTAGCTCCTGTTTTCCATAACTGAGGTTTGGTTGCACTCCAAAATCCTTGCATGCAAGGAGTTCCTTAATGTTTTATATATATTGGTCATATATGGTTAAGATGCATGAAAAAATAAATTTAATGAAATGCTACGGTATTATTTGGTTGTGTCATTGACATGGTCGATAAAATTTTATTATACACTAATCATGATTATTCTGAATTGTTTTGTTCTGCGTTCAGGAGAATTTGATCCATGATGATAATAAAGTCATTTTATTGGCATCCCTTAGCGACTCCCTGGAATTCTTAGCAGATTCTGTTGAAAGGTAACAAGGAAATTACTGTCTGTTTTTCACTTGGTGCTCTCATATTTATTTTCTTTTTCTTTTTAGATTGCACGATCTTACCTGATGATGTTTTTGGTATGGAACTCTTTGTTCTCATTATAAGTGTCCTTCTTTTATGTTAAATCAATGAATTTAACTTTTAATTTTCTTGTATAATATGAGGACATACTTAATCAGAGAGAGCTTGCTATCATATCATTTTGTTTTGGTATTTTTTGGCATATCCTAATATTGTCAACTTAGTTGCTTTATGTACCGTTGTATATGTCATAGTATTGTTATCTTTACTGAACATGCTTTAATTAGGTGTACATGAGCTATAGTTGTGTCTTATAGTGTCTACTTGGGTTTTGCTTCTCCAATGGTTGGGGTGGGGATGTTTGTGTTTCTGTTTTTTTTTTTTTCTTCTCCTTTTTTTTGTGTGTTGGGGGGGTGCTGAGGGATGAAAAAAGCTTCCTCTGTTTGGTTATGCTGTTTTCCATGCTTTCTTAACCTGCTCCAAAAAATATAAGTTTATGTTTGCAGAAATCCGAGCAAGGCCTAATTCCATGACTCTAGTATTAGGAGCACTGCAAGGGCACGGTATATCAAACCAATATACTGAGAAAAGCTCGTTTCATTTTTATGCTTTCCATTTTTATCCAATAGCACTTCTGTGTTAGATATTTTTGTTTTGGATATTTCTTGATCCAATTACCTGAGCTGTTTTAAATCCTGTCTATGAAAACAAATCTGTTATATAATAGAGTGAAATATTTGTTATTATCGTCCAACTAAATGATGCTCGTCCTATGACTAATTGTCCATGTGGATCTTAGTTTATGACATTAATCTAGGTGATTGTCATTTACCTCCTTGAGGTTTAGCTTGCTATCATTTTCGCTGAGGTTGGGCAAAATATTGAATGCATCTTTTATGTTAAACTTTTCAGTAAACTTCCATTAAATCAATGGGCAAGCTAACCATTTAACATTTTTTTAAAAATTTGAATGTTAAACCCTAAAATTGTGGTCATTGGGTCTACGCAGTTAGATTTTTTTATATAATTTTTTTTTTAATTTAATCCAAACTCATAATCATAAAAAGCTTAATCACACATGAAAGAAACCAAAAAATGAAAAGAAAATCAAATGACAATTTCTTTGTCTTTACTTCAAAATAATTTAATTGATTATTTGAACAATTCAAAAAATTAATAGAAAATAATTTGATATGATGAGTGTCTCACTTACCTTTGATTTAACATAAGATGGGTGGAAAGTTAATATTAGGAAGGTTTTGATATTTTGCCAATTCTTAAGGGGTATATGATAATTAGGTAAACCTTAGGGAGGTAAATGATAATTACCGAATTAATCTTTCATAATTAATTGAGGCTTGGCATCTTGATAGAGTGTTACATTATTTATCAAGTATGTGCTTTTGAGTATCATACAACAACATTCATTTCCTTGATTCCTCAATAACTGATGGGCATTCTTTCTGTTAATTATCAACATCATTAGACTTAATCCCACTGTTTATTTTTGTCTTTATGATCCTCAACCTCCATTTGCCAATGTAAGTGCCACATCATGTTAAGCCTATTTTACACAATTTTTTTTAACAAAATTTGTATCTATGTTACCTTTTCTTTCATAATCCTTCAACATCTATTTTATCAATTTTGTTGGTGCATCTTCTACCTTTCTATGTAATTGCCCAAATCTACTATGCATATTTTTCATTATCTTACATTATATAGATGCTACTGCTACCATCGTTCTAATACGATGGCTTCTTAATTTATTCTTAATTTTTCATTCATCCATTCATGCTTTTCAATAGTGACTACCGCATCATAGTGCAAAGGTTAGCCAAGCATATAGCATACAACACAGTGCGTGCTATTTTAAATATAGTATAAAATATTAGAACAACAACAACATCAAGCCTTTATCCCGCTACGTGGGGTCAGCTACATGAATCCTTTTTTTTTATTTTGTCTTGTTAAAAGTCAAATTCTCATTTAAATCTAATAAAGAAATGTCAATTCTAATATTTTCTAACCAAGTATTTTTAGGTCTACCTCTACCTTTCCTAACATATGCCAAATCCAAATCTAATACATCTACTTTCCTAATCGGGTCATTGGAAGGCCGTCGTTTTATGTGACCAAACCATCTAAGGCGACTCTCTCTAATGTCATCTTCCACTGGAGCTACTCCAACCTTTTCACGTATATGCTCAATTTCGAATCCTGGAGCTAATCTTATCTTCTAGTATAAAATATTAGAAGTTATTAAAAAAAATATAGGTAAATATCAAAAAGTATTAAATTGAAAGAAAAACTATTCATTACAATAAAAGCAACTTTGGAAAATAAATCTGGGAAGGATCTTATTGATATTTTTTAGCATTAATTAATGAATGATAGTTTAACATTCCAACAATTTTGTTGGTGCATCTTCTATAAGATGATGGTGAAACCTGCAATGCTTTATGGTGCAAAAAATGTTGGCCAATAAGAGAAAAGCATAACATTAAGTTAAATGTTGCAGAGATGAGGATGCTCGAGTGGATGAGTGGGTTTACTCTTAGAGACAAGATATGAAATGAGCATATACGTAAAAAGGTTGGAATATCCCCAATGAAAGATAAGATTAGAGAGAGTCGCCCCCTAGATGATTTGGTCATATCTGTGATCCGATTAGAAAAATAGATGTATTAGATTTTGCTTATGTTAAGAAAGGTAGAGGTAGACCTAAAAAGTCTTGGTTAGAAAATATTAGAAATGACTTTCATTATTAGATTTAAATGAGAATTTGACTCTTAGCAGATACAATGGAGAAAAAAGGATTCATGTAGCCGACCCACATAAGGCTTGATGTTGTTGTTGTTGTTGTATAAATAGTCAAGGGACTAATTTGATCTTTTTCCCATATTAGATATTTTCATCATACTTATACATCTAATAATATATATAATTTTTAAAGTGCATAATATATTGAAAATTTGATGTAATAATATAGTAATCAAATAGCAATTAAGCTTTCATTAACTAAATATTTTATCAAATTTTTTACAAGTTATTTGTAAAGAACACACAAGAATTTCACGAGCATAATTTGAACAAATGAGTCAGTGTTCAAATTTGTTCATTTATGTGATGAATTTTTAAATATTTTCTTAAGTTTATTCAATCATGTAAATGTTATAATATTGCCCTATTTAGATGATTATCTAACTATTCATTGAGTGCACTGGTTCACTTATAACTATAAGCATCTTATCACTAGTAGTCAGTCAAACTAGGACTCAGGGAAGAATTAAACTAGCTTAATCATTTTAATCTTATTGATTGTAGATCCATATCACCACTATGAGAAAATATCCATCAAAAGCACACTTTCACTTCCAAAATTATCCAAATTCCAAAACAAAGACGACCACAATCATTGACCACTACAGATCATAGGGAGGAGTTTTGTATCATTCCTATTTCATTGTATTTAAGAGATCAGATAATAATAATGTGAATGTGGGAGAGTAAGTGGGGCGGGAGACAGAATAAGCTTTCTTTTATTTATCCCTTCAATAATTAACTTGGGCCTTTGCGCTTACCAATGGATGACAGCCCTCTACCCTTTATCTAATTGAATAGTAATCAATGTTTTCAAAGTCCAAAATGCAATGCACATAATATCATATGTTGAATAAAATTTTCTTTTGGATGTGTAAATCCGTATCTTTTTGTGATTTAACTCTTTGGTCAAATATGAGAGTTCAATGATAGTGGATATCTCTTTATACAAGTGTGAAGCATGCTTTTCTTGTGCCTTCTATGCATCTTCTTCCTTTTTTCCCTTCTTCCAAAACGTTTTTTATTTTTGGACTGGAATTGATATTGAGTTTGTCCCGTTTTGCTAAATTCATTATTTCTGTTTTGTTGCATAGGATTTTAGCATTGTGCGTGGCTTTTGTAAGCTTTCTTTTTTATTGGTCAATTCTTAGTGGAAGGTCAGAAACTTCCATTAGAATTGTGATTTAAACTTTTTTTTTCAATTATCATTTAAAATAGAGAATAATTGTCCAAGATTTAAAGCTTGTGTCTTGCAAAATTTGTATGTTTGTTCCTTTTTTTTTGCATTGCATGCTAGTCGTGCATTAGAAATCCTAGATCGAAGGGTTCTGCATCATTTGGTCTTTATAATTTCTGCTAGGATATTGTGATTTCATTCTATTGCTTGCTTGTTTGCGTTAGCTCTGGATTGGATTTTGTTTTATATTGTTTACTTGAGTGATTTGTGTGGACACCTACATAATGAAAAGCAGGTTTGGAGAATCTATTGTAAGACCAGCTGCTGGTTCCGACAACAAGAAGCATTCTTATCAGACTAACCACCATAGGAGGACTCCAAGTGTGCTTACCAAGACTTTGACATCTCTTGCAGATGAGTACAGAAAACTTGCAATTGATTGTCTTAAGGTTCTACGATTGGAAATGCAGTTGGAAACAATTTTTCACATGCAAGTAAGAGGCTTTTGCATAACATATGTATATTAACCGTTGAAACAATAGTACACAATGCCATCTTTCCAATGAATGTAATGTGAAATAAGAATTGGTTTCTGCAGGAAATGGCCAGTAGGGAATATTTGGAGGATCAGGATGCAGAAGAGCCTGATGATTTCATTATATCATTGACTTCTCAGGTTAGATAATCTCATATCCTCTGAATTTGTTCAATTATGTTTTTTATCAAGAGATGATGCAACTTCATCATTTCATTTTGGCTACTTTTTAACTTCAAAATCTTTACCGTTTCTCTCTTTTAGAGATAAATGGGTTTCATGACCCGCGTTATTCAGGTAGCTGTACCAGTTGAATGTAGTAACTTTGATCAATATAATTTGTGGCCTTTTAGGGCAGTAAGAAGTTCGATTTTGATTCATATCTCATTGGATATCCCGACTTAAGGGCTTCTTTAATTTTCAACTTACTATGCTTTTAGCTAAACCCTGGAGATCTAGATGCTCTAGTTCGGATGCTTTCCTCAGATTCTTTATTGCTTAGTTGCTTTCCTGACTTCAATGTGTTCAATTTTCAGCTTACTGATCTTCTATCCAAACTTGGATGATCCCAATGTTTAAAATTGCGTATTCGGGTATTAAGGCGTTTTTCATTCGTGAGGCGAGGCATAAGCCTCAAGGCGTTTTGAGGCGTAAGCCTCAAAATCAAAAGATTGCGTAAACATAAAATGATAAATTTGTTATATACTAATGAATGAATAATATAAAACATAAAAAAGTATAAGATATGAAGTGAAATCAAAATATCTCAATAATAAGACAACATGAAATATAGTTTAACTCAAAATTCTATCTTTCCGAAATCCCAGTATTCTTTTCATTAACATATAATTCTGATTTCCAAAAATAAATAGCAATGACATATCACATAAGAACTCATAAGTCATCAGCACAGTCATCACTAAGGGGTTCTTCATTTGAATCATCATTATGATGAACTGCTCTCTCCCCTTCCTTCTCTCCTATAGAGTCCAATGTCGGGCATTTACTTTAAGATTTATGTAAGTTTTAATATATATAGCGTGAGGCGTAAGCCTAATGCCAGTGAGCCGAGGCGGGACTTAAGGTTGGCCTCAACCAAGTTGAGGCGCAAGCCTCATAAAAAAAAACTCGAGGCATAAGCATCGAGGCGTTTTTTATTAGAATTGCGCAAAGGCGGGCCTCAAGGCGAGCCCCATATTGCGCAATTTTAAACCATGGATGATCCTTGTGCTCTAGTTAGAATTCTTTCCATAGATTCTTTAGTTCCTCGTTAGCATCTGCTTTAGAGCTGCCTCACTCCATACAAGATTTACTTGTTCATGAGGTTCCTAGCAGGCAGCAAAATTAGAAAGCATTTCCTTTTCGGCGAGCTTGACTAACCAAAAGCTCTACTATCCTCAGTTGAATGTCATAACACTACCTCAAAGCAAACTTGGAATTGTAGTTTTCACTACTGACTTTCCTGGTTCAATTAGCCCAAATTCGTTTGTTTTTTCATATTTGATCAAAGCTTGGTTTAATTAGCATTGGATTTAATTGATTAATATTTTCTTATCTGTAGGTGCAATCTGATTGGATTTTGATTTGAGTTCAAGTGAGGTTGTAGTTCTTTTCCTGTCGATTTAGCCTAGTTAGTGGGTCATATTGCACCAGGATTAGGCCTAATAGTGCCTAATTTTAACAGATTGTGGCTAATAATTAAGTTCAAAATTAACTCAATAGTCACTCAAAATCTATTTGTCTGGATATCAATATTATTTTATCTAGAGTAGATGGATCCGTTAAAAATTATATTGATTCAATTTGAAATTGAATCAATATATGCATATTGACGCACTTCTGTGTGTCACACCTCACAAACATGTATTGGTATTCACATGAACACATACATCTCGGGCTGCTTCAAAATATGTTTTATCATCTTGGAAACCTCAGTTTGGCTGGTCCTCTAGTTCCTTGTGTGCTGATTTAGGGTCGACCATTGGAAGAGAGGGTATGTGCAAAATCTTCTTAGAGTATGTTTGTGATTATCCTCTGCTGCTTATGTTTTAATGCAGTTTGGTTTGTAAGTTAGTTTGTCCCAAGCTGGAATTGCAACTGCTTTTTTTTTTTTTCACATTATCATTTTTGACTTTTTTGAACCCTATTTTCTTAATTTTCATTGATTTACTTAGCATTCAAGTTCAATTGACTATCTTAGGCGTTGTTTTGTTTGAAGTATTTTGAGTTTATAGTAAAAAAAGCAAAATTTTTGAAAATTTTAGCGTTTGATTTAATCAAAAGTAATTTGTTGATGTATATGAGGTTCATTCTTTTGTTTATTTTTTATGTATTCCAAAATCTTTTAATTTGGATGATTTTCAAATAAAATGCTTCACCTTCCCAACCACAGTCGCCGCCTACCTCCTGTGGCCACCATCCTCAACCACCCATCGCCATCTACCACCATTGTTAATCATCTAATGCTTAAGCTGGCCGCCATTACCCGTCACCCATCGCTGCTTCTTGCTGTTGTCGCCACCCGCTTATGTAAAAATGAATCATTAAAATTGATTTGCATCCAAACAAACAACTTATGAATAATTATATTTTTAGCTAATTTAAAATAAAAAGAAAGAGAAGAGATGAACAAATGCACTGATTAAAAAAAAACGAAAAACGCAAAACAGATGCAACCCTTTTAGAAAGGGATACATCTATTCGATACAATACGATTAATCGATCTATAAATAACAGGGAAATGGAATAAGAAAACACAGTAATTTCAATTGCTCTCAATCCCACACACACGGAGGCCGAACCCACCTCAAGCTGAAGGTCTCCCATATCCACTGCTCTCGCTTCCATTCAAACCTACCCTGTGCGATCTGCCCGATTGCTGCCTCAGCCTGGCCTGTTGCACGCTCTCGACTGCCTAAGACGTGCAACCACGCTTGCATCTCCGATCCTTCACGCAAGCACACTCCACACGATCGAAGGTTTTCAGCGCCTTCACCCAATCCGCTGCCCGCTCTAATGCATGATTTTCATTGAGAATTTAGGTTGCATTGTAAAAAGTAATGCGTTCTAATGCATGATTTTCAGCAAAACTTTGATATAATGTTTTCCCTGGCTGTGATAAAATCGTCTTATACATGCAGATTACACGTAGGGATGAGGAAGTGGCACCATTTGTTGCCGAATGGAAGAGAAACTATATATTTGGTGGAATAAGCAGTATTGCAGCAAACACTTCTGTCCAGGTTTAGCATTTTGTTAAACATGTAGCTGAAAAATGTCATTTTACAGAAGACTTGCTTATGCTCATTAATTGTTGATTATCAATGTCTGAAAACCATTAATCAGGTTCTTGGTGAAATGAAGTCGATTAATCTACTTGGTGTCCAGCAGATATGCAGAAATTCTATCGCACTTGAACAGGTTTGTTGGCATGAGACTAATGTGATTCCTTTAAAAAAATAATATATTCTGCGGAAATTTGAGCTGTATCTATTTTCTGCAGCAGGGGGTGACTTTGCTTGTTTGTTAATTTTTCTGACCTTGTATTAGGGCTGTTAAAATCGGGTCACGGGTCAGGTTCGGGTCCAACCCAAAACTAACTCAACATTATTCGGCCCAACCCATTTTTGCAAACGGGTTGGTTTTCCGAACCCGATCCTCTTTGGGTCCGGGTCAACCCGAACCCGACCCGCTTTGGGTATGTTTTACTTTTTTTTTTGTTTAATTTGATGTATTTAAACCTAAATCAAATTAAGGTAAGATTTACTTCAATCAATTTAAAATAAATCAAGCTTAATTTAATTTGGGCAACAATGTTTTTTATTTTTTAGAAATATCATTTACTTATTTCATAACAATCTTTTAAAACCCTCCTAAATTAATTAAAAACGGGTCAAACTGGGTTGATTTCGGGTTTCCGGGTCAACTCGAATCCGATCCAGTTTTACCAACGGGTCGAAATTCCTAACCCGAACACAAAATTTTCGGATGAGGTCAAATATTGACACCCCTACCTTGCACCCATATATATATTTGGGCATGAACAAAAATTGTAATAGTTGTTCAGTCTAAAGTGATGGCGTGATGCCCGCTTTTGTTTGTGACAGGCTCTGGCTGCTATACCCTCGATGGACAATGAGGCTGTTCAACAAAGATTGGACCGTGTTAGGACATACTATGAGCTCCTAAGTCTGCCATTTGAGGTACCACATCTCTGTTCTTGAAGCTCTCTTTTACTTTGCTTTCCCTCTTGAATATCTACAATCATTTTTTCTGCTCGACCAGGCTTTACTTGCTTTCATCACCGACCATGAGTACCTTTTTACACCAAAGGAGTAAGCATCTTCTAAGCAGTAAAAATTTCCTCTTTGGGAAACCAAAAACCTACAGTGACTAAATTTTTTATTTATCTGCTTTTTTCAGATATTCAAACCTCTTGAAAGTGAAGGTTCCAGGCAGAGAGATCCCTCATGACGCACAACAGAGGGTATCCGAAATCCTAGGTCATTAGGTTTCTCTCAATGGCTTCCTTATTCACCTTCTGGATCTTTATTTTTACCTTGAAGGATAATAATCTGCCCTGCACATTCCATCTTTGTTGTTCATAGAGCTGCTTCTTTGTTGTTTTTATTTGTTATTATTAAGTCCTGTTGCATTGCATTCATGTCTATTCTTTTCAGGGATCTCCCCTTTTTTAAAAAGGAAGTAGTATTCTTATAGAAACAAATGTTATTAATTATATAATGGCCCAACTTTGCATATTTTAAAATTTTGTGAGTAATGGAAGGCATGCTTTTTTTCTTTTAAATCCCCCTAATTTTCATATTTGCAAATCATGTTCCTATTAGTTTTATAATAGTAATTCCATAGCTGAAGTTGGCAGATATTTTAAATTTTCTTTTCTCAAATCTACCTATTCAAATTTACAATACTATGTGCAAATTACTATTTCAATTTTTTTCTTGAATAACTGAACTTAAAAGCACAATTAAAATAAAACTTAAACCTAAAATCAGTATAAATTATGTTGCAAATGTTATAAAAATGCCCCAAATAAATAAGAAATCCAATTTCGAATTTGGAGAAGGATATAGAAAGCAATCAAAATTTTGAAATAAAAAACGTTTAGTTTGATCTTACAAACTTCAAAGAAATCTTTGTGAGAATTTTGCAATGAAGGCTTTTGCATTTCACCTCTGAGAATATTTTCAGTTCTATAGCTGTGGAGCTGTAAATGATTGGAGTCAGAGTAAGGCTTCGTTTGTGACGGTTTTTTTATTGCTTTCTAAAACTCTGTTTTAGTACAATTTTTTTTATTTTTTACTAAAACTCCGTTTTAAAAAGCAATAAAAAAGTTGTCCCAAACGAAGCCTAAATCTGTTAATTTATTTTTCTTATCAAGTGGGTTTGTACATGTTGGTGCTTTAAAATCTTGTTAAACGGATTTATTGAAATTTTTTATATTTAAAATTAAAAAATAAGAATAAAATCAAGCTTTAATCAAATTTAACTAATATATTTGATATTAATAATATAAATATATAATTTAATTATAATAATATAATTTTTAAAACATATAAAATATTAAAAAAATTGGTACAATAATATAGAATAATCATTAGATAAAAAATTAAGCAAGCATTTATAATGAGCCATTTATTAAACAACAAATAAGTATCTTCGTGAACATAAATAAACATGTGAGTCATTGTTCAAGCTTGTTTATTTATATGATGAGTTTTGAGATTTTTATTCAAGGTTGATCAACTATGTAAATGAGTGAATATATATATATATAAGTTACAATATCTTTATTTTTAGTAATTTCCTACCATATAACTTTTAATATGTTATAGTTTAATCATTCTGCACACATTAACAAACATATATTGGCTTTTGATGGGGTATTTTTATATTTTTGGAAATTTTTTCACATTTGAGAAATTTAGGTAAATATGAAAATAAGATAAATAATTGTAAAAATTTTATAATACCAGTGTATAACATTCATACTTGTTATAATCCATGAATGTGGCTACATACATGCTAAAAGTGCACATTGCATTTTTTAAGAATTTTACTAATTTTGGTTTATATACAAGTTTTACATGCATTAATATAATACAATGAACTAAACATTTAGCATAATATCACTTGTTTATTATATTATATATGCTTTGAAATATGTATATGTAAGAAAGATTAGTCAACAATGATTGACTTATTCAAATTAGCTATAACCATGTTATCATATACTTGAGAATGGGCTAATGAGTTTTCTTTTAAAATAAAATTTGTGATATAATCTTAAATTATAAAAGGAATGCATAAGGAGACATATTTATATGATATGATATACTGACGTGTAGGAAGTGACGAATTTTGATATGAAATCTACCTTACCTAAATGACCTATGATATGATTAGGGCTGCAAACGAACCGAGCCGAGCCGAGTATGTGAGTGTTCATGTTTGTGTTTGTTTAACATTAGCTTGTTCATGTTTGATTCGAGCTTTATTATTTGTGTTCATGTTTGGTTCGTTTAATTTAAGGGTGTTCATGTTTGGTTCATGTTTGGTTCATGTTCGTTTGTTTAGTGCTTATCGAGCTTTAAACAAGCTATGTTCGTGAACATATTTTGCAAACAATTTATTGAACATGCAAATCTTAAATTTGTTCATGAACATCCTAAACAAACAACCTAACAAACATGGACAAATATGAAATGTTTCTTGTTCATGAAAGTTTTTATATTATGTATATTTATCAATTTTATAATAACATATTATTTAAATTTTTATCGAACCCTAATCGAGCTTTTTATCGAGCTTGTTCATGAACATCAACTGATCTTGTTCGCGAACATAAACGAGCTGAACGCATTAGTGTTCAAGCTTGTTTATTTAAGAATCGAGTATTTAAAATATTGTTCAAGTTTGTTTGTTAGTTAATTAAACGATCACGAACGAGCTTTAATCGAACCGAACAACGAGTAGTTCGTCAAACGTTTGGTTCGCTTGCAGCCCTAGATATGATTGATTCCTTGAAAGAAAATTGATATGATTGAGACTGGTTCCTTTAGAGTTGACCTATATGACTAAATACAGGAAAAATACCATAGATAGCTAGATCTCTTTTCTTGCTTATAGTGCTACCATATGCATATGACAAGAATATATATATATATATATATATATATATATATATATATATATATATATATATATATATATATATATATATATATATATATGATTGCTAGTGTTGTAGCCGCCCCTCCGCCAATGACTACAGGCACCATCGACCTTAGCCACCGTTATCTTCATCATCTCATTGGCAATCATTATTGCCTCGTTTGACAATCGTTGTTAGCAATATATAAATAAATAAAAATATATTTTAAAATATCAAATATAATTTATTTAATATCAAAATATAAATAAAATAAAATAAAAACAAAAGTGATCTCCAAAGCCCCTAAGCAATTGTCTCTCATTGTAATTTGTATATTTTAGTAACTTAGATTTATATTTTAATTCCTTACTGTTATGTAAATTATACAAATATCACCAAACAGTCTTTCCAAAACATTAAAATCAGCCAACAGTCATTCCAAATCATTAGGGTGGGAAGAGATGATAGAGATGAAGAAGTGGATAATATGAAGGCTGAAATTCTACACATTGCTATGAATATTTTATTACGGCTAGAGAGCACATCCTTTTTGTCTTTCTATTTTTCTCATTATTGTTTTCTTATTAGATGAACTCTACACGCCAAGAAAACCATTCCAGCCTTTAGTAATACTATTAGCTGCCTCTTCTCAATGACCTCATAACTATAATATTATTTATATAATCTCACTAGAATCAATTTAGGTTTCATTTGTGACAACTTTTTTACTACTTTCTAGTATAAAAATTTTAAGTTTAAAAAATTTTTGTACTAACAAGTTGGTTTAGAAACAATAAGAAAGTTGTTCCAAACGAAGTCTTAGTTTACGCTTCGTTTGGCGTAACTTTGGCCACTGCTTTCAAAAAAATTTCGCGCTAGAAAGTTGCTTTAGAAAACGTTAAAAAAAATTTGTCTCAAATGAAGCCTTAGGATGGCTTTCTTACTGCTTCATAAAGTAGCTTTTAAGTATAAAAATTTTAATTTTTGTACTAAAAAGCTGCTTTAAGAAACAGTAATAAAGCCATCCCAAATGAAACTTTAATTTGTAAAGATTGTAAAAAACTGAGACTAAATTCTGTATTAACAAAAATAGTTATTAAGCTAACAGAAAAAAAAATATATTGTTAATTATTTAAATTGATTTTGACTGAACAAAAAAAGAAAAGGCTGAGAAAAGATTTTTCTGCACTTACAACTTTTTAATGTGTTTTAATTACTTGCTAAAGTGGAAAATTATATTTCTCCATTGCTATTGATTTTTAAGAGAAATGGTACAGTTTATATCAATGATTAGCATTTTTGTTCTTAATTTCATACTGAGGTTGATCTTTAAAATGATATTGACCCTACCATTTTATTAGACTGCACACGAATTTTGGCGCAATTTCAGCTAAAGATCACTTAGATTATGAACTCAAAAACTTCAAGATTAATCATGGGATCATAAGAATTCCATTTTTTAACAAATTTAGGTTTCGTTTAGGATGACTTTCTTACTACTTCTTAAAGCATCTTTTTAATACAAAAATTTAATGAAAAATTGTTTTAAGAAGCAGTAAGAAAGCCATCCCTTAAGCTTCGTTTGGGACAACTTTTGATCACTTTTTTTCTGTTCTTAAGAAATTTTTGTACTAAATACGATTTAGCTTTGGGACTGCTTAATTGTTTTCTGTTTTTAAGAAATTTTTTTATTTTTGTACTTAGAAATTGTTGGAGAAAGTAATTAAAAAATTGTCCAAAGAAACCTTACAATTGAATTGAATTGATTAGTGCATACATGATTTTGTCAATATCATCCAAAAATAAATCCAAATAACACCAAAAAGTTTGTGCAAAAGTATAATTTAAAACATAAGAAATTCATTTGAAAAACAAAATCCAATTTTCGCATAATATGTCATAAAGTAAAATAACTTGGCTTGATATTGATAGATATTTATAATTCTTTGGGCATACCACCTTGACCTCCCATGCATTACAAATACTTTTTAGCTCATATTGAATTTTTATTAAAAAATAATCTTAATTATGTAAATTAAAATTGGTTACAACATTTACAAAACATTAAATCAATTCAAAACATATATTGAATCAAAATAATCTTGATAATATCTTTTTTTTAAAATATAGTTGTCGGCATTCAATTAACACTAACAATTAATAAATATCAAATTAATTCATTTATCATTAAAATAGCAAATCTTTGGAAACAAATATTAGGTAGTTAGGCTATCATGCTAGGAAAATTCGTCAAAATTAGAGATAAATCCACCTTAATAAAAGGTGATCAGTGAAAGATCAAGAATGAGATTGAGAGAGAAGTAGGAAGACAAGCTTGAAATACAAAATCAAAAGATCAATACAGCTACAAAGTAGCAAAGAGGGAAAAAAAGATAAATCTAGCATATGTCTAAAGATTATCTCTGTCGATTGGAAGAGTGGAAAACAAGGTGACCAAATGATAAGTGACAAACCGTCAAGAGGAAATAAATTGTGGGAAATGGGCTAACAATGGGAATTCGACAAATATCAAGCAATCTATGATGATTCTATGAATATGACAACTCAACAAGAGTTATGATGCATGTGTATCTATGCATGCATCATGTATCTTTCTAACTACAGGATTTAGGTTTGGTGTGAGGAATGTGGGTAGGGTTTTAATAAAAAAATAATAACCTACTATTATTAGGTAGGGTGAGTGGGAGAACGGTCCCCCAATGCTTCCCTTATAGTTTGATCTAAGCCTCAATGTCATTTTCCTCCATCTACTCCTCATAACTCGTACACATATGACTCTATTGTTGTTTCTTCCCTAAACTTAGGAGTTTTAGGGGTTAGATGTGGTTTTGATGCATTATTAGGGTTTAGATAATGGAGAGAGTTTAGGATAAATATGGCATGGGGTTTAGAAATTGGTTAAGTTAGGGCTAATGGGAAAATCAAGTGCTAATGGAAAGGAGAAGATAGAGAGATAAAAGGGTAAATATTTGATAATTATCTTAGACCCACTAAAGAACTTGAATTATATTGGCCGCAAAGCCTCTCTAAGATTGAAGATTGGCCGTCAAGCCTCTCCTATAATTTGCACACAATGTAAGAAAATATATTATTCAATAATTAGATTATAAGATTAAATTTTATATTTATTTATATAGAATAAGCTAGCTAATTGAAATGAGGTTAGTTCATGATATGAAATTAATTTTGAGCCACTTACAAACATTCTCAAGGATTAGTGACTTGTCTAATACCATCATGGAAAGAAAATAAACAAAATTCAAGCAAATAATGGTGGGGATTTCTATCAAGCCATTTTTGGAAGGAGAGCGATTCAATTTGCAAGAAATCTTCAATCACCCTTCTTCCTTGATTTAGAGTGGGAGAAACTAGCTTAATAAGGGAATATTTACATATTATTTTTTCGTTATCCTATTTTATTTGATATCTTGAACTCAATTTTAATACTTTTGAATCTCAACCGAATCTCACAGCATAATTTTGAGTAATTTGTAAGCATTTCAAGATAATATTTTAAGAAAATTTTACAATTTTTTGGTGACAATTTTAAATTTGCATGAGATCAATTGACTTTAAAAACTATGCTTAAGTATAACTAAATATTTTCAAAATTTGAAAATTGGGTTTAACAAACTTCAATTTTTGCATATATATATATATATATATATATATATATATATATGAGTGCCTCCTTGAGAGTTGAGATAAGTCTAAGTCTAAGTTGTATGAATCCAAATTCATTTGGGTGCTACAAAACGATAAAATTTACAAATAGAAGTCAACCTACAAATTTCATTATTTCATCTTATTCCACGCAACTTATACAAATATGACTCATATTTTCACTATTGTTTCCCCTCCAACTATTTGAAATATAGACCAATGTCATCTTTGAAAAGCCCTCATCATTAAAACTACATTGAGCTAATGAATTAGGATGAAATCATCTGAATCACACATATTTTGATGCCAAAAAATTATAAATAAAAACTTCTCAATGCTTTTGTGAACTTTGTAAGCTGCAAAATTATGAACTATTTATGGTGAGTAAACATGTAAAGAGATGAACATTTTTCCTAAAAATGATATTTAAATGTAATTTTTAATGGCCAAAAACTTGATCTAAAAATATTTTGATTTATGAACCATTAATGTTGTTAATGTGAGCTCAAAGAGATAATCAATTCCACACTAAGATAATCTTCTATATGTGATGCTTTTGATTGATGATAAATTATATCCTCTACTTTTCTAGAATTATTATGGATGATTCAATCATCACAATTTTGATACATCAATTATGTCGAAATTGTAGTGTCAAGTGCTTTCAAGTGTACACTTTATTCTTTGATCAAGGTCTTCATGGATAAGTATCATCTTTGCTCATCAAATGATCACATGGGCGAAACTTGGCCCAACTAGAAATACAGGAAAGTCAAAAATTTTTTGAGGCCTTTGCGATGAATTTTTTTTCTTGGAAATTATAATAGATTTGCGATGAAAACATTCGTCATATTTTTTTTGCTGCCACAAATATGCTTCAAATCTGTCTCAAATCCAACGCAAATCACCCTTTTCTAAGACTTGGCATTTGTTTCATTCGTTATTTATGTTCTCGTCCGCTATATCTGGACTTCGCTCGACTCCTCTAAGGGCATTCCCTATGGAATTTCCTCTTTCGACGACGTTCCTTCCTCTCGCATTCGAAGTCACACTTCCTCGCCATTCTTCTTCGCAGCCGCCGACTAACCTCCTTCATGTTCTTCTTCGCAACCGTCGCACCTCCGATCCTTCATGACTCTATCTGTAGCCGAAGTCAGAGATGGAGTTGGATCCTTGAGAAGGTATATATCCATCTTTCTTCCTTTTAAGCACTTATTTTCCAAACTTTCGCATTGGAACTCGCACTCCTCACCATTCTTCTACAGCAGTAGAAATTGAGCAAAAGGGACCCTATTCTTTGCAAAGGTATCCATCTTTCTTCCTTTTGCACATCTTTGTCCAAACCCTAAATATGTTACCACCGCAAGGTATGAATTTTGATGCTGATTACGTCTTTGTTGATAAGACTAGAGAGGGAGTTGAATGCAAACTTGAATTATAAAGGTCAATCTTAGAGTCTAATGGGAGGGATAGTGGTTTTGGGAGGACAATTCACTAAAAAGAGTACACATTTTAGATATCTTGAATCTATTATTTATAGTGATGATGTAATAGATAGAGATATTATTAGCATAATTCATATTGGATGGTTGAAGTGGAGGATATAAAAGTCACCGTCAAACTTAAGGGAAAAGTTTATAAGATGTGGTGATGAAACCTGTAATGCTTTATGGTGTAGAATGTTGACCATTAAAATCGATGCATAATATTAAGTTAGATATATGTTGTAGAGATGAGGATGCTCAAGTGGATTAGTGACAACATGATGATTCATTTTTGTGTTGTAGTAATTGACACGCATTCTTTTATTGCCAAATATATAGACATTCTTGAACTCTATGAAGGAAGAGAGGGATGCAGATATCAATGTGGGACTTGAGCATAATAACAAAAGAAAAAGTAGAGTGTAATGAGTGTGTTATGGAAGCGACACGAGAGCATGATATTCTCTATCATATGAATATGCTAGCAACAGCTGAGCAGCACAAGTAAAGGGCTTGACTCATATCCATCCATCCTGTCATCTAAAAGTTAAGTTATTACCTAAAGTGTCAACATTAGCTTTGATAGATTTATGTTGTCACATCCATGTAAATTCCTAAAATTATGAAGCTGATGTGAAGTAGCATTATCTAATTTTTTTTAATTGATACAAATCTTTTTATTTGGTTGTAAGAATTTATAGCCAAAGTGTGTTATGGATATTCAAAACTATAGAAATTGAATGTATAACCGATTGTTGCATTGACCCAAGACATTAATAGATGAATTTTTAAACGGAGTAAATTATTTCATTCAGGCAAGCTATCAATTGCCTTCCTTAATTCATATCAAATGGGAGGTTTCATTATCCATGTTCAAAAGATAAAATCAAGTCAACCTCACATCATAGAGAATTCATGCTAGAATATTGGTATCACGACTGGAAAATCATGTGTTATTGGCGGCCAAAATCTGTCAATAACCATGAAATTCCAACAAAACTTTAGTCGATGGTAAATAGCGCGTTAGAAATTTTACTTCGTCGGAAATATTTTTGGAGGCTTACCGACAGAAAAAGGAAGTAGAAATATTGTTTACATAGTATAAAGGACTTGACTCAATAGACACTTTCTTGCAATATATTGGACTTCACATGTTGAGTACGAGTCTCATTTTGACTCTCAGTACAGTCATCTACAAGTTCCAGCATAGTTGAGGAAGATAGAGTTAGGACATTTGAGGACTTGGCTTATGATGCAACTAGGCCCTAATTTTAACAACATACATAAAAGTCTCTGAATAAGGTGCTACAAATTTTCTATGATTTTTTTGCACACCATACAACAACCAATTTGTAATTAGTGCATTACTCACTTAGAGTTATTTATTTCTATGAAGAGGTTAAGCATAAAAATATAATATAATATATGTACCCATAGAATACTTTAATCAATTCATTGGCTTACTTAAAGAGACCAATCTGATATATAGTATAATTTCAACAAATTTATATCGAACTAAAAAATTAGTTTTCAAACTTTGTTTGAAAACTATAAAAATAATTGTTGTACTACGGGGATAATTTGTCAGAGATTGCATGTTATTATTATAATGCGCCAAAGTTTAAACAAAATTCTGGAAAAAGAAGAAAGCAGAAGGATGTGCCAATTAGTCGATTGTTCTACTTACCCATCATTTCCAGATTGCAACTACTTAACCACCCATTCTTTCTCTTAATAATAGAATAATCATATAACCCACCTTTCCACACTTAACTTCAACTCACGTCATCATCAATCATTTTATGACACCAACCATCGACCAATGTTGAAGCTCGATGTCCTCCACCACCCAAATTCTATAATGTCTATTGACTCTTTTTGTATAATATTCATCATGGACAAATGCTTAATGTCTAACTTCTAATGATCATCATCTAACACCAATCGTCTATTAATGTTGAAGCTCGTTGTCCTCCAATGCCTAACTTTCAATACCCACGACAACCCATTATTCAACACTCGCCATTAGCCTATTCTAACATGCATAGCCTATACCAACATATATCTCACAACAAACATTTTATAACTTCACATGATTTATCATATAAAAAAAATTACTTTGGTACATGCCATACTTTTCTTTGTTATATATGAATATTGATATAAGATATGAAAATCATCTCTACCATCACAAATATTTCAGAACAAAAATAAATTATAAGATCGAATAAATTTATTTATTATTATTATTTTTTCATTTCTAAGAGCCAAGGAATATGGGTACAGCCTAAAATTTCATTGAATAAATAATAATTATTAAATTAACTTTTAATGATCCCCTCATATCTATTTAAGAGTTATTTATTTATTTATTACTACTGCTCTGAACCTTCTGACATACCAAAATTAGCTGATCCATTTCATTTAAAGCTTTTTTTGTTCATCTTTTTCATGAAATAATTACAAACATTAATGGGAAAAAATTTAGAATATTCTGAATCAATTATTATTAATTTGGGCTTAAAAAAATTGACACATAATACTATATTGATTTGTAACATGAAAGTTTTGCATTTTATAACATTGGAAGAGATTTTTTTCACTCAGACTTTCAATTGTGATTCTGCCACTGACTGTTCATAGAAATGGAAGATGAAGAGAGAAACTCCGGCAGCAGCGGCGGCCATTGCACGGCGGAGGCGCCGGCCACCGATGAAGGCATCGAACTTACAGTACTTTGGCCGTATGAATGCTTCAAGAGCTCTTCTTTCATTGTTCGGAGCTGCGTTTCCAGCTCCTGTACTTGTTTCTGAAGGACTATGATAGCTCCCATGCATCCATAAACTGGATCCTGAAGCCTCAAGTTTGCCTCATAGACTAAGCTGTTCGCAGCATCAGCTCTCAGTGCTTCTGGAACTTCCTACAACACAAATGAACTACAAATTAATGTCTCCTAAAAAAATTCAAGAGAAAAAAAAAAGGAACTTCCTTCGCCTGAATGACATCAAGTTCGAGAGAGAGAGAGAGATTTTATTTTAAATAAATTATTCTTTAGAAATTAGAATATTATATAAATAAATATAATGCTATAATTGTTAGATATGTGATACTTTTAAATATTTTTAAAAGGGAAAAATAGAAAAATAAAAATGGATCCAAACCAAAATGAAGTTAGGTGAGGCACTTCAGCTTCGTTTGGGCTGGCTTTTTTGTTGCTTCTTAAAAAAACTTTTTAGTTAAAAAATTATAATTTTTATGCAGAAAAGTTACTTTAAGAAACAGTAAGAAAGCCGTCCAAATGGGATCAACTTCCTATTTCTAAAAGAAAAAAAATCAATAGTTAATTACCATTAGCATCTTGGAGACATTGCTAGCACCAAAGACCTTATGTATGGCTGCAAATTTTTGGGGCTCATTAGGGGAGAAGTAAGGGAAGAAAGGGCACTCCAACACACAGCGCCTGCGCAGAAGCTTGCAGGCAGCGCAGGGTGTTGAAGTGTTCAGTGCTTGTTGCTTTGTGTTTGCGATAGTAGCAATAGAGACGGTCTCCGCATCTGTTTCTTCTGTGATCTTCTTGCCTTTATCTTCAATCTTCTTCCTGGTGATCACAAGAAAATTTAATATGGATGGGTAGAGGAGGTGGAGGAGGAGGAGGAAGGTGGTAAAGAATCCATGGGATCTTAGACTTCCTTCTTGGCTCTTGATACCATGAGATAATATCAGAAGAGACAGAGGAGAAGCAAGTCACGGACAGAACAGGGAAATAACCAAAGAATAATATTCATATCATTAAAGCTATTACAGAGAAGGCTTTATATAGAAACTAAGTAGGCTAATAACGTAAATACAGAAATGGTAAATAAGAGCTATTATATGAGTTAATAGAGAAGGATATTGAGATTTTGTTTTGTTGCAGAGATGTGAATTTCTTACCTGGAATGGGACATTCAGAAGGGAGTGGGAACTGGGAAGGGAGAGAGAAAGAGAAAGGATGGATGGAAGAAGAGAGATGAAGGGAAAGAGTGCTTTGAAAGGCAAGCTAATTATGAAAGGAAAGTGGGCCTCATGATGCTAGTTATGTATATAAGATGAGATTTTTTTCTTGCTGAAGAAAGCTGTTAAGGAAGATGATAGGCAAAGTTGTATGAGAGACTTGGGTCTATTTGAGACAATTTTTTTTCTGCTTTGATTTTCAAATCATAATCAAAATTTCTATATAGCTGTTGCTTTTTTGTTACTTTCAAAAAAAATATATGCTATGAAGCTACATTTTACAACATATGCAAAAAAAGTTGTTTTAATTGCATAATTTTACAACTGTTTGCACAAAAAATTATAGTTGCATCAAACAAACTTTTTATTTCTTTATCTTCCTCTTTTGTCTGATAGGAAAGAATTAAAAAAAATGAAAAAATTAAGTTAGATATGACTCCAAAAAAATCATATGATCTATACAAATCTCGAGGCATGCAAAATTTAATTTGAAAACTTTTGGAATTAAATTTAAGACCATATGAATTTCAATCTCCGCAAATTTATAGTTGAACTAAATATCTTAATAAGACGAACCCAACGATATCAAAAGTGTTTTAATCCTAGCTTAAATGAGCATAAATCAAACACTTGAATCATAATTGAAAACTTCAAACATTAATTGAACGAACAAATATCTCTAAATGCATTCAATATGCTTATAGTTGAATCGAGCGGCTCGATGAGACGAATCCAACAAGCCTAAGATCACTCAATTTTGACATCATAATACATTTAAATGTTGAATAAATACTTCATGATCAAGGAAATAGTCGATATGGAACGTATGATTGAGTGTTTTGAATTATGGTTCAAATTAACAAAATGTCCTTCCCAAAAAATATATAAATAGAGCATTATTCTTCACATGGGAGAGGGACGAGGAAAGAAGAGAAATAACGAGGAAAGGAGAGAAATATAGAACTTTCTTATATTTTTCATTTATCACCACGGAAGATCACCACCAATTATTGCTATCGACGACCAACACTCTCACCAACAACCATCACCATCAATCACTGCCACAATCTCTAGAATCCTGATAAGAACTCTGTTGTTGGGTATAGTTGTCCGCATGTTGACGTATACTTTCTATAATCCCTATAGGGGGAAGTAAGCATTATTGTTAGATGTTAATTGTCCATATGTAGATATTTGACTTTTGTGATTCCCCATAGGAAAAATCATACATTTTATTCTCAAATATTCCTCTCTTGCTAATTTTTAGATTCAATTTTGATCTAAATTGGATTTAAATATTCTAATTAACTTTATTCCTTAATTATTAAATGTTGACTAAATATCATCTATCATAATTTAAAAAATATATTATATTTTAAAAATTATGAACATGTCATTATGCTCGTCTAAAGCTCATCACATTTAGACTTCATTTTTTATGAAAATAATAATAATAAACGAGATTAAATAAATTTAAAACTCATCACATTTATACTTCGTTTGGAACAACTTTTTTATTGCTTTCTAAAATATTTTTTTAGTATAAAATTTTCTAATTCAAGAAAATTTCAACTAAAAAGCCATTTTAGAAAGCATTAAGAAGGATGTCCCAAATGTAGCCTTGGGACGGCTTTGTTACTACTTCTTAAAGCAATTTTTTAGTACAAAATTTTTTAAATTAAAATTTCTTATACTAAAAAATTACTTTAGAAAATAATAAAAAAATTATCCCACACGCGCGAAGGCTTAAACTAATTGAGTGTCAATACAAATACAAATAAAGAAATGAATAAATTTGAACCGACTTTACAAACATGCATGGTCGGTGAATGAGTGTGCTACAGGTAGATTGCTTCTCATTCTCTAAGTCAAAGCTGGGATTGGAACTATTATTGAGTTTGGTCCTTTCATGACTCAAGTTGCTAATAAATATTATAAAAAATCTGGAGACTTTTGTTTTGCCTTCAAATATCTAGAAAATTATGTTCAAGCTAAGTCGGCCATAATTGGCATGATAGGCTGATAGCTCTTAGATAAAAAGACACTTATTAGTTTAGAAGAGAACTTATCTAACAAGTGACTACAATCTTAGAACTAGTACTAGCTAGCTAGATGAGTATGATTTATAAAGTCAACCCTAG
Source organism: Dendrobium nobile (assembly GCA_022539455.1). Taxonomy (NCBI): domain Eukaryota; kingdom Viridiplantae; phylum Streptophyta; class Magnoliopsida; order Asparagales; family Orchidaceae; genus Dendrobium; species Dendrobium nobile. The sequence goes on from CM039723.1 coordinate 17,275,299, forward strand.
CGATGGCGCAAGAGGACGATTTTCTCTATAAAGGAAACTACTTATCTGTTACTCGAGTATTTGACCGTCAACACATATCGAGTTAGGGACTGCTAAAGAGCTCGGTAGACGACTTCATTAGGTCGAACTTTTAGAAAGGTTTTGAATTAATGTCTTCTTTGATTGGCCTCTTTTGTGTTTTTTTGCCTCTATTGGCTGGTTTGGATTTTCGGTTGTGGCCATTAATTGGTGTTTTTTTGTTTTTTGCGGGTGATCCAGACAATGATGAGTTAGGTTCCTGCTCGCCCCCTAGACGGTTGATTCTCTCGCTCTGGTTGAACATTGGTGTCCCTTGTTTGGAATGTGGGATGATGCATGTTTCTCTCGAGGTTATCTTATGTATGGTTTGTGGGTTGTTGCCTCCAATGGATGGTCTTGGCCTTGCATCTAGGTGGTGAACATCTCTCTTGCATGAAGCCTCCTTTCATTTACTGAGTTCGACTGGCATCTTGGCCTTCTTGATTGTTTTTTGGTTATTTATGTTGTCTTCATAATGTCTAATTTTACTTCTTTATATTTTTTGAGTTTGCTTTCCTTAATTTGGTGATTAATGCTTTGTAATTTTGTTTGACCATTTTTTTGGCTTTGCCTGTAATTTCTTTTCTATGGAATGAGATTTGGGAAGAAAAAGCAAAACAAAACATCTCAATGAGATGAAATAATATACACTCCAAATGATCTCATCTGATCCAATTCCAAGTGAACTCAAATCAAGCAGTTAAAATAATAGTAAGAAACTTTTGAATTTTAATTAAAAGACTAAATGATCTCAAATTATAGCATGCTTTTAGTCAAATTGAGAAGCTTAACAAGACGAATTTATAGCGCTCAAGATCAATAAATTCTAACATCATTAAGGTTGTTAGTTTTTAATAAAAAAGTATATGATCAAAGGGGTTAATATGAATTAGACATTGAAGTGTTTTGGATTCTGGTTGAATTTACAAAAATGTTAATCTCAAAGAGGAAGATGTTCAAGAATTAAGAGAATTGAAAAATCCTTTTGTATTTTACAGCTATCACAGCGACAACCACCACCACAATCGTTAGACTTCTATTAATATTTATCTATATTGTTGGGTTTTAAATGTCCACCTCTAAACATGAAACGTCTGTAATCTCCATAAAAAAAAAAAATCAGATAATTATACAACAACTATTCCAACTTTTTCAATTATGATGAAGGGATGATTCATGTATCTGATATGAAATAGTGGATTACTGCAAATAAGTCAGATTCCGTGATTTTTTTCCCTTCCGTGATTTTGCACATAAAAAATTAAACTTATTATTTCCTATTTTATTTTTCTATATATGCTATATTTTTATCGAAAACTTAAATATAAAACACAAAGTCTACTACCTCAAAATTTTTAAACACCTAGCAAATATAATTATTTGGGATTATTGAAACGTTCATTAAAGTTTGTACCAAAGAAGCCATTTGCATTAGCAATTAATCCATTAGCTCGCTTGACGTGTGTAACAATCTCAATAAAATCTAAATTTCGTAGCCTAATAAATTAATCAATTTGAATAGTTTGATTAATCAGGTAAGACAAAATGTTCATTGCATGCTTGCGTGTTAGGCGTGAAAATCACGTAACTTTTCTGTCTTCATGCATGCACCTAATAATAACGTACATGCATTTGTAGGACTTTGAATTCTAATCCAGTCAAATAAAAGCGTGTAACATAGCTTATTTTTATCTGTTGGTTAAGAGCTAAGAATATTAGCTAAGAAATTTTGAATTGGAGTCTTGTATATATAATGTATATGTGTGCGAATCTGTCTTAATTTTTATAATTTAAAAAAAAATAAAATAAAAGCGTGTATAAATAATATTTTTCAAGAATAGAGATAACTTAGGCTGCATTTGGAATAGCTTTAGAGCATTTTTTCTACTTTTAAGAAATTTTTTTACTAAATAAATAACTTTACAAAACAATAAAAAATTTATTCTAATAAAGCCTTAAGTTTCATATGGGACTGTTTTCTTACTGTTTCTCAAAATAAATTTTTTAGTACAAAAATTTTAATTTTTGTACTAAAAATCTGCTTTTAAGAAGCAGTAAGAAAATTGTTCCAAACGAAGCCTTAGTTTTGCTTGGGCAGCTTTTCAGGTCATACTTATTTTAGATACATTTGAACATCAAAAAGGGCATTTTCATAAATATTGTAGTTGTTATGTATTTATATATTTAATTTTTATTTTAATGATATATATATACTTTTAAGTTTTAAGTATTATATATGTAAGTGTAAAAGAAATTTTTGGTATGTATGTAAATAAAAAAAATGTTATATACGGGCATGAAATGATTATATGAAATAAATTTAATTCAATCTAAACTATATTTTATTTATTTATTTATTTATGTATAGGGAGTTATTTGATTAAAATACTGCATAGGAAATCATTATATGTTCACTCCTTTTATATCTTTAATTTTATCATTTGATTTTATTTTGGATTTTATAACCATATTTCTTAATTTTGTATATTTCACGTGTTCTAAATATTTTAATACGTGAAAATTTAAGGCTTATTTTTGGATTGACGAGCTACATTTAAAGGTGGGCTATGCTTCGGTATGGGCCAAGCAATCTAAGTTAGATATAAAAAAGTTTGTTGCACATGAGGGCCAACCCATCTTTAACTATCATAACTTACTTTGAGATAGGTTTTTTATTGCTTTTTAAAGCAGATTTCTAGTATAAAAATTAAAATTTTTACACTAAAACACACCTTTAAAAAATAGTTAGAAAGCCGTCCCATTTGAAATAGCTTTCTTACAATTTCTTAAATTAAGCAACTTTTTAGTATAAAAATTTTAATTTTTTTGTACTAAAAAGTTGTTTTTAAGAAGCAGTAAGAAAGCCGTCACAAACATGCTACTAATGCTACAAATTGACTGATGACATGCATATTACTTTTTTATCGTGCTTTGAGTTGGTTGTAATATCGGATGACCTGCTGGGCTTTTTAGCTCAAGTCGGAACAAAGGAACAGCTGTTTGAGATTAATCATATTATGATTTTTTAGGTTTATTGTTAGTTTATTTCTTTCTATCTTTTAACTATTCTTTTGTACTTATGACTGGTGATGATATATTATAATTATAAGATTTCTGAATATTATATATGATATTGGGTCAATAAATATAGATGTATATGAATGTTTTGATCAATATAATTTGTTTTCACTAATATATGACTTTATTACGAATAAATAAAATTAGTTAGTTATAGTTATAATATATTAAAAGATTAAAAAAAAATCTTTCAAATTAGAATATGGGGTATCACATTGTAGTCTTATTAAACACAGATTAATTTTTTTTTGTTTCCTAGATTATTTCTTTTAGTGAATTGTATGATTCAAATATAATTTATTTTATAATGGAGTTAAGAATTCTTGTAGGAACAAGTTCGTAAGGTTAATTAAATCCGAGTCATACTTGAGAAAAAATCTTAATTAGGAAGCTACACTTTTGTTCCAATTTGACATATTATCATAAGAAAATTTTAATGTTTCATTTGGGACGGTTTTTTTTCTACTTCTTAAAGCAGCTTTTTAGTATAAAATTAAAAAAATTTGTACTAAAAAACTGTTTTAAAAAGCAAAAAAAAAAAACCCGTCCCAAACGAAGCCTAAGTTTATTTCAAGGTTGCTGGGGCTCATAGGACATAGTTTAAATAGGAAAATTTTAAGTAATGTCAACTAATAATGAAAATGACACAAAGTTCTAAACATGCCTCTTATAAATTTTATTTATAATATTAAAAGGGCTATAAAAATTAAAAAATACTACACCTGAAAATAATAATAGTAATATATGATTTGACAAATACAAACTAATGCAAACATGTTGATTAGGTTGAATGGTATATGTGTGGCTAGCTATCTTTGGTGTGGCTTGAGATTCTCTTGAAGAGTACCTTGGGTGAGTCCTGGGGGCGAGTGTCATAGATAGGGCTGCAAGCAAACCAAACGTTCGATGAGCTACTCGTTGTTCGGTTCGATTAAAACTCATTTGTGATCGTTTAATTAACTAAACAAACAAACTTGAACAATATTTTAAATACTAGATTCTTAAATAAACAAACTTGAACACTAATGCGTTCGGCTCATTTATGTTTGCGAACAATATCATTTGAAGTTCGTGAACAAGCTCGACATTAAGTTCGATAAGAAGCTCGATAAAAGCTCGATTTGTGTTCGATTTAGAGCTCGTGAATAAGTTCGATAAAAATAATTAATATTTGACTATAGAATTAATAAATAGACAATTGCTTTTATTATAAATATGTTCGTTCATAGATATGTTTATGAACGTATTTGTTTGATAGTTAAAAAAATTCGTTAAATATGTTCACGAACAAGCTCGATAAGCACTAAACGAACGAACATGAACTGAACATGAACCGAACATGAACACTAATTAATTTAAATGAACCAAACATGAACACAAACAATAAAGCTCGAACAAACATGAATCAAACTTGAGCAAGCTGATATTAAATGAACACAAACATGAACACTCACATACACGGCTCGGCTCGGTTCGTTTGCAGCTAGCCCTAGTCATAGATTGATCCTTGTGAGTGAGTGCCCCAAATGAATCCTCTCACATGGTCATCTTCGTGAGTCCATAAAGGTAAATCCCTTGGGGAAATTGATGATGTTTCTAGGTAAGTATGGATGTAAACTAGGGATGAACATATTTGATGGTACCATGATTGTGGGTTATTATGTGCGTTTGCCTCCTAAACTAAGGCTTTGTTTTGGACGGCTTTTTTATTGCTTTCTAAAATGGAGTTTTAGTATAAAATTTTTTAATTTTGTATTAAAACTCTGTTTTAGAAAGCAATAAAAAAGCCGTCCAAAAACAAAGCCTAAAGCTTTGACTAGAATATCTGTGGAAGACAAATGGACATGACTAGACATGGATGTATAAATAAACAAATTTAAGAATTTTTCCAAAATGCCCTAATAGTGTGCAATAAAAGATCCACTAAGCAAAAAAGCATAATTTCATAAAATAACCACATTATCATAGATCATGCAAAGCACCGATTTAAGATTTAATTGTACCACAACATTATTTTTCAGAGCCTGGATTATTTTTCATTCAATAAAAATAATATAAATTCCAAAACTTTTGATATAAATTTTTTAAGAAATAATCAAATATTAATAATCTCAATCTCTATAATATATAAAAAACTATGCTGTAAAAATTTTATCAGTATAATTAAGTTATTCATATTTATCGGTAACAAAATTATAAATTTAATTAGAAAATTCAAAAAATTGAGATAATTAAAAAATAATAATAACTATGAAAAATTGGCTGCAGTTAAACATTCGAGTGGGGAAATTTGATAATTAGATTAATTAAATTTCTTATTACTATTTAATCCCAGTCGATATGTCCGAGTGGTTAAGGAGACAGACTTGAAATCTGTTGGGCTTCGCCCGCGCAGGTTCGAACCCTGCTGTCGACGGTGAAAATTTTCTTCTCAATTGGGAACGTACATTTCTGAATAGAAAACTTGTTGCCCCTTTTGATAAAAATAAAAGATATTTATAATATATATACAACAGTTTAATAAAAAATCTGTTTTTAAAATAAAATATATTTAAAATACATACAATAAATTATTTAAAAATTTATATGAATATTATACATATATTTTTTAGACATAAATATCTTTAAAATAATTATTATTACATTTTTTCTATATAAGATAAATTAAGGCTTCATTTGAGACAATTTTTTATTGCTTTCTAAAGTAATTTTCTAATAAAAATTATCAGGAAGTTGCTTTAAAAAATTAAAAAAAAAATCATCACAAACAAAGCCTAAATTGAATTGTGATTTGAACTTTTAAATATTATTTTGCATAAATATTTTAGAATTTTAATATTTGGTCTGGAAATTTATTCTATATGATTTTTCTTCTTTCATAGTTATTATTATATTTTAGATAGTGATATGTAGTATTTGTAAGAAAAATTAAATTATTTTTATTTTTTTAATACCAGTGTAGCTACTCTCGCATTTCATATAAATATCGTTATAATTTATTTATTTTCTTCAAATTGATTTTGAATATCTTTATTTATTTAAAAAATATATGTTATGATCTTCTTACCTCATGCATACATAAAAAACTTATCCATAAACCATAACTATAAGTCTGATTAAACTACTTCATCCTATTTAACTATATTGTTCTAATATTGATTTCTTAGGTTTTGTTTGAGATATCTTTTTTATTGCTTTATGAAGTAGTTTTTTAGTACAAAAATTTTAAATTCAAAAAAAAATTGAACTAAAAAAATACTTTATAAAATAGTAAGAAAGTTATCCCAAATAAAATCTTAATATGAGAAAAATATCTACACAAAAGAATGAAGAAATCATTAATGTCTGTAAAAGGAAACGTAAATATACATATGGAAAGACTATTTATGTTGTTTCTCTATGTTTCAAGCCATATATAGTTCAAGAGGGATATAAAGGGGTGTCAATTTCGGATCATGGATCGGGTTCGGGTCGAATTCAGAATTGACCCGGGTCCAAATGGGTCAACCCTAACTTGGGTTCAAACGGGTCGACCCTAACCCGACCCGGGTAGGTAAACGGGTCAGAAATTCGAACCCTGACCCGACCCGGCGGTTTGCTTGGTTGACCCGACCCGACACAGAAACAGACCCGTTGGGCGGGGTGCGGCAGTGCAGAGTGAGTGCGTGGATGCGAGCGAGCTGTGAGCGTTCCAGCGCGGGGAGGGTGCGCGGACGCGAGCGAGTGGCGAGCGCTGCAGCGCAGGTCGGGTGCGCGGGCACGATCTCGCCTCACGCTCGGGGAGGTCGCGGGAAGCTCAGAGTCGCGCGGGCAGCTGCAAGGTCGCGCGCGTGCGTGCGGTTACCCGCTCGAGCAGCCTCTAACTTGTGGCAGACCCGGGTTCAGTCATTTTAAACGGGTTTCCGGGTTGACCCGACAACCCGTCGGGTCAACCAGAACCCGACTCGTTTTTCAAACGAGTCGAATCTGCGAACCCGAACCCGACCCGTTTTCAAAGACCGAAAATTCCGGGTCTGAATCGGGTCGGATTTTCGTGTCGTGTCAAATATTGACACCCCTGATGTCTCATATGATCATAAATGACCTCAAACTGCCCATATTTTCTCTTCCTTGTGACCAATTTAAATAATATATATATCATTAAGGAATTATTTCAATCATATGTATATAATATTATTTGAAAATAAAAAAATTGCTCATGACTGCACATTCAAATCTTCTTACATTAATGTAAGAAAAAAAAAACTTACAGAAAAGAATGATGAAACCATTAATAGGCAATGAAAATATGCATATAAAAGACTATAAATGATGTTTCTTTATTTTTCGAGCACAATATAATTAAATAAGGATATAGATATTTTAACAGTACTTTCATTCAAAATGAACTTTTGTTACATGCTAATAAATTTGAGTCGGTGGAATGTACATTTCACGTTTTAGCATTGTATAAAAATTTGATACGCACAAGTAAAAATATTAAGACTAGAAAATTGAAAAGGGGATAAGCACAATGTCTGGCCCAGTATAAAAATTCATTATATAGTAGGTGATATAAGAATCATCCATTCATCACAGTTGAAGAATATGAGATTAGTACTTGAGAACAAATATTTGAATTTTTTTCTATGAGGATTATAGAAATTAAGTGTCCATAAGTAGACAGTTAACACCTAATAACAGAGCTTGATTTCTCCTATAAAGATTACAAAAGTATGATGTTCATAAGTAGATAATTAATACATAATAATGAGGGTTAAATCTTGATAGGAATATGGAGATGACGCCGATTGCTAGCGGTGGTATTCGACAAAGCTGGAAAATGCTAGAGAGCTCTTTAGTTCTCATAGCTATTGGGTCTCTCCCTTCATGTATAGAATGAAGTTCTATTTATAGCTTTTTTGGGATTAACATTTTGATAATTTAAACTAAAATCCAAAACACTCCATGACATGGTTCATATCCATTCCCTTGATTTTGAAGCGTTTTTTTTTTTCAGTATTTAAGTGCCTTAATGATGTTGAAATTGAGTGACCTTGAGCTTGTTGGATTTATCTGGTCGAGCTGCTAGATTTGATCATAAGCATGTAAAATTGAATGTATATATGATCAAGATTTTAATTTCAAAAATTGCCTCGAGATTCATACAAATCATATGAATTTTTTAGAGTCATATCAATTTTAAAACACAAATGGCCGAAATAAATATAAATAGAAATATTTGAACAAATACATGCATTAATATGAGACATATTATCCATTTTATTCATTTAAATTTGAAAAATTACTTATAGAAATCCAAAATCTGATTATTTAAATAGAGCAATACCTAATTGTTGAAAAAAACAACAAATATATATATTTATCTGTGTTAAAACCAAATTTATTTTTTTATTTTTATGTAAAATTAAATTCAATCAAATTATATTTTATTCAAAAGTATACTTTTTATTTAATTAAATAATTATATTTTATTTATATAATATCTAAATTTGATTATTTAATAAATTAATACTTAACCAGCAAAAGATAAATGGGGATTTATAATTCTTATATATATATATACACACACACACACGACCTTCTAATTTTTAAATTATATTAATTTTTATTTAATATTAATTCATTTAAAGCGTGTTATAAAATTTCAAGCATATATTTTAACATGATTTAGATATTAGGTGCTATATTAATAAATATTAAATTCTAGTTATTAAAAATATAAATAAATAAAAATTTTGTGATATGTATATTATAATAGTTTTTTAAAGTTAATAAAAAAAATACGGAAGAATAATTTGTTATGCCCAAAACTATTTAAGTGTTATTAATATAAATAAAATTAATGATAGAAAAAAATTACATAGACAACATTCAAAATCTACTTATTTATATAATTGCCCTCAATGATGATTAATAATTTGGCGGACCCCGGGCTTTTCAAGTCCGAACTTCCTGCCAAGGAATCTAAACCTCGTCGAGGAAGACAATCGAATGCAAATCATTAGCAATGCCACCCCGAGAAGAAAATGAGCGGAGGAGGCCTCGTCGATTTAAATCCTAAAGCCGTTGCCATTCGCAGGCCATCACTTCATTCTATTATCGGGCCTATCCTTTGTTCCCAGGTATTCATCCGATTCTCAGCTTTCGATTCTACCCTGTTTCATTCCTCTTCGTCATTTTTTCACTGAATTGTGATTTTTATGTCTTTCTTCACATATGTGTTTCATTTCTGCTGCGACCTGTGGGATTAGTGAGTTCATTGTGTGAATTATCTTTTTTTTAGGCTTTGGGGCTTTTCTGCTGATATCCTGTTTTATAAGACGCAGATGACAAGTTTAGCCGGTAAATTTGTGAGTTTTTGGGGCTGATCAATGTTTTGGAGTAGATGTGTTGAGGATTTGGACAGCCGTTGTTAGTCTGATGTCCATTTGTTGATGTATAATGATTGTTTGATTACCACTTTTAGGGGCGGTTTGGCTACATGTACGATTTAGTAAACGCTGTAAATCTAGATTTAGTAAATCTTAAGAGGCTTACACCTAAAAATTGTTTAGCATGCAAACCATTATCTTCAAGATTTTTAAGGGTAAAATCCTTAAATATGTTAAATTTCGTGAATGGAGGGGTTTAACAAATATTATATTAATCCAATAACAAGGCTAAAATAAGATTGATGAAAATAGTATGATTTAAAATACCCAAAGTTCTATTTGACAGGATTTAAGTTAAGCCTTTCTTAAATCTTGCCTAAAAAGAGGACACCATACAACCCCTTAGTAGGATTTATGTGAGATTTGGCTTAAATTTTCCCAAACTTTTTATAAGTGATTTTTAAATCCTGCCAAAACTGAATATTGAATGTAGCAAAATTTGATGAACCTTCGATAAAATTCAGGATTTATCAAATCCTAGTAATACTGGGATTTATGAAATTTACATCAATGCAATTTACTAATTTTCCTTAAATCCTCTAAATTGTTTTATATGAACCAAAAAACCTTGAGGTTTGATTGGATTTAAGAATTGGGTAACCAAACAGTTCTATAATTTCTAAATTCTATTAAATCCTACTTGAATTGGATTTGTCAAATCCAGATTTACAAAAAATCTACCTTTAACCAAACTGGTCCTATGGTTGTTGGACAATTAGGTTGATTAAAGGGTTGGATAAACTATTTTCTTCAGTCCCTTGAGATTTTCTTGTGATTTACAATTTCTATAATAGTAGCGAGTGATTGCATTTGCATAAAAGAGTTTTTCTATTGCTTTCTCTTAAGCTAATTGTTGGCAAGTCTTTTCCTTTTAGTGGAATTAATCAGTCATCTTTCACACTTGTGTTTTACACTCATTTGTATGGAGGAAGTAAAATTTTCCACTTAAAATTAGAAATTTTAAAAGATTTAGGATCAATGGATTTAAACAAAATGTGATTGCACAATTTTTCCATAAATTGTATTGCAATCTATGAAATAAGGGTGTACAATCAATAAATTGTCCTAACAATAAAAAAAATCTCAAACTATGTGTGCCATCAGGATTTTAACAATTGCTAAATAGGAGAGCTAGGTTTATGATGCATGTTAAATCTTAGCCATTCCTTGACACTTGATCCCACAACCAGGATGGAGATCCATGAAAGGTTCACCTGGATCACGTCAATATTTGGGTGGTTGATTTAGGAAGGATTATATTAGGGCAATTATGTATGATTCTATAATTATTTGTTTATTTATTAAGATATCTTGTGTAGATCTATAAATAGAGATAATTTTGTGCAATAAATCAAGTCTTTTCCCTCTCCAATTCTCTGAATTTAGCATGGTATCAGAGCGCAAGGAGATATAATCAGTGAGTCCCACCATAGGCCTTCATTGTCATTGTCGTTGCCATATTTTATTGCATATAGAGAGTACGGACCTTGGTGTTTTCGATTCCCGGGAGATATGAATCGAAGGAAGCGGAGAGGAGCTAGCGGCCTTCATTGTGAAGGAGGCCGAGCCTCTCGTGAATACGCTCTTGCCTATGCAGAAGCGGAATCAAACACAAGAGTATTTTTCATGTGTGTGCCTAGGAAGGGCCAAACGCATGCAAGGGACTGAGAACATAGAAGCCCTTATTGTTGTACCTGCGGCCTCCCTTGTGCACATATGGGACAAGAGAGGGAGTGAGTTTCGACTGAGCTGGTGAAGTATTCTTGCGTACATGGGAGTTAGATTGAATGTTTGGAAGCAGAAGTCTCTCTGTTTGCGGCTAAAAGGAAGAAATACGATTCCTCTGGTGTTTAGCCTTCATTGCTAGCTTTCTCGTGTTGTTTCTACTACTCCTATAACCAAAGAATCTTTCATTGTTGCCTTGCACCCTGCTAGCTTGATTAATAGTCTTCATCACTACCATTTGCCATCACAATGTCTGAAGCTAATTCCTCTTAAACTCTTATGGAGGAATTCGATGGTGCACCAAGGAAGAGGAGATCTCCAAAATATGCAACCTTCTTACCACTTAATGAGAAGATTTACTTGAAGTGGTCTTAATTTGTGAAGACATACTTGAGAGGGGAAGGAAAGATGAATCACGTCCTTGGGGTAGGACCAAAAGAAAAAAAGATCCTAATTTTTGGGCATGGAATGAAGCAGACTCCATGATCATGTCATGATTGTGGAATTTTATGACTTCAGAAATTAGTGATACTTTCATGTTTCTATCTACTGTAATAGACATATGGGATGCCGTTAGACAAATTTTCTCAAAAGCTCGGGATGCTACACAAATCTTTGAAATTAAAATTAAAGTGGGAAGCACAAAATTAGTAAGCAAGATCGTGACTGAATATGCCACCCTCCTTCAAACTTTATGGTAAGAACTTGATCACTACATATGCATAGAAATCAAGTCTCCAGAAGATGCTATTATCCTAAAAGCTTTTTTGAGAAAGATATAGTGTATGACTTTCTTGCAGGATTAAATACAGAGTTTGATCAGATTAAAGTTCAGATCTTTGGCAAAGATGAGATACCTTCATTAAATGAGACCATTTTTCTCACTCGTGCTAAGGAGAGCCGGCGAGGGGTAGTGATGGAACCAAAGGTTGTTGAAGGTTCAACAATGATGACTACCAAAGAAGCGTCATGGAAGGAAATAGGTAAGGATTCCTCAAGATCTAAAGATAAATACTCAATTTGGTGCAACTATTGTAAGAAACTAAGACACACAAAGGAGACATGCTGAAAGTTACATGGAAAGCCCCAAAGTAAGGAGTAAAATCAAAGAAGTGGACAAAAGGAGACTTCATAAGCTAACACCCATAAATGCTGTGCAGCTTCAGAGAGCTCAACATAGAAGATATTGGTAAGCTAAAACAACTCATGATATTCCTTGAAAAACCACCTGCATCTTCTTCTCCTGCACTTTCAGATAAGTTTCCTATATCCATTGGATTAAGTGCCTCTAGAAATTATTTAAAAGGTTTATGGATCATTGACTCAGGAGCCACATATCACATGATGCACTCCACTATCCACTTCAACAACTACACTTCTTGCCAAAAGTGTTGCACTCGGGATTTTGTGAGTTTTTAGAGTTTTATTTTCTAATACCTGCGAGACATCAAAGACAATGACAAGGCGGCGAGAGAATTTGCGAGGAGCTTGAATGCACCCAAAAGTTTTTTTTATTCTCTTTACTTTTTAATTTTTTTAAAAGAAGAGAGAGAGAGATTTAGAGGAAGAAAGGAGAAGAGAAAGCTAGTGAGAGAGTGGAAGAGAGATTGTAAGTTTTCCTCTCTCAGTTTAGAGAGAAATGGAGGGGGTGAGGTAGACTAGTAGAGAGACAAAGAATTGTAAGTGTTTAAGATAGAAAGATAGATGGTGCTTTTCCTTTGTGCGGTAAACTATGTAATATGGGTGTCCTTTTCAAGTAATTTTGACATTCAAGATAGCTTTGCCTAGTTTGTTTTATGAATAGACAACATTCAGATGACTTTTGTATGACGTCACATCCATAGTTTATCTTTTTTTATCATATGGCTATTTGGCAATACCAATGATCATTTTTGGGTATTTTCAACATTTTGGCAGCATTTACGCAATCCATTTTCTGAAACAGGTGATGATTGAGCGATTTCGCATAATATCACTCCATTGTTCACCATTTTCATCGTGATTGATTGAGTTGAGCTTGATAGGTACTTCTTTGATAATTTCAATATTTCAGACGTGTCGATGCAGTACATTTGGTGAATAGACGATGTTCAGTGATTTTGACTACAGTCAAAATATTTTAAACTTGTTTCATAATCTTAAATCTATATCTAATTATTACTCATTTTTATTGAAAAATTTTGTCACAAAGAGAAGTGAAAAATAATATTTCATTGCTGGGAGCATTAATGATGTTAGGGCCATGTCATGGAATTTGTGAAGGGCATTTTCTTGATGATTTAGAAGTTCCCACTCTAGCATTAATGATAATGAGGGGTGATAATTAAGATACTATTAGCATTGTTAAGAACTCTATATAGGACTAAACTCATTGAGATTGATACACTTTATAAAGGAGAAAATTGAACGAGTAATTATCATTGTCACACTACAATAGGACATCAAATTGCTGATATTCTTACTAAGGTCTTTAAGGAAATACAATTGGATACACTTATTTCCAAGTTAATCAATATATACTCCCATCTTGAGAGGGAGTGCGGAAATAATGGACTCATTCAAGATTATAGACATCTGTCCATCAAATTAGGGAATAGTTCTAGAGTATTGCTTGCTGGCGGACAAAAATCTTGTATTGGTTTGGAAAGTATTAAACCAACTGGGAGAAATTAGGAACCATTTCTAGAAGATCTGAAGTTAGGAGCCATTTCTAGAAGATATGAAATTAGGAAGCATTTCTAGAAGATCTTTAAAAGTGACAGACAAATATCAAGAAATAAATGAAAAAGGCTCATTATAGCAATAAACAAGTCCTTGTATGTTCTCTTGTTGCACGAAACTGAGACATTGAAACAAATGGGCTACAAAAATGTTAAACCTCTGCTATGGAAATTTGAAATATGCTTGAAGGAGAGTAATGAACCATATGAACCATATCCAATATTTGTTTTAATTCCTTTCTTTTTGGTATTTAATTTTCTTATACGTTGAAATGAGAATTGAAACATGTAAAAGAACACACCATCTGATTTCTGACTCTATGTACATCGTTGAAGTTTAAAATTCCAATTGAATTGAATTTATATTTGTATATAACTTAACAGAGAATTTATGATTTTCTTTTTCTCAAAAAAGCCTTGCAAAACTTTAAAAATATATTGTTCACCTAGATCGAGGTATAAGGTACCCATTGTTTAATCTATACCACATGCTTCACACATTTGTTTTCTAAATTATTTAAATTGAGAAAATTATTTGTCGCTATAAGATTCACCTTATAAAGAAATTGGTAAACTCGAAGACGAGCTGAATATGAAAACTGCAGTTACCATTGATGTAAAGAAGTGAGCTTAGATAACTTATTCTGGTGTGGGGAGGGCTTAAGGTTTCATTTGCCACCCTAGTTTCGTTTCATTTTGTCAAGAACTTTATTTCGTTTGAGATTGTCTGCTTTGCATTACTAGCACTGTTGGGTGCGTCTTGCATTTTCTGAATGGAAAATTGTTTGAAACCTTCAATTTTTATTAGTAAAATGTGCAAGTTGGATGTGTAATTTCTTTGACAATGTTAAAAGCAGAAGTTCAATTGCCTTTATTCTTTTAGTATCATTCTGTTACGAATCACCAGGGAAATACACATCTTTTGGACTTCAGATTTTACTGTTGCTCAAATATTTGTTTTTAACATTTGAAAATTAGTATTTATTTTAATGTTTTCAAAGAGCATGCATGTGAAAGGTACAAATTCTACTTACGTGAATGGATTCACAAAATCGCAGGTAGGTTAAAACTATCTCTGTGTTCTCTTATTAAAAACTGTTTTACCATATGCTTTTAAGATGCCCATTCTAGGATGTTGGATTTCTTATGGTACTATACTTTCTGACAGGAATTATGGATCTGAAAGAAGGGATTTTCTTACTCGTTCTGCTAATCAGCTCGAAATCTGCTTATGCAAGTACAGATCTAACGGGTTAGATAATTCTTTATTGTCGTTTTCTACTCTATATGAAAATTTGGCCTGTTAAATTTAAAAGTCAGCAAGAATTGTTTATTTGCCGTCGAAACAAAAATAACTCTTTGCATTCGGACAAAAGATCAACGGAAGTCAGGCCTAAGATGAACAATAGAGGGATAGTCTTCAATGCCTGGTTAAACCAAAGATTGATGTTGCAGAATCCTCAATTTAGCTAGGCTAAAGATAGTCAACGCTCCCACATTTGTCCTGCATTCTTTTAGGATATTTTGAAAAGTTATTATTATAATTTTTTTGGGGTTTTATTTCCTGTTTTGCTTGCTTATCCTGCTAGCGTTTTAAAGGATGAAAAAAACATCCAATTCTCCTTTGGTGAGCTCCCAGAGAGATTTGATGCATCAACAAGCTTAGTGATGAGGACATCAATCAGAGGTTCAAGCATGTGTATCGCCGGAAGAATCGCAGATTAACGGCCACGATTCAGAGTTTATATTTTTGATTTATTTATGCATTTTTTTTTAGTTTCTTTATGTTTCCCTATTGTACCCCTACTATAAGTTGAGTCATGATGTAGCCCCGAGGGCAATTTGGTCTTTGCTTCTTCTTTATGTTGAGACCTATATATAGGTCATTGCTATTGTAATATGGGATGATGATTATTGATATGAAAAAATTTCTACTTTGGTTTTGGATCTCTTTGTGAGTTTTAGAGTTCTCTTTGTGAGTTCTCGAGTGTGGAGTAGCCTAGGAGAGGCTCAAAAAAATACCCAACAGCCCCTTGGTGGAGCTCTTGGTTTTCTACCTATTTTCTTCTTCTTTTCCTCTTCCCTAGCCACCGAATCATTCCCCACCACCCCACCACTTGGCCGGTCAGCCACCCGACCCCTTCCCCTTGCCGTTAACCTCTACATTCTCCCTCCCCCCATATCTCGTCGGCTCCCTGCTCTCACCGCCGCCCACCTCAGCTTCTCCCGCCGCCCCTTGGCCACCTCCCTAGCCCCACCACTGCACCACCTCCTCATCCCCATACTGCCGGCCACATACCACCAACCATTAATTTATTACTTTCCTAATTTAGGTGATCAAATTTGGACGGATTTCAAAATTCAAATTCAAATTGATTTGGATTAAATTCTCTCCTAAATTTCCTACACTAATTATGCAACCATTAAAGCCTCCCAAATCTGAAATTTATTTTAGATTTCATATTCTAATTTATTTAATTACTTGGGCCCACAATCCAAGTAATTAAATCTCCTCAAATTACTCCCTATAGGGCCGGCCACCCTCTCTCTCCTCAATCTCATTAATTGGAATCCAATCAAGGATCCAATTAATTAAATCACCTCCACAATTCCCTCCCTCTCCTTGAATGTCGCTGGCCATGCATGGGGGAAGCCAATCAATGCTAATTCAATGTATTAATTGCGATAGATTTGGATTTCAAATTTCATAACCTCCCTTTCCCTCCCTCTACAAGCCGCCGACCCCCTTATTGTGCCCCTCTCATTAACTCCCCCCTTCAAGGCCTTAATTACGATTGATTTGAAATTTAAATTCAAATCAATTCCCTCCAAAACTAACCAAAATTTGAAATTAATTTCAGATTTTGATCAATTCCTTCTTCGACGAACGAGGGCGGACGAACATTCTCGCATCCCCGTTCTTTGACGTACAACTTGGACACGACGAGACCGTGGAAGGACACATCGACCGCATCCGGTATCATCTTGCGTTGTCGATCGAAGAGCATCATCCACCAAGCCATTGGATCATCGTTGGACATCCGCCACCTCCACCATCTCCGGCTACTTTCCTGTGGACAAAGACCTCCGGCATCGTCTTCCTAATGGTGATCTCGATTCCAGCGTGCAAAATCTTCTCTCGCCAAAGCCTAGTGTAGTTGAGTGATCAATCCCCGAGGTGAAAACTCTCATTATTAAATTGTGGATTGTTGGTTAATAGCTCTTAGTATTGCTACTATTTTTGTTTATCTACTAGGTGTGGTTAATCTACATGTGCTCCTTCGCCTAAGTAAGTGGAAAACTAAGATTCTTTATTGAATTGCCTTGTTATTACAATAAGCTATTGAGTGGAATTACATTGCCAACTTGTTCTTAAATTCCTTAATGAGCTCCTGCGCATTATGTTTCACGTCACTTAGGTTCGCTTACTGACCACATTGATAATTTTTCAACAATTACTTGAGAATCACTATTAAACTTTTGATCATGCGTAGTTGTTGGTGAAAAAGCAACTGCTCTCTTTATTGGGCATAAGATCAACAGATGGAGAAGGAACCTCATGTTGGACCAAAGATCAATGATAGAGAGGTGGCAATTAATGTCTAACATATCAAAGATTGATGATGTGGGGCCTTTTATTTCACCTTAAAATCTCCGAGCAAGTGGCGCATTGCAACCCTATGACTCCCCATCAAGCTCCTCGTCATGCTCGATCGATGAAATTGAGGTTTGAGTCAGCAATACAACTCAATTGATCTACACAATCAGATTCCACACAAAACTAATAGTCGACTGTTTATTTCTTAGCCACATCAAACCAAAGCTTAATAATTCAGGGTCTTCAATTTAGATTAACTAATAATCGATGATGTAGGGTGTTCATTTGGTACATGAGTCTAGGAAGAAATGGATCTCTGCAATCGTGGATCCGACCACTAGAAGGAACTGCACAGCTACAGAAGTAGGCCAGTTCTTTCAGGTGTGGATTGTGGCTAAAAAGGAAGTCCACCGTAGCAGTTATTTGTTAATAGATCTTATTTGAAACCCATTAGAACTTTAAACCCTATTTCAGTCCATTTTAAAATAATTTAAAATCTATCAAAAAATGATATGGAGCATCAAATCAATCACATGAATATGTATGATTAATTTAATGACATAATCAAAGCATCCAACATGGTTAATTAGGTTTATTTCGATCATAAATTAGCTTTTTTTTGCTCTGGTTTTTAATCATACTAGGCTAATTAAGCTTGATTATGCGAATTAACTTAATAACCTCTTTAACTTGATTGGTAAATTTGCTCCCCTTTAATTTTAGGTAAACAAATCACAAACAGCTTTGTTGGGCTCTAGTTTGTTGTTAAATTTGTTTAAAATCCAGTAGTATTTCTTCGAACATATGCTGAGAATTGAAATTAATTTAATTCTAGCTAATTTTTGAACTTTTTATATCTTAATGGCTATCCAATTCGTGTATATTTCTTGAAATAGCAAGCAAAATTTTAAAATGATATACTCTGCCTCTTGTAAATCGGGCAAAGTTTAGATTAGTTCTGGCCCTCGCTTTTGACATGTTTTGTTGAATTTGCATTCTTAACAACCAATTCAGAATACATTTACAAAATGCTGTAAGAATTCCTACAGAGTTGTTGCTTGCTCATTTGATTTCTGTTCTATGTTGTTGTTTCTAAAATTGATGTTAACTCATCCATTTACTTCATATACTCCTTGCCACAGTTTTCATGAGTTTCTCTACCTTATATAATTACTGAATGCTGAACCTTTTCTTGACAGGCTGTGGCTTTTGTTACTGGGCCACATTTCATGACTATGTTGTTCCATCCAATTATTTTGTCTCCGGTTAGATGAATAATGGAAGAGGTGTTAGTTTTAGGTTTTTTTTTTTTTATAAATTCTTGATTAGTTTCTGTTGGGGCAGTCAATTCATTTAAAGTAAGTTAGATTATTGAGAAGTACTTTAAAAAACCTGTGTATACAAACCCAGATTACTCCTCTCTTATAGTGACCTCCCTTTTCCCCGTGATTTTTTCCCTTATTCCTTCCTCTTGATTCCCCAATGAATTGAAGAATGTCTTTGCAAGTACTTAGGAGGATTCTTTCCTTTAATAGATAATCATGTATTGACATTGCTTTGAGGTTTTTTTTTTTTGGGTAAAACCTTCTTTTGTTGGAGAACATGCTTGATAGAACTTTGGTACTTGATATTGGCCATCCCCTCCATTTTGTGTGTGCTTCAGTTGAAATTGATATTGGTAGCTGAATGGAGATGCTGGATTTTATTATGTCTTAGGAATGCATGGGGAGACTTAAATTTTTGTGGAAATTTGCTTGTCATCGATGCTGAAAGTTTGAAAGGTGTCAAGTACTCTTTTGAGAAATGAATTGTTTGGAGAAACTAGGAGTTATTGCTGACCGTGAGAATGTGCATTGAGCCTTTCGAAAGGTTTTGTTAAATTAATAGCCCTCTAACTTAAAGTTTATGTAAAGAACATCCTTAGAGTGATGAGGACATCGTCAGTAATTTCGACACGTGTACCATCGGAGACACCGGAGATTGACGGCCACGATTAGGAGTTTATATTTTGAGTCATTTTATGTAGTAGTTTATTTTATTTTTCAGTTTTTACTGTTTTACCCTTATGGATGGTCATTTGATATTGTAGCCCCGAGGGCATTTATGTCTTTTAGTTTTTGTTTCATTTTGGCCTATTTATAGGAGGCCTCATGCATTGTACTAGATGATGAATTATTGAATGAAAAGTTTATTCTACTTGGTGATCTCTTAGTGAGTTCATGAGAGGAGAAAGATCTCTTTGTGAGTTCTAAGTTTTCCCAAGATTTCTTTGTGAGATTTGGGGTGGAAGTACATGAGGTGAGTAAATCCCTAGCTCTTCAAATTTATATTCTTTTTCCTCTAAGCGATTTTCCCCTCCCCATAAGCCCCTTGCCGCCACCCCCCATTGGGTCGTCCAAGTCGCCGGCCCCTTCTTCCAACCACCCACCGCCGGTCTTCCTCCCCCTTTCATCCCCTTTCCACTTCTCTAGCCGCCGGCCTCCCTCCTTGGGATTACAAATTTGAAATTCAAATTTTCCCAAGAGACATTGATGACTTTCCTAAAATAACTCCATGATTTTAAGCAATCTTCTTAATTGAATTTCAATTCAAATTTGAAATTCAAACAAATTCCAATTAATTGCCTTTATATTAGGAAACTTCCCCTTCATAGAAAATTTGAACTTTAATTCAGATTTTTTTTAAAATCTTTGATTAAGTGTGTGGGCCCCATTTAATTAAAACCCAAGCCTCTCTCTCCAATACATATGGCCAGCCCCTTAATGGGCTTTCCTCTCTCCATAAATTAAATTAAAAGCTCCACTAATTAAACCCCAAATCCCTCCCCATTGCCGCCCCTCTCCCCACTTGGATTAATTTGAATTTTCAAATCAAATCCCTCCCCAAACCACTAAAATCTGAAACTATTTCAGATTTTCTGCAATTACTTTTGGCCTCCCATCCTAGCTGATCTCCTCCAAGTCTTCAAGCCGGCCCAACACCCTCCTCCCTCCAAGCCGCCACTTCCACTTCCCCCTTCTTTCCATTGGGACTACTTCATCTCCCGGTAAGGATGCATGGCGGATCCGGAAGTTGATCACGGCTTCGCATACACCGAACAAGGGGAGATCGACATCTTCCTCTCCTCTTCTACAAGCCGGATTGGGAGTACGATGTCACCGTAGAACGTTACGTCAATTGTATCGTTTATTGCCTTGCCGGAACCATCGAGCTTCAACGACCAAGAACTCCGTGGACTCTTCTCGGACGCCCACCCGCTTCCCCAACTCCCACTTCTTCCACGGCAACTAGTCCTCTCGGCATCACTTGTGTGATAGTGGCATCTCTAAGCGTGCTTGCAATCCTCCTCCGCTAGCTTCCCTTTCAAGAGTTGAGTGAAGGATCTCAAGGTGAAGGATTTAGATATTAAATTTGAGGCTTTGTTATAATTTGCTATTTGTATTACGTAAATCTTTGGTTGTTATTTTGCAAGTTCTAGTAATCTCAAAGTGTAATCTATTGCTATTGCTTAATCTTTCATGCTATCTTCTTAAACTTCCACTTGAGTAAACTAGATTTTATGGGTAGTACGCAAAGTTTATAACTTTTATTAATCTCTTAATTGCAATTTTTGTCATCGCATTTAGTTTCACATCAGAGTCTTTTACTTCTAATATCATTTTACTAGTTTCCATGGTCCCTTAAATGTTTTCTCATTTAATAAACATTAAGTGTGTTAGCCTCTTGAAGTTTCCCCCACTCCCTCCTACTGTCTTCTCTCTGGTAGTCTCCCGAATTCCTCCTACTGCAGGACTCTTAGGTGCTAAGTGAGTGATCGTCATCCTGTAAGTACCTCCCGAGCTACTACTCCTGGCTCCCCTCTCTATATTTCGCTGATTTTCAACTAGTTGTGCCAACTTCATGGCCTCACCCAAGTCATAAGGCATCAGAACCTTCACTGCCACTCTGATATCTATCTTCAACCCTTTCATGAAGTTCCCCTCCAAAATAGGGGTGTCAACTTTTGACCCGACCCGAAAACCCGACCCGGACCCGACCCGTTTGATAAACGGGTCGGGTTCGGGTTCGCAGATTTGACCCGTTTGAAAAAACAGGTCGGGTTCGGGTTGACCCGGCGGGTTGCCGGGTCAACCCGAAAACCCGTTTAATTTTAAAAATTTTGAATTCCCGAATCTCGAACCAGCTGCCGCGTGCCGAGCTCGAACCCGCGTGCGCCCCAGCCTGGCCGCCTGCCCCGCTCGAACCCGCGCGTGCCCGCGTCGCTCCGCCGTGCCGAGCGCGAACCCGCGTGCCATCGCCTGCCCGCGTCGCTCCGCCGTGCCCGCGTGCCCGACCGTGCCCGCGTCGCTCCGCCATGCCAAACCCAGCGTGCGTGCCCGCCGTCGCTCCGCAATCGCTGCAGCGCTCCAGCTGCCGGGTTGCGGGTCGTGTCGGGTCAACCCGGCAACCCGGCCAGGTCGGGTCCGGGTTGAAATGTCCGACCCGTTTGCAAAAACGGGTCGGGTTCGGGTTGACCCGTTTTGATCCGGGTCGGGTCGGGTTCGACCCGAACCCGACGGGTTGACCCGAATTGACACCCCTACTCCAAAACAGTATATGATAATCGCTCCACCCTACTGGCCAGGTGCTCAAATTGCTCACAGTAGTCTACTACTGATCCCTCATGCACCAGAGCGAAGAACTGCTCATAGAAATGTGCTTTCCGGTCGATTTGAAACTGTTACATTATATAGTTCTTGAATTCTCCACAGCTCCTGATGGGTCTCTTATGGTCTCTTCACTGGTACCATGACAGCGCCTTCCCCTCCAAACATAAGCCTGCCGCTGTTAGCTTCTCCTCCTCCATTAGCCCATTTACGGCGTAGTACCTCTCCATCTTATAAAATCCACCCATACGCATCATCTCCTTCAAATATGAGCATCTTCAGCTTCCTCACCTTCTGGTCTCCCCCATTTCCCCTTGTTCCTCCATAGCTTCCCCTCTCCCAGGTGCTTGGCCCTTCCCACATCTCCCAGTCTTCCCTTGCCTTGTCACAGCCCAAACCCCCTTCGAATTCCCCTCTCATTCCTTCAAATTCAGCCCCTCGACAGCCATAATACCCCTCCCGACGTTCCCAATCAGCACCCTTTTGCTCAGCCCATTCATTTCCATGCCTTTCCCCATACCTACCTACTCTATCCTCCCTCTGGAAAGGCTCCAGATAGGGTTTTCTTCTTTCTCCCTTCACGATCTCCACCTAAACTTCCTCCCTACGAATTTCAGAATTTGTGTTTTTCCCTTCCACCCCTTTTGCCACGGAAGCTGCCGTTTGGTTGTGGATTTCTAACATTTTATTCATCATGTCCTGGAGATCGGCTACTTGTTCTTCCATTGAGGAAATCCTTTCGTCCGCCGTTGTCTTGATTTGGTTCATCTCCCTCTTAAGTCTTTCTTTCAACATATCTACTTTCTTGGCCGTCATCTTTATCTGGATTTTTGTAAGTTCAAAAATATGGATTTGGATCTAAAAAAACAGCAACTTCCTCCTTCGCAGGCCAAAATTCAGCCGCTGAAATTCGCCAAAATCAGCCCACCGACGGTTCCAAGATTTGCTGCTCTAATACCAATTTGATAGAAAATACTTGAGTTCGTAAGTAATTCAAGAGGAAATACTTGAGTTCGCAAGCAACCCTAGCAATAATTGGTCAAAACAACGATAAAAAACAAGAAAATCTGGAGGAAATCAGTCTAAAAAATGGTAGATTGCAATATTAGAATCAAAGTAAAACAAACTCGAAGCAAGATACAATTGATCCTCAATTAGAGAGGAGGATCGTCTCTCCCAATCTCTAGATTGTGGATTTAGAGCCCAAGACACCAGGAAGACTCCAAGAGAACAACTCCAAATTATACATCCCTAACCCTAGCCTCTCATATTCTTTAAATGCAATTCTTCCTAACAAAAACTTCCTGATATAAATTAATCTCAAATTTCCCTCATGCTAAACCGCCTTCTCTCTCTCTAATTGCCGCCCAAGGAGGTGGGCCCACATGCTTAGGCAGTGGGATTTAGACGAGGTGGCTTAGCCCACCTCCTATAGGTCTGAACCGGCCCCTTCTGAGCCAGTTTGGGCTGAATCATAACAGTGGCCTTAAAGATCAATAAAAAAGGAAAATTATTTCGAATGCTTGCTTGAGATAAATAGTTGTGTAGATTATAACCGTTTATTACTTTCCATTGTCAGTCTTTTTATAATTTTCACTCATACTAACGGTAGGCGTACATGTCCATCCCAGGTGAAAATCCAATAACTGAAGGAAAGGGTGGAGAGCCTGAACAGTTGTGCACTGTGTGTGAAGTTTTTACTGCTCGAGCTACCACTTTTCTGAATGAAAACAAAACTAGATCTGAGATACTTGATACTTTGCATCATGCATGTTCTGAATTGCGTTCACTAGAGTTGAAGGTAAGCGATGATTGCCATCATTCTTAAATATCTATAGTCAACTTGAGATGGTTTCTTTAGCTTAATCTCTTGGTTTAATTTTCTTCCAGTGTCTCATACTGGTGGATTACTATTCAACTCTTTTCTTTAGTTCGATTGGTAAAATCCGTCCAGAGGAATTCTGTGGAAGGGTGGGCCTTTGTGATGCATCATCTGTTTCTATGGCGAAGAATGATGAAAAATGCGCACTTTGTCATCGGGTTGTTGTTGGAGTGCTACTCAAAATAAAAAATCCTGATGCACAGGTATTTACCACAATCTTACCGTCTTTGTTAAATTTGATTAGGGACTTTACTACGATGCTTATCATGAGTTTCACTAAAGGAAATTTTTTAATAAGGAACTTAAATGAAATTTTTGAAGTAAAAAAAAGTTATAAAATAAGTATAAATAGGGGCATACATGCAAGACCTTTTTTGCGTCTCTAAATTTCTATTGAAAACACGAAAATAAAAATATTTAATGTTTTAAAGTTTAATTTAAGATAATATATATTTTTAATTATAACATTTAAAAAATATTTAATATTTTTTAAGTTTGAATTCAATATGATATAAATTATAAAATTTAATAATTTTTAGATGAATATATTATGTGTGTCTTGTAATATGTTGAATTAAGTCATACTTAAAAAAAGAATAATTAAATGTAAAAATAATGATTTAATTTTAATTTATATTTTATGCTAAAATCTAAGCATTATATATCTTTAAAATTTTTGAAGATATTATTATAGTCATCTCAAATAGATTAAACAAATTTGAAACACATATTAATAAAATTCATGGTTTTTTAATAATTTGAATGTATAAATTTGAAAGAAAAATATTCGTGTTTGGTTTTAAATGTTTATATATTAACTATTATTACGAGCTACAAAATTAGCGGTGATGGTTCTACAGTGATAGTCGAGCGGCGATTTGATGCCAGTTTTTAGACGTTAGTGGTACGAGGTGGAGCTCCAAGATTCAAAATAAGAAACCGAGTATTCAAGTTGAGCTCAAGCCTCATTTTTTTGTAGTCAAGCCGCTCAAGCTGAGCTAATGAGTTCGAGTCAAGTTATCTTTATGTTATTTTTAAAAGACACATAATATATGGTAATGTATTTAACTAGTGATGTAAAATTAACATCATAAATAATAGAAAACATAAATAATTATATCTTTTAATCAAATCTTACTTTATATGTTTTAAAAAAATCAAAATAGTTTTTAAAGAGGTTATTTTTTTAATTAATGGTGAAAAAAATCTATTTAATTGATGTTAGAAGTCATTGGTGATGGAGGGCCCATTTGGGTACACCTAGCCACATTCTTTGATGTGATGTTTATACATATTTTGATCTTACAAGAAGATTCAAATGTATTTTACTATGGTCAACTGAAATAAGCAGAACAATACGCTTTTTTATGGAATAAATAAATCTATTTTTAGGTGTAAGAATAACATTGGATTCCTCTTGAGTAGGGGTGTCAATTCGGGTCAATGGGTTGGGTTCGGGTCAAACACGATTTGACCTGACCGTAAACGGGTCGACCCTAACCCTACCCGATTTTGCAAGCGGGTCAGGTTTGTCAACCCGGACCTGACCCGTGCGGGTTACCGAGTTGACACGACCCGACCCGCGAACATCTGCGGAGCGCCAGAGCCAAACGAAGCGGAGGGCCGTAGGCTGCGGAGCTGACACGGGACGCTTGGACGGGCCAGACGGCTGAACGTGGACGCCGAACGCTAGACGCCCGGACGCGGGATGGAGATGCGGGAAGTGCCGACGCAGGACACCTGGACGAGGACGCGATCTGACGCCGTGACTCGGATTTGACCTGACGCAGACGAAACCTAACGGGCAGCGCGGACGCGACCCGAGCGACGGGCGGGAAACTGGTCAATTCGGGTCAACCCGCGGGTTGTCGGGTCAACCCAAACCCAACCCGCTTTTCAGACGGGTCAAAAATCCGAACCCGGACCCGACCCGTTTCACAAACGGGTTGGCCTGAACCCGGATTTTTTCGTGTCGGGTCTGGGTCGTGTTTCGGGTCGTGTCAACTTTTAACACCCCTACTCTTGAGCCATTGCAAGTTTGATGTATTAGAGACCAAAATAAGGTGAGTTGGTATGGTTTAAATCAAGTATGTCATTGTTATGCTAAATTTTGATTGATAATATGTCTACTTAAGAGCCCTTGATATTAAGTATCGAGGTGCCACAACTCCCAACCATCTTGTTTTTATTTTGTTGAGGTTTGCCTTATAGCAATGAGGAGCCATATTTTAAGAAAGTCAATGAAGGATCATCCAACCCTCTGTTAAAACTAACAATAACTCGCCAAAGAACAATAGATGAGACATTGCCTAATCTTAGATTAAAAATGTTAAAATGCATTTCAAACGATACATTCTATTGTTACATGCATCTTTGGATGTTAGAATGCGATCAACTATTAATAAAGCTATTTGCGTAGGTGATGAGAACATACTGTGTATCTACAAGAGCATTTCTAACTGATTATGATTAGAAGAGAGTGTAGGAAAAATTTACAGAGATTGGTCAACATGTAGTTGGACTTAATTTTCTTCAAAGAATATATTATGACCTTAGACATTTTGATGCAGGAATATGACAATACTGAAGCGAGTCTCGAGGATCTAGTGGGGGGATTGTAAGTTTATGCAATGAAGGCATTAATAAGAGTACACATTTTAGGTATCTTGGGTCTCTGTTTAAAATGATGATGAAATAGATTGAGATATTATTAATAGAATTAAAGTTGGATGGTTGAGGTGGAGGAATGCATTGGGCTTGTTGTGTGATAGAAAACTACCCTTCAAACTTAAGGGGAAATTCTATTAGATTGTGGTGAGACTTGTAATGTTTTATGGCAAAGAATGTTTGCCATTAAAAGAGATGTATAAAATAAGTTAAGCGTTGTAGAGATGAGGATGCTTAGGTGGATGAGTGGATTCACTCTTATAGATCGATTGAATGCAAAACAAGTATATGCATGAAAAGGTTGGAGTAGTTCTAGTGGCAAATAAGATTATAAAGGGTCGTCTTAGATGATTTGGTCACATAAAACGTCAGCCTTTTGATGATCGAATTAGGAGAGTTGATGTATTAGATTTAGCCTATGTTAAGAGTTAGAGGTAGACCTAAAAAGACTTGGACAGAAAATATTAGAAAGGACCCTTTTTTGTTAGATTTAAATGAAAATTTGACTCTTAACATCAAACAATAGAGAAAAAGGAGTCATGTAGCCGACTTTACATAGTGGTATAAAAGATTGATGTTGTTGTATATAAAATCAAGGGATCATTTTCGTCCTTTTCTCTTTGATTTCACTTGACTTGAACTCAACTTTGACTTGATTTAATATTCAATTTAGTTCGGCTCGACTCGAAATGAGTTGCTCCCTGTCTAGCTTAAGACTATATTGAATTGGCTCTTAATTGCTGGGCATTCAAGATTTCAAAATATTATGGTTTATTATCAAATGGGATTTAATTATATGCATACATTATATTCCAGCCACCTCGAATAAAATTTCTTATGAGTCATAACAAGGCTCATGCTCAACTCAAAAAATATTTTGACTCAAAATCTATTGATTTGATTTGATTCTGAATTGATATAAAATCTGAGCAAGTTTCGTTTTGAATAAAATTGACACCTTTAAGTAAAAGATGAGGTTGAGAAGTTCAAATCATGGCTTCAGAATAATAGTCAATTTATAAAATTTGTGCCTTTCATTTCGTTTATTTTACTCTACATCTATCCAAACAAAGCCTTTGTGTCCATAGTATTAATCTGAACAAAAAAAATGCGTTAGTCCTGAGTATAAGAAAATTGAAATTAAAATAACTACCTTGTAAACAAGTTTGTAATGTTGCTTTTCCCAATTTTATGAGTGTGCTTCTCTAATCTGGAAGTTCGGCTATGAATTAATTCCAGTTTTATTTTTTCTAAGTTTTGTTAAAAAAAGTTTCTAATGAGAGATTTTTGTTTGTGGATAACCAATCCAGTTGGAGATATTGCAAATGCTTTTCAAGAAATGTGACAAAATGAAGAACTATGCTCATGAGGTAACCATGTCATTCTAAAAAATTCTTGTTGATACAGGTGATTTTTTCCCCCACTCCATTTCAGCTTTTATTTATTATTTATTATTATTATTATTATTATCATTATTATTATTATTATTATTCACTCCATTTCAGCTTCCAAGCTGTGCTTTCTCAACATTAGGGTTGTAAATGTGTTTCAAAGATTTAGAAAAAAACATCACTACCAGGTTCAAGCTTGAATAAAATTAATGAGCTAACTAATAAGCCAGCTCAACTGGAATCAAACTTTGATTGAGCTGGTCTTTGGATCAAACCTTGGTAGCTTGATTTTTGATAGAAAAAAAGTGCGTGTATGCATATATTTGTGTGCATTTTATATTTTTGCTAATACTTAAATGCATTTATGCATGATGTGTCTCTTATTCCATTGTTACCACATGAATTTAACTAGCATTTGATCAGATTTGGCTTGACTCGAGAGTAGTTCGAAGTACTTTACATAACATCAACATGCGATCATCTTTTTTTTTTTTTTTTTTTGGGAACGGGGTATCTACCCGCTACCTGTAGTGCTTGGCAGCGTAAATAATTGCTCAGCGGAACCTAACGAGGTCACCCACCCGCATCGATCATAATGAATCAGCTTGTTTTTCTCTCACACTGCTTGAAGTTCTAAATCTGTTTGATAATATCTGAAATTTCTTTGTGGATGCAGTGCAAGTGGCTGGTAATGCATTACGGCCCTTACATGCTGACCAAAGGCGAGAAGTTCCTTGAGACTAATGATGTTTGTGCTTCCATTCATGCCTGCAGTTCCAAGCAAGGTGAATCCACCATTGGAGGAGCTGCTCTGCCAGGTTCATCCATCCATGATACTTGAAAATTTTTATTTCAAAAACCCTGCGCTTATATAATTGTATTGTATATATATATATATATATATATTTATTCTGAATAATATTTAATATGTAAATCGTATAATTATCATTTAGTCGAGTCTTGAATAACAAAACGGATGAAGGAACTTTTTAAGTTTGTGTGCTTGAAATAGTGTTATAGAAAGTTAGAAACCTTTCCAAGCTATCAGTTTAGTGTGAATTGTTTGTGCTGCTTCATGTAAATTTCATAAATAATGTGCTATGCTATGTATGTTTGATGTGAATAAAGTATTTCACCTTAAATGTCTCGGGCATAGTGGTGGAGCTCGGCACAGACAACCGTGTAAAGATCCACTAGTTTTTGAGGAGTTCGGCACTGACAAAAATGTGTCGAGCTCCACCACTATGCCCAAGACATTTAAGGGGAAACCCTTACAAATCTTATACCCATAGTGACTACCCATTTTCATTTGTTGCCGTGTTTGCTGTTTGAGAGGATTTCATTTGTGATAATTCTCTTATTATTTTTTTAAAATAATTTTTTAATATTATTTTTTTAAATTAGCAGAAAAATAATAATAATAAATTATCTTAAACAAAATCTTTGAATGACGTATTCTCTCTCAATATAATCTAATGAAAAAAAGCTGAGTGTCTCTTGTAGGGTTTCCTTTCCCTTAGCCGCCCCCTGGTCGTCTTCACCTCTTTCCCCTTCCTCCGGCCTTGCGAAGGACTTTGTCCCTTCTGCGCCTCCCATTTCCCCTTCTTCCTAATAAAGTTCAAGCAGTTTTCTCCTTGCCTATGTTAAACTGGAAGAATATTTTATTTGCCAATTCCTCTCTAATTTTTTTTTTAAACTTTTAGTTGTCCTTAATGAGATCCTCCCATTTATTTAAAAAGAAAAAGAAAAAAGATCTTTCCATTCACTGAGGAAGAAACTAAAGAAGAATGAAACTTATCTCTTGTTGGGTACGCTATAAAGCGAAGGTCTTTCTACGAAGCCCTCTTTGGGGCTATCCATAAGTCATGGACTCTCAAAGGTACGCTCTGGTTATTGTCTCTAAGTGACGGCTTCTTTTGGTTGAAGTTTTCTTGCACGGAGGATTTTGAAATAGTTTGGGGTGGTGGTATTTGGTTCTTTTTAGGGAGACCTTTTATTCTTCAAAAATGGTCTCCTAACTTCAAACCCAAGAGAGAGTATTTTAACTCGGTTCCTATATGGTTAAAAATTCATGATTTGCCATTTTCCTGTTGGAATCCCCTTGACATATCTAAGATTGATAGTAGAATCGGTACCTAGTCTACCAAGGAAAATCGTGGATTCCCGGTGGTATTTGGTTCTTTTTGGCTGTGGATAGTCTCACAACAAAAAAATCATGCCTTACATATGCAAGGGCATGTGTCCAAGTTACTAAGGAAGCCAAGTATCTTAATGAAAATAAAAGTTATGTTCTTGATAAGGCGATTAACTTTCACATTCAGTATGAATGAAAACCTATGCCTTGGGACTTATGTGGCTCCCTTGTCCATTTAACCTCCTTGTGCCCCTCCAAAACATTCGAACCTACTTCTACCATACCCATGTTTCGTGGCAGGAGTCGCAGCCGCAAGCCCAGAGAGCATCATGTTCCACCCCCCTAACATGTCTCTGTGCAAAATCAACCCCAAAATGTAGAATCCAACCCCATAGCTACTTCAACTAACCCTACAAAGGTAACCACAAAGGTAACCATTCACAAAAGGCCTTCTATATCCAACATTCCAAACCTTAACTCACCTTTAGAGGAACTCATCTATGGTAGCTCTAATCCCTCCATTCCCAACCTTGCCATTGCCCAACAACCTCATATCAATGTGGCCTCAAAAAACAAATTTCAAATCTTACAGTCAAGTGGCAATGACCTTCAGGCTACTGCTCCTTCTATAACCATAGAATCCAACCAACCTTCAATTTTAGTTCCTTAGTCAGTTAAAACTATTAGTGGAAAGCAAGCAAAAAAGCCTCTCTCTCTCTCTCTCTCTCTCTCTCTCTCTCTCTCTCTCCAAAATCCCAATAACTCTGCCCCCACCTAGTTGTTTGGAGCACTAGAGGTTTTAATAACCTTGCAAAGGTTTTGTGCTACAAAAATTTTGCTTCTCGGTTAAATTTGAACTTGTTTTGTATTTTGGAAAATAGAATCCAAAATGCTTCTCTTGATGATCCATGGTTCCGTCAATCATATTTCATTTTTTATGATGAAGAAAGTTGTCATAATTTTGAATTAACAAAATCTGGCATAATTTGGGTGAAGTTGAACCATTCTAAGACATCTTTTGACGTCTCCTCCTCCAGTCAAATGATTGCTGGTTTGATCTCTGATGCTAGAAACAATTCTTTATTCTCTCTATTATATATGCTTCCACCTCTCAAACTGAAAGGCTTGATCTTTGGGAGAAAATTCGTCATCTTATGCCCTCCATTGGCACTCCCTAGGTTATTTTAGGAGATTTTAATTGTTGTATGTTTCAAACATATAAGGATGGGGGAAATCCTCTTTTTAGTCATAGCCTTGAAGAATTTAACTCTCTTATATTTGATACATGTCTCAACGAGCTTGCTTCCATTGATAGCTTTTAAACATGGTTTAACCAAAGGGTTGGCTCCCCTATTCATTTGAAACTAGATAGGGCTCTAGTTGATGATTTATGTGTGGGCTCCGAAAATTCGGACCCGGCCTCCGCTTGCTTTGATGTGCTATTTCTTTTTTCTTCGGCGAGGGAGTTTTAATGAATTAGG
Organism: Dendrobium nobile; assembly: GCA_022539455.1. Classification (NCBI taxonomy): domain Eukaryota; kingdom Viridiplantae; phylum Streptophyta; class Magnoliopsida; order Asparagales; family Orchidaceae; genus Dendrobium; species Dendrobium nobile. The sequence continues at coordinate 17,307,112 of CM039723.1, forward strand.
TTCCGGGGTAAATTTTGGAAGGCAGATGGGTTTGTAGATAAGACACTACCCAAATATTTCGCCCTCATTTTGTGAGGACTTTATAATCTAAGTTCTGGTTTCCTATAGGTGCAAGCCCCTATAGTTAATTACCCCTCCCGTTAACGAGAGGGAACTTTCGATTAAGGCTAGTCGTCAATCATATACGTAGAACATACGTGTTATCTAGCATATAGTAGCAGCATATATATTTGAAAATTTGAAGATTTTGGAGGATTTGATATTTAAAATAGAAATTGCACCATCTTGTAGTTAAAGCGGATGGTGGGGGAATGGATGATGGACCCGATCAAGATCTCATGATTCCGTCGTCCCGGGCCATCATGGTCCCTAGTCTACTTAGTCAGAGGAGGTAGTTGACCCAACCTGACAAAAGGATCCTTGTCGGCAGGCATGGGTTGCTTCATCCAAGGGTACCTTGTAGATCTGGGTTGAATGTTTGTCTAAGGGGACTAATTTGAATCCACCTTAGCTAACAGAGGGCTTTGTGCCCTATCGATCATATCCTATTAATTCATATATAAAAGATTTGATGCCAATAAGGAGCGTATTGGCTCTGTCCATAACCAGTATTTCGTGGTACCATTTAGCGGCAAAACCACTCTGTTCAGAAGGCCCTGGTTCATAACCGTTTATCCTGCGATGCCATTTGACGGCAAACTCGTCGGTTAGAGGACACGTACCACGTCCTTACTGGCAGTAGATTGTTTGAGAATGGATCCTAGTGATATTTTCGACTAGGTATTTGGTTATATGTGAGCTGAAGTTATATTTGAATTTGTCCACCTCAGCAAACTGTTGCGGAGGGTGGATAGATTTTGCTTTAAGTGATTTGATGGATTTATTTCAATTTTAAATATGTTTGAGTTTTTGGGATTTTGGAGTTTTGGGGGTTTTCTAAAATTTGAATGGACTTTTGGGAGGCATTTGAAAATATTTGGAATTAACCCATTCGGTTGAGATTTTCTATCAACACGGTCATCGTCGGGGTGTGGGGTCATTCATTGATTAAACATTATCGACCTTATCAATTTACCGATAAAGGATCGGGTTTTTGTAGATTTCATGCCTTTATTAGTGAATTCTCTTAATTATAGGCCTTGAAGGTCTAATATGAATGTATTAAATAAATATGCTGGTCGCCACAACCATATATTCATTTAATGGTTCAAACTCTGTCGACTTCTATTAATCCGTATAGAAGGATCAGATTCGAACTTGAATTCACTTATTGACCCGCGCAGCATCCCTAGACGTCACATGTGTTCCCACAACATGCTCGTCAGGGCTCATGCAAGTGTTTGGGGGCATTTAGTAGTTAAACCCTATCGACTCCTATTTATTCGTATAGGAGGATCGGATTTCACAGACTTTATGTCTTTGTTAGTGAATTTATATTGTTATAGGCCTTGAAGGCCTAATATGAATGTATAAAATAAATATCTCGGTCGACCGCACCACCGGATATTTATTTAAGGGTTCGAGCCTTGTCAACTTCCATTTGTCTGCACAGGAGGATGAGGCTCGAACTTGAATTCACTTATTGATCCGTGCAGCATCCCTAGACATCACATGTGTACCAATAACATGCTCGCCGGGGCTTGCGCGGGTTTTATGATTGATTTTATCCATTTTAGTGTACATATGTGTATACAAACTACGGTGCATGTGTGGAGGTACTTTGAAAGTATTTGTAGACACCTTCTGTCCGCTTGCATAAAAGTTGCGGATTCGGTGGCGTGGCGTTGCGACTTCTAAATTGAGTTGTTCGATGCTTCGCACAGGTAGACTGTCATACACTACTTGCTATTTCTGCAGGTGGATTGTAGTGCACTAACTAGTCTCCTGCTTTGTATTTGTAGATGCTCGTAGGTAGCTTATTGTATGCATGATGAATTTCCAACTATAACTCATAAGCACTTGCACTTGATATAGTTACTTTGTATCTTGTTCGTAGATAATAGACTGGGTGTACTACGAGTCTTCTACAGTGGCCCGTGAATACTTGCAATTGTTGTAGTCATCTTGCATGTTGTTCGTAGATGATATGTGATATTTATAGCGGGGCTCCAACAGAAACTCATGCGAGCTTGTATCTGTCATATTATTTATGCACTTTGTTGTGGTATTTGGCTCATATAGTACATCTGCCACAGCTACAAGTGGGTAGGTAGAATTGTATTCCTTCACAGACTGAAATTGACAGATGATTTAGTATCCACTGCATATTAATCGTCATCACCTATAAGTTGACTACTATATGTGTGAGGACTTTTCTACATTTGCTTGTGGTTAGCATGTTGAGCATATAACAAGTCTTCTATGAATATCCATAGGGGTTTGTAATTATTTGTACTTGGTATGCATCCTCTGCTTCTACTGGTAGAAGATCAGTGTATTTGTCGCTGCCTTATTACAAACTGTATAAGTATCTCAGTGCTTGTCATAGGCTCCTTGTACCCTTCTTGTAGATGGCATATTGTGTGCACAGCAGGTCTTCTACAAATTTTCATATGCATTTGCATTTGTTATACGTACGCTTCTTCATGTAGAGAACCAGTGTATTTGACCTATGTTGAATTATTGCCGATGATGTGTTCTGCTTGTGAACAACTCGATGCATATTAATTGCTATGATTTGTTGAGGTTCAATGCATTTATCTAATAATTACTCACCACACCCGCATATGTATATTACTATGCATATGACACATCTTCCATCATTGCTAGTAAGAGTTCACATCCGCTATGATCTTCTATCTCATTCATGTAGAAAATCCGTCACACTGGTGATGTATTCACCAACACTACTTGTAGATAAGATCATTGTATGAATGAAGAGTCTTATATGTTAACTTGTAGGAGCTTGTATACTTTGCCGGTGTGTTACCCTTGTTTGTACTTTTGCTTGTATGTTGAATTGTTGTTGATAATGGAGACTTCGCTACATTCATATGTAAATCTTTTATGAATATCCCCATTGTAACTGTCTTTGCTCATCAAGTTCATATCACTTGCTCTTATGAGTGAGATATAGGGATTCTATTCACCATAGGTCATTGCTTATAATTGCTTATTGATGCTTGTAAGAAAGTTAAGCTTGTAGTTGTCTTGCATTTGGTTCATTTTAACTTGAGTTCCTTGCATATGATTTAGTCAAGTTCAAATTCTGCTCAAATGTTCACAAGTTCGAGTCCAAGTACAGTTCAGGCTTAAGATGAGCCTCTTCCCTTCATTCGAGTCCCTCGTAGTCCTTGCAAGTTCAAGTTCTTCATCATTTGCACATTTTTATTTGGGTTCAATTGCTTATTAAGTAATTTAGATTTTATTCATAAGTCCAAGCACAAGTCCTCCGTTGTTCTTTTGAGTTCAATCAAGTCTAGGTACAGTCTCATGTTCACCCGAAATTTCGGCAGCCTCCCGGCGTCTCCCCCGTTTAGGGGAAAACTACGAGAAAACTGGGCCTACCCACCACGTGTAATAATGATGTGTATGGTAGGTGTCCTCGGACGAGGACACCACGGTCGTGATTTTTCTTCCCACCACGCGCAATAAAGGCATGTATGGGCGGTTTTCCAGTCTGCCACAAACATTGAAGTAGGATTTTTAGGTGATTACTCGCCCCGTCGTAGGCGCTACACTAGGGTCCCATCCCACCACGCGCAATAAAGGCGTGTATGGGCGATTTTTCGGTTCGCCGCTAACTCCGAGGGCGAGAATCTAAGTTTAGGAAATTCATACCTTCGCGGGGTTGACGGTGTTGGCATGTGGATCGAGGAATATGAAGGATTTTTTTTTTGAAAATTAATTAAAAATATATTAATTATAATTAAATTTAATTATATATAAATTATAACCATTATTATTTAATTATAATTAAAAATATTTAATATATAATTAATTTGACTAATTATATTTAATTACTAATAATTATTAATTAATTAATAAAGTAATCATTCATAATTAAATTAAATTAATTATGAATGATTATAATTATTATCAATTAACTATAATTAAAGTAATAAATTTATAATTAATTAATCATATTTAAATATAATTAATAATAATTAATTAATATTATAATTAAATTAAGTTAATTATAACTAATATTATTTTTAATTAATTTTAAAATAATAATAACAATAATAATAAATAAATAAATAAATAAAACTTCCCTCCCCCATTGTTCTCAGTTTAGGGGATTTACGGGATGCGGCCGAAGAAGTGCACGGAAGGGATAAAGTTACCTTCAGAACAAGTGAGCTCCCGTTGTTTCTTCAGATCAAATTGTTGTCTCCCAATCCGACATAAAGGGAGTGTCGTTGAAGGAGGAGATCGGGAAAGGGGGAGGCTTCAGCTTGGGAAGGACTTGGCTTGAAGAGATGGAGAAGTTGTCAGTTAGCTCTCTCTCTCTCTCTCTCTCTCTCTCTCTCTCTCTATTTATGGGATTTGGCTGAAGAGGCGTGGGAAACAGAGAGGGGTAAAGAGATCGGAGGTGAGAAGCTCAGGCTCCTACTCTATTTAGGTTGGACGGAGCTTGGGCTTTAGTGGATTTCTGATTGAGGGGATTTGAGGCTGTGGCTACAGGATTTGGAGGAGATCTGGTTAAGGCTATGGGTGAAGACTGACGATTTGGAGAGGGAGGAGCTCAGGAAGAGTCGAAGCTTTGCAGAGTGTGGAAGTATCGAAGTGCGAAGGTCTCCCCTTTGTTTTATAGACGCGGAGAAGGCGAGGATCGAGGTGTTGTCGCAGGATTCACGGGGAAGAGACTGGAGCGGCGCTAAACGTCTACGAAGTTATGGGATTTCTATTTGAGTTCGGCGGGAGTTCTGCGATTTTTGCGGGTTCGACAGTCTGAGGTGTAGGATTTCATCTTTATTTCTTCTGGATTTTATACTAAGGTCAATAAATGCCCCCCAATAAATGTGGTTCGTGTCTAGAGCGAATCACGTTTGTTGTATTCTGATTGGCCTTGCGGATCTCCAGATATTTGTTCTAGATGTCACATTGAAGCTCTCATTTAGTGGATTTCTAAAAAAACGTATTTGGATGTCACACTAGTTTTCTTTAAGTGGATCTCCAAAAATTTGTTTGGATGTCACACTAATCTTCTTTCTTCACTGCTCTTTTAGACGTATCCATAAATGGTTGATATACTAGCTTTAGTCAAGTAGAGACCCCCTGGATAGTGATATAACACCTCGTATTTGGGTCCCTAGAGCATCACTCTATAGATTGACACTAGTGGGTAGCATCGTCACCTTAAGTTCTTCTTTTGTACCGCTGCTTCCTTGGTTTTCAGCATTTTTGTATCTGCTTGACATTCTTTCATCATCTGGTTGTATCTTGGCAAAATTTTAAATATTTATTTGAGGATATCAGCATACAGTGCGATGTCGACCGAAATAAATATTTAAAATACCCTCAGTCTTTAGGAACATTTATAGGTGTCATTTAAGAGGCTCCTTTTGTAGCTTTAGCTTGAAAATTGATGCCTTGGTTCCTTCCGTCATGTGTTTTGTGCGGCGAACATTCATGGAGAATTACATGATTTATCAATAGCGATTTGTCAAGAGATTTTTGTTCCTTTGGCCCTACGATTCTAGCTTTGGCGGGCTTGATGAAGGAGTAGGTGCTGATGACCTAAACCCTTAGGTTTGTATTAGGTCGGTGGCAAGAAGTTATCGGTCCAGAGCTTTATGCATCGTGGACTTATTGATGACGAAATCCTTTTAGTTCGGCCTTAGGCTTTATGTGAACTGTATTATATTTCTTCGGTCATTTGCTTTGTGTTTTGGCGGACTTGTTGAAGAATGGTTACTTCGATTCTCGCTTTGTGCTTTGTAGATTTGTTGAAGGATTTACATATTTTGGATTTCGTTGATAATATCAAATATGGATAGTATCTTGATCCTTAACCACTTGAGGAGACTTTAATCTGAGTCACTTGAGTTCATCAGATTGGGCAAGTTAAAGATTTGATATCTCTTCATCCTCGGGTTGTTGAGATGGGGGTTCCTCTACTACGACCTTTCTTATGACATGTTGATTATATGGAGCTGTCAGTGATCCGGTCATATTTGGGCTTGTTGGATCCGACCTTTTACACACATTCAGGCTTCAGACTTGAGTTATGGGAAATGTGCTTCCCAATGCTGATATCACTGAAGTTGATAGATTTGGAGTTCTCCTTTGTGGTTGAAGATTTGGAGCCTATGAATATTCGGTAGTTGCTCGAGTTTCCTCTTTCCCACTAGAACTTTGATTCTCCAATCATTTAGGAGAATTTTGTAGACTACGATCAATTAAACTTGTCGAGTCAAAATTGCCTTCGTGCTTCCTACAGTCCCTACTAACGGGTTGACGAAGTGGGGTTTCCGCTACTACGGCTTTTCTTATGACTTGCTGAGTAGACGGAGCTGCCATCGATCCGGCAATATTTGGGCGTGTTGGATCCGAACTTTTACACTCATTCGAACCTTAAGCTTCAGGTTGTCGAAAGACTTTAAGCTTCTTCGGCTCAATTTTGGAGGAGTGTGTAGCCACAAAAGTATCTTTCTTGACTTTTGAATCTTTGTACGTTGGAGAAGGTGGTGTCTCGAACTTTTAAAAGATCACCTGAATATATTTTGAAAAAGAAATCGTTGTATTCTTCAGCATGAAAGAATATTTGTATTGATAATTTTAAATATTTATTCAAGAATCTCGACACGCAGTGCGATGTCGACCCGAATAAATATTTAAAATACCTCCTATCTCATAGGGACATTTCAAAGTAGAATAAATTTGATATTTTGATATTTTAAATATTCATTTTGGGATCTCGACGTGTAGCACAATATCGACCCAAATGAATATTTAAAATGCCCCATATCTCGCGGGGACATTTTGGATAGGTTTTATATCTTTGAGATTTTAAATATTTATTCGGGGATCTCAGCGCGCATCGCGATGTCGATCCGAATAAATATTTAAAATACCCCCAGTCTGATGGGGGATTTTGAAATACGTTCTTGCTTTACAAGAGAATTTCAAAATATGAATATAAGCATACTTTGATAAATACGCATATAGCACTTTGATTATTATAAAGTACGTTAGACATAAAATTTTCATGCATGATACTTCTTTAAATGTCGGCTGTTGATAGGTGACATAAGCCTCTGACCGTTCAGATCGATCAACTGATATGCTCTTTCTTGGTACACCTTCTCGATGACAAAGGGGTCTTCCCAGTTGGATATGAATTTGTCACCGATTCTTCGGTGTGGGATGATTGGTCTTCTCAGCATAATGACCAATTCCCCTTCTTAAAATGTTCGAGGGCGCACCATCCGATCAAATGATTTTGTCATTCTTCCTCGGTAGATTTCTAAGATCTATTGAGCTTGCAATTTGAGTTCTTCAAGTGCATCGAGCTCTTCCATTATAAGGCGGGCATTTTACTCTTGAGTGAGGTCATTCTGGATTGCTACCTGTAGTGATGGTAATTCGACTTCTAGTGGAAATATTGCTTCGACTCTGAACACTTATGAATGAGGAGTGGTTTTGGTTGGTGTTTTGTAGGTTGTACGGTATGCTCATAATGCTTCTGCCATCTTCGTGTGCCACTCTCTTTTGTTCTTAGTAAGGATCTTCTTCAACAATTTCACCAACGTCTTATTGAAGGCCTCCGCCAAGTCATTTGCCCTTGAATTGTATATGGATGAATACCGCCAATCGATTTTGTGCCGATCAATGAACTTATAGATTTTTTTGCTTTTCAATGTAGTACCGTTGTCTGAGATTATGCGGCGTGGCACACCAAATATGTAGACAACATTATGAGTAAAAAAATTTATCACATGCTCGGATGTGACCTCTCTGAATGGAGCCGCTTCTGCCCATTTTGAAAAGTAGTCTGTTGCTGCTAGAATAAAGCGGTGTCCCGCCGATGATGGCGGATCTATTGGCCTGATAGTATATGTATCTTAGTATTCAAATGGTCAGGATGCTACTGTTGGGTGCAGTGGATTTGGATGCTGATGTATAACATTATCGTGTATTTGATATTCATGGCACCTCTTTGCATGGTCAATACAATCTCTCACCATCGTCGGCTAATAATAACCCATTCTTTTAATTTTAGCTGTCATTTTAGGACCTGACTGATGTGTCCCACAAAGTCATTCATGGACTTCTGTTACGACTATCAGCTTCCTTGATCCCTATACACCTTAGCCATATTTTATCAAAAGTTCATCTGTAAAATGTGTCATTGACAAATGCATGTCGCAATACCCTTTTTCGAATTTGTGTAGCTAGGAATTTATCCGTCTGGAGTTTGTTTTCTTTGAAGTAGTCAATGAATGGCTGCCTCCAATTATTTTCAACTTCAATATCTAAACAATGCCACCACGATTCTGAAGCTTGACTAGCTTTACATCTCTTGGCCACATAATATCATTCCGGATAATTTTCCATAATGATTTGATGGAGAGGTTAAGGGTTCACTGGGGTTTCATCCTGCTGACTTGAATATGGAATTTCCTCTGCCTTCAGGAATTGTAATAAAGCGGGCTCTAAGACCTGACGGTTGTAAACTCCGATGAATATAGGCTTCTTCTCATTGGTGTTTGCCTTCCTTAGCCAATTTGGCCAAGCAATCTGCTTTGGCGTTCTGTCCTCGAGGAATTTTGAATTATTTAAATATTTGGCACCTGCTTTAGGAGCTCAAGGGTCCGCCGGTGGTAATGAGCCAACTCAACCTTGCAAATCTTGTAAACATCTAAGACTTTATTTATCACTAGTTGAGAGTCACCGAAGATTTGAAGATTTGAAAATTTTGAATTTTGATGTCAATTGTGATTTCCAATTCAACTATTAGAGCTTTATATTCAGCTTCATTATTGGTCAGAGATTCAGTCAAACTGAATGAAAACCTCAAGATGGAAAGAGGAACCAATCCCCAGCGGAGTCGCTAGAAATCTGTGGACTCCGAAAATTCGACCCCGGCCTCTGCCCACTTTGATTTGTTGTTTCTTTTTTCTTTGGCGAGGGAGTTTTAACGAATTAGGTTCCGGGATAAATTTTGGAAGGCAGATGGGTTTGTAGATAAGACACTACCTAGAGATTTTGCCCTCATTTTGTGAGGACTTTATAATCTGAGTTCTGGTTTCCTATAGGCGCAAGCCTTTATAGTTAGTTAATTACCTCCCCCCCCCCCCCCCCCGATAATGAGAGAGAACTTTTAATTAAGGCTAGTCGTCAATCAGATACGTAGAACATACGTGTTATCTAGCATATAGTAGCAGCATATATATTTGAAAATTTGAAGATTTTGGAGGATTTGATATTTAAAATAGAAATTGCACTATCTTGCAGTTAAAGCGGATGGTGGGGGAATGGATGATGGACCCGATCAAGATCCCATGGTTTTGTCGACCCGGGCCATCATGGTCTCTAGTCTACTTAGTCAGAGGAGGTTGTCGACCCAATTTGACAGAAGGATCCTTGTCGGCAGGCATGGGTTGCTTCGTCCAAGGGTACCTTGTAGATCTGGGTTGAATGTTTGTCTAAGAGGGTAAATTTGAATCCACCTTAGCTAATAGAGGACTTTGTGCCCTATCGATCATATCCTATTAATTCATATCTCAAGGATTTGATGCCAATAAGAAGTGTATTGGTTCTGGCCATAACCAATATTTTGTGGTGCAATTTGATGGCAAAACCACTCAGTTCAGAGGGCCCCGGGTCATAACCGTTTATCCTGCGGTGCTATTTGATGGCAAACCCGCCGGTTAGAGGACACGTACCACGTCCTTACTAGCAAGAGATTATTTGAGAATGGATCCTAATGATATTTTCGACTAGGCATTTGGCTCTATGTGAGCTGAAGTTAAATTTGAATTTGTCCATCTCGACAAATTGTTGCAGAGGGTGGATGGATTTTGCTTTAAGTGATTTGATGGATTTATTTCAATTTTAAATATGTTTGGGTTTTTGGGATTTTGGAGTTTTGGGTTTTTCTGAAATTTGAATGTACTTTTGGGAGGCATTTGAAAATATTTGGAATTAATCCATCCAGTTGAGATTTTCTATCAACACGGCCATCATCAGGGTGTGAGGTCATTCATTGATTAAACCTTGTCGACCTTATCAACTTACCGATAAGGATTAGGTTTTCGTATATTTCATGCCTTTATTAGTGAATTCTTTTAATCTTAGGCCTTGAAGGCCTAATATGAATGTATTAAATAAATATGCCGGTCGCCACAACCGTATATTCATTTGATGATTCGAATCCTGTTGAATCCTATTAATCCGTATAGAATGATCAGATTCGAACTTGAATTCACTTATTGACCCACGCAACATTCCTAGACGTCACATGTGTTCTTACAACATGCTCGTTAGGGCCCATGCAGGTGTTTGGGGGCATTTAGTGGTTAAACCCTGTCGACTCCTATTTATTCATATGGGAGGATCAGATTTTATAGGCTTTATGACTTTATTAGTGAATTCATATTGTTATAGGCCTTGAATACCTAATATGAATGTATAAAATAAAAATCTCGGTCGAGCTCACAATCAGATATTTATTTAACGGTTCGAGCCTTGTCGACTCCCATTTGCCTGCACATGAGGATCAGGCTCGAACTTGAATTCACTTATTGACCCGTGCAGCATCCCTAGACGTCACGGGTTTACCAATAACACGCTCGTCAAGGCCCGTGCAGGTTTTATGATTGTTTTTACCCCTTTTAGTGTACCTATGTGTATACAAACTACGGTGCACGTGTGGGGGTACTTTGAAAGTATTTGTAGACGCCTTCTGTCCGCTTGCTTAAAAGTTGCAGATCTGGTGGCGTGGCGTAGCAGCTTCTGAATTGAGTTGTTCGATGCTTCGCACAGGTAGACTTTCGTACACTACTTATCTATTTCTGCAGGTGGATTGTAGTGCACTAACTTGTCTCCTGCTTTGTATTTGTAGATGCTCGTAGATAGTTTGTTGTATGCATGATGAATTTCCTACTGTAACTCATAAGCACTTGCACTTGATATTGTTACTTTGTATCTTGCTCGTGGATAATATACTAGGTGTACTTCTAGTCTTCTACAGTGGCTCGTGAATATTTGCAATTGTTGTAGTCATCTTACATGTTGTTCGTAGATGTTATGTGATATTTATAGCGGGGCTCCAACAGAAGCTCGTGGGAGCTTATATTTGTCATATTATTTATGCATTTTGTTGTGGTATTTGGCTCATATAGTACATCTGTCACAGCTACAAGTGGGCAGATAGAAATGTATTCCTTCACAGACTGAAATTGACTTCAGGATACTGCATTTACTGAAGTCTTTCTGCATCTACCCATAATTGACATGTGGCACATACATCTGTCTTTGTAGAGAGCTTGTATATATTGTATATCTTTTTCTTTTATTGTAGAAGGTTGATACATTTGACTGATGTTGGGTGATTATCGACTGTAGGGATGATTTAGTATCCACTGCATATTAATCGTCAGCACCTATAAGTGGACTACTATATGTGTGAGGACTTTTCTACATTTGCTTGTGGTTAGCATGTTGAGCATATAACAAGTCTTCTATGATGATCCATAGGGGTTTGTAATTATTTGTACTTGTTATGCATCATCTGCTTCTACTGGTAGAAGATCAATGTATTTGTCGCTGCCTTATTACAAACTGTATAAGTATCTCAGTGCTTGTCGTAGGCTCCTTGTACCCTTCTTGTAGATGACATATTGTGTGCACAACGGGTCTTCTACAAATTTTCATAGGTATTTGCATTTGTTATACGTCCGCTTCTTCATGTAGAGAACCAGTGTATTTGACCTATGTTGAATTACTGTCGATGATGTGTTCTGCTTGTGAACATCTCATGTTGCATATTAATTGCTATGGTTTGTTGAGGTTCAATGCATTTATCTGATAATTACTCATCACACGAACGTATGTATATTACTATGCATATGACACATCTTCCATCATTGCTTGTAAGAGTTCACATCCACTATGATCTTCTATCTCATTCATGTAGAAAATTCATCACACTGGTGATGTATTCACCATCACTACTTGTAGATAAGATCATTGTATGAATGAAGAGTCTTATATGTTAACTTGTAGGAGCTTGTATACTTTACCGGTGTGTTACCCTTGTTTGTACTTTTGCTTGTATGTTGAATTGTTATTGATAATGGAGACTTCCCTACATTCATATGTAAATCTTTTATGAATATCCCCATTGTAACTGTCTTTGCTCATCAAGTTCATATCACTTGCTCTTATGAGTGAGATATAGGGATTCTATTCACCATAGGTCATTGCTTATAATTGCTTGTTGATGCTGGTAAGAAAGTTAAGCTTGTAGTTCTCTTGCATTTAGTTCATTTGAACTTGAGTTCCCTTGCATATGATTTAGTCAAGTTCAAATTCTGCTAAAAACAAGTTCGAGTCCAAGTACAATTCAGGCTTAAGATGTGCCTCTTCCCTTCATTCGAGTCCCTCGTAGTCCTTGCAAGTTCAAGTTCTTCATCATTTACACATTTTTTATTTGCGTTCAATTGCTTATTAAGTCACTTAGATTTTATTCATAAGTTTAAGCACAAGTCCTCTTTTGTTCTTTTGAGTTCAATCAAGTCCAGGTACAGTCTCGTGTTCACCCAAATTTTTGGCAGCCTCCTGGCGTCTCCCCTGTTTAGGGGAAAACTATGAGAAAACTGGGCCTTCCCACCATGCGCAATAAAGGCGTGTATGGTAGGTGTCTTGGACGAGGACACCGCGGCCGTGATATTTCTTCCCACCACGCGCAATAAAGGCGTGTATGGGGTTTTTGACGGTACTTGTTTTAAAAAGACAGTTTGCTTTTCCCTCGCTCGAGGGTACTTATGAGTGATCCCACCTCGTCGTAGGCGTCGCACCAGGGTCTCATCCCACCATGCGCAAAAAAGGCATGTATGGACGATTTTTCAGTCCACCACAAACATTGAAGTAGGATTTTTAGATTATTACCCGCCTTGTCGTAGGCGTCGCATCAGGGTCCCATCCCACCACGCGCAACAAAGGTGTGTATGGGCGGTTTTTTGATCCGCTGCAAACAATTAAAATGGGCTCTCGAGTTTAAGGTGATTACCAGCCCCGTCGTAGGCGCCGCACCTGGGTCCCATCCCACCACGCGCAATAAAGGCGTGTATGGGCGGTTTTTCAGTTCGCCGCTAAATCCGAGGGCGAGAATCTAAGTTTAGGAAATTCATACATTCGCGGGGTTAATGGTGTTGGCACGTGGATCGAGGCATATGAAGGATTTTAAAAAATTAATTAAAAAGATTTTAATTATAATTAAATTTAATTATAACTAATTATAACCATTATTATTTAATTATGATTAAAAATATTTAATATATAATTAATTTGACTAATTATATTTAATTACTAATAATTATTAATTAATTAATAAAGTAATCATTCATAATTAAACTAAATTAATTATGAATTATTATAATAATTATTAATTAATTATAATTAAAGTAATTAATATATAATTAATTAATTATATTTAACTATAATTAATATTATGATAATTAACTATAATTAAATTAAGTTAATTATAACTAATATTATTTTTAATTAATTTTATAATAATAATAATAATAATAATAATAATAATAAATAAAACTTCCCTCCCCCCTACTGTTCTCGGTTTAGGGGATTTTCGGGATTCGGCCGAAGAAGCGCACGAAAGGGATGAAGTTACCTTAAGAACAAGTGAGCTCTCGTTGTTTCTTCCGATCAAATTGTTGTGTCTCCCAATCCGACAGAAAGGGAGTGTCGTTGAAGGAGGAGATCGGGAAAGTGGGAGGCTTCGACTTGGCAAGGACTGGGTTTGAAGAGATGGAGAAGATGTCGGTTAGTTCTCTCTCTCTCTCTCTATTTATGGGATTTTGCTGAAGAGGCATGGGAAATAGAGAGTGGTAAAGAGATCGGAGGTGAGAAGCTTAGGCTCCGACTCTATTTAAATTGGACGGAGCTCGGGCTTCAGTGGATTTCTGATGGAGGGGATTGAGGCTGTCGCTACAGGATTTGGAGGAGATCTGGTTAAGGCTATGGGCGAAGACCGACGGTTTGGAGAGGGAGGAGCTCGAGAAAAGTCAAAGCTTTGCGGAGTGTGGAAATGTCGAAGTGTGAAGGCCTCCCTTTCGTTTTATAGATGCGGAGAAGGCGAGGATCGAGGTGTTGTCACAGGATTCGCGGGGAAGAGACTGGAGCAGCGCCAACATCATGATGTTCGACAGTATGAGGTGCGGGATTTCATCTTTATTTCTTCTGGATTTTATACAAAGGTCAACATCATGGTTGGAGTGTTTTCCCTCTTCTTATTATAGAGTTCTTAACCCCTTGTGCTCTGATCATGCTCCTCTCATTTTGGAGTATGGGATGCCTCAATTGTCTCATAATAGATTCTTATTTAAAAACTTATGGGTTGAGCAAGATAAATTATGGTCTTCCTTACTCTCGATTTTTTCTCTTTGGTATTTTGGAAACCCCATCTTGGAATTTTGCAGTAAACTTCACAGCCTTAAGATGCTTATTAAGGATAAAGATTGGTTAAACTCTAACTAACGTACTGCTTCCCTGACTGACCTTCAGGGTCAGCAACAAGCCTATCAATTGCTATTAGATAACAATCCCCTGGATGAGGCTCTTAATCTCAAACTCAAGGCTTTAAATTGCTGACTGCAACTCCTCTTAGGCCTCTTGGATTATTCAGCGTGCTAAAACCAATGGTTAACAAATGAAGATGATTATTTAAAAAATTTGTATGCCAGAATTCACACTAGGAAGAAATATGGTAGAACTTCTATTCTTTCTGCCATTGTAGATCCATCTTCTGGTCACTAAGAAGTAATCAATTCTATAATTCAACACTTCAAGTCTCTTTACAACTCTACTCCTCCAGCTATTACTGACATCTCTTCTATCCCTCTTGGTGACACAATCCCCTCTTAGATGATTTATGTCTCACTGCTCTTGTTTTACTTGCCCAAAAAGGTGAAAGCCATCACAATGGTTTTAATCACAAAAAACCAGCCACTCCTCTATTGTTGACTTTAGACCATTTCATTATGCAATGCATTCTACGAGGTGATTGCAAAAATTTTAGCTTATAGAATGAAGCTCATCATGCCACACATCATTAATCAAAATAAATCTGGTTTCATTCACCAAAGGATTTATACTGATAATGTGTTACTGGCCTCTAAATTGCTTGGTGAGTCTAATAGAAATTCCATTGGGAAGTTATTATATGCTAAGTTTGATATCCAAAAGCTTTTGACTCAGTTTCTTGTGGCTTCATTCTGGCATGGATGTCTCAAAAGGGGTTTCCATCTAATTTCATATCTTGGGTTAAAGTTTGTATTTTAGATGTGCATTTCTCAATATGTATTGATGGGGGCCTATAAGGGTATTTCAGCTCTTCCTCAGGTCTGAGGCAGGGATGCCCCTATCTTTTTTGTATTTTTATGATGCATTCTAATGGCTAATTGATTACTATGCTAACCCTAACCCCTTCGAAGACTTCTGTATTGTAAGGTTTAAATTTCTCTACTCCCATATGATGATGGTTTATTGGTTTTTGGGAAAGCTTTTCCTCAAAACTATACATCTCTTAGCTCTATACTTCACTCTTTTGCTTGTTGTTCTGGTCTGCACATCAACCATCAAAAAAGCTTCTTAATCCTCTATCCTAGTACTCCCTCCCTTGTTGTTATATGTGATATTCTCCATGATATTCTCCATATCTATAAACATAGCTCCAACATGATCTATCTGGGCCTCCCTTTTTCCCTCAAGAGATTTAGGTTCTTTGATTTTTAACCCCTCATTAATATTATCGCTAACAAACTTGTTGTTTTCCAAGTAGAGTTTAGTTTCTCAAACCAATATTAAATAATGCTAATATTTCAACAAACAATGATAAAATAAGCATAAGAAATATAGTTTTGCACAATCACATTCTAATTGCTTAAATAAAGAATCACATCCCACATAATTCTACACTTACAACATTGTTAAAGTATCAATAGTTCTTATATATCAAAAAACCTATAAATAGACAATCTAAGTGGAATATGCATCTTCACTGCCATGCTTTGCCGATGAAGGCGCATGCTAATTTCAACTAAACTGCTTTCTCAATCTTTGGAGTTCATCAAGTATCTGAATGTTAATGTTTGTTTGTGATTTTTGGGCATATAATTTAGCTCCGATGTTAAATTAGCCAACTGTTGGCTATATAAACTCTCATGATTGCTTGCATAGTAGCTAGAGGTAGAAGATGACTATACCTCAAATGCGTAGGCCTGTGAGCCTAATCTATAAATTCATCAAAGTTTTTTGGTTCTGCGACTAAGGTACGATGCATACGGTCAAAGTATTTCTAGGCTTTTTCTTCTAACGGATGTGTTAGAACATCTGCTTGGGCTCTTTCAACTAAAGCTAACAAAAGAAACTCTTTCTTCTTCTGGTCAGGTAGTCAGGTACGGGTAGGTGGTTCAGGCCATGGACTCATGGTAGGCTAGTTTTTTTAGTGGATAAATTCTTTGCTACGCACCTTGCTTTTTGGGCAGGTTGCTTTGATAAGAGTCATATTCTATTAGGTCGCACTCTGAAATTACTAAGAGAGTCAAGCGATTTTGGAGATACATACATTGTCTTTTGTTCAATCGGTTACTCTGTAGATCATATAGTTTTTCTTTCTATTCTTGGTCGCCGAAGAGAATATCCAAACTTCCAGTTCAAGTAAAGGTATCGCAGAGAGAAAGTGAATTGTGTTTCTTATGCCATCTCATATATGCAGTAGAGCTCATAGGTGCATATAAATATTACAATATGAAAATAATAGGTAAGTAGAAAAATCGACTGACTGACATATCCTTCTGACTTTTTTTCCCTTGAATTTGGTTTAAACCTTGACACATTATAATGATATCATGCAACCTCTGACAATTTTTTTCTCATAGTACAACATTCATCTGTTAACACATAATCTATTTTTATAGCCTATTAAACCAAGTTTGGAAACCAATTTTTTAGTATGGTGTAAGTTGTTTGGAATTATATTATCTGTCAGGTTGATCTCCTTAAGTAGGCAAATGAATTGATTAAAATATTCTCTAGGTATATTATATTTTATCTTTATGATTAACATCTTCATAGAAATAGAGAACTCTGAATGAGTAGTGCACCTATTTCAAAGTGATTATTGAGCAGGATACAACAAATCATAGAAGTTTTGTGCCTGCTTATTCAAGGATTCCTCTGTATATTGTTGAAAGTGTGGCCCAGTTACATCATAAACCAAATCCTCAAACGTCATAACTCTGTCTTGCTTAATTATGTTGGAACTTATAGACGGCCGCATTGAGAGTCAAAATGTGACTCATACTCACCATGTGAAGTCCAATACCAATAATTTGACATGAATCCTCTGCAATATAGATCAATAGCAGGGGTGTCAATTTCAGGTCACGGGTCGGGTTCTGGTTAAACCCTAAACTGACCTGGCACTGTTTGGGTCAACCCGAACCCAACCCGTTTTCGAAAATGGGTCAGTTTTTCGGACCCGAACGCAACCCGCTTTGGGTCTGAGTCAACCCGACACGATCCGAATCACCCATTTCCAACAAAAAAATTACTAGTTTTTTTTTTGTCCAAAAATAGGTTAATCTCCGCTTTTCGGGTAAAAAATGGGTCAATCTCTGGTTGTTGGGTCAAAATCGAATTTTCGGGTCAAAACGAGTCAATTTTAACCCGAAAATTTTGGGTTCGGGTTGACCATAACCCGAAATTTTTGGGTCGGGTTCGAGTCGGGTTTTTGGGTTGTGTCAAATATTGACACCCCTAATCAATAGTAATGTCATCTAGTGTGAGGTATGTTTGATTTTTGTGTTTGAACATGAACAATGAATGCTTCCCTCTGTTATAAGAAAGGTAATTGACAACCTACCTGAATGAAATAATTCACTATATTTAGAAATTCATTTTTTAATGTTCTTGAGTCAAGGAAACAATCAGTTATACATACAACTTCTATAGTTTTTGAATATTCAAAACATACTTGGGCTATAAATTCCTACAACCAAATAATAAGATTTATATCAATTTAAAAAAAGAAATTAAATAATGTTCAATAGATAAAAATGGCTTGACTGCGTAGCTCATTTTGGTTTGTTGGTTAGGAGCTTTTGCTACCAACCAAAATGTCTTGGGTTGAGTTTTATGTAAGTGATATGTGTGTGAATTTTTCTTAATTGATCTAATACATCTAAAAAAAATTGACTTGACTGTTTTGGAGCGCCATGGTGGTAATTGGATTGAATGAATTAATTATATCAAATCTAATACATATAATTTCCGAACTGAGTCATCAGAAGGTCGTCATTTTATGTGACCAAACCATCTAAGGTGCCTCCCTCTAGTCTTATCTTCCACCATACTTCAACCTTTTCACTTATATGCTCATTTTAGTATCATGTCTCTAAGAGTAAATTCACTCATCCACCGAAGCATCCTCATCTCTGCAACATAACAACAAAAACATCAAGCCTTCATCCCACTATGTGGGGTCTGCTACATGAAGCCTTTTTCTTTATTGTGCCCTGTTAAAAGTTAAATTATCATTTTTTTAATTTAAATTATCATTTAAATCTAATAAAGAAAGGTCATTTCTAATATTTTCTAACCAAGTCTTTTAGGTATACCTCTACATTTCTTAACATAGGTCAAATCTAATAACTTTATTTTCATAATCGGGTCATCGGAAGGCCCACTATTTTATGTGACCAATCCATATAAGGCGACTCAATCTAATATTATCTCCCATTGGAGCTACTCCAACTTGTTCACATATATGCTCATATCATATTATGTCTCTGAGAGTAAAGTCACTCATCCACTTGAGCATCCTCATCTCTGCAATACTTAACTTAATATTATGCTTCTCTTTTAATGGCCAACATTCTACAACATAAAGCATTGCAGGTCTAACCACCATCTTATAGAGTTTTCCCTTATGTTTGAGAGGGGCTTTTCTATCACACAACAAGCCCAATGCATTCCTCCACTTCAACGATCTAACTTGAATTATACTAATAATATCCTCATCTATTTCACAATCACTCTAAACAATAAACCTAAGATATCTAATACGTGTACTCTTATTAACGACTTGATCTCCCAAAGTCACAATCCCCTAACTAGATCTATTACTACTAAAATTACACTCCATATATTTGGTTTAGATGTACTCAAATAAAAACCTTTAGAATCTAAGGTTGACCTCCATAATTTAAGTTTACCTTCAACTCCCTCTATAGTCTTATTAACAAGAAGAATATCATCAACAAAAAGCATACAAATATTATGCTTCTCTTTTAATGATCAACATTCTATACCATAATAAAGCATTGCAGATTTCACCACTATCTTTTAGAATTTTTCATTTAGTTTGAGAGGAACTTTTTTATTACACAATATGCCCAATGCATTCCTCCACTACAACCATCCACATGAATTCTACTAATAATATCTCTATCTATCACATCATCATTATGAACAATAGACTCATGATATTTAAGAAAGAAATATGGATACCTTCTCAACGAGCAAGCTCCGATCGGATCCGACATGAAGGAATGTCATGGAAGGAGTCGAGTAAGGTCACGGTCAGAGATGAGACGACGGCGAGGAAGTGTCGAAGGAACGACAAAGAAGAAATGTAAGGAACTTCGGATGCGACTGAAAGTAACGTAGTCGAAGGAGGCGAAAGGAAGTAACGTTGTAGAAAGGAGGTGAGCAACTCGCGGTGAGAGGGGAGACTGCGGCTGCGAAGACTAATAACGATGAGGAAGTCTTACATTGGATGCCACATGATGTAACGTCATCGAAGGAGGCGATGTAAAGGGAATGACGTCGAAGGAGCCGACAAATGTCGCAGACGCGGTCCAAAATAGAACGAGTGAATGAAAGAAATGGCTAGTTGGCATGTTTAAATAGGGTTGTTTACATCAGATTTACGGCGGATTTGTGACGAATTTGCGGCGATAAATTCGCCACACTTGCGGTGGATTTTCAGCTGCAAATCAGTAGCAAATTCATCAAAATAATACAACGACAATTTCCATCACAATTTCAGAGAAAAAAAATTCCGTCGCAAAATTCGCTTCAAATTGTTGACTTTCCTGTAGTGCAAGTTTGTTTGTCACAAGCACTATGTAAGGAGATATTCTTCCAATACTTGGATGGCTATGTTGGGGGGTCTTAAAACTGTGGAGGCTTTATGTTCGAGACACATCCAAGTTAGCTCTCTCTGCTCTCTTTTCAATTTGTCCCATGAAATTATTTCACATCTATTCTTTGAATGTGATAACTCATTTGTTCTTTTAATTAAAATCATCTCTAATCTTCATGGTTTCCTGTTAAGGCCAAATATCATAAAGATTTTTTATTATTTTCATGATCTTAATCTCTCTTCTAGAGATTGCAAGGATTTCAAATATTTATTGATTTACTACACTATTTTATCATGTTTGGAGGGAAAAGACAATAGAAGATTTGTATTTAAATTTTTTAGTCGAGCTGAGCTCATTTTTGACAGCTCCTCATCGAGCTTCTCTTTTTTCTCCTCCCTCCGTCATTTAATTTTCTACACTTTTAATTTTATTTTTATATAATGGAATGGGCTTTGCCCCCAATAAAAAAAAAAAAAAAAAAAAACTTTGCATGATAGCGATATATGACGACAAAGGGGAAAAAGCCTTGGGCCCTCAACACATGAACTCTCCAGAAGCCGCTAGGGCCCAATGGCACATTCCCAAACAAAAAAAAAAAAAAAAGCATAGTTTCTACTCTTAATATAATACCTAAACCAATATGAACCAGTCATATTATTGTTGTCTTTGCATGGGGCAAGCTCTGCTTAGACAAGATTGGAAACAGTTTGTTTGGTTCGTCCGTACTATGATAATGACATTCTTGTTTTAAATGTTTTTTTTAGGCATATTAGAGTATTCAAATATGGGATCAACGGGAGGAAAGATTATTCTCTGCAGATACCA
The DNA here is from genome assembly GCA_022539455.1 of Dendrobium nobile. NCBI lineage: Eukaryota > Viridiplantae > Streptophyta > Magnoliopsida > Asparagales > Orchidaceae > Dendrobium > Dendrobium nobile. The sequence goes on from CM039723.1 coordinate 17,328,276, forward strand.
GACGGTACAGATATCAATTAGAATGCATCACATCATCTTGGTATAAGACGGTACCAAACAAAAAAATGATGTGACGTATTCTGATTGATCTCCGGATGTTGCCCGGTGTCTGCTTAGAATAATTTTTCCAACGAGAGACATTTCTATCCTCAATCAACTTAAAATTATTACATTTAATTTGATATGAGAGCAATTAAATTTTTTAATTATATTACTTAAAAATAATTTAATAATTTTTATATTCATGTTCATGATTAAGATATTTAAGCTACTTTTTTATTTAAATGTTGAATATTTGTTCTTGATACATCATGCAAAAATTATCTTGATCGGACACGAATCTCGAGGCAAAAGGCTAGTTGGAAACTTCAAAATTTAATTTCGGGAGCATCCGAACTACGATTTCAACAAGCTTACAGCCAAACTGAGCGTCTCGGAAATACGAACCCAACGACACCAAGATCAACCAAATTCGAGCCCAAATGAGTCCGAATCAAGGGCTCAAAGTGCTGTCGGAAGGTTCAAACAGCAATTTGAGTTACCAAACGGTCTCCGATTTTGACGAGCTTATACTCAAATCGAACGGCTCGACGAGACGAATCCAACGAGCCCAAGATCGCTGAATTCCGACATCATTAAGGCTTCCAAATGTCAAACGAACGGTGCACGATCTAAGGGTTCACTATCGGCCGTCCATTCGAACCACTCCCTATTCGCCCTTGATCTCACACCTATTTACGGGTCATGCCACTCCAGAAAATCTATAAATAGAGCTCTCATTCTTCACAAGAGAGGATCCAAGCAAGAGAGAGAAGAAGAGAAGAGAAGGGAGAAGAGAAGGAAGGAGCTCCTCCTCGACAGCCGCCGGACCACCGCTGGACCATCGTTAGCACCTCGCGGGACCACCGCCGGACCACCGCAGGACCCTCGCCGGACCACCGCAGAAACCTCGCCGGACCACCACCTTAAGGCCCGACGTTCAGCCCCTACGTCCTGCCGAAGACCCGACGTTATGTTCAAGGCCTAACACTCGGTCCCTACGTACTGTCGAAGACCCGACGTTCAGTCCTTACATCCTGCCAAAGACCCGACGTCTCACTTAAGTACCTGATTGTAATCTGATCATTCTTAGAGGTGATTTAGCTCTTTGTAACCAACTCAAAATCTAGTGGAATCATTTTCAACTGGGTTAGGCCTCGTGGTTTTTCCCTTTTAAGGGTTTTCCATGTAAAAAATCTTGTGTTCTCTGTGTGTGCTAGTTATACGTACAATGCTAAGACGCAAAATTAAATCTCTATCGCCGTGTATTTTCTAGCCCGCAATCGTTCTTATAAGATTTTAAAATTTTAAAAACTATTAGATTTATTTTAAAATAAATCTAATATTGATGGAATTTAAATTAATAAATTTTATTGCAAAAGTTTTCACTATTATATACTTTATTAATAATAACTAAAATAATTAATAGTTTAGAAAGTGAAATCTGTTCCTATGTAAAAAAAGAAAGCGGCGACACGTGGGAAACGGCTAGTTGGTCTGGGTAGAGCGTCCTCACCTACACGCTGACCAGTTGTACGAAACGCGGCACCCCACCTATTGCACCGACCACAAGACCCGCACAATAAAAACATGGAGCTAGTCAACTACGGGGAAAAAATCAATTCAGGATAATTTAATTAAATTATTGATAAGGAGAAATTTTAATATTATTAAACTTTTTAAGATTAATAGGGAATTTTAATATGAGGATAAATTTTGCTTTTCAAGAGAATGTGCAATAGGAAATAATGAATTTAAATTTAATTTGATGGAGTCCTAAACTAAAGATGAATAGATTGGATGTCAATTTATATATAAAAAAAAAATTGTTTAAACTTAAATTAGTTTAAGTAGAAGACTAATAAAAATTTTTTAAAGGAGCAAATACCGAAAAAAGAAGATCATATTCATAAATCAGAACTTAATTATTCGGTTCACTTGATAAATCGGAACTTAATTTAGCATTGTTTCAATAGAAATTGGTATTCTATTCACGAGTTTTAATAAAAAAAATTCCTTAGATGACCTAAGTTAATAAAAAATCTTAGTTGGGGTTGGTGTAAATGATGTTAAGTTTGATTCTATATCTATAGGAATTGTATCATCTTTGAAAATTTCTGACTCCAAATCTTCTAAATGTAATTTTGGAGTTGGTTCATTATCAAGGATCCAAAAGTCAATAAGTTCAATACTTGTATAGTCTAAATAAGAAAATTTATTAATGTCCTACTTCTTGTATCTGTCCAACCATCAGCCATCAATGTACAACCAATTTCTTTTCAAATTTGAGCAGGAAAGCAGAGGAACATGCCACAAAATATATATATAGTCCTCACAATGGTCGCATCTGCATGATCAGAAGACGCATAACAAAAAATTTTGTTTTAAACTTAAATTAAATTAAGGAGCAGACTAATGGAAAAAATTAAAAAGGAGCAAATACGTAAAACAGAAGATCATATTCATAAATCAAAACTTAATTATTCGGTTCATTTGAGAAACCTTAATTTCACTTTCTTTTTTCAATAGAAACTGGTATTTTATTCACGGGTTTTAATAAATTAAAAAAAAAAACTTCTTCCTTAGAAAATAGTAAATCACTTTTACGTTTTCTAAAATATATAAAATTTTAAATCAAGCTTTTTCACAGTTTTATCTTATTTATTTAATTTTTAATTAAAAATAGAAAGCCTACGAAGTAAAAAATTTATAAAAACAAAATGTTAATTTATTTAGAAATCACCGTTTTAACTTATTTATCAGTTGATAAAAACTCTATTTTTTAATTAATAAAAAAATCTATTTAATTTATTTTTAATAAATATCTTGATTAATAAAAACTCTAATTAATTTATTTTTAATTAAAACTTTAATAAATAAGTAACTTTAAATTTATCTAGAGTTACTAATAAGTTTTAATTTAACAAATAAGTAAAAAGTGATCTAAAATTTTAAAAAACTTAATTCACTTTTACGTTTTTTTTAAGAAAAAGCTATTTTATTTTATTTTTATTAAAGCTAGTGAATAGAGTACCGATTTCAATAGAAAATAACATTACAAATTTTAAAAATAACTGACATTAAGTTAAACAAGAAACCGGATAATGAAGTCTTAGTTTCTATTGAAATCAGATACTTAAGTTTCATATTTGCTAATTTAAGTTTAAAACAAGCTCCTTTTATAAAGCAAAATATATGCTAAACTTTCAAATAGTATTTACATACCCAAAATTTTATTTGTACAGCTTCTATTATGTTTTCTATATACACCCAAAATGTATGTACAGAAAAAGTGAGTCAACCGTCGTGTCTGCTGCCCCACAGCCTCCATTTTTCGTGCAGCACCACTACTAATGAGCTAAAGCTCAATGAAATATACAAACATAATAGGAGGAATAAGAAACATGTTTGCAGTCAATTAAAAATAGTATAAGGTTTTCTATAAAATCATAAGTTGTACAAGGCATTAATGTATATTAGTTTTTCACTTTTTCTATTCTACTTATTATTCAATACTATGAAAGTCATATGATAACTATAGGCTCTTGTACACTTACAGCTTTCTAATTCAAAATTGAGTCTGAATTATCAACTTTTAAAAGTGAGAGCTGCTCTCTCCTTCAAGGTTGGGCCTGTTTTTCTAAATTTTAAAAGTGGAAGAAAGTATGATATACCTTCTGTACGGCTTCCCTAAGACTTATCTCATCAAGTCTTTCACCTTTACTTGTGCGAGCATATCCTTCATTAAAGATTTATTTCATTTACATTTACTTTTCGTAAATGTACATATATTCATACCATACATCTATAATTTCTTTTTAAAGTATCACATTTCACCTGTAATATACAACGTGCTAAATATAAAATGATTGCTAATACACTTACATTAAGTATACAAAAATGCTCCCATTTCCTACATTACAGGTTGGGTATCTCACCTCGTTAAGAATTTGTTCTTCTAGATTCTATCTTCTTTTCCTTCTTAAACTACCTCCACCAAACTTCTCTGTATTCAACCCAGTTCCTTCCCTTTCCTATTTTTTTCTCTTCCTCCCTTTCTTTCCCTCCTAAATTCAGCAAACTAATTTTAATAAACCTTTATTTTAGTAAATAGTATCAACAATAATTACCAAATTCCAATAAACATTAATACCCTTATTGGATTTCATCTTTTATACCCCCTTTTCCTTACTGATTTTAGTAATAATAGTGTATTTCTGCTTTCTACAAATTGAATTCAACATTAATTTCGATTCAGCCATCCATCATTGAAATCCAATAATTATAGATGACAAAACATGATTTCAACAAAAACACATCTCTTACGTTGCTATTTTCTCTTATAATATCTTGCTAACCTTTCCCATACAAACAAGCAATAACCCACAACATTTCCCCCCAACTCTTCCTTATGGATAGCTTATCCCTACCTATCCCTGAGTGGAAGTGGGAAGACATTGCAATGAATTTTGTTATGATATTTCTCAAATCCAGACAGAGACATGATAATATTTCGATTATATCGATAGACTGATAAAATCAGCTCACTTTTTTTCTATCAAGTAATCTAATTCAGAAGATAAATTGACACATCTATATGTGAAAGAGATTATTAGATTGCATGGCATCCCAAAAGTTATTATTTCAGATAGAGATGATAGATTTAATTTTAGGCTGTGGAAAAATATTCATGAAATCTTGGGCACAAATCTACACTTCAGTACAGCTTTTCATTCTCAGACCAATGTCAATTTAAAAGAATAATGCAGATTCTAAAAGATCTATTAAGATTATATGTTTTGGAGGTAGCTGGGAAGATCATATACCATTGATAGAATTTGCTTATAATAATATATTCCAACCAAGTATACAAATGAAATCATATAAAGCACTTTATTGTAGAAAATGTGGAACTTTCTTAACTTGGATTGAAGTTGGTGAAAGACAACTAATGCGCCTAGAGCTCTTCCTCACTGCTAGCTTCAGAGAGGATCTAGTAGGGAGAGCACATCCTCATGGCCAGCTTCAGATCAAGAGAATGTCATGTAAGGAAGAATGGAATGGGATGTAAAGGCTTATCTTAATAGTATAACATTATTACTACTCCACTACAGCATTTCCACTACACCATTCCCCCACTTCTAGCCGTAGGATTCCACTCCACTTAATCAACCCCTTGCATGCCAATTTAAGTGGCAAAAAAGATTTTACTACAATAATGAATTTCATTTAATGTTATGCATGCTACAATAAAATGATTTAATTAAACTTAAGGAATATCAATTAAATAAACTGATGTATATATCAAAATTCTATCACTTATATCAAAATGCTCTAAATTTAAAATAAAACTTTATGATTTATTTTTTTGGATGAAAATGGAGATATGATAATATAGAAAATATGGTGAAGGGATTTTCCAACTACTATTATGATTGAGACGTAGGCATGAATGTCTTAAGGTTATAGAAAGGGTTGTATGCAGATTAAAATTTCTTCTCACAGATGACCCCAATTTGGTATGTATTAAAATTTTCATGATGATATAGAAAAAATATTTAACGTCTTAGCTTTATACAAAGATTTAACACACATGAATACAAAGAGACATTAAAATTTTGATGTAAAAAAATCATAAAAAAGAACTCTAAGGCCTAATTCATAGTTGAAATAATTTTGCTAGTGCATATCATAGATTATAAATGATGACCTTCCTTGTAATTTTGAAGACATTATTACAATATAGTAGTGATAAACTATAGATAATGAATTTCATGGTCGAAGTTGAAAGAGCCTTGAGGAATTAAAGTTATCTTCAAGAGATTCTTTGTGGTATGTTCAATCATTCACCTTTGAGGAAAGAAGACTATACACACAAAAAATCCAATATAAATAATAGTTTTAACGTCAGGAGTCAGAGTTGCTGTCAATGTTATACATCAGCCTTATTGGCCATAGAGTGTGTCACTCAAATAATTCCTATCTTAAATTGTTACCTCAACTCCATTGCAACATCACACCTCACTTAGATAAATTTATCTTAACAATTTCAAACCATATTGAGGAGAATAATAATTGATCAATTTTAATGGACAGCCTCTACCCATATTTAACATGTGGCAAAGTCTCGTTCCTACTTCTTACCATAAACTCTATCTACCCCATCTACATGTCCCCAATCAATTATATAACCTTTAATCAATTAACAAAATTTTATTTGATAATGTTTGTTCTATCTTCTTTCTTATACATGGATAAAAAATAAAATATCTAAAGACTAACCCAATAATTTAGGAAGGATCATTTCATAAATGTTTTTTACATATTTGTACCTTATATAAGTCTCAATTTTAGCCTAATAATATTGCTCCACTCTCTAAAATGTTTGACATTAACACTTAACATCATCATTTTGTCCATCATGGCTCTCCCATTGTCTGCACTTTCGCAAATAAATAAATCCCTATTTGTGTCATTCTAAACACTTCGCACAATGTACTCATGTCATTTAACTAAAAGTTATTATCTTTCTTTTAATGTATCCACAAATCATAGTTCAATTCCTCTATAACTCATTTGATTATATCCATATCTATCTATACTCAAGTATCCTTATACTATATTTCTTTCATTTATGACTTTCTTTATTTTTATAAGGTTTTTCCAATAAAAATGAAATTCAAAATTATCTCCAAATCCTTTTTTATTCCCAGTTCAATTGCATTATTGAACTACAATTCAATACTCAAATCAAGCTCCTCCACTCAAATGGAGGCAATAAAAACACTAACATAAATCTCCAAACATGTACTTATTCAATGGGGCATTAATCATCAATTTTGTTATATGTATGCTCCAGAATAAAGTAGAATGGTACAATGTGAAAAAATCACCACATTGTTGATATGATCCACACTCTCATGCATGATTTTTATATTCCTCGTCATCTATGAGTGGAAACTCCACTCATAGCAATCTATATTATTAAGAGATTACCCTGATAAATTATAAAATAAAATTCTCCCCAAATGAATTACCTCTGCAAATCACCAACTAATTCACATCTAAAATCTTTGGTTGTTAATATTTTTATGACTGCAATTAGCAAATAAGTTTACTTCCAAGTTTACTAGTTGCATCTTTCTTTGATGCGCTTCATCTTACAAATATCTCAATGCCATTACCAAGAAATTTTTCATATCATGTCATATTTTGTCCAATGGAAATGTTTTTTCCTTATAGTTCCTCTTACATGCCCCCTTAAACTTTCTCCACCATAACTTCAATTCTTTTCCACCACTCACACTTGTCCCACTACCTATATGTTAAACATCCTACTTGCATGACAATCACTATTGTACATTAATGTTAAACCATAAAATCTCTTATTTTCGCACTCACTTTATTTTACCTTTATCACCACAACATCTCCTGCTCATAACATGGAAATAATTTCTTCACAACATCTCATCATATTTGATAACTCATAGCTCCCAACTCATATTCAACCCCCTCTCTCAAAATCGCTAGCCAACTTATGCGAACAAGGTCCAAAATTGACCACCTTGAACCTAAGAACATTCAAAGCTTACAACACATTACTTTATCACACCTATTATTCCTTTATAGCCAAGCATAAGCACTAGAAAAAAATCCATGTCCCAATAATTCAATTCTCTTCAAACTCAAAACACATGGAACTCATTGGACCATCTCCAAATCAATATATTATGGAAGGAAATGGATCTATAAAATAAATTAAATTAACAATATAGAATTGATATTTATGAGACCTTGCTTATTGTTCGAGGATAGCAACAAAACATGGCATTGATATGATACCATCAGTACATTCACCAAAAGGCATACCAATCAATTGCTTATTAAAATAGCTCTTAAACACATATGGCCAATCATGCAACTAAATGTTTCCAATACTTTCTTATTTGACAATCTAAATGAAACAGTGTACATAGGTCAACCTCCCAACTTTTAAGATCCTCAATAACCTCAACAAGTTTTTCTCTTACAAAAAGCAACATATGGTCTAAAGGAAGCTCTTAGATAATGATTAATTATATTTTCTACTCACCAACAAGATCTTGATTTTTAACTCAACTTTTTGTAATCTATCTCTTCTCCTATTCAACAATAACAATACCACTATATAAATTCTCATTTATGTGGATGATATTATTACTAATAATAATTCCATAAATATTTTGGATTTATTACAAAATCTTAATAGAAAATTTTAGCTGAACAACCAAGAATTCATTTCGTATTTCATTGTAATATAGGCTACAAGCACCTCTTAATTCTTCATCTTTGTCAAACTAAGTATGCTTGAAATTTCCTTGAAAGGGATGTAATGAGAAATGGTCAACCTTAATCAATTGCTACCTTAGTCAAATTCTCTCTTACTAGACTTTGACACTGCATTTCCCAACCCTGAGCTCTGTAGCCACTTAAATCATTATAATATTTAACAAGCACAATATCATACCTCTAATTTGCAAAAAAAAACTTAATATCCAAACACATGCATAACCCTCTAAATCACCAATCTCCACTACTCAAATATACACTTTGACACAGCTAAGGAAAAATTCACCATGACTTACCCATTTTTTGAGCAAATCTATAGCTTTATGGTTAATTAGAAAATGACTAAGTGGGAGATCCCACTGATAGGAAATCAATAATAATGCACTATATTTTTCATGGCAAAACAAATATCTTTTGGCATGTCAAGAAATATATCACAATAAAGAGATCACCGACTAAAGCAGAATATAAATAGAAGCAGCTAACTATCTTATTTGATTTCATGGTTACTTCAAGATTAATGTCTCCTTTTGCTCTCCCACGCCTCCTAACTATGATATCATATACACCATGGATAACCGGAGAAATTATGTGTCTCATGCTTGCACAAAATACATAATGATAGAATATCACTTCAGTAGTGATTCTATAAAATCTCAAGATGTTATCGTACATCATGTAGCCTTTTAGGATCAATTAGCAAACATATTTATTTCACTTTATCAAATGTTCTACTTTCTTAAAAGACAAATTAAAGCTCATTATGGGATCATCATAATGCGAAGAGGTGATAATATATAATAACATTTTGAAAAAAAAAAAATGACAAATGTAAATATTGCGGTCACTACCCATGATTAAGTAATATCATCCATAAATTTAAAATCATCAAATGAATCACAACGTTAAGTTACTACCGCGTTCACCTGGGCTTTGGTCGTCGGCTACCCTATTATCAATAATTATCTAAATAGATGCATCATGAGTGATAAAAGGTTGATTCTTTACATAACAAATATAGTTCAGAATTGTGCATTAAGATACATAAAATTCAATTTTTTTAAATAACAACTTATTAATTTTAATAATTAATAAAATTTCTCATTAAAAATTGTATGATCTCATAGAATAAAAATTCCAGCTGAGCTATTATTTTGTGTGGACACTGGACAGTTCTCCTGTCTAGCTACGCGCTCGGTATCGAGCGCGGTATATTTTTGACATGACATGACGTATTTTTATTGATCTCCAAATGCTCCGGACTCAGCACAGAATAAAAATTCCAGCATAGAGGGATGTGTTTTGAGCAAAGATTTTGCTTTGAAAAAGAATACCTTTAAAAGAAAATTATAAATATAAATAAAATCACCAATAAAAAATAGAATAAAACGTTACTCAAATAATTTCAAAGACAAAAAAGTTGACAGGTTGCAAACGAAGCCACGGCACTAAAATTCTCGCGCAACTGCCACCATTTAAATCGAAAGCCCCACGCAAGATCATTGGACCCCCACCAATACATTCATTACATTTCTTCTTCATCGAGAACCTCCTACCTCTGTATTCAGGAACCTACCACAAACATCAATGCCGGATCCCGGCGAAGCCCCGCCACACTCTTCCCCTTCTACTGCGAAAATTCTCTTCAAGAGCTACGAACTCGGCCGCCTCCTCGGTGTAGGTGCCTTCGCCAAAGTATACTACGCTCGCCACACTCGCTCCGGCCACGGCGTCGCCATCAAAATCATAAGCAAGTCCAAATCCCTCCGATGCGGCCTCTCCGTTAACATCCATCGCGAGATCTCCGCCATGCGTCGCCTCCACCATCCTCACATCATCCGTCTACTCGAAGTCCTGGCCTCGCGCTCCACCATCTACTTTGTCATGGAGTACGCAAAAGGCGGTGAACTCTTCGCCCGCCTCTCATCCCGAGGCCGCCTCCCAGAACACCAAACCCGCCGCCTCTTCCACCAGCTCATATCCGCCGTCGCCTTTTGCCACTCCCGCGGCATCTTCCACCGAGATCTCAAGCCCGAAAACCTCCTCCTCGATGAATCAAATAACCTGAAGCTCTCTGATTTCGGACTCTCTGCTGTTAAATTCGATGGAGAGGCACTTCTCCAGACGCTCTGTGGTACGCCAGCATACGTTGCACCGGAGATCCTGTTGAAGAAAGGCTACGATGGCGCTAAGGTAGACATCTGGTCTTGCGGTGTTATTCTCTTTGTGATGAATGCGGGGTTTCTTCCATTTAATGATCCGAATCTGATGGCGATGTATCGGAAGATTTGCCGAGGGGAATTCCGATGCCCTAAATGGACTTCGGCTGAGCTGAAGCGGCTGATTTCGCGGCTGTTGGATACGAATCCGGCGACGCGGATTACGATTGAGGGAATTTTGGATGATCCGTGGTTTAGGATGGGGATGGATGAGGAGAATATGAGGAGATTGATGAGATTTCGAGAGGATATTGAGGATCGGATCTTGAAGATTGAAAGCGAGGATGATGAGAGGGATTTGAATGCGTTTGATATAGTCTCAATGTCGGGGGGATTTGATCTGTCGGGGTTCTTCAATCCCACGGCGGCGGCGAGGGAGATGTTCGTGGTTGGGGGAAGGGTGGAGGAGATATTGGAGAGGGTGGAGGTGGTGGGGAGGGGAGAGGGTTTGGGAGTTCGCCGACGGAGAAGAGGTGGGAAGGGGAGGGGCGGGGCTGCCGTAGAGGGCAGGATGGGGAGCCTTGTGGCGTGGGTGGAGGTTTTCCGATTGTCGCCAGAGATGGTGGTGGTGTTGGTGGAGAGGGGGAGTGGGGAGGAGGCTGAGAGGTTAAGCGGCGAGTTCTGGAAGGAGAGTTTGGTGACGAGAGCGAAGAGAAATGGCGACGAGCTGCCGCAACCGCCGGCGGTGGAAGCGGTCGGCGAAGCCTCAGCTAGTGGCGAGTCGACGAGCGGTTCATGATTACTTTCACCGCCACGCCGGTTTCGAGTGCATACGTAACGTCGGCCGCCGAGATGATAAAGGTTGCGCCGGGTTTTGAGCAGGCGGTACGGTTCGGTGGGGTGGGAGATGAACCGTAGCCAGCTGCTGGAGCCTTCCTAGCTCGACCGGGCTTCACTGCTTGATCCGCCTGACCGGCGATAGAATTCATTTGGATTAGGGAAGATGGTGCTGTAAATATTTGCATAAATTTCCGAAAATTTTGTGTATCGATAAATTGTAACTTCAGTTTGTAATTACAATACTTATGCTTTAATTTAGTAGTTTAGATCTACTGTATAGAGAGAACAAAAGATTCAATAAGAATAAGAATATAAATATAAGTTTACTATTATTTTTTTTTGTTTCTCTTAGCTTAGAGCTCATAAAAAAGGGAGAGAAATTACAATAAGATTTTCAAGTTTATGACTCAATTAAAATTCAGAGTATAGTAATGTGAAGACCTAATTATGGCCTCTTTGTAGGAAAAGGCAAAATTAGAAGGTGCTTAGAGTGCAAAACGTATATGTTAGGTAGCTTTATAATGGGAGATATGCATCATGGTCTTGGTGAATAAAAAGATTGGTTGGTGATAGTGTGGATTATTTGTAATAGGTCATATTTTGACTCAGTTAAATAATATTTCAAAAAATTCATTATATGTTTAATTTGTAAATCATTTCCACCATAATATTGATATTATTGTGCTTTTATTATAATATTTTCTTTAATTTTATGAGTAATGTACATATATATATATATATATATATATATATATATATATATATATATATATATATATATATATATATATATATAAAAGAAGCTTCTTATTTAACTAGAATTCCTTAAGAAATTAGTACATGTTAGTACAAGTAGATTTTTTGGGACTGTTGGGTGTCCGTTTTATAAATCGATTTTACCAAAGTCTTTTAGACATATTGGATTATTTTATAAATATTTTTTCTATAATTTTTAGATCTTCAAATTTAAAAATATAAAAGGATTTATATGAATTTTATATTTGAAACTAAATAATTAGCATAATTACCAATGTGTCCTTAAAATGTTTTATTAAAAAAAATATTTTTTCGCTTAATAACTTAACAAACTTTAAATAAGTTTATTTTCTTCCTCCATTCATTTTTAACATAGAGCATAGGGGAGAAAATGAGAAGAAAAGAGAGGAAAGAGGAGAGAGGAGAGAAACTTTGAGTTTAGGGGCTTTATTCAGTAGAAAAATTTGCTCATATCGAGGCAAGTTGTCTAATTTTAATGATTTTGTGTATTTTATGTTTTATGAATTTTAATTTGTTCAAAACTGATAAAAATTATGATATCTTTATTTTTAACAATCTTCCACGGTATAACTTTTACTATTTTATTATTTTAATCATTCTACATATATTGATAGGAAAATATTAGATTTTCATTGTTTAGTTTATATTTTGGGGGGAATTTTTTAATTTGGGAAATTTAGATAAATATGAATATTGGATAAATAGATATCAAAACCTCATAATATCAACTTATGACAAGCATACAAGTTATAGTCGGTTGGTGAAAAAAGCACAATACATTTTTTTTTTAATGAATTTTATTGATTTCGGATCATAAGTAAAGTTTACAAGCATTAATGTGATACAATGAGCTGAATATTGAGCATAATTTCACTTGTTTACTATGTTATATATGTTGTGAAATGTATGTTATGTAAGAAAGGCTAACAAGAAATAATTGATTGATTCAAGTTGATTGGAGACATATTATGTACCTTGTATAAGTGAATAGACCGACGAACTTTTCTTTAAAATAAAGTTTATGATACAATCTAAAGCTCTACAGGAAAAATGGCCACTTTCGAGAGAAATACTGGCAGAAATTATTCGCCAGATTTTCCGGCGGCTTTGTCGGTGGCTCATGAGTTGGTATTAACTAACAAATGAGTTGCCAGAAATCCTACTGCATTAACGGTTAAACATGTTCGTCGGTTGTTCTAACGGTTATTTACTTACGCAACGACTGTTCTAGTGAAACTTTTAATCAAATTTGTTACTTAAATACCAACTGATTTTTCAGTCTGAGAAACTGTCGGTTAAAGCCCTATTTTGTCCTCCTGCCCGCTTCTGCTCCCAAATCTCGCTCTTTCTTCTAAACCGCAGCTCTCGGCCTCCTTGTCGCCTCTCTGTCACTCGTCACTGTTCCAGGTGATTTTTGTTTCTTTATTTTCTTTCATTTCTTCGAGATTTGAGAGCTTGAACTTGTTATCTTTGTGTATTTAAATTTTTTAATTTTTTGCATTGTTGCTTTTTTATCAAAATCTTTTTGCTAGAATTAACATTTCTATGAGTTCGAGCCTAAACTTATGTTTGCATTGCGCCATTTACCTAACCAGGTCGGGTTAGGGTCGACCCGTTTGAACCCGGGTCAGTTCCGGGTCCGACCAGATCGAACCCGACCCGTGACCCGAAATTGACACCCCTACTCTCACTAGCCACTTATAGGCTCTCCATCTTCACATTTAGAGCTTGTCATTATTGATCTCTCTCAAGAATGTTAATTTCTACCACCAACGCCTTAAAACACCTCACATCATCATCTTAATTTCTAAGCTTCTCATTATCAATCTTTTTCTTTAGGAAGATTCTTTATGTTCTTACTCTCATTTCCCTTCAATATTCTTCCTTTCATCTCACTGCTTCAGTGTATTTGTGTTAGTATTTGTTGTAGCTAGCATAGTATTTCTGGTATTTCTACAAAACATTCATTAATACTCTTAAGCAGTATCCTAATATTCAATAGCCTATGACTTATTAAATTTCAAGTGTATTATAATTTCAATCACAATTAAATAATTATTTTTTTATGCTTTAAATATATTTTATTAAAATTTAATAATAAAAGTGTAACTGAACTCACAAGTACTAGAACTCTACCTATACTAAACTGCATTTATTGCTTTCCACAAATGACCACTCATCCACAATAATTATTCTGTGCGGACGACGAATGTCGTCTGGATCAATCAAAATGTATGTGCAACGTCACCCTTTCCTCGGTATCGCAGCTTGGTACTGCTAACGTGGAGCATTCTGATTAGTCTTTGGACGACGTTCTGCATCCGGTCTCCGCACAGAATAATTTCTCCATCCACAAATAGATAAGTAAATAAAAAAAAGTGGACACAAACTTGTTTACTTGCAAATTTGAAGAAATAGTACCAACACAGTAAAAAGGTTGCAATAGTACTTGTAAGCTTGCAATCATAGTATCATTAGCATTAGTGACACAATAAGCTTGAATATAATTACAATCCTCCTATGAGAGGCAAAGAGCATTACCTCAAGGTGGCAATAAAGCATTACTAAGAAGTCGAGGTGGTCTGGACGAGAATTTCCTCCTCATGAAGGTGAAAGTGAAGCCTCCTGAGGTGATTGATAAAATGGAGTTGAAAGATCAAAAAGTCTATTGAGAATGATTATGATGATACTACTTTTGGATGTGAAGGTGGCATAATTAAGGAAAATAACAAAGGCATGCAAAAAGGTGAATGAGGCCACTAAGGATGTACACCTCGAACCAACACTATGCCAGAGAAGGAAAAAAAAGGAAATCATAGATAGAGCCAGAGATCCCATGAGATCTGAGGAGATGAAACCCTAGACGAAGCACAAATGGAGATGAGAGAAGAGCACGCGGTGAAGTGAAAACTGAATATCGCCAGGCGGTCAGGCCCAACCCTAATTAATCTCAAATTCAGCCGCTCGCCGCTTAGACCGCATGGGTCATTTCGAGTCAACAATTGGGTTCTCGGGTTAACATTTACCTGACCCGAAATACCAAACAGGCCAGATTTATATACCTGAATCCGACCCATTTTGAAATCAAGTCACACATAACCCAAAAATTTCAGGTCGGGTTCTGGTTGAGGTATCATGCCGTGTCAATTTTTGACAGCCCTAGTCGCACACATGACCTTTAGGCTGGGGATATGGTGGTGAATAAGGATATTTCGATGAACCTTTTTAAGATAAAGGTGGTATATAGGGGTGTCAATATTTGACACGACACGAAAACCTGACCCGAAAAATTCGGGTTGGACCCGACCCGATTTCAAAATGGGTCGGGTTCGGGTTGACCCAACGGGTTGCCAAGTCATCCCGCGAACCCATTTAAAATCAGCTGCCTGCATTGCTCCACCAGCCCGCACACCGGCCGCGGCTGCCCGGACCCTGCTCGCTCAACTGCCCGGGCAACAAAGCCTGCAAGCGTAAGCTGCAGCGCCCGAGGCTACCCGCTCACCCGCGCTTGCCAGTGCGCACCCACGCTCGCTGCGTGCACCCGTGCTCGCCGCACGCATCCGCCTGCACGCTCCCGTGCACGCCAGCCCGCGTCTGTGCGTTTCGAGTCTCGTGTCGGGTCGGGTCAACCCGGTGACCCGACGTCCAGGTCCTCGTTTCCGACCCGTTTACATACCCGGGTTGGGTTAGGGTTGACCCGTTTGAACCCGGGTCAGTTCCGAGTTCGACCCGAACCCGAACCGTGACCCGAAATTGACACCCCTAGTGGTATAACCATGGGGCACCATAGGAGGATGGGCAAAAGCTCACAGACTGATCACAACACTAGAATTTTCTTACGATTTTGAAATTCAAAATTTCCTACATAAGCAAAATACAATAATTTTATAAAACTTAAGAGGGAAGCTCCAAGCCTTATATAGAACATGCCAAATTATTTCCCATATCTATCAATAATGAATGGACGAAATCACTCTCTTATGATACAATAATTACTAAATGTTCTTGCTCTTAAGCTGGCTGAACCAAAAGTGGCCCAAGTCTCCTTTGACAATAAGCTAGCAATGACCATTGCCAATGATATCTTTAATTAGTGAACCAAATACAAATGTCAAATGTTAATGTCAATATTTTTTAGTAGATTTGTAGCTCAAATTAATAAAAAGCAAATGTCAATATTTTTTAGTAGATTTGTAGCTCAAATTAATAAAAAGCAGATGGAAGATTTTTTTTTTTTTTTATGTTTTGTAAAATTGTTATAGAGAAAATAAGATTTTAAAGTTGTGAAAATATGTTTTCTAGTTTTTTTTTTTTTTTTTTGTTGAAAATAGCGAAAAAATAATGGCCAAATAGAAATTGTGGTTTCTTAAAATAGCGTTAACCTTACAATTGTTTGCATTAAAAAAAATCTATTTTTTGTAATAATAATAGTAGATAATTTGCCAATATTTTTTGTTTTGCCAAATCTGATTCATCAGGATTCTCAAATTTATTTAAAAAAATAAATCAGTATTTGCAACGATGAAAAATTCAACATAATCAAATCCTTCTTTTGGAAGAAAGAAGTTTAATTTTACTGTACTTGTTTACCTGTTTAATTTGATTAAAAAATATATTAATTTATACAAAACATATATAGTTTTTTTTCTTTTTTGCTATCTTCATAAAAAAAAGCTATTAAAGTTTATGAATAAAAATTATTTTGATACAAATTATATAAGAATGAATTTAAAAATAATTAAATTTCTTTTAAAATTAATATAATATAAAATTTTTAAACATAATATTAGTTAAAAAAATTAAATAATTTTAAATTTTACTTTAAAATATATTTATATCATAATATTTTGTTATTTTTTATTTATTAGTAAATATATCTCTTGAATATTTTGCACTTAGAATTTCATTGGATTCTATGATCATGCAAATTCATCAAGCAATATCAATTTTATAATTAATTTTGCATACTAATTGTCTATTTAGGACGGCCGTAACGTTTTATAAATTTGGTTATAAAGTTACTACTAAGAAAGCAAATTTGATACTATAATTGTAAAAACCAACTTTAAACCACATAAATTTTTAAAAAAGAAAATAATAACCAAATGAAATTTTTATTGTTGTCTAAAAAATAAAGCAACCAAAAAATTATTTCTAAAAGATCCTAAATATCCTCTAAATAATAATAATAATAATTGTGTAACATTATACACTCTGATATAGATCTTTCTAAGCATAAAATATCAGATCCTTCTTAAAAACATTTTTATTATTGATCAATTATTATAATGATAATCAGGGGTGTCAATTTCGGGTCACGGGTCGGGTTCGGGTCGAACCCGAAACTGACACGGTATTATTCAGGTCAACCCGAACCTGACCCGTTCTATAAACGGGTCGATTTTTCGGACCCGAGCCGACCCGCTTCGGGTCCGGGTCAACCCAACCCGACCCGACCCGAATGACCCGATTCGGACTTAAAATTGCTAGTTTTCGAGTCCAAAAATGGGTCAAACTACACTTTTCGGGTCAAAACCGAGTCAATCTCAGGTTCCCGGGTCAAAAATGGGTTTTCGGGTCAAGACCGAGTCATTTTTGGGTCAATTTCGGGTTGACGGGTCAACCCGAACCCGACCCGTTTCGGGTTCAGGTCAACCCAAACCCGAAAATTTAGGATCGAGTTCGGGTCGGGTTTTCGGGTCGTGTCCAATATTGACACCCCTATTGCCCAGCAAATCCCATAGAGAGGACCCCACCAACATGCTATTTTTGGACCCCACTAAAAGTTTCTACTAGAAGAAAAAAAAAATTTTTTTGATAGCTCATTCAATATTGAATTATTGATACTTTAGGAAAGTTCTCTTAGCTTTGCCGGCAGGTCTGCTCGTTGAGGGAACCCTATAATTTGTTAACGTGGGACACCTAATTAGCGTAGCCACTAATTGATGAAAACGTGTAAACAATTAACTTAAAAAGGATTGCCGACCACCTTTACTTCTTTCTGAAGAACATACAGCATTTTAATTTGGAAATAATGAGACGCTGAGGAACACGATAAGGACACGAAGGCATTATAAGCTTTGCTGTGCTTCTTCTGAAGTCGGCACTATAATTAACTTCTCCAAAAAAAGTATGAAGTGTTATTATTTTCAATTCTAATAAGAGAATAAGTTCTTAGTTATAATAGTGAATATCTCTATTATTTGGCCTCCTATGATATTGAGAGAGTTATTGAAACATCTATTTCTACACATATAACTCTCATATTCGCAATAGCTAATTGCATTTTCTATCTACCAAAACAAAGTTATCACTACATGAAAGTTAGGTATTTGCAGCAGAAAAATCCGCCGCAAAACAAGTTAAATCCGTCGCAAGTTTCGTGTTGCTGCAGATTTTTTGCCGCAAATCCGTCATCAATAAAACGACAAATACTTTTGTCGCAATTTCCGAGAAAATTTTTTCCGCCACAAATCACTGACTTTTCTGTAGCATATGCGCGTCTATATCTCCTAACTTTATACGAAATATGCATTTACAATTAGTTATATTTCATCATACTTATTCCTATATTAATGTACACTTTTTTATTAGTAGTTGTGGTAACATGATATTCAATTGAGTAGAACCATGTTTTATGGGATACAACTCATATCTTATAAAATATATATATATATATATATATATATATATATATATATATATATATATATATTTATATTTATATTTATATTTATATATATTAAACATTAAAATATTATTATTTTGAATCTTACAACTAATGCCCAACCACCACCAAAAATAATTTAAGATTTAAAATTTTAAGTGTTGCTCAACCATCTAGCATTGCTCAAAAACAAGCTATTTCAAGTGCCATCCTTGGCCAGGCTCATCCCAACATCTTAATAATAAATTCCAGCAAAATTTGCAAAGCAAGAATTATCAAATAAAAAAATTGCTCGTTTCAAACGTACTCTTTTTTTCCCCATTTTTTTTTGGGTTTGTTTCTCGACCTTAGTAAGTTGTGTGTTTAGGGATGTTTTCCAAATTTTTTCAACTATCTCTAGAAATCTTTAAGCAAATATGTGCTTCTAGTGGCATAAGGATACAACACTCTATTTTGGTTGGTATATGGTGGGGTTCTATTTATGATTTTTCCTCTTGTGTCTTACCCCCTCCTTTCGCTTCTCTATGGCATTTTTCTTCTCCTTTACGTTGATCTCTCTCTGCCTTCTTAGCTCCTGAGCCTCTTGGGCTAGGTATCTACCATTCTTCTTATAGATTCTTTAAATTTTTTGGATCTTTCAGTGATCTACCCCTCATTTTTCTCATTCTAATCCTACCGTGAACTGGAAGGGGTTACTTACCTTTCATACATCCATTGTCAACAAATTACTGTCGCTCTTCTGTGGTCCTCGGCTCTTGTGGAATATGTTATTAGCAAATATATCTTCTACGATAAGCTCTTAATTCTTGTTAAATGGCTATCGAAATTGAAGGGCTCATTAAACCTTCTCTCCTTGTTGGAATGATTTTTACTTCTTCAATATTTTATGCCTTAAAGACTAATTGTTAGGCCTTTCATTTTTAGAAAGTGGACCCTTAATTTCACTCCCATCAATGTGAATTTCAATGAGGTTCTTGTTAGAGTTTTTTGTGATCCAACTTAATTCTTTTTTTTTTTTTGTATTTTATGTTAGCTTTATATATGTGTACTTTCTTTTAGGTTCTTAATTTTATAGCAATGGTGCTGTCATTTGTCTTTCTATAGACATAAAATTTATAATAATAAATTACCCTCTCTAAAAGTCAAGCCAATAAAGATTTTTGTTATGTGTTTTTGTCTCTATCATTCTTCCTACCCTCTCATCCAAGAAGCTTAAGAAAGCTTCATTTCTCCTGAAGAAATCTTAACGGTTCTAATATGGGTTAAACTCCCAAATCTATCTCTTTATCGTTAGTTTGAGGTTGAAATCTCTAAAATTGTTAATAACATAGACATTCCTCTTATCGTTAATCCCTTAATAGTGAATTGATCTCGCCTTACATATGATTTTATTAGCGTGCATATCTCGACTGCCACTGCTTTGCCAAATGAAATTAAAATTTGCAATAAGGGGAAAGATATATGCATCCCTATTATCTATAACCCTAATAAATTAATAAATCAAGATTTAAATTGTCTAGGAATTAACTCTCCCTTTCTTAGATCTACTGACCCCTGATAGAGAGATTCAGCCAAATGATGTTCCTATTGTTGCTAATATGGAGTTGGTGCTTGTTGCTCTCTCTCACACACACACACACATAGACACACATTAGGCCACCTCCCAAGTCCATTATGGTTTGTTGACCAATCCCAAGAAAGAAATATTAAGTTTTTCACATAACCATGGACTTCAAAACTCTTTTAAATGTTGTCTCCATTGTATCTATGGGAGGGAAAACTAGACAGAATCAAGTCCCTCAACCTCCAATAATTAATTTTATGATTTTACCCAACATTCTTACTTGGAATGTTAGGGGCCTAAATAGTGATAGTCAGTTTGAGATTATAAGAAGTAGGTAGCTGATCTTAAGGCTGATATTTCATTTGAGACTAAACTCAATTCTAACAATATTATTGGATATTTTATTGCTAGAAAATTTATTTTCTTCTCTATTGTAAAAAATTCTAATAACATTAAGGTTTCTCCTCATAGTCACATTTGGGCTAAATGGAATGTTATGATTGTGAATTTTACTTGTCTTCATGTTCAAAGTCAATATATTCATGGTCCGTTAAATGTATTTATTGCTATTAATGTCATGATCTCTTTTATTTATGCTAAACATGAGGCTCTTTGTAGTAAATTTATGTGGCAACCCATTGCAAACATGTATCATTATATTGGAAAAGTTTAGATTATTCTTGTTAAGTTAAATTATATTGAAATTACTAAAGTTTTTTTTTTTTTTTTTTTTTTAGGGAGGGTGGATCCTACCCATCCCTCTAGAATGTGGGATTTTAATAGTTTTATCTTTGATGTTGAATTAATTGATCTTTGTCATTGTGGTCTCCCTTACAATAGGTATAATCAACAACTTCATAAACATATTAGATGCGTGCACGATCATGCCTTATGTAATCCTCAATGGTTAAACTTGTTCGCACTTTTCTTATTCAAAATTCTCCAACCTAGCACCTCTGATCACTTTCTCATTTTTATTCAACCTAGCTCACAAAATCCCATTTTGAGAAGATTTATGTATAAGAACATATGGTCTCTTTGCAATAATTTCTTTGATATTGTTCAGGGGGGTTATTTTATGCAATAGACTTCAAAATGTGAAAAATTCTCTTAAAAATGCTAAATGAAACTCCTCCTCTTTCATCCATAAGAAAATTAAGTCCCTCGAGTATTGTCAAGAAGACATTCACAAGGATTGAGGGTTTTGCCCCTTCGATATGTATCATTAGAATATGGCTCTTATTATCCAACAGGAACTTATTCATGCTCTTAACTTTGAACATGTTAGATCAAGCAATGAGTCTAATGTTCCTGGCACACTAAGGGTAAAGATGATCTTAAATTTCTTTATCAAAAAGTTAAACATAGGAGAAGTAGGTACCATATTAGTGAAATCTAAAATTCTCAAACTGCTTGTCCTTCCTCAACTGGGTATTTATAACTATGTTATAAATTATTTGTCGATTCATATTATACCTAATCGCCTTACTTTGTTTCCTTGGGTCCTAGCTCACATCTCAAGATAAATACTTTTTATGATGAATTTCACTAATAATGATATCAAACACCAATCACTCCATAAGCTTAGCATATACATGTCTCCTTATGAAAGGTCACCTACAAGGTTATTACCAAATGCTTTGCTAATAAACTCATAGGCCTTCTCCCTAATCTAAGTCACCAAGCTCAAGATGTATTTATTATAAGGTGATGTTATTGATAATTTTATTTTGGCTAATGAGATACTAAGAGGTTTCTATCAAAATGGTTCTCAAAAAAAAAATTTGTGCAAAGATTGATCTTATGAAAGCTTTTGATCATGTTTACAGAACATTTCTTTACAATAGACCCATCTCCCTTTATTTCCCTACTTCTTTGTCAAATGGATTCAAGCTTACAATAACAATGTTAAATTTTATGGGCAAATGAAAGGTTTATTCAATTCCAATCATGGGTTAAGGTAGGGGTGCCCTCTCTCTCTCATCCTTTTATTATTATCATGGACATCCTTTCTAGGCTCATGAAGAATAGCTGTTCTAAATCTTCCTTTAATTGCATCTCTAAGAGGAATGTGAAAGTTTATCTCTCCTCAAATATGTTGATGGCCTTGTAATGTTTGGGAAGGCTTCTAATTCTAGTCTCGCTCTACTTTTGTTTTCTATCTTAAGTACTTTTAACAACTAGATTGGGTGTATTGCTAAAATCAACAAATCAGTAATTTGCTTCTCCAAATATGTGAATTCTTTTAGGCAAGAGCTTTTATGTAATATCTTGAAACTTTCTATCAAAGCTCTTCCTTGCAATTTCCTGTGCATCCCTTGCTGCACTACTAGATTGAATCAATCTCACTGCTCCAAAATGATGAATGAGCATATAGGATGGCTAACTGGGTGAAAACAAAAACTCTTCTCTAATGAGAGATTCCAACTTATTCATTATGCAAGATGGAATTATCTCTATTATTAACTCAAATCCATGTCATTTTTCAACAGCCTTAGTAATAAAATCACATGTTTGATTAATAACTTCCTCTATGGGAACATAATCATAAATAAGATTCACATGATATCATTTTTCCTCTACTTTTTTCCTAGAGATAAAGGTGGTTTTGGGCTCCCCTCCATTGATACTTTACACTCCTTATCTAAGATTAAACTCATTGGCAGGATTTATAATGCTAATGATCTTCTTGTTGATTAGTGCAACAAAGTTCATTACTCATTATGAATCAAACCCTCAAGTAATTCCTCCTATTTTCAAAAACAACTTCATAAGACTACCAACAGTTTTAGAAATATGATTGAGCTCAAGATTTGTGCTAAAAGCCACATATCCATTTTCTTTAACCCTTGGCTTGATGGATATCTCTCTTTAAGAAGTTTGAGTTCAAAATTTTCAGGCCTTCCAATGTGATCAGTATACTATATTATCTAATTTCATTGATAATATTCAATGGTGCCTTACTCGTTCTAACATTTTATAAATTCTCCTAAATCTTACATTGCAAACCACGTGGTTCCCTCATCTCATTCGAGTAATATTAAATACTATAATTTCTTACCATTTCAATAGCAACTACCAATTCACTGGCCCTTTATCAAATTTTTTTTTTAAAAAAAAAAATAGTAACTATCAATTTAAAATTTTGATATATGATATGTGTGAATTTGATTTAAAGGCTCAAATATTAAAATAATTAAATAAATAAATAAAGTAAGCAGCTTTTACTGCCATCAAAGTTCCAAGCACAACGGAAACATTGCCATCTGGATTGTCTCATTCAATTTTTATAATATTAAAATAAAGGCTTCAAATTTTGGAATTGTATAACTGCTTCGTAATAAAAAAATTGGGCCGTGCCCGATCGAATTTGTATTGCGTCCTCCCACCTGACGTAGAGATACGTCCTCCCACCGCTAAAAAAATCGGTTTTTGCTCGGTATTGCTAGCTATTATTTGGTATTAACGAAGAATATCATCATGTGAAGACCAATACCGAGTTATACCGAGCAAAACCGAGCTATACCGAGCAATACCGATTTTTTTCTAGGAAAAACTATGTATTTTTTTGTATTGCTCGGTATAGCTCGGTATTGCTCGGTATTGCTCGGTATTGCTCGGTATAACTCGGTATTGGTCTTCACATGATGATACTCTTTGTTAATACCAAATAATAGCTAGCAATACCGAGCAAAAACTCAAATTTTTAGTGGTGGGAGAACGTATCTCTACGTCAGGTGGGAGGATTCAATAAAAATTCCGATCGATCACACCGATTTACTTCGGATAAGCGTCAAAAAATCCATTAATATTCTCATTTAAATTAAAAAAAAAACAATTTTGCGGACCGAACTATTAAATACACGTCTTATAAATAATAAACATAAATTTTGCCGAATATTCCTTTTTCATTTTAAATATATCAATTTGATATTTTAATAAGTCTTTAACATTAATTTTAATTTTCATATTTCTCTATATTTTTTTAATTATATTTATTTTTTATTTTAAAAAATCAAGCACTTTATCCTCGTATTAATAAACTATAATACCATGTGACTCTTTTTTCTTTAACTGAACTAAACATATTTAATAAATTTTATTATTATTATTTTATGAGTGAATAAAAATTTACTATTATATAAATTCATTGCATTTTAATTTAACTTATCTAATTATTATTACTAATTTTTAACATCATAATATGATGTCCAATGTTAAAACATCAACCTTCCCATGATTATGTATATAAATATATAATAATTTATTTTTAAAATCTAAGCCTATTAATTCGATAAATAAAATAGTTTTGATGGTATGCAAAAATCTCAAAAAATAAAGAATTTCTAAACAAGCTTTTGTCGTCGGCCCTCAGCTCCACCTGTACACAAATTTTGGCATCAATTTTATTTCTTTGAAAAATCAGAAAAATTAATAAATATAAAAGTATGATTAAAAATAAATATAAAAAAAAGATATGAGAAAATATATACACAAAATATTTTTTTTTTATTATATATACACAAAATAAAGCTTCTAACATAGTGAAAATATTCCTCAGGCAGCAATGAAAATGAAGTACTTGAGGCATTTTTTGGTCAGCAAAATACTAATTGAAATGGAAAAACTCCAAGATGTATTACCTGATTATGTCAAGTTCTCACTAAAACATTTCACAGAAAACTGATCCAGCACATTTAAAGCTCCAATCAAACAATGAGAGTGAGCAACAATCACTGATGGCTGTTACTGTTAGGCTTCGTTTGGGACGATTTTCTTGTTGCTTCTTAAAGCATATTTCTAGTATAAAAAATTGCTTAAAGAAGAGCTTTATTCTTGCTTTCTAAAACAGCTTTCTAGTAAAAAAAAATTTGAATTAAAAATTTTTGTTAAAAAAAAACCATTTCAAAAAGCAGTACTAAAGCTGTCCCAAACGGAGCCTTAAACAGAGATTACAGCAGAGCTGCTTCACCTTAAAATTCACCAGCAGTAAGGATGTTGGTGGAGTGAAGTATTGGTGAACAGATGCAAGGGAAGGACATGCTATCAATACAACTATTTAGTGTCAGAACTTCAACGTTTGGAATAGTTATATATGAGCTAAGCTTTCTCGTAACATGATTGAGACCACATAGCTTTCAAGATAGAACGAAGGAGAAAAATCTGATAGTTTTCAGGTTCCTCGAAGTTCTCGAACGCGATTTTTAATAAGTTTTCTCTCCCAATCAGCAATGTCATTGAATGCATATTCAGGAAGGCTCTCAAAAGGCTCTTTCCAGGGATCATTCTTGGCCAGATCGTAAGTTGCTCCACGAATTGAGGTCTTGTTAGGTCCACAAGGTCTTTGGGAAGTAAGCTTATTATAAGCAGTATCCAACTGCATTAGTGTGAAAAAGAAGCACCAAGTTTTAGAATACAAATAGGAAGATCCTCATCTTCTTGAATGAATCAAGCAAGAAAAAAAAAAGAGTTTGGTCATAGCAAATCAAGGCCAATAGGATTTATACAAGCTTATTGAAAGAAAAACAGGGGACCTATGATATCAAGGTTGAGACCATAATTTCTGCTTGATGGATCCGAAATAAGAGATTTAGATATGATTTTACATCCAAAATAGGTAAAATTGGAGTATATTTCAAGTTTTGAATAAGTCAAAATTAACTCCAAAATCCAAGCCATGCAAATATGACTTATGCCCACTATTTCAGATAGTTTTGGATAAATCAAAACTCACTCATTCAAGCCAAGCAAACAAGAATTGTGGCCACTAGGCAAAAAGGTTTTGGATAAATAAGAAACTAACCCTACAAATCAAAACAGATAAGAAGGATTCTACCACAAGAAGATGAGGAGAGGGAAAAAATTCTTATCTACTCCAAAGAATCAAGGAGCATGCTACAAAGTCCTAAGATGAGGAGCTTAGGGGGATTAGGACGGATCTACTGAATGATGCGAGTAGCCACCATGGCTATTCTCTAGAAGGGGAGAGACTGCTGTAGTAAGGGAGGTTTGTGCTGCTACAAACCTCAATTCATATTCCCCACCTACTGCAAGAGTTTCATGGGAGGGCTGTCGGAGGGGCATTTTGGTGTGCAAAAGACATATAGGAGATTGGCAGTAGAATTGTATTGGAAGGGGATGCATAGGGATGTGGAGGAGATGGTGACTAGGTGTGAGGTATGCCATAGAAACAAGTACATGGCTATAGCTCTAGAAGATTACTTTAACCCTTGGCACTTCCAGACAAAGTGTGGAAGGAGGTTACCATGGATTTCATAGATAGGCTATCTTGATCTGAGAGGTTTACAGTGATTCTAGTGGTGGTTGACAAGTTGAGCTTGAGCAAATATGCTTATTTTATTCCCTTATAACACCCTTATACGGCAGTTACAGTGGCGACAACATTCATCAGAGAGGTGGTCAGATTGCATGGGATCCCGAAGTCAATAGTTTTTTACTAAGATAAGGTGTTCCTCAGACATTTCTGGAGAGAGTTGTTTAGGCTGCAAGGAGTAGTTCAAAAGAGAATCACCACGTACCACCCTCAGACAGACGAACAAACATATGTGATAAACAGGAGCCTGGAAACTTACCTGTGGTGTTTTTCTTCAGAGACACCTCAGCTACAGGCCAAGTGGCTAACATGGGCAGAATATTTATACAACATTTCATATCATTCGGCTACCCATATGACTCTTTTCAAAGTATTGTACGGAAGGGACACTCCACACCTAATACATTTTGGGCAGAGGAGCACACCAGTTTCTTCAGTAGATCACTACTTGGAGGAAAGAGATGGGGTGTTGGAAGAATTGAAGATGCACCTATTGAGGGAACAACAAATTATGAAGAAGCTAGCGGATGGACGCAGGAAGGACATCCAGTTCGAAGTGGGGGATAGGATGTTTTAAAAGTTGTGCCCTAACAAACAGAGGACGATCGCCAACAAGAGGAATGCAAGAGGAATGAAATTGCCCCAAGGTACCTTGGCCCATATGAGGTATTGGAGAGGATTTGAGCAGTGTTGTATTGCTTAAGATTACCATCGACTGCAACTATACATCCGGTGTTCCACATGTCATAGCTGAGGAGAGCTATTGGGGATCATGCAACTAGTTTAAAGTTACTTGTGACACTGGCAGAGAACTTAGAAGTGTTATTAGACTCACTGGAGTTGAGAGGAGTTTGACAAGGATAAAGGGACCAAGGAGGTTCTGATAAAATTGAAGAGCTTATAGGAATAATGCAACCTGGGAGCATATGAGAGAGTGAAGCATCTGTTTCAATCCTTTGACCTTGAGGACAAGATGATTCCTTGGGAGGGAGGTATCTTTAGACCGATCCAAGAAAGCCGGCTCAGCAAAAGGGCCGACCCCTAATTTATTCCAGGCGGGCCAAATAGCTGTCGGTCCCCTTGTGGGGGCCCATTATTTTAATAAAAAAAATTCAAGAGGGGTGGTTTAGGAGGGAATTGAATTTGGAAGGGGATATTTAGTAATTAGAATTATATTTGTATGCTTTAAATAGATGAGAAGGGTTAGGGTTATCTTTGTTTTTGCTGAATTTAGGATTTCTCTTAAATTTGCTTGGGCTCTAGCCGTCAACTAGAGATTGGGAGAGACGAAACTTTCTCTCGAATTGAAGATCCATTATATCGTGTTTATTTCTTCTTATTATTATCAATAAAAAGGTTTCTCGTGCGTGATTCCACCTACATCTTTCTTGGATTTCCCTTCAGGTTGTGTAGTATTCTGTTTGTTGCTTACATGTAAGTCTACTTTAGATTTTGCATGAACCAGCTGACCATGCTTACAGCAAAAACTACATTTGATCTGGTGTGGGAAAGGTAGAACAATTTCCCCACAAATCTCTAGTCAACTCCCTTATCTATGTATGGATCCTCTTTAGCTTCCTCAAATTTGATATTTGATTCTACTGGTGTTAGTGGAGGTTTACAAGCTAGTTTATATATTTCTTTAATAACATCATTAAGGTATTTCTATTGCGAAATGAAGATTCCTCTGCTGGAGTGGACCACCTCAATTCCAAGAAAATATTTCAACATACCAAGTTCTTTGACCTCAAATTTATTTGCAAGACATTTCCTTAGAATCACTTTTACTTTCATCATTTATAGTAAATATTATATCATCCACATAAATTAACAAAACGGTGATTCCCTCTGAGTCTGAGTGCTTGAAGAATAGTGTATAGTTTCATTGGCTCTGTCGATATCCACTAAGTAGCATGACTTTTGATAATCTTCCAAACCAAACTCTAGGTGATTGTTTTAGCTCACATAGAGCCTTTTTTAACCTATACATTGTCACCTCCAAAATTTTCCTAAAATCCTGGATCAGTTTGAGGTGGAGCTGGAAGGTCAACGAGGGTAAGCTCACTTGTCTCATCTTCTTCAGTTTCAGTCTCCCATTGAAAATGAGGTTTGATGAAATAGAATTTTTGTTCCTCTAAAGTGACATCAGCAGATGCAAGGGTTTTCTGATAATGAGATGATAACTTGTAACATCTCTGGGTAGATCAATATCCGACAAAGACATATTTGAGTGCTCTTTGATCTAATTTTTCTCTATTTTGATTCTGAATATGAACATATTTAGTGCACCCAAAGATTCTAGGTATGAGGTTGTTATGAGTTCAAAATTCAGGGTAAAAAAAGATAGGGTATCCATTGGTGTTTTTATTTCCAAAGTTCTTGAAAATAATCAGTTTATGAGATATGTGGCAATCAGAAGGGCTCCTCACCTTCTGATGCAAGGGCTTTCTTGATAATGAGATGATAACTTGTAACCTCTCTGGGTAGATCAATATCCAACAAAGATATATTTGAGTGCTCTTGGATCTAATTTTTCTCTATTTTGAGTGTAAATATGAACATATGTAGTGCACCCAAAGATTCTAGGTATGAGGTTGTCAGGGTAAAAAAAGATAGGGTATCCATTGGTGTTTTTAATTCCAAAGTTCTTGAAAGTAATCAGTTTATGAGATATGTATGTAGCAATCAGAAGGGCTCCTCCCCCCTCTGGATTTGGATACATTGTGGTGGAATATAAGTGTTTTGGTGGAGGCAAAGAAGGTGACCATTTTTTCTTTCAGCAACTTCGTTTTCTTATGGGGTGTGAATGCTGGAAGACTCATGAATGATACATTACTTTTGAAAGTAAGATGATAGGGTTTCGTTAAAGTAGTCTTTGCCATTGTCGGAACGAAATTTCTTTATTTTCACCCCGGATTGATTCTAGATCATGGTGTCAAAAATGGGAATTATAGTGCTGACATAACATTTATTTTTTTAGGAGAAAAATTCAAGAGACTCAAGTATAGTCGTCAATAAAGGATACAAGCCATCGGGCCCCTAAACTATTAGGGATTTTTTAGGGTCCCCAGATATCACTATGCATAAGGTAAAAGGGATATGCCATCTTTCATTTTTGTTTAGAAAAAAACTCATTTATGCTTCGCTAACTCACATGTTTCATAATGAAATAATTCATTTTTCAACTCAAAAAAGTTTTGGATGCATGCTTTTTAAGACATCAAAAGATGAATGTCCTAATATAAAATGATGAAGCCAAATAACATTTTTTATTAAATAGGGATAAAAAAATAGTCATTATTGATAACAGTCGATTTGTTTAGCTCTTCTAGTTAGTACAATCCACCTTTCTCCTTAGCAAGTTCAATCTTCTTTCCCGATATTTAGTCATTAAATAAACAAGAAGTATGGCTAAATAGGACTCGGCAGTTATGGTCACTAGTAAGTTTTTATATGGAGATTATGTTTGTGAATAATTGAGATATGTGGAACACAATATTTAGAGTGAGAGAGGGAGATAAGGATATGTCTCCTTGGCTTGCTACTTTGATAAGAGAATCATCAACATTGATGATTTTCTTATCACTCAAGCAAGGAGTGTATTTGATGAAGTGGATAATGAAATGTGTCATGTGATTCATAGCTCCTGCATCAATGATTCATAAATTTTTCAAAAGATTTCTAGAAACATTTAATCGAATGGACATAGGAAACTTACTTGAAAGTGCAAGAGAAGAAGAAGCAGGTGATTTATAATGAATACCAGGAGTTGCTTTAGCTTATCAATATATTCCTTGTTGAGCTCTCTAAAGTTGGATTGCTTTTCTGGGTTGGACTAACTTGTTGTAGTGGTAGCTTGTGATATCCCCTTTTGGCCATTTCTTTGATTTCATTACTTACTTGGGGCTTTCCATATAACTTCCAACAGATATCCTTTATGTGTCTTGATTTCTTACAATAGATGCAACAAAGGGAGTCTTTGTTTCAAGTTTCGAGGAATCGTTATATCTTTCCTTCCATATCACCTCTTTGGTTATCACCATTGCTGAACAATCAATAATCTTTGGTTCCAGCATTATCCCTCGTCGGCTTTCCTCAGCATGAATGAGAGAAATAGTCTAATTTAGTTAAGGTATCTCATCTTTGCCAAGGATCTAAACTCTAACCTGGTCAAACTCCGTATTTAATCTTGCAAGAAAGTCATACACTCTATCTTTCTCAATAAAGCTTTTCAGTATAGCATCATCTTATGGATGCTTGATCTCTATACATTTGTAGTGATCAAATTTATACCACAATCCTTTAAGGAGAGTGCCACATTTAGTCACGATCTTGCTTCCTTGTTTTGTGTTTCCCGCCTTGACCTTAATTTCAAAGACTTGAGCAGCATCCCATATGTCATTTGCAGTAGAGAGGAATATAAAAGTATCATTCCTAAATCAGCCACCTAAATATGAAAGAAGATTGGCGTGATCTAGGTGAGCCTCCCATAGATCCTCATGCTAGCCGTGGGATCAAGGGTCAAGGGACGGCTGGGAATTAACACTCCCACGAATCCCATGTTGGCCATAGAATCAAGGGTCAAGGGATGGTTGGGATTTTGCATATATGGATCAATAAGCAAATCAATGGTGGCTCTTGTTGAGAGTGATCTCACCTTCCCTCTCCTCTTCCTGGCGATTAGCTTTCCTCCTCTACACAACCACAACCTTCCAGTTTAGGCAATATAAAATTTAAGCAATTGGTCTACAAATATATAAAGCACTGGTCTAGTCTTTGTTTTACTTGTTTTAGGTAGATTTGTTCTTTAGTGACATGTTAATCTACCTAAGTATTATAAATATCTCTCTTATTATAATGAAAGATTTATGGAATGAAAAAATTTCTAGTTTCTCCCTCTCTAGTCTTTCTTCTTGCCCTCTTCTTCTCTTGGAGTCAACACCTACTCGAAAGGTGCATCTTCATATGGATCAAGAAGCATATCATAATGCTATAAATAAAGATTTCAAGTAATTCAGATGAAAATAGTTTACATTATATGATAAAATACTCCCCCCTGCCATGCATCGAAGAAAGATTCATGCATATCAAGTATTTCATTTTGAAGTTTGCATATAATTCTTTCATCTTTTTGAAGTTTCACCAAGGATCATCTGTTTTACAACCCCTCCAATACATACCTCCTTTTTTCAAAGGATAAACAAGTAGAGTCTATAGCATCTTCAATAGCTTATGCGAATGAAATTTTCTTAATTTAGGTATAAAAAAAGCCCACCTTTACATAGTTAACTCACCATTTGGTCCATCAGCTGCATCACAAGAAGATCAGGATACAAGAGAGGTCAATGAGGTTATGAAATTGGTAAGGACATAAAAGATGTGATGGATAAAAGGAGGTAGATCTAAGGTCAATTAGAGAAGAAATTATTATGTGTATATTACACACATGGATCCTCATAGGTTGTAAACCCATATAAACAAATACATACACCCTATGCATGCATTAAATGGTGCGTACAAGATGTGCCCACTTGTACACACATATGTGCACCCTATACACACCTAATATATACTTGTACGCATCTTTTATACACAGATATATGTGCAGACTGTACGCGTAATAATTTCTCCAATTAGAGAAAGCTACTGACAGAGTAAACTGAGGTGAAATTTTATTTAATAATAAAGGGTCATTTTCATCCAAATGCAAGCATTTAGGTTATGTTTAGATGCTAAAAATTTAGGTGAAAAGAAATGAAAATGGGATTGAAAATCTTAAATCAGTGGTTACAGATTCAAAATTAACTAATCAATAAATTCTTGGGATTTCTTTTCATTTTCTTCACTTCAATCCAAACAAAGCCTTTGTGAAAAAAATAATGTAAAATGCCGCATAGTCCTCTTGATTCCCAAGGGAAAAATGAAAGACCTATGTGCAACTCATGTCAAATGTGATATGTCTATTTCAAACAGTTCCCACTTCTATTTTTTTCATGAAAGGCATAATTTGACATACAAAATAAACTTCTACTCTACGCAATCTGAAAAATAAGAACCCGCACCACTCACCAAACCTCCTTTCAGCATAATCCATTGATCCATTAATCATTTCCTAATTGAAAGGTTGCGTGAAAAATCAACAAATGGATTTGATCAAATGAATGAAAATAAAAATCTTGCTCATACGCCCATTCCCCCTTTTCCATGGCTTTTTTTTTGCTGTTGGTTCCCTTCTTTGTTATCTTCCTATAACTTACAATTCACCTTTGAAGAAGTTACTATTACCAAGAATATGCAATAAGGACACAATTCCATGGCCCTGTTCCGTGACACAATTTACATTATATATTGTTTAAAGGAATTGTCATAAAGGAATAGAACGTTTTATAGAGGAAAGCAGCATGGAGTTACAAAAACTTACATTCATGTCACAGAACCAAAACATGTATGCAATGGCAACTGCTGGTGCTCTACCCAGCCCAGCGGTACAGTGAACATAAACTCTTCCTTTTCCATCTGATATTGCCCACTCTAGTGAAGAGACTGCTTTGGGCAATTGGCTCCTCAGGGAATTTGGATCAAAGTCTCTTGCCTATCATTTAAAAAACATAAAAGTTAAGACATTTGGTGAATTTCTTTCTGGGAAAGAACAAATTTTTTACAAGGATAGGTTAGTTCCCATTGGAAAAAAAAAAGGAAAGAATAGTTCTTCATGTGGCAATCTTGTAGCTGGGACAGTAATCATCCTCATCGTTGTCGTTGTACAAGTTTATTGTTAACTTGATGGATCTAAATATGTTCACATCTTTGCATACCCCAAAGCTCAAACCAACTCTAGAAAAGGAATCAAGGCCTTCCTACTTTGAGTGCCAGTAGGAATCTGAATTTCAAGAATCACGCTAAGACTTTTAACCACGAGCAAATAACAGTGGCATGGCCTCCCCAGTCAGATTGCATGTGATCTTATCTAAGAATTGTTATCAGGTTGATGCAGTCAAGAGTTGCCATTTTAATTTTTTTTTAATTTTCTGCTTGTGTTTATAGCTTTCTTTCTCCAATGACTTTTCAGTTTTTTCTACTAACCCTTCGTTTTCCCTGTTGGCCCCTCGGTTTCCCAGCAATCTCTCAGTTTCCCTACAGTCCACTCATTTTCTCTGTTTTCTCATATACCTGCTGCTGTTTAGTCTTCCCTAAGTGATGTAAGTGTTGTTTGGTCTTCCCTAAGTGTTATTTGGTTTTCCATAAGTGCTACTGGATTTCCCTATGCTGGTTGTTTTTCCCCATGTTGTTGGCTGCTCATTTTCCCTGTAGTGGCTGCTCAGTTTTCTCTGTGATGGTTCCTATGCATGAGGCTTTAAATGTTGTTGACCTCCACAGAAGATTCAAAAGAAAACAAGATTAAAAAAAAAACAAAATCAAAATTCATGTAAACCATCGGCCATAGATCCCACAAATCCTACAAAAATACCACTGACATACTGTGCATTCGGCGCCGTTAGAGTCTCCTAGCGGGATTCCGGTATGAAGCTCCTCGATCGCTGCTCTCCAATGCCTTTAAAAGCAAACCGAACCCCTATGCTTCAAGGCCTGCTCCCAAACTCCTCCCTTGCTCCGACCGAACTCTTTCTCCCACGACATTTCCCCATTCACGAACTCCTCTTAGCCGACCCCAATCCGACCTCTCTCTCCCAGTCGTACTCAAACCGATACCCCTTTCTTGAGCCGATGCCAGCAGCCGCAACTAACTCTTCCTCCGAACCTCTCTGCCCTAACTGAGCCCTCTAGGGACTTCTTAATAGAGAGAGAGAGAGAGAGAGAGAGAGAGAGAGAGCTTCTTCCCCATACCTCTTCACCCGCAGCCGAATCCCATATGCAAGCTCTTCCTCTGGCAATCTCCCCCCTCTCTGCTCTTACCCGACTCCTACCTCACGGGAGACCCAACCGAATTTCCTCTCCAGCCTTATATCTGACCTGCTACCTACCAAACTAAAGGACTCAACCTGATCTCTCCACTACTAGACCCGACCCGTCTCCTCTACCTGATCTTAATTCAATCTAGACAGTAAGTAATTCTACTGTCATTTGATTATCTTGTTGAATAGTGAGTTATTATTATAATTGATAATTAAGTTTATCATTTGTTATAACTATAATAATAATAGTTACTTATATTATTATTATCAGTTATAATAATAATAATAGACTATTATTACGATTATAATTATAGTTATAATTATAATTATAATAATAACTTTGTATGCTTCTTCTTTTTTGTCACCACCGACGACCCCGTCGTTACTCGCAAAGGTATAAAATTCTTAACTCAAAAATCCTTCTCTCGTGGCTTGCAACGAGCCGGCAAACCTCCTATGCATTCACGTAGCGTAGAAGGGAGGGAAACCGGCGCGGCACTTGCGACGAGGGGGATAAAAAAATAAGTACCTCCGAACGCTCACGTTGTGCAAAGGGGGGAAAGAAAATTGTGCTCTTTTAATCACGAACTCAAAAAACCCTTAAACGCTCATGCAGCGGGCGGTGATAAAATAAAAAAATGCAACCGCAGTGTCATTTGACACCTACCTGAAGCGCTCATGTAGCGACGAGGGGAAGGTTGCCTCTTGGTTTTTCCCCTAAACGGGGGAGACGCCGGGAGGCTGCCAAAATTTTGTCTGAAATAAGGACTTGAACAAAAATGAACTTGGACTTGGACTTGATTGAACTCAAATGAACTTGGTGCAAAGAACTCGAACTGAACTCAACTCGAACAAAATTTGGACAACAGAGGACTAGAATGAAAGCAGAAGCCTCCTTTTGGACCAGAACATGTACTCAAGTTTGAACCATGTTTGAACAAATATTGGAGAAATGATTTAAATCCCAACTTGGACTAAAAGTCTAATGCTTAAAATGAAGATCATAAACTCATAGAGGATAAAATCAATGGCAAATGAGTGATAATCATCTCAATTTGAATGAAAACACTAATAAACCTGTAAATAAGATGATGATCCGTCAACAGAATATGCTTGGGAGAGTTGTAATGAGTATAACTTACTTGCAACAATCTATTCAATGCTACATCAAATGATCTTTAGCCTATAAGAACTTGCAAATCGATATGTCAAACACTTGCAAACATAATTCACTCACAAGACAATCAAGATAAATTTTTCAAGTGACAAAAATTGGAAGTCATATACAATCAATTACAAGAGAACATCAAAGCTGCAAGTTCATCATGCAAAATACAATCTATTCCAAGAAGGACAAAATATTTGTAATGCTAAAATGACTCATTCACAAGCAACAGAATAGCAAGGTGAATGAACATGAAGGAATACAATAGTGCGTATGTCATCAATGATAGTTCAATATCCGGAAACTACATTTACAAGAAGCTCGTGAAATGTGCAAAATGTCTCATACACCCGATGATACAGCAGGAATGTTGCAGGCATCCGGTATCAACATACAATGAACTAACGAAGAAGAGGACTGGAGAATGACATCCGCGAGGATCTTGCAAATGAATATTCCAAATGCATGCAACTATTCATTTATGAGTGGGGCCGTGATACACTTATCCCTACGAAATATGATGAACATGAAAGACAGAGATTATTGTCCCCATTATTGGCAATATCACTGCGGCAAGTATATATATCATGCAAGGAGAAAATATTGATGTTGGAAGGCTTAGAGGATGAGGACTTTTTGCAGCTCCTCAACAACCATCTATTTGCTAATCTAGAGAACCGTGATGATAGCAAATTAAGGCTCAATGTCAAAAGGATAGTCAAGAAGCTTTCAGAATCTAACAAGAAGAATTAAGCATACAGTAAAAACGAAGATGTGATACATCCAGATGTATTCAAGTGAATATCAACACACTACACATTATGCCCGCCAGAGTTTATAAGCAATGTTTGACAAATGTGCTATTAAAGATCAATGCAAATCTTGGCGATCTAAGCTCATAACTATTTATCAAATCGAAGTGCACAAAGAAAATATACAATGAATGTAGTTCATCTGAAAGTCAACATCAGTGCACATAGGGGTACACCAACTCCTTTGCAAGTGATAAAGCCATAAGCAAGTGTGCATGTTGTAGCAGAAGACACATTATGTATCTAATGTACTATCCACAAGCAAATACTGAGAAGGCTACGACAAAATAAACTTCTATGATATATCATAAAAGATCCATCATATTCCCAAAAATACCCCCGCACATGCACTATAGTTGTATACACATAGGTACACGAAAGGGGGTATGCAATTAAACACCCGCATGGGCCCCGGCAGGCGTATTATTGGTACACACGTGACGTCTAGGGATGCTGCACAGGTCAGTAAATTTGGACTCAATCCTCCTAAGCAAATAAATAGGAGTCGACAAGGTCTGATAAATAAGTATAAAATGCCCCAAACACTCGTATGAGCCCCAGCGAGCGTATTATCGATATACACGTGACGTCTAGGAATGCTGCGCAGGTCAATAATTGAATTCAGGTTCGAACATGATCCTTCTAATAGGAGTCAACAGAGTTCGAACCATCAAATAAATATATGATTATGACGACCAGTATATTTATTTTATACATTCATATTAGGCCTTCAAGACCTATAATTAAGAGAATTCACTCACAATGGCATAAAGCCTACGAAACTCAATCCTCTGTTGATAACTCGACAGAGTTTACAAGGTTCAAAACATAAATATTTTCAAATGACCCCAAACACCCCGATGATGGCCGTGTTGAATGTTTATCTCAACCAGATGGGTTCACAAACACTTTCAAATGCCTCCTAACTTCCACAAAATTTAAATTCCTACGAAAATATAAGTGACTTTAACGTCACCTCGATGATGGCCGTGTTGAATGCATATCTCAACAGGAGAGGTTAATTTCAAATATTTCAAATGCCACTCAAATACCCACAAAAATTCAAAAAATCTCAAAATCCCAAAAATATTTAAAATTGAAATTCATTCATTAAACACTTAAAGCAAAACACGTCCATCCTCCACAATAGTTTGTCGAGGTGGACAAATTCGAATATAACTTCAGCTCACATAAAGCTAAATGCCTAGTCGAAAATACCACTATAATCTATTTTCAAACAATCTCCTACCAATAAGAACGTGGTATGTTTCCTCTGACTGGCGGTTTTGCCGCCAAATGGCACCGCAGGATAAACGATTATGACCCAGGGCCCTCTGAACCGAGTGGTTATGCCGCCAAATGGCACCACGAAATACCAATTATGGCCAGAGCCAATACGCTCCTTAGTGGCATCAAATCCTTGAGATATAAATCAATAGGATATGATTGATAGGGCACAAAGCCCTCTATTAGCTAAGGTGGATTCAAATTTGTCCCCTTTGACAAACATTCACCCCAGGTCTACAAGGTACCCTTGGACGAAGCAACCCATTGCTGTCGACGAGTATCCTTCTGTCATGTTGGGTCAACTACCTCCTCTGACTAAGTAAACCAGGGACCATGATGGCCCGGGATGATGGAATCATGGGATCTTGATCGGGTCTATCATCCATTCCCCCAACATCCGATTTAAGTGCAAGATGGTGCAATTTTTAATTTTAAATATCAAATCTCCAAATCTCTCAATCCTCCAAATTTTCAAATTCTCCAACCATTCCAAATACCCATGCTGCTACTATATGCCTGATACTATGTATTTATGGATACAACGTATCTGATCGACAACTAGCCTTAATCGAGAGTTCTCTCTCGTTATCGACAAGGGTAATTAACTATAGGGGCTTGCGCCTATAGGAAACCAGAACTCAGATCATAAAGTCCTCGCAAAATGAGAGTGAAATGTCTGGGTAGTGTCTTATCTACGAACCCATCTTCCTTACCAAAATTTACCCCGGAACTTAATCCGTTAAAACTCTCTCGCCGAAAAAAAGCAACAGCGGATGGAGGTCGAGGCCGAATTTTCGGAGCCCACAAATGTGGGCCGATTGGATGGATTTTAGTGGCTATTTTGGGGGGCACATTTATGTGATCTATTAAATGTTATTCCCTCTTATTTCTCCTATAAATTGGAGAGAGATATGTGATAAATATTTGAAACGTGAAACCTGCGGATTTGTAATAGGTTGCAAGCTATCATCTTCTACTTTCCTTCTTATTTTTTGTCTCGGGCTTCTATCTATTCTTCTCCCTATGATTTTCATTCCACCTGCAACTTTCTTCTATAAAATTATTACAAGTTTTAAGTTGTGTCGTGTCTTGTTCTATATAAGTTGTAAGTGGTGTTAATACTCATTTATTATTGTGTTTGCTTGTGTTATATAAGGTTTATGTGAAAGAAAAAGTAAATGTGTTTTTTTTTTACATACCTAGAGAAAAATTTGTTCTTATGTTGCATCAATTTTATATCAGAGCTCTAAGTTGTAGTGTGAGTCTTACTTTTTTTTTAATCAAAAATTAAAAAAATGGACAACCATCAACAAGCTGAAGTTCCAATTCAAGATGTAATTGAGTCTTCAATTTGTGAAAGTTAGCTATCTATTCAACTGATTCCAAAGAATAACTTTCCATCAACAGAATGGTTCCGCCTCAAGCAATTTCTACAGATCCAATTCATAATCAAATACTCATATAGTGCAAAGGCAACAATATTTATGTACGGAGAAGAATACAAATAAGAAACTGCTACTTTGGTCAGAGTTTGAACAAGAAAAAGATAAGATAAGAAGAAAATACGACACCCTATGAAAGGATGCCTAGAGGGAGTATTGTCATAAAAAAAGATGAAGATTCTGAAGAAATTTCAAAAGATTGTTTTGCACAAAAGTTGTTGATCTTATTACAAATGAAGATGAACTGACTGATGATGTTGTTGAAGACGTTGTGAACATTCGTGCTATCCAGACAAGACAAGGTTTCACCGACGATTCTTGGTTAAATGGAGGGGACATCATTTATATGATTGTTTTTGTGTTGAAGTTAAAAAGTTGCAGATTCTTCGACGTGATATTTACCATAGCGTTACTGAAGCTTTATCAATAGGAGATGAGATTCTTCCACCATAGGAGAATTGATGCAGTCAAGGGTTTCCATTTTATGTTTTCTTATTTTCTACTTGTGTTTCTAGCTTTCTTTCTCCAACGACTTTTCAGTTTTCTTTGTTGACCCTTCGATTTCCCAGCTATCTTTCAGTTTTCCTGCTGTCCACTCATTTTTCTTGTTGTCTTCTCATATACCTGCTACTATTTGGTTTTCCCTAAGCGTCCTTTGGTCTTTGGTCTTCCCTAAGTGCTATTTGGTCTTCCCTAAGTATTGTTTGGTCTTCTCTAAGTTTTGTTGGCTTTCCCTATGCTGGTTGTTTTTCCCATGCTACTATCCCACTGTTTTTTGATGTTGGCTGCTCGTTTCTCCTACTGTGGCTGCTCGGTTTCCTCTTTGTTGATTCCTATGCATGAGAATTTAAATATGGGCTGTTTTGGTGGATTTTAGTGGCTATTTCGGGGGGCACATTTATGTGATCTATCAAATGTTATTCCCTCTTATTTCTCCTACAAATTGGGGCTGATTTTCTTTGTGAGAGAGAGAAATGTGATGAATATTTAGAATGTGAAACCTGCGGGTTTGTAATAGCTTGCGAGTTATCCTCTTCTACCTTCCTTATTTTTCATCTCGAACTTCTATCTATTCTTCTCTCCACGGCTTTCATTTCTCTTGTATATTTCTTCTCTAAAACTATTGTAAATTTTAAATTGTGCCATATCAAATTTTATTATAAGTTGTAAATGATGTTAGTGCTGCTTTATTGTTGTGTTTATTTGTGTTATTTAAGGTTTATGTGAATGAAAAAAGAAGTGTGTTTTTATTTGCATTCTTAGATCAAAGTTTGTTTTTAAGTTGCATCACAGGTTCTTGAGAATGGTGTTAGACTGGTCCAGACAAAAGAGCAATTTTGGAAGGATTTTTAATGAAATTTAGGAGAGAAATTGAATGTAAAGACTGTTTAGATATTTTCTTTTTAATTGTATGCATTAAATAGTTTGTTTCCCTAGGGTTAGGGCCATCTTGAATTTGGCTGAAATTTGAGATCTCTTAGATTTTTTGGGCTCTAGCGGCGTCTAGAGATTTGGGAGTTATAGTTCCTCCTCTCGAATAGAGAATCAATTGTATCGTGATATTTTCCATTTCCATTTCATCAAATAATACAAATTATCTACTATTTTCCTAGTTTTGTGTGGATTTTTTAGAGAATTCTCGCTGTTTTCAAAGATTGTTAAGAAATTCTTGAGATCTTCAAGTGTTTCCTATCAAGTTGCATGAAAGGCACCACAGCTTGGAGCCATCTCCTCTGTCGATATATATATATATATATATATATATATATATATATATATATATATATATATATATATATATAGGAGGTGTTTATCCAAAAGGGTTTGCTCAAGCCCAAATACATGGCTGGGGGCTTCCACGATTTACCAAGTCGGTAAGGTTTTATGTGAGAGTGATGAAGCAAAACAGACCTCAAAAGAAGGGTTTTCTGATGTGAAGATCTCTAAGTTTTAGTTTATCTCTGGCCACAACAACTATAGAATTAAAACATTGGTGAACAACATGAGCAAGAGTTATGGCTGGGTTCACCTTTGTGGCCATTATCTGAGTAACAAATAATCACCTAGTACATTAGATATTCTATTAGGCTTCTTATTTGTTTGTGCATGAGTGTACTTAGGTTTCATAAAAGATGTTGTGTGTTTTTTTTTCATTTTATACACATGATCATGACTTTTACATTAGTGAATCAAATTCTCTCTCATTTGCAATGGACTTAGATTGGTTGAAGATGAACAATATAAATCTTGGTTTTCTCTATGATAGAAATATATAAATTTACACTCATCAAAAGCACAATTCTTATGCGCTATAATGAGCAAATTAGCTAACTAGTACAATTTTTTAAATAATTCATAACATTCTATTTAGTAGTTTGCATTTTCAATTAATGGAAACATGTCTATGAGAAAGGAGTACAATCTCTATTTTATATTTTTTTTTGGTATAGTTCACCTCTCATTTAGTTTGATTTAAATATACCCCAATTAATTCTATTGCTGGTGTTTTATTAGTTAACATGACTATGAATTATTTGGGATTTAGGCTCCATGGAGGTTGTTAGGTACCAATCCTACTACTGATACTGCTCGAGCAAGCTTTAACAATTTTGTGTCCTGTAGTTCTAGTAGTCGTGGTCGATCCTTCTGCTTTTATAGCAAGCATTTTATGTCCAATAGATTTCTGGCTCCAATTGTATGCAGAACCTATTCGCTGGGGTTGTCTAGTAGTACTTGACTTATTTGTTATATGATTTATGTCAATATTGAAATTGAACCGACATTTAAGGAACAACATTAAGGAATTTCAAGTTTATAAATAAAAAAAATTGTAGCATGCAAAAGGACTTATTGCTTAATAAAATTAAGATTCCTATTAAGTCTTAGTGCTTAGTTGAGTGTAGAGTTCTTCAAGCACAGTGCAAGCGATTATCAATTTCTTGGGAAAGTCAACTCTATGTCAGCATACGGCCCAAATTGTTTGGAGAATTCTTTCTTAGTTCAATTTTCTTCTAAAGAATTCACCATAGGTTGTTATGAGTGTGACTAATTTCACTTAAATCTATTACAACCATTTTTTATGGTGCGAATTTAAATCATTTTTTTTTTCAACTTATTATTGAATTTGTTTGTCTTAATTGATAATTAAATTAATGGGTAGCATAAATTGTTCATATTTTCTTAATTGCATCAAAATGTAGGAAGTACTTGTTTATTTGGTAATCTTTAGATCTATGAATTCCTAAATTTAAAATGTGTGGTTTCACATGTGACATTATTTAGTCGCATTAGGAAACTAGATCCTAAGATGCCTTGCATAGTTTATGGTTGCATCGGCATGTTAACTAGAAGTATAACATAGTAACTAGGGCAATAAAAAAACTAAAAGATACAATTTAGATAAAATTGCATAAGCTATGATCCTAGGCATCTACAAAGTGATTGTTAATGAGATTTAGAACAAATGAACAATATGTATAGGAAGTATAACAATAGAAAATTTTCAAATTGAATCAATAATTTAAAATATATATATATATATATATATATATATATATATATGAACTTCATAATATAACTGATTCTTAAAGAGTTGAATTTGCTATATAAAAATTAGTGGGTCATGCTCAATCATTTAAGAGAAGCATTGCTACTAAATATTATGGATTGATAAAAAATATATGCTTAAAAATTATGTCACTAGTAAATATAAAGATCAATTGTATAATTAATTTAACAGTTGTAAATAAAGTGATTATGATGTGCTTGAATGTTAAGCAAGGTTTACATGCCTTATAACTAAATATCATTTAGCTCTAGACGATGACGTTAACATTCTTTGCTTCATTAATGATCTTGTGTGAGAGGTTAGGGATGAATTAAACTATTGCTCACCTAAAAGGCTAAAACACTACATGAGGCTTTATAAAGATATTTAGATAATGAGTTCTGCAATCATTCTATTAGGGCTATCACACTTTTATTAAAGTCCTTAAAGAAAAAATCAATACCATCACTTTTGAAAATT
The DNA here is from genome assembly GCA_022539455.1 of Dendrobium nobile. NCBI lineage: Eukaryota > Viridiplantae > Streptophyta > Magnoliopsida > Asparagales > Orchidaceae > Dendrobium > Dendrobium nobile. Next base: position 17,371,630 of record CM039723.1, read on the forward strand.
ATCATCAATGTAAGAATCACACAGTGTTGAAGTTTATCTAATTGAAGAAATGATAGTTCTTTTTTTTTTTTTTTTGAGGATTCTAAGATGCATAAAATAATTTGCACTCACATTATAAATATATTTTTAATGTTGAATCTGAATCTGCAACTACAACTGATGCTCATGAACTTCGATACATACTTTCAAAAGAGTTGGAATTGGAGTTTGAAAGTAAAATTAGGATGAATTGTCTGTTTAGATATCAATTCTATAATGATGGCTAAATTAATATTATTTTTGTTCTAGGTCCCTGATTTTTTTGATAAACAAGTCCATTAAAAGAATCTTATGATGAAAGTCTATGTCAATATTTCAAGATATTTGTAGACGAAAAATATCTTAAAAGCCTGAAATTTAAGACCCCATATATCTAGCCATATTTATAAGAGCATAATTCATCAAGATTAATTTTTAGATCATTTAGCTTAATTTTCACTAAAAAATGTTTTTCTTTATATATAGACATCATATTTGTGTGGTTTAAGGACTTTTGCTTAGTAAAGTTTCATATTCATATTCAATCTTCAGTGCTTTGTTGGATGTTAAATTCTTTGAGAATAGTACAAAAACAGTTAGCAATATTTGGGCGAAGTTATATATTTTTATTGACTTTAGACCAACTTTCTCTACTCTGTGAAGTATTTCATGTTCTCTTTTCTTCTAAATAGTTGCTTATTGGTCTAATCTGTTGCAAATCAATTCCTGTTAGTGGCATGAATCTTTATTAACTTGTTATTTTTTATGCTTCAATTTCCTATTAAATTTTGTTGATTTAACTGACAAATAAATTATCATTTGGCATAGATTATTCATATTTTCATGATTTTATCAAAAATTAATGATTTCATTGGTGTACTTCGGATACACAAATTTCTAAATCTAATTTGTGTGGGTTACATACATTGGATCATGTAGTTGCATCAAAAATTTTAGACCTTAATATATCCTACATCAGCCTGTGATGTGGTTTCTCTTTCTCATTTCATTTAATTTATGATACCTTATTCTCCATCATGGTGATGCTTCCACTTCAACTCTTTTGGGATCCTCATTTCAACATTAACAATATGTAATTGTTTCATTTACTTAAGCATTTCATTGATGTAATCTACTGTATTCTTATGAAATTCTCCTTAACAAACATATTACAAAGCCAAAAGAACTTGATTAACATGCAAATACGATCGAGAAGAAAGACAGGAAATGCCAAGGAAAAGATAAACAAATACAGCTCAATTTTTCAGAATGTACAGAAAACGCCAATAAAAAGTAAAAAAAAAAAACAAAAGCTTACAGGTCTTCTCATGTGGTGAACGCCTACATTGCTGCAGCTTTTAGCAATGGAAGCAAAGTCAATATCCCAATATTCAATGTCTTTGTCTTGCTGCAAGCAAAGAATGTAGGCCACTCCCTCCTCCTTCAAATGGTAAATATCTTCAGGCTTCTGAGGTTGGGATCCCACAACTAAATCATCACTAATTATGGTATAGTTCATGCCTAGAAGCAAAATTTGACAAAAAAAAATAATAGTAGAAATTAGAGACTAATACCTAAAAAGTCAGCCTTAGCACAATTGAAAGATTATGTCCACATTTACAGGTATGAATAATTACAACATAAGTTTTCATAAATGAATGCTCCAACATCAGTAAAAAAAAAATTGCCCCAAAAGAAAACCAGTATGATACCATAATCCTTTTTTTCTCAGCTACAGCATTCAAAACATGCTTTTAATGCTGATAAGCATGATTAATAGCTATTCAACTAGTAGATAAAATAAAACTAAGATTAAATAACCGAGAAAAATAAAATTTCAACATGTTCAAGATTAATCGCACAAAACTAGACGAATATGGTCCATTTCAGCAAAAATTTTCCAGCCATCCAGTAAGCAGACTTAACCATAAATACAGATAACTCCATGAAATGTTCCAAGGGATTTTCTATATAAGTTCATTGAACATTAAACAAAGCCAAAACTTCCACTTGATTAAACAAGATCAATTTTTTGCTTGTAAATTTAAGAAGAATAATTATTGCATGATCAGTTTTATAACCGATTTCCAATTGTAATTGTGTTCGAAACCAACCATGACAATCAATTTTGTAATTCCAATATATCATATCCGCATCTATCAATTCATTATGATTTTAATTAAATTTTCTGACTGTGCTTTACTTTCCTAAGCTGGTGAATCCTTCAATGAGCACCAGTGAGCATTATAGCAACATTTTTCTGAATGGTCTAACCTTCTTCAAAGCGTATCTCATACCACTAATATTGTCTTCACGGAGAGAAATCACCAGCAATTATAACTGACAATAAGATTATCTTTATTTAATCTTCATCTCCAGCACTTAGCCAGTTCATATTTATATTTCAAAAAGACTTCTTTCACCATCTATGAAAATCTTTGCTCACACCTCCATTATTGATTGGGTACGCATAACATGGAGCTAAGAAGATGGAAAAGGTGTTTGTAACTCCATAGCTTAATGAGGAAAGTGAAAAATCTATCTAGCAAATTTTGGATATGCCGCAAGACAACAAGGAGGAGGCCTCTCACTAGATTAATTTCAAAGGCTCCTCATTATCATAACAATTAAATGTATTTTATTCTATCTTTTATTTCAGGCAAGGCAGCCATATATGATTAGGAGGGAATATTAAAAACCCATTTTGTAACTATATCAATCAACCTATATTAACGGTTAAAGAAAAACAATCAAATATGTAATTGAATTAATTTAATTGGAGTTGTATAATTTACTTTTCAATAGGTAGAGATCACGAGAGGCTGCTATTAAAGCCTATGCATGTGAACTTTCTTCCTTGTCTATAGCACTTCATGTACTACTTATAGCCCTCATTAATTCAATAAAAAATAACTTTGAACTCCCACAAAAATTTGTAACTGCAAGAAGTTGTGTGATGAGGACATCGGAAGATCGACGGCTATGATGTGGAATTTATTATTTTCTTTTGTGTCTTATTTACTAGTTTATTTTGTTTTCCTGTTTTCCCATTTTACCCCTAGGGGTGGTCATTTAATATTGTAGCTCCGAGGGCACTTTTGGTCTATTTATAAGAGGCCTCATGCATTGTACTAGAGGATGATTAATATGAAATTTTCAGCTTGTGCTTACGGATCTCTTTGTGAGTTCTAAGTTTTCTCTCTTGGGATGATCTCTTAGTGAGTTCATGAGACGAGAGGTCCCAGTGGGGCAAAAGCAATACCCGTCAATCTTGGTGGATTCCAAGGTTCGCGGTTCTTCAATTGTTTTTTTCTTTGTATTTTTTTTCTATGTTGAATCCCCTCCCCTAAACCTTCTTTCGCCATTCTCCCTCCAACCCAGCATCCCTCTGCTCCCAAAAACCGAGCCCCTCCCACCTTTGACGCCGGCCTCCTTGGACCGCCCAAGCCGCCGGATATTTCCACCACCCGCCAGCCGGCCATTTAGTCGCCGGCCTCCAACCCTCCACCCGCCAGCCCCTTCTCCAATTATATTTGAATTTTGAATTTCAAAATTTGAATCTACCTTAAATACTTTCCTAAAATAACCTCCCTCAATTAGGAAGGTGCATTCATTTGAATTCAATGTGATATTTGAATTTCAAATATTTCCCTCCCTAATAAATCCCATTTAGGAAGTCTCTAATTTAATGAAATCTAAATTTAATTCCAGATTTAAATCAATTCCTAAATCAACTCCATAACTCCCGAATTTCAAAATTCAAATTAATTCCCGCCAAATCACCTTAAATCTGAAATAAATCTCAGATTTAATTTCCTCTTGCAATTAATGCCTTTGGTCCACATTCATTGAATGTGGACACAATCCCCTCCTCTCTCTTTTTGGCTGGTCCTTTTTCCCCTCTTGCTTAATTATTTCCTTCCTTATTGAAGGCTTCAATTAGGGAAATAATTAAACACCCCTTGTCCCTTCCCTCCTCCCTTATTTGAATTTCAAAATTCAAATACCTGACTTAGATATCTCTGAAATAAATCCAGATTTATTTCTTTTAATCCTTTCCTCCATCACAAACTAATAATCTGAGACTAAACTCAGATTTTCTTTTTGGAAGGCTTTCCCGTGTGGGCTCTGAAAATTCGGCCCCGGCCTCCACTCGCTTTTCTTTTTATTCGGCGAGGGAGTTTTAACAGAATTAAGTTCCGGGGTAAATTTTGGAAGGCAGATGGGTTTGTAGATAAGACACTACCCAGAGATTTCGCCCTCATTTTGTGAGGACTTTATGATCTGAGTTCTGGTTTCCTATAGGCGTAAGCCCCTATAGTTAATTACCCCTCCCGATAACGAGAGAGAACTTTCGATTAAGGCTAGTCGTCAATCAGATACGTAGAGCATACGTGTTATCTGGCATATAGTAGCAGCAAAGATATTTGTAATTTGAAAAGTTTGGATGTTTGAAAATTTGGGTTGAAATAGTTTGATATTTAAAATTAGAAATTCACCATCTTGCACTTAAAGCGGATGGTGGAGGAATGGATGATGGACCCGATCAAGATCCCATGGTTCCGTCGTCCCGGGCCATCGTGGTCCCTGGTTTACTTAGTCAGAGGAGGTAGTCGACCCAACCTTACAAAAGGATCCTTGTCGGCAGCCATGGGTTGCTTCGTCCAAGGAGACCTTGTAAACATGAGGTGAATATTTGTCTAAGGGGACAAATTTGAATCCACCTTAACTAACAGAGAGCTTCGTGCCCTATCGATCATATCCTATTGATTCATATCTCAATGATTTGATGTCAATAAGGAACGTATTGGCTCTGGCCATAACCGGTATTTCGTGGTGCCATTTGGCGGCAAAACCACTCGGTTCAGAGGGCCCCGGGTCATAACCGTTTATCCTGCGGTGCCATTTGACGGCAAAACCGCCGGTTAGAGGACACGTACCACGTCCTTATTGGCAAGAGATTGGTTGAGAATGGATCCTAGTGATATTTTCGACTAGGCATTTGGCTCTTTGTGAGCTGAAGTTATATTTGGATTTGTCCACCTCGACAAACTTTTGCGGAGGGTGGATGAAGTTTGCTTTAAGTGTTAGATGATTTATTTCAATCTTAAATATTTTGGATTTTGAGAATTTTTTTTATTGTTGGATATTTGATTGTCATTTTGAATTTTGTAGTAGACCCCTCCGGTTAAAATTTTCTATTCAACACGGTCATCATCGGGGTGTGGGGTCATTTTCATTTGTAGTTTGAACCTTGTCAACTCTGTCTGGATGTCGACAGAGGATCGGGTTTCATAGGCTTCATGCCTTTGTGAGTGAATTCTATTGATTATAGGCCTTTAAGGCCTAATATGAATGTATTAAAATAAATACACCGGTCCCCACAACCATGTATTTATTTGATGGTCCGAACCATGTCGACTTCTATTGATCCGTATAGAAGGATCGGATTCGGACTTGAATTCACTTGTTAACCCGCGCAGCATCCCTAGGCGTCACGTGTGTACCAATAACACGCTCGCCGGGGCCCATGCGGTTGTTTTAGAATTTCATTGATTTGACATACCCCTTGTGTACCTATGTGTATACAAGCTACGGTGTACTTATGCGGGGGTATTTTGAAATAATTATAGTTCTGTAGGTAATTGTCATTATAATGCACACAACTTTTCACTTGAGAGCTTGTACACGCCTTCTGTCCGCTAGTACGAGTATTGCGGATCCGGTGGCGTGTTGTAGCAGCTTATGGATTGAATGGTTTGCTGCTTAGTACAGGTAGACTGTCGTGCACTATTTGTTTTTTTTTTGTAGGGGCATTGTAGTGCACTAACGAATCTCCTGCTTTTGTTTGTTGATGCTTGCATTCATTGTACATTAATCATCATCACATAAATGGACTACTATATGATTGAAAACTCTTCTATGTTTGTTTGTAGGTAACATGTTGCACCTATGCATGGTTTAAAATTGCGCAATTAGAGGCGCGCCTCAAGGCGCGCCTTTGCGCAATTTCACCCAAAAACGCCTCGAGGCTTACGCAATTCTGTTCCTGGATGAGGCGTACGCCTCACCTGGACTGAGGCGCGCCTCAGAGGCGCAATTGCGCAATTCTGGGTGAGGCGTACGCAATTCAGAACCGGCCCCACCCACTTAAAATGTTGGCTTTTCTCCCCTTGAACCGGCACGGCATTCCTCCTCTCCGAAAAAATTTTCCTCCCAGCTCTCTGTACGCGAACTGGACGCGTCCCGCACGGTCGGCCGAAGCTTCCCGCCGCTCCTCCCGCCGGCGCCGCCCCTCTCCGGCGAAGAGAAAAGTTCCGGCCACCCTCTAGGAGTACTCCACATTCGATTTTAGGTATTTTTTTAAGTTTAGGGATTTTTTTTTGCAAGTTTTAGAGAAATTAGGGTTTAGTTTTTTTTGATTTTTTTGGAATGTATTTGTTTTTTTTTTAGGAGACATTGTTAGAGGTAAAGAAAAGACGAATACGTCATTGCGGAGGGACCCTTCTTGGAAGTATAGTGTACAAGTTGACATTGGCGGCGGCGAGAAGAGCTATGTATATTTAAAGTGCAACTTTTGTGAGAAAGTTGTGAAGGGTGGAGTAACCCGCATGAAGGAGCACTTATATTTTTTACATTGTAAATCATTCCAACTGTATGTTCATAGTTTTAACATTTGGGCATTGTAGGTTTGCCACCTCCTATTTGACACTTCAGAGCTTGATGGAGGTGAGGCAACCTTTGGAAGCCATGTTTACATCAACTGAATGGCTAAACTCTGCTTGGGGGAAGAAGAGTGAGGGAAAGGAGATAAGAAAGATAATTCTGAATGATAAATTTTGGGCTACTGTGACCTATGCCATTTTGAGCACGAGACCCTTAGTGCAAGTTTTACGCTTAGTGGATGCAGAGAAGAAACCAGCTATGGGTTTTATTTATAATGCTATGGATGAGGCCAAGAAGTTGATTGCACATAACTTGGGAGGAGAGGAGGCAAGTTATAGGGAGATCTGGGATATCATTGATGCTCGGTGGGAGGTGCAGTTACACCGACATCTACATGCAGCTGCATATTATCTTAACCCTCAATTTCAATATTCAGAGAAAAAATCTTCAAATCCGGAAGTTAAGCTTGGTCTATATCACTGTATGGAAAGATTAATACCGGAGCAGGCAGATAGGGAGCTTGCAGATTTACAGCTTGTTCTGTTCCGGAATAAAGAGGGTTTTTTTGGTTTGAATGCAGCAAAAACTACCATTTCTAAACGGTCTCCAGGTATAATTAATTTGGTAAATGCAATACACTTTATTCAATATTCTGAATTTTGATTATATTTTCTTCTTGAAAACAGTTGAATGGTGGATCCAATTTGGTGATTCCACCCCTGAGCTACAGAGTTTTGCTGTGAGAGTGTTGGGCCTCACTTGTTCTTCTTCTGGGTGTGAGCGAAATTGGAGTACATATAGTCAGGTGCAAACAAAGAGAAGAAATCGACTATCTACACTCAGAATGAACTCCCTCGTATACATAATGCACAACAAAAGGTTAAGAGATAGGAGGTTGAGGAATAAGGGGTTGAAAGATGATGAGGACCCGTTGGTGTGTGATGATCTGTCGTCTGATAATGAGTGGTTCATAGATGATGAGGCAGATTTATCATTATCAGACTTACAGGTAGAAGATCTAAATGTGGATGTATTGAGGGGCGAAGCAGATCAAACGGGTACATCCACTAGTACCACACCACACACATCTTCTAGCTCTGCAAGCAAAGGTATATGTTCTCTGCCAGTCTGCTTGATAATGAGTGGTTCATCCAATTAATATGCTAATAATCTTTTCTTTTAATGAACAGGGAAGAGAAAAGTGAGCCATGTTGAAGATGAAGATGACATGGCATTCATAGATACAATTGGAGAAGAAGATTCACTTGAAGACTGATATTTTGTGATGGGATATGATCATATGACTTCATTTTATATGTTTTTTGTATTTTGGGAGTTTTGATAAACTGATATTTTATGTTTTTGTACTTTGGGACATAATTTTATTGCATCTACTTTCTTATTTTCCATTATTGCTATTATTTTCCTGCTAAAATCCTTAATTTTTCATTTACGCAATTCTGTGTTCGTGAGGCTTACGCCTCAGACCGCCTCGAGGCTTACGCCTCGCCTCACGGACGAAAACCGCCTCGAGGCGCAGTTACGCAATTTTAAACCTTGCACCTATGAAGGGTCTTTGATAGCGATCTATAAGAATTTGTATTTGTTGCAGTCTTGCGACATTTCTGCTATCACTACTTGCAAGTAGATCAACATGCTTGTGTGCAAATCGATATTGATTGATTTGCTTGTGGACGTTAGCTTCAAGCATATGTGATTGTTGATAAATCACCATATTCACTGCATATTCCTTGTATGCGTTATGGCCCTTCATCCTCACTTTTGAGTAATATATGACGTACATTGTGAGCTTTTGTCGTCATTTGCTTGCTAGCTTTCTTCCAGTGTTGGTTGGTATTAGCATCTTGATTAACATGAAGGTTCTCAATATTTTATCCGAAGCCTCATACTTTTGATTGTAGGATTGCTATGAATGCTACACACTAAATATCATCATTTGTAGGTGATCATGCTTGCATAACTGATATGGATGCTACACACAAGTCATCGTTATTTGTAGGTGCCTTATGAAGTTTTGAAGGCTCCACATGCTTCCTTGTCACCATATCATTCATTCTCTTTAGCTATGTGATCTATAAGTGAATCATGTTGGCAATTATATACTTCGTGATGCTTTTGTGTGAGTTGAAGATCCTTTGTTGTAGCATTGAATTGGTGGTTGCATTACAAGCTCTTTTCTCACCTACAACCATTCTCAAGTCTCTTTGTAATTTGCTTGAAAGTGAATTTTTATGTATATAGTAAGTATATGTTCTCACTTATTCACATTATGTTCATTAGAAGTCATTTGGGTTTGAATTCTTTGCTTGACTTTTGTTCATTCACGAAATGCTGTCCAGAAGACTATAGCAAATTTCCTGGCTGTACCACAGTCCAGAATTTTCTATTTTGCTGTCCAAAATTTCTGGAGAGTCCAAACTGTTGCCAAGGCTCTCATAGCAGCTGTCCAGTCATCCTTGGGTGCTGTCCAGAAGAATTCCAACAGCAGAAACAGCAGTTCTGTTGCTCCAAAGTCCTCCAGCCGCTGCCCTAATTCGCCGAACAGGATTCAGGGTGCTGTCCAGAGGACATTCCGTCAAAGGAGGTGATTGTCCTGATCGGAAAGACCTTCTAGTTGCTACCCCAAAGCCTCCAAACCCAGGATTCAGTGAACTCTTTCCCTCACTCTTTTATTTTCCGAGTTACTTCCAATTGTGTAATTAATTGATTCATTGAGATTGTGTTAGTCCTCTGCTAAAGCCTAATAAGTTATAGAGTTGTGTGAGGGATCCTTCATAGTATTAATCTCATTGTTAGTCTAAGGATTTTGTTGAAACTTTCCATGTATGCAATGTTAGACTAATTGATTGTTTTATGGTCTTAACACCTACACATGTGATTTAGCCTAAGCTTATGCTACCGCTCTTTGTGTTTTATGTTGTCGTTCAAAATCACTATAAATATATAATTATTGTGCTCTAAATATTAAGCGTGCAAATTCCTTAAGTAACTCAGCTTCACATGTACGTTTTACATCATATTTGGTATCAGAGCATGGCTAGCATGCATTACATGTGTTAGATGCATCCTAGGAGTCTACTTAACTATCCCTTTGCTTGTTTACATGCATACCATCGCATTATTATTTTGCATCACTGTTTTATTTTGCTGTCTACTCATTTTCTGCACTATCTAGTGATAATTTGGAGAGTCTAACTTAGTGTTTAAGTGTTGTCCTCACTCTAGAGACCTTCCCAAACACTTAGACAACTTTATGCCCTGCTGTAGTCTGCTGTCCACGCATTTCCTGCACACATCTAGTGAACAGAAGGCTAGTTTCTTAAGTGCATAGGTGCTGTCCTCAACCTAACAACCTTCCTAAGTGTCTAGACTACTTAAGCCACTAGTGTAGCTTGCTGTCCAAATAATTTCTGCACCCTTTGGCGAGTTTAAGTGAGCTTAACTTAGTGTCTAAATGATATCTCTTAACCCAAATCATCTTTAAGCGTCACTTGACGCTTCCCAATGGACCTGATAGGACTTCAAAAGAAGCTAGATGACCTAGTTAGTCTTGTGGGGTCTCTAACTAAAACCCCGAAGGAGGAACATGTTCACTCTCCCCACTCTAGGTATATGCCCCATTCGATTAATCATGATAGTCGGAAGATGCCCCACACTGCATATCAACCTAGACTTGAGCTTAAGCCACAACAACATCACTTGGATTCACATTACTGTCTACCCACCTTTGAAGGCTCCTCCAACCCTTACTACTTTAGGGAATGGGATAGAAAATTAGAGGACTATTTTGAATCACATCATATCCCTGAGTCCCACCAGGTTAGCATCGCTAAGTCTCACCTCAAAGGCCAGGCTCTTCAATTTTGGATAAGATTGGAAGATCATAAAGAGTCTCACGGCGAGTACCCTACTTGGCAAGACATGAGGCGAGAACTTGTCACGACCCAACCCGACTGGGACGGATCCCACTCGCATCGGATCGCGACGGAGCCAACAAATCCAGGATCTGGCTTTGGAATTTGCTTCAAAACTTTCTTCTAAATATAACACAGACAGAAAAACACAGAGCTACTATAAACATCTGAATACAGCGCAATACATCTATCTTTTCTTTCCTCAAAATAATCATATACAGATACAGTACATGGCTTACAGACAGAAAAAACATAACAGAACAGATAAGTCATGACTGTACAAAAATCAAAAGTACAAAATACCTAATCACAGATCAGACTCAGAACGTCTAGTCCAAGACCTCCTTCCCTCTCCCAGAACTTGAAAACCACGTAGAAAACAAGGATGAGCTAACAGCTCAGCAAGACATCACTCAGAAATTCACATCAGAAATGGCCATACGAAAACCATAGAACAGATACTTGATCAATCATAAAGCAACAATTAATACAGAAAACTGAAGTCATATCGAATCGGCGTTCAGAACAGATATCATAAAGCTTTCAAGTCACAGAGCAGACAGAATCGTACGGAATAACCAGAATCGTACATATATCGGATGATTCATAAAACAGATCAGATAAGTCACATAACAGATTTCAGATATCAAACATCATATTTCATATAACATATTCAGATTCTCAGACCCTTACAGAATCTCGGATTCTGGCCCCTTATGTCTCCCTTCCTTGACACTTACAGAATCTCGACGGATTCTGGCCCCTTATAACTCCCTTCCCTGACACTTACAGAATCTCGACGGATTCTGGTCCCTTATAACTCCCTTTTGATAGCACACAATCACTTTAATTCATTCAAGGAATCAATTCAGAAAAATCAGAATTTATCCGAAATTTCAGCAGCACAACGACAGGTTACGGAATTTACACAAAACTCACAGATTCAGAAATTTATCAAATTACCACAGAACATTCACAACAACATTGTAAGACTTTCATTGTACTGACAAAATATTTTACAACATCCTGATAACTTGCAGTTCGCTTAAAACACCGCAGAATCCAAAATATCTGGTAAAAATCTTTCAGAAAATACTCAAAACGTGCACAATTATCATCTCAGAGACATACCAAAAGTTACACGGTAAAACCTTTGTCAAAAGAAAATAATACCCGAAATTCGCTAACGGAAACAAAATACAAAACAGAAAACTATTCAAAATCCTCGTTTCAGAAAATTGAGAAAGGCGGAATGTGCCTTACCTCGAGTCGGTCAACTTCTTTAACTATAGCAATGGACGAAAACGGACCGAAGTCGCCCAAAAATCACTTTTCCTTTCTTTTCCTTTGATTTTCTCTCTTGTGGGCTTTTCTCTCTCTTCAAAATATCTCATTTCTATATATATCCAGACGGATCGTACCGGACGATCGCAACTTCGTCTCGGACGATCTATGCTCTGGACGAATTTCGTCCAAATGAAATTAATTATCGTCACGGACGACTTGGGCTCTAGACGATTTTCGTCCAGACGAAATTAAATATCGTCCCTAGACGATCAGGCTCTATAAGATTTTCATACAGACGATCCACCTATCGTCCAGACAAACTGTTCAGTCTCCAAAATTCCAACACAACCTGTACCGATCGTCCCGGGACGATCCAACTTCGTCCCGGACGATCCTGGGAGAAAAATGGCCTTTACAATCTCCCCAACTTCAGAAAAATGTCGTCCTCGACATTGCCAATCCAAAACTCAGTCAAAACAGATACGAATACGACTGCCTCATGTCTGACTCCTTCTCCCAAGTTGCTTCCCGTGCTGTTCGGTTCTTCCACTGAACTTTAACCATAGGAATCTGTTTACTTCTTAACTTACGAATATCGTAAGCCAAAATCAACTCAGGTTCTTCTTTGTACTGCAGATTCTCCTGAATCTCAACCTCATCAGCAGAAAACTTCTTTTCAGAATCAGATATCCACTTTCTCAAAGTAGATACGTGAAAAACATTGTGCACATCAGACATCTGATCAGATAGTAACAGTCTGTAAGCAGACTTACCAATCCTTTCAAGGATTTCAAAAGGTCCAACATACCTTGGACTGAGCTTACTCACTCTTCTAAATCTGCTGACTCCTTTCATCAGACTGACTTTGATATACACAAAGTCACCAACTTGAAATTCCACAAATCTGTGCTTCTGATTGTAAGACTTCTGTTGTCTATCTTGTGCAGCTTTCAATCTTTCTTTAATCAAGTTGATTTTCATAACAGTTTCATCCACAAATGTAGCACTCATTTCTTGTATATCTCCTACCTCAGTCAGAGTCAAAGAAGTTCTACACTTACGATCATACAAAGCTTCATAAGGTGACATACCAATGCTAGACTGAAAACTGTTATTATAAGCAAATTCGATCAAAGGAATATGATCTTCCCATCTTCCTCCAAAATCCAAAACACATAATCTCAGAAGATCTTCCAGTACCTGGATAGTCCTCTCAGACTGTTCGTCAGTCTGCGGATGAAATGTCGTACTGAAATGCAACTTCGTACCCAAGCCTTGTTGAATACCCTTCCAAAGTCTGGAAGTAAACCGTCCATCTCGATCAGATACAATCACTTTAGGCACACCATGTAATCTGACAATCTCCTTCACATACAACTGTGCCAACTTATCCACCGGATCTGTCTGCCTGATCGGAAGAAAGTGTGCAGACTTCGTCAATCGATCCACAATCACCCAGATAGCATCGTGCCCTTGCCTTGATCGAGGAAAACCCATAGCAAAATCCATTGTTACCTCCTCCCATTTCCACTCAGGAATAGGCAACGATTGCAAAAGACCTCCTGGTCGCTGATGCTCTGCCTTCACCAACTGACAGGCTTCACATTTCGAAACAAAATCCGCTACATCCTTTTTCATTCCAGGCCACCAGAACAAACTCTTCATGTCTCCGTACATCTTGCCACTTCCCGGATGTATTGTATAGCCTGAATGGTGTGATTCATACAGAATCTCTTTCCTCAAATCTCCAAACACAGGAATCCATAATCTGTTCTTACAGAAAATAACACCAGAATCAGAAACTCGGAGTTCAGGTTTCTTACCAGATTTAATCTGAGCAATCAACTTCAAATAATCGGAGTCTGACTTCTGAGCTTCCTGAATCCTTTCTTCCAGAGAACATTGGATATTCATCTGAGTCAAAATAATAGAATACAGACCAGTAGAGGAAATCACCTCTAACTGTAATCTCTCCATATCTCATATCAAATACTAATCAAAAGTAAGGTTAATACCTGATATTCCAGAAGATTTCCTACTCAAAGCGTCTGCTACCACATTAGCCTTACCAGGCTGATACTGAATCGTTAGGTCGTAGTCCTTGATCAACTCAAGCCACCTTCTTTGCCTCAAATTCAGATCTCAGAATATGTACTTCAAGCTCTTATGGTCTGTAAAAATCTCACATCTGACGTCATACAAGTAGTGACGCCAAATCTTCAAAGCAAACACAACTGCAGCCAACTCCAAATCATGCATTGGGTAATTCTTTTCATGTGGTTTCAACTGTCTCGAAGCATAAGCAATTACCCTACCATGCTGCATCAGAACACAGCCCAAACCTTTCAGTGAAGCATCACTGAACACCTGAAATCCTTCCGTACCTGACGGAAGTGCTAACACTGGAGCTGAAGTCAAACAATCCTTCAACTTCTGAAAACTAGCCTCACACTCCAATGTCCAAACAAAAGCTACTGATTTCTGAGTCAGTCTCGTCAGAGGCGTAGAAATCTGAGAAAATTCCTTCACAAATTTTCTATAATATCCAGCCATGCCTAAGAAACTACGTACCTCAAATACCGTAGTAGGCCTTGGCCAATCAGTAACAGCTTGAATCTTTTGGGGATCAACAAAAATACCTTCACCACTCACCACATGCCTCAGAAAAGAAATGCTCTTCAGCCAGAATTCACACTTGGAAAACTTAGCATATAACTGATGCCGCCTCAAAGTTTCCAACACAATGCTCAAGTGCCTAGCATGATCATCTTCAGAAGCAGAATACACCAAAATATCGTCGATGAAGACGATCACAAACTGATCCAGATACTCCTTGAACACTCGGTTCATCAAATCCATGAAAATAGCTGGTGCATTGGTTACACCAAAAGGCATAACCAAAAACTCGTAGTGCCCGTACCGAGTACTGAAAGCTGTCTTCAACACATCAACTTCCTTCACCTTCACCTGATAATATCCAGATCTTAAATCAAATTTTGAAAATACAGAAGAGCTAGAAAGCTGATCAAATAGGTCATCAATCCGTAGTAATGGATACTTATTCTTGATCGTGACTTTATTCAAGTCTCTGTAATCAACACACATACGGAGTGTTTCGTCCTTCTTCTTCACAAATAGTACTGGTGCTCCCCAAGGGGAAACACTCGGACGAACAAATCCTTTATCCACCAACTCCTGGAGCTGAACTTTCAACTCAGAAAGTTCCTTCGGTGCCATCCTGTACGAAGCTTTCGATATCGGAGCTGTACCCGAAAAAACATCAATAGATAACTCAACATCTCTATCCGGAGGTAAACCAACCAACTCCTCAGGAAATACATCAGAAAACTCCCGTACAACCGGGATATCAGAAAGAGAATCCACATCTATGTTCATATCCCGTACAGAAGCCAAAAATACCGGGCAACCCTTCTTCCACATTCTTCTGACTTCCAATATAGAAATCAGACAGGATAAAACTCCTCTTAACCCTTGAAATACACATCTCTCACCATCCATAAGCAAGCTCACTTGCTTCTTCAAATAGTCAATCTGAGCCTCATACAGACTCAACCAATCCATACCCAAAATCACGTCGTAAGAAAAAATCGGCAACAAAATCAAACTCGATTTCCACTTCTTGCCAGAAATATCAATCTCACAAAAACAAAACTTCCGGGCGATCAAATTACTTCCAGCCGGCAAAATAACAGAAAGAGAAACCGGTAACAAAATAGAATCCAGACGCAAAGCATCAAAACAACGCTCGGAAAGAAATGAGTGACTGGCTCCAGAATCAAACAAAACACGACAGGGCTGATCAGAAATATAAATCGTACATGTCACCACATCCGGAGCGTCTCGAGCCTCCTGCTGACTCAAACTATACACTCGAGGCTGAACTGGGGCTGGAGCTACTGAACCACTAGACTCCCGCTGACTACCAGTAGGTGGTCTCCGTGCCACAGAACTAGATCCACCACCTCTACCACCAGAGGATCCTTTAGTTACAGTACGTGGAGGAACAGTCCTCGGTCGTCCTGCTGAACCAACCGGTCTACTATCAGATCGAAACTCAGATCGTCTATCGAATCCAGCCTGTGGACACTCTGCAATACAATGTCCTGGCTGACCACATTTAAAGCACTGACTAATCGTCCTAAAGCACTGGCCAAAATGTCGTCGTCCACAAGTTCGACACACAGGTGTCCCACTGACTGATCCCAAACTGGTAGTACCGGTAGCGGCAATACCAGAAACTGTCGTGGATCCCGACTGTCCACTCCTCCTGGAGTCTCCAGAAACAAATCTCCTCTTGCCAAAGGAACCACTACTAAAAGTATCACCCCCAAATCTCTTTCTACTCGCAGTCCACCGCTGCTGAGTAACCATCAAATCATTCTCTATCAGACGAGCTCTCTCCACAAGCTCAGAGAAATCAGAAATATGAAATGGCACCAGGGGCTGCCTCAGACTATCTCGTAGTCCCCTCAGAAATCTGTAGCACCTCTCAGCATAAGTACTTACCAACTGTGGAGAATAACGGGCTAAAGCAGTAAATTCTGCCTCATACTGCATCACAGTCCTGCTCCCCAAACCCAGAACAAGTCTCAAAAAAGTCTCATGCATCTGCTGTCGTGCAGAAGGAGGTACAAACCACGATCAAAATTCCTCAGAAAATTCTTCCCAAGTAATCAAAGAATTTAGCTTCCCTTGGAACTTCACCTCCTGCTAGCCCATCCACCAGTGCTCTGCTTCCCCATCCAACAGAAAAACTGTCAACGGTACCTTCCTGTCTAACGGACACTTCATACCGTCAAAAGTCTTCTCTAACCTCCTCAACCATTCTTCAGCTGCTCTGGGCTCAACAGTGCCCTCAAACCTCGGAGGTTTCAATCTCAGAAACAATTGCAGATGTTTATCTATATCTTCAGATCGGACAGTAGAGGCTCTACTCTGAGTCTCGCTCATCATTTGAGCAATCAATGTAGCAAACTGAGAAAGTGTATCAGAAACAACCACTGGGGCCGTACTGCCCACCGGAGATGCCTGACTAGCACTCTGCCCATCTATCATATCAGGGTCTGGCAGATCCATGATCACACAGAAAACTAAGCACAAAACAACAGAATAAAAATCCAAACAAACCAGACCTACCCAAGACAGACTCACAAATCCAAACTATAGCGCTGTCTTACAATTCAAATTTCAAATTCCAAAACCATTGCTCTGATACTACCAAAGCTTGTCACGACCCAACCCGACCGGGACGGATCCTGCTCGCATCGAGTCGCGACGGAGCCAACAAATCCAGGATTTGGCTTTGGAATTTGCTTCAAAACTTTCTTCCAAATATAATACAGACAGAAAAACACAGAGCTACTATAAACATCCGAATACAGCGCAGTACATCTATCTTTTCTTTCCTCAAAATAATCATATACAGATACAGTACATAGCATACAGACATAAAGAACAGAACAGATAAGTCATGACTGTACAAAAATCACCTGTTATGCTCTATACGAATTTCGTCCAAACGAAATTAATTATCGTCACGGACGACTTGGGCTCTGGACGATTTTCGTCCAGACGAAATTAAATATCGTTCCTGGACGATCAGGCTGTGTAAGATTTTCGTATAGACAATCCACCTATCGTCCAGACGAACTGTTCAGTCTCCAAAATTCCAACACAACCTGTACCGATCGTCCCGGGACGATCCAACTTCGTCCCGGACGATCTTGGGAGAAAAATGGCCTTTACAGAACTTAATTTAAAATACCGACCCTCAACCAGTGAACGCCATCTAGAGCACCACCCTACCTCTTTTGTTGGAACAAACCGTGGACATTACTGTGGTCGAGACCACCCATCTTTTAGTAACATCAGGGTTGCTACCCCGCTCTGTAGGTCTTCACCTAACCTTGATGGCCGACCCTCTATTGGGTCTTCTGTTGGATCAATCTCATATGACTCCCCACTTGGACCCACTCCTAGCCATCCCAGTCAACCTTTAGCCTCCCCAGCCCTTAACCCTCACTACAGAAAAAATGCCTATTACCGGCGGTTTAGAGGGAATGTTGTCAATTTTTTTTTGCAGGTGCTACAGGTTTCCGGCGGCTAACCGGCGGTTTGGCCGCCGGAAACTACGATACCGAACGGCTTAACCTATGCCGCCAGTAATGTCATTACACCGCCGGTATTTAACCGGCGGTGTTACCGTGGACGTCTGGCGGTGTACACCATCGGTAATACCGACGGCTGCAACCGCCGGTAATTTAACCGGCGGTCTACCGGCGCTTGCCGGCGGTTTAGCGAACACACGACGCCCGCTTTAACCGCCGGATGACCGTCGGTAATATGACCGTCGGTTAACCGCCGGTCAACTAACCGGCGGCGTGACGGCCGGAAAACCGCCGGTTGAAAATCCGGTTGTCACCGGCGGTATAAGCCGCCAGAAAACCGCCGCATAAATAAACCGCCGATAAATGACCGCCGGTATTAGTTTCCTACGCCATTTTTACCGGCGGCCTGAATGCCGCCGCCAAGCCGCCGGTAAACAGGAAAACTGCCGGTTTATCCATAGTAACCGCTGGTTTTTGGCATTTTTCCTGTAGTGCCTGCAAGTGTGATTTTAATAAAGAATTGCATTAAAAAGAAGAAGTTTACTGAACCTGAGACTGAATACATCCATTTCGTGGATACTAATGATAACGAGAGCTTCTTTGAGGATGAAATTGAAGTGATTGAGTCAGACTCCCGACATGATTTAAACCCTAAGCTAAGAAAGTTGGAACCTTTAAACGTCGACACCATAGCCCACCTTGATCATAGTCTCCTCGAGGATAACCCTTTGGATAAGATATGCCTAGATGATATTAAATTGATCTCAAAAGAAACTAATCTGACCTTGAACACATTTAAATTAAATTCGAAAGATTATGACTTAATCATATCTCCTATTGAGATGATTCTGAATAATTCTAATTCAATTTTGGATAATTCTAATATTGACGTGGATAATCTCGAGTTGGAAGTGAGTCAATTGAATTTATCACCTGATTTAATTGAACTGGAACCCATTGATCTTAGGATTATGACCATACCTGATCCTATTGAGAATATTAGTATGAATTTGGAAGATAATGATTTAACCCCGAGTGGTTCTGAACCTAATTGGAGAATTGAGCATCCTCGTGTTTTATTGGAGTCTATTTTAGGAGTTGCCCCTTTAGAATTGCATTTGAAAGAGTGTGACTTTCTTGACTGGACTTATCTCACCACTCCACATACTAACTTTAATGGTAGAGAGAATCTTAGCCCATACTTTCATGTCACCACTCTAACTGTTGTGCCCACTTCTGTTATGGATACCCTACCCACTTTCTTGAGTCACATACCTGATAGTGACTATTCGGGCTATCCCATTATGGTTGTGAGTAAGAATCCTTCATCTTATCTTGTTCCTGATTCATTTGTCTTGCTCGCTATGCTCGTCCTTTCCTGTTAAGGATCATCTCTCTCCTAGTTGGATGAATTTGCCAGATGACCATGTTACCCCTAGGAAGCCTCCTACGACCCTAACTGAAACTTTCGATAGAAGTGCCCTGGTAGCTAAGGATGTCTTTATTGCTCCCCCTACACCAGTTCCCTTAGACCTGAACACTTTAGATCCCCTTAGTTCGTAACTCTTCCACATTTACTCTAGTTATGTGTTCTTATGAGTTAGTATGTGCGTGTATGTGTTTTTGTAATCTATTGTCTTCCAAATTTGTCCCTATTTAAAACTTTGTGGGTCTCATGATTCTTGCCAATCATCATGCATACTGAGTCTCTTGCATCACATCTTTATTTATTTTGTTGAGTCTTAAAGTTACCTCGCCTAAAAACATACCGCATTTCACATCCGCATGAACTACTTAAGGAAGTTGCATGCCTAACTGAAACAGAACAATAATAATTATAGACTTTATGCTGAATTCAAAAACGACAATTTAAAGCTTTTGAGGTTGGTAATTCAGCGACGGTGCGGATTCGCCCGGCGCAATTCCCACAAGGAACTGTAAAGGAATCACATGCTTGAAGTGCAGGACCAATTAAAACAGTCAAGAAAATCATTGATATCGCTTACGTGGTGGATCTGCCTGCAGAGTTCAACATTCATCCCTCTATTAACATAGAAGATTTAGTAACCTATGAGGGTCCAAAGTTTAACCCACCACCTCCACTTCAAATTGAGCTTGTGTGACCCCACCCTATGAGAACCTCAGCTTAACTCCACTCCCCAAATATTCCCAAATTACCTATAGCGGAAAAGGATGGTAGATTTCGAGTGATGACATTATTTCCACAAAAGAGGGTGAACGAAGAAGATATTTGATAAGGTGAAGAGGTAAACCAGAGTCAGAGAATACATGGTCAGAGCGCAATGAGTTACATCATATCAACACAGATGCACGAGAAGTTCTCAAGACACCCACTCAACGTAGTCGAGTTTCTCCCACCCGGGGAGAATAATGAGGATATCGAAAGATCGACGACTATGATGTGGAATTTATTATTTTCTTTTGTGTCTTATTTACTAGTTTATTTTGTTTTCCTGTTTTCCCATTTTACCCCTAGGGGTGGTCATTTAATATTGTAGCTCCGAGGGCATTTATGTTTTTTAGTTTTTGTTTCATTTTGGCATATTTATAGGAGGCCTCATGCATTGTACTAGAGGATGATTAATATGAAATTTTCAGCTTGTGCTTACAGATCTCTTTGTGAGTTCTAAGTTTTCTCTCTTGGGATGATCTCTTAGTGAGTTTGTGAGAGGAGAGGCCCCAGTGGGGCAAAAGCAATACCCGTCAATCTTGGTGGATTCCAAGGTTCACGGTTCTTCAATTTTTCTTTTCTTTGTATTTTTTTTTCTGTGTTGAATCCCCTCTCCTAAACCTTCTTTCGCCAGCCTCCCTCAAACCCCGCATCCCTCTGCTCCCAAAAACCGAGCCCCTCCCACCTTTGACGCTGGCCTCCTTGGGCCGCCCAAGCCGCCGGATATTTCCACCACCCGCCGGCCGGCCATCTAGCCGTCGGCCTCCAACCCTCCACCTGCCGGCCCCTTCTCCAATTATATTTGAATTTTGAATTTCAAAATTCGAATCTACCTTAAATACTTTCCTAAAATAACCTCCCTCAATTAGGAAGGTGCGTTCATTTGAATTCAATGTGATATTTGAATTTCAAATATTTCCCTCCCTAATAAATCCCATTTAGGAAGTCTCTAATTTAATGAAATCTAAATTTAATTTCAGATTTAAATCAATTCCTAAATCAACTTTATAACTCCTGAATTTCAAAATTCAAATTAATTCCCGTCAAATCACCTTAAATCTCAAATTTAATTCCCTCTTACAATTAATGCCTTGGTCCACATTCATTGAATGTGGACACAATCCCCTCCTCTCTCTTTTTGGCCGGTCCTTTTTCCCCTCTTGCTTAATTATTTGCTTCCTTATTGAAGGCTTCAATTAGGGAAATAATTAAACACCCCTTGTCCCTTCCCTCCTCTCTTATTTGAATTTCAAAATTCAAATCCCTGACTTAGATAACTCTGAAATAAATCCAGATTTATTTCTTTTAATCCTTTCCTCCATTACAAGCTAATAATCTGAGACTAAACTCAGATTTTCTTTTTGGAAGGCTTTCCCGCAACACTAATCTTCCCAAACCGTGACCTAGAGAGGAGTTAATTGCCTTCACAACCCTGCTGTCCAGCTTCTGTTCATTCATGAAATGCTGTCCAGAAGACTATAGCAAATTTCCTGGCTGTCCCACAGTCCAGAATTTCCTATTTTGCTGTCAAAAATTTCTGGAGTCCAAACTGTTGCCAAGGCTCACATAGCAGCTGTCCAGTCATCCTTGGGTGCTGTCCAGAAGAATTTCAGCAGCATAAACAGCAGTTCTGTTGCTCCAAAGTCCTCCAGCCGCTGCCCTAATTCGCCGAACAGGATTTAGGGTGCTGTCCAGAGGAAATTTCCGTCAAAGGAGGTGATTGTCCTGATCGGAAAGACCTTCTAGTTGCTACCCCAAAGCCTCCAAACCCAGGATTCGGTGAACTCTTTCCCTCACTCTTTTATTTTCCGAGTTACTTTCAATTGTGGAATTAATTGATTCATTGAGATTGTGTTAGTCCTCCGCTAAAGCCTAGTAAGTTATAGAGTTGTGTGAGGGATCCTTCATAGTATTAATCTCATTGTTAGTCTAGGAATTTTGTTAAAACTTTTCATGATTGCAATGTTAAATTAATTGATTGTTTTATGGTCTTAACACCTACACATGTGATTTAGCCTAAGCATATGCTACTGCTCTTTGTGTTTTATGTTGTAGCTCAAAATCACTATAAAGATATAATTATTGTGCTCTAAATATTAAGCGTGCAAATTCCTTAAGTAACTCAGCTTCACATGTACGTTTTACATCATTGTGTTAACCTTAATATATATTCCATAAGTCAAGCGAATCAAACATGAGGAAAACAATTAACAACGAACCTAACGCCTAGCAGAATTAGTTCAAAAAATTTGATCACAATCAAAATCATTTAATCGTCGCCCGTTTCACTAAACACTCTGCACTAACACATTCAAAACATCGAAAATACCAACAAAGGAAAACCATATTACCAGAGTCATCGCACAAGAATGTCAAACTTTTACCATCACTTTGAACAATAGATCCAAAATATCTAAAACGTGTACTCTTATTAATGACTTGATCGCCCAAAGTCACAATCCCCTCACTAGGTCTATTACTACTAAAATTACACTCCATATATTCCATTTTAGATCTACTCAAGCGAAAACCTTTAGACTCTAAGGTTGACCTCCATAATTCAAGTTTACCTTCAACTCCCTCTCTAGTCTTCTCAACAAGAAGAATATCATCATAAAAAACCATACACCAAGGTACATCCTCCTGCAAATGTCTAGTGAGAACATCCATGACTAAAGCAAAAAGATATGGGCTTAAGGCTGATCCTTGATGTAACCCAACTGAAATAGGGAAATACTTGGTCAAACCACCTTGTGTTTGAACACAAGTAATAACTCCAGCATACATATCGTTAATGATTTGAATATAAGTGTTATTAACTCTTTTCTTTTCAAGAACTCTCCATAGCACTTCTCTTGGAACTTTAACATATGCTTTTTTCTAAATCAATAAATATCATATGTATATCCTCCTTATTTCTCTATATTTCTCCATCAAACCTCTTAATAAATGTATGGCTTCCATAGTCGAACTACCCGGCATGAATCCAAATTGATTTTGAGAAACATTAGTATCACGCCGCAACCTATGCTCCATAACTCGCCTTGGGAGTATTTAAATAACACTAATAAAAATATTTTTGATAATATGCTTCAAGATCTCAATATTTGGGTTATTCATAAGAAAGCTAATGCTATGTGGAAAAAAATAATTAGTAATATTAAGAATGCTGCAAAATATGTGATTAGAGAATCAAAAGAAAAAACTCATAATAACAAAAATAATTAGTAGTTGAGTCAGAATGTGCATGGAAAGCTCAAAAATAAAAAGTTTTATTATAAAAATTAGTATATATAGAGGGGTTGTACTAAGTCTAAGAAAGCAATATGCAATATAAAAATTTTGATTTTTAATGATTTATATAATAGATTAGATACTAAGGAATGTGAAAGATGTACGTATAAGTTAGTCAAGCAAATGCAAAAGATGTATGTATAAGTTAGTCAAGCGAAGAGATAGGACAAGTAAGGACTTAGTTCAAGTGAAGTGTATTAAAGATGAAGATAAAAAAGAATTTTTCTTAGAAGATATTCAACATAGGAGGATGAAATATATTGATAAAATTTTCAATAAAGATTATGAAATACAGTTAACTTTAGTGATCTTAACACCCTAATTGAAAGTAAAGATTTTTTTTTTATCGCCGTATTAGTAAAATCGAAGTTAAAGAGGCTTTAAGAAAATGAAGTGTTGAGACGCAATAGGCTGATGATATTTTGATAGATGTATGAAAATGCTTAAAAATCGAAGAATTTTTTGGCTTAGTATTTTTTTAATATTATTTTGAAGACTAAAAAGATGTTAGATGAGGGGAGGAGCATGTTGCTTCCTAATTTTAAGAATAAAAGTGATGCACAAGAGTATGTGAATTATTGAGGAACTAAGTTAATATGTCATACATTAAAATTATAAGAGAGAGTAATTGAGCATAGGTTACACCGCGATACTAATGTTTCTAAAAATTAGTTTGGATTCATGAAGGATGGGTCTACTATGGAAGTTATACATTTATTGAGAGAATATACATATGATATTTATTAATTCTGAGAAAACATATGCTAAAGTTCCAAGAGAAGTGCTCTAGAGAGTTCTTAAAATTTTTAATAATGTTTATATTCAAATCATTAAGGATATGCATTTAGGAGTTGTTACTTGTGTTCAAACAAAAGCTAATTTAACCAAATATTTTTCCTATTCCAGTTGGATTACATCAAAGATTAGCTTTAAGCCCATTTCTTTTTGCTTTAGTCTTGGATGTTCTTACTAAACATTTGCAAGAGGATGTACATTGGTTATGTTGTTTGTTAATGATATTCCTCTTATTGCTAAGACTAGAGAGGAAGTTGATGAAAAACTTGAATTATGAAGGTCAATCTTAGAGTCTAAAGGTTTTTATTTGAGTAGATATGAAATCGAATATATAGTGTAATTTTAGTAGTAATAAATCTAGTGGTGGAATTGTGATATTGGGCGAACAAGTAATTAAAAAAGTGCACATTTTAGATACATCAAGTCTATTTTTCAAAGCAATGGTTAAATAGATGGAGATATTACTATTAGAATCCAAGTTGGAAGGTTGAAGTGGAGGAATGCTTTGGGCCTGTTGTGTGATAGAAAAGTATCCCTCAAACTTAAAGGAATCTTTTATAAGATGGTGGTAAGACCTACAATGATTTATAGCACAAAATGTTGGCCATTAAAAGATAAGCATAAAATTAAGTATAGCATAAAATGAACAGCTTTACATAGTGACAGAATGTGAAATAAGCATATATTTGAAAAGGTTTGAATAGCTGCAGTTGTAAATAAGATTAGAGAGAGTCGTCTCAAATGATTTGGTCACATAAAACATCAGTCTTTTGATGAACCAGTTAAGAGAGTAGATGTAATAGATTCGGCCTATGTTAAGAATGATAGGGTTAGACCAAAAAAGACTTGGTTAGAAAGTATTACAAATGGCTTTTTTTATTAGATTAAAAGAGAATTGGACTCTAAATAAGACACAATGGAGAAAAAAACATCATATTTCCAACCTCACATAGTAGGATAAAGGTTTGTTGTCATTGTTGTTGTTGTTCTTGAATTAGACTAACTCAATAATAATTAACATAAAATAACATCACAACTAATCATTGATTAATAATTTATAAAATTAATTAAACACAATAACTTTCATTTAATCAAATTAAATTGTAAATAAGTTCACTCAAATAAACCACTTAAAATGGTTAAGAAAAAAAAATCAAATCACAAATAATGATGATGTTTGGAAAACGAAATATTGAAAAAAAAATTACAATGACAACCGAGAAAGAAGCATTATTATTGCACATTGTTACCTAAAAAATGGAGAAATTAATTTTAGACACACCACAAGTAGAGCTATGTGCAAATAAATCAAAGTACACAAGTGCATACTAGTTGAGTACTCAGCCTTTTTTGGTAAGCGGATAGTACACGGTATGTGCTCACTACCAACCAAAAAAAATTGAACTATATAGCTGTGCACTCAAGTTTATCCATAGTTTTTGTAATTCATTATTTTTAACAACTGCATACTCTAACAAATCAGAGTACACAAATATGTACTAACTATGTACTCCATTTTTTACAGTAAGCAGCGAGCGTACAGCGAATACTTGATTATTAAAAAAAATCAAAGTATATACCTAGTATGCAGTTGTGTCCTTCAATTTATCCACATATAGCTCTACATACAATGTTCAAACCTAATATATTCTCCTGGAAATAAGAAAAAAAGTAGAGGTCTAAAAGTACATAAACAGCTATAAAACTAACATAATACTCTGTACTTTGGTGTAACGGGAAGCCAGTGGCATATTCTGAAGAAAGATATCAATGCCGAGGATGTCACAACAGAAGGAAGCTGGGAGAAGCATCAAAGGGACCAACAGTATATGAAGGTGAAGAGGAGTTAGTGATTGAGAAGAAGGGCTAAGTATTTAAGTCAAATCCCTATATTTAGTAACTACATGATTTAACATAAAATAGGAGGGAAACGGGATTTAACATTCTGTAGGGTTTAAGTTCTCCTTTTTTACTGTTTTACGAATATTTAGTCAAATCTCATTTAAATTCTGCTAAAAAATTGCTACTAAATAGCCCCTAATGAAGGCAGAAGCAACTTCAGCATTTAAAGTTTCATGTCCCAAATAGTTTGTAAAAATAACAGCTGATCCAGATAAAGATTACTTGTTCCCTCTTCTATTTTCTAATAGATGATGTTTTTTATTCTTTTATTCCCATTTGTGTTTCAATCTTGTTAAAGATATTGCTAAGATTTCCAGCAGTACACATTCCGTTGCGAAAATTCTCCACAGGCTAATATCGGTGTTTCCTCTTAATTCAAGAGCTCAAAAACAAAATTGAGTTTTTTAAACAAAACCTAAAATAAGATTTGGAGAGAAAAAAATACCCAGGTCGTGATGGTATTCATAAGGGTTCCTCATCATCTTCTTCATAGCTGTGTTGTAGTCTTCCATCCTGCTTCTCCTGCTGCCGCTTCTCACTCCTCCAGGGGAACTGTTTGAGGCATTGCAGGTTGCTGCCCTCTTCCGATTATCTGTCGCAAGCGCTCTGCCATATACCAAGCAGATCGACGCCTTTTCTCCCCAAAATCGTTGGAAAGACGAGCTTTTGAAAGCGGGAGAGCCGAGAGCGATGGCTGCCATCGCTAGCCGCGTTCTTCCGATGACTACCCTATGGTCCCCATCTCGCCCGTCGACCCTCTATAGCGTTCGAGGAGCTGCTTGTGGATTCATGTTCGTTTGATACGAAGGTAAATAAAAGAGTTTGAACCTATTTGGGAAATACTCTATAGCTAAATTAACGAGTTTGTACAGCTCGTTGTTGGGTTCATTTATGTTCAATTGCTTAGAAGCTAGTGAACAAATTTGATTAGAGCTCCATTAAGAAATTTAATTAGAGTTCAATTAAAATTGTAAAAATAAATACTATTTAGCCTACTAATTTAATATTTTATTTTTACTAATTTCATATTTTTAAATTTAATGATTTTTATTTTTTTTAGTATATTAATCTACCAAATTAGAAATATTCTATTAAAATATTTTATTAAAATTCCTCTATGTTTTAAATGAATATTTCTTCCCAGCACTAAATAGAAATATTCTCCCGCCTCTCTCTCTCTCTCTCTCTGTATATTCTCTGTATATTTTGCAGTTCCTCAATTCTCACCTGCTTCTCTCTCTCCTCCGTGACGTAAACAAATTTAAAAAAAAATCTGAGGCGGTTTAGTCCCACACCGCTTGAAGAATATTGCTTATGCTATATAAAAACAAGTTCATCTAATGGCTTAACGAAGAGCGGGCAGCTGGCGAGGGCGAGTTATCCAGTCATAATGTTTAAAGAGCTGCTCAATTCGTTTAAACGAGCTGCTCAATAATTGAAATTTAACAAGCTTGAATCTGAACTCGAGACGAGCTTGAACGTGTTTTTTTTTAACGAGCTCGAACAGGTGTCCATGAAGCTCGACGAGCTTCGAGTCGAGCTTGAGCTCGGTTCTGATAAACGAACAGGAACTCGAACATGCTAAAACTCGGCTTGGTTCGGTTCGGTTCGTTTGCAGCCATAAACCTTTCCCCCTCTCTCTCCACTTTTTTTTTAAAGAGTTAATTTCATGCCCGTGAAATTTTGAGGGGAATATTTTTAGACTAAACACATTCAAAATTTGTATTAAGCGTTTAAGTCCGTTTAAAAAATTTAAAAGCACACAAAGTCACCATTTAAACTGGCGACTTGTGCTAACTAGACATTATTGTCAGCTAGCTGTTCTCAGAAGAACATTAAGTTGACATAAGTCGACCACATAGTCGACGACTTATGTAAGTCATCCATTCAACGGGCAACTAACATCATAATTTTTTTATATATAAAAAAAAGGAATTTTCTATTTGATGGAATTGGATATTACGATAGTTGTGATAGATATGATTTAAGACATATGACTTGAGTTGTAAAAATGTGTTGTTCCATCAGTTAGTTTTGTCAGTGTCATATTTATTGTTTTTGTCATTATATACATGAGTTTTTTGCCAAATTTTTATTTTTTAAAAAAGTTAAGCTCTCTTACTCAACAATGTTTCATTTGAGTATAAATATGTAGTGTAAGGCTCCCTCAGGCTTAAGTTAGTTCGAAAAATTCTGCAACTTCTTATATAGTACTTCGTAATGTATTCACCGATTATGGATTTGATTCACAAAACTCCCACGAAGCGGATGATTCAAGAGGGTAGCAATCGTCTGAAAGAAAGTTTGGCATTACCTACTGATGACATCCTTAAAGAGAGGCTAAAGCTGATGAAATTTTTCGGTATTGCATGCATTTCTAGAGCAAAGATGAAAATTGCATATTGTGTCATGTGCATGATGAAGTTATGAAAGTTAAGTTGTACTGGGTAGGTGGTGATCTTAGAGATATCTACAATAGAGGTTCATGGAAGATAGTGGGGCTTTGTTTTGTTGCATTTTTTCAAGGGTTGGATTCGTGAGATCAAACGCGACAAAGAATGTTGTGTTGAGCAGATCATTGAAAGCTTAATGGTCGATGTAGATCACCATATTCTTGATCACGCATGGCGTCGTGGAGAGGATGAATTCCTGTTAGAGTCCTATAAAAAGCTTATGAGAGTTGTTGTGACATGAGATAAGGAGTTTCTGAAGTTTCTGAATGCAACAGATATATAGTATATTCAATAGGAGTTTGAGTACAACTTCAAATGTTGCCCAACTCTTACACAACTCCAAGCTCGCCTGCATATGATAATTTGAAATGTCTAATTGAATGTATTTGTTGACATTTGTTTAAGTCTTTAGGTTTGTTTTCTCTTGTAGTGGTAATTGGTAAACCTGTGTATTATTATTCTTACTATTTGCTTTTAGTGTGTTATAAAAGTTCTCCAATAGAGTTCAGTATCCTCATTTGTACGGTATTGGCATTGAGTTTATGTTATATTGTATTGGCTTTAAAGTAAGATTTTCTAAAAAAATTTAAATACAAAATTTTGAAACCAAATATATATGAAAATGAGTGTTGCATAGAATAATGAAAGTATAATATCTAGGTTAACTCAGATGTTTACATCAAACTCATTTAGTATTTATTATGCTTCTTTACTTAAATAAATACTTTTTAAAATAATAATATGAACAAAAGTTATCAAAGAAAAATAAATATAAAAATGTCCACGGCATAAAATAAGCATAATCAAATACATAATCCATGATAGTGCTAACATCATCAAAAACTAACATCATATGTTATACAAATATAAGTCTATCTAACATCTCCTACGTTGTCTCTAGGGCAATGCATCACTGTCAGGAGTGTAATGTTGTGGTGGTTGTAGAGGCCTTTCACATAACAAATGTTGCTCCTCCACAACAATGTCAGACTAAGATATGTCAGGTGTCTTAATGGTCCTTTGTACAAAATCTGGGCTGAGGTATGCATGCAGGTCTAAAGACATCTGATAACTAAGGATATCCTCATAGGGCCCCTAACCAGGATACGACGGTCCAACAAATCCAATGTAAGGGTTAGGAGCATCCTAGCTCATGGTGAGTGGTCTATCATGTCCAGCTGTATCATCAAAGTATTGTTGGTCCTTAATATGCATCTGGCGGAGCAATCCACGACAAAGCTCCACCACTATATTTATGCCCCGCTACTTTTGTGTATCCTCAGTGTCATTAAAATGATATTGCAAAGCGCGCTCAACACCAATGAAGAAGTCTCTCTACAATAACAGCACAAGTAATTTAATAAATTTGAACTTTAGCGTATGGTAACATGATGCTAGGTTTCATATTTATGTACCAGAAGGTGCTCTGAGGAAGCTTTGGGGTATTACTTGGTGGGAAGCTCAACAGGAGCCTTCAACATGGATAGTGTAGTGCATGGCTTATACCACTGTAGGCACTGATGCATAGCATA
Source organism: Dendrobium nobile (assembly GCA_022539455.1). NCBI lineage: Eukaryota > Viridiplantae > Streptophyta > Magnoliopsida > Asparagales > Orchidaceae > Dendrobium > Dendrobium nobile. The sequence goes on from CM039723.1 coordinate 17,401,831, forward strand.
GTGATTGCCATCACCAGGATGCTCCTCGATAACTATGTAACCTCTATTACTCTCCCATAGGAAATTTAGGCCATGTGGTACAACATACAATCCATGTTTGACTTCCCATGACCATGTACTCTTTTAAAGTCGGGCTCCATTCATTAGCATGAAGGATGCTCCTTGACCACTCATTATTGAACTTATATGTTTCACTAAGAAAAACCAAGCAATCGCATTGTTAATATACATAATTATTAGTTGAGACTTTCTTATTTCTACTCAAAACAAATAACTAGAATGACTACTATTACTATAAAAATATCCTTTATATAATAAATAAATCCAAAATACGCATCACTCCGCCATAGAAAAGTATATTTAATCTTAATGTTTCTCTAATAACAAAATATTTTTAGAAAAAAATTTAGAATATTTCCTCCATTTGTTCCAGTACATCACAACATTTTTAAAAGATAAACTATATCATTATAATAAATAAAGTTCAAAAAAATCTAACAAAACTAATTCTAACATAAAATCTTCTAACATAACTCACAAAACTTACAAATTTTGTTCCAACATCAACCCCTAATATCAATATAACATACAATTTTAAAAAAAAAAATCTCACAAATATTAAACGAAAACCTTTCTTCCTAAATAGATCCAAAAATATTCTAAAAAATCTAGCACAAACCAACCATTAACCTAGCACAACAAATCTACAACCACTATAACTATGTTTCTCTCTTAAGTGTTAACTTCTTTAAAGAAATAAATGCATCTACCAAAAAAAAAATTTCAACTTACCTAATGCGTCCAAACAGTTGGCCAAGCTTGAATGGTGAGCTTGGGCATGGACGAGCTTCGACGATACGTGAATGAGGAGAAGAAGCTCGAAAGGATCAGGGGGCTTTTAAAAACTTTCCCAACTTTTGAGAGGGTGGCACAATCATATAAAAATAAAGATGATAATGAGCAAGTTAAAATAAAATTACAATCAAAATAATTTTATTTTAAAATTGTCAAAAATAATTAAATAAATAAAAGCTATAAGATAATCATGGTTCCAATCATGATTAAAATCTGATCAGCAGGTTCAACTGGGAACTGACCAGCAAACCTATCCAACTAATCTTGAAAATCATTCCAGCATCAGACCATGACAAAATCGAAAGAATCTCAGGTTAAACAGTAAAATCAACGAATCAGATGGATTTGAAAGAACCATGCAATTTAAAATGTAAGTACAGACAGTCGTCGATTGCAAAATGAATGATTGAAATAAAGCTTCAATAAGTTTTTGATTGTATAACCATAAGTTGCTTAGTATTGTAGTTTCCTTCATTTCCCCATCCCAAGCTGTGATCGTCCCTCTCTTTATTCACGTATAGGCGTAGGCCTGTAAACATCGATTCTTCTTTAGTCGTCCGATAACCGTGCTCCTCAAAAGTTCAATATTTCATCACATTTGTCATTTTTCCTCCCGTTTTCTGTAGCACAAGCCGCATAACTCATCCCAAGTCGAGACAATCATAGGTTCGTTAGTTTGCTCACCTACAACTTCAAAAGTGTTTGATGAAGAATTTGATCACATAAATGTGAAATTATTGTTGCTCAAAGTTTTGTGATGCAACTATTTAGTGAATCGCATGAAGTTCATAGATCATACTCATGCTTTGAATCTGTGTTGGCATTTTGTAGTGCATTATTTTTGTTTTTGCATGTGAATCATGCATGAAGTTCGTAGCTCATATTCCTATTGTTTCTTGTATCTACAAAATTTGACCTTATTTTGTTAAAGTCTATATCTTCACAACAGTTTATTAAAAAATATTTGAAAATATTAACTTTTAGTTATTGATGCATTATTGATCAGTGTGGGTAGTTCACATTTTTTACATAGGTTTTCAAGCTATTTTCAAGGTTGTTGCACAGGAGTCCCAAAATATATACTTACAAAAGACCATGTCTTGTTGAATTTAAATGTTATCCTAGCCATCGAATTGAGAAAGCTTTGTGTAATTTTACTTATATCCTATGCTTTCTTTATTGTTGACTTGCATATTAGTTAGTAAGTTAATGGTGAAGGAGTTTTTTTATGAATTTAACTTTTTTTTTTAATATGATTTTTTTTTTAATTTATTTAAGTTTATAGCCATGATAGTGAATAAGGTGTTGATCTTCTCATTGTCTATTGAATGTGTTGGTATTTCCAATTGCTTCTTTCCATACCATGGATGATATATTGTTGGGTGTTACATTTCATTATGTGTTTGTGTTTGTGTTAGTGGAGTTGGACTTGAAACTTCTTAACTATATACGGAGAAAGGGTAGGTAGAAAAAATATATATTTTTGGTAACGATTTACCCCTATTGTTTAAATATTATTGGATGATGAAATTCCTATAGCTATAGAACTAAACATAACATCAACTGGACCAACCGAAAGTAAGATTATAGATTAACTTATATCCTTTGAGTGTAATATATAATATAGATTTATTATTTCATATTAATGGTTTATAGATGAATATGACTTAGCTAATATAGGTGATGGAGATGACATACTTGCATGTAAGGATATTGAAGCATATGGGGTGGAAGATTTTGGTGAAGAATGATTTGGGGATCCTTCATTTGATCACACAAATTTAGGAGATGTATATTAGATTCGTTAGGAGTGCTTTGAGTTTTGAATGTGTAAATTGATATAAACAATTGAATGAGAACTATTACTTTTTTATCTCAATATTATGGATTTACGATATCATTATCTTAAAAATATTTTATAGTATAAATATAGTTTGATTATTATGCTTCACTTTATGTTACTTGTATTACACAACATTTAATTGATTTTCTTTTCATTTTATTAATTTCATTTTTAACAATTTCACATGCTAGGGAAAGAGAATTAATGATTCCGTGAAAAATTTATATGTGAACTAGCGAAGAACAGGCTAGTTACTCAATACTTCATGGCTTCAATTAAAAAATAGTATTTATTCATGTTTATGTTTCATAATCATTTATTTTATTTAATTTTTAGTCACATTTTTTTATATGATTGCTTCAATATATGTAAATTATGCTATATTTAAATAAAATTAGTATTTATTACATCATCTGGTTTAACCCTGATTGAACAATCAACCGTGAACCTCTCCTTTCAGTTCATTGTCTGATCCGATTTTCACAACCTTTGATCCAACACATTATAAAAATGAGAGATGGATGGTGAAAAAATAGGACAACCAAAACGTAATATTTATATAAGGAAAATTATCTGCTACAAAGTTGATTGAGAAGAACTATCATCATTATCCTTGATCCACTAATATCAATGGATAAACATTAAAAGAGCTACCAAACACATTAACTAGTAAAGAATCCAACTAATATATGAGAAACCTCAAATCCATTTTATGTTCATCCCAAAACACACCAAATGGTCTAGTAGCCAAAAGAAGAGAATATCATCCAAAATTTTTGTCCCATTAAACTAAATTTATAAGTGTAAGAAGCCTCCCAATTTAAGATATTTAAAAACAAAGTTAGACATCGCTAAAAAGCAAAACCAATTACACTAGTCGAGAGAATGAAATGCAAAATTAGATAATGTGGATATAAAAATAGAGATAAAAGACTATACAACTTAAAAAAAAAAAGTTATCAACTCAAATATAAATCACAATAAAACTATTGGATGAAGAATATAACAACCCATTAAAAGACTATTTAGTTTGTTGGAAAAAGAATGAAGAGTAAAATGAAATGCAGTGTAAAAAGAATGGAATATATTTGAAAATATTTAAGTTATTTTGATGAGTGTAAAGTAAATGCAAAAAAATTACTTTTTTATTTAGCTTGAAGTAATATGCATGCAATGTAAAGCGGTGGACAGAAGCATAGGGAAACAACCAAAGATGGTAAAGGCTTTACAATGGGCAGCTGGGACAACAATTAGCGATGATGCCAATGGGAGAGAATTTGTAGTATATTTGAACATCAGTCAAATCAAGTGATTCTTAAATACACCATAATTGAAATAGATTATGAATTCAACAGCTTTAAAAGTTTACTATGCATTTCTTTCACTCCAAACCAAATACCAACATTTTCAAAACTCGTGCATTTGAAATATTTTACACCTTTTTTACTTCAAACCAAACAACTCATAAAATCTCTAAGAATACATTAGTCATTTTTCATGTCTTTTCAACACACTAATTTTATAAGCCACATGAAAGTTCAATTTATGGTGGAGAACAATAGGACTTGAGTTTCCCTTTTTTATGTAGACTTTCATTTATTTCACACAAAAAGCTATTAACCAGCTAAGTAATAATCATAAGATAAATTATATTGGTCATATTGTTGTCTCTAGTTAGAACTTCTCTCGAGAATTTTAAAGTTAGCTAGCCTCATATAGTGACACATTTCCATAAGACTCATGAAATAAACGCACAAAAAAGACATAGGTATGACTCTTGTTACCCAAGTTGCAAAGCAATTAAGTATCATCCATAATCATGCCACTCAAGATAAATAAATAAGTTGCTTCAGTATCCTATAAAAGCCATTAAAAAGAAATTTAAGTGAATAGCCTTTAAATCAAAAGATATTTAGACCAACTAGCCTCCAAAATATCATGAAAAAATAGCTTCTTTTAGTATTAAAACAAATGAATGAGACTTTCACTTCTAAAATGCTTATCACAACCATGAGAGATAGAAAGTTATTTTTAGATGAGAAGTATAATCCTGAAGAAGTTGCAAACGTGATGGAGGTAGAGTCTAAGAACCATTCCTTCAAACAATAGCAATGCTATAATTAGTAGTGGTATTAAAGATAAGAATGATATTTTGACTAAAAAATTCTCTCAAAGAATACTTTTAACTAAGAATAATTGAACTATCCCTAATAGGGAAGGAGATCAAACATAATAATTAAGCAGTTACATAGGTCTTAAGTCATTTCACAAATGAGTTGTCATGCCCCAATGTATAATGAAAGAATTGTACCTAACCCTATTTTTCTCATCATCAAAATTTATATAAAATTGATCTACCACATATTCAAAATTTTTAGAAATTAAAATATAATTAATAGTCTCATTTCATTCTAAAAGAATTATATACATTAATTCATTATATTACATTTCAATGCATCCAAAACATGTAACTGATTGATTAGATTAACAAAACTAAATACCTATAATTGAATTTATCTTTATATTCTGACTTTAATGACTCCCAATCTACTTAGCTTCTTCTTCTCCATTTTTGCTTTATTAAAATAACATGTAAATAAAAGAATGAGCATACTTCTTGCTCAATAAGCTACCTGAAATCTTATTAGAGAAATCAAAGTTCACATTTGTATTTATATAAATACACAAAATAATAAAAGATTTCACAATTTAATTTAGGTAACATTTATGAGTGTAAAAGAGGATAACTATGTCATTCATAAAATATTAATATTAAATTTACTTGTACATATATATTGTACTTTATCATAAAGATAATGTATATGTTACCTAAACTCAGACATGTATATCAGATACATTGTCTTGGAACTTTTCTAAACTTAAACATTAGTTGTACTTGAATATTTACATTAAGAACATTACCTTGAACACAACTTAAACTTTTTTTCTTGAATTGAGCATTAACATTAGAAATATTAACTTGAACATTAACTTGACTTTGAACATGAGTATTGGTGCATTAATTAATGAACTTGCAATATAACACGCACATGTCCCGATGTTTGCTTGTAACTTCACTTTCACTTATACCTCAACTTGGTCTCACACATGTACATAATAAATGGAAACATGTTCAATTATGCTTATAACTCCACTTGATCATCTCACATATATGCATGATAGATGGAGGAAACATAAACATATGCATGTAAGGACCTTTGTAACTTAGCTTATAGTGCACTTGAATATCTCCCACATTCATCACATTCGCCATATGAATATGCAATGTATTATATGAATATGAAGATATCAATATTGTAACATGTATGATTGGCATTTAACTTAATACACAAATGAATAGAAGTGACATATGTACAACAATTCTAATAATATGCATGGGATAAAAATATATTCACATTCAACAAAAAGCATTTCAAGAAATCATTTACAAGGAATGTTTATCACATCATTTTGACACTTATATCATTTTACAATCCTTTTCATAAAAATCAATATAAGTAGTAATATACATGAAAATCCACACATTTTAAACCAATAGTTGAAATTTTGATTTTTAACAGTCAAAATGCTTATGATTACTCATTTTATAATATATAAAAATTATGTGATTAAAATTTTCTCAAACTTCACAAAATCATTTAAAATCCCAAAAATAAGGCTTCAGTATTAAATAATATCTAAATTAATAAAAAATTTGAAATTTAAATGCTCACATAAGAACTAAACCAAGCTGAAAATTTATTTGTAACAAGTTGCTCAACATTTGTAGTATCTATTAGAGGCAAATTGCTTACAAAATTTTTGATGACAAATCATTCAAATAAGACTTCAGTATTTAAAATAAATATGATTTATTTTGCACATTATGAAAAAGTTTACTCTAAGATTGGATGGATTTCTTCACAGTTTAGTAGCACATATAAAATTATTATTTTGATTTCTAAATTATTGAGGAACCTTTCAACACATTTGCTATAAGTCTTTTCATGACTTCTAAAGATTGATAGTGCATGTTATGATTGTTCTTCTACATCAAAGTCTATGTTACAACTAATCTTTGTGCTTGTACTCCTTATATAGGGTTCAAAGTAGAACGAGCAGAAGTGGGTGTTTCTTGAGACAAATATGTTTAATATGTCGACCCTTCTAGTCGTACTTTATCTTAACATATTTTTTCAACTTGTTCAAATATTTGTTAGATGATTAGAATTATCAGTTACCATTAAAAATATTTAAGACAACATATTAAAAATATATTTCACATCTTAAAAGGGTACATCAAATGATATTACATAGGTCCACCAACTTTAGCTTCATGAGGTAAATGGACAGAAAGATATTCCATAGAATTAAAGAATTCTAGGGGAATTTTTTTTTCTAACTTGCATAGGATGATTAGTATGTTCTCATCGCTTATGTGTAAAGCATCTTTGGTTAGTTTATATGAACATAGGTTTTTGAAGAAAATGTTAAGCTCTGTCAACGGATTCGATATATAATATGGTAATAATCATATTATGATCGAAAGGAGAACCTCCATAATTATATGGTAATCATGATTTTTTAATCCAAATAATCTGACAGATTTAAGGTCTACATATCGGCTTAAATTTGATCCATATCCATCAGACATTTTTAAACCTTAAAACTATTGATATATTGATCTTTTCTGCTCTAACATGAAAGAGTAAGGTGCTTAGGACTTCATTATTTTGTCATCACTATTTGTTAATAACTAAAGGTTTTATTGCTAGCAGTAATCTTTTATGTCCAATCTAGCTTTGGCATTATCTTTGTTCTTGCCTTTAACATCGATAATTTTATTAAAAATACTATCTAGAAAGTTCATCTTAATGTGCATAATATCCATATTATGCCTTATAAATTTTTTTTCTATAATATGACAATATCCAGAAAATATTTTTTTAATCCAATTATGTTGAACACCATATCCCAAAAATTTATGCTCCGATAATATTGGAAAATCAATAATTGATGAAATGCCAAAAACTTTTTGTTTTATGTCATCACCACTTAATTCGGGTGGAGGAGGTGACCTCTTAACTCTATTTTTAACAAATATTTTCTTATTTCTCCTAAAAACATGATCAACAAGTAGGAACATACAATGATAATTAAATCAAGTCTTTTTTTCATATATATTTTAGTATGAAAGATTTAGTATTCTCCATGTAGTAAGGGCAAGTTAATTTTTCTGCTATGCTCCAATCAGATAACATATCATAAGCTAAAAAATCGTCAATGGTCTAAAGCAATGTAGTTCTAAGGAAAAAAAATTGTTTGGTTCAGTATCATATGTGAGGACATATTCTTCCCATAATAACTTCATATCATCAATTAATGGTTGTAAAAAAGTATCAATTTTATTTTTAGATTATGTGGTATGGGTATTACAAGTGTTAAAAATATGTACATGGTAGTCATACACATCTCTGATGGAAGGTTATATGGTGTTAGTATAATTGACCAACAAGAGTACGGTGAAGCTGCATGACTGTATGGAGTAAAACCATCAGCACATAATCCTAATCTTATCTTACGTGGCTCAGCAGCAAATGAAGCATGCATTCGATTAAAATGTTTTCACGCTTCAATATCTAATGGATGAGAAAAAATACCACCGTATGTTAATTTCTCCTTATGCCACCTCATATGACATGCTGAACTCATTAATGCATAGAGTTATTTAAGTATTGAAATAATTAGTAAATAAAATAAATGGGAATAAGAAATATCTTTCTTTTGATGGTGTTGTTTTCCCGAGTTTGGTTTAAATTAAGGCACATTGCAAGTGCGATAATAAACATTTGTCGTATAATCCTTATAGTATAATATACATCTATTTATATAACGATCAATTCTCGCAGCAGTGAGACCCAACTTAGATACTAATTTCTTTGTTCGATACAAATATGTGGGGATTAAATTATCCGTTGAATTTGTTTCCTTAAGAAGATCAATGAAATCATTGAAACAATCACGAGGCATATTATATTCAATTTTGATTCTTAGCATCCTTACATCAACTGATAGTTTTGAATGTATTTTGCAACCATTCTAAATTGGTTTTTAAGCATGATATAATAATTCAAAGAATTTTTTGGTTTTTGCGTTTAATGGTTCTTCTACACCAGCCCTTAAATTAGGAGCAGCTACATCAAAAATAAGTTTTTTGTATGATCAACTCATTTAATCTTCATCAAATATTTCAAAAGCTGTGGATAGACTTACATGAGTATCTGTATATGGCTCGTACTTGCCATGTGAGGTTCAAATCTAGTAGTATGGAATAAATCTCCTATGATATAAATGAACCTTTACATCATCTAGCTTAAGGAATGCTTGATTTTTATGCTTCAAACATGAACATCTAAATAATTCATTAAACTTAAACGAATATAGTTGAGATGCAACTTGAATAAAAGTTTCAACTCCCTACATAAATTCATATGTAAATCCTCTTCGACCCGGTAACAATATGTTATACATCAAATATCTCTCTTCTTGGATAGTCATTTGGATGTGAAAGCAAAAGTTCCCTACATAGTTGTGAAATGAATTATTAGAAAATATGTAGCTTAAATCTCATTTAAATCTAATAAATAAATATCATTTTTGATATTTTTTTTAGCCAAGTCTTCTTAGATATTCCTCTACCTTTCTTAATATAAGTAAAATCTTATATCTATACTTTCTTAACCGAGTCATCGAAAGGCCGTCATTTTAAGTGACCAAACCATCTAAGATGATTTATTGCTGCAAAACTTAACTTAGTATTATGCTTCTCTTTTAATAAAGCATTGCAGGTCTCACCACCTCCATATAGAATTTTCCATTAAGTTTGAGGGGGACTTTTCTATCACACAACAATCCAGATGCATTCCTCCACTTCAACCATCCAACTTGATTTCTGTTGATAATATCCATATATATTTTACCTTCACTATGAACAAGATATTCAATATATAGAAAACATGTACTTTTATTAATGACTTTATAGCTCAAATTCACAATCCCCTCACTAAGTGTATTACTACTAAAATTACACTCTATATATTCATGTTTTAAAATAACTCAAGCGAGAACCTTTACATTCTAAAGTAGACATCCATAATCCTTCAACTCCCTCTCTAGTCTTATTAACAAGAATAATATCAACAAAAAAAGGTATAACCTCTTGCAAATGTCTAGTGAGAAATAATAATATTATACAAGTGGTGCATTAGAAGAAAAAGTGCAAAATTTAGGCAACTGACCATAGATAACTACATAGTACTTAGCTTGCATTTTAATTATATCTAGTGGGAAGAAGTTGATAGCTTTAGTGAGGGAAATAGTGATCATGAGGCATATGATAAACAAATTATAAGTTCAAGTGATACTAAATCGACTAATGATATGTCTTCCATTAATATATTATTCACTTATATATTCTAAGTTGTCTCCTTTGTTAATATTTTCATACAACATATGGGACAAGCCTCCACATAGGTCAATCATCTATTTTTTTATTGGCGAAACAAGATGAATTTTGGCCCATCTTATTTGATATATGCTGAGCAATAGTCCAGATCATAACCTATAGTCACCATCTAGACTACACTATATGCTCCTAGTCCAATTAGGCACAACTCACATTTTCTCCTCGCTAGATCTTGCATGGATCCATGCCATCCACCATCACCATCTCAATCAAGCCCTTCCACATACTACTACCCAATATACTAATAGACTATCCATTACTTCCCTCCACTATAGCCTCATTATGCTAGACCTTCTACAAGTGCAAAGAAGAGATGTGATGGTGGTTCAGAGGGTTTGTAAGGCCGAATCTATGTTGAGCTTGATAATGAAATAAACATATGAATTTCAAGTTATTTTAATTGTATCAACATTTAAAAGTTTCTAATATGAAATAAAATTTTAACTTTATAAGTCCTACCTATTTGAACAACCCACTCATAGGATTAGAAATATCATGAGTAAATTTGATACTCTTATGTATCATGAAAAAAAAAAAAAAAACCAGTTGAAGTTCGTGACATGTGGTTTTGCAAACTTGACGTAATCTAATGATATCATATAATTTGAGGTTTAATTAATTCAGCTTATATTGTTATCATAACTTATTTTCTGCTACGCAAAAAATATTTTAGACGTCTCTCTCAAAATAATGATAAAATCAGGATATTTTTTGAGAAACAAGGATCAATTCACTTATGAGACATATTAACCAACATTTACAATTTGGGCGAGCAAGCTCCATGGATAAGTGAGAGTGATTAAGTTGATTTGTGCATAGCTTGGGGCAGCCATGATTATGCCAAGAATAGGAAGCAGAATGAATAGGGTCACACTTTTGACTATGAGGGCATTGACAACTCCTAGCGGCTCAATTCTTCACACTGAGCATAGACACCATTCAATAAATTTTTTTTACTTATTTTTTAGATATTTCTAATTTAATACATAGAAATTTGCACTTGATATCAACTATGACTCCCAATTTTAATAATAATATTTATATTGATTTTTTTTGTCTTTAATCTCATCTCTTAAAAGAACAATGATTGAACATATAAAAGATCGCTTTAAAACTGTTCATATGTCATGAGACTCACCTATTTTTTACTACAAAATATGTTCTACATAATAAAACCTTTTTCAATTATGTGAAAGGACAATTTTAATTAAGCCACTTTATTTTTTATCATTTCAAAATAATCATATAAAAATTTAAGTATCTCCTAAAAATCTTTTTTTATTTATATATCTTGAATTTGTATCTAAAATTGATATATTAATATTTTCTTTCTAATCTCATGAATATTCTTGCTATTATTAGTGAATACCCAAACAAATGAAAATCATGAACATTTGTTGTCCATTTTTGGCAACACAAATTAGGTGGGCAAATTGACCTGGCCAATCGGACTAGCGCCAAGAATATAAAAACAAGTAAATTTATTTATAGGGATAAGGAAATTAATTACCAGCGATTCTCGCCCTATTTCTCTCTCTTCCCGGTAGTCTTCATCTCTAGAAGCCATGAACGCGAACCAGTCGCGGCTTGGGTTTTTTCCATGAAAGACATCGAATCCGTAAGACCTCAAATCCCTCATCCTCTTCGCGTCCATTAGATTTTTTTTCATTTTTCACGTTATAGGCTGATTTCTCCAGGCCGCTGAAGAAACCCTAATCGATCCGTTCCTTGTAGAGGTCCTCCCGGCCCACTAAATATTCGAAGATTAGGGCTTTCTTAGATTGATAGTTTTTTACTCTACCCTGTTACTTCGGATTAGGGATTTCGTTATTCCAATTCCGCTCTGGTAGAAGTTACGGTATTGGAAGGAGATTAAGGCGCTGAACAATTTGCTTCCGATTGCTTCAATTGATTGAGTTCCGGATAATGTGTATACTCTGCGTGGTCCAGAGGTGGTCTCGGCGGGTCGCGACCATGCTACCGTGGCTTGTGATCCCGCTTATCGTTCTCTGGGCTCTCTCTCAGCTGCTCCCTCCCCCCCTCCGCTTCGAGATCACCTCACCTCGCCTTGCCTGCGTTCTCGTTCTTCTCGCCACTCTTTTCTGGTACGAGATTCTAATGCCCCACCTCTCCAGTTGGAGGGCTCGCCGTGCTGCCCGACTCCGTGAGCGCCGCCGCACGGAGGCCCTAGAGCTCCAGAAACTTCGTAAGACTGCTACTCGTCGTTGCCGGAATTGCCACATGCCTTACCGTGACCAGAACCCTGGTGGTGGCCGGTTCATGTGCTCTTACTGTGGTCACATCTCCAAAAGGCCGGAGCTTGACCTTCCAGATCAGATGGAAAGTCCTGGTATCATTGCTGATGTTGTTGGGAAGAATGGCTGGTTGTGTTATGCTGATGGGAATGGTAATTGGGCGGGCTCTGATCCGAAGTACTGGAATGGCAGTGATCGGAGCTGTTCCATGGACAGATCTTGTTTTGGTTTGATTTTTTTTGCCTGCAAGCTACTTTCATGTTTTTTCTCCAGTGTGAGGTGGCTTCATGGCAAAATTTTCAGATTTGGTACTTCAAGGGAAGATGGATCTTCTGATTTAGATCATAGAGGATTGCCAGGGAAAGGGGAGAATTGTGTAAATTTCCATGAGAGTAGAGGGGAGAAGGCTAGAAGGAAAGCGGAGGAGAAGAGGCAGGCTCGGTTGGAGAAAGAAATGCTAGAGGAGGAAGAGAGGAAGCAGAGGGAAGAAGTTGCAAGGCTGGTAGAGGAGAGGAGAAGACAGCGGGATGAAATGTTGGCTGCTGAGAAAGAGCGGTCAAAGGGCTTAGCTGTTGATGGGGGCAGAGATGGAAAGAAGGAAATGGATAGGAGGAGGAAGGACAGAAGGAAAGACAAGGATAAAGCATCTAGCAAGAGCAATTCTGATGTTGAAGAGCATGAGAAGAGGGCAAGTAGGGAAAACGAAAGGAAACGGGAGTTTGAGAAGAAGGTTGATAATGAATTGAGAGATTTTCAGAAGGGTGCCACGGATAATTACAAATCACAAGCCTTAGAAGGTGTTCATGGAAATAAGGTTGCTGTGAATAATTCTAGGTATTTTGATCGCATGAAAGGCTCTTTTTTATATTCTTCTAGAGGTTTTGCTGGTCCCTTCTTTGGAAGAAACGTGCAGAACTCGCCTGCCGTTACCAAGATAACTAAGCCCTCCACAGGAATTATTGATCATGGTCACAATTCAGGAAACAGAAGAGATACTCATCCTCTAGTGCATGTGGCTAGTAAATCATCTTCTAGTGCAGGTGATAAGGCTTCTGAGACAAACTTAAGTCGAATTGTGAGTTGTTATTCATGCAATTATCCTTGCTCATGTATGTATATGTTTGTATTCTTGATTAAACATTAATATGATATTTATATGTATGTTTTGCATTGTTGTCCTTTCTTTTCCCAGGGGACTATAGATGTTCAACCAAAAACAACCGTTACAAAAAAGTCGTGGCAGCAATTGTTTACTCGTTCTTCAGCAGTTTCTCCATATCCTGATGCAAAGTCTACAGGTCAGGTTAATCAAACTGGACAATTAGCAGATCGAGGTGATCTTTCATCCAACAAAGACGTACTTCAAAGTTACTCTACTACTGATAACCTAGTTGATTATGGGAAATCATTGCCTTACACAGCCTTTCCTCCTGCAAGCATTTCTTTTCCAAACAATCCAATTTTTCCTATTGTGCCCGATACAACATTCCCTCCTCTTGAAGAGCCACCGCGAAGTTCATTGTCAGAAGATGCAGAATTATTTGAGGATCCATGCTATGATCCGGATCCCATCTCATTGTTGGGGCCTGTGTCAGAGTCACTTGACAAATTTCCATCGGACTTAGAGTCTGGATTTACTACAAGGAACAAGACTGAAGGATCTTCATATTTGAAGAATGTTTTGACTTCTGCAGATGTGAATAAGCCTTCCCCTATCGAGCCTCCCTTGTCCAAAGTAAATTTTCCAGAAGGAAAGCATTCCGCATCTGATCAACTGTTTTGCTCTCCTAATTCAGATCTATCCAGCAATATACTGGAACAAAGTACATGGAAAATGTGGGGCAGTCCATTGCCTCAGGAAGGGATGGGTTTGATAGGTCATCCCAACGGTTGGTTTTCACCCCTTGTGCAAAACAATTCCCAACAGCAAGATTTCTTGCATTCTCGGTCCCACAGGCCTATAGAACCACCCATCTCAAAGACTAACAATAAACTAATGGGAATATCTAGTCAGTATGCTCATAATGGTAACCATGAACATAACTGTGGGACATATAGTCCACTTGGTCCTAGTTTTAATGACAATGGCATATGGCAGCAGAACTTCTTCGAGTCTCCATCACCAATGGCTGTTAATGATCATTTACTACCTATTGATCTCATGGTTAAAATATCTCAGGGTGAAGCTACCTATAGTACTCCAATAAAATCAACTACTGGACATCCTTTTGAAACAAATCCAATTACTAGTTGGCCCAAGTAAGTATCTTTGTTTCTTCCTAGAAAATTTCCTTTCTGATGTATAATTCTCTACATACAAGAAAACTGAAAAGAATTGGCTTCAATGCACCTATTATATACACTTGGTTGATTTGCAAATGGATACCCTTGATTTTCTATATTTTTGTACATACCAACATGTTTGAGTTGCTTAAAATTTGTCTTGTTATTTTCTTTTTCATTAACTTATTTGGTTAGTTTGCAGATGTTCTTGTGCATGTTATTGTACATTTCACTATTAACATCATGATTTGTATTTTTATACTCAGTAATTTTGTCTCACTTAGCTTGGGTCATCAATGCCACCGTGCATATTGAGGATTCTGTTTGTTAGGAATAATTGTTTATGAATTTTGTGTAGCATGATTTTTCCTTGTGAACCTTTCACTGTCTTGTTGAATGACTTTGCCATTTATATGAAAAATTGGAAAGCTACTAGTGCTTATTTTTTCTGAATTTTATTTAAACAAAGAATTTTCTGATTTTTTTATGCAGGTAAATTCTCTTATGTAAATATTTGTTTGTAAAATAATTGAATTTCACTAGTGTTTTCAAAACAAAAAGTGAAGCATACCTTTTGTCAAATAAAATGATCATGGCTTATTTATATTTTCTGCATATGTATCATATTCACTTCATGATACTATTAGGTAAAAAATTTCAAGAAATGAAATTTAAAAATTTCAGTTAAAATTGAAGAAAAATGATGCAGTGTTTGCCTAATTTGATGACCACACTCAGAAGTTTTCATCACCAAAAATTCCTTTCTTATTTCCTTGTTTTTCTCCATTCATCCGCTCACAATTTCTATAAATGCAAATCCAGACTAATTGGGTTCAATAATTTCTCTCCAGTGATATATATATATATATATATTCAAAGCTTGATAGTACTTAATGAGCACTAGGCTGCTAAGACTCTTTTTCCCAACACGTCTCATTTTCTTTGTGAATCTAAATAGGTGTTCACAAAGTTTAAATGAATTGCCTAAAGTCAAATCTTTATATTGCAATTCATATTTAAACGAATAACTTCTTCAAGTTTTTCTCATAGTTTGAGATACTAAGAGTCAAGCTGAATACCTTGATTTCAAACTTTTGCGAAGTTGTAGTTGATACAACATATATCCATCACTCAACCATATAATTTTTTACCATTTCCAATTTAGCATAACTGATTATTAATTGTTATAATTTTTATGTTATATTTTATGATATAAAAGAGTCATTCCTGAAGATTTCTATTTCATATGGCACTTATATTCAAATAGGCCTCTAACAAGATTGTTCATAAATAATTCCTTATCAAGTGCAATGCTCTCATTAGAATCTATCTCCAACCTTCCAATAGTTGTGTATAACTCACATCAATTCAGAATTTGATTGCATGTTTATTTTATTCTTCTGTAGACAATTCCTTATTTAAGGTAGTATCTCTAGACCCCACTTATCGTCAATAAATACCCAATTCACACTGACTTTTTCTCCAAGGAATCCACTAATGCAATTTGCTTTAGATGATGTTCAATATAAGTGAGCCTTTTTCTTATTAATTTGGCACAAAATTTTCAAAAAAGTCAATTATATAAATAAAATAAAATTACTAACAAAATACAAATTGGTCAATTCATAATTAGAGTGGTTATTAGAGACACACAAAATTCTCTTCTTTAATCTTCTCAATTTGTTCGTCAAGGAGTTTGATAGACTTCATTGTTATCTTCGATCATATAGGGATGTCAATGAACTCCTTGAACTTAGTGCCAGATTGAGAATTTACTAAGAAGTTAATTATCGATACATCTTTGCAAGTACTCCATCCATCTGACATAAAAATTGTAACCCGTCTGTTCTTAAACTATTTTCTACTCCTCTACATCCCTTTTGGTGAACTCTACTTTTCTTCCTAGTGGAGGCACTTGTAACTCAGAAGATGGAGGCTTTTATATGCTTAAATTTTAGTGACTTTGTTGCATTAATTGAGATACTGACTTATCGGAACCACTTAGCAATGTGTTATATGGCTTCATCCATTATTATTTTGTAAAAGTTATATTTAACTTCATTTTACCTCAAGTTCTTCCTCTTTCACGCTTTTTTCTAGGATCATGATACATAAAGTGGTCCATGAACTGGTTTTATACCAACATGAATAGTCTTCTGAACATCCGCTTCTCAATTCTTGTACATCTTCTTGGTTTTTTAACTTTACCTCCAAAGTAGCCTTCTTAGACTTGGTAACTTTACTCCCTTTGGACACTCCAACTAGACTAATATGATGCTCATTTGCTTTAGATATGCCCTATTAGTGTTTTTTGCTGTGATAAATGCATGTATCAAAGAGTATTTAAACCAAAAGTTGACTCATCATGCTTCCAACAAGGTTTGAAATTGCACAATTAGGTATCGAGGCCCTACCAAAATTTGAGACTTTTGGCTTATAAATTAAAAGAGCCTAACATCATCTATTTTAGGCATACGCCTCATTATAAAAGCATTAAGGAGTGCTTCACTCAATGAGGTGTGCATTTCAACTATTCCACGGGAGGTGTACGCCTCAAAGCCTTCTCTTTGTGCCTTGGTCTGAGGCACGTCTCATGGCCTTGGATTGCGTAGTTTTAAACACGCTTCTAATTGAATTCCTCTTCAACTTATGTATGATATGTTAATGGCTATCATTATCATTCATGAATTCTTAATTTTCATTTATTCTTATTGATTGCTAGTTGAAGTGTTGAACCAAATGTTCACTGGTTTCTTTGAACAACTTTTATGCATTTACGTTGTCTTTATCCTTTTATCCCTCAATACTTTGACACTAGATTTTTCTACCTGCATTTTTACAATTCATTACATATGTCCAACCTATTGATAGCTATTTTCAACTATATTATCTTTTATGGATTTTACTCCAATTGGTTCTTCGGAATAATTATTCCTTAATTTATATTTCTTACAAACATTCATCTAATTGTTCCTTCAACTACCTATATATTATTCAGTGCTCTACATGCATATCTTTAATAATCAATAATATTTTTGATGCACATTTGTCGTTGTTCATCACACAAAATTAATTCTTGTAATCAATCTTACTGCTTCTCATGGTCCATAAAGTCATATTAATATTCATTCTTTGTTTTATATATATATATATATATATATATATATATATATATATATATATATATATATATATATATACAGTAAAGTCACTTTCATGGTAGATATTCTTGGCATAAAATTAAATTAATTATTTGGAAGTGTCACATTTTTTTTGAAGTCCTTGTTGTGTACTTTTCTATAGCTTCATTTAATGACTAATAAATTTGATTGCTCTATAATTAATATACTTTTGAACATCTTTTTATTTTGATGATACTGAATACTTCTTAATCATTTGACATTCTCTGTCTTCAAAATTTTTTTGAAAAGATTTGTTACTCATATTATTTGTGTCCTATGCAACTTCTCAAATCTCATTAGCTATCTCATTTGGTTTTAAAGTTTTGCCCTTATATGTCTTATCAGGCTAAATTCACTTTACTTTAGTGAGTCAATATTTATTTTCTTACTATTATGGTCATTATGCTATTACAGAAGATTTCTTCCTTAATACTCCAATTTTATGATTTCTTAATATAATTTATCATCTTGTTTTAACATCTTTATCTTTAAATAAGATATGCTATCTTTGTTTGCAATGAATCTAGCTTATTAAACTTCATAGATCTTTTCTCTGTTGCCTAGCGGTATTGTTTACCTATTAATATCACATCTTTTTTATAGATCATTAAAAGTTATAACTTTTGTCTTGATTGCTATATTTTTTTCAAGATTTGTGATCTTATAATCATTATAAGTTTCTATAGTACTTTAATTTTATCACTCTTTTAAATCATAATTTTTTTAATAAAATTTTTTACTTTCTTAATTTGTCATGAAGTCACCTTGATATTCTATGATTTATTTTTAGAATTTCCTTAAACTTGAATAATCTTTTTAATTTATCTAGTCATCTTACATCACATCAGGTTTTGCTGAACTAAATAATTCCAAATTTTCTCTTTTAAACTTATCAATCTATCTTAAAAGTTTACAATTTCTTACCTTTTGAATTCCACCACCTTAACCTAGGATAATTATTTATTTTGATCACTTTCTATATGCTCTAAAGATATACAATCATAACTTCTACTTTTTGTTGTATGGTAAAACTATCTTTTGGAATTACCTTATATATATATATATATTTTCGTTCGAACAAAGAGGTTTGTTGTCATTTATTGGATGCATTTTTAAAGTCATAAGTTATCTTATTGTTTCTTAAAATATGTTTTCATAATTGCAATATCATAGGTTATTGCTAATCAAGTATAACTTCTTCTATTGTATTTCTATCTCCTTTTTGTACGCACTATAACTCTTTCTCATAGTCCATCCTAGTATAACTTTTAATGTCTATCGAAATTCTCCCTCGATAAATCTTTTATTCTTCAAATATATATGTTATAGTTATTCATCCATCTCTTACTAAAATTTATTTTTAAACTATATTAACAAAATTGATTTATAAACTATTTTTATATCAAATTTGAGCGTCATAAGCACTAACCTAACGTTTTGTAATATCCTCGTTGATAATCATCTTAATAACAATCACTATATCAATTTTCTCGTTAACTTCGGCAATTTTACTGTTCAACTCATTGTTTATTGTTGTCTTAATTTCATTTATGTTGTTAACTTTTCCCATTTAAGATAGTTAATAGATTTTCCATGTCCTTTGTTTTTTTTCTATTTTCTTTTAGTTTATTCCAAACAAGTAATATGAATTCTTCTAGGAGTGAAGCCACCCATCCACCTGAGCATCCTATCTTTGTAACACTTGAACTTAATTTTATGCTTCCCTTTTAATGGTCAACATTATGTTCCATAAAGCATTGTTGATCTCACTACTATCTTATAGAATTTTCTCTTAAGTTTGAGTGGTACTTTTCTGTCACACAGTAGGCCTGACGCATTCCTTCACCTCAATCATCCAACTTGAATTCTACTTATAATATCCCTATCTATTTCACCATCACTTTTAATGACTTGATCACCCCAAACTCACAATCCCCACAAGATCTATTACTACTAAAATTACACTCCATGTATTTGATTTTAGATCTACTCATCTACTCAAACAAAAACCTTTTGACTCCAAGTTTGACCTCTATAATTCAAATTTTCCTTCAACTCCCTTTCTAGAAAGAAGAAATATGGATTTCCAAATTATGTGATATTTTAATGGATGCTTAGAAGATAACATTAAGCTCGAAGGTATTGAGCATTAAATGTGGAAATTGATATGGAGGTAACAATAACACCATCAACATCAAGCCTTTATTTCACTATGTGGGGTCGGCTACATGAATTTTTTTCCATTATATCCTATTAAGAGTCAAATTTTTTATGTAAATCTAATAAAAAAATATCATTTCTAATATTTTCTAATCAAGTCTTTTAGGTCTACCTCTACCTCTCTTAATCTACTCTCCTAATTGGGTCATCAGAAGGCCGTCGTTTTATGTGACCAAACCATCTACTAATCTTATTTGCCACTGAAGCTACTCCAACCTTTTCACCTTGCTCATTTCGCATTCTATCATTAAGAGTAAAGCCACTTATCCACTTGAGCATCCTTATCTCTGCAACATTTAACTTAATTTTATGCTTCTCTTTTAATGGCCAGCATTATGCATCATAAAGGATTTCATGTCTCAACAGCACTTATAACACTGTCGTTGCTAGGTCCTAAGCCTTGAATGTGAAAAGTTGAGAGTTGAGTTTTGTAGTTGATAACCAGCGTAAAATTTGTCGAATAATCATGACATGAATCATTTAATATAAATTGATATGAATGAATGAAACAAAACAGATGAAAAACACAAATGTTCAAAATTTTTTGATCATTGATAATAATATCATCTTAAATCAACACTTAGGATCTAAATGGGCAACTTTGTCACTTTTTTGTTTTTAGATTGCTGCCTCATTTATGTTTGGTTGCTATTTTCTTGTTGCTTTGTAGAAATTCTTGTGGTGAGAGTTGCTTTTTCAATTAGATTTGCTAATTTTTGGTAGCTATAAGAAAGTTTCTTTTTAATTTTTTTTTCCAAATTACAATATGAACAATAGTTTAAAAAAAAGTTATTTCCCCACCAAAACTTTACAACCACCTTTACAAAAAGATGCAAGCGCCCTAAATAAGCCTTAGGACTTTTTTTATGGTAAACTCTTAAATCGAAACTACTAGCAATGAGGCTTAAAACGATAGCACCCAACAATACACATGCTATCAATCATTGTTCATCTCCTCATCATTGCACATTTCAACGCAGAAAATAATGAAGGGAAGGTTAAAATAACACAAGTGAAAAAAATCAATTTAAGTTCATCGTTCATGCTTTTATCATCTTCATCAGAGCATCTTTCTAGGAGATTGCATATGCATGGAGCACGGGGTATTGTCGGAAAGGGTAGTGGGAACCAATAACACAACTCCATTGTACTGCTATAAAATTGAAAAGGCACGAGAAGCTATCCATGAAAGAGCATATATTTTGTGGTAGGATCAGTGAAGATGCCCACACTATGAAGGATGAACTAAAAGCCAACGTTGAAAATGGCAGCAATAGCAACTGGAAAGTAAGTTTTGAGAAACATATGATCTTCAGGTGGTGACAGAACTTTCAAATCTTCAGAGATCGAAGGAGAAAGGCTGGATCACCAGTGACATAAACAGAGAAGCACATCCGAGAAGAATTGGAGAGTATAAGAGTACAGAGTGAAAGAGCAACATAGGAGAAGAACAACCAAGAGAAAACTTTCTAGAGACTAGGATTAAGAATACTTTCCAAGCTTTGCGTTAGAATTAGCTAGTAACTAGGTGATTTTATGAACCCATTCTAGTTGTGGGACGAGCCTTTTAACCCAAAAGTGAAAATAATAAAGCCGCATTTTCATTACTTTTGAGAGTATGGAGATGTGTTACAGAGTGCAACTGACCATGCATTTTATGGTGTTGTCACACTCTGCAATGGTGGAAGGCGGCCACTCAGCGTAGCTGTCCTTAGTTCCAAGAGCACATCTTAAAGGCTTCGTTTGGATGGCTTTTTTACTGCTTAAAGTAGCTTTCTAGTAAAAAAAAAGAAATTTTTATACTAAAAAGCTGTTTTAAGAAGCAGTAAGAAAATCATCCCAAACGAAACCAAAGTGTGCGCTAATAACACTCATTATACTAACATGTAAAGAGCACTCTTAATAATAATGGTTATAACTTAACATGGTTGTGATTTTTAGACCTATTGGTTTACAACCCTTGAATATTTTGATCGGTGTAAGTATGCCAACAAAGTGTATGGGCTGGCCCAGATGGTTTGATAAATAACCAAACCTTGAGTTTGTCTTCTTGGCTGCCAATATGGGTAAAAAGACAAGCTTGCCTGTGTGATCTGTGAAGCATCAAATTTATTATCAGTTTGATTTAAAAAAAAATTGTTCCTTTTCCAATTTTATCGGATTCACTTTCGGTTCCTTTGAGATTTTGCGTACTGCAGAAGGTTTTCTGCTCCACACAACTCACTAGAATCCTAGATGCTTCTTGCTATTTCCCCTACGCTTCCTTATTACTCTTCGTTACTTAGAAGGATCGTATCTTTGGTCCGGTTTAAAAACATTACTTACATGTGCATTTTGATTTTATAAAAGCCTACTTGGTATAATTATTATTATTATTTTTATATATTTAATAAGTTTTTTAAATGTGTTTTTAACTATTTTTATTTTTAAAATTAAATGAAGTTATTTTATTTTTAAAAAACAATCAAAACAACTTTTAAGTATTTTGAGATATTTAAAAATGACTATCACTAACAGCCATAGCCACCATTATTGCCAACAACCAACATCCCATAAATAAACAAAAAAACATATTTTTAAGACCCTAAACATAAACAAAATAAAATAAATTAAAAATTTTAACCTAAAAAAAATTGATTCCAAACGGCCACTAAGCAATTCATTTCTTAGTTAGCTTGTAGTTAAAATATTGTAGTGCATAGGAGAATATTATTTCAGTGCATTCATTCAAAATATTTGCCTATGTATTACATATAGCCTAGGACAATATAACGATTAGTTGTATTTCATTAAGCATATCTGCCTGCTTCCTTTCATTTCCCTTAGATTCCTATATATCCATCCAAACAACGATTGGAGGATTTCACAAAGAAGCGACTATCTCAAAGAATGGTATAAAGAACATTAAGGGCCCGAGTCGGAAACTAAATTTACCATGAATCAAACTTGAAGCTGAGCTCAATCTTAGACTATATATATATATATATATATATATATATATATATATATATATATATATATATATATATATATATATAGATTGAAAATGAGTAAAAAATATATTTAAGCCAATCATTAAGGAGAATTTCCAAAAAGAGCTATTGATGAAACTAATACAACAATAACAACAACACCAAGTCTTTATCCCACAACGTGAGGTCGACTACATGAATTATTTCTCCGTTGTGTCTTGCCTAGTGGCAAATTCTTATTTAAATTTAATAAAAAAAATATTATTTCTAATATTTTCTAACCAAGTCTTTTTGGGTCTATCTCTACCTTTTTTAACATGCATCTACTCTCCTAACCAGGTCATTAGAAGGCCGATATTTTATGTGACCAAAACATCTAAGGAGATTCTTTTTAATATATCTACCACTGGAGCTTTTCCAACCTTTTCACATATATGCTCGTTTCGCAATTCTATCTTTAAGAGTAAGGCACTTATCCACTTGATCATCCTTGTCTCTTCTACACTTAACTTCATTTTATGCTCTCTTTTAATAGCCAACATTCTACGCCATAAGGCATTGTAGGTCTCACCAACATCTTATAGAATTTTCCCATAAGATTGAGGGGTACTTTTCTATTATACAACAACCCTGTTCCATTCCTCCATTTTAACCATCCAACTTGAATTGTACAAATAATATCCCCATCCATTTCACCATCAGTTTGAACAATATGCTTGAGATATCTAAAACGTGTACTCTTATTAATTATTTGATCGTCCAAAGTCATAATCCTCCAACTAGATCTATTAATATTAAAAATATGCTCCAGGGATTCGGTTTTAGATATATTCAAATGAAAACTTTTAGGCTACAAGGTTGACCTCTATAATTCAAGTTTACCTTCAACTCGCTCTTTAATCTTATCAACAAGAATAATATCATCAGCAAAAAGCACACACCAGGGTACATCCTCTTGCAAATTTAAACATCCATGACTAAAGCAAAAAGATATGGGCTTAAAGCTAATCCTTGATGTAATTCAACGAAATAGAAAAATACTTGGTCAGATCACCTTGTGTTTTGAACACAAGTAACAGCTATTGCATACATATCCTTAATGACTTTAATTTAAGCATTATTAATCATTTTCTTTTCTTGAACTCTTTATAGCACTTCTCTTGGAACTTTATTATAAGCTTTCTCTAAATCAATAAATATCATATGTAGATCCTCCTTATTCTCTCTATACTTCTACATCAAACCTCTCAATAAATATATAGCTTTCATAGTAGACCTATCCGACATGAGTCCAAATTGATTTTAAGAAATAGTAGTATCACGTCGCAACCTATGCTCAATAAATCTCTCCCATAGTTTTAAAGTGACACGTTAACTTAATTGCTCTATAATTCACACACTCTTGTGTATCACATTTATTCTTAAAAATAAGAATCAACACACTCCACTCATCCGAAATATTTTTAGTCTTCAAAATAATATTGAAAAGCTTTGTAAGCTAACAAGTTCCTTAATCTCTTAAGCATTTTCATTCTATAGAATATCATCAAGTCTAACAGTTTTTTCACACTTCATTTTATTTAAAGTCTCTCTAACTTTGGTTTTACTAATATCCTGATAAAATTAAAAATCTTTATTTTCATTTAGGGTGGTAATGTCACTAAAGTCAATCGCATTCTCATAATCTTCATTGAAAGACTTATCAAAATATCTCATACATCTTTTTTGAATATCCTCTTCTAATAAAATGCTTTTTGATATTCATTTTTAATGCACTTCACTTGAACTAAATTCTTATTTCTCCTTTCTTTTTGCTAGGCTAACTTATACATATATCTTTCACCCTAAGTATCTAAATATATTATATACATAAATAAAAGCTAAATTATTTGCATCGCATATTGATTTCTTATATTCCTTACAAGTCTCTTTATAATTTTCCCAATTTTTAAAGTTTTTACAGCTAAACTAATTTTTATAACAAAGTTTCTTATTATTAATTTTTTCTTACATATTTTGATTCTACCACAAACTATTTTTATTATTAAGAGATTTTCTTTTTGATATTGTAAGTACATCATTTGCAACATTTTTAATAGCTAGTTTTTCTCACATAATATTAGTTTCCTCATGTACAGTTAAAATCTTAAGTTCTTCAATCTTACTCTAAAAAATGTTGAAAAAACTAATGTCAAATTAAAATACATGAGCTAATGATTGGCCAATTCATCTCTATATAGCTTGAATAAAAGTTTGCATGCCAATGTTAATTACAAGTTGGCGGAGAAGGCAAATGAGGTCATTCCAAATTACATAAGCTTGATTGCGCCATATTTGTATCACTTGATCTCTAAAGTTTGCTCCCAAAATAAAATCATATAATTCTATAATGTAGAGAACTTGGCATGAAAGAAAGGTAGAAAGCATACATGAATGTAAGGCGTGTAGTTCAAAGTATGCTACAACGTAGTTATTGTTTATCATGAAATTAATTGAATATTCAATTTAAAATTAAGTTTTAAGAAAGCAAAAAAACACAGATTATTTTAGCATGGGGTATTATAATGCACCAACTAAAAACCAAGAGTCTTCCTAAAATAAAACTATTTTAAGATTTTGATTTTTTTCTAGAAGCAATATACTACCTTTTTCAAACTTTCAAATGCTATTAATAGATCATCAAATGCACTAGACAACTCTTCATAGGATAACTCATTTACCCCAACGTTCTCCTTGGAGTCAAAGTGCATGCTCGTGTTTATTTTTTGGCTTTCTTAAATTATTCACATTTCCACAAATACAAAGCATCAAATTGGTATTTCTTGGGCTGACATTTACAGTTCTTTGTTATTCCAAAATAAAGTGCATACAAAATAATGTAAAAAATCAAGTACTAGCTACCCTGAATCTGATTTGTACTGCATAATAGTGTAATTTCTACCCTTAATTCTCTCTCTCTGATCAGGAGCTTCTATGGGCATGTCTCACATGCATCTTATAAATCCTATTCCAATGCCCTCCTTCGTGCTTGTGTTATCCTACATTATGTTTTGAGTGTTGATATTCAGACAAAGGCTTCGTTTGGGATGGCTTTTTTATTGCTTCTTAAAGCAGCTTTTTAGTAAAAAAATTTTTAAATTTTTGTACTAAAAAACTGCTTTAATAAGCAGAAAAAAAGTAGTCCCAAACGAAACCTAAGGCTTCGTTTGAGATGGCTTTCTTACCGCTTTTTTCTACTAAAAATCTGCTTTAATGAACCCTATTATTTATATAGTGTTGTTCTGTTTAACTGGCTTGTTCACGATAATCGGATTTCAAGCTAGACTACATGTTCTCAAATACTTTTTTCAAGCTACACTATATGTTCTCAAATACTTATTTGTATATGTGAAATTTTTCTGCTAAGAACTAAAGAAAATAGCTCTCATGCAGATTGAATATTCTTCTCCCTTTACCATTTACTTTTTGTAGTCCTTTGTTAAATAGATTCTAACCATGCAGTACCTTTATTTTTCTTATTGTTTTTGCAGGGATGACTCTGTTTTGGATGCTCCTCAGCAAATTGGAAACCTGAATCTTGGAAGGCCAAATGTTGGAAGCCTTTTCTCCAGAGGCCCAGATGTACCGTCGGTCTGGTCTTTCACTAAATAGTTTAAGAAATAAGAACTATAATACCATTGTCCCCAAAGGCAAGCTTCCTTTTTGCTTCTTTACGAAGAGAATTAAGGAAAGATAGGAAAATCTTAGCTGCAGTGAATCCTTTCTTTATGTAAATGATATGACCCATTTCATTTAAGCTTTGAATAGATGGAATGCATGCATTCTTGAGACATTGGTAGCTGAATATAACTTTTTTTTCTTCTTCTTACTTTTTATAACAGGGTTCTTCATCTAGTTGCTATAATTTCTTTCAATTTTTAGTAGCCTGGACAGTTTTACTCCATTAGTAATCATCTTTTTAATTTCTTGGGAATGTTTTCTCTTAAAATTTCCTTGCCTTCCTGAAGATGAAGTGAAAGAAACTGTTCTCTTTCTGTTTATGCTTTGTAAGATAAGATTTGAAGCGTGTACTATATTTTGGCCAGGAAGGTGAACCTCTCTTATTTTTGGATGATAATATAATATACAAATTTTATGAAGTATGCCCTTGTATAATAAAGCAGAAGTTAGGGCAAAGCAATATAAAGTTAAACTTTTATATATGGGTTTGCACTCTAAATAAGTTGCTAATTTGTATGTTGAATGGTCCCTTTCTAAGGAATTCACGTAGTGTAGGGTTTTATTATAGGCTTTAACATAGGTATTTGATTAGGTTTTATGGGTTGAAGCTAAATACAAAATATCATAGGCTTGCCACAAAGATTCAATAATATATAATTTTCTTCTTGATTTTATTAAATTAAAAAAAGAAAATTAATCAAGTATAAGACAAATATTATGTGGGTGTGTAGTTAATAAGTAGAGTATATGGCGAATATCCAATGGGTTTAGAGGGTGATAGAGGTGAAAATACCAAGACTAGGCCACTAAAAGGCCTAATTTGATTGATTATTATAAGATGAATTTATGGATTGCTTGAGGGCTTTGGGGGCTAGAAACAGGGGCAGAATCAGTTTCAATTTTAAGAGGGGGTAAATATAATAAAAAAATAGTATTATATATTTATATATTACGAAAAGTTTTTTTATAAAAAAAAATTAGCAAGAAAAATAGAGAAAAAAAGATGTAATTAAATTGTCATGAAAATAATGAAAGAAAGTATTATAATTAAATGTGAAGAAATATTCTTGGGGGGGGGGGGGCAATTGCCCATGGTTCCGTCATTGACTAGAAATACAAAAGTATTGAGAGGTAATAGAGATGTGGGCAAATATGTTTGTCTGGTTGTCCAAGAATGGAGAAGAGATATCTATAATTACATTTATGAATGACGAGGTTTTCCACCTAGTAGAAGAACATAAGGTGGAGGGGCTAGCTGCCAAGCACCAAAACCAAGAGAAGAATTTTTTATTTGTTATTTTTTTTTCAAAACACAGAAAGCCTTTTATCATTAATTCTAATAAATATTTAGAGCATTTTATTAATTCAAAGGTTCAAAATTTAAAAATCTAAAAGAAATGAAAGAAATTAAGAGACAGGAATGCAAAATAGAAAGGGGGGTGGAACCACTCACAAATAGTCTCCTTAGAAGGAGTGATTGATCATTCTCTTTCCAAAAGAACCCTAAATATTATTAAAATAAGGGGAATGCAATTTAAAAGCCTCCCATATAAAGAGAAATATTTAAAGATTGAAAATTTTAAATTTTAGAATTTCAATTTTGAATTTTAAACTTTATTCCTCATTATAATTGAATCTATTTTCATATATAGATTCTTTATTCTTGCATGGTTGATGATGCTTTCTTTACCCTTGATATTATATTAAGCCTTTGATCTTGATCTTGTGATGGGGCCATCATAGCTCTCAATCTTATATTGGATTCTTGATCTTGATTTAGGCTTTGTTTGGGACTGCTTTTTTACTGCTTCTTAAAACAGCTTTTAAGTACAAAAAATTAAATTTTCTACATCACCTAAGAAATAGCATGCAATTTATAAGTAATACCCAATGACAACGAATAATTCTATAAATGAATGGATCAAAGAATACAATGGCTACTTATAGCTGGATCTTGCGCAGTACACCTTATAAAAAGAAAATGCAAAGTTGGCTTCGCTCAACCATGCTATAACCCGACCAAAATTTATGCATAAAAGAATTTGACAAGTGGGTCTTTATGCTTTGAGGCATCAGAATAAAGTATATCCTCACAACTCACTAATTTTACATCCCACAATCTTACATGAATTATTTTACTAAAGTTATATTATTAAAATAAAAATCATATAATTAACATTATAAAATATAAATCAACATAAAAATTATGTAAATATTTGTTTTGAGCAAAGCACAACTTTTTTCAAGAATTATTTATTTTTTATTGATCATGCCCATTCAAGGTTGATACTTATAAGTTATTACAATCAAACATAAGGATGAGGGATTTAACAGTTAAGTGACTATTTATTTTTAATTTTACCCTTTTGGGCATGATCATGTCACCCACAAGGTTGATAATTATTGATTGTGCACTAAGTCATGTGGATGCCACACTATAAACATATGTTGTTTCATCATAAAATTTTAAAGATATTCAATTTATAATTATGGATGGTTTCTATTTAATTTAATTAGATTTTATAGTTATGAAGAACATTATAAATAAATAATTTTCACACTCTAGTGAAATGAGCCACCTAAGGTGTTTATGATTTAGTGAGGTGCACACTTCATCATGTGTTGAAATAGTTATTCACATTGTCCTATGGAGAGAAATGTCTTTATATGGCTAGCTATGGTAAATTTAAGGACTACAATCACCTAGTGTTTATCTAAGAGTAAAATGATATACTAAATTAGTTTAGGCTTATTATGGTCAGGTTGTTAGCCTAGTTACCTATGGTATTTTGCTTAGTTTAGAATTTAAGGTGGATTTCATGATTGAGTCAGGTAAATAAATCTAAGGGTTTGAGCCACCTAAGGCTAATTTAGATTAATCTAAGGCTGCCTAAGGGTTCATGAAGAATTTAGGATAGCTAGGGTGATCTACTCGACCTAAAGAGGCCATGGTTAAACTAATTTAACATGTGTTTGACTTCATGAAACTTATGGAAGACCAGATGATAAACTAGAGGTTCTAGTAATGAAATTTTGTGCATAGGCTAAGGGCAACCTACGGATAAAGGCCACCAAGTTTGGAGTTCATTTGTACTTTTAGAAATTGTTTAAATTTTAGGAAATTTGAGAAAAATTTTCAAATAGAGCCTAAAACCATTTTAAGGCATTTTGTTAAGGCTATAGAATTTTAGAAATTTGTAAAACTTGAGTTTACATATTTTGTGATTTTTAATGTATGATATATTAATTCTATAAATATTGAGTTTTAATTAAAATTATTTAAATGGCATAAATAATTATAGAATTTTGTTATATATGATTGTATCAGTTAATCAAAGAAGAGGCATAGATTAATAAAGGGTAGATTTACCTCTCCAAGCAATGTTTGATGGCCAAATCAATTAGAGAGGTTGAGGGAGACAATATGAAGCTTTGGTATGCAGCTCCATGGCATGATTTGGCCTTAATTGTTTTGTCAATAAAAACATATTTCAATCTTTTCCAAATTTATTCTTTGATAGGTTCGAAGGAGGTAGAGAGCTTGAGAAAAATTTAAGATACATTCAAATAACTCAAAGGACGTTTTTGTTAGACACAATTTGAGTTTTCATGCCTATGTCTAATTTCACTCCTCATGCCTCTTGAATATAGAATAAGGTTATTCTCAACTTTTAGTAGGAGCAAGAATTAGATCCTATCTAATGGATTTTTGCTAGTTAGGATAAGACCTCAGAAATGTAGTTTTTACTCTAGGAGGGAATATTCATCGCTTGCCTTAGCTAGAAAGTCTAATAAGGATTAGCATAAACTAATTATGTTGGATGGATTGTGTCACGACCCGACCCGAGACGGATCCCGCCCGCACCGAGTCGCGACCAGCCAAACGAACTAACCAGGATCTGGCTTTGGAATTTGGTTACTGAACTGAATCTTCCAAATATTATACATTCAAAACAGACCAGAGCTACTAACCAATATCAAATACAGCGGAACAAATCATCTAAATTTTTTTTTCTTTCTTTTCCTCAAAACAATCATCTACAAATACAGTGCATGGCTGACAGAAAGAAATAGAGCAGAAAAGCCATGACTGTACAAAATAAAAAAGAACAAAATACCTATACTAATCAGACTCTGAAATCTAGTCCTGGACTTCCTTTCCTTTCCCAGAACCTGAAAAAAAACCACCAGAAAACAAGAGTGAGCTCAACAGCTCAGCAAAGCAACAAACCTCCAATCAAAATTCTCAGAATCCAAAACCAAACACATCGGACAAAAATCCGATCAGAATATTCGTACAGAAATCAGAACAGAATCGTATCTCGAATTAGAACAGAATCAAATCAGAACTTACACGGACATATATCCAATCAGAATCAGAGTCGTACAGATCAAAACAACAAATCAAATCAGAACTGGTTAAATCCACAGAATCAGTATCGTACCAAAAATCAGAAATTCAGATCATATCAGAACCGAACAGAATCATATCTTACAGATCAGATCATATTATATCGTACGGAAATCAGAACTCATATCAAATCAGAATGGATTAACATATACGGAAATCAGAAATCCTTTCAAATCAGATATCAGATATCAGATATATAATTAATAGCTAAATTCCCTGACACTGACGGAATCTCTACGGATTCCGGCCCCTTATGCCTCCCTTTGTGCTCACGGCACCAGAACAGATGTGCTTATAGCACTAGAACAAATGTACTTATCGCACCAGAATACATATATAGTGCTTATAGCACCTAAACAGATTTCCTCGGATCCGGAACAGAACAGATTTCAGATTTCATATTGAGCTCATTTCAGATTTCCCAGACACTAACTGAATCTCATAGGATCCAGGCCCCTTATAACTCCCTTTTTATAGCATATACAGATAGCATATCAAATCAGAAGAAATCCGGACAAATCAGAAATCACCCAAAAATCGGGCAGCATAACGGCAGCGTATGAAATTTACACAATTTTTCTGAAAAATCACAAAATATCAAATTCACACAGAATGTAGATAACCACATTTCAGAATATTTATTCTACTGCCACAGCATTTAATATTCACACAGAAAAATACAGACGGAATAAAACGCCGTCAAATCAAATCCGTCCGGACAAAAATCTCCAAAATATATGCAAAATGTGCACACCCGGCACGTCAACGATATACAGAAAGTTACGCGGTAAAAACTAAACCAGTCGGAAGATACGGACGAAAATCGCTAACAAAAACGAAATCCGGACAGAAAATACCATCAACAGCGACGGTTCTGAAAATTGAGAAAGTCGGATTGTGCCTTACCTTGCGTACAGCAATTTCCAGAACAGTCTCGTCGATCGAAAACAGCTCGGCGTCATCCAAAAATCCACTTTTTCCTTCATTTTTCTCTCTCCTCAGCTTTTCTCTCTCTTCAAAATATCTCATTTCTATATATATCCAGACTGATCGTCCTGGACGATCGCACTTCGTCCCGGACGATATG
The DNA here is from genome assembly GCA_022539455.1 of Dendrobium nobile. NCBI lineage: Eukaryota > Viridiplantae > Streptophyta > Magnoliopsida > Asparagales > Orchidaceae > Dendrobium > Dendrobium nobile. The sequence continues at coordinate 17,434,184 of CM039723.1, forward strand.
TGCTCTAGACGAATTTCGTCCAAACGAAATTTAATTATCATCCCCGGCGACAGGTCCTCGGGAGAATTTTCGTCCAGACGATCCAAATTTCGTCCCGACGAACTGCTCAACCAAAATTGATTTTCTTGAACAAACTGTACCGATCGTCCCGGACGATCCAAATTCGTCCCGGACGATCCAAATTCGTCCCGGACGAACCTGGAGCAAAACTGATATTACAGATTGATTTAAGGAAGTTCAATATAAGCTTAATCAAGCTTTAGGTGACTTAATTTGAGCTTGGGTTATTACAAAAGTCAATTTGACTTAACATTAAGTTAAAGCTTATTTGATTTAAGTCGGGCTGCATGGTTTGATCAAATCAATGTGTTTGAACCTAATGTAACTATTAAGGAAAGTAGGGAGTCAATTTGGCTTAATGGATAGCTAGTTTATCTAAGGAGTTAAGTTTAGTGTTTGGGTCAATATTGGTCAACTTGAATTATGGAGGTTAACCTTAGAGACAAAAGGCTTTCGTTTGAATAGATCTAATACTGAATATATGGAGTGTAATTTTAGTAATAATAGATCTAGTGGGGCCATTGTGACTTTGGGTAATGAAGTCATTAATAAGAGTACACGTTTGCGATGTCTTGGATCTATTGTTCAGAGTAATGATGAAATAGATAGATATATTATTAGTAGAATTTAAGTTTGATGGTTGAAGTAGAGGAATGCATCTAGTTTGTTGTGTGATAGAAAAGTCCCCATCAATTGAATGTAAAATTCTATAAGATGGTGGTTAGAACTGCAATATTTTATGGTGCAGACTTTTGGCCATTAAAAGAGAAGCATAATATTACATTAAGTATTGTAGAGATGAGAATGCTCAGGTGGATGAGTAGCTTTACTCTTAGAGATAGGATATGAAATGAGCATATACGTGAAAAGTTGGAGTTACTTCAGTGGAACATAAGATTAGAGAGAGTCACTTTAGATGGTTTGGTCACATAAAATGGTGGCCTTCCAATGACCTAGTTAGGAAAGTAAGTGTATTATATTTGACTTATATTAAGAAAGATAGAGGTTGTTAGGTAGACCCAAAAAGACTTGGACAATAGTAGAAAAGACATTTATTTATTATATTTAAATGAGAATTTAACTCTTAACAAGACACAATGGAGAAAAAAGATTCATATAGTCGACCCCAAATAGTGGGATAAAGGCTTGATATTGTTGTTATTGTTGTAGATTAGGCTTAAGTAGCATAAGGGTAAATTAAATGTTGACCCCAAGGATTCATGAGTTATGTATGACTCTAGGAGCTCCCTACTATAGATGAGAAGCTATGTTCATACATGATAAAGTGTTTTATACATAAATTTCTTAGTAGAAAAGACATTTATTTAGATAGAGGTTGTTAGGTAGACCCAAAAAGACTTGGACAATAGTAGAAAAGACATTTATTTATTATATTTAAATGAGAATTTAACTCTTAACAAGACACAATGGAGTAAAAAGATTCATATAGTCGACCCCAAATAGTGGGATAAAGGCTTGATATTGTTGTTATTGTTGTAGATTAGGCTTAAGTAGCATAAGGGTAAATTAAATGTTGACCCCAAGGATTCATGAGTTATGTATGACTCTAGGAGCTCCCTACTATAGATGAGAAGCTATGTTCATACATGATAAAGTGTTTTATACATAAATTTCTTAGTAGGTCAACAATCTCTTTTCCTAAATGAGGGTACACAAAGATGCTGCTAGATATTATTAACATAGAGGATAATATTAAAAGATTGTAAATAAATAGGATGATTCATTATTATATTTCTCTAAATAAAATTTTAGGCCTCCATTCATATTATAAATAAATTTATATTTAACACATATCAGCTATATGGCTTTTATTGATTGATATTTCACCAAAATCCATTATAGAGAGCTTGCTTGTTTTCTCAAGTATATATAGCCATGTACTTCAATTATACTTAAACAAGAGATAATATGGTTGAATTACTCCTCTATATAATTTAACAAATTACATTATAAGTGAAGCACAAGGCTAAGTACTTAGTATTTTATTTAAAGAGATTGCTTGTTTTCTCAATTACACATCTGCATACTTCAACAAAAAACTAACAGTTGAAGTATGTACATACATATTTCAACAAAATTCCTTGCAGCTTGAGAAGAGAGCTATCTCTTATGTATTTTATACATAAAGATTTCTTATTAGTACACATACATTTTACTTTCACACAACCATCGAATTAACCTAAGTACACAACTAAAGGCAACATCGTTCAAAACATAAAAAAGATCCTTTATAATGTTAATTATTGCATTGCTATAAAAGGTGTGATTACATAACAAAGTCGAGACATCCAAATTTAGGTTTTATTCGGTACGGCTTTCTTACTGTTTTCTAAAGCAATTTTCTAGTAACAAAAAGCTGATTTAAGAAGCAGTAAGAAAGCCATCCCAAACGAAGCCTTAGTCTTAAACATAACATTCATTCATGCTAGTTATATCTTCATATAGATTGATTGATTTTTGAAACATACTAAAATATTTTTGGTTGAATATTCGCTTGACATTAATTGACAAAGGCATATAAGTTAGAGATTTAGGTTTCACTTAGGACAATGTTTGTCCACTGTTTTTTAGCTGCTTGCAATAATTTTTGTACTTAAAAATTGCTTTAGAAAGCATTAATAAAATTATCCCAACTAAAAACTCACTAGTTGTGACAAGATGGCTTTCTGCGAGGGGTTTAAAAGAGAATAAAAAAAGTAAAAAATTTTCATTAATATACCCAATTAGAAGGGTCCAATAATCACTATGAATGACAGAGAATGATATAACTTGCTTATCTAAAATTCCTTGACACCGCACTATTTACATACATTTGTCTCACCACTACCAAGTTTAGAAATTTTGAATAGTTTTATGATTTCTCTAAAAAATCAAAGGAAATATTTGCCTTTAATAAGTGTGATCACATGTAATCTTTTCAAATCATACTCTTACTCTTAAACTTCTTAGTGACTTATCCATTGCATAATTTAGGCATTGTTTGAGATGGCTTTCTTAATGCTTCTTAAAACAGTTTTTTAGTAAAAAAAAATTGTACTAAAAAGCTGTTTTAAGAAGCATTAAGAAAGCCGTTCTAAATGAAGCCTTAGACATCATTTGACACATCTTTCTTGATTGTTTTCTAATACAAATTTTTTTTTGAAGCAGCAAAAGATAGTGGCAAAAAATTTTTAAAAGCAGTTTTCTAGTACAAAATTTATAGTTCAAAGAATTTTTACATTTAAAAGCTGATTTACAAAATAATAAAAATTTTTTTCCAAACTAAGCCTAAATGAGAATAATCAAATGAAGATTTTTTTGTACATTATGCGAGTGTGGTCAAATTCGAACCACCAGCAAGAAGTTGAACTTCATCCCTCAATTATTTAGGCTTCGTTTGAGACGGCTTTTTTATTGCTTTCTAAAACGGAGTTTTAGTACAAAAATAAAAAAAATTTGTACTAAAACTCCGTTTTAGAAAGCAATAAAAAAGCCGCTCCAAACAAACCCTTAATCCAAGGCTCTATTAAGATATTATGTTAAAAAGCAAACCTATAATTTTATTTTGATTGCAATTCCATCTAACTGAGCTACAAAAACCTTCTAGATAATATGCGCCCAGTTATATTGAGGAAGTTCATGAATAATCTCGACATAGTACAATGAAATATTAGGCATTTTATAATTATATCATGAAAAATAATGTTTTTATGAGTAGAAATTTGTATGTTTAATAGTAAGTCATTATTTACAGAAGGTTTTTTTTACTATCTTATTATTGATGTCAGCACAAGTGGTAATAGGAAGTGGCTTCTTTGTTCAAAAGACTTTAGCTCCATTGTTTGGAAAGCCATTGATTAGTGCAACTTTATTTGCAATAAACCTTAGATCACGACCCCTTTAGCAAGAAAACTTGTTTTTGTATAGAAAGATTTGTAGTATAATCTAAACTTTGTTTGAGATAACTTTTTTACTGTTTTCTAAAACAGCTTTTTAGTATAAATATTTTTTAAATTATAAATTTTTGTATTAAAAATTTGCTATTAAAAATAGTAAAAAAGCTTACCCAAACGTCAATAACTAAAAGTCAAAATAATAACAAAATGTTTAATAAAATGGATGATATATTTAATTAAAATAAGAGTACAAGTATATGTATTCTAATTATATTAAGTTGGCAGGGATAATCAATTGTGTACTTTTATATCTCTTATTTAACAAAAGTACATAGTTATGTACTCTAAACTAGGAGTGTCAATATTTGACCCGACCCGAAAACCCAACCAGAAAATTTTGGGTTCGGGTCAACCAGAACCTGAATCGGGTCGGGTTCGGGTTAGGGATTTCGACCCGTTTGTAAAACCGGGTTTGGTTCGGGTTGACTCGGAAACCCAAAATCAACCCGGTTTGACCCGTTTTTAATTAATTTAGGAGGATTTTAATGGATTTTTATGAAATAAGTAAATGATATTTCAAAAAATTATAAACATTATTGCTCAAATTAAATTAATATTGATTTATTTTAAATTAATTAAAGTAAATCATACCTTAATTTGATTTAGATTTATAAATAAATTGAATTAAATAAAAAATTTAATAAAATATACCCGAATCGGGTCTGGTTCGGGTTGACCTGGACTCGAAGCGGGTCGGGTTCGGGTTTGGAAAACCGACCCGTTTGCAAAAACGGGTCGGGTTCGAGTCGGGTTGAACAGTATCTGGTCAATTTCAGATGGGTCAATTTTGAGTTGGACCCGAACCCGACCCGTAATCCGGTTTTGACAGCCCAACTCTAAATGATTGAGACAATTGAGCAATTGCTATATAGTGGATTGAATACTAAATGATGTATTACAATATTACACTCTCTGAAATAATGAAAAAAAGAAAGAAAGAAAAAAAAAACAATTGTTCTAAAATCAATAATATATATAAAGGGAAATCAAATACATGAAAATACTTTCATCATATTTTGTTTTTATATTAAAGGATTAAAAGAAAATCATTTATTGAGAAAAAGTAATTAAAAAAATAATAAAAATCTATTAAAAAATTTGCTATGTTTTTATTATAAAATCTAATTGAAAGGAGGAGACCAACATGCATAATAAATAAGAAAAAAATGGCTGTCCAAATGACACCTCAATTTCAAAATACAATAAAATATTTGTTCCAGCTAAGTTCGGCTTTGTTTGGGACGACTTTCTATTTGCTTCTTAAAGCAACTTCATAGTACAAAAAATTTAATTTTTTACTAAAAAACTGTTTTATAAAGCAAAAAAAAAAAAAAAACCCGTCCCATACGAAGCCTTCATTAAAACCCTGTTACACTATTTAAGTTCAATTAGGTGAAATAGACTCAACCCTCCTTGGTTTATTTGTTGGGGAGATGTAGGCTTTATTTGAGATGACTTTCTTACAGCTTCTTAAAATAAATTTTTAGTACAAAATTAAAATTTTTATACTAGAAAATAGCTTTAAGAACTAGTAAGAAAGACATCCCAAATGAAGTCCTATGCTTTGTTTGTGACGACTTCTTTGCTGTTTTCTAAAACAGCTTTTTAGTATAAAAATTTTTTGAGATTGAAAATTTTTGAACTAAAAAGCAGTTTTATAAAATATTAAAAAAGTTGTTGCAAATATCTTAGTTATCAACAAAAAATCTTGAATTTAAATTTTACATATGTGATTATGCATGACTTTATTTTAAGTAACCTAAATGTCTAAAAAAAAGAAGCACGATGACAATTATAGTAAAATTGATTAGAGGAAATATAATTGCAATTGAAATAAGGCCTTCTGCGAGCCGAGGACGCTTGGGTAGTTGGGTTTAGGGTTTAGGGTTCAGAGAACGCGGTGCTGAGAGAGAGAGAGAGAGAGAGAGGGGGGAGAGGCAGCGAGTTGAAGCGAAGGTATACCACAATCCTTTCTAGGCTGCTGGTTGCTTTCCCTACTTCGCGATTCAGAAAGACAGGAAAATAACTTGGTTGGGCTCCTAATTACCCCACCCAATGCTCAAGTTTTCTCATTTCTAAATCTTTCAGCGTGTAATCTATTATTCCTGTTGTTAATCTGTGATCTATGACAGATTTTGCACATAAATTACGTTGTTAGTTTTTGTTCTTTACATGCCATTGTTTCTCATTATCCTATTTATTGGTTATGTGTTGCTCATAGAATGGCAGTCGGAATTCGCATGAAGAGAAGGGTTGTCGATAAATATGCTGATAGGAGGAGGAATAAGAACATTGTAGGTGCGAAAGGACACGGAGGTAGATATAACATGGAAGATTCTGATGGTGAGGTTTTTGCAAGAGTGGAAGAACTAGCTCACTTACCTAATATGAGCGTGAAAGGAAGAAACTTGCGGTCAAGTATCAAGCAGAGTGAGAAAAGATTTGCGAGAAGGGAAGAAAATGATTCTGAGCTTTCTAGTTGGAGAATGAGGAGATCTGTTGTTTCTAAGGATGTAGGGAGGGAAAGGAAGTCATTTTTTGGGGTGCGAAAGGAACGGGGTAAGGATGTCGATGCTGCTAAAAAGGGTAAAGCTGGTGATGCGAGATTGTTTGCAGGGAAACCTCTTAGAGCAATGCGAAAAGTTGCTGATGAAGATTTTTCTGACTATGAACATAATGGCGGGGATTTCTATAGAAGAAGAGAAAGGAGCATGAAAACTGAAGCATCTGCTGGAAAGATTAGGTTGAAAAGGCGAAAGTTTGACGTTGAATTAGCTGAAGATAGCCCGAGATGCGATGCTGAATCTGTAGAATTGGAGAAGCATGCAGTTACTAAAGATGGAGAAAATCAAATTTCTGAGCAAAAACCCATTAGAAGGCCAACTCGGGTGCTGGACAAAACTGGTAAGAAGATTAGAGTTCAAACAAAAGCCATGGAAAAAGGCTCAACTGAGACCAGTGTTTCCAAGAAGACTACGAGGCGAGTTATCAAGATAGACCCATATGATATTTCAAATAAAAGATTGGATGACGGTGTTCCAAAAAGTGGTCAGTATTTCCTGTCGGTGTGTTAATCTCTTTAGATTATTTATTTATTTCCATTGATATTCCTTCAAATGATACTAGCCCATTTATGTTTTCTTTGTCATGTGATGTCTATTTTCTTGAAACCTTCTTTTGCATTCATTTTCTTGTAGATTTAACATTGCTATTAGGAGTCAAAGCTATGAAAATTGATTATTACTTAACTTGTTAACCAATGTGTGCGTTATATTTCTAGGCAAATGCTACCTATTCTCTATGATTTTTTGACATGTGTCAGAACATTAGGGTTAATATGATGTGAGTTCAAGTGAGCTTAGATTATTTTTATTTCGAGTAAACTTAAAATTGATTTTATAAATAAATATACATATTATGTTTTATGGTACACATATATCATATTATATATGTTGTGTGTTAGAATATTGATGGTGGTAGAGTTAGAGAGTTTATTATTGTAGTGTTGTATGGAGATCTAGCACAAACACATATATGAAAGAGGAGTTACAAAATACATCAATGTTTTATGTGAAAAGCTTGTAAAGAGAAAAATCTTGTGGCTTAGCCTAGTTGGAATGATTCAACGATTGTCTATCTTCAGTTACAAGTGATGCTCTTTCTTGTAATTAGTGAATGTGTTATACAATATCTTAAATACAAACTATATAGAATAAATTATGTGGTGGAGGTTGGAAGAGCTTTGCGGCATGAGAGATGCCTTCAAGAGTCTTTTGATGTTTGTTTGGTCATTCTGATTTAAGGAAGGAAGAAAGTCTAGCATAAATTTTGGTGTTGATCTTGGGAGCCAGAGTTGATTTATTCGACATGCATTGTTGGCAATAAAAGGTGATACAATTAGCAAAAGATATTATAGCATTGCAATGATGGGCAGAGGATTGTAGGTTGGAGAACCATAATTAGACGATAGTTGTCAGAGGATCGTAGTTCGAGAACTATGGTTGAGTGATAACATTCGAAGAACTATTATCGTGCAACCATGTTTACAGTACCATAGTTGGGTGTTAGTGGTCGGAAGAATCATGCTTGGGAAACTATAGTTTGTTGATCGTAGTTAGATGATAGTGGTTGTAGGATAATAGTCAGGTGACAATGGTTTGAGAATCATATTCGAGCAATTGTGGTCGGAGGATCATAATCGAGTGATGATTATTAAAGGATCATAATCAGATGATAGTATTCAGAGGATCATGGTTGGACGATGGCGGTTAAAGGACTGTAATGGGGTGATGGAGGTCGGAGGATTGCAGTGGGGTGATAGTGGTTGAAATTATTGTTGTCGGGCGGTGGAGTTCGGAAGGACTGTTGTTGAGCAGCTGAGGTTGGAGGATTGTAGTTGAGCGTCAGTAGTCTTAACTCTGAAGGATAGTTGTTGGGTGACGGTGGTCGGAGGATCGTTGATGGGTGACGGTTGTTGAATGATCATAGTTGGACAATGGTGGTCGGAGTTGGATGACTATTGTCGAACTACTATTTAAATAATTAAACAAATTAATTTAATATTAAATATAATATTAAACTTAATAGATTAATATAAATATAATATGTTAAAAATTTTAAATGAGTATTAAGTACATATAATTAGAATTTATCAAAGAATAACATTCAAATGTTCTCAAATGGACCCGCCACTCAATGTGAGTTCTTACCATGTGCAAAAGCAAAAAGCTATATAAATCATATAAAGCGAAACTTCCCAAGTGATGTGGGACTAGGGACTACATAGCCATATTGAAACTTTTCATGTTTACAACACATACCATTTTCTTTAAATAATTTTTAATTAATTTTTATTATATGACTAATATATAAATATTTAGTAATAGTATTTAATATTTTTAGTAATATATTATAAAAAATTAATTTTATATTTTTAATTTTACACATGAATGATTTATGTATATAATTTTATAATGTGAATTTGTTTTACAATTTATATTTTAAAATTATATCTAAATATGTAACATAAATTAGTAATAATTTATATTAAATTATATGCTTATATGTAAATTAAATTTAGATAAAAAAATAAATTTAAAAATTGAAAATATTTAAATTTAAAATTATAAAAAAATATTATGCATGAATTCTCTTTATTTTTTACTCACAAAATTATGTGATTATATAATTATTGCAATATTATTATATTATTTAGACCTTTAAATAAGTTTAAAATTTATTACATCATATGGTTCAACCCCGGTTGAGTCATTGAATCTTGAATATCTTATTCTTTCAGTTCGTTGCCCGATCTAATTTTCATAAACTTGGCATGCCCTTTAAATATAGCTAAAATTTTGAACACTCTAGATTTTCTTTGTTGTTTCCCTGGTTCATTGACAATTCCTTTAACATTTAAAGCATTAATGATGTCAAAATTAAATGACCTTGGCATTGGATTTGTTTCATTGAGACACTTGGTTTGACTATAAGCAGACAATATTTGAAGATCATTTGGTCATCCAAGTAATGTCCTAAAGTTTTTTTGCCCTTCAAGTGCACGATCTGGGTTCATTTGGATCTATGATGCACCAACACTTTTTCTCAAAGTGATAGGCAGTGTCTGAGGGTATCAGGCACGACATGCATCTTACACACTTCTGATACGTATTGGATAAACCAAAGGTGTGTCTGATTAAAAAAAAAGTTGGACACGCATATCCGACATGAATTTCTTAAATATTATGAAAATTTTAAATATAATTTATTGTATTTTAAATTTTTATTTATTGAAAAATAAAAATATTTTTCTTATTTACTTTCCATAGCCCCTAAATCAATTAACTACACTCGATACCCTATTCCCCAAACATTCCCATTTTCATTTGTCTTTGACAAATCGCGGTTGGGGTTTCATAATAATGAGTGATGTCATCTCAATATCGATGTCCGATGTCGTCACAACATCCATGTTTCAAAATCATGTCAAAATCAAAGTCTGATGCTAGACTTGTCAATATTGGACCCGACACGAAAACCCAACCCGAAAACCCGACCCGAAAATTTTGAGTTTGGGTTGACCCGAACTCGAAGCGGGTCGGGTTTGGGTCCAGAAAACCGACCCGTTTGCGAAATCAGGTCGGGTTCGGGTTGACCCGGGAACCCGGGATTGACCCGGAATGACCCGGAAATCCGTTGCCCGAAGTCTGCCCGCCTGATCGTGGCATCGCGTCCGCGACTGGCGTCCGCCGTGTCCAAGTGACCGTTCATGTCCACGTGACCGGCGTCCGCGTGACATTAGTCGTCCGCCGTCCGCGTGATTGGCGTGACCGGCGTCCGCGTGACTGGCGTCCGCGACTCAACCGTCCGCGTCCGAGACTCTTCGCGTGACCCTAAACCCTAAACGGGTCGGGTCGGGTCGGGTTGACTCGAACCTGAAGTGGGTCGGGTTCAGGTCCGAAAAATTAACCCTTTTGTAAAAACGGGTCGGGTTGACTCGAACCTGAATAGTGTCGGGTCAATTCCGGGTTCGATCCGAACCCGACCCGTGACCCGAAATTGACACCCCTATTTGACGCCAGTAATGTCAACATTCACAACCACGTTCTCGCACTGTCTCAACATCTCATTTTTTTCCCAGTGTCATCCCAACATTGAAGGTCGACACTGTTGTGACATCAACCCCCAACGTCCATTGCACAACATTGATGCCCAACTCTCAACAACATTATTATCATCTCTTTCGATACTTGATGCATGCATCGATCCCAAATCTCAACATATTAATATTAATCTTTTTAAATCATAGTTAAATCATTTTTTATTTCTCAATTATTCATAATAATTCAATTTCTATACACTATTTTTAAGATATAAAAATTAGAGGTGTCAAAATGAGTATTTGAGTTGGGTTTGTGTCGAACTCGGAATTGTCCTAGGTCCAGTTCAACTGACCTAAACTCGACCTAGTTTTGTAAATGTATTAGAAATTCAGTCTCGAACCTGACCCGCTAGATTACTAGGTTGACTCAACCCGACCTGACCCGCGAGGGACTATCTGTGAGTTCGTGCGGGATTGGGTTTGCGGGTAAGGGCGGACTGTGTGAGCGTTAAGCATGGACCGCGTGCAGGAATGTTGAGCTCGACTGGCAAGGGCGAGGTCGCGTTGCCGCGAGTGCGCGGGTGTGTGTCGTGTGCACTATTGGTGTGGGCTAGTCGTCTGTGGGGAGCTATGCACGGGTGTGTGCAGCATGTGCATGCCACATGTGCGGGGGCGAGTTGGGCTATTGGCGAGGTCAAGGTTGGGTCAAAATCGGGTTACATTCGGGTTAGCAGGTTTACCTGAATCTTACTCGATTTTTAAAATGAGTCAAAAATAGAAACTCGACCTGACCCATTTGTTAAACGGGTCAACCCGAACCCGGATTTTTCATATCGGGTTCAGGTTGGGTTATCGGGTCGGGTCAATAATTGAAACCCCTAATAAAAATTATAATACCATGTCCCACTTGTGGTCTTGTCCTAAGTTATCAATAATTGAAGTGTCCTTTGTCCGTGTCGTGTCGTGTCTTGTCTGTGTCTATGCATCATAGATTCAGACTCTGATTGGATAACTTTTTGAGTCTTTGTGTTCAACTTTAAATTTGTTGAAATCATTATTTGGATGGTTTAGAATTTGAAATTGTAAGTTTCCAATTCAACTATGCAATTGATATTCATGCTTGATCAAGTTGATTTTTGATTACTTATCAATACATATGGTATATTTTCTATAAATCATCGTTTCTAGTCCTATTTGGAGCCAACTTGACCTATATATGAGTGAGTTGGGGCAAACTCGAAACTGTTTGGAAATATATTTCAAATCTGGAATTGAGCTTGATTTCTACTCAAAATTGAGTCAAGTTGATTTCGAATTGAGGCAAATTCTGAGTTTCAAGCTTTTTTAACAGTCCTAAAATGCATGAGTGTCACTTATGTTCACTGCAATCATCTAGTAAGTTCTTTTAGCTCTCTCTTGTAATCTTTGTGAACATTCTTTACCTGTCCGATATGATTCCTATTGGTTGCTTCATATTACTAGCTTCAAACATGAGTTCATCCCTCTGCTTACTTGTCCCTTTCTGCTTCATAGATTGTGTTGTTCATCGAAGATTTTCTTTAAGTTTAGTAAATAATTGATCCATGGCCATTCAGATATTTATTGCAAGTTATTTTGCATGATATAACAGAGGCATTTGGTTCATCTATCTCATGAAGTGCTCCGATTTGAAGTGGTACACTTTTCATTGAATCTAATAGTCTTGAATGTCTGCCATCCAGACATATCCGTGGAGAAAGAAACTGTGGTTTCAATGAATGCTCAGTTTCGCGCGATACAACCAAGTGCTGGAATCCTCTCCTTCGTGGAAGAAAATGTATTAATTATCAACTATGCTTTTGAAAATCATTAGCTTTTTCCCAGCTGGCGCACCTTATATTATGTTGAAATTAGCATATTCATTTTATTATACTTTTTGTTAGCTGCTGGGCCGCAGGAGGTTGATTGAGTTGCAAAATGCTGGCTACAATGTCAAGCTATCGGCCCCATTAGATAACACACCATTTTCTTCTGCAACAGATAGAGAAAAGATCGAAGACAACGTAAGGTTTCTTTTTAAAAATATATAAATTTGTGCCTTTTTTTTACTTTCAGCTCTCATTTTTATTGATGGTGCAATAACTTGGATGATAATTGTTCTTCAGCGATGCTATGATCATCGTGGTTCATAAAACATACATATGCTGGTAGTTGCAATTGCACTATTCTGCTATTCAATAACATTGCTTGATATTTGTCTTTGTTAGTTGATCATAATTTTTGTTTTCCTTGAAAATATTTTTATTAGGTGTTTAGGAATAAGTTGGAATTTTTCGCAGCTGCAAAGATGTCCTCATCTTTCCCATCTCCAACACTTCCCGAGATAGCATTTGCAGGTATGGGTGGAAATATATTTCATTGTGAATTAGGTATGAATGATTACAAGTTTAATCTTAGTTCTACTTCGCCAATACTGCTGGGTTTTGCTTATTTATATTTTCCATCATCTAGTTTAAGTTCATATAAAACTGAAGGCAATTTTAGATTTGCACGAACTAACAGTAAATTTTGTGTTTTCCCTTAATCTTTTGCTTGTCAGCTAGATTGAAGGAATAAATTTTTTAGTGTTATGAATTCAAATATTAGCTAGATAAAAATCTTTTGCGACATCTAGGTAGGTCAAATGTTGGGAAGTCATCATTGCTTAATGCACTTACCAGACAATGGGGTGTGGTGAGGGTATCGGATAAGCCTGGCTTGACTCAGGTACAATATATTTTTTCTGTTCTGACAAAATTTTTACCATATATTGGGATATTACACCTAATATCTATCACCTGCGTGTTCATTTCAGACCATCAACTTTTTTAAGCTCGCCTCAAAGCTTTGTTTGGTTGATCTTCCTGGTTATGGTTTTGCTTATGCTAAAGAAGAAGTCAAGGAAAATTGGGAGGAGCTTGTGAGTATCCATGCCGAGTTCTGATAATATTTCCATATATTTAAAAATATTATGCTCATTTGAATTTCTGCTTTTTGTTTTTCATATGATGGGTGTAAAAGTTATTCAAATTCTGTTTGCAATTCTATAAGCCCTAGTGCCCTACCCTCTTTATTACGGTCTCTGGAAGGGGCCTATTCTCAAAAAGATGTTTGTGGCATGATTGCAAGAATAAGGCATTATTAAAAACCCCTGTCTATCTATGTTGTTGATTCTATTGGTTTTATTGACATGAAATTAAAACTCACCCAATTTAACCTGTATGAGTATTCTTCAAATTTCAAATACCAAATAATAGTTCATTCTTACAATATTTGATCACCTTAATTTTTTGGGAAGCTTTCAGATATTTCATTAAACAACCATAATGAAGTATTTGTATGCAACTGAAAGAAGCCAAATCTACCGTTATTTCGACCCAATTTGCTTAACAACCCAACTCACGACTTGGTTGAACTAAGTTGGGTAGATTCCAATTTCACCTGAGGCTTGGGCTGAGTCAGGTTATAAAACTGATGGTAGGATTGAGTGAAATGTGGCTAAAGTTCAACTGTTATTAATGCTATTTGTTGATTGTTTAAATAATATTTTCTTTTTCGTTCTCCTGTTTGTTTGCACATACTACATATTACATAATATGTGAGACTGAGAGAAGATAAACTCATTGTCTTTGTAGTTAGTATTTTTATCTTTTTTTTTTTCTGATTGCAAATTTACCTTTAATCCATGGTTTTTAAACCCCTTCAGATGATCTTATAGGCATGTAAGAAGTGCTAAAGGCCCAACTGTGGAATGAAATAGAAGCATCCTAGCTGTTCTTATTTGTGTGATGCTACATCTCTTGTAAATGAGCATATGGCCAAGGTTGTTGGTTTTCAGATATTTCAGCATTGCTGCTCCAGTGACAGTTTGAAGATTGACATACTCTGTATTTCTTGTTTCTTTGAAAATTATATGATCTGATGGACATAATGAATTTCATTGAATCGGAAATTAAGTGATTTCTTTAGGTTTAAAAAGCTACAGTGTCACAGGTCAAGGGATCTTTGTCATGGTCTTAGCGATTCTTAAAATGCCATGCCAATACTTGGGCAAATTATTGGGTCAGGTGACCGAAGCCATCTCTCCGTTCGGTCGCCAATAGAAATGCGACATCTGTTAGGCGTTTTTTTAATTTCATATTAACGCTTTATGTCTTGTCAGAGTTAGCGACCCGACCCGATAACGCTTTTCATTTGATCTTTTAAGCATTTGCCGCCCTATTTTTTCATTTTGAAAGCCGCGAAAGACGCAATAAAGACTGCTGTAGAAGAAAAAGCGAGTCAGAAAATTGCAAAGAAGAAATGGACTGCTCAGCGAAGAGGGAGGTGGAAGAGGGAGTGCATGAATCGGAAAGGATGCATGAATCGGAAAGGATGCATGAATCGAAAGGGCTGGTGCATGAATCACCTAACTTAGCCGGAAATTCCTCTGGTTTCAACATATCGGTAAGTTAGAAAGTTGTAAACAGTTAGTTTTAATATTATCGCCGCAGAAAGAAGACGTAGATTTCAGCTCATTAGTCTTAGGATCTTTGATTTTGCGATTTTTAAGCAGAATAAATTTCTTTTGTCGAAAAATTAAAAAAAAAGAAGAAAATCTAATGTTGTTGTTTCTTAGGTTTCATTATTGATTTTAGGTTGAAGATGATAAATAAAAAAAATTGAACTTGTCGCTATAGTTGCGCTATAGTTGCGCTATAGTTGCGTTTTAATTGCGCTTTACTTTTTCTTTCAGGCTGTTTATAAAGATGAGACAGAAGCATATGAATGTTTTTGCACTTATGCTCACGATAATGGATTTAGTGTCCGAAAGGATCATCACAGTTTTTGGCCAAATTCTAGAAAGATAAAATCGAAGGACTTTGTTTGTTCAAAAGCTGGTTTCAAGAAAAGTGATGATCATAATTCAGGAAAGAGAAAGAGATTCACTAGACCAGTTGTCAGAACTGGTTGTCCAGCCATGGTGAGGTTTGTCACAGATGAAGATGGTTACTGGCATGTCAAAAGATTTATTGAATCCCACAACCATGAATTAGCTAGCCCAGCTGACCGACACCTTTTAAGATCATGTAGGAATATGATTGAGGAAAAAGCTTCCGTCCTGAAATCAATGACAGATGCAGGTATTAGAACCGTTGATGCATATGCCTACCTTGCAGAGGAAGTTGGTGGATGTGAGAATGTCGGATTCTCTAAGAGGGATGCATACAATTTTATTCAGAAGGAGAAAAGAGCAAGGATTGAAATTGGTGACACTAATTCTTTGATTCAATTATTTAAAGATCGACAAGTTGAGGACCACATGTTCGCATGGGATGTTCAATATGATGATGAGGATAGATTGGTAAATTTTTTCTGGGTTGATGGCAGAAGCAGGATAGATTATGAATGTTTTGGAGATGTATTGATTTTTGATACTAGTTACAGGCTGAACAAGTATAATTTTGTTTGTGCGCCATTTGTTGGTGTTAACAATCATTGACAGAATATTTTGTTTGGGCTTGCTTTTTTGTCAGAGGAAACAATTGAAAGTTTTACATGGTTGTTTAAAACATTTGTACGAAAAATGCACATGTTATTAAACAAAAAAAAACTATATAATAACATGATAAAATGTACATTTATAATTTATGGACAATATTTACAATAAGTTACAGATTGTTTACTTCTTTGTTTGAAGAAAAAGAAAATATGCTAACTCTGCCCTAAATTTTGGCATAAGAGTTTGCCAATCTTTAAGAGCAGTCCAGTCTGGTTTCTTTCGCAGCACGGCCTTTTTCATATATTTACAAACGAACATTCCACAATCGTAGCTGTTTGTTTGTGTTGGAATTCCACGAACGGCCTGGACGTTCCATTTCGATATATCGGATGAAAAGCATCCTGTGGTGTCCTCGTGCAAATACTTTATCTGTACGAATAAAATATTTTAAAAATTTATTATGTATATAAACATAGTTATCTGGATTTAACTTAAAATATGAATTGCACTTACAATAGTATGACAAATATTCTTGTGTTCTGGATTTGGTAATGAATCATACAATTTCCAGACTTTCTCCTTCAACTTTCCAACAAGAAGAACCCAATGCTTCTCGAAAATTATGGGTTGAACAATAAGTTTACTCTCTTTAACTGAAACTGGATTAATGTGTTTGATAAAAATTTGATAATCCTGATTGAATGACTTGTATACCTGCAATAATTCAGTTCCATAAGGGATAAAAAAAATGAAAAAAAGGATTAAAATATTATTTATACTTACCCTGTACAATGGAGAAATGTACAGGTATCGTTGAAATTTCTCCGGCATTAACCTACTCTGCTCATGTAAAAAGAAAGCAAAAGCATCAACATGGTTATCTCCTAACCAATCATTTGTGAGCAGAAAGTCAATATCTGCTCTTTTTATTTCTATATTTCCAGATAAAAAAATTTTGTGCTCCCTACAAAAAACAAAGAAAAATATAATGTTAGAGAGCAACCATAACCGACCGTAGCGCAACCGTAGCGCAACCGTAGCGCAACCGTAGCGCAACCGTAGCGCAACCGTAGCGCAACCGTAGCGCAACCGTAGCGCAACCATAGCGCAACCGTAGCGCAACCATAGCGCAACCGTAGCGCAACTAAACTTACTTTGTATTAAATTTTTTGAAACATTCATCCATAAATTGTTGTTTTTTCTCTGACAGATAAGACTTCCCTGCATAATCCATAATTTCCAATGCAGGTCGTGATTCAATTATTATATCATCAACAGAAATCACCTCTTTTTTCTGCTTCTTTACATATGGTACGATTTTTTTTGATGAACTATCTTCTTTTTCATCATCTTCTCTTTTTCTTTTTTGTGATGAACTATCTTTTATTGGTGGCACATCTTTGGCCGATGGTGGTGGTGGAGGAACTTCTTGTATTGGAGGTGGAGGTATTGGTGGTTGTGGAAGAAGTTCTTCGGCCAATGGTGGAGGTGGAGGTGGAGGTATTGGTTGTTGTGGAAGAAGTTCTTTGGCCATTGGTGGAGGTGGAGGAACATCTTTTATTGGGGCTTGTCCTGAAGGATGCAAAGCCTTATTTTTCACTGATTGTAAGCTGGAGGCAGAACTAGATATATGCGGCTTCTCCGGATTGTGATCACACTGCATTTGAAATTCAATAAATTTGTACTTCAGGGAGTCTTGATCTGCCTGAAGTTTCTCCACTATATCTTCAACACGATCCAGCCTCGCTCCAATATTTTCTTGAATTTTATTCAACATCTTCTCAAATATTTCAAAACATTTATTCTGAACAGCCTGTAAATCTGCCCTTGTAATGGGTGGCTCTTCAGCAGAAGGTTGACTGGTGGAAATTTTTTCAGTATGTGGACGAGTAGACGGTTGAGTTGGCGGCAGAGGTTGAGTCTCTGGTGGTTCATTATAAGGAGAATCAGGGGAGATAGGGGGAGAGGGAGGTAAGGAGGGAGGTGGGGTGGTGTCAAGTTTTTTTCTTGCGGAAGCCTTAATTTTTTTCGGTGACTGTAATTTCTGTGGCTCATGACCTGAACGGGTTGCCAAGTTCTGTATGGCAATAATGTCAGCGCCGTATTTTTCGGCCTCCTCATTGCTAACATTCTCAAGACAAACAAAAATCTGCAAAAAAATAGAAAAATTTGTTAAAGCGCAACCATAGCGAAACCATAGCGCAACCATAGCGCAACCATAGCGCAACCGTAGCGCAACCGTAGGGCAACTATAGCGCAACCATAACATAATTTGCAACATGTAAGCTAAAAAATTACCTTATTTTTCTTTAAAAATTTAAATATTTTTGCTGCATTATCTTGAGTAAAGTATAATTCTGTATACCCCTGCCATCTCAGAAAACGGGGTCTTATTTCTGAATCGGTTGGTTTATTCAAAAAAAAATGTTCCAAAAACCAAATCTGTATAATGCCAAAAATAAAAATTAAAGTTAACATTAAAAAACATTAAACATGTAGAATAACCAGTAGTAGTGGAAACTTACCAGTAGAAGAGGAAAAAAATCATTGATGTAACCCAATGGTCTTTGGAGTTGAAACTTCTCAAAAATTGTGTTGAACTCCCCAACCATGAAGTTCCTTAAGTATGAAGCCCAATTAATGGAAGCGAACTCACTTAAATTATTTGCAACAGAAGTGAGCCTTCTAGGTGTTTTATGACTATTTAGTGGAAAGAAAATGTTAGATAACAAAAACATAATAAAGGTCTTAATTTTTGTTGCATTATCAGATGATCTGCCTAAATTTGAAAATTCTGTTTTAACTTCAGTTGACAGAGGTCCATTTAGAGGATCAATCCTCCATTTTATATCAATGCCTCTGTTTGGCAAACCTGTCAGAAAATTTCAGCTGTTAAAATTAAAAAAACAGATAGTTATAAAAATTTCATATTCAAAATATTACCTGTCAACAAAGCAACCTCGTCAGAAGTGAATTTCAGAACATGACCAAGGACGATGAAGCCTTCATCAGTAGGACTCCAAAATTTGAGAACCTCAAAGAGAAGTGGTATACACTGCTGGAAAGCGGGGAACTTCAAAAATTGAAAAATGTTCAGATCCTTTAATGTTTGCTCCACTTCATCATCAAAGATCTCGACAAAAGCATCACAATATTTCCGGAGAGAAGTAACATAACATCTTGATGTTACTGGCCTTTGATACGGCGTCCTCATCTATAAAAACAAGAAAAATCAGAAACATAGCGCAACCATAGCGCAACAATAGCGCAACCATAGCGCAACCGTAGCGCAACCGTAGCGCAACCGTAGCGCAACCGTAGCGCAACCATACATTTCGTAATAATTTATCTTAAAAGAAGTTTCAAATTCAGAAAATAACAAAAATTGAACATCACATTGAACATATATGCTAGTTATACAACTATTACTAAACCCTAAAAGTTAGAAGATAGCGTAAACCTTTCGTATCATTTGCTTCATCCATTTCCGAAGAGAAGAAGCGTGAAAAATCAGAAAATAAACATTTGAACAGTACATTAAACAAACAATGGTAAAATTTTATCCCTAAACCCTAAACCCTAAAATTTAACATATAAATTAAACGCAAGGCAAGCGCAAGTAAAGCGCAAGTTAGGCGCAACCATACCTCTTCCTGATTGTTGATCTTCTACAGGTTCGTCTTCTACCTCCGGCAGGAATAAGCTAATGCAGAACCGAAGGTAATGGAGGAATCCGAGAACGCTTACCAGTGCTGGAGTAACAGTGAAGATGTCGCGCGGCGTTTCCATTCTTTATTTTGCGAAATTCAATTGAAAAGCGTTATCGGGTCGGGTCGCTAACTCTGACAAGACATAAAGCGTAAATATTAAATTAAAAAAACGCCTAACAGATGTCGCATTTCTATTGGCGACCGAACGGAGAGATGGCTTCGGTCACCTGACCCAATAATTTGCCCAATACTTGAGATCTACTCTGAAACCTGTATTGAACTTAGACAAAATTTTTGTACGTTGGTCCAACCTAGGTTAAATAGGTTAATCCTTGGGGTACTTGGCTCAATCAAATATATTTGGGACATTTTATCAGACACGTATGTATGTGTTGAAAAAAACGCAGTTTTGATGTGATAATGTAAGAGATACAGTTGTTAGCAGTGTTTGGCGTCAACAATGTGAATTAAAAGTTTTTTAGTGTGTGGATTGGTCAAGCTGTTTGCTTTATATAGTATAAGAAAACAATTATGATGCAAATTTCAATATAATAGTAGAAAATACAAATTATGTGAACTAAGATGAGCTGCTTGAAAGATGATTTTTGTTTTGTTTTGTAGTATATAAATTTTATTTATTTTTAAACAGTTTTAGAATTTTTTGTAGTTTTTTAATTTTAGCATTACATGCCTATAATATACTCTCATATGAGAGTTGGTTTGTACTGATGACCTAAACTTCAATTGATTTTCCTTTGATTCTTTGTTTGTACCATACCTTTACTTTGGTTGGCTTCTTTGGCGATGGGACCATATATTGTATCTGTAGTTATCCTATCCCTTTTCCTGAATCCTTTTCTGCAGCTATCTTATCCCTTGTCCTAAATCCTTGGTTTCGGCTATATCTGAGATTGTTTAGCTTCTATGGCAATGTAAGGGTATATTGATTTTTCATTTATCCTATTTTATTGTCGTTGTTTTCTTTTTTACATGCAACTGTCTTTCTACTTCACAATTTTAATCTTGGCATTTAGAGCTGTTGTTGAGATCCTGTGCTTTAGCTGTGAGCGAGGTCTTTTTCTATTTATTGGTCATCCTAGCTGATTAGCGCGTGGCATAATTTCTAGTTTATTTGTTTGAATAGTTTTAGGAGTATGTAGATTTTGTGAGTTGTTAATTATAAAAATGGTTTGAGACGTGCAAGATAAATTGGAGAATAAATGGGAGATTTAACACTAGATGTGCTTTTTATAATTTGATGTGATATTCATTCTATTTTTGAGAGTTACTTGATCAAAAAGGAGATTTTAAGATTGGTGATTCGTCTGCTTTTTTCCCTCTAAAATCTTGTTACTAATTTGAATGCTTGATTGATTTTATTCAGGTCAATCAAGTAGAATTTAAGTTGGATGGTTGAAGTGGAGGAATGCATTAGGTTTGTTATGTGATAGAAAAGTCGCCCTCAAACTTAAGGGAAAATTCTATAAGATGGTGGTGAGACTTGTAATACTTTATGGTGCAGAATGTAGGCCATTAAAAGAAAGGCTTGATGTTGTTGTTATTGATTTTATTTAGGTTTGACTCAATCTTGATTTCTACTATGTGGTTTTTGATAAGTAGCATGTTTTTTTGTGGTTTCAAAATTCTATGCATTATTCTAGCATAAAATCACTATACTATCATTTGTATTGAGTTTCTTTCTATTTTTATTTCCATCACAAGTAACAAATAAATTTTAATGTAGTAGTTGTGACTTGTGAAATTTTTTGTGTTGCATCATTTTGTATTTCTGATAATGGGTTTACATTAGAAATCGTAGACTCTTGGATGACTTCCATTATATTTGGTATCGTAGCTTAATGTGCTTTAGATGTAGTAGATAATATTGGTTAGTTAGCATAACAATGGAAATGTGCAATTTAAATGAAAAATAATTAACTATCATTGTCATAAATATTTACTATATTATAAAGTAAATAATAATAATATTGTCTTCATTATGTAATAGATTATCTTAATTGAGATCTCATTGTTATTTCTATACTTTTTTTCTAGGGGTGTAAATATACGACACAACTCGAACACGACCCGAAAATTTCGGGTTCGGGTCGACCTGTTTGACATACGGGTCGGGTTAGTGTTTAGAAAGCTAATCTGGTTTTAGTTTCGGTTCGGGTTTGGGTCAATCCGAAAACCCGATGATGATCCAAATACAACCTGAATGCCGCTGTTTATACGTAATAGCAGTAGGTTTATTTAGGGCACGCCTGCACGTGTTTTAGTTTCGTCACTTGCTATTTGCCCGTTTAAATTTTGGATTAGTAAAAGCATATTTGTAACAAACATGAACTTTGTTTATCTTTTTTAATTATTTGGAAGCATATTTTCTTCTAAGTTTTGTAATTTTGTTAGCTATATAATGATGTTTTCTTTGGTAAATTAAAAAAAAATTATGAATCAGAGATAAAAATTTCAAACCCAAATGGGCTGGCGTGTCGGGTTGGGTTGACGCGGGTCGGGTTCGAGTTTGTGGAATTGACCCGGTTTGCAATTCGAGTCGGGTTTGGGTTTGGGGGTTTGGATGCGGGTCAATTTTGGGTCGGACCCGTATCCGACATGAAAACTCATTTTGACACCCCTACTTTTTTCTATCTTTTGTATTTGCCTAAAAAAAGTAATTTAAATTAATTTATTGACTGTGTTGAGTCAATTCTGCATTACCCCGGCTGGGCCTTGGATGGATGGCAACCTTGGTGGTATCTTGGCCAGTGGTTTGCCTTGTGGGATTTGCTCATCTCTTTTGGGATGATTGATTGGTTGTTTTGTAGCTTGCTGCCTCTAATGGATGGGCCGTTCTTGACAGTTTGGGGGTTGGAGGATAGCCATTCTTGAGTCCTTTTTTCTTGGGCTCATTTCCTTTTGGTGGTTTTGTGGCTTAGGATTGTTTTAGCTTAGTTCTTTTCGAGTTTAAGCTCTCAATTGTTGTATTGTATTTTGGCTTTGTTCGGGTCGTTGAATTTTCCCCTTTTATGGAATAAAATTTGGGCTAGTCCCTTATTTAAAAAAAAAAAATCAATTAAAATTCAGCTTGAATTGAAAAAAAAAAAAAATCAATTACTTTAACATATTATTAGAATCTGATTAGGGCTTGCCGATGATCTCCTCTCCTTCTACTGTATGCCTCTCGTCTCTTCCTTCCTGTTTCACTCCCATCACCTGACCATGCACGATTTGCTGCCTTGTTCATACGTTGCATTTGTGTGCAGTTTGCGTTCACCTTCTCACTGTGCCCGCTTATACATTGTGCCAGATTGCTAGTACTTCTCTTTCTCGCACTTCTCTTGCTCGTGTTCTGCTCACGCTTTCTATTGCTGATTTCATCCATATGATTGTTTATTTCAAATCTCATTCAAGCCTTATCTCTCAATCTATGATTAATTAAATTATTGTTGTTTTCTTTTCATTATGGTGCTCATTGATGACTTTCTCTACTCTCTTTGAAATGAAAAACCTTTTTTCCAATATTGTTCTATCTATCTACTCCATGATACAAACTATCTTCATGGTTTTGAGCTTTTCATTTTCACATTGGTTCTCAGGAAAAACTACATCATCTGGACTCTTCTTGTCCCAAACTATGGAACACCAAATATACAAGTGGCAAGATTTTGACTTTGTGGTTCTCACATGGATTGCTCAATAGTCTTAACCTGATAATTACTCCTACTATTTTATATCAGGAGACTGCCAAAGTGGTATGGGATTTTCTTCATTCCTCTTTTCAAGGCAATAACATCTCTTGGGTAAACACTCTCTACTATGAAATCTACTCTTTAAAATAGGTAGACAAATCTATTCAATATTATTATAACACCTTGAAAGGAAATTGAGATAACTTGTCCAATATCACTCTTCTACTACTGATCTCATTACTCTGACAAAAACTAAATGAGTAATTTCTTGTTGTCAAGTTTCTCTCTAGTCTCCATTCATCGCTCCTGTCCGTTCAAGCTCAATTAATGGTTTCTTCTGTAGTTCTCAATATCTTTATCATAACTCTTTTATGCATTCTCCAGGTCATTAAGCTTACTTCTCCCTCTTCTTTAGATCACACAAATCACTCGTGGTGGTGACCACAATTTCTTTCCTCCTTGCTAGCACATTAGATAACTAATCATTCATTTGATTACTATTGGGACAAATTTGGTTATCCATTAGATGCTCAACATATCACCACTACTCTTGTACTAGTAATAATTATGGAATTATTACTCTCTCCCAAAAAGATTATGATTGTCTACTACAAGACTCCCAATTGACTACCACAACCTCTCATGGGTTTTCCTTTTCTGGTTATGTTGTAGTTGCTCGCCTTAGTAATGTTTCTTTCCACTTGACATACCCGGAATTATTTTCCTCTCGTATCATTCAAACTCTCCCTTCTATCATCATTGCTAATGGATCTCTCTCTCTCTCTCTCTCTCTCATTTCTGGGAGAAGATCTATTTGTTTCTACCCATTAATTTTAGAAAATAATTTATATGTTCCTCACATTTTTTTATCAATATGTTAGTTACAAACTAACTTACCAAATCCCACAAATGCTCGATAATTTTTTTCTCTATCCGAATTTAATTTTTTTGGTCTCAGTATGAAGATGATGATTGGCGATGACCATGAAGTTGGAGTCATCTAATTCTACATCCATTGCTCTTTCTTCCATTATCTCCTCTTAATAATGGCATTATTGTCTTAGTTATTCTCACAAATCTATGGGTTTCACTCATCTTGTAATGAACCAGTTGGGGGCCGGTTCAACCGAACCGGCCACCCCGTCCTTTATTAGGAGTCGCGACCCAGGGTGGGTCGCTATTCGCGATCAGAGCAGCTGAGCGGAGCGGGCGGACGACCGAACGTGTGGAGGGATTTCGAGTTTTTCTTTCGCCATTTTTAGCAGTCGATCGCGTTGGAGGATAAGAATTGATCATTCCTTTTCATTTCTACCATTAAAGGAGTGTTAATTTGGGAGAATTTCAACGAAAGGGAGGAACGACAGAGAGAAGAAAGAGAAGAAGGTTAGTTTTTAATTCTTTATTTTATGTATAAATACTTCCCAAATTCTTTATCTAAGCAATCACCTAAGCAATGGGGGTGTTTCGTCAAGGACAAAAGAAGATATTTGAAGAATTCAGAAAAGAAAGGAGAAGGATTTTGAGTTGGAATAATCATCTTTTGTAAGTGATTTTCTTATCATATGTTTCTATTAAATTTTATAGAATAAATTCCTAAAATTATTTTATGAAAATTTTTGAAGAAGGAAAGAAAGAAATCAAGTGGTATAAGTCGGGTTCTTCCAGGAATTCAATAAGGATAGAATTTTGAGACTGAGTTTGAGACAAGGATCGACGTACTGAAAGATCAAAGTGGGTAAATTATGTTGTTTTATAATTTTATTCATAATTGGAATCTTTTAAAGTAATTGATTAATTTGTATTACATATTGTTGAAGATGTTATGATTTTATAGTCTTATCAATAAATTCATCCATTATAAATGTTTGAAAGTTTATGAAAATGAAAGGTAATACTTATAAATGCACATGTAAGATATGTTATATATAATTATAACAATGAGGATGAAAAAGGAAAAAGGGAAAATAGAAAAGAAAAGGAAGTAAAAAGTCATATATGTATGGAAATAAAACAAATGTAGCATAAAATGAAAAAGGTATTGAAAACTACAGGAGTTTACCCCCTTATGGTACTGGCTGGGGACGCCGTACTCGTGCACGAAAAAGGAAAAGGAAAATGTTATGGAAATGGAAAAGGAAAATGTTATGGAAATGGAAAAGGAAATAAATGAAAAAGATTGTACCTTTGGGTACTTTGAGATGGTGCTCCTATGCAAATCAAATGAGAAAAGGAAATATAAATGAAATATTAAAATTTTAAATTGTTTTAAAAGAAAATGTCTGTAGATGTATAAATTAATGGAATAAAAGAAATAAGGTAAAGAAATGATAGAATACATATTAGTCATTATTTATATTGATTGTTTTAAATAAATACCCATTGAGTTTACTTAGTAAACTCAAACCACGAATTTAAATGTTTCAGGTAAGTCCCAAAAAGAAAAGAGATGGCTGAAAGAGAAGATTTCGTCTATAGAAGACGACGTGCAAATGACATCTGGTAATTTATATTTTGTGTTTTAGTGGCTCTTCAATACAAAAAAAAAGAAGTGGTATAATGTTTAATGAATTCTATCGTCCTACTTTCCATACCCGCCTCGTTAGATCGAGCATCTAAGCCGGGTCGTGACAAAAGTGGTATCAGAGCCCAATTAAGATATTAATCGTATTGGAAGAGCCATTAGGATGATTATTAATGATTTAAAAATTTAATGTAAAATGAATATCTTATTGATAACATGAATCAAAATGATCCGGGAGAAGAGGAGGAAGTAGAGGAAGTAGAGGAAGTGGAAAGACCAGTGCCAAATGTTAATGTTAATCCAGATTCACTGGCACAAATGATGACAGTTGTGACTCAGCTGATTCAAGATTCAAGAAATCAATCATCAGGGAGTAGTAGTGGCGGTGGAATGGTTATGTATAAGTATATGAAATTATTTCAGGATATGAGACCACCATTATTCAAGGGAGTAGAGGGACCAATAGAGGCTGAAAACTGGTTGTTGAGGATTGAATAGATATTAGAAGGAATGTAATGTCCAGAAGAGAGGAAAGTTTCCTTGACAACCTTTGCACTAGAAGGAGAAGCAGAAAGGCGGTGGAGAGGTCTGTATCATGATAAATTTGAAGGAATCCATGGCATGCAAATTAAATGGAATGATTTTACTCAGGTGTCTAGGGATTGATTCATACCTCCTTTTGCGAGGAGGCAAATGCATGACAAGTTTATGAGATTGGTATAAGGAGATAGATTAGTTATGCAGTTTGAGGCTGAATTTATAACATTAGCCCGATATGCTCCTCAATTAGTACACACTATGGAGGATAAATGCCACCTATTTTAGCTGGACTGAAGGATGCAATTAGGCAAACTCTGGTTCCTCTTGAAATTGAAGATTATACAGTGCTAGTGGAAAGAGCTAGAAGGATAGAAGCAGATCTGCAAAATACTCAAAGAAAGTTGTGATTTTCAGAAGAGAAAATGTGGTGAAGTTATAAGAGTCCCTCAGGATTCACATAGTAAGTCTTTTTCACAAGGTGAGAAATTTAATTGGAAAAAGACAAAATCCAACAATAGTGATAGTTCAAGTGTGAACAGTTGCAGCAAGTGTGGAAGACAACATAAAGGAGAATGTTTATATGGTACAAATACTTGTTTCTGGTGTTATCAACCGAGTTATATAACTAAGAACTGTCCTACTCTGGAGCAAAGACCAGCAGGAGAGTTAAAGATAAATACTGGATCTCAAAGGAATGTTGGAAGACCAAGAACAGTAGAATCAGCTGCTTCTACTCCAGGATCAAGTCAAAGTCGACAGAATACTCTGCCTAGAGTATATGCACTGACTCAAAAGGATGCTAAGGATTCACCTGAAGTGATTACATGTGATAAAAATGAGAAGTGAATGAATATTTATTATGAAAACATTGTTAAAAAGAATGATGAATGTTTATGTTATTTTTTATGTAATTTTATTGGTATGATTATGATGCAAGGAAAGCATATACGGATTCTTTTTGATAAAGGAGCTTCATACTCCTTTATTTCAGAAGATTATGTTAAAACAGTTGGGCTGAATGTTTATGAGACAAGTGTAATTTTGGAAGTTCTAATGCCAAATGGATCGATTATGAATGTAAAAGGTGTATGTAAAGTGACTTTCAAAATAAATGAAAGAAAGTTTGAAGCCACAATGAATATTTTATCATCACAAGAGTTTGATATGTTATTGGGAATGGATTGGTTATCAAGGTACTTAGTGATTATTGACTGCAATAAAAAAATTATAAAGTTTAATTTTTCTTGAGAAAGAGAGTTGAAATTTAATGGTGAGAGATGAATTTCTTCAATGAGAATTACTTAATTGAAAGCATACAAATTTGTATCCAAGGGATGTTAGTGTTTTCTTACTCAAGTAAATGATACAAATAAGGAAGTTAAAGAGTTAAAAGATATACCTGTAATCAGAGAGTATCCAGAAGTGTTTTTGGATGAATTGCCAGGATTACCACCAGAAAAGGAGATAGACTTCACTATCGAATTGATATCGGGTTCATAACTAGTGGCAATAACACCTTACAGGATGACAGTCAAAGAGTTACAGGTGCTGAAAAATCAATTGCAGGAATTGCTAGATAAGGGGTTTATCAGGCCAAGTTCCTCACCATGGGGAGCTCCAGTACTGTTTGTAAAGAAGAAAGATGGAATTTCAAAATGTGCATATATTATAGGGAACTGAATAAGTTTACTGTTAAGAATAAATATCCATTGCCCATAATTGATGATTTTTTTGACCAACTGGAAGGAGCTATAATTTTCTCTAAAATTGATTTGAGATCTGGATACCATCAGTTACGAATTAAGGAGAGAGATATAGCAAAGACAGCTTTCAGAACTAGATATGGTCACTTTGAGTTTGTAGTGATGCCTTTTGGAGTGATAAATGCACCAGCTATATTTATGAATTTGATGAATAGAGTTTTTAAGCCATTTCTAGACATATTTGTAATTGTGTTTATCGATGATATTCTGATTTATTCAAGAGATGAAGAAAGTCATTCCAGTTATCTGCAGGTAGTGATGCAAACATTAAAGGAGAACAAGTATATGCCAAATTTTCAAAGTGTGAATTTTGGCTGAGCAGTGTAAATTTTCTGGGGCATGTGATTAATGGTGAAGGAATTTCTGTGGATAAGAATAAAATTCAAGCTATATCAGATTGGCCAAGGCCAACGACAGTTTAAGAGTTGAGGAGTTTTCTAGGACTTGCTGGTTACTACAGGAGGTTTGTAGAGGGGTTTTCTCAGATTGCTATGCTGTTATCCAGATTAATTCAGAAAGCAATGAAATTTAAATGGAGTGATCAGTGTGAAGGAGCTTTCCAGAAGTTAAAGAATTGCCTAGTGACTGCCCCGATTTTAACAATTCCATCAGGTTCAGAAGGATTCCAAATTTTTTTAAGGGGACTTGGATGTGTATTGATGCAGTATGGTCGAGTGGTGGCCTATGCTTCAAGGCAACTGAAAATTCATGAAAGGAACTTCCCCACTCATGATTTAGAATTGACAACTGTGATTTTTGCACTCAAAACATGGAAACATTACCTATATGAGGTCAGATGCGAAGTATTTACCGATCATAAGAGTCTCAAGTACATTTTCAATAAAAAAGAACTTAATTTGATATACAGAAGGTGGTTAGAGCTCATTAAGGATTATGACTTGTACATACAATATCATCCTGGAAAGCAAATGTGGTTGCAGATGCATTTAGCAGAAAAACTTTGGGAAATGCAAATTAGTTAATCACCCAGTAGGAGCAGATAATCAGATATATGGAATAGTTAGAGATTTCAGTGGTCAATTAGAAAGAGACTAAATATATGTTCTTAAATCAGTTAGTGATCCAATCTACTTTGAAAGATAGAGTACTCAATGCATTGTCTCAAGATGAAAAATTTCAAGCCATCATAAAGAAGGTGCAAGCAGGACAGTTAGAGAACTTTGTTATGGATGGAGAATGATTATTAAAGTATAAAGGCAGGATCTGTATTCCAAATGTTGGAAGCTTAAGAGAAGAAAATATTACAGGAAGCTCACCTCTCAACATATGAAATTCATCCAGGCAGTACAAAGACGTATCAAGAATTTAGATGATTGTTTTGGTGGTCAGGATTAAAGAGAAAGGTTGCAGAATTTGTAGCAAAATGTATTCACTGTCAGATGATCAAAATAGAACATTAAAAGCCAAGTGGTCAACTACATCCCTTACCTATACCTGAATGGAAATGGGAGGACATTACAATGGATTTTGTAATTGGATTACCTAGATCAAGACAGAGCAGATATGCAATATAGATTGTTATTGACAGATTAACCAAGTTAGCTCATTTCTTACCAATCAGGTAGACAAATTCAATAGAGAAGTTGGCAAAATTATATGTTGATGAAATTGTGAGATTACATGAGATTCTAAAATCTATAATTTTAGACAAAGATGCCCGTTTCACTTCTAAATTGTCGAAGAAAATCCAGGAAGCTTTGGGCACACGACTGACTTTCAGTACAACATTTCATTCACATACAGATGGGCAATCAAAAAGAACAATTCGGACTTTGGAAGATTTAATATGATTATGTGTTTTAGATTTTGGAGGAAATTGGGCTACTCACATACTGTTGATTGAATTTGCTTACAACAACAGTTTTCAAGTTAGCATTGGAATGACATCATATGAGGCTCTTTATAGAAGAAAGTACAGAACACTCTTGTGTTGGGTAGAAATTGGTGAAAGAAAGGTAATTGGAACTGAACTGGTAGATGAAGCTACTAGAAAAATCAGATTGATTAGAGACAGACTAAAGACAGTTCAAGATAGGCAACAGAAGTATTATGATGCAAAGCATCGACCAGTGGAATTTGAAGTAGGAGAATTTGTTTTCTTAAAGTTAGCCCAATGAAAGGTGTGCAAAGGTTTGGAAAGACGAGAAAATTGAGCCTAAGATTCATAGGTCCCTATGAAATCATTGAAAGGATTGGAAATATGGCTTACATATTGGATCTGCTAGTGAATATGCAAGAAATACATAATGTGTTTCATATATTAGTGCTTCTGAAGTATGTACTAGATGAGTCAAAGAGAATTCAATCCAAATCTAGACTTGCAACCTGATTTGAAATATGTTGAAGAACTTAAACGAATATTGGATTATGACGTGAAACAGTTGAGGCATAGTGCAATACCTTTTGTGAAGGTTTTGTGGAAGTATAGATCTGAATGAGATGCCACTTGGGAGAAAGAAACAGAAATGAAAAGTCAATATCATCATCTCTTTAATTAAGGTACGTTTCCTTTCACTTGATTTTAATTTCGAGGATGAAATTTTTAAAGAAGGGAGATTGTAATGAACCGGTTGGGGGCCGGTTCAACCAAACCGGCCAACCTATCCTTTATTAGGAGTTCCGCCCTATTCACGATCAAAGCAGTGGAGTGGAGCGGTCGGATGACCGAACATGTGGAGGGATTTTGAGTTTTTCTTTCGTCATTTTTAGCAGTCGATCGCGTTGGAGGATAAGAATTGATCATTCCTTTTCATTTCTACTATTAAAGGAGTGCTAATTTGGGAGAATTTCAACGAAAGGGAGGAACGGCCGAGGGAAGAAAGAGAAGAAGGTTAGTTTTCAATTCTTTATTTTCTGTATAAATCCTTCTCAAATTCTTTATCTAAGCAATCACCTAAGCAATGAGGGTGTTTGTTTAAGGGCGAAAGAAGAGATTAAAAGAATTCAGAAAAGAAAGAAGGATTTTGAGTTGGAATAATCATCTTTTGTAAGTGATTTTCTTATCATAAGTTTCTATTAAATTTTGTAGAATAAATCTCTAAAATTATTTTATGAAAATTTTTTAAGAAGGAAAGAAAGAAATCAAGTGGTACAAGTTGGGTTCTTCAAGGAATTCAATATGGATAGAGTTTTGAGATTGAGGTCGAGATAAGGATCGACGAACTAAAAGATCAAAGTGAGTAAATTATGTTGTTTTATAATTTTATTCATAATTGGAATCTTTTAAAGTAATTGATTAATTGTGTATTACATTATGTTGAAGTTATTATGATTTTATAGTCTTATTAATTAATTCATCCATTATAAATGTTTGAAAGTTTAAGAAAATGAAAGGTAATACTTATAAATGCACGTGTAAGATATGTTATATATAGTTATAACAATGAGGATGAAAAAGGAAAAAGGGAAAATAGAAAAGAAAAGGAAGTAAAAAGTCATATATGTATGAAAATAAAACAAATGTAGCATAAAAGGAAAAAGGTATTGAAAACTACAGGAGTTCACCCCCTTATGGTACTGGCTGGGGACGCCGTACTCGTGCACGAAAAAGAAAAAGGAAAATGTTATGAAATGGAAAATGAAAATGTTATGGAAATGAAAAAGGAAATAAATGGAAAAGGTTGTACCTTTAGATACTTTGAGACGGTGCTCCTGTACAAATCAAATGGGAAAAGAAAATATAAATGAAATATTAAAGATTTAATTTGTTTTAAAAGAAAATGTATGCGTGGACCTCCGAAAGGACACCGCTACGGCTGCAAGATTGTAGAGGGGCATACGACTGCACCCACCCGATGGATAGAGACGATCGCAAGCCTCCGCGCTCCTCACAAACGGGCCGATGGAAGGGCAGATTTGACCCTACATACGATTAACCATGGAGGATAGTGACTCTCGCCTACGCACCTCGATGGGTAATAATATGCATGGCATGATCACAGTCACGGGTTCCCTCACCCGATAGATAAACTCGAGTTGGGTTTATGAGTTGGTGTGATTCAGTTTTCCATGGGCGCAAGCCCCCGTGGTTAATTACATCTCAGGCTGGAGCCCAAGAAGACTCTCGATTAAGAATCCTACATTATCCTTTCCAAAATGGGATTGACACATAGGGCTAAGACTAGGTAGTCTTATTCAAATGGAAAGAAAGGGTTCAAAATTCTCAGTCAACATGCATGGTTCACACTAGCATACAAAGGGACTAATGTACTAAGGTGAAAACTGTAGAGAAAGTCAGACACTCAATACGTGCATGAGAGATGGAAGTGGTGCTAGGGATGTCAATTTTTTACCCGACTCGGAAAAATTTGGGTTCGGGTCAACCCGGACACGAAATGGGTCTGGTTCGGGTTCAACAAATCAACCCGTTTTAAAAATTGGGTCGGGTTCGGGTTGACCCAACAACCCGAAGATGACCCGAAATTGACACGGAAACTCCTATTTTACTCGGAAACTCGAGATTGACCTGTTTTGGATTCGATTTTGACCCGAAAATCAAAGATTGACCCAATTTTTGACCCGAAAACTAGCAATTTTAGGTCAACTTCGGGTCATTCGTGTCGGGTCCGGTTGACCCGGACCAAAATCGGGTCAGGTTCGGGTCCAAAAATTTGACCCGTTTCTAAAAATGAGTCGGGTTCGGGTTGACCCGAGCAGTGCCGGGTCAATTTTGAGTTCGACCCGAATTTAACCCGTTGACCCGAATTGACACCCCTGAAGTGGCGTCATCCATGTGACGCAGAGATAAGTAGGATTTATAGTCTTTGAAGAGAAGGAACTTACCCACTATTTAGGTATACTACGAGACCGAATATAGTAGCCTTGAATCCTAGATCTAGATTGGATTTAGTGTTCTATACACAACACTAACACCCGTGTCCTAGTTAATGCAGTGTAAAACTTGGACTTATCCCGGCCTGGATTGGTGAGCCAGCTAACCACCTAATCGATTTAAAACCATGCTGTCAGGTCATTTATTAAAGATAGATGGGTGGATTAGTTTTTGAAAGTTAAGGACAACATCTAGAGAGCTCCTAAGTGGCCTTATACTTTTGTCAGGTAAATGCTCCTAGAGCTAATGCAATTAAAATTTTATTTTAATTAGTTTCTAATGCAATGCATGCTAGTTAAATGCTCCAAATCATATATGCATAAGATTTTAAAAACAGGCTTATAGAAAATAAATTTTTAAAAAAGACTGAGCCTCCCTAGGTCCGACACTTCATCCTCATAGGCCAGATTATCTGGACTCTACCCGCAAACGGAGAGGTGCCTTATAACAAGTAGAGAAGGATGCAACATTATGCATGCGACCCTGGATGATTCCAGCAGTTTCCTAGATCGTTAGGTTTATAAATTATTTAAACCTTGAACATTAAATTTTTAGTCCTTAAATAGCCTAACAAAATTCAGGCTAAAACAAAATTTACATGTAGATCACCAATAAACTAATAAAAACAGGCAACCCTAGAGGCACACAATCATAAATCAATCACATCAGAGTAATCAAACTAATTAATAAATATCCATAGACCAACTGCCCTTAATTACAAATCAGGATATGCAGAAAAGTAAAGTGATCGGGCACCACTGCCAATAACTCAGATTTCTAAGCCTATGACTGATGCAAATGACTTTGAGTGGGATATTGGGTCTTTAGGACTTCAGCCTTCTTGGACTTCTTCTCCTTGGACTCCTTGGATCTCCGCTCCTTGGATTTCCTTGAATTTCTTCTCCTTGGACTCATTGGATTCGTCGTGGCTTGAATATCCAAACGAAAAGACAATTCATCCCCTTAGAAGGGTATTGCCTTTTCTTTTTGGATGTCTAAAAGCCATCCCGACTCGATCTTTCAAATGGAAGAAAACTCTCTCCTTTGAGGATGCATTCTTCTTTTGGAATTCGAGTTGGATAATAATATCTCAACTCAAAGTTATTTTCACAACTCTCACCAATTATTATAAATATTTACATTAATTGAAAGCAGTAAATTTTAGACTCTCCTGTAAGGTTATCCTAATAAAGATCCCAAGCAGTTTATATAGAAGAAAAAATAACTCATCACAGTCACACTTGGCCATGCTCTTAATTATTTTGAGGGCTAAGCGGTATCTGGAGCACTTGTAGCAATTATAATTATTGATTTTTACCCTCATTTATTTAGAAGGGCTGAGCAATTCTGAAGCGCTTACACAAAATATTATTAGTATTTAAATCATAACAGTTGCCTCCCTTTTATTTAGTGCTGCATGAGCATGACCACCTGTAGAAAACATAATTAATATAAATATATCGATTCTAACATATGGGTAAATCTATCGCCCATCACATCAATTCTCTGAGTGCAATAAAAGTAAGCAAACGCAGCAACAATATCATTCACAGCATGCAGTAAAACTTCGGAAAACCCGACACACAGCAGAAAAGTAAACACCGGCCTAGCCTAAGTCTAAAAGTGATACATAGTAAACAATTCTATGTGTGTGTAAGGCTTGTGTTCTTTGTGTGTGTAAGGCTTGTGTGGTTTTAGATAGCTCCTATATTAGTTGATTAGTTCAAGTTGCTTAAAGTTAGAATTTGTTGAAGGCCAGAAAAAGAAACACTATTTAAAGTCCAAATATTAGTGCATTAGGATTCATTTTAGTTAATTTAATTTGTTAATCCATTTTTAATGCTCAGGGTAGTGATATTTGGAGTTCAAATTATATTAGTCAATTTTGGAAAGTCCCGGGTCCTAGGTGCTAGGCTAAGGGGGTCCAAAAGGTCTCTATATGAAATAGGTTATGTTTGGGGTTCTTAATATTTTAGGTAAATACTAGACCTTAAGGTGAATAGTTAGGCTTTGAGTTTGCTGGATTTTGAGCTTCTTATGCAAAAATATGAATTTTCAAAGATTTGAGCAATTAAGGGAATTATTAAAACTATCTGATTGGAAGTGATTTTCTGATTTTGATTTAAATCAGCTCCAAACTGATTGGAATCACCCTCAAAGGTCATGAATGACCTAAGAAAGTGTTTCCAAGTGTTTGGAAAAAATTTAGAATTTTAATAATTTTTAATTATCTAATAGAGGCAAAAAAGTAATTTTGATTAAAGTTGAATTAAGAGTCAGATTGAAGTCAAACTAAGGGGTCCTATTTATCTAAGATTAATCATTTAATTCTAAACAATTCAAGCTATTATGGGTAATTTTTTGAATTAAAATTGATTTATTATAATTTTCAGAAGGTATCGGGACCTAATTATTGGGTAAATTAGAGTTGGTTAATTAAGGGGTCTAAAGAGCCCTAACGAGGTCTCAAAATGATTTAAAAATAATTTTTAATTTCAAAATAATTATTATAATAATTATTTAAATAGTATTTAAAATACTCAAAATAACAAAGTAAAACAGAAACCAACCAGAAAAAGATAATTTGCTTTCTGAAAATATTTTAAAATTAAAATACACATTTTCTGATAATTTCAAGGTATCACACTTAAAAAATGGACTTAAAACGAGGAAGTTATGAATTATTGAAGTTTAAAAGCAATAAAAATTAATTTTAAAATAGTGTTCAAATAAGTAATATTTAAAAATAATTATTTAATAATTTTAAAATAACTTAAAAGAAAGAATATAACAATAATAATAAAATGAATAATAATAATAATAATAATAATAATAATAATAATAATAATAAATAATAATGAAAATGGTAATAATTCAAATTAATAATATAATATTAATGAAAAGAATTTAATAATAATGATAATACTAATGATAGTAATTATAATAATAAAATTAGTTTTTTAAATAATAATTTGAGAAGATAATAATAATAATAATAATAATACTAAAACAGTGAAATAATATAATAGTAATATTAGTAATATAATAATAAAATGATAATAATAATTATTATAAAAAAGATTTTTACTGTTTTTAAAGTAACTCAAAATATAATTATTATTTTTAATTGAAATTAATTTTAAATTAAAGAGGACGAAAATACGAACAAAATGATATATTATACGTAATTTTAGGATTTATAATTTATTTATAATGAAATTTTGAAGAAAATAAGGTTTAAAATATAATTTAATTTAATTTAATTAAATAGGCGACGACGGACAAATCTGGCAATTTTGGTGCTTCTAAAGGACGGACCGTTATCAGAGATTATACGGCGCGGAACACTAAAGCGATAAACAACATTATTGCGAAAGAAACGCTTCACATCCTCTGATTTAACTTCTTTTAGTGGGTCAACTTCTGCCCATTTAGAGAAGTAATCAGTGGCGGCTAAAATAAACCTATGTCCCTTAGAAGGAGTGTCTATTGGACCCACTACATCCGTGCCCCAGCCCTCAAATGGCCAAGTCGATACAGTATGGTGCAATGGATTAGGGGGTTGGTGAATCACCTTGCTATGAATCTGGCAATGGTGGCACATTTTAGCGTGCTCCATACAATCAAGGATCATAGTCGGCTAGTAGTAGCCAAGGCGTTTAATTTTGCCTTCTATTTTAGGTCCGGACTGATGGGCACCACAAAGGCCTTCATGTATCTCGCCCATAACCTTACGAGCCTCTTCTTTATTAAGTCAACACAATCACATTTGGTCAAAAGAGCGTCGATACAAGGTATCATTTACATTGGTGAATGATAGTCCTCTTTCTAATTTGAGCGGCGAGAGATCTATCATCCGGAAGTCTACCGTGCTTCAAGTATTCTATGAAGGGTACTCTCCAATTTGACTCCTCATCAACAACAAATACTGTGAGGGTCTGATCAGGAGAAGACAAGTCTGCAGTACAGAGTTTGACGATACTGGAGAACAATAGACACGGGATTTCCAGTAGGGTTAGCTAATTCTTTTGCTAACTTGGCCAATGCGTCTGCTTTTCCATTTTTAGATCTAGAGATCTTGGCCAAAGTTACTTATGGTATTAAGCACAAGAACTCCATTATTTTATTATGATAGGAGAAGAGCTCAGGCTTAAGTACTTTGTAGACTCCAGCAACTTGATTTATTATTTGTTGGGAGTCTCCAAATATTTTTACCCGCGTAATGTTCATCTGAATGGCCAACTTAAGCTCCAAAATCAGAGCTTCGTACTCAGCTTCATTGTTAGTACGAGGTTCTGATAAATTATATGAGTACCGTAGAGTATGACATTCAGGGGATACAAAAATTATGCCTAAACCTACCCTAATTGTAGGAGTTTCATATAGACTTTAAGGCTTTAATGGATGACGCACCATCAAAGTAAAACTCCCAAGTAGGGGACTTCTGCTCGTCCACACCCATGCTTAATTCATTAGGTAGTTTATCATTGAGTGGGGAATCAGTAGGGATCGGGTGATCCGCTAGAAAGTCAGCTAGAGCCTATCCTTTGACGGCTCGCTGAAGGACAAAAGTGATGTCAAATTATAGTAAGATCATAGACCACCGTGCTAGACGACCTCATAGTGTTGGACGGGTCATCAAGTACTGCAAGGGGTTGACTCGAGAGATTAAGTTAATTTTATGCGACAACATATAATGTCTAAGCTTTTGCACTGGAAAGATTAAAGTTAATTTCCATCACTGGGTACTTAAACTATGTAGGTATTAACCATCTGCTAAGGTAGTATAAGGCATTCTCCTTGCCTTTTTTATTCTCTTGAGCCAATAGTGCACCCAAAGACTCATCCAGGGCCGTAGTGTAAAAAATCAAAGGCCTACATGGGATGGGTGTAGCTAAAATAGGGGGGGTTCATCAGGTGCGCTTTATGCTGTCAAAGACCTCTTGACAACGCTCATCCCAGTGGAATCGGACATCCTTCTTCACTAAGGCAGCGAAGGGATGACACCTACCAGAAAGGTTGGAGATAAATCTCCGCAAGAAAGCAAGCTTACCATAAAAGGATCTCAACTGGGTAAGACTTTTGGGGGGTTTCAAATCCACCATGGCTTTGATCATAGAAGGATCAATCTCAATGCCACGATAACGGACTATAAACCCTAAGAACTTCCCTGCACTAACTCCAAATGCGCATTTTAAAGAATTCATTTTCAAATCAAACTTGCGTAGGCGTTCAAAAACGATTCGTAGATCTCGAATGTGATCTCCACAGACCTTACTTTTGACCACTAAATCATTCACATAACACTCAACTTGCTCGTGTATCATCTCATTGAAGATAACAGTCATAACATGTTGATAGGTTGTCCCGGCGTTCTTGAGACCGAAGGGCATTACTTTATAACAAAATACACCTATAGGTGTGCAAAATGCAGTGAACTTCTCATCCTCGGGGTCCATCTTTATCTGATTCTAACCAGATGAACCATCCATAAATAAGAAAATGCTATGAGATGATGCAATATCCACCATAAGCTCGGGGATAGGAAGAGGAAAATCATTCTTAGGACAAGCCTTATTCAAATCACGGAAGTTAATACAAACACGCATATATCCGTTCTTCTTCTGAACTGGAACAATGTTGGCAAGCCAAGTAGGGTACTTGTCTTCCATAATGAACCCAGCTTCTATAAGTTTCTTAGTTTTAGTGATCACGTGTTGTTCAATCTCTAACCTCATTCTACGAGGTGTTGGTTTAACAGGGATTGCATCAGGCTTAATGGCCGATTTATGGACTGCTACCTCTGGGTTTAGACCAGACATCTTAGTGTAGTTCCATGCAAAATAGTCTCTAAACTCTGACAACAACTTGATGTATTTTTGAGCATCTAAATCAGACAGTAGGGCACTATGAAAGATTGGCCTAGGATTTGACTCAGTGGCTAAGTTAACATCACATAATTTGTCCATGGCAAAAGTGACGCTATCTTCAAACTCTTGTGGAGCATTAAAAACTCTATCCTCGCCACTATCTGGGTCTTTTTCGTCAGCAAGAAAAACAACTGGATAATAATGGGAGATGACACGAATGTTTGCATTATTAGACTAATTCAATCCCATATAACCGACACCTTCTAGGCCTCGAGGGAAG
Organism: Dendrobium nobile; assembly: GCA_022539455.1. Lineage (NCBI taxonomy): Eukaryota > Viridiplantae > Streptophyta > Magnoliopsida > Asparagales > Orchidaceae > Dendrobium > Dendrobium nobile. Next base: position 17,473,529 of record CM039723.1, read on the forward strand.
TCAGTTCGCCAAACATGGGCTTGCCGTAGAGCTTGTTCTTCGGACCAAGTAGAACAAACGAGACCTTGCTCAACAAAACTCTCTACAACAAGGGAAAAATAACAAGGGGCACTTTTAACCTTTATACCCATAGTGGTCTCCTCTGGATCCTGGCTCATAGGACCTAGTGGGGTACTTACACTACGGGGTGAAGAGGCACACTCCTTAGATCATGCTAACCAAAATGTCTCGTACAGATGAGGTATAGGGCGTTCACTAGTCCATAGTAGATTATCATCACTAATGGAGGGAGTGTTGGAGGGTCTTTGATAGGAATCCTCAACTTTTATCCCGCGTATCTGATATAGAGAAGACTGTCCACTAGTAGTCTGACGTCGGAAGTCCTCTTCCTCATATGAACTACTATCAACAATTAATTAACTCTCGGGTATCAGATGACTACGAAAGGTAGGGCGTGAATCGTAAGTGACGTGAATCATAAGCAGCGGAATTTGGAGGTGATGAAGAGATTGAACGATGAGGGACATCGATCATTTCATCATTTGAAGAGTCACTCTACAGTCAAAGAAGAAGTGTAAAGGTGTGGGGGAGGAATCCGAGTGTCGTAGTTCCGCGGCTCGCGGGTTGACCCTCTGCCTCTGCCTCTACCTCTACCTCTACCTCGTCCTCCCTACCGCTACTATGGGGGACATCGTGCCTCACTGCAAGCTGAAAAAGATCTCTATCAGAATGCGTAGTGAAATCACCTACCTCAATATTAACCTGTGATGAACCCTATTCTGATGATTGTATAGGACCCTGTGCAGGTGAGTGCGTAGTACCTTGTACAACACTAGCGGGTGTCACTGGTGACTGGGCAGATGCAGGTTTACGAGTTTTCCAAGGTACATAGTACTCGACGTCATCGTAAATAGAGACCTCATGCACGGAAAAGGACTGGGTATCTCCAGGAATGGTATACTCGATATCATTCCTCATAAACTTTATATATTGATGCAAGATAGAGGGCACCATTCCATACTCGTGGATCTAAGATCTTTTTAAGAGAGCCCCACATTGAAGTTTCAGCCTCAATTACATGAAACTTTACCTCAGGAAATTTCTAAACTTCAGAGGCAGGGTAATGGACCCTAGAGCGTGCTGGCCTTAGTCATTGAAGCCTTTCAATATAATCTTATTTGAAGTGAGCTTCAAATGACCTATGGAGAGGCTTTTTAAAGTTTCAAGAATAAGAATATTTATTGAAGCCACTGGGTCGACGAGGATCCTGTTCAACTCATAATCATTGACTTCAGTAGTGACATATAATGGACGATTGTGCTCAGTAATTCCTAGGAGTAGATCACGATTTGAAAAGGTAATGTATGACATTTCTTTCAAATGGTATGCATCCCCTACATATTCAGAAGTAAAGCAAGCTTGATATGATTGGTTCGAGTAGTGCTTTCACTAGTGTCTCTCTCAAGTCATGGGACATCATCAGAGCGTCGTAGACGCTAAGAAGGGAATGAATTTTTCTTAAGTGAGCCAACACATTATAGTCAACCTCCGACTAAGGGCCTTTACCTTTCTCATTAGCTGCTCTTGGGATGAAGGGATAGGATCGTCTTACTGGGTGATTATGTTTTTATCTTTTTCTTTTGCATTCTTAGCCATCCGAAGTGGAAGGACCTTCCCTGAACGCAAATGAACTTCCTGATTGAGTCATCCTCAATAGGAGATTCCTTTGGTTCAGTGGTGGTGGCTTGCGTTGGCTCTAATGAAAGTGTCTGGAGTGGGTTCTCGGATTCATCTCTCGAATTCATGTAATAACCACCATCTGGAATGGTGAATACAGGTTCTTCATCAGACTCAGATTCATCAGTACACACAGAATCATTTACATTACAAGAGATATGTAAGACATGAGAAAAATGAGTATTAAAAGAAATTTAAGTAAAAGTGGAATGTAAAAAATATTAAAAATAGTCAGAATCATCTTCTTCTATTATTGCATCATCAAATGAAGGGAAAACGAAATCTTTCAGCGTAAGTGCTGGAAGAAGTCCCGTCTTCCTCTATGAGGTTACAACAAATTTCTCTCTTTCATACATTTTTTTATTACATAAAGTTGAAGAAAAAATGTGCTCAGTAGACACTACAAAAGAAAGAGAAGAAGAGAAAAGTGCCGGCGTAGTAACTTAAGTGGCAACTTTCGACTTGGCCTGAGAAGGCCTCCTCTCAACTACCTCTGAACTCTGTACAGCTTGCATGATCATCTGTTTGGTCTTCTTGGAGAGTGCTAACTGCCACTCTCTCAGAACTGTGGGGTGACTTGCTACTACTGCCCTGACTGTAACTCTAACTGTCACTGTGGTTGGAACTGTGACTGGGACTGAAGATCACCTGAACTGTCTGAGTGACGTTGCCCAGAGACTGCACTAAATCACTGTCCTACAAATGAATCTTCCAACTGGCCATCAACCTCTCTACCTTGTCTTTAAACATATAGCAATCCTCTAAAACATGCCCAATGTGTCTGTGGAAGGGACAATAGAGTGGGTGATCTGTCTGTCCCTCCTCTACTCTATTATTGTTCGCGAATGTTAGGATGTTCTTCGTAGTAAGAAATTTAAAAATCTTCTTCACATTTTTCCTTTTGAAAGAGTATTCATTACTAAGCTTCTCCAATGGGTACTACTGACTCTCTGGAGTCCTACGGGAGGGATTGGACTATGCTGTAGATTGACCCGATGTGTAAGACGACTGTGGTGGTGCTGAACTTCCTAAGGGCCTCTTGCCCTTATCTTATGGTCCATAAGTACTGTGTACCTCTGCTCCTAGGTGGAGGTTCCCTTGAAGACTCCTGATACTGAGGTCTACGTTGAGGTTGACTCTCAACTTTAGAAGGGACTGCATCGAGTATGCTGTCCTGCAAGCTGACTACCTTCGTGAGTAACTTCTGGAAGGTTCGTATACTGAATCCCTTGAGGTATGGTGCTATTAGACCATTTATGTTCTTCAACAAAATCTCTATTGCATGCTGCTCCTGCAACTGGGGCTCACACTGTAGGCTGAGATTTTTCCATATAACTATGTAATCCTACAGTGGCTCCTAAGGATGCTATCTAGTAACCACTAACTCTCCTATTGTGACCCGGTGCTCTGCACTGACAAATCTCTGTATAAACAGCTGCTCCAACTCTGCAAAGGTCTGAACTGAGTGGTTGGGGAGATCGGCGTACCAAGCAAACGCCACCCCAATCAAACTACTGATAAAAAGCCTCAGCATCAAGGCATCGTTTCCTCCTATGTTGCAACATATGGCCAGATATTGAGCCACATGCTGCCTCGGGTTTCCAAACCCATCAAATACTCTAAACCTAGGTGGAACAAAACCAGGGGGTAGGGCTCTTGCTCGTACTCAACAAGGTAAGGATGCCCTCTACTAACAACCACTCTAGTCTTCATGGAGGAAATCGCCTGCTCTACCTTCTGAGTTATCAAATCTTGAATCTGATCTGCTGACAACTGTGCTGACTGACTCTGGACTGCTGTAGGTGCTGTAGGAACTGCTATCTGGTTCCTATCCACTCTCACAGGATTTAGGGCTACTGGCGGTACTACCGTCTCATCTCTGGACGTGGTAGGGGTACTTCCGTTCATCATCCGGTGGTCTCAGGGTGAGAGAGTTGAGCGAATGCAGAAATCCGACGGGAAGAAAGCGAAGGAGCCTCGATCTGGGCACCCCTCTTCTTAGTGGAAGTATGAGGGGGAACCCGAACGTGAGGTACCTTTGCCGGAACAACAGGGGTAACAACAAGCAGCTGCCAGCGTTGAGGGGCCGGAGCAACCTGTGCAACAGGTGCGGTAGGAACTGGCCGCCTAACCGTAGGATGAACGGGGGGAACAGGGAGTGGTCTAGGCACTGGTTGCCTAACCACAGGCGCGCTGGCTGCACAGGAACGTGAACGGGACGAGTAGGTGCCCGGGCTGTTCGTCTAGCAACTAGACGTCCAAAGGGACGCATGGCTGCACGTCCTCTCCTCTGAGGAGGAGCGAATGCAACAACCTCAGCAGGGGTGGGTCCGCCAAGGGTGACGAATGCCGAGTCAGTGAAGGAATCAAAAGTGATTCCTCAAGCTAGGGGACTAGCAAGTAGGGACTCAGGAAGAGTTACCCGTGCGTCTGAGCCGAATTTAAAAGTAACTGAGGGTGCGAACAACGACATGACACTGTGAAGATACTCAATGGATTTGGGAGATCTCTGGCGTGTTGCACTTGTAGACTGTCTACGCTCCTAGTTTTAGAAGAAATCATGCTTCCAAACGCGATGAATCGATCGCAAAATGTCTTGGAAATTTCAAGTCCCCAAGTCGCCGCTGGCGAGTTATCCGGCGACTTGAGTTTCTTCTCCAGAAACTCGCTGCCTGAGACTCTAGAAACTCCGAAAACTCGGGTCGCCGGGAACTCGCCGCCTGCGGCTTGTGGGTTTGAAATTTCCAAGACGTTTTACGATCGATCCATCGCGTTTTAAAGCGCAATTTCTTCTACAACTAGGAGCGTGGACTGTCTACAAGTGCAACACGATAGAGATTTCCCAAATCCATTGGGTTTTTTCGCAGGCCATGTCTTCGTTTGCACCCTCAGTTCCTGCTTGCTAATCTTCCGGCTGGAGGAATCACTTTTGATTCCTTCACTGACTCGGTGTTCGTCATCCTTAGCGGACCCACCCCTGCTGAGGTTGTTGCATTCTCTCCTCCTGAGAGGAGAGGATGTGCAGCCATGCGTCCCTTTGGACGTCCAATTGCTCGGCGGACAGCCCGGGCACCTGCTTGTCTCGTTCACGTTCCTGCGTAGCCAGCGCGCTCTGTGGTTAGGCGACCAGTGCCTAGACAACTCCCTGTTCCCCCCGTTCGTCCTGCCTCGCAGTGCCGACAGCCGCCTGTTGTTACCCCTGTTGTTCCGGCAGAGGTACCTCGAGTTCGGGTTCTTCCTCCACTTCCATTAGGATGAAGGGTGCCCAGATCGAGGCTCCTTCGATTTCTTCCCGTCGGGTTTCTGCATTCATTCGGCTCTCTCACCTTGAGACCGTGGGGTAGAACCCGACCCTTCCTGTTGTTCCTGTTCCCCCTGCCACCCAGGCAGTGGGTTCTGATGTTTCATCCTCTTCTATCTCCGGCCTTAGGAGAAGGGCCAGGAGGTATAGGAATGGGAGACATCGTTTGGCTGCATCTGAGGCAGACAGGCAGCAGATGACAGAGGCAGTAGCTCACCAGGAGCTCGTTTAGAGAAGAGTGGCTCCCAGGCAGTGGAGACCACGACCAACTGTAGTTGCACCCACCCCAGATATAATAGTTGCACCAGAGATAGAGGCGATCCGGCGAGGACGTTTCTCTCCACTAACATATAGTGGGGATGAGGAGGATGTTGCCCACATTGCGGCGGCCCCTCTTGTCACCACTACTTTACCCCGGGCTAGGGTCCCCAGGGACGCTGCTGTCCGAGCCCTCTCTCAGAGGATTCGGAGCATCGTTCGCCTAGCGCATGGTAGAAGGCCTGTCAGTCGGGAGAGGTTACTCTAGCAAATTTCTCAGGTTACTCTTCGGTTACAGAGAAAGACCATGAGACCGAGGTATATGTTGTAGATAAGACAGCTAATTTGGCAGTCACTTGACACAGCGCAAGTTGTTAGACCGCCGGCATTTACCCCTGCTGTTGGACAACGCCCACGTCGCCATGGACAGAGACACTAGTGGGTCAGTTCAGTTGTGGTAGCCTCTCAGCAACTGGTTATCCGTATGGAGCACGTCGTAGTAGGTGGGTTTCGAGACACTGACAGGCGGACACCCCTGTTGAGCCAGTACAGTCAGTGGAGGGAGTATGACCAGTTTAGACAGTACCAATGGCAGAGGCAGTTCAGCCAGTGGATTCAACATATCAAATGGATGTAGTAGTTCCTTTCGGGTCTGAGGCGGTCCCGATGACTTATGATGAGGATGCATGACCTATTCCCCATGGATCATCAGATCGAGTTGAGACAGTTTTAGTTCATAGTCATAGGATCACTTCCTCTATGAGTCCTTATATAGAGGCACTCTGCCGAGCCTTTTCCAAGGACGACACACTAGGAGATGAATCAGATGAGGACATAACAATACACCGGGTCTGTGTGATTACACGTCGAGGTCACTCGGATGAGCAGAGAGGGCCCGAGGACCAGGATGAGCAGGGAGACCCTGAGGCTGGAGGATCTCCGAGATCAGTAGCTATAGATACCACAGTCTTGCACTTACAGGCTTCAGATTGTCGAGATGGCGAAGGCCATGTCTGTGATGACTGCCTAGTTGACAGCTTTGGGGGCTCTACCACAGATGATGGGCGTAGGTACCCCTATCACGTCCAGAGTTGAGCTAGTAGTTTCGCCAATTGCACTAAACCCTATGAGAGTGGATAAGGTCCAGAGTGCAGTTCCTACAGCACCTACAACAGTCTAGAGTCAGCCAACATAGTTGTCAGTAGGTCAGATTCAGAATTTTATAGCTGAGAAGGTAGAGCAGGCGATTTTCTCGAGGAAGATTATAGAGACTGTTAGTAGAGGGCGTCCTTACCCAGTTGAGTACGAGCAGGAGTCCTACCCCCTAGTTTTGTTCCCTCTATATTTATAATATTTGACGGGCTTGGGAACCCGAGGTAGCATGTGGCTCAATATCGGGCCATATGTTGCAAGATAGGAGGGAACGATGCCTTGATGTTGAGGCTTTTTGTCAGTAGTTTGGTTGGGGTGGCGTTTGCTTGGTACGTCGACTTCCCTAACGACTCAGTTTAGACCTTCTCAGAGTTGGAGCAGCTGTTTATACAGAGGCTTGTCAGTGCAGAGCATCGGGTCACAGTAGGAGAGTTAGTGGTTACTAGACAGCATCCTCGAGAGCCACTACAAGATTACATAGTTTTAAAGATTTTGTTGAAGAACATAGATGGTCCGATAGCACCTTACCTCAAGGGATTCAATATACGAACTTTCTAGAAGTTACTCACGAAGGTAGTCAACTTGTAGGACAGCATACCCGATGCAGTGCCTTCTAAGGTTGAGAGTCAACCTCAACGTAGACCTTAGCGTCAGTAGTCTTCAGGGGCACCTCCACCTAGGAGAGGGGAGGTATACAGTACCTACGGACCACAAGATAAGGGAAAAAGGCCCTTAGGCAGTTCAGTACCACCACAACCGTCTTACACACCGGGTTAGTCTACAGCATAGTCCAGTCATTCCCGTAGGACTCCAGAGAGTCAGCAGTACCCACAGGAGAATCATAGTAATGAATACCCTTTTGAAAGGGAAAGTATAAAGAAGATTTTTAAATTCCTTATTAAGAAGAACATCATAATATTCTGGAACAATAATACAGTGGAGGGACAAACAAATCACCCACTCTATTGTTTCTTCCACAGATACATTGGTCATGTTTTGGAGGATTGCTATGTGTTCAAGGACAAGGTAGAGAGGTTGATGGCCAGTGGGAAGATTCATCTGCAGGACAGTGATTTAGTGCAACCTCTGGGCAAGGCCACTCAAACAGTTTAGATGATCTCCAGTCCTAGCCACAATTTCAGCCACAGTGACAGTCAGAGCTACAGTCAGGGCAGTAGTAGCAGTCAGAGTTCAGAGGCAGTTGAGAGGAGGTCTTCCCAGGCCAAGTCGACAGTTGCCGCTTCAGTTATTACGCCAGCACCTTTCTCTTCTCCTCTTTCTGTTGTAGTGCCTACTGAGCAAATTTTTTTCTTCTTCTTTATATAATAAGAAAATGTATGAAAGAGAAATTTTTTATAACCTTAGAGAGGAAGACGGGATTTTTTCCAGCACTTACACTGAAGGATTTTGTTCTCCCTTCATTTGATGATGCAATAATAGAAGAATATGATTCTGGCTATTTTTGGTGTTTTTTACTTTCTACTTTTACTTAAATTTCTTTTAATACTCGTTCTTCTCATGTCACATATATCTCTTGTAATGTAAATGATTCTGTGTGTACTGATAAATCTGAATCTGATGAAGAACCTGTATTCACCATTCCAGAGGTGACTGTTACTTGGATTCGAGCGATGAATCCTAGAACCCACTCCAGACACTTTTCTTAAAGCCAACACAAGCTACCACCACTGAACCAAAGGAATCTCCTGTTGAGGATGACTCAATAGAGGAAGTTTAGTAGGACGATCCAATCCCTTCCTCCCAAGAGCAGTCTAAGAAGAAAGGGAAAGACCCATAGTCGGATGTTGACTATAATGTGTTAGCTCACTTAAAGAAAATTCCTTCTCCTTTTAGTGTCTACGATGCTCTGATGATATCCCGTAACTTTAGAGAGACACTAGTGAAAGCACTACTCGAACCAGAGTATCAAACTTTCTTTACTTCTGAATCTGTAGGGGATGCATGCCACTTGAATGAGATGTCATGCATTACCTTTTCAAAACGTGATATAATCCTAAGGACTACTGAGCATAATCATTCCTTATATGTCACTACTGAAGTCAATGATTATGAGTTAAATAGTGTCCTCGTCGACCAAGGGCCTTCAGTAAATATTCTTACTAATGAAACTTTAAAGAGCCCCTCCCTAGGTCATTTGAAGCTCACTTTAGACAAGATTATGTTGAAAGACTTCAATGATCAAGCCCAGCGCGCTCTAGGGTCCATTATCCTACTTCTGAAGTTTAGAAATTTTCTAACTGAGGCAAACATTCATGTACTTGAGGCTGAGACTTCATATAGGGCTCTTTTAAGAAGGCCTTGGATTTACGAGTATGGAATGATGCCCTCTACCTTGCACTAATGTATGAAGTTTATGAGGAATGATATTGAGTATACCATTCCTAGAGATACCCAACCATTTTCCGTGCATGAGGTCTCTATTTACGATGACGCCGAGTACTTTATACCTCGGAGGACTCGTAAACCTCCATCTGCCCAGTCACCAGTGACACCCGTTAGTGTTGTACAGAGTCCTACCCACTTACTTGCACATGGTCTTATACAATCGTCAGAACAGGGTCCATCACAGATTAGTATTGAGGTAGGTGTTTCCACTACACATTCTGATAGAGATCCTTTTCAGCTTGCTATGAGGCACGATGCCCCCCCTAGTAGAGGTAGGGGAGGACGAGGTAGAGGTAGAGGCAGAGGGTCAACCCGCAAGCCGCGGAACTACGACACTCGGACTCCTCCCCCACATCTTTACCCTTCTTCTTTGACTGTAGAGTCCGACTCTTCAGATGATGAAATGATCGATGTCCCTCATCGTTCAGTCCCTTCATCACCTTCAGATCCCGCTACTTACGATTTACGCCCTACCTTTCGTAGTCATCTGATACTCGATGGTGGAATAGTTGTTGATAGTAGTTCAGACGAGAAAGAGGATTTCCGACGTCAGACTACTAGTGGACAGTCTTCTCCCCATCAGATAAGCGGAATAGGAGTTGAGGATTCCTATTAAAGACTCTCTGACACTCCCTTCACTAGTGATGATAATCCACTATGGACTAGTGAACACCCTATACCTCTTCTGTACGAGATATTTGGGCCAGCACGATTTAACGAGTGTGCCTCTTTACCTCGTTGTATTGGTGCCCCACTAGCTCCTGTGAGCTAGGATCTGGAGGAGACCGTTATGGGTATAGAGGTTAAGAGTGCCCCTCGTTACTTTTCCCCTGTTGTAGAGAGTTTCGTTGAGCGGGGTGTCATTCGTTCCACTTGGCCGATGAACAAGCTCTACGGCAAGCCGTGTTTGGCGAACTGACTTCCCTCGAGGCCTAGAAGGTGTCGGTTATATGAGATTGAATCAGTCTAATAATGCCAACATTCGTGCTGTCCCCTATTATTATCCAGTTGTTTCTCTTGCCTATGAAGAAGACCCGGATAGTGGCGAGGATAGCGCCCTTGGTGCTCCACAAGAGTTTGAAGATGGCTTCACTTCCGTCATGGGCGAACTATGTGAGGTTAACTTAGCCACTGAGTCTGATCCTAGGCCTATCTTTCATAGTGCTTTACTGTGTGATTCAGAGGCTCAAGAATACATCAAGTTATTGTCAGAGTTTAGAGACTATTTTGCCTGGATCTATACTAAGATGTCTGGTTTAAACCCAGAGGTAGCAGTCCATAAATTGGCCATTAAGCCTGATGCAATCCCTGTTAAACCAGCACCTCGTAGGATGAGGTTAGAGATGGAACAACAGGTGATCGCTGAAACTATGAAACTTATAGAAGCTGGGTTCATTAGGGAAGAGAAGTACCCTACTTGGCTTGCCAACATTGTTCTAGTTCGGAAAAAGAGCAGACATATACGTGTTTGTATTGACTTCCGCGATTTGAATAAGGCCTATCCTAATGATGATTTTCCTCTTCTTATCCTTGAGCTTATAGTGGATATTGCATCATCCCGTAGCATTTTCTTATTCATGGATGGTTCATCTGGTTACAATCAGATAAAGATGGACCTCGAGGATGAGAAGTTCACTGCATTTCGCATAACTATAGTTGTATTTTGTTATAAGGTAATGCCCTTCGGTCTCAAGAACGTCGGGCAACCTATCAACGTGCTATGACTGTTATCTTCGATGAGATGATACACGAGCAAGGCTCCTATGTGGATAATTTGGTGGTCAAAAGCAAGATCCGTGGAGATCACCTTCGAGATCTACGAAATGTTTTTGAGCGCCTGCACAAGTTTGATTTGAAAATGAATCCTTTAAAATACGCATTTGGAGTTGGTGCATGGAAGTTCTTATGGAAGGATTGCTAAAATATGAATTTGTAGGTCCATCTTTATCTGACAGGCCACTTAACCAATTAGAGAGATAGATAAGGTGGTCAAGGCTAGATTTTGTTTTCACCAGTGCCAGATTCATAGCTTGGTGATTCACCAACCTCCTAATCCGTTGCACTTTATTGTATGATCTTAGCCATTTGAGGGTTAGAGCACGGATGTAGTGGGTCCTATAAACCCTTCTTCTTCTAAGGGTCATAGGTTTATTTTAGCCGCAACTGATTACTTATCTAAATGGACAGAAGCTATCAAACTAAAAGAAGTTAAATCTGAGGATTTGATGCGTTTCTTTCGCGATAATGTTGTTTATCGCTTTGGTGTTCCGCGTCGTAAAATCTCCGATAACGGCCCGTCCTTTAGAAGCACCAAAATTGCTAGATTTGCCTGCAGCCGCCTATTTAATTTAATTAGATAAAATTGTGTTTTAAACCTTATTTTTTCTAAAATTCATTATAAATTATTTATAAATCCTAAAATTACGTATAATATATCATTTTGTTCGTATTTTCGTCATCTTTAATTTAAAATTAATTTCATTTAAAAATAATAATTATATTCGAAATTATTTTAAAAATAGTAATAATCTTTTTTTTTTAAATTATTATTATAGTAATAATTATTATTTTTATTATATTACTAATATTACTATTATATTGTATTACTATTTTATTATTATTACTATTATTATTATTATTATTATTATTATTTTCTTTAATTATTATTTAAAAAACTATTTTTATTATTATAATTACTGTTATTTGTATTATTATTAATATTATTATTTTTAATTATTGTCATTTTCATTATTATTTATTATTATTATTATTTAAATTATTATTTATTATTATTTTTTTATTATTGTTATATTTTTTCTTTTAAGTTATTTTAAAATTATTATTATTATTATTATTATTTTTAATTATTATTGTTATTGTTATTTATGGAATACATTTTATTTATTTTAAAATAAAAAAACTCATTTTCTTTATTATTTAATTTTAAATTAAGTTTAGTAATTAAAAATTTGTTATTATTTTAAATAATTTCTTTTTGTTTTAATAATTACATATTTAAATATTTAAATTATTATCTAATTAGCTTAAATTTAAATAATTTTATCTAAGTCAAATTATTTCTGATATCCTAATTTCAGAAACTTATTATTTTAATTTAATCTTATTTCATAATTATTTTTAAAAATTAATTATTTTAACACTATTTTAAAATTAGGTTTTATTGGTTTTAAACTTCAATAATTCATAACTTTATCGTTTTAAGTCCGTTTTTGATGCGCAATGCCTTGAAATTTTCAAAAAAATATGTATTTTAATTTAAAAATATTTTCAGATTGCAAATTATCTTTTTCCGGCTAGTTTCTATTTTACTTTGTTATTTTGAGAATTTTAAATACTATTTAAATAATTATTTTAAAATTAAAAATTATTTTTAAGTTGTTTTGAGATCTCGTTAGGGCTCTTTAGACCCCTTAATTATCCAACTCTAATTTACCGGTAATTAGGGGCCCGATACCTTCTAAGAATTCTAATAAATTTATTTTATCTCAGAAAATTACCATGATAGTTTGAATTGTTTAGAATTAAATTCTTAATCTTAGATAAATAGGGCTTCTTAGTTTGAGTTCAATCTGATTCTTAATTCAACTTTAATCAAAATTATCTTTTTACCCCTACTAAATAATTAAAATTATTAAAAATTCTAAATTTTTTCCAAACACTTGAGAACACTTTCTTAGGTCATTCCTGACCTTTGGGGGTGATTCCAATTAGTTTGGAGCTGATTTGGATTAAAATCAGAAAATCATCCCTAATTTGGTAGTTTTAAACATTCACTTAATTGCCCAAATATTTGAAAATTCATATCTTTGCCTATGAAGCTCCAAATCCAGCAAACTCAAAGCCTAACTACTCACGTTAAGGTCTAGTATTTACCTAAAATATTAGGAAACACAAATCTAGTCTATTTCTCATAGTGACCTTTTGGACCCCCTCAGCCTAGCACCTAGGACCCTGGATTTTTCAAAATTAGTTAATATAATTTGAACTCCAAATATCATTATCCTAAGCATTCAAAATATATTAACAAAGACCTCGAGTTGTCGACTTTAAGTCCGACCGAGATGTTTAGAATTTGAAGACCCGCGTCGTGATCTTAGATCCGGGTAGATGGTTTTAAATTCGAAGCCCCCTCACCATTGATTTATAGATCTGGGCGGGATGAAATAAAATTCGAAGATCCCACACAGTCGATCTAAGATCTTAGTGGGATGGTTCAAAATCGAAGACCCTATGTTGTCGACCTTAGAGTCCAGGTCGGAAGAAATTACGGCATTGCCGTCACAATTTCTCCCTCTGGGAGAGGAGACGTCGGGAGGTTGCCGAAATTTTCTTAAAATTCTAGCGGACAATTCAATTTGAATTCAATTAAAATGTTAAAATTAAATTTTAAATGTTAATCAACTAATCTAGTTAATTAATACTTAATAAAAAATTAGTTGATTAAATTAATAAAAATAATTGATTAATTTTTGGAACAACTAAAATCATAGATGAATGTCTCGAATGAATTCAAGACAGATGTATAACTCAATATACAACATCATCGTCTTTTATAATAACGAATTCTCTTAATCCCTTTCTACTTGTACTTGTGACAAGTAAGAATGAAAATTACGCTGCTTCTCATCTTTCTCCTAAATGCCAGTCAACATAAGTGAGAACTTGTTGGGTATCATTTAAGGCCAAAGACTTTTTGAAGTATTCCAAATGTTTTCGAATGAGATGTCTCTTAACTTTAAGTGACAAACTTAAATTATTGTGACATTCCAAATGAAATAAATTAGAGGTCTCTAGCATTACCACTTTGAAATATTAGAGGTCTTTGGCTGTCAAAATATTACCTATCATCCTTTTGCCACGAATCATATCGTTAATTAATGAGTCAAAATTAATTAATCAATTAAATTTGATTTGATTAATTTTAAATCCAAGAGCATTTGAAATTCAAAAGTTTCAAAGTACAAGAGCATTTTAATTGATTTTTTTTAATACTAGAAATTTAAATTTTGAGAGTTTTAAAGTATGATAGTTTTAAAGATCGAAATTAATAAAATTAATTAGAAAATTTTGATTTTTGGTTAGTTGATTAATTAAATTAATCTTGAAAGAAAGAAAAAAATGCAAGAAGAGAAATATTGTTTTCCACTAATAAAAAATATACAAGCTCTCGAGAAACAACTATGCCAACAACTCAAACAAGTACAAAAGAACTCTCCTAACACTGTACAAACAACTCAACACACTCCAACAACACTCAACAACTTATAAAACTCTCCAAAACCCTCTCCAAACAAAAGCTCTCAGACTCTCTAAATAGAACAACTTTCAACTCAACATTCCAATCACAACACAAATTGAAACTCTCAAGACTCTACAGTAGCCTCTACAACTATCTGTGAGCTCCCTAAATCACTGCAAATACCACATACATGGAAAACAAACAAACAAGAATCAGTGTATCGTAAACAAATTAAATCAATGCATATTAAAAATAATAAATCTAACTACTAGTAAGACAAAAGTACTGGGAAACAAGAAAAGCTAAGTACTGGAAAACTAGTAGAGCCACAGTGTAGTAAGAAACAAGCTACAAGCACAAAACAAAACAACTAAAACACTAACGCAAGTGTCAAAGCCCCGAAGTGTCAAAATCACAAATTCAAATCAACTCACAAACCTTCCAAACTCTCCAAGTAACAAATCTTAAACAAGTGACTCTCAACAAACACAATCAAATTCAAAAATATAATGGGCAGCCTTGTTTTTAAGAACTTGGTTGTAAGAGTCACTACCCGGCAACTTTCAAAGGCAAGTCGTAAGTCCGACCTTAGGGTAAAGTTTTAGGTAAAATTGTCTCAACTCCTAATCCCTAATTAAAATTACCCGGCCACTTCTTATAGAAGTCGTAAGTCCAATATCCGAGGGAAATGTTTAGGTGATAATACAATCCTAGACCCCTCACTCGGGCATCTTAGTCTATAAGGGCTAGGTTACCCACCCTTCAGGTCGCTTAGTTTACAGGGCTAGGTCGTAAGACCCACCGTTAGACAACTTCTAAGGAAGCTATAAAGACCTATCCAACCAAAATTCTTCAGGCTTCATTTAAAAGAGGCTGTAAGTCCCACTATCAGGGTTACTCCCAACTGGAGCCGCAAGTCCCAAACTAAACAAATTAACGGGAAACTTCTAAGGAAGCCATAAGCCCCTACCCAAATTAAATCACATGGTCAACTCTTAATTGGAGCCATAAGTCCTAAACTAAACAAATTAATGAGCAACTTCTAAGGAAGCCATAAGCCCTCAACCCAAATTAAATCAAACTAAAATCCACATATAACCACTTCAGTCTATTCAAGATCCCTGAGAGAAGGCAACCCATGGCTGCTAATCAGATTCCTTGGACACTACGGTCAATGATTGCTAATGTTGGTAGACTGGAACCACGGTATACTCGGGACGACGAAACCATGGTATCTTGATCGGGTTTACCTCCATCTTCTCCACATTTGAGACTAAACACTTAAAAATTATTCATCCTTAATCGAGAGTTCTCTCTTACGTGTTAAAATAGGTAATTAACTATGAGTGCTTGCGCTTAGAGGAAGTAAGGACCCCAGATCTAATTAAACCCTGACACTACTCTCAGGGGAAATTTTGTTAATTTCAATTTGACTTAAGAGAAATAGAATCTTAGGACTGCAAAGCAGAATTCGTGCATTCGTGCCATTTTTCTTGAGCCTACATGTCTGAGGCGTAGGAGAGGAGAGAAGGGGGGGGGGGGTTGTGAATTGGTGCCTTTTAAAAATTTAAATATTAATAATGGAGTATTTAGAAACTAGAGCGCCAAAAACTAACTTGATTCGTCTTTCTTTAGAAAATAACTTTATCACAATCAACATACTACAAAATTATACTTCAATTTTTTTCTTTTTGGTAGAAAAACAAATAAACAGCAATTTAATTTAATTTTTCATAATTTTAAATGATAAAAGATGATGCATCTAGAAGTAGACAAACTAAAGAAATTTTAATAAACAAAAGTAAAAAGAAAAAACATAAAAGAAATTGCAAATCAAACTTTTATAGCGGTTTGACCAACCTTATCTACGTTTACTCCCCATAGTTCTTTCTCCGGGGATTCCCCCAACTAATTATTAGCTTTCAGCAGGGCAGAGAAACCTCTATTTTTTATAAGAAAATGGAGAACACCCTTTACACTACTTATCTCCCGAGAAGCCTGCCTCCTTCTGCACATAGCATGGTGGAGATTCCAACACCCCTTAGCTCCAGGCTAGACCAAGAATTTTCATATACCAAGACTCTCTAGATCTCTTTAACTAAAGACCCCTTACACACAACAACCTGAGGAACAAAACAAGGATATTGACTGAGATGAATAACTTTTGTGCACTTTTCTTACACACAGATCACTTAAACATCTTTCCAAGAATTCTCTCATGTTCTTTCCAATCTCTCTCACCCTCTTCCCAAGCTATTTTATGAAGCTCTCAAGAACTCTCTCCAAGAATTTGTGGAAAACTCTCTCAGACTCTTCAGAGACAGCAAATACATGTTCTCAAAATTTGTATGTTGAGTATTTATATTAAGGCTTTAAATAAAACCCTAAAATCCTGATTAAGTTAAATTGTCTTAATGATGTTGACTCAAGGAACTTGATTGTCTATGTCTGAATGAGATTTGGCCAAATAATTTCTCTATTTATTAGGATTGTACGATTATGATCATATAATATGATCTACTCAATGTACGATCTACTCAATGTTGACTCAGAGCTTTGGATCGTCAAGTCCAAATGTGGTTTGTCCAAATAAGCTTTCAATTTGTTTGGATTGTATGATTATGATCGTATAGTATATATCCACTCTAATTCGACTCCTTTATTTTAGTTTCTAAAATAGGTAAATATTAATATAACAAATAAAGTTTCATCCAGTGCCAACAATTCAAATTATGTATTTACTTTTTTTTTTAAATGTCAGAATTTTTACGCTTAAAAATCAAATTTGTTGATCCTTCAATACGACAAGGATCGTATTATATGATTAGTTATGCAAGTTTTTGATTTTAAATTTTCGTTAGTTCATCCCACTTGATTTTCAAAAAGTATAAAATTTTTTATATAGTATAGTACGATAGGTATTGTACAGCACGATTGGTATAATACAGTACGATTGATCCAATATTGGTATAATACAGTACGATTGATCCAATAATCTAGTGTTTTAATTAATTTGGTGTAATTTTTATTAGCTCTTGTGTGTGTATGCTTTGTTATTTAACTCACTATATGCCTTAGGTACAGAAAGTCTACAACTTGATTTTCTTTTCTTGGACGGACGACGCTATATTCAATTACTTAGCTTCATCGGGCCCTCGTCCTGATTTCGTAACCTGTGTGCTACTTGTAATGTTAGTACAAAAACAATGTCCTGCACATGTAATGTAACTTTTTGTTAGTATAACCAATATTATTTATAATCATCAAAACTTTAGTGTACACTAGACTCATGAGGTTTAACAATATTTAATATTAACGATGATAAATCTTCATGTATGAGTTCATTTGATATTGTCATAAGATTTCAACCTGATATAATTGAAATTCTTTTTTACTCTAGATCGAGTGAATTCAGTTATGTGAATAACATATGCAATATTTATAGAAAACTTGCTATTAATTATATTAATCATAACTCTATTGTAGATCTAGAGGGGATATATCGAATTTAAACTAGGAGATGAAGTGATGGCTTGTTTAAGCCATTGAAATTTTCTTCTAGGAATCCTTAAGAGATTAATTGCTAAAAAAATGAAACCATATATAATTATAATTAGGACTAATGTTTACAAGTTAGAGATCCGTAAAATTCTAAAATTAATTTATTTTTGATGAATAAAGTAACAATTAAGGAGGGCTAAAGATATATGTATAAGTTAGTCAAACAAAGAGATATGATTAGTAAGGGTTTAGTTCAAGTGAAGTGCATTAATAATGAAGATAAAAAATGCTTGTTTTAGAACAGGATATTCATCAAAAGTGGATGAGATATTTTTCTGAGCTTTTCAATGAAGAGTTTGAGAATGCGATTGACTTTGGTGACCTTGACACCCTAAATGAAATTAAAGTATTTTGTTTTTATCGACGTATTAGTAAAACTAAATTTAGAGAGGTTTTGAAGAAAATGAAGTGTGAAAAAGCTGTTGGACCTGATGATATTCCAGTAGAGGTGTGGAAATGCTTAGGGGATGAAGAAATTTCTTGGCTTACTATACTTTTTAATATTATTTTGAGACCAAAAAGATATCAGATGAGTGGAGAATGAGTGTGTTGATTTCTATTTTTAAAAATAAAAGGTGATGCATAAGATTGTACGAATTATAGAGGAATTAAGTTATTATGCCATACTTTAAAATTATGGGAGAGAGTTATGGAGCATAGGTTACAACATGATGCTAATATTTCTCAAAATCAATTTGGATTCATACGGTGTAGGGCTACTATGGAAGCTGTACATTTATTGAGATATTTGATGGAGTATAGAGAGAATAGATAGGATCTACATATGATATTTATTGATTTAAAGAAAGCATATGATAAAGTTCCAAGAGAAGTGCAATAGAGAGTTCTAGAAAAGAAAGGGGTTAATAATACTTATATTCTAGTCATTAAGGATATGTATGCAGGAGCTATTACTTGTGTTCAAACACAAGGTGGTTTGACCAAGTATTTTCCTATCTCAGTTGGACTACATCAAGGATTAGCATTAAGCTCATATACTTTTGTTTTAGTCATGGATGTTCTCTCTAGACATTTACTAGACATTTATAAGAGGTTGTACCCTGGTGTATGCTTTCTATTGATGATATTTTTGTTGTTGTTAAGACGAGAGAGAGAGTTGAAGGTAAACTTGAATCATGGAGGTCAACCCTAGAGTCTAAAGGTTTTCATTTGAGTCGATCTAAGCCTAATATATGGAGTATAATTTTAATAGTAATAAATCTAATGGGGGGATTTTGACTTTGGGCAATCGGTCATTAATAAGATTACATGTTTTAGACATATTGTGTCATTTTTTCTGAGTGATGGTGCAATAGATGTGGATATTATTAATAGAATTCAAGTTGGATGGTTAAAGTGGAAGAATGCATCAATCTTATTGTGTGATAGAAAAGTTCCTCTCAAACTTAAAGGACAAATTCTATAAGATGGTGCCGAAACCTGTAATGCTTAATGTTGTAGAATGTTGGCCATAAAAAGCGAAGCATGATATTAAGTTAAGTGTTGCGGAGATGAGGATGCGCTGGTGAATGAGTGACTTTACTCTTTGAGACATGATACGAAATTTAGCGGTAGACTTAAAAAAACTTGGTTATAAAATATTAGAGATGACATTTCTTTATTAGATTTAATAAGAATATGACTCTTTTTTATTTTTTTAAATTTATTTTTTTATTTGTTTTTGTTTTTTTAAATGAGAATATGGCTCTTAACATGACACAAATGGATAAATTTTTTTTCATTTTGTCAACCCCTTGTAGTGGGATAAAGGCTTGATGTTGTTGTGTATATTGAACAATTTAACAATTAATTCTTTGAATTCTTCAGCTTTTCCATCTTCTTTGAGATTAACATCAACATTTCAATATAATTTACCTACAACATTACAAATCTTTTGCCATAAGCTATAATAAATATTGAAATTGTTTCAAATACTTAAGGGGATATCAAAATTATCTTGTGCGCGGGCATGCAACCCTAAATTTGATGATTTATAGATATCTCTACAAGAAGTGGAAGATGTATGCTCAAATTTGCTATGAACACTGAGTATAATTCATCAATGCCAATTTTGAAAGCTCAATAGATTAATTTAAACATCTAATTGTACAATAATAAAAAATGTGAATTTTGTGCTTTAAGATGAACTATTTGAAAGCTGAATTTGGTTTGATTTTAGTTGTAATTGAATTTAGTTTGATTTTTTAGTCATTTAAGTATTTTTTTTTATTTAGAAGAATTTTAATTTCAGAAAATACATTTCTATAATGTCACCTTACCATGAGAGCAGGCATGGAACTACAGTCCAATTGGGGGGTGGGGGGCTTAAAAAAAAGTGAGGGCATTTAAGTAATTTTCCCCCACTAAACTTCTACTTTTTCCATCTTCTTGCCCTAATAACACGTATTGCTCACATAGTTGCAACCCGCCTCTCTCAATCGCTCTTCTTCACGCTGCACTACGGCATCCGGCAGGAATCGTGAGCTTCCCTCCCAGTCCGGCGGCTCGACATTGGCATTCCTTGAAAGGAAGGTCATCCACGAGGACGTGTGTGTTTCTTCTCTTTCTCAATCGGGCAGAGTGTGAAAGCCGACAGGAATCATGAGCTCCACGACTATAGTTCCGTGCTTGTTTTAACTCCCTCCATTTCTAAGTGCAAGTGTGAGAGTTTCTTCTCTTTTGCTTCAGATTTTTGTTCTAACATAATGACATTTCCTTAGATTTCTTGAACTTATTTTGCCCCATGAATTTTTTAAGATTTTTTGCTCCATGCTACATTTTTATGATCTTCTTTTGATCTTTTTATTCCTGAATACAAATATAAAAGATTTGTAGAAACTCATTGGCATGATTTGTAGAAATCCATTAGCAGAGTACAAAACCTAAGGAAGTAATATATTGTTACATAAAGGAATGCTTATTTAATTAAAAAAGAGGGAACACTTTTTTAAATTGGTAGGGTGCTTAAAGAGTCCCCTAGGTTACTAGCAATTGTCACCAATAAAATTAATTTAAGATAATATTTGCATCTAATAACTAAATTAAATTAATCATCTGTATGATATGAATGCGAATTTTGAATGCAACATATCTTTTAGGATGCATATGATAACTAAATGAATTTAGTGATGCACTACTAATAAATCTTTCACATATTGAAAACATGCTACTAGACTTGCTATATACCTAATGTTCAATTTGGTATGAAATACTTTTCTAGGACTTAACAGATGAAAAGTTTTTTAAAGAGGATAGAATGTGTAGAGATCGACTTGATCGATCTTTTGACTGATCCTAGACTTCGACCTTCAATATGGAGTTACGATGTGAATGATAATGACAAAATTTGATTAACTTATCTTTTGAAGGGACTCATTAACCGAAAAGTCATCAATTCCTCAAACATTAATTAGGAATATCGTACGCAGGTTTAACCCTAAATGATTTGAAGAATATGCTGATCGGTTAGAGTACAACGTATATAAAGACGCTATTTTTTATATTTACTGCTACTTATTCAAGCCCTAATAACAAATTTGAAAAGGTCAAGCTTATAGAGACTCATTTATTGGAGAAGAGTTCAAAAATTAGAAGGAGAAAGAAAAAGTACTTGGTTATGTTGGAGAACATAACAAGATAAGACAAAAATGTGAAGATTTATTGAAGAATCATTAACAAAAGCTTCCTGCGTTATGATTGGACAAAGATGAGACTAATAAATATATGATCATATTAACTGCTGCAGTAGATTGTGTTAGAGTTATATTACACCAAGGATTATCATTTCATGGGCATGAGTCATATGGGTTAATTAATTGAGAAAATTATTTGGAGCTTCTAGATTTCCTTGCCAATTATAATATTGAAATTAAATAAGTTATGTCTACGTATGCAAACTTTAATATAAAATTAACTTCATCAAAAATTCAGAAAGAAATTTATTCTGCTATTCCTACTGAAATTTTGACACATATTATTAAAGATATTGATAACTTCTACTTTTCAATCATAGTCGATGAATTTAGATATGTTTTTACAAAAGAACAATTTGCTATTACAGTAAGATATGCAGATAAATTGGGGCAAGTCATTAAAAGGTTTGTAGGTATTATATATATTGTTTTAAATCATGTCATAACCATTGAAAACATACTTAAGAAACACTCGTTGAGCATTCATAAAATTTGTGGTCAGTGTTATAATGGGGCATCCGATATGTGAGGAGAATTTAGTGGTTTGAAGACACTTATTCTTAATGATAATTCTCAAGCATTTTATGTTCATTATTTTGTCCGTGAACTCTAATTATGTTTTGTAACAGTAGCGAAGAATCATTGGTAAGTGAAATTGCTATTTGAATTTACTTCTAAGATTATAAATATTATTTAGTCTTCCTGCAAAAGATCCGATGCTCTAAAGGTTATTCAGCATTATGAAATACTTTCACATTTTAAAGAGGGCAATCTTCTAAGTGGTAAATGTTTAAATCAATAGACTAATTTACAAAAATCTAGTGATATTCGATAGAGTTCACATTTTTATTCTTTAATTAGTCTCATGAGAATATGTGTCTGTAATTGAGGTGCTTGAGATTGTTAAAGAAGAAATGATACATTATCAATAGTCTGTTAAAGTAGGTGTTCTAATTAATACAATGTAATCTTTTAATTTTATTTTTATAATATATTTGATGATTGATATCTTGGGAATTACACATGATTTATCTCAATCATTACAAAAAAATATGAAGTCATAGAAAATGCAGTGCAATTGGTGAAAATATTCAAACAACGATTTTATATTTCAAGGGAAAATGGATGGACTGGTTTACCAGAGGAAGTGTCACGTTTTTGTAGGGTTTTTGAAGTTGAAGTTCCAGATATAAATGATATATACAAAACTTATCATCAATCAATGTAAGAAGTGAATAAATATCAAATCTACATCATTATCGTGTTGAGCTATTTCACACTGTGATTGATATGTAGCTTCAAGAGCTAAATAATTTTTTTTTTTTCTGAATCTAGTACTGAGCTGCTTCTTTATATGGTATGTTTAAATCTAATCGATTCCTTTAATATTTATGATGATAGGAAATTGATACGTCTAATAGAATTATATGCAAGTAATTTTTTCAACCATTGACCTTATGATTTTTAAAAGTCAATTATCAATTTATATCATTGATTTGCATATCTGTGATGAGTTACTCTCTAAACAGTATTGCTAATATTGCAAAACAAATTTTTGAGGTTAAAAAGGATCATGTATATCATCTGGTTTATAGACTTATTACTTTAGTATTAAATTTATCGGTTGCTACTACTACAATGGAAATAGCATTTTTTGCAATGATGATTATCAAACATTAATTGTGTAGTAGGATGAGTGATGATCGACTCAATGATTATCTGGTATCTTACATTGAAAAGATGTGTTCGATTTGATTCCTAATGAGATTGTAATGCAACATTATCAAAAGATACAAAATAGATTAATAATCTTATAATAATTTTTAATTCATATTCTATAATGTAATACAAGATTTTGCTTTGAATTATGTCTTTATTTTTTTTATCAAATTTTATGGCAAAA
This sequence comes from Dendrobium nobile, assembly GCA_022539455.1. NCBI lineage: Eukaryota > Viridiplantae > Streptophyta > Magnoliopsida > Asparagales > Orchidaceae > Dendrobium > Dendrobium nobile. Next base: position 17,496,799 of record CM039723.1, read on the forward strand.
TTTTCATATAAATGGACAAAATAAAAAAAAAACAAAATGAAGATATCATTAAAAACAAAATTTTATATTACTTTATAATAGATAAATTAAAAATTATTACAATCTTATTAATCTTTTTTGTATTTTTTGATAATATTGCATTACAATTAGAAATCAAATTGAACACTTTTTTCAATGTAAGATACCAAAAAATTATTAAGCCAATCATCACTCATCCTGCGATACAATCGATGTTTAATAATCCTCATTATAGAAAATGCTCTTTTCACTGTAGCACTAGCAACTCGTAAAATTAATGCTATAGTAATATGTATATAAACTAGAAGATATATACGATCTTTCTTGACCTTAATAATATGCTTTGTAAGATTAACAATAATGTTTAGAGAGGAGAACTCATCATCGTTACGCTTATCAATGATATAAGTTGAAACATAGTTTAAAATTGCGCAATCAGAGGCGCGCCTCAAGGTACGCCTCTGTGCAATTATGGGCAAAATCGCCTTAATGCCTAAGCAATTCTGGTTCCTCATGAGGCGTACGCCTCTTCCACTGTGAGGTGCGCCTCTAAGGCTGAATTGCGCAATTCAGTGTGAGGCGCACGCCTCTAATAACCGGGACCCACACACCTAAGTTTAAATGAAATAAGGCTTTTCCTCCCCTCTCATAGCAGCCTACCAGAAACCGAGCAGGCAAAAAAACCCGCAGCCCGCAAGATCTTCCGCACATCCGCTCGGCCTCCCTTCCCGTCGCCTCTCCCGCCGGCGCCGCCTCACTCTGGCGAGCTTGAAGTGTCCGGCCGCCCTTTAGGAGAAGTCCACAAACGATTTTAGGTATTTTTTTTAGTTCAACGAAAGATTTTTCAATTGAAAGAAAATCTAGGGTTTTAATTTTTTTGAGATTTTTTGTTTTATTTTGCATTTGTGCTTTAGGAAATATGGTTAGGTGCAAGGAAAAGACTAATACATCATTGCAGCGTGACCCTTATTGGAAGTATAGTGCACAAGTTGATGTAGGAGGCGGCAAGAAGATATATATGTATTTAAAATGCAATTTTTGTGATAAGGTGGTGAAGGGAGGAGTAACTCGCATGAAGGAACACTTATCCGGCTCACATAAGAATGTAACACTTTGTGCGAATGTTCCAGATAACGTGAAGAAAATTACAGCTTATATGAAAAAGAGTACGACGACCAAACATTTACAACAGGAGCAATTTGATGAAAGGGTCGAACATGGTGCTTACTTTGGGAGCGAGAGTGGAAATGGCTCTTCCTCCACTATACATAATAGAGGTGCGCGGGGTCCTATGGACCAATATATGACTACTCCAAGAGAGGATAGAGGACAAGTACAGATGATGTCTGCGGCTGGTACTAGAGAGGGTCCACGACAGGTTTGCATGGATATTGACAGATTTTTTTTTTTTTAAAATTTCATACCATTTAATGTTGCGACATCGCCGGGCTACTTCAATATGCTGCGGCCTGTATGGTTGTATCGGAGAGGGTTAAAGGCACCTTCCATGTACAAGTTGCGAACATAGATTTTAAAAGAGCTGCAGAACACAGAGCATAGCATGTTGGATGACTATGGCATCCCAAGAGGGGGGTGAATTGGGGTTTTTAAAATTTTTATTAAAAGAAGAAAATTAAAATGATTTTAAAGCAATTTTGAAAAGAGTAAGTAATCACACAATAAATCTTAAAAAAAAAACATAAAAATAAATATAAGGAATGAAAAATAAGAGGCACAATATTTTTACGTGGTTCGACACGTATTCCAATCTGAACTACGTCCACGCTAGCCAACTCTCGGGCTAGAATTTACTAATCCCAGGTTTGCTTTGCAAACCTCACTTCTTTAAACCAAAGAAGTTCTTTACAACCTAAGTACTCTCCTACACGGGCGAGTACAACGCAATCTAATTACAATTAAAACTTCTCTAAGCCAAATGACTTAGATAAAGAAAATGAAAAATACAATTTGATGTAAATAAAACAAGCTCAAATAATTTTGCAATAAAATATCCACAATATTTGAGGTGATCTTACAAATTAACTTTAATCACCTTACTACTTGCAAATGAAATATTAAACTTGCTCACTTTAAGATAGATTCTGCTACTAGCCGTTTTAGCTCTATTTTGGATGCATATGATGACTTTTTGGCCTTCCCATGTGGCTAATCATTTTCTAGCCATTTGAATCTCATATATAATTAATATAAATGAATTCTTAATGGAATATAATATTATTAGTTGATAGAAAACATATTAGAATAATATTTTTATTCAAATGTGCCTTTACTTGCCCTTTCTCTTTAAATACCTCTCTTCTTCTTCATGTAAGGGTTGCTCAAACAAGAAAATCTCCAGCAATTTTTCTATTCTTCCTTTCCTCTTTATATGCTAAATCTTGAGAAGAGAAGCCTTGATTTAGTTGTTGGTTTACCAAAAATTAGTTCTCATTTTGATTCTATATGTGATGCATGCATTCATGGTAAACATATGAAAAGTTCATTCAAGAGTAAAAATATAGTTTCTACAAGTAGACCTTTAGAATTATTACACATGGACTTATTTGGGCCAATTAACACAACTAGTTTAGGTGGTAAAAATTATGGATTTGTTATTGTAGATGATTATTCAAGATATACTTGGGTATTATTCTTAGCTAATAAAAATAATTCATTTGATGATTTTAGAAAATTTGCTAAGTATATTCAAAGAGAATAAGGTTATTTGATTCATAGAATTCAAACGGATCATGGTGGAGAATTTGAAAATAAATCATTTGAAAATTATTGTGATGAAAATGGAATTAGGCATAATTTTTTAGCTCCTAGGACTCCTCAACAAAATGGTGTTGTTGAAAGAAAAAATCGCACTTTGGTAGAATTAGCAAGATCAATGTTAGATGAATATAAACTTCCAAAGTATTTTTGGGCAGAAGCAATAAACACCGCATGTTATGTTACAAATAGAGTTTATTTAAGACCAATTCTTAAAAAGACCCCTTATGAAATATTTTTTGGAAAGAAACCTAAGATTAGTCATTTACATGTTTTTGGATGTAAGTGTTTTATTTTAAGTAATGATAAGGATCCTTTAGGTAAATTTGATTGTAAGTCTGATGATGGTATATTCTTAGGATATTCAATTTTTGAAAAATCTTTTATAGTTTTTAATAAGAGAAAATTAATTGTGGAAGAATCCGTTCATGTAATTTTTGATGAAAATCTTATAGATTTAATTAGAAATGATTTGAATGATGATGATATTGAAAATATAAAGAAAATAAATTTGGAAGAAAAAGAGGATGATTCATTACCTAAAGAATGGAGATATAATAGAAATCATCCAAAAGAGTTAATAATTGGTGATCCTTCACAAGGTGTTAAGGCTAGGAGAAACCTTAGCGATGAGGTAGAACATTCTGTGTTTCTATCGGAAATTGAACCTAAAAATATAGATGAAGCTTTACAAGATAATTTTTGGATAATTGCTATGGAAGAGGAACTTAACCAATTTATAAGAAATGATGTTTGGGAGTTACTCACAAGACCTCATGATCAAAATATTATTAGAACTAAATGGGTTTATAAAAATAAGCTAGATGACTCAGGAAGTATTATTAGAAATAAAGCTAGATTAGTTGCACAAGGATACACATAAATAGAAGGAATAGACTTTGAAGAATCTTTTGCACCCGTAGCAAGACTAGAAGCTATTAGATTACTCCTTGCCTTCACTTGTTTTAAGGACTTCAAACTTTTTCAAATGGATGTCAAAAGCGCATTTTTGAATGAATATATTGATCAAGATGTTTTTGTAGAACAACTACCAGGTTTTGAAAGTATTAATTTTCTTAATCATGTATATAAATTAAAGAAACCACTATATGGTTTAAAGCAGGCTCCACGTGCTTGGTATGATAGATTAAGTAACTTTTTAATTGAACATAGTTTTAGAAAAGGTAAGGTAGATACAACTCTTTTTATCAAAATAATTGGAGATGATTTGATTATTATACAGATTTATGTTGATGTTATATTATTTGGAAGTACAAATGAAAGTTTATGTCATGAGTTTTCCTCACTAATGTCAAAAGAATTTGAAATGAGTATGATGGGAGAACTCACCTTTTTCTTAGGACTTCAAGTAAAACAATTAGAGTCTGGCACATTCATATGTCAAATCAAATACATAAATGAATTATTAGAAAAGTTTGATATGAAGAGATTCAAATTGAGTAAAACTCCTATAAGCCCATCAACTAGACTTGATTTAGATGAATCAGGAAAATCAATAGTTCAAAAACTTTATAGGAGTATGATATGTTCACTTTTGTATCTTACTGCTAGTAGGCCTGATATTATGTTCGCTGTATGTTTATGTGCAAGATTTCAAGCTAATCCTAATGAATCACACTTAATAGCAGTTAAGCGAATATTTCACTATTTGATTGAAACTCATAAGTTAGGCTTATGGTATCCCAAAAATTTATTATCATGTCATTTAGTTGCATATTCTGATGCAGACTATGCTGGTTGTAAGGTTGATAGAAAAAGCACATCTGGAACTTGTCAATTTTTAGGATCATCACTTATTTCTTGGTCTTCTAGAAAATAAAATTCAGTTGCTTTATCCACTGCTGAAGTAGAGTACATAGCCGCAGGTAGGTGTGTTGCTAAAGTTTTATGGCTAAAACAACAAATAGAGGATTTTGGAATTAAGCTTAAAAGTATCCCTATTAAATGTGATAATACAAGTGCTATAAGTTTAACAAAAAATCCTATACAACATTCACGAACTAAATACATAGAGATTAGACACCATTTTATTAGAGATCATGTTAATAAAAGTGATATGAATATAAATTTTGTAAACACAGATTCTCAAATAGCTGATATCTTTACAAAACCTTTAGCTGAAGAGAGATTTTGCATGTTAAGACGTATGCTTGGGATGTTAGATCCTAACATTTAAATTTATTTTATATGTTTAATTATTCTTTTTGATGTTGTCAAAGGGGAAGAAGAACTATATATGTTGGTCATAATTCATTTTACATGCATATATTTAGGGGGAGATTTATTTGTTTATATTTTTCTCATGCTCAAAAGTTATGATAAAAGGTCAATTTGCACCTTTGTTATAACTATACCCAACATAAATTTATCATCATAAAAAAAGGGGGAGATTGTTGATATGATCTACCTCATTACCTATTTAAGAGATTTTGATGATAACAAACATATGCTTGGATGCTCTAATTTATGTGCTAAGTATTTTAGGTGTAATAATGTATCAACCACAATTTAGGATAGCTCAACACGACAATGATGCAGGCTTGATATTTCTTCACCTCTTCGCATGGACCAATGACGAGTTTTGTATATATCATTCATATTTGGAACTTAAATTTTAAAAATCCTAAAAAAATATGATACTTCCTCTAGTAAAGCAGTCTATATATTTTCCCTCAGAATATGTAATCGTTGTTTGAATATTTTTACTAATTTCATTGTATTTTATATTTCTTGATCTTTTATTTGTAATGATTGAGATAATTCATGTGTAATCTCCAAGATATCAATCATCAAATGCACTGTGAAAATAAAATTGAAATATATATATATATATTATAAGTATTCCATTATATATATCAGAATATTTGTTTCAAATGACTATTGATCATGTACCTCTTCTTTAACAGTCTTAAGTACCTTAATTACAAAATTATATGTTCTCATGAGACTAATTAAAAAATGAAAATGTGAACTCCATCGAGTATCATCAGATCTTTATAAATTAGTCTCTTGATTTAAACCTTGACCGCTTAGTTGATTGCCTTCTTTAAGATGTGAAAGTATTTTATCATGCTGAATAGCTTTTGAAGCATCCGATCTCTTACAGGAAGCCCTAATAGTATATATAATTTTGGAAGTAAACTCAAATAAATGTTTCACTTGCCAATGATTCTTCGATACTGCTACCAAACATAGTTGGAGTTGATAGGCGAAATAGTGAACATAAAATGCTTAAGTATTATCATGAATAATAAGTGTCTTCTAACCATTAAATTCTCTTTGCATATCGGATGCCCCATCATAATCTTGATCATGGATTCTATAAATGCTCAATGAGTGTTTCACAAATATGTTTTCAATGGTTGTTTTTAGGGTTACAACATGAGTTAAAGCTACACGTATAAGGCATACAAACTTTTCAATGATTTGCCCAAATTTGTCTACATATCTGACTACAATAGCAAGTTTTTTTGTAGAAACATTTCTAGATTCGTCGACTATGACCGAAAAGTAAGAATCACCAATATCTTTCATAATACGTGCCAAAATTTTAGCATCAACAGCAGAACAAATTTCTTTTTTTGAATTTTTGGTGAAGTTAATTTTATATTAAGGCTTGCGTACGTAGACATAACCAATTTAATTTCATTATTATGATTAGCAAGGAAATCTAGAAACTTCAAATAATTTCCTCGATTAGCTGACCCGGATGACTCGTCATGCCCACTAAATGATAATTTTTGATGTAATAGAAATCAAACACAATCTACTGCAGCAATTAACATGACACTGTAATCTTTTTTATCTCTTTGCTCAACCATAACGCAGGAAGTTTGTATTCCTAATTCCTCAATAAATCTTTATATTTTTGTCTTGCCTTATTATGCTCACTATTATGCTCTCTAACATGACAAATTACTTTTTCTATCTTATTCCAATTTTGAACCCTTCCCTAATAAATGAGTCTCCACCAGCTTGGCCTTTCCTAATTTGTCCTTGGTGCCTGAATAGGTAGTAGTAAAGATAAAAAGTAACATCTTTCTGTATGTTTTACTCGAAGCAATTAGCGTATTCTTCAAACCATTTATGATTAAACCTACGCGCGATATTCCCAATTAATGTTTGGGGGAATTGATGACTTCTCGGTTGATGTGGTTTTTTCAAAAATTAAGTTCTTCGAATTTTGTCCCTATCATTCCCATCGTAACTCCATATTGAAGGTCAGAGTCCAGGATCAGCCGACAGATCAGTCAAGTCGATCTCTACATGTTAAGTTCTAGAAAGGTATTCAGACCAAATTGAACATTAAGTATATAACAAGTCTAGCTCCATGTTTTTAATATGTGAATGATTTACCAGTAGTGTATCACTAAATTCTTTTAGTCATCATATGCATCCTAAAAGTCATGTTGAATTCAAAAATTGCATTCCTATTATACAAATGATTAATTTAATTTAGTTATTTGATCCAAATAATTTCTTAAATTAATTTTATTGGTGGTAATTACTAAACTAGATTTAATCTAGTGGACTTTTTAAGCACCTTATCAATTTGATGAACCATTCCTTTTTTAAAAAAATTAAAGAAGCTTTTCTTTATGTAACAATATATTACTTAGATTTTGTACTCTGTCAAAGGATTTCTACAAATCATGCCAATGGGTTTCTACAATTCCTTTATATCTGTATTAAAGAATAAAATGATCCAAAAGAAGATGCATAGAAATATAGCAGGGAGCGAAATAAGATCAATTATATTTTTTTTTAGTGGTGGTGGTGGTGGGGGGAGTGGAGTTCCGCGCCTTGTTGATGACCTAAAGTTCACTGGATTCTTTGTTTTTTGCCAGATCTGCCAGATCTGTGATTCTGCGTCTGTCTGGCTTCTCTAACGGTGGAAGGGTATGTTAGTCCTTTAGTTATCTTATTTTAGTGGGCAAGCATCCTTCTGTTTCGCATTCTTGTTGTTTAATGCTGATTGTAGGATTCCTGCTCTTCAATTGCTAAGTGGATTCTCTAAGGATTCAACTGTTCTGTTTGACGTTTTGTGTGGTTTGCGGGATTCTTGTTTTTTATTTTCTGAGTTTCAAGCTGGTGAGATTCTAATGGATTGTTTACCCCGTAGATAGGAAAATTCAAGGGAGTTTCGTAATATTCAGGAGTCTATAACTTGTGTAAAACACAATTAAGCTGTTCTTGAATAATAATAAAAAAATCCTATTCTGAAGGAAGATATATTTTGATCGAGGCATAAAAATTTCTGAGGTTACCCCCTACAACTGAAAAGTATGATTCAATGACTTTTTCTCTCTAAATCTCGTTTTTAGTTTAAATGCGGGATTGATTTTATTTAGGTTTCTATGTATGTGATTTTCAAATAATAGCATGTTTTTTGTTTTAGGTTGTCTTTTTGTCGGTTGGTTTTAGTAGTAAATTATTGGCTTGCTATCTAATTGAATATCTACGTATTGTAGTTTTCATCACAAGTAATAAGCAATTCTTTCGGTTTCTTGTGTTTGGCCATAGTTCAAAATGTTAATGGAGCCAACAAAATCTTTGCAGTTTATTTCATTTTTTATTATTTATAGCAGTTCTGCAGAAGGCTCATTGGTGTTTGAAATTAAAAAAAACTTGCTTTGAAAGCTGATGTAATATGATGAATTCCATGATTTAGTCGGATTTAATATGTGATTTAGTTTCCATGCCCATAATAAATGAAAATAAAATAATTTTTTTTAATAAGTTTTCTATCTAGGAGGAACAAAACGATCACCAATAAGGTTATCAACGTTGCATTCTCCTTATATCGTGCACTCTGCACTCCCAGTTCTTGGAGAAATTATTCTGCACGGATGCTGAACGCCCTCCAGAGACCAATCAGAATGCACCACGTCACCTCTGCTCGGTATCCGGCTTGGTACTGCTCTGTACTGCGGCTCGTATTACTGACATGACGCATTTTGGTTGGTCTCCCGACGATAAATTACGTTCGACATCCGCACAGAATAATCTCTTGAGTTCATGTCCACTCATTTCAACATTTCTGTTTCTATTTCCTACATCTTTTCGTTTTAGACCCGAGTACTTAGCGTGTGTGCATGTGTGTTTTTCTTAGGAACAAGCGGTAATAATCTTGAATTAATTTCTTTCTCAATTGTTACATAGCAACTGTTTATTTATTTGTCATTCTACTTCCTGTATACAAATAGGTGGTGTTATTTTAGGCCGAAATTGTGGTTTTTTTTCAGTTCGTAAGTGAGCAGAGTCTTTTATCAACTTCCCAATTAATTTTATAGGTGAAGGAGTTTGTCTCCACTCGGGTTGGATTACAGAGGGTTTGCCTTCTAGTTGATACCAAATGGGGCATGAAAGCAAGGGACTTGGAGCTCATAGAGTTGATGGAACGGTAACTATCTACTTCTCTTTTCCTTTTTTACTTCAACTTGTATCTTAGTTATCTCTCTCAATAATTGATCATTGGTCAAAAATGCCTTGCCTCTTAATTAAACTTCTTGAGCTTTACAAACTTGAAAGGCAAATAAGAATCATGCTTTTGGTGTGATTTTCCAAGGCATAAGATGGAAAGATTTGGATAATGCAGAGACCATAATTGAGAATGGATGGTGTTAGCGCATATTACACGTCACCTTCCATGTGGCTTGTCTGTTACATTTATTGTTTCCAATACATTATTTATATCTCTTGTGTACTGTCATTTGGATATAGAAAATAAGCTTTTCCTTGTCTTCCAAACTCGTCTTCTTCTTGCTTCGGTTCTTTCAGATCAAGGCATGGCGGATCAGGATTCGACGGCCTCCCACCCTCCCGTCTCCAACATTTCAGCCCCTCTCTGAGTTCGTCATCCCACAACCCCTCAAATTTCTGATTTCAAATCTAAAAACTCTCGTCCCTACTCAGCTTTCCTCCTACACCTATGCCATTTGACGTCTCCAACTCCAACACTTCTCCGCTAATGGCTTCGCCGGTCATCTCACTGGCATCACTCCCTGTCCGACGGACATCTCCAGTCCTGAATACAATCTTGGGCAACTCATTGATCGCAATTTAATCTCAGCTCTTTTTTCAACTATTTCTCCCTCTATTCTCCCCTATGTTCTCTCCTCATGCACAACCTAAGAAGTTTGTCATATTATTGAGCGTCGGCTTCAACCATCCAACCGCTCTCGGGTGATTCAGCTCAAGAACGAGCTTCATAACATCCAAATGCGAAATTCCTCAATGCAACAATACCTTGCTCATATCAAGAACCTCGTTGTCAACATCGCTGCCTCCGGCTCCAAGATCGACTCTGAAGACATCATCATTAACATAATGAACGGACTTCCATCCACCTACAGCGCTTTCAAATCGATAATTCGTACATCCCTCAGCCCTATCGATGTTGACACCCTTTATTCCCTTTTATGTAGCGAAGAAATTAACCTTCAAACTCAACAACAAAAAGAAAGCGCATCAAACTCGAATTTCACGGCTCTTTTCTCAAATCACAATACTTTGCCTCGTGGACGAAATTTCTTCCATCCGTCAAAAGGCAAGAATTCCTCTATCTGATCCTCCTTACAATCCCCTTCATCATCCCAATCCGCGAGTAACAATCTCGATCGTCCCACCTATCAAATTTGTGGGAAATTCGATCATTCTGCCTTAAACTGTTGGCACATATGCAACCTAAAGTATGCGCCTACAACTTCTTGGTCCCCGCGGGCAATGCTTTCTCACAATACCTCTAACCCAACATCCGATTGGGTTCTTGATTTGGGAGCTTCCTCTCATCTAACTCCCGACGTTGCGAATCTTAACCAATCCTCTTCCTATCTCGGCTCGGAAAATGTCTCAATTGCCAACGGTGCCAATCTTCTGATTGAACACTCCGGATAAGGTTTACTTTCTTTACCTGACTCGGCACGTAAGTTAAGACTATGCAATTTACTTCATGTACCTCATTATCCTATAATCTCATCTCAATCTCTAAGTTAACTGCTGACAATCACGTCTCCATTTGCTTTTACACTATCGATTTCATGATGAAGGATCTACAGGACCAGCGACCTCTTCTGTGTGGTCGTCTTTTTAATGGCTTGTACCAAATTCAGATACAACCTTCCTGGTCGTCCACTGCTCTTCAATCTCACACATCCTCCAATCAGCTTTGGAACAACCATCTTGGCCACCCTCACCATCGATTGCTAGCCACATTAGTCAAGAATATTCCTGAACTTTGTAATTTCAATTCATCTTCTTACGTTTGCATTTCTTGTAATTCGGCTAAAAGCCACAAATAGCCATTTAATAAAAGCCTTTCGGTATCTACCATTCCTTTCTCTTTAATATATTATGATGTATGGGGTCCGGCCCCGTAGCTCTCTCTTAATGGCTTCAAATACTACGTAATCTTCATTGATGATTGCACCAGGTTCTCATGGTTGTATCTTATGCCACTCTAAAGACGAAATGATAAACAAATTTAAGAATTTTTGTTCTCTGATAAAGAACAAATTCAATGCCCAACCCAAATCCTTTTGGTCAGAAGGAGGTGGTGAATTCACAAGCACTTCTTTCAATACTTTCCTCACCGATCATGGCATCACTCATCAAATTAGTTGCCCTCATACACCTGAACAAAATGGATTGGCAGAACGGAAACACATGCATTTTCTTGACCTCACTAGAACCCTCTTACATGCATCTCACCTTCCCCATTCCTTCTGGGCAGAAGCCCTCTCCACCGCAAATTACTTAATAAACAAACTCCATTCCAAAGACATCTCGCTTCAAACTTCTTTTCATAAGCTTCATGGCAAACATCTTAATTACAGTCACCTTCGCACATTCGGTTGTCTTTGCTTCCCTTGGTTGAAACCTTACACTCACTACAGGCTGTCTCCTCGCTCTCAAGAGTGCATTTTTCTTGGCTATTCGTCTCTTCACAAAAGCTACAGATGTCTCAACATATACACCAACAAAATACACAAAACCAGGCACATAGTTTTCCATGAACAAATATTTCCCTATTAACCATCCGCACCATCACTCTCCAAACCATCAGACATCCTTCCCCTATCACCTCTCCTCACTCCCACTTCCTCTTCCACCACTCCCTCACACCTTTTAGAACCCCCGCCTCCAACAACTCAACACACCTCACCTATCACTACTCAACCCTCGCCTCATCCAATCCTTCCTACTTAGACTGCAGCCCCTTCTATCTCCTTAGCCTCCTTCCTCACATCCTATGCAAACTCACCTCAAATCGGGTATCTCTAAACCCAAGAAAATACTCAATCTTCTAGCCACCACGAGCTCCGCCAACAATCCCATGTCCTATAATCAAGCCAACCAACATCAACACTGGCGGACAACAATGTCCGAAGAATTCATGGCTTTTATATGTCAAGGAACTTGGTCGCTCGTTCCCTCTCTTATTGAAAAATCGATCCTTGGCTGCAAATGGACATATAAAACCAAATTTCTTCCAAATGGACATGTCGACCGCTATAAAGCTCGTCTGGTAGCTCAAATCTTCAATCAACAATACATAGTTAACTACAACGAAACTTTCAGCCCCGTCGCCAAGATAACTTTCAGCCCCGTCGCCAAGATTCCTACCATACGCATTCTTCTAACTATAGCTCTGAATCTAACTAGACATTTCCAACGCCTTTCTTCACAGAGATCTCCTAGATGATGTCTACATGAGTCAACCTCTTGGTATTTCCAGCAAACAACATCCCAACTTCGTTTGCAAACTTCACAAATCGATCTACGGGCTCAAATAGGCTCCGCGGCTCTGGTTTCAGAAACTCACATTATTTCTTCAAACCTTTGGATTAGTGTTCAGTCGTTCCGACCCTTCTCTTCTAATATACCATCGCAAACACATTCAACTATACATATTAATTTATGTTGATGATATCTTGCTCACAGGTAATGATCCAGCATCCATACAAGATCTTCTCACTCAACTGCAATCCAACTTTCAACTCAAGTAGCTCAGTGATGTTTCACTCTTTCTCGGAATTCAAGTTCTGAAGACATCGTCAGGACTATTCCTCCACCAACAACACTGTGCCACCAATCTTCTTCAAATCGCAGCTTCTCTGATTGCCAACCAGCAACCACTCCTCTGGCTCCGTCGTCAAGCACCACGATCACGTCCAATCAACTGTACAATGATCCTTAGCTCTACTGCAAGCTAGCTGGATCACTTCAATACCTAACAATCACTTGATAGGACATAGCATTTGCCACAAACTCCATCTGTCAACACATGCATGCGCCGACTCAACAAAATTTCAAATCTCTCAAGCATCTTCTCCGATACATCAAAGGAACTCTTCATTTCGGTCTTCCTCTCACTATAGGCAACCTTCAACTAACAACATATGCCGATGCAAACTGGGCCATAGATTCCGTGGACAAAAAATCAATATCCGGAATCTGCACCTTCCTAGGCAACAACCTCATTTCTTGGTCTGTAAAGAAACAACCAACTGTTGCTAAGTCATCCATAGAAGCTGAGTATGGCTCGCTGGCTTCTGCCACCTCAGATGTTATATGACTTCTTTGTCTACTTGCAGAGTTTCAAGCACCTCAAAATTCTCCAACCGCTATATACTGCAACAACACTTCGGACATCACCCTCACAAACAATCCCGTCTTCCACGCCCGTAAAAAGCATATAGAAATTGACTTCAACTTCATTCGACAGCACATCGACAAGGGTGCCATCGCTCTCTCACACATTAGCTCCTCTGACCAAGTCACTGACATCCTCACCAAGGCTTTTACTACAACCCACTTTTACAACCTTCGAAACAAATTAACCATTCGACCTATGAATGCTTAATTTGCAAGGGCATGTTAGTGCATATTACACGTCACCATCCACATAGCCTGTCTTTTATATTTCTTGTTTCCATTACATTATTTATATCTCTTGTGTACTGTCATTTGGATATAGAAAATAAGCTTTTCCTTCTCTCCCGAACTTGTCTTCTTCTTGCTCCGGTTCTTTTAGATGGCTCATATGAATTCAACCCAGAATAATCAGTAACCAATACAAGTCTTCTAATTGCAGATGAGCATCCCTCCCCATGGAAAAATTATTGTGTCCGGACAGTGGTACCGACTGGTATTGCTGTCGGTACCGAGCGCCTAGTGATGTGGCGCATTTTCATTGGTCTCTGGACACGTTCGGTGTCCGGACACAATAATCACTCCTCCCCATGAGGCTTTTTCTTTGGATAATTCATGGACCTAATCATTGCTTGCCTAATATTCACATTATCTATTACTATTATTCTAATTAGTGAGAAATAATCTTTTCATGACATCCTAAGATTTCGTTTGGGATGACTCTCTGACTGTTTCTTAAAACAACTTTTTAGAAAGCTGCTTCTAAAAAACTGTTTTAAGAAATAATAAGAAAATCGCCCCAAATGAAGCCTAAGTTCTCCTTTTTATTTGATGCATTTAATTTAAATAGGCTCCACCAAAAAGTCTAATTTTTTATTAATTTAATCTGGAACTGGAAGCATTATTCTGATTCTTTCATTCCAATTTCCTCAGATCAAAAACACCTTACCAAATTGTCTTGACTAAGACTGACATCGCTTTCCCCATAGATGTTGCTCGACGTGCTATGCAAATCCAAGAGGTAAAGATCAAGAAACATATATTCATTCTGTCTAAGGCTTCGTTTGGGATGACTTTCTTACTGCTTCTTATATCAGCTTTCTAGTATAAAAAATTTAAATTTTAAATTAGAAAGCTGTTTTAAGAAATAATAAAAAAGCCGTCCCAAATAAAGCCTAAATCATTTTCGAACTATTTAATTCCTTATATTTTTATTTTCTATATTTTGCTAGAATCTAAAGAACAACAAGTCGATTATTGACCCAGTGGTAAGTTTTCCATGCCCTTCCTTCCACTATTATTGACTGGAATTTCTAACTAATAAACTCATGCTTCTTCCCTAAGAAAATTCTAATTCTATTTAGCCTCACAGCTGTAAGTGTTTGGGTTTTGTTTCTTTCTTACTGTTTATTGCTTATTAATTAATGCAGATGATGGTGAGTTCCAAGTCAGGAGCTGGAATCCGCACTCTCAGAAACGTGCTTGCTAAAATTGCACGTTTTGTGAAACCATAGAGAAGGTACAAAGTTAGCTCATTTTTTGAATATATATATATATATATGTGCGCGCGCGCGCTCGCATTTATGTATGAAAACACATGCGATGCTGAACTCCATCTCATCGACTAATATTCAACATGGTGGTTCATATTCGACGCTCACCTACATTGTGGTGGCTCGTATTTAAAAGTAATCACGGTGACTCATATTTGACGCTTACCTCCATCGTGGTTGGTAGTATTCGATGCGTATATATATTGTGTATTTTTTTGGACTGCTAAGGGCATCGAATATGGGTCGAGAGGAACGCATTCTGTCGATCAACGGGGCCACAGCTCGATCCACATATATATTCCGCTTAGGTCGTAGGCTTCGTTTGAGGAAAAATTATTACGTGCAGGTTCGGATTTGTCCGGAGAGTAATAAAAATGCGGCATGTCATGTAAAAAATGTATTGCGCTCGATACCGAACGCTCGGTACCGAGCGCGTAACCGGTGTCTGCACAAAATAATCGTTCTAGTTTGAGATAACTTTTTATTGCTTTCTCAAATAATTTTTAAGTGCAAAATTTTTTTAAATTAGAAAATTTTATACTAAAAAAGCTGTCCAATTGGAAATTTTATTTGGTCCGGTAACTTGACGTAGCTCTACATTCGGTGAGCAGTAAACAAGCGCCACATGTTCTTAATATTTATAGCGTGGCCTGACAACCCGACCGGGAACGGACTCGGGAGTTTGTGTATTGCTCGGTATTGCTAGGTATTGGTCAATTTTGCTCGACCAAAACGAAAAATACGATTATGTGAAGATCAATACCGAGCAATACCGAGTTCTTTTAGATATTACTTCGTATTGCTCAGTATTGGTCTTCACAGAGCGGTATTTCTCGTTATTGCCAAGCAATACCTAGCAATACCGAGCAAATATCCAGCAATACGCAAACATAGTAATCCCGGATTCCGGTGCGAGACGGGTCGTCGACCCACTCGGTAAAGAGTAAGAGCAGGCGGCGTTATATTATTGGCTACCGGACGTAGAGCTACATTAGGTCATCTGACCTAATAATTTTTCGTCCAATTGAAGCCTTAAAGGTAGTTGAGCTTTTTCTTGGAGAAAGTGCAGTCAGCTTCTAGAAATTTGATTGGGGAAAAGGTCATAACCGCATACCTAATTGGTTGACTAAATCTATTTTATTTATGGGACAGTACATCGAGAAATTATTACAAGTAATTTTCACGCTTAGTGCACTTACACGCTTTTTAGGCATCTTTATATTGTTCTATAAGCAACTCTTTTTAACTTTCACACTATAAATTCAACACGTTTAGTCATACGATGCGACCGTTATGAGTTGCTGGGATGACATAATTTTTTATATAATCATTGAGATGATATTGCAAATATATTATTTCATAAATAGTACCTTATATTATACTTTGTAAAAAAAAATGTTGACCTATTATTCTCTTTTTCTTCTTCTATGATATATCAAAATAAATAGATTTATAAAAATATATTGTATTTATTAAAGTTGGTGAGAAAATTAGGGTTTTTTTGATATGTTTATAATCATAGTGTGTTGCTCCATTAAGATCGTAATATTATATAAATGTTGAACAATTAATATAAATCTTAGGGGTGTTCAATACTTGACATGATTCAAACCATGATCGGGACCTGATTAAAAATTTTTTTGAGTTAGGGTCAACCTATTTGACATACAGGTGAGTTTTGGTATGGCAACTTGATTCGTTTCAAAAATTGGCTTGTGTTGACCCAAAAATTCGAAAGATACTTGGGTTGACCTGTTTAGAAGGCCCTACTTGGTAACTCGGACTATAGCTATATTGTAGCTATTTTGCTTGCATAGCAGCCCGTTTGCTCGCATTATTGCACGAGCGTACAAGCAAAACTAGCTCGCTGTTTTGCCCGTTTGTTAGGTGGCCTAGGTCATTTGAACTTTGACATTCGCGTAGGCATAGCTTGCTTATGTAGCATGCGTAGAGTGGTGCTGCACTGCCATTGCCATCCAGCTTGGCCGTATTGCTTGCATCAGCAGTAGCCCTAGGTCTAGCCTCTAGCCATGTTACGTGGCTTGTGCTCACCCTCGACCTCTTCGTGCTCTGTTAGGCTATGCTTGCACACATGCGATTGCGTCCGTTTGTGTTTGCCAGTTGGAATGGGTAAACCCGATAACTCGTGCGGGTTGCGTAAACGCGAAAACCCACGCAAGTCCAGTATTTATCAAAATGGGTTGGGTTTGGTTAGTCCGTTTAAATTCAGATCAATTTAGGTTCGACTCTAATCTGACTCGCAGACGCGTTTTGATTTAAATCTAAATTATTGATAGTATATAGAAGAGATTATATTAGAATGTTTTAATATAAATTATATAAAAAAATGTTAGATATTTTTTAAATTTTTTTTTGAGATTATTGTTACATATGAAAGAATTTGTATTATTTAAATTTTAAAATAAATCAAATAATTTATAAATTTTATTTTGATATAATTTATAACTATGTATGTTGACTTAAATTTTTTTTACATAAAAATTATGTAAAATAATAATTTAAGACTATCTTTTGTGGATTAGTTATTAGAATTTTTAGTATTTTGATATTCCAATATAAATTATACCAAGATGAATTTAAAATTATTAAATTTATTAGGAGATTAGTATTTGATATGTTCTACTTATTGAGCTAATGCTATCGTACGTGTGCTCAACCACTTTGGTTGAAAATGGACTGCGAACATTTCGCTGCCGGATGGTTGATCAGTTTATTATTCTACGCGGTTAGGTTTAGCAAATTTCTTCGCGAGTTGGTCAGCTTCTGTGTGCCGGATGGCGGTGGGTCCCACAAAAACCTTGTAGAAGTGGTATTTTAATCTGTCCTGTAATGGGGAGGGGCGATGCAACTTTTGTCTTCTTATTCAGACTCTCTTTTACCCCGTCTCGATCGGAAGAGGAAGAGGAAGAGGAAGAGGAAGAAGAATGTGTCCTTTGAGGGTGATACTGATCTTCCTTTCGGCGTCGCTCGCCGGCTTTTTCATGCTGAGGGGGCTTAGATCGCAGGGGGATGAGGAGCCGGCCGAGGTCACCGGCGGCGAAAATTCGCTTTCGCTTTCCGGCAAGGTGGGTGGTAGGGAGACGGGGAAATTGCAAGACAGCGATTTCTTCGTTTCTTTCGATTTGGCCTGTATTGTTTCTTTATCTTGTTTCTCTCTTTTTTTTACTGGGGATTTTGCTGCAGGTTCGATCTGCGATGAGTTTAGGGTTTTGGACGTGCGTGGACATGGCGAGTGGGCGATATCTGTGGAGGAACCTGGTGTCGTCGCCGGCGGCGGCGGATTCGGTAAAGAAGATCTGATTCTGGGAGGTGTGGAATGTTGTTTTGTTGCTAATTAATTGAACTGTGAACTATAATAAATGCTTGTTTGCTCTGTTGATTATAAATTAACAGTGTGATTAATCGAATTTGTTGTTGTGGATTGGGGTAAATTAGAGATGAAAGAGCAGTTGGGTTTTTGTGTTACATTTTCAATCGAGTGGCTGTTGATCTGTCGACTGTCGGCATCACATTTTCAATGCACTACTTTGATAACGAGCATTTTGTTCCAAACAAAAAAAATTTCTGGATAATTGCTTCATTTGAAAATTAAATCTATTTGCTTTGATTTTAGAAAATCAGTTTAATTTAACGCTTTTACAATTTTATTTTTTTACATTTATATAACATAAGCATGTCATTTATAAATTTATTTATATTTCATGAATCTACATTTAAACTTATATAATCGATGTAGAAATTTATAAATTATTTTTAAATTTATTGAGCTAAACTTAACTCTCTCTTAAAATTTGGGAATAAGGCTTTGATTGGGATAAGTAGTTTTCTAGTAAAAATTTTCAAATTAAAAAAAAAAAGCGATTATACTAAGAAACTGCTTTATCATAAAGTAGTAAGAAAGTTATTTCAAACTTGAATGAAAATAAATACATTAGATCATATTCGAATGGAGTAGAATGCGGATTCGAAGATATGGTTTAAATATATATGCATGTATGTATGATTGGTGGTGGAGCAAGATAATTTTAAAAACTTATTAATAAAATTTTAATAGATTTTTATACTCTAAGCCTTCAAATTTTGTAGGGGGTATGAATTAAAATTTTTGGTTAAATCTATATATTCATTAAGTAAAAATATAATCATATATAAAAATATCTTAAATTTTTATATTGATTATGTGCTCTTTTATGATCACCTTTAAATTTGTATGTGTATAATATATTTGCACATTTATTTCAATTTTTATGTGAGTATATTATATATGTAAGGGTGTCTTAAGAGATCAAAATTGGATTAATTTCTGACTTGACGTAAAATGAGTTAGCTTGACTCTAATTGTGATTGAATAAATCAAGCAACGAGTTAAGATTGGCTTAGCTTGAGATTGAGGTTTTATTTGGGGCGGCTTTCTTGCTGCTTATTAAAGCAGTTTTTTAATATAAAAATTAAAATTTTTGTACTAGAATGTTGTTTTAAGAAGCAGTAAGAAAGCTGTCCCAAATCAAACCTAGGTCATGTAACTTTGAGTTGTTGTTAAATCAGTTGTTGACATCTTTGATTTTGTTAAAGTGACTCACTTAATAATTTGGTTAGATATTTGTGCTCATGCTTAATATTTATTTTAATTGGGCTTCGCTAAGGAGCTATTTGATTTCATAAAAAATATGTATGAAGTATTCTAAATCAAGGGGTTTGAAAATTTTATCATTTGTTTGTGAAAAAAGAACGCAAAATAAAATTTTGATGAATTTTAATATCACTTTGTATTTTTATGAATTCAAACTGCATATTTTTTATCGACATTCAAAATCTAGCACAAGCTAATTTTGCTCTCGCCGCTGGTCATTGCTTGCCATCATCATAACTAGCTTCTAGTCGTCACCACCATCCATTGCTAGAAGCCTGCCATCGTTGCTGCACCCCTTGTAGTAGCTGACTACTACAATTATTGAGCGTTACTATGTATTCTTTTTTTCTTTAAATCAAATAAAGAAATCACAAATAATATTTTACACTCATCAAAATAATTCAAAATATTTTAAATGCACTGTTTTTTTTTTTTAAAAAACAAGTATTCTAGTTCACTAAATATTCATTTTTCAACAAATCAAATGAACCCTAAGTAGATAATTTATTTACTATATTTACAAATGTGATTTGGTTGGGTTAAATTGAATTATTGTACAAAACATTATCCAAGTTTTTTTTTTGTTAATTGATATGATCAGGTTATGTTGGGCAGAATCTTTATCTTATGATTATGTCTAATGTGCATAAATTCATATAGGTTAGCCCTTATATTAAGAGTATTGTTTTATAAAAAAATAATAAAATAACTTTGTGACATTTGATGAGACATTTCAAGGAGTTTGATAAGACATTTATAAGAAGTTCATGAATTTATGGTGCAATTCATTTTCTTCTCACTCTTTTGGAGCATCTGAAATGGATGGCTTAGTAATATGGAGATTTAAAGGCCTACCAAATTCTTGTCCTTAAGATATTTCCTCAACCAGTTGTTTAGGCTATAATAATAATGAGAAATTGGGCTTCAGATTAATGTAAACTTCATTCTAGAAAACTCTCAACTAAGAATATCACTGTGCTATATATTAGTAATTGAAAGCTACATGTTTGTAAGTAGGGAAGTGGATGGGGATGAATGATCAAACTAATAGAGATAAATAGTTTTTTTTTTTTTTCATCTTGGAACAACATAGTGGACATAGTTTACAAATAATGGAGGTTGATAGGTCACATCATCAAGAGGGTTTGATTGACAAGCATGGGTTACCTTCTATTGGCTATAGAAGATTTAATAATTGATTGGTTGATGTATATAAGTAAATTTAGGGTTTCCACATTTGGTATAAATTTATCCCAAAGATTTTATGATTCGATAAAACAAAGGTGTACATCTCTCTATTTAGGCAGGAGAAGCTGTCGAGTCTCGAGGTCCAAATATATACTAGAAGTCTGACAAAAAAATTTGAATTTGATGATTTATTTATGCAGGGATTTTGTATTTTTAATGGCTGTGAGCTAGGATAAAGAAGACCGATGTTTCAACTAGAATTAGATAAGTGAACAATATAAAGAAAAGTACCCACAATATGGGCTTTGCCCTTATCAACTCTTTTCTAATCAACTGTGTCCTTGCCCTTTTTCTAAAATGTATGTAAACAATATAGGATGAATAAACACTTGCTTAGTAGGCTACATAAAACTTATTAAAGAATTTAATATTTAATATTTAAAATAAATTAAATTACAAAGAGCCAAATTTTATATAAATAGTAGGGGTGAAATCAACCTTTCATTTCAGGGTGGGCAACTTTTGCATATAAATGGACTAATATTTAAAAAATAAAATGAGAAAATAATTCAAAGCACAATCATTATGATTAATTAATTAAAAGTTATTACAAGCTTAATAATCTGTTTTGCATTTTGATAATGTTGTATTTCAAATTCATTGGGAATCAAATAAAACACATCCTTTTCAATATAAGGCACTAGACATACAATCGTTGAACCAATCATCACTCATCCTATTATGTAATTGATGTTTGACAATCCTCATTATAGAAAATACTCTCCACTATTGCAGTATCAACTAGAAAAGTTAATGCTAAAATAATGAATTGTAAACCAGATGATATACAACATCCTTCTTGAACCTCACAATTTACTTTGAAAGATCAGCAAGACTAAATGAACAATTATTCTAAATTACCTTAATTAGCTGGTTTATGAACTCCAGTCATCACACAACATGAGGTAGTGCTGAGCACAAACATACAAGTGCACTAATTCGTTGACTACTAGTTGTAAGCGAGTTTGCTAGTGAGTTAAAGAGTGCGTGTTCCCGAGTGTATCAACAAGATTGTTAGTGAATATAAGTGCATTGACTAGTTAGCTAGTGCACTAGCAAGTTATTAAGAGCTTTGCCAAGTTAGTGAGCACACTAAAAAGTTGGAAAGTGCATGAGTGCACATATGAGCTAGTGTGCATGCAAGTTGACTACCACACTTTACATGTGTTAGTTTATCCTTGTTCGTGCATTTTGGATCCAATTTTCGGGACACTTTTTGAGTGTTTATTTTGTCTTAATTTTGAAATTTTAACCCTATCAATTTCTTTTTTAGTTGTCATTTTTTGTTCTAATTTTTAGGTGATTTAGGCTTTGTTTGGGGCGGCTTTCTTTCTGCTTCATAAAGCAGCTTTTTAGTACAAAATTTTTTAATTTTGTACTAGAAAGCTGCTTTATGAAGCAGAAAGAAAGCCGCCCCAAACGAAGCCTTAGTCACACTCAGTAAAAGATACTCTATTTTTTTTTTTATTGGGGCATCACCTTAATAAAGAGTTTATTATTTCTCTAGACAGTAAGATCATAGCTTAATGTCAAACTATTTAAATAAAATAATTTTATTAATTCAGATAATTAATTTTTTTTAAAAAAAATTTAAATAAAAATATTCTTAAAGATAGCGTATAATTTATGCTACAAAAAAATACTGTCAGGCAGCTAAGGATTTGTTGGCTATGACCATTAAAAAATTCTCTTAGGATAGAAATGCTTTGTATTATTTATACTACTAAGTATTATAATTAAAATTTTAAATAAATATAATTAAACTTTTATATAATATACTTAAATTATTAAATAAATAAATTTAATTGTACTATACTCATGAATGTTTAATATTGTAATCTAAAAATTTAATTGTATTTATCTTTTAAATTAAATTATTTTTTAATATTTTATTTATATGAGAATAATAATCGAGATTTGATGTAAAAAATTATAATAAAATAAGTCATAATAAAAAAATATTAGTATAAACCTATAGATTTTTCTTCCATAAAATTTATTTTTAGATGAAAGAGATTTTGTATCGTTAGCTCTACAGTTATCAATTGATAAGAATAGCCCATTATAGGGAAAAATTATTGCGTCCTCCCACCTGACGTATTGGTTTTCACATGATGATATTCCTCGTTATTGTTTGGTATTGCGAGGTATTTCTCATTTTTAGCGCGATTTTAGCGGTGGGAGGACGTATCTCTACGTCAGGTGGGAGGACGCAATAATTTTTCCATTATAGGAGCTATTAAATGGGCAATGATTAATAGTCCATTATTTAAAAGATCTTAAATAAGTGATTCATCAAAAATAAACATTTTTTAAGATTATATTTTTAACTAAATAATTGCATAAATAAAAATAAGTATAATTTTTAACACGTCAAAATGCCATATAAGAAAAAAAATATTATTAAAAACTAAATTTTAGTATTATTATAAAACTTATAAAAAGTCATGAAGATTCATTAATGATTCAAAGAGGGAAGCATAGTAAAGATTTATTAGCATAAAATGATAAACATGGAGCTTCTATAATTGAAAGACAAAAGATCTATTGTTTATCTTATTATAGTAATTATTCAAATATATATGTTTGATGTGAAAAATCTAACGTTGTATATTAATAGATGTATATATGGATTTCAGGATGGTCAATTATTCTTATGTTCCATGCAGATTTCATATTCCATTACTATTAAATATTTTCATATTTTATAGGAATTATTCAATTTACATGATTTAATTATTTAGATTTTAGGAAATAGTTGACCAAATGGTTAAGGGATTTTCCTTTCAAGTTTAGTTGATTTTAGACCAAGATATATATATATATATATACTCATATGCTATCTATGCACACTTATGACTATTTTATTTATCAATGTTATCAATATATTCATGCGTCAATATATGGTTCAACAAAGAAGTAAATTCGGCTTTAATATGGTGCTTTTATCCTTTCATATGTTCTTTTTTTATATCATTATCTTTCATTTTATCATTATTATTATAGGTGGCTTTTAATAATAATTAAGAGTTGCCACCCTCTACCCATTGGTGTAATATGGTCATCTGTTACAAGCTATAAGTAGGATAATACCACAAACCATTTTTAAATGAAATCCCATCAGCCCACCCTCCTACGTAGGATATTTATTTTAACTGTCATCCTATTTTATAGTGTCAACAACCTGCCTTTCTTGCCTATGTAAATGCTACAATCAAAATGAAGTATAAACTAGTCAATTCTGTTCAACACAAGAAAATTTATATAATATTTATAATATCAAAAAAATATAACTTTAATTCTACCTAGTGAGATTCAGTGATGTTACTATCAAAATGTCAACACTATGCACATTTATTATGTACAAAAAAATTTACAATAAAAATTGATAAATCATAAAAAAAACGTATTTTTATCGATTTAGGAAAGAAGAAATCCATTAAAGTCAAAATCATTGAAAAATATAATGAAATTTGAGTTACTTACAATAAATAGAAGAAATCTTTGAACAAAATTGGTGGATGAAAAAGCTTCAAACAACATTTTCTCTCCTCACTCTCTCTTCCTTCTTTGACAAGAAACGATGCTAAAATTCAAAATTTTTATCTAAAAAAATCATTTCAAAATTTTGAGTTAGTACAACAGTTATGCAGTATGTTACAGAGTTTACTTCTTTGGCTAGTTGATAAACACTCACGCACAGTAGCGCTAGGGTTTCTGAGAGGAATTCAAGATAGTTTGAGACAACCACTAGTACCGTTTCATATTTTTAATTTTTTTTTAGCTTGTGGAGAAAGCTCATCTGATAAAGATTAATCAGATGGCTGGTTAGTAGTGATAGACTGCTAGTAGGAAGATGTTCAGTGGCAAGATATTTGATAGTGGATTTCTAGGAAGAAGAGAAAATTTGTACTTGGAGAGTTCAAGAAAGATGGAGAGTCTGTGTCTATGATAGCTTCGAGTAGGGGCAATTTTGCTAGTTCTGTGATTTTTGTCAGTGGGGCACTTATGTGCCAGAGTTGTGAAAGATGTCACTACGATCGATCCTGCAAAGTGATTGGTCAATATTTCAGATACAGACAAGTTAGACAAAGGATGGCTGAATGTCCATAAGTAGGGTTTGACCGACAATTTGAGCCAAGATCTGAGAGTTAAATTAGACTGACAGGGCTATCGATTTACATTTCTAAGCATCTACGTTGTATTTAATTTATTATGTTGGAGTTAATCATTCATTTATTTTTGAGTGTTTCTTCTATTTAATGCACATGCCTTCAATTGTATTACATGCTTCTCTTTCTATTAAATTACTAACTGGAGATGGTATGATAGCCAATAGATTTTATTTATGTGATATTAAGATTTTTTATAAGAGGTGAAAATCTAGTTTGATTTTATTACACATTTTTTCATTTGATGTTTTTTTTGGTATGGATTGGTTGAGTCTGAATAGAGTTTATATTGATTGATTGAAAAAGTGAGTTACTTTATTTTTGGATAGTGAGAGTTATATATTTCAGAGAGTTAAATGAGTTATATTCTATTTGATATATGTTACAAAAGTAGATAATTTATGAAAAAAGAGTTGTATAGTACTATTTCTGGCTTTTGTCCAAGATAACAGTACATATTCTTGTTCCCTTTTTGATGTCCCGGTAGTACACGAGTTTTTAGATGCATTTCTTGAGGAGTTAGTCAGTTTGCCTCCGAACAGAGATAGAGTTTGTCATTGATGTATTTCTGGGTACAAACCCAATTTTTAAGGCTCCGTATATGGTGGCACCTTAGGAGTTTTAGGAGTTGAATATCCAAATTTAGGAGTTGGTTGATAGGGGATGCATTTATCCTAGTGTGTCTCTATGAGGAGAATCTATTTTATTTAAGAAAAGGATGGTATGATATGTACGCGCATTAACTATAGGGAGTTGAATAAAGTCACTCTCAAGAATAAGTATCCTCTATCGCGGATTGACAATTTATTAGATCAACTTGTTGGATATTCTACAATTTCAAATATTGATTTATGATATGGATACTATTATGTGAAAGTAAGAGAGGTTGATGTAATGAAGACGACTTTCAGTATGAGGTACATACATTATGAGTTTTTGGCCATGCCTTTTGGGGTGACAAATGCATTATCTTTTTTTTATGGATCTGATGAACTAGTCAGAGATATTCTAGATCAATTTCTAATTATTTTCATCGATGATATTTTGGCATATTCTACTTTTGAGAAAGATAATGCTAGGCATTTGAGGATTATTTTGAAGATTTTGAGGCATCATCAACTATATACCAAGTTCTCCATGTATGAGTTTTGGTTGAGGAGTATTGCTTTTCTGTGACACGTGGTGAGTAGTATTGGTATCTGTATTGATTTTCAAAAAGTTCAAGCAGTTATTAACTGGTCGAGGCCTACTAGTATGTTTGAGGTACGTAATTTCTTGGGTATGACTATATATTATAGAAAGTTTGTGAAGAGGTATTCTCAAAATTTTTCACCTCTGATGAGACTGACTCAGAAGTTTGTAGCTTTTATCTGGACACTAGGGTGTAAGACTAATTTTTAGAGATTGAAGGATTGTTTGAATTCTATTATAGTTTTGGCTCTTCCTTCTGGTATATAAGAATTTTAAGCATTTAATGATGCTTCACTGAGAGGTTTTTGGTGTGTTCTTATGCAACACGATAGAGTGATAACCTGTTTCAATAAATCGATAGATAAAATTTGCCAAATAATGCAATTAATACTACCCAATTCTACCCAGCTAAACAATCCTGTAGGCCTTATTACAATCTAATTCTTTTAATAACCATTTATACGGTACCACTTTATGATGCCCTATAATCTAAATTGGAAGAACTACATATATTTCTATCTTTTATATATCAATCAGAGCTCACAAAATTCAATATAATCTAAAAATATAATTATATTACTATTCATTGAATATTACATATTCAACAAGTTTCCAAAAATATATACAATAGCAACCAATAAGCTATAAAATAACATATAAAACAAAACAGTGAGAAATATAACTTAAACTAGCACTTGCTGACATGTAAAAACTAAATAATGAGTACATATCCCATCAAGTAACCAAAACTTACTACTATATTCAATGTAAGATAAAATAATTAATATGCCTGCTCTAGTTTTAATCAATATTATTTAATAAGATATTAGTAAGAACAATAAATAATATATGAAATCAATATCAATCAATAATAAATTCAACAGGACCAATAAAGTTTGATTATTCATTAAGCAAAAGAAGTCTTTCAATCTATTAAAAAAATTGATAAAAAGGCCATCAATCAATAATAGATATTGTACAGTAAAATAAATTTTAATTATCTCTTAACTATGCCATATGTATTTGTCAACTAGTATGTCATATTAGTGTACTATATCAATATGACTATTAATGTCTATAAGTATATATGTCATATGCTATATCATGACATATCAATCTCAATATAAATTCGATCAATCATATATAAATTCTATCTATCAATCAATTCATATGTTATCATGTATATAATTATGAATGCAATTATAAATAATGAGGCAGGACATCTAACTTTAATATGGTATTTTCAACATCTTCACCCCAATTGTCGACTAGTTGATCATTAATTTTTATCTTACCATCATTATTAATAAATCTTAAATCAATTTATTAGTGAATTTCAATAAATCATTAAGAGTTGTCATCCTTTATCTGTTAGTATAATTCAATCAATTGAAAGATTATAACATAAATCTTTTATTTAAAAGAAAGCCCATCAAACCACCCTCCTTTATTGGGTATTAATGTCTTAAGAGCCAACCCATATTAATTATAGTGTTGATATATAATCTTCCTTGCTTACATGTAATGCCTATTTATCTTATATTATTCATATCATTTTATTTATCTAGTGTAAGTCAATATCATGTATGAAATACAATAAAATCTATACACTGTGTATTTACTTCAAAAAAAAATGTAACTATCAATCTACAATGTAAAATTTAATAATATTAATGTCAAAATAGTCATAATAATTATTTCTATCATTCATATCATATACAAAAAAGTTACACAGTGAAAGTTAGATAAATCATGAGAAAATATATTTTTAATAGATTCAGAAGAGATAAGAATCGTAGAAATCAAAATAATTGAAAATAGGAGTAAAAGTTTAGTCACTTACATCAATTAGAATAAAATCCATAACATAAGCGACATGCAAAAACACCTTGAAGCACTTTCTCTCTCCTATTTTCTCTCCCTTCTTCTCTTCTACTCCTTTCTTTCCTTCCTCGACAAGCCAAATGAATGAGGGGAGGAGTGGTGGGTTCCTTGCACTGCATCTGTATGATCCATCATTGGCGCGTTGTATGTCGCCCCCAGAGTACTATAAAATAGAGAGCTCAATGTTGCGAAGATAGTTTCCCGACGCCCCTAGGCTCTAAGCGCCACTACATTTTCCATCCCAATGCTACATAGCTTGCCATCCTAATGACGTAGCACTGCTTGTTATAATAGATTTTCAAACAAATTCATTTTAAAATTTTGGGTTATTAAACTAATATTCACTAATGCCTCGAGGTTTAACTAGCATCAATCTATGCTTGTTGAACCTTTGAGGGAATTTGATATAAATTTGTAACTAAATAATACCTGGCCCTACAAGCAAGCAATCTCGAGAAATAGGAACCTGAGAGCCAGGTATAAGTATGAAGAAAGAGAAGAAGATATTATAAAACAAATGTTAAGCGAATCTATGGGGAAATGCTTAACTAGCTCCTTGATGCTTCGAAAGATCCCATTTTTGCCTATTAACCCTTTATTTATAGGGATTTAAAGTCTATAAGATAGATTACACTAAAATAGATAAAAGTACCACAACGAATCAAACACAATAAGGATTGTTTGTGACACATGTCAAGATCTGGTAGATGCTTTGTTGGTTCTTCTCCTATGACATAGTTTCGATTCAGGTTGAGTTCCCCTTTGTGAAGTTGATGAAGATGAATCCTCAGGGAAGACCATACTGGGCTGGGTGAGTAAACGAAATGAGTTCTCTAATCATGTCAATGACCTTCTGTGAGACCTCGTTCCTTTGCTGTTGCTGTAGCTGCTGGGAAAAGTGATTTTTTTTTCCCAGGATCGTCCGGGCCGATTGGAGATCGTCCAGGCCGATCTGTACTGTAGAAAATATCGGCCTGAAACAAGTTCTGGGAACCGTCCAGGACGATCGGGACGATCGATTTTTGGTCTGATCGTCCCGGGACGATGTAGCGATCGGCCGGGCCGATCCCACTAATGATATAAGAAAATGAGCTCGTTTTGAGGAGAGAGAAAACATTTTTTATAAAACAGATATTTTGAGGAGAGAGAAAGAGCGGAAAAGCAAAGGAAGAAGTCCGATTTCGGGGCCCGCGGAGCGATTTTCGTCGTTCGTTGCTGTTGGATATTGTGTTTGTCTCGCTGTAAGGATTCCGAACCCTACTTCTGTTTTCGAAGATTTTGAGGTTTTGCGAAATGGTGCTCAGATTTGTGTTTTTGTAAGTGATTTTCGTACCCAGTTTGGTACTGACGAAGATTTCACCGCGTAACTTTTGGTATGTTGTAGAGATGATTATTCTGCACATTTTAATACTTTTCTGGCAGATTTCGTCCGGTCCGTTTTGATTCTGCGAGGTTTTATTTTGACTGTAATTTATTATGATTTCCGAACTGGTTTGAGCAGTAGGAGAATAGTCTTATAATGTTGCTGTGCACATTCTGTATTAATTTGGTGAATTGTAATTTTTGGAGATTTTTGTGTAAATTTGACCGACTGCCGTTACGCTGCCCGATTTTCGTATGATTTCCGAATTTTCTGGAATTGCTGGATTGAATTGATATGCGTATAACTATTGATATGATCATTTTAGATTTCTTTATTATTGATTATTGCATCGATTATTGCATTGACTGATTGATACTGTAAGACAAGTGGGAACCTGGTTGAACGTTGGTTGAAGATAGATATTGACCTGTACAGGATGGTGGGCCGACGGGCTTTCCTTTAAATCATAGACCATAGATCATCGATATAACGATTGGGAGTTATAAGGAGTTTTATATGCCGACGGGCGGCTGACGGGCAAAAGAGTGACGACTCTTCTTGATAGAACCAACGTGCGGATATCTACAACAGCAATATAGATTCTACAACAGCACTATTGATCATGACCAGTGTTTGTGCTTGTCGACTAAGACCATTGTATGGATTTGCATGTGTACATCGTATGGATTTCCTGATGTGCATTGATTTATCGATTTCTGATTAATGATCTTAATTGGATTTATCGAATTGATTTCTTATCGTACGGATTCATTTATTTCATTGATTGATCATCGAGCATTGATACTACTATTGATTATTGATATTGATATGGACATGGACGGCATAGATTCATAGATTCATTGATACTATTGATCCTGCATTGATTTAACTCGTTGCTATTGATTTATCGTACTTCTTTTCCGATTTATTTGATCGACTTGATCGTATAGACTTGATTTGATTGATTGATTGATTTGACAGAATTATTGATTTATTGAGTTATCGTATTGTTTTTTTCGATTGATATTATCGACTTGATTGATTCATAGATACTGGCACCGACATGGATATGGATTCTGCGTATTGATTCATAGAGATCGACATTGATATTGATATAGATTGTATTGATTCACCGGCACCGATATTGATATGGATTCTGCTTCATAGATATCGACAGCGACATGGATATAGATTGTACCGATTGATAGATACCGACATTGATATTGATATAGATATGATATTGTTGATACGACAGATCCTGACATGATAGTGATACATTGATTCGTCGTGCCGATTATCGATTGTTTGATTGAATGAATTGTTGCCGTATGGATTTGAGTTATCGTAGGATAGATTTCTTTATGGAGCTGATTGTAGTGATTTAATTTCAATTGATCTTTCGCCGTATTGATTTGATCTTTCGCCGTATTGATTTGATCGTTTATTGGGATTTGAAGTCGATAGATATCATTGACTGGAAAGTGCTTTATCGTACGTCGTTATTATTGATAGTGTCATTGAACATAATTGGATTGACTGATTTGCAAGAATACGTTCTGACACGAGTCCCTTATTGATTGCTATTACGTACAGACATCCTATTGATTTGATTGATGATATGTATACAATGAATTGATTAGACGATACGGACTAGACGACACGATTGATTGAACTGATAGTATTGATTGATAGATACTGCTACTGCTACGAGAATAGATAGTAATTGGAAGCACTTACTGATTTGATTTCCGCTGCATTGACTATTGACTATTGATGGATTTGATTTGACGATGAATTTCCGCATTGCATAGACTCATTGACCATTGATTGACTTGCTTTTATTGACCTGCATATTGATAGCATCGCCGTGCTTTGATTTCAGTTGTAGGCTTTGGTGACCTGCTGGGCTTTGTAAGCTCATTATATGTGGTTAATATTTCAGGTGCAGGGCCTCCGGTCTGAAGATCTTTCTGTCGAGTTCAGCTTTTAGTTTTGCATCCTTTGGTGGGCTTTCTTTTGTAGCCTGTGTGGTTAGTGTAGATATTTCTTTTGGACTCTTTTGTCTGTTCTCTGATTGTATTATATGTGAATTATAGTATCCGCTACTGTTTCTTTTCTGTAAGGTAATTATCTCTGGCTCTGGATGTATGTATTGATACGAATAACGGATAAAGAAACTGAAAAGAAAGAAAAAGAAAAGAGGCAATAGAACGATCAGATGAATCCTTTCGCTACACGGAACTTGGGTCGTTATACCTTCTAAGCAAGGTTTTGGGCTACTTGAAGGCAAATGGTGAGTCTGCTTGAGTTTTAGTGATTTTGAGTTCATGGTGGGTCGAGTATGGAAAAATATATTTATTTCTTCCTGCAAAGTAAACCTCCCTTGCAAATGGATCAGAGAGTGTCATTACCGGTTTGCTAACTCACATATTAGTGAGTGTCTTAGAGGAGGATGATCGCTGCTAAGCAGGTGAATCATCCAAGGCCTGGAGGGACCTATATGTGTTTATGTAATGTTCATTGAGGATGCCTTCTCGGGTATCCTTGTCGAGTTGAGTCAAGGCCTTCTATTGTTAGGTACTTATGGGAGATAAGGTGGCCAATTTTGATAGACACTTCGTAGCTACGGTAAATAAGGTTCTGTTGGAATTTATTAAACATTTGTGAGATACCTAAGAAAACATCTAAAAGTAGACAATGTTCAAATTACTTATATATATTTCTGAATAAATAGCAAATACTTTTGCAAATACCAAATAGTACATTATTACAGTGATGTAATAGAAGCTGTATTTTCTTCTTTTAAAATTAAAAAAAAAAATCTTCTTAGTAATTCCTCTTGTAGAAGTTTCATTTCTTATAAAACAACATAGAATGCTTAAATAATAAAATCCTATGCATCTCATTTGGTTCAGCAAAGTGAAAACTCTAAATTTATGATCAATATCTTATGTTCCAACAACTAAATGAGATTTCTCATCACAATTCTGAAGAAATATAAGATCCACACCACCAAAGTTTCTGCTAAAATATCATATCATTCTCTGTTCTTTATTTTCAACAGGAAAACATGAAAATTCGCATTTATATAAATTAAAATTCAAGCCAGATTCCCTATTTGGGGCACTTATTACCTAAGCACGATATTACATTATGAAAATTTGAGTTTAATTTTATATGTAATAATTAAAATTTAAATATTAAAATAATATAAGAAAATCTAATTGGTAATAAAAATTTTTGAATTAAAATTGAATTTTAATGTTTGGTTTGGGATGATTTTCTTACTGCTTTCTAAAATAAATTTCTAGTAAAAAAATTTTAATTCAAAAAATTTTTATACTAAAAAATTACTTTAGAAAGCAATATTCATTTGTGACAGCTTTCTTATTATTTCTTAAGCAGTTTTCTAGTACAAAATTTTTTATTTTAAAAGTCTTTGTACTAAAAAATTATTTTAAGAAGTAATAAAAAAGTTGATTTCATTTGGGACAGCTTTTTAACCACTTCTTAAAGTTTTTTTTTAATATAAAAATTTTTCAAACTAAAATTTTAGTACTGGAAAGCTGTTTTAGAAAGCAATAAGAAAGTTGTCACATATGAGACAACTTTCTTACTGTTTTTTTAAAACTGCTTTTTCGTATGAAAATTTTTTGAAATAGAAAACTGCTTTAGAAAATAATAAGAAAACTGTCCCAAACGAAATCTTAGTTTCAGAAAATATTTTTTTCAAAACACTTTTTAAAGACAAAAATTTAAGAAAGCTGTAAAAATTTAATTTTTAAACACACATTATTTTATACTTATTAAAAAGCACTAAAAAAGCTGCTTTTTAAATGTAAATCAGAGCCCTGCATTGGGTACCCATACCCACACCCACCCATGTACCCACCCATACCCAATGGGTATGGGTGGGTATGGGTACGCCCATGACCTTGTGGGTGAGTATGGGTGGGTACTCAACATTAGAGGATAAATTGATTTACATTGCTAATCACCGTATATCTTATATTACTGCAATCATCACTACATAATGTGCAATACTTAACCTTGCTACGACTACAATAAATTATGATATGCATTTTGAAAGTTTGCAATCATAGAAAAGGGCAGCAAGCCTCAAGGCCATTAATCTGTGGCAGACTACGTTCAAAAAACATGGAAAGTGGGTGGGTATAAGTGGGTATGCCATCCCGAAAGTCACCATGGGTGGGTGTGGGTGGGCGAAGCTCATCCAAGTAAAGCATTGGTACCCAATGGGTATCCAACCAGGACCCCATGTAGGGCTTTGATGTAAATTATGCTTCTAAAACTGCTTTTTAAATCTGCTTTAAATTATGCTTCTAACGGATGCCGCTCCTCCATCCATACAATGCACATAGACCTTAAATGTGAAGCGGAGGTTGCGCTTGTTGCCACTTCATTAGATTTACTTGGGCAGATGGCTGACACTTAGCAAGCTATCGTAAGAGGTTGGCTCTGACTGAAAATGACACAAAATTTTTTTTAATCTTTTAATAAATATTATGACAGAAAATTAAGTCAAATATTGTTATATTATATTTCAGAGGACACGAAAAAATCAATAAAATTTATCAAAAGATAATACTGAAAAGGGAAGCATCAGCAACAATGCCACATGAGGGGTTCCCACTGATTTAAGAACAGTTCATTGCAGAAATCATTCAATGCAGTCCTTTTCAACAAAAAAGCAAGCTTTAAAATAACATATTGAGGGGATATCGTTTTCATATTATTTGGTTGTTTAATGAATGAGTCAGTCACTGGCCGAGGCTTAGGGTGATTGATAGGCGAGCACGGTTGGGAATCCTCCATCCCGTGTTCTAGTCCCCTCTACTATGTCCTCGCCTCCTCAAAGGGGCAAAATAAGTGTGGGCATGATGTTGGTGGGTGACATTGCTAGGTTCCGACGAGGGATTAGTTACGACGCCAAGCGCTCCCTTTAGAACGACAACTGACAATGGGTAGATACCACGTATCCCATTTCAAAAAAAGAAAAAAAAGAAAAAAGTCAGATCAATATGTTCTTAAAATTTGCATATTATTTGTGAGCATTTTAGGTGAACTACTATTGTATTTTATTTGACATATTGATCCAATGAGTCAGATCAATATTGTTCTTTACTTGGATCTTTTATTTTGAATTGGTCTTCTTTTACTTTTAGGTTTTTTTAATGAGAATAATAATAAGAGTACAACATCACTTCATTTGGATATAAGGGAGGTCATGGGCGGGTCCAACTTAAGGCGGGGGGGGGGGGCTACCTTCTTGGACCCCGACATTTCTACGAAGCGTACACCGACGAACAAAATAGGGATCGAGAGGCAGCGCATTCGGAACAAATTTTTGTTGTAAGGATATTTATGAAAAAAAAATTCTACACTTTTACTTAAAAGTTTGCCTGCCCAAAATTAGGCTGGATTCGCCCTTTAGAGGTATTGGATGACTTGGTGGTGTTTTTCCATGTATGATTCTATTTAAATTAGCAATGGAGAAGGGGGTTATAGCTTTGAAAAGAGTTGTAGCCAATTGTAGCTCGGATGCATGGAGACTTTATGCATCATAGGGTTTTGTATTACAAAAGGGACATACTCTCATAGCTTCAATGTGCCACAGTTCTTTCAATAGCGCATTTTAGGAGCCAACTTATTTTCCTTCATAAGACGAACAGATTACATCTTCAAAAGCTAGAAACTCGGCTTCCGAACCGAAGTTTCATAATCACAAGCCACAACTGTAGTATAATTTTGAAAGAGTAAATATTTCATTTGTACAAGATAAATCTTAACTTATAATCATATAGTAGGCCAGTAACTAACAGTTTAAGAAGATTACAACTCGGTTGACATAAAAGAACATGGAGATAACTATAATACAGAATTTCATGAAAGCATAAAATAGCTATGATAAGGTCATTAATGGCTGCAGGTAAACCTCAAGTACTGTTCAGTTGCTGTAAATGCCCTTGCTCACCTTGCCAGCCCCAAATAACGTCTTTCAGAGCAGGTCTTATATCCTCCTTCCACAGTTTCTGATACTCGAGAGTATCCCCATTGGTTTTCTTCATCTGAACCAAGTGAAACGCAGGAGTGAATTCAAATATCTCAGCATCGATTGAAAGAAACCCCTTCCTTCCTTCCTTTGATCCTTCAATTTTCATGATTCCGTTCTTCTTCTTATGCACTTTTAGCCTCAGAAAGTTGGCAACTTCCTCAAGCTTCGAGATAATGGCAGTTGCAGGCAACCAAGAAGTGAACTGTGCTTCCTTTTTGTGGCTAGGATCCACAAATAAACCTGAAAGATCAAATCCAGCCGAAAGAGAGATGATGTCAAATGCATTCATATTTATTGGCTTCGTTGTATCCTTCTTTTCCTCCTCCTGAATATTGTTATCATTTGCAGTAACACCATTGATAACATCAATAGGTTTCATGTCTTCTGCAGCGGTCGAAGATTTTGTTTGCTTTCCATCAAAACCTTTTTTGAACCAAGTATGCTCCATGATTTTTTCAATTGAGATTCTCCTAATTGGATTTGGGTCTAAGATCTTTGATGACAACCTTCTAACTTCTGGAGGAAACCAATGGGGGCATTTAAATTCAGACTTTGCAATCTTTCGGTACATCTCCATCAAGTTCGAGTCACGGAAAGGGAGATAACCAGCCAAAAGAACATAGAATATCACCCCACATGACCATATATCAGCTTTTGCACCATCATAACCTTTCCTGCCAATCACCTCAGGAGCTACATAAGCTGGAGTTCCACAGGTCGTATGAAGTAAGCCATCCTGTCTCTTAGAATCTACAAGAGCACTCAATCCAAAATCTGAAATCTTCAGATTACCATTTTCATCAAGCAACAAGTTTTCAGGTTTTAGATCTCGGTGATAGACTCCCCTGCTGTGGCAAAATTCCACTGCAGTGATCAACTGTTGAAAATATTTCCTTGCAACATCCTCCTTAAGCCTACCCTTAGCAACTTTGTTGAAGAGTTCGCCGCCTTTCATGTACTCCATAACAAAGTAAATTTTTTTCTTGGTGGCCATGACCTCATAAAGATCCACAATATTTGGATGATTCATCAGCCTCATCACAGAAATCTCCCGTTTGATTTGATCCATAAGTCCTAACTTCAGCACTTTCTCTTTATCAATCATTTTTATAGCAACAGTTTGGGCAGTTTTTATATTCTTCGCATAGTAAACTTTTGCAAATGTTCCCTGTCCTAACATTCTTCCCATCTCATACTTTTTCATCAAAACAAAATCTTTATTTTCCATTCCGATTTGATTTATGTTCTAACACTAACAAGATGTATTATATGCACAGGAGCAGAATCTTACAATCTGAGATTTCAACCGTCATCCCCAAGGTAATGATCTGAACTAATGGATGGTATTATATTCTGTACTCCATGATTAGTCAGTTTGAAGGATGGAAACTGTTCTAAACTATGGTGGACGTTTTCATTAAGACTGAAAAGAGGCAACTCAGAAAGAGTTAGAATCTCAGGAAATTTGGGAGATGATTTCATAGCGTGGAAGCACATCTTTCAGCATTCCCAAGGTTTTTTCTTCCAGTTATTATGACCTGTAAGAAAGTATAAGCATTTTTATTTCTTTTTTATAATTGTATATCTGAAGCAAGGATCAAATTATAAGTTCACAATCTCTATGAATAACATCCTACATGAGATTCAGAGTCTCCTAACATAAGCAGAATCAACAAAAGTATAGAATCAGTTAATGAGCTCAAGCAAGCCATTTTTTACTGAAAATCAGTAAGACAGCTAGATAATTGGATTCACCAAAGCTATTTAGAAATAATAAAGATCAACAAAGAAAGATCACAAGATGATGAATTTTCATTTTGTTTTCTTCTCTTTCTTCTGCTCTAATTCTTCTCCAACAGAGCATATAGTAGAAAATAACCCGTAAAGAATCAAAATTGCTGAACAAAGAAGTCCAGAAAAAGCTAACAACAGAGCCCCAAACTATTCAATTACCAGCACTTTCAGAAGCATACATAAATGAACATATAAACCATAATCATCTTAAACTCCAAGAGAAAAGAATGAAAAAAGTAAAATAAAACTTAAGAACATGAATTGAAGAAACAAAATTACAGGAGACTCAAATTCTTTAGCAGTAAATCCCCACAAAACGGGCCATTCATCTCAAAAACAACCTGATAGACCAACTTGAGGCCTAACCGAGCAGAATATTCCTCAAATTTACAAATAGCATCAGAGAAGATGAATGCTATGAAACAAAGAAAGATTTACCTTCTTGATCGATCTCCGACCGATCCAAATAGTGATCTTCCTCGCCAAGCTTGGAATCTCCGAAAGAGAGAGAGAGAGAGGGAGAGAGAGAGAGAGAGAGAGAGAGAGAGAGAGAGAGAGAGAAATTAGCAGCAAGACGCGATTATAGGTATAGCCGTGTTGGCCGGTTTCCCTCTATTGTCCTAGAAGAGAGTAAATTCCGTCTATCGACTAAACACCTTTATACTACTAATTATTATTCAAGTGGGGCAAATTATTACATCTGGTCACTGAACCTAGAAATAGGTTCGGACATCTATTAAAAATTTATCACGTGGACTGTGCTTTGACTCAAAAAAGTGCAGTCAAAAGCACAGGTAAAGCGCAGTAAAAAAAGCGCAGTCAAAACTCAATCAAAGCGCAGTCAAAGGGCAAAGTCAAAGAGCAATCAACGTGGCAAGTTTTTATTGGATATCTGGACCTAGAAATAGGTCCGGTGACCGGACCTAATAATTTGCCCTCAAGTAGGCCTTTGAAACTTGCTCGTTTTATTTTTTTTGAACGGGGCATCCACCGCTGTTATTTTAAACGGAGTGTTTGGCGGTGTAATTTATCCTTCGGTGGAATCTAGTGAGGTCACCTATCGGTATTGGGCCCACACTTGCTTTGCCCCACTGAAAAGGCAAGGCTGTAGTCGAGGGGATTTGAACCCGGGATGAGGAGTTCCCAACTGTACTCGCCCACCAACTTGCTCTCTTTTGATCGAACTATTATGTACTTATTTATTTTAATTATTTTAAATTAGAGTAAGCTTCATAATTCTCATATGATTTTGCATTTATTATTACAACAAATTTTACCTTTGCACCTATCTCATATGACAAATTAAGTATTTGTTTGCGACAATTTTTTGTTGTCGTTTTTTTTTTGCAAACAATAATAATAATTTCATTTCGTTACTATTTTATTATTACTTTCTCATTACAATAATTTATATGATAAAATTTTATTTTTAACCATCAAAATTATTAAGTTGTTTTCTTCATAACCAACTACATAAACATGCTTTGAACATTAGTAGTTGCCAAACTATTTACAGGTACTTTAAAGTATAAGGAGTAAAATATCTCTGACTAACATAATTTTTGCACATGGAACAAAAATAGTGATAGTCAATTGACCCAAAAAAAAAAAAAAAATGCTGATATCTCTTTTGACGATGTAAGGTCTTCTCATTTAGATTCCAATTTTATGCACCTTGTCTCTCCATTCAAATCAAACCTGTCCATTTTTGTGGAGTTATTGGTTCTTCAAAAGCTCTTCTATAAACCTTGACCTAATTAGTCTAGCCACTAGGAGAGTTATTGAGCATACATTAAAACTATGGGAATTAAATTAAAGTTTCAAACATTAAAACTATGGGAAAGAGTTACTGAGCATAGGTTATATCGTCATACTGATGTTTCTCAAAATGAATTTGGATTCATGCGGGGTAAGTTTGCTATGGAAGCTATACATTTATTGAGAGGTTTCATGGAGAAGTATAGAGAGAATAAGAAGGATCTATATATAATATTTATTGATTTAGAGAAAGCATATAATCAAGTTCCTAGATAAGTGCTTTAGAGAGTTCTATAAAAGAAATGAGTTAATAATGCTTATATTCAAGTCATTAAGAATATGTATGCATGAGATGTTATTTGTGTTCATACTCGACCAAGTATTTTCCTATTTTTATTGGATTACATCAAGGATTAGCTTTATGCCCATATCTTTTTTGCTTTAGTCATATATGTTCTTACTAGACATTTGCAAGAGGATGTACCCTAATGTATGCTTTTTGCTAATGCTATTCTTCTTATTGATAAGACTAGAGTGGGAGTTGAAGAAAAACTTGAGTTGTGGAGGTCAACCTTAGGGGCTGTTTGGTAGCAGGATTTAGGCCGGATTTCAGGCGGATTTGAGCGAAATCCAGCCAAAC
The DNA here is from genome assembly GCA_022539455.1 of Dendrobium nobile. Lineage (NCBI taxonomy): Eukaryota > Viridiplantae > Streptophyta > Magnoliopsida > Asparagales > Orchidaceae > Dendrobium > Dendrobium nobile. The sequence goes on from CM039723.1 coordinate 17,536,596, forward strand.
GACCTAAAATGCAAAACCAAATCTCACGGCAAGTGAAATCCGGGATAGACGGAAAATTCCGCCGATTCGAGCGAAATCCGGGATTTCAGAAATCCTGTATTTTGCGGGATTTACGAAATCCAGGCGCTAGAGTAAGAGTCCCTTGGATAAATCCTGCTTTATAGCCAAACAGTCACACAGGATTTAACTGGATTTATCATAAATGTTACCAAACAGTTTTCAGGATTTCGTAAATCCGGGATTTGGAGGATTTACGAAATCCTACTTAAATGAAATCCTACATTCTACCAAACAGCCCCTTAGAGTGTAAAGGGTTTTGTTTGAGTAGATCTAAAATTGAATACATTAAGTGTAATTTTATTACTAATAGATCTAGTGGGGGGATTGTGACTTTAGGCGATCAAGTCATTAATAAGAGTACTCATTTTAGATATATTGGGTATATTGTCCAAAATGATGGTGAAATAGATTGGAATGTTATTAGTAGAATATAACTTGGATGGTTGAAGTGGAGGAATGCATCATACGTACATGTTGGGTGATAGAAAAGTACCACTCAAACTTAAGGGACAATTTTATAAGATGGTGGTAAGACCTGCACTGCTTTATTACGCAGAATGTTGGCTATTAAAAGAGAAGCATAAAATTAAGTTAAGTGCTACAGAGATGTGGATTCTTAGGTGGATGAGTGGCTTCACTTTCAAAGATAGAATATGAAATGAGTATATATGTGAAAAGTTTGGAGTAGCTCCATTGACAGATAAGATTTGGGAGAGACGCCTTAGATGTTTTGGACACATAATACAGCCTTCTGATGACTCGATTATAAGAGTTGATGTATTAGATCTGGCTTATGTTAAGAAAGGTAGAGGTAGACCTAAAAAAACTTTGTTATATTAGAAATAACATTTTTTATTAGATTTAAATGTGAATTTGACTCTTAATAGGGCACAATGGAGAAAAAGGATCCATGTTGCCGAACCATGTACTTGATGTTGTTGTTGTATTTAAATAATTGTCATACCATATTGGTACGCTAAATCTCTATCATAAATGTAAAATTATAAGCTAACGCCTTTTATTAGAATGTAATAAGTTAACATCCTAGGACATTCTCCTTTGAGGTGGTCACCACCAATATTGAAGGGAAAGCCCCATGTTATTATAATATGACCAAATTTAATATATATTTAATATAGTTATCATCCAAAATATAAAGCCCAAAATAGAATATGCTCTTTTTAGACATACTAAAATTTCAACGCCATATAACACTAATTCATCACCTCTTTTGCTCTGTGCCGACCTCTTTAAGTAATCCTTTCCTATTTGATATTTTGAAGATCATCTCCTTTTATATTATCATGGATATATATATTCTATCTTTTGAGATATTACAAATGTACAAATCCCTTTACCATAGGTATTCAGAAGATTAATATATGTATGTGTCTAGCTTCCATTTAAATCATAAGAACGGCACATACTCATCTGCTATATGTACACATTTTGTAGAAAAATAATTATAAATGTTTTAGGACATTTAGGTCAACTAAGACAAACTTAAACATATTACATATGCAAGACTCCAATCTAAGACCTCTTGATTAGTAACCTAGGGGTGTCAATATTTGACACGACATGAAAACCCAACACGAACCTGAACTGAAAATTTCGGGTTTGACCCGACCCGATTTCAAAACGGGTCGGGTTCGGGTTCCAGGATTCGATACGTTTGAAAAACGGGTCTGGTTTGGGTTGACACGACTGGTTGTCGGGTCAAACCGGAAACCCGTGTAAAACAAGTTGCCCGGGAACCTGCCCCGGCTGCCCACGCACCTCCCGCGGCTGCCCGCACGACCGTGCCTGCCAGCCCGCCTCTCGCGGCCCAAGGCTTCCCACACACGCACTCGCGCATCTGCCCGCTCGCACCTGAGCGCACCCGCTCACTACTCGCCCGCGTGCAACCGCCGTCTGCGCGCACCCGCGCGTTCCATGGCCCCGTGTTGGGTCGGGTCAACCTGACAACCCGATGGGTCAGGTTCGGGTATGCATTTCTGACTCGTTTACATACCCGGGTCAGGTTGACCCGTTTGAACCCGAGTCAATTCCTAATTCGACCCGAACCCGATCCGAAACCCAATTTTGACAGCCCTATAGTAACCAAAACTCCTCACCAATAAATAAAAGAGAATCGTACAATTATAAATATTTAAGTAAGAGTGTAGATTGTGAGCTATATATATCAATAGTAATATTTTTATATTTATTTGCTGAATCAAATTAATTTCAATTGACTCATTCTTAAACAAGCAAATTGCTTTCAACCACTAAAATTTAGTTATTACTATTAGCCCTAATCAGTACCGCCAAAAAAAAAAAAATGTAATTAAGGTTCACGGGGGCATAATTCCAAGGGATTTTTTTTTTTTTGGGAAGTTTATGGCATTCGAGCGCCGATAAGAATGCTTTCATGGACCCTCTGGCCGCAGACCCGATCTCTTCCAATGGATTTTAACTTTGAACCAATATTTTTGTTTCTTTCACTAAAACGTTGAGGTTTGTCGTTAATAGGCTGTTATTATTATTATTATTATTTTTTAAAATGTAAAGAAAGGAATCTCTTAACTTTATTCATGTAATAATTGCCCGCAGCTTTTGCCCGCAGTTTTAGCTTGTATAAATTATTAAAAAATATGAGATAATAAAAATTTATTATAGGGATGTCAACATTTGATCCGGTCTAAAACTTAATCAGGATCTGATTTAAAATTTTTAGATTTAAGTCAACTTATTTTGCAAATGTGTCGAGTTTTGGTTTTAGTTTCTAACCCGTTTTTAATTTTGGGATGGGTTCGGGTCAAACTGAAACTTGAAATCAATATGAAACTGACTCGGGTCACCTCCTAGCCAACAGTGATCCCGCACTCGCACCCGCTATGATCCCTCCCGCAATCACGTTCCCATGCGCATGGTTGCACTCGCACCGTTGCAGCACCTGGGCCCGCACTCACACTTGCACTAGCTTTGCCACAACACATGGGCCTGCGCTAGTACCAGAACCCTCGCCTACAGGTGCTCTGGCACTCGCTTGCCACCTCGCCCATAGGCTCGCCTACAAGCTCTCCCTCACTTGCATGCTGGACTCGCTCTCTCCCCCTTCGTCGGCATACGCTTGCGCCCACTCTCACTAGAACTTTGTTGAATTGCGGGTTAGCAAGTCAAGTCTGGTCAACCCGTGTTAGGGTCGGGTCTAGTCCGAGTTTGTATTTTTGACTCTTTGGCTTAATCGGGTCTGGTTCGAGTCAATTTAACTAAAAGCGGACCAGTTTCGGATTAAACCGAACCCGACCCGAAAACCTATATTGACAGCCATATTTCATGGCACTTCAAAAACAATCAAAATTATTTTTAATTATTTTAAAGTTTTATTTTAATTTTAATTTTTAAATAGTGATCTAAATAATCTCACAAAATATTATTTTTATCTCTATTTAAAAAAAATTAAAGAACTAAATTGATACTTTTATTTGATCTTTTTGAAAAAAAATTAGAGATCAATTTCTCTTTTCTCTAAAAAAATTGACATATATTATAATACTTATATTTAGGATAAGTCAAAGGAATATTAATAAAAGTAGGGATGATTATTATATTCAAAACTTAAAATTTATTTTTATCATCATGCAACTTTTGTTCAATTTGATAATAAAATTAATTTATTTCAACTCAAAAATACTTTAAAAATAATTCAATATGTAATAATAATAATTTTTGCAATTCATTTTGCACTAATAATAGGGTGTCAATTTCGGGTCACGGGTCGGGTTCGGGTCGAACCTGAAACTGACCCGACATTATTCGGGTCAACCCGAACCTGACCCATTTTTGAAAACGGGTCAGTTTTCCGGACCCGAACCTGACCCGCTTCGGGTTCGGGTCAACCCGACCCGACCCGGCTGCTTGGCGTTAGTAGCTTAGGTTTGAGGCGGAAAGTGGATGGCGGGTTGGCAGCAACGACTGCAGTGGGGGACGGCCAATAGAGGCGGCGGCGGACGGCCGAGAGGGGCTGCGGTGGCAGAGGCTGGCTGCGGCATCAGTCCGGGAGAAGCTGCGGCAGCGGAGGATGCTTGAAGCGAACGGCGAACAGGCAGAATGTCCGTTGACGGCGAACAGGCAGAATGTCCGTTGAATGGCGAACGGCGAACAGGAGCTCACGGACGATGCGACTGACGTCCTTGACCCGGACAAACGACGCGACTTGGCATCTGACATCTGCCATCTGAGTTCTGACACGACAAACGACGCGACACGACGCCATAGATGGACTCGATTGAGCATTTGAGCGGGAGACAGTTTTACAAACGCGTCAAATCGGGTTACTATCGGGTTTTCGGGTCAACCCGAACCCGACCCGATTTTACAAACAGGTCGAAATCCTGAACCTGAACCCGACCCGATTCGGGTTCGGGTCAACCCGAACCCGAAATTTTCGAGTCGGGTTTGGGTCGGGTTTTCGGGCACCCCTAACTAACAACATGATAATTAATTACAACTCATTCTTTTAGCAATTACTATTTTTTTTATTTACTAAGCAAAACAAAGTTTATGTATTATTGCGCCATTGCATGAGAAGAAAAACTAATTATAAGATAAAGTATAAATTCTTATGCTCTAACTTATAATTAGTTTTCAAAACTATTAGTCATAAGATAGCAATGTAAACAAGAGATCAAAATTAAAATCCAAAATGTAACAATTAATATGATGATTGATAAGTTGTTTGTTCCATATATTTTCTTAATTTATAGCTTATGAAAATATTAATAGAATTGTTAGTTGGTTGGAAATCTCTTGATTTTTAGTGCTCCTTGAAATCCTAGGGCTACATGAATGCAGCTCGTAGGAGGTGCCTATGGTAAACTGTGGAGGGTCAAAAATAGGAGAGATTATTGGGTTCGGACATCTGACACAGCTTATGTTCGATATTCACAGTACTGAGTAGTATTGTAATGTATTGAGTACTGAGCTCAATACTGAGCAGTACTGAGTAGTACCGAGCTCGGTATTGCTTGGTACTGTTCAGTACCGAGCTCAATACCAAGTAGTAGGTTATGTGGCGTATTTTCATTGGGCTCCGAACACATCTTGTGTCCGAACCCAATAATTTGCCCAAAAATAGAGAAGCCACTATCCAACAAATTTAATGGAACTTCTAATAATCTATCATGGTGGATAGTTATCTTAATGTACAAGCCTAACACCCATTTGGTCAATGCCCATCAATAAACTTGGATCCAACATATACAATGAAGATTTAGATTTGTTGACATCTGTTCAAAACAAAATTTATGATTATTAAGATGTTATATATTTATATGATTTAAAAATAATTTCCCATTCATCTAAGGTTTCAAAATGGAATATCTGCTCAAATTTTCTTATGCTCAATGTCACATGGCCAATGATTCCCCTTGCAAAAGGCATCAACATATTTGCATTATAGGTAGGTATTATTTGCTAAGTAATTAGCATATTAATCATTTCAAAAGTACGTGTTATTATTGTTAATAATCAATAAGATGCTTTATTTAATTTGTAGTTTATATCCTCAACCTCTTTTGTCTCAATGTTGATTCTATGATAAATTTTGATGTATAACTCAATTATTATTATTATTATTATTATTATTATTATTATTATATTTTTTTTGCCTTATTGGGTTAAATAATTAAATATTTTTTGAATAATAAATGACATTTAGTTCATGAGGATGCGCTAATAAAAGATTTGATGAGGGTTTTATAAAATTATTTGTATGATTGATACTTATAGGTTGCATGCTTCATTAAAGGCATTGCCATTATTGTTCTTGGCCTGTCCACTAGAAAAAATGGTCTAAAATAACTATTTAACTATACTTTTTTTTTTCATAAAATTGTGAATATAGTTTATTGAATAATGTTCTTACAAGTTAAGAAATGTGATAAAATGTTAAAATTTTTTCCTTGATTAAAAAATAATGATAAAATTAGACAAACTTTTCATATAATACGTGACTATAGCTTAATATTGTAAGAATAAAAATAATATCAATATATTTTGATGCAATTTATATCACAATGATAAGAAAAAATATTTAGAGTTATAAAGTTGAAGACATTTAAATTTTATTTAAACAAAATTAATTCATGATATATATAGCTTTTATAATTAAGAACCAAAAAATAGAATGATAAATGTCACATGTGAGGAAGAAGAAGGATTAGTCATAAAAAAGGAAGGGTAAATTTGACCATAGATGAATATCCTTGAAATTTAAGTCACTTAGTAATTCTCTATTCTTGCACTAAAATTGAGCCTTCTAGGAGGAGTGTGTACCTTGACTTGTCATAGTGATGTGGCAATGATTTTGGCTTTGAGCCTAATTGGGTGGACAAGAATTAAAGAGTTTGTGTGGCTACCTTTTGCAAGATTATTACATAATATATTATAACATGAATTTAATAGCCACATATATTAAAGTTAATTAAATCAACATTAAATTATAAAGATAATAATATAAAATTATTTAAAATTCATAAACTATGACTCCATTTGAGAATGCCTTTTTGCTTCTTTCTTAAATAAATTTTCTAGCAAAAAAAAAAAAGTACTAGAAAGAACCTTTAAGAAGTAGTAAGAAAGCCATCCCAAATAAACCCTATTTTGCATCAATATCAGTTTTGAGGGTCCTACCCCTCAAAGGCATTAGTTGACAACATTATTGAGGTTGAAGGATAAGGCCGCATTTAATAAAAAAATTATTATGATATCTACAACTCTTCATCTAACATAATTATAAAGAGGGTGGTTAAAGTTTCAAAAGTAGCTCGAACTCTTAAGATGTCTTTATGTCTAGGCTTTGGATCATTAAATTTAGATGGTGATAGACAAGTTAGAATAGAAGGTTTAATTTTGACCCCCAGTATTTTTTTTATTAGACATTAATTTTCTTCCTCGTTTTGTCGTAGCACTCATGTTGGTTCATGCTTCTTCGTCAATGAAGGGACTCAATTAGTGAGAAATAAGCTTAAGAGACTTTTTTGTTGTTGTTAAAACCCTTAGACGGGTCTACGCGTTAAATTAAAAAGGGAATTATATGTACTCAAAGAATCATAAGCTCAGCTAAAAATACAATCTTTGAAATAAAAACTAAGAGCTACTGGTTCTATCTATACAATTAAATAAGAAAACCAATAAACAAAATAAAGCCAGCCCTAAGGACTGAACAAACTAAAGGGTCAGCAGACAGCATCCATCAAAATCCAAGAAGAGCCAAAGCAATCAAAAGAAGCCACAAATAGGGAGAAGGACGAATAAACTAACCAACCAGTCGGAGGAGAAGCCACCAAGGAAACTACAAGAAAACTTGCAAGAGGAGGAAAGAAGCAAAACTACCAAGCATCCATTCAAGCCAACAAGGAGCCACCAGAAAGCAACCCACAAGGATAATAAAAACTAAAGCCCAAACACATCCAGAAAAAAATAGACAAACAATAATCCCCAAACACAATAGCAAGATCTCATAAACAATATAGTGACAACAAACAATGAGGCTCAAGAAACCCGAGCACCACAAGACAGTCAAAACAAGACACAATAGCCACTTGGTATGAAAAACCCAAACAAAAGAGAAGAAAATCCAAAAATCAAATAATTTTCTTTTTGGATTTCCTTTGTTTAGATTTACCAGCTTTTATAAAATAACCATCCTCAGTAATTTGAATCACATTAAGATCATAGATTTCCTTGGAGTGCATCCCATGCACATCACTCACTTCCCTAGCATCCCAATTAGATGCAAAATAACAATCTTCAAGCTAGTCTCCTTGAACCATCTTATATCCCTTCGAATTAGCAACTAATTGAGCTAATAAAGCATCGTTAGAAATAAGGGAAATAGTCACATCAATGAGAGGAACAAGGATTTCAACATTCAAAACAACATGCTTAGCACTGTCTGAAGCAACAACACCATTAAGAGCTAAAGCATCAACTCCAACCGCAATATTAATAGGTGAGAACAAAGCCAAAGTAATCAAAGGACTAACAACATCCTTGGCCACAGGCCCTAAAGGAGTAGAAATATCATTAACCACTGCATTATGAATAGGAAAAACATGTATTCCATAAGTTATATAAACCTAATTATCCAGATCACCAGTTGCTCAACCATCCCCAGAAACCAAAGAAATAGAAATATCAATCGAATCCTCCACAACATCAACAAAAATAGGACTAGCTATGAGATTAATGTAATAATTATTTTAATTCATGTTTCCATCAACACCTTCTCTGATAGCACAATCGAAGTTCATAGGTAGAACAGACGGAGCAAGTACCTCCTCAACATAAACGAAATCACTCATAGGTAAAGCAGAAGTCAATTGAGCGGCAACATCCACCAAACAACAAACAACATTCCCTACTACATCATCACTAGGACCCAGCTGCAGAACCATATCATTTGCATCACAAGAATTATCATTAACCACCCTATTATTAATAGGCATAGAAGAAAGCAAGAAAGGGCTAACAGAATTATCCAAAACTCAAACATTATTCCCTCATATCTAATATTAACAATAATAGGTTTAGAAGCATCAGGAATAATAGTAGGCTGGGTAGAAGACAGATGAGGGTTGCAATCACCATTCAAATGCCCTATGTATTTAAAAGAAGCACAAAAAGGGGGAAAATCCTTCATCACAACTTGTTGAATATAATTAAATTTCTCTGGGTCCTAAACCCAACCACACTTTATCAAGGTAATTTTTTGTGATGTTAATCTTAACCAGCATATGAGCCACAAAAGGATGAAAACTAGCAGAAGTAGCATTATGAACCTTCAATGGCCTACCACACATCGAACCTAAGCCTTGAAGGATACGGGGGGAGAAGAGATGAGGGCAGTGATTTGGGAAAGAAACTCAAATAGGGATCACCGGAGACTCAACACCAACATCAAATAAAGGAGACAATTTGGTCAGTTTCATGTAGCAATTATAAACTAGGTAAGATCTATGGAAAAAAACCATACTATATATAATCAAGATCATTTATCAATTTAATCAAAATATGCGACAAATCAAGCAAGGAGATCGAAACATCACCATAAGCTTAAGGTTGAAGAAGAATATGCTAATAGAGTCAAGAGAGAGTTTCTTAGAGGGGAAGAAACCAACTAACAAAAATTAAAAAGTGGTTGCCAGAGCCAAAATCTCCTTCTTCGAAATCCAGAGTGAAGGCAAGCCACAAAAAGAGGTCGATTTAAGATCAAGAAATCTCACATCAGACGAGCTATATAAGAAAGTGCATCGAGAAAGGAGAGAGTTTTGAATGGACCCACTAAAAAACTTGGGTTGCACATGCGATTCACCACCATTCCGGCCAAAGAAGACGGAGGTGGACGAATAGAAAGAAAACAAAAACCAGAAAAAATTGCAAAAGGAGATAAGACAAAGACTTCCCTCTATGAACCACCGACGAGGGGCGCCAGCGCCAGCGAGAGGTGCTAGGGAGAAACCTTAACAGAGTAGCGGATGTTCTTGAAAATGAATGTGATAACAAGAATCTAAAAAAAAATTTAGAGTATAGAGTGAGCAGAGTTAGTTTACTCAAATTGTTATTAGTTAGTTTTATCTAGTGAATCTCTCACCTTATCTTATTTGTAGAAGCTTCATTTTTTTTTTATTTGTTCAGAAAAGGGTGAAGGACACTATAGATGAGTGAATTTTTAAAATTCACCTAATGCTTTAATGGTGGATAATAAATTTAACTATTGAGTAGAATCTTACAGTTTTAAAATTTTATTAGATTATCAGGGATTATCTAGAACACAATTTTGAAGCTTTCATTATGATATAATATTAATTTTTTGGGTTAATAATTATTTTTTATTTTGATAAAAATGACACACTTTTAGATTGCCCGGTGGAAATTTTTTAGAAAATTTTCTAAATATCCAGAATAGTCATATCTAAAATATACAAAAGTTACACAATGAAAATTTAATGGGTGTAAAGCTATTCTAATTTTTACGCTATGAAATTAAAAACATAATCTAAAAAATACTAGAATTTTCATATTTTTTAAAATTGAGATAGACATAGCGTAACTTATCTCGACCTGGAAAACATTTAGAATTAGGTAGACAATATAAAACAAGTTGAAGACACCAAATCTCAACTTTCTCTCTTTAACTGATTACCAAAGGAATGGGGGATGAGTTTTGAAAAAAAAATGAAATGAGTAAAAAAGATATTTTTATAAGATTCAGGTCTGGCTCTACAACGCTTGGCCCTAAAGCACTGCCCCTAGCGCCACAACTTTGAATTAATTTGACAAAAAAGACAAATGACTAAATGTCGTAGCATTGTTTATCAAGGCACTACGATGCTCATTGGGAAATTTCCGAAGTTTGTAATCATGCCCCTAAACCCCCGGTGTAATATCCTATATTTTTGCCCCAAAGAAGTTATTCTGGAAATTTCTAAATAAATTAGGATATTTATTGGATATTTTTTCAATAATTTTGAAGGAATAGAGGAATTTATATGAATTTTATATTGAAAATAGATTAGATTATTATTATATTATTAATTTTATAAATGCCACTTTTCATTAACATAATCAAATTTCTTCTATTTTTTTTTTCATGAAATCGAATCCATAGAAAGGAATTATGGAACTTTAGAGAGAAAGAGAGGAGAGAGAAAAATAAACAAAAATTTGGAGGCAGTAGAGTGATTTTCGTCAGTCGGACCTATTAACAAATTTGCTCGACTCGCTATATGGAATCATAACCCTATTTTTTATTTCAATAATTTGATATTTTTTTTGTTTTTTTTTCCAAATTTATATTTTTATCACTAAAAAATAAGAATAATTTTGTATTGGTAAAATTTCATCGAATAACTTTTGGTGTGTGATAGATCCATCAATTTGAGCATTTATGTTAGAATACATTAAACTTTTACATGTTAAATTGGAAGTTATAAATTTTTGTAATAAATGCAAAGTATATAAATTTGATAGATTTTCCTGTATTTATAAATTTATGTATTTCATACATGATATTGACTTAGTATTTGTATTTAAGTAAGGAAGTCTAGCTATTAATAATATAATTAATACATGTTGACTCTTAAAATTTAATACCCTTCATAGGAGGGTGAGCTGATGGGCTTTCCTTAAAAAAAAAAAGTTAGTGATATAATCCTAGTTGTAGTCTATAACTGATTGATTAAATTATGCCAACAGATAGAGGATGACGACTCTTAAATGATTATTGAAAATCACCTGCAAAAATAAATAATTAATAGAAATAAATGAAAGAAAAGATGATAAATAGCCATGACAGATAACATATGTAATGAAGAAAACACCATATTAAAGATAAATGTCATGCATTGCTTTTCATAATTTTTTTCATGATTATATTTACATGATAGTACATTAAATTGATTGATAGTATAATTGAAATCATATTGGTATTAATATTGATATAACGTATCATAACATACTGACATGATTCATTAGGTGATAGTCATATTTATTGATTTTTCTTATAATTTGATAGTTAATATATCTATTTTGACTATATTGATTATATTGATTTTATTATTAATTTTGCTCATATTAAATGATGATTGATATTGAGTATAACTGGTTATATATATTAAATATCTTGTCTTTCATTAGAAATAGTGAGGAGTGTTGGTTACTTGCTGGGATTTTTAGTTCATTTTATAGATTTTTATAATTTCAGGTTAGGGAAGGGGTCTTGACCAGTTGGAGTGATGTTGATAAAGATATTGAGATTTTGTTTTGATTTTATTTATATTTTTTCTTGTTCTTTTGTAGTTAGGAGTTTGTGATAGAGTAATAATTGTACTTATCTCCTGACTATTTTAAATTAATTTTGGGAGAAGATAAATAATGTAATATCTTAAGGTATACAATCAGTAGTTGCTTTCACATGATATTTGATTATATTGATGATTTATAAAAGCTCTGATATACTATTTATTAAAATGATAAACATAAATTTCTTTCAAATTTAATTCTAGGCATTACACTTGGGACTCGTTTCAAAATAGATTCAGAGAAACATATGCATACATAACATTCATAGTCATATACTATAGGTGTTTAACATAGAAATTTAGTAGGTTAACTTTACCTTACCATGTCAAAATAAGTACAACTATGAATAGATTCAATAGGTTTTACAATCTTCCCCTCAAAACAAATATCATCCTCGACATTTCAAAACTCATATCAACAGAATAGATCAAGATATAGCTATCTCTTTTTAGATTATTTCTCCCAAGTGACTTCTCTTTTTCTTATATGCTTTTATTGCATCTTAACCATCATAATATATTTACTCATTAATCTTCTAATATTATAGACCAGATTCCTTTTCAAATCTTCTATATAGCTCTAATTTGGATGTATTACAGCCTCATCTGTAAATACTCAATTCTCAGAATCAAATATTCATTTCCTTAGATATGATATACAAAATAAATCATGAATATCCTAAAAATGGTTTAGTAATTATAACGTATTAGCAAACTTTCATTATGATGCCCTAGAATCTAAATTAGAAGAATTATTCTTTTAATCTTTTAACAAACAACTAAAACTATCTAATATCATCTATCAATAATAAATAACAAAAAAAGATTCTATAATTCAAAGCATTAATGTATACATTTGTATTCATTCTCAAAAATTATATACAATCATATCACATATCTATCATGTTATGAGTACAAAATAATAACTAAAATAAAAAGAACCTGAATTTAAAGAAATCATGACCAACCTCACACTCCTGCTCCCTTGCCCTTACATGAAATCATTTAATCAGATATAATGAGCTAAAAATATAGTATGTAACCAAAGCCTATAACTGAATTCAAAGCACGACAAATGAGCAATATGCATATATAAAGTTAAATTATAATAGTTATATTTATATAATCATTGAATCAGTGCAAAAATATTAAAATTTATATATAGTAATAGTAAAATCAATAAACAATAAAATATTATGACATGGAAGTAATAAAGAAGTAAACTAATATGAGTGTCAAATCTATAAAGCAATCATCATATATGTAATACCAATTAGTATAAAAATAAGATAAAGCATCAAATCAAAATATTAATAAAGATTGTTGAAATTAAATTAATGTAGAAAATTCATATAGCAATGTACACATGTTATCCAATTTTATATCAGTATCAAATCAGTATTTTATATGTTTAAAATGTCACATGCTTATTGTATAGTGAATAAGTGGTATTAGTATCTAAATAGGTAATAATAACAATCTAGTGGTATGAGCAGTAGAATAATATAATAATATTAAATTCATATAGTAACAAAAATATGTATAATAATAAGAATAATACATCAAAAATATGCATTTTAGTAGTCGCACTAAATAAGTAAGAAGTCATAGCTATCATGATTGATGTATTATCACAAAATTATCATGATTGGGCACGAATCTCGAGGCAAAATCAGTTCGGAAACTTCAAAAATTAAATTCGAGAGCTTCTGAACTCCAATTTCAGCGAGCTTACAGTCAAACTGAGCGTCTAGGAAATACGAACCCAACGACACCAAATTCGACCCAATCCGAGCCCAAATGAGTCCGAATCAAGGACCCGAAGCGCTGTTGGAAGGTTCGAACAGCAATTTGAGTTAACAAATGGTCTCCGATTTTAACGAGCTTATACCCGAATCGAGCGGCTCGACGAGACAAATCCGACGAGCCCAAGATCGCCAAATTCCGACATCATTAAGGCCTTCAAATGTCCAGTGAACAGTGCATGATTGTAGGATTCAATATCGACCGTTCATTCAAACCACTCCCAATTCGCCCTTGATCTCACAACTATTTACAGGCCATGCCATCCCAGAAAACTATAAATAGAGCCCTCATTCTACACCAAAGGGACTAAAGTGAAGAGGGAGAAGAAGAGGAGAAGAAGAAGGAAAAGGGGAAAAGGCGAATCCCCTCCTCCTCGACCACCGCCGGAGCTCTTCCCATCGCCTGAATACGTCGGAACTCTGCCGGATTTTCGGGAAACGACGGAATGCTGCCCAACTTCCGCGTGGTGCTAAAATTCTTCCCAATTAACAACAGAGTTCTCTCCTGACGTCGAAACTCTGCCCAAGTGAAATCGGAGTTCTCCTCTGCCACCAACAAACGTCGGACTTCTATCTGACGTCAGGCATTCACTCTTCGCCATGTTTCTACCCAACGCCGGACTTCTATCGGTTATCAGACTTCGCTGGACGTCTATGCGAAGATGGATTTCTTTTCTTTTGTTGGACTTTTACCTGACGTCGTCCTTCTGATCTTCGTCGTCAGACAATAGTTCTTCTGACCTCCGTCGCCAGCCGACTATAATCCTCCTGACTTACGTTGCCCGCCGACTATAGTTTTTCCGACCTCTGTCGCCCGCTGACTACGGTCCTCCTGACTTACGTCGCCCGCCGACTACGGCCCTCCTGACTTATGTCGCCTGCCGACTACGGTCCTCCTGACTTACGTCGCCGGCCGACTACAGTCCTTCCGACCTCCATCGCCAGCTGACTACGGTCCTCCTGACTTACGTCGCCCGCCTATTACAGTCCTTCCGACCTCCGTCGCCAGCCGACTACGATCCTCATGACTTACGTCGCCAGCCGACTACAATCCTTCCGAGCTCCGTCGCCAGCCGACTATGGTCCTCCTGACTTACGTCGTCCACCGACTACAAGCCTTCTGACCTCCGTCGCCCGCCGACTACGGTCCTCCAGACCCAACGAACATGTCAATAATGATTCTTTGTATTCTTATCATGTAATGTACTCTATAAAATGTACATCAAGCTAAGGCCTTCTCTCAATGAAGGGCCTCATTTGTAATCGATTGCAATACTAGTGGATTCATTCAAATTGGGCTAGGCCCCGTGGTTTTTCCCCCTTTTCAGGGGTTTTTCACGTAAAAATATTGGTGTCTCATAAATGCTAAACCCACTCTCCTTATCTGATTGCGTGCCGGATTTTCGTACAATGCTAAGACGTTAAATATGATATTTCTCTACCGCCGCGAATACTCCTGGACGCAACAATGATATTTTTTAATATTATAATAGTATAAGTAAACTATTGGCTAAATAAACAGAATCGTTACTCTTTGCCCATCGGCATAGTAATCATATCTTTATAACTTTCAAATCAGTGTATCACATGAATCAGTGAAGGATAACACCAAACCAAAGTATTTAAAAGAAAGTCCATCAGCCCACTATCATGTACATGTCAATCAGTCTCCAACCAACGGGTCAATCAGTCTTTACTTATCTTTTACACACATCTTATTATCATTGTACTATAACATTAATCTCAATCACATATTTACATTCATTTTTAATACATTGTAATAAATATAATATAATTATACTTAATTTAGAAAAAGCTAAAATATTCTAAAAGTAGACAATAAAAATTTTGCCGAGCAAAAATTCACATTTTTAGAAATTAATCAAATTACTAAATAATGCATAAAATAACATTATGAAGCCTTAGTTGAACTAAATTACTATTTCTAAACTTCAAAATAAATTTTTGAGTATGCAAAAAATTTTATATTTTCAAAATTATTTAGTGAAAAATTTTAAATAAATACTCAAAACATTAATGATCTCAATATATATAACATATAAAAACTTTTGTAGTGAAAGTTTTACTAATAAAAAAATTATTCTCATTTATCGATAATGAAAACACAAATTTGATAAAAAAAATTAAAAATAAAATCTTTTAAATATGAAATAGGATAAATGTTCCTTATTGCAAGACGGGTAAAATTTTCAACTAGGCTGACAAACAAAAATCACTCTGTGACCTCCAAGTATGAATTTTTATTTTTCTCTCTCTTATCTTTTCTCTCTAATTTAACTAAAACCTTCTCTATTATGCCAAAATAAAGAGGAGAAAAAGGAACAAAATTAATGCTTTAAGATATTTTCAAATAAATAATGGTATAATATTAATATAATAATATATTTTAATCAATTCTTTAGTATAAAATTCAAATAGATTATTTTAGGTATTAAAATTTATAGAAAATATCCATAAAATAAATCATTTTATTTAGAAAATATTGATGAAATGTGTTTGTAAAACAGACACCTAATGTTTCCAAAATCTCCACTTATATCGACATGTACCAATTTCTTAAGAATTATCATCGGTGCCCAAAAATTACGAAAACATTCATGCAAATAAAATACTATAATAACAATGCTATGGAGAAGACAGTTTGCAATTTAAAGTTACATTTACTCCAGAAAAAAATTTACCTCGATCAAAATACAGGCTATTACATTCAAGTCATTTCAATGATCTTAAATGATCCAATATATCTTAGAGTTCATTTCCTTTTCCTTCCAAACTTTCTTACACCTTTCATTGGTCTGATCTTCACATACACTAAATTTCTAACCTAAAATTTTATAACTCGATCTTTGCATCATATACTATTTATGTATGTCCTATATAATTTTCAATCTATCTCTAATTAGATGAATCTTTTTAGTAGCATCATTTATTAAGGTTGGTCCAATCAGATTCTACTTTCCTTCCTCTATTGAAGATAATGGGGTTATACACTTTTTATCCTACGGAGCTGTATAAGAGGTCATACATATGCTTGATTGAAAACTATTGTTATATGAAAATTCGATCAAAGGTATATGCTCTTCCGAGATCCCAAAAAAAAATTAAAGACATAATCTCAGAAGGTCTTCTAATACCTGAATAGTCCTCTTAGATTGTATGTTCGTCTATTGATGGAAATTCTTATTGAAATGTAGTTAAATGCCAAGTACCTATTGAATGCCTTTCCATAACATGGAGATAAATCTTTCATCCATATAAGAGATTATCACTTTAATTATTCTATGTAGTCAAATAATCTCTCACACATACACCTGCATTGTTTTAGGAAATTCCATACCAAACTTCATTGTTACTTCTTCCCATTTCCACTAGAATAGGAAATGATTGCAGAAGTCCTTCTGATTATTGTTGTTTGACTTTCACTAACTAACAAGCTTCACATTTATAATTAAAATATGCCACATCTTGAATTAATTCAGGCCATAAGAATATACCTTCCAGATCATTATATATCTTGCTACTTCCCAAATGAATAATATATCTTGAATAATGTGCTTTATGTAGAATCATTTGTCTCATATCTCCAGAACCAGAAACCAACAATATATTCTTACAAAAAATGACTCCATAATTGAACTATCATTGTTCAGGTTTATTATCATACTTGACATGATCAATCAACTTCAAATGCTCTGTATGTAACTTTTGGGCTTCCTAATTCTATTCCTGTAAAGATGGTTGAATAATCATATGAGCCAGAGTACCAGAATCCTAATCAATAGGGGTAATTACCTCAAACTCTAACATTTTCATATCCCGAATTAGAAGATTATCTAAAGTAAGTAGAAGGCTTAAGACATTAGAAGACTTTTTACTTAAAGCATTGCCACTACATTCATCATTCTAGACTGATAATGAATAGTTAAATTATAATCTTTCATCAGCTCAAGTCATTTTTTTGTCTTAGATTCTGATCCTTTTGAGTAAATCTCTATTTCAAACTCTAGTGGTTAGTGAAAATTTTAAACCTAACTTCTTATAAATATCGTCTTCAGATCTTCAAAGAAAATATAATAGTAGTATGCTTTAAATCATGTGTCAGACAATTTCTCTTATATGACTTCAACTATCTGAAAGCATATGTTATAACTTTTTCATACTACATCAGAACACATCTTAATCACTTCAGTAAAGCGTCACTGTATACTTAAAATCCCTCTATACCTGATGGAAAAGTTAAAATTAGAGTAGATGTCAAATAACTATTTAGCCTTTGAAAGCAAATAACTCTTTAGCCTTTGAAAGCTCTCCTCACAATTAGACATCCATATGAAGGTCATTGACTTTTAAGTTGGCCTCTTCATATGTGCAAAATTTGATAAAATATTTCACAAACTTCTTATAATAGCTATTTAAACCTACGAAACTACATACCTCAATTACTATAATAGGCCTAAGCTAATTAACAATAATCTAGACTTTCTAGAGATTTATTTAAATACTTGCACTACTCACCACGTACCCAAGAAATAAAATACTCTTCAGCCATAATTTACACTTAAAGAACTTATCATATAACTAATCATGCCTCTTTGTCCTTAGAATAATCCTCAGTTCTTTGCATGATCCTCTTCAGAAGTTGAGTAAATCAGAATTTTAATGAAGATGATAATAAACTAATCCAGATATTCTTAAAATATTATGTTCATTAACTCTGTATAAATTGTAGGTGTATTAGTCAGCCCAAAAATAATAACTAAAATTTTGAAATGCCCGTTTATTGTGTTGAATGTAGTCTTCACCACATCTTTCTCTCTCACATTCACCTGATAATATCTAGATCTCAGATCAATCTTAAAAAACATAGAAGTTCTAACAAGCTGATTAAACAAATTATTGATCCTAGGCATGTGATACTTAATATTGATTGTGACCTTGTTTAGTTACTTGCAATTGATTCACATGCACATAACATCGTCATTCTTATTCACAATAAAACAGGTTATCTCCATAGAGGCACTCTAGGATGAACAAAGCCTTAATCGTTAACTCCTAATGTTGCACCTTTAACTCCTAAATTTTCTTATGTGTCATCCTATACAAAGCTTTGGATATTGGAGCATTACCCAAAAACACTTCAATACATATTTTAATATCCCTTTTAGATGGAAAATTCACTAACTCCTTTGGAAAAATATTGAGAATCTCCCTTACTAGTGGGACATCAGATAGAGCTCTAGATTTCACACTCCTATTTTGAATAGATTATAGAAATACCATACACCTTGTCATGCCCCATAATCAAACTTGGAAGAATGATTCTTTTTATCTTTTATAATTTATAATAATGACCATGAGAGCTATCTAAGCTCTTTAATCAAGAATTTAAACTAGTAGAGGAAATCATTCTATTGATCAAAACACCAATATTCATATGTATTTATAATCAAAAAATTATATATAATAGGAAGGAGTTACACAATCATAACATGCAATCTATCTGCTCATAACTATAAAAGAATAACTAAATAAAATAATAAAAAATTCTAGAGGATTTGGAAGAATTATTCTTTCAAATTTGATTAATTGGCATGATGCACCCTTTCCTCCATAACCTATCCACTTGAATGACATAAATCAGACATGATAGAACTCCTCCAACTCTCTCAAATAAGAAGCTCTCACTATTCAAAAATTACATAACTCTATTATTTAGACAATCAATTTAGGTCTTCTACCAACTAAATCAATCCATGCCAAAAATAATATCAAACTAAAAATAAATAACAATATTAAATTATACCCTACTGACTTCTCCATATCACAAAAACATACCTTACTGACTACCATACCATCCTAGTCAACAATATAATAGACAAAGAGAAAGGTAATAATATGGAAGACACGTGTAGTAAGTCAGAGTCTTTTTCAGAAATAAATGAATGACTAGTTTCAAAATCAAATAAACTATAACAAGATAGATCATAAACATAAGTTGTACCTATAACAAAATCCCATAGCATCTTTGACATCATGTTGAGTCAAATTATACATATGGCATGACTTGGAGCTGGAGTACTAAGTCTATGAAACTCTCTCTAACTAATCCTTTATTGTATCTCAAGTACAAAACCAGAACCACTCCCTTTGCTATATGATTCCTTAGTAAACATATGAGGTGAAATTGTCCTTAGTCTCCCTGTTGGTCTAATAAACTCTCAAACTTAAGATCAAAATTTTGGGTAGGTTTTGTAGATCACATCCACCGATCTAAATAGAGTGTGAAATAGGTGTGAGCCAGCATAGCTCAGTAGATCACATCCATTGATCTAAATTTTTTATAATTAACTTATTATACATTTAATTTAATTTAAAGACCATTCATAAGAAATTTGTTGTACTGAGCATAATATTAATCATAGATAACTGAAATAGAGTAGATTATACATTGGAAGTAAATAAACTAGTACTACATATATCAGCGTATAAAATAATAAAATTTTTCTTGTGCCCTTATACGGCATGAGAAATGGATATGTGATTTAGGCCCTTATGACTCTCTATGCTAGCATATTAAAACATAGGCCCTTATGACTCATAATGCTTAGCACATATTAGATATTAAAAATTTATGCTCTTTTAATTCCTTATGCATTCAACATAATAGAACACTACGGGAAAACCCGTCATTACCGGCGGATAATATCCGCCGCTCATACAAGATTTCCGTCGGAATTATAGATTTCCGGCGCACTTTCCGGCGGAATTCCCTGCGCCGGTTTGGAGCGCGTCGATAAAAGTCTTCCGGCGCATTTTTCGACGCATTACCGGCGCAAAAAATGATGGCAGCCGTCGACATTTCGACCGCTGAATCCGGCGCCATATGCGCCGGTAATTTGCGTCGTATGAGTGCGCCGGTAATTACCGGCAGATAAAATGCCGTTGATAAGCCGTAAATAACCTGCGGAATGTTTACGGCGCAAACTATGCGTCGGAAATATCCGGCGGAGACGACGCCGGAACGTACGCCGGTAATTTCCGACGTACGGAAAGACGTCAGTTAGATCAATGCGGTTTGGTGTATCGTCGTTTCCGGCGAATTACCGACGCCAAATGCGCCGGAATTATAGACACTTATTCTCAATATGATTAAGCATTCCAAAGGCTAGTACTACCTTCCCACTACCTAAATCAACACTTGGAGATATCAAGACCATCTATCTTGGAAATGTATGGTAAGAACATCCATGGCTAAAGAAAAAAGCATACAATAGGGTACATCCTCTTGCAAATGTATGGTAAGAACATCCATGGCTAAAGCAAAAAAGAAATTCATGGCTAAAGCAAAAAAGATATGTTCTTAAACCTAATCTATGTAATCCAACTGAAATAGGAAAAAATTTCTTCAAAAGAAACGAAAAAACAAAACCTTCCGTCGGCGAAGATGAACGACCGTCGGCGGGGAAGCGACCACAAAAGCTATGAGACTAGTCAGCAAACTCCTCTGACCGTTGGCGACGGCGATCTACGGGCGAGCGACGGAGGGCGACGACGATCTACGGGCGAGGTGAGAGAACGGAAGGAAAGAAGTGACGGGCCAAAGGGGCTCGTTTTCGGAAAATAGGGTTTTCTCCGGCGGATTGTCCGGCAGATGAAATGCCGGAGATTTTTCAGGCGCAACATGCGCCGGTTTTGTTTCGTTGAGTTTAAATACCCCGGCGCAATATCCGCCGGTAATGGCGCCGGTGATTTTCCGCCGTAAAGTGCGACGGAAATAGTGAGATATTGGTTTATTCCGACGCATATACCGGCGCAAATATCGCCGGAACTTTTCCGGCGCATTTTGCGCCGGAAAGTCCGTCGTAGATTTTCCGGTGCAATAATGCGCCGTTACCTGCGCCGTGCTTACCGGCGCAAAAATATCCGCCGGAAATTCCGACGGTAATCGCGTGTTTTCCCGTAGTGGAACTTTATCCAACATCAAAGCCCCATAAAATCATATATTTTAAGAAGATAATCATATATATATATATAATTATTATATAGTAAATTAAATATAAATAAATTAATTTTAGGAATTCACATGATGCTTTATTGACAAGTAATATATTTAACTACTGAGCAAAATCTTACAGTTTCAAAATTTTATTATATTATTAGAGATTATCGTGAACAAAATTTTGATGCTTTTGTTGTACTACAGTCTTATTTTCTTGGATCAGAATTATTTTTTTAATTTGATAAAATGTCACACTTTTCAAATTATCCAATAGAAATTTTTAATAAAAATACCTAAATGTCTAGAATAGTTATATTTATAATATATAGAAAGTTATATAGTGAAAGTTTAGTAGGTATAAAGTTATTCTCATTTTTATGTTACGAAATTATAAATTAAATCTAAAAAGTTGCAAACTTTTTGTATTTTTTGAAAATTGAGATAAAAAAAATATAACATATCTCGATCATAACAATTTCCAAAATTAGGCCGACAAAAAAAAAAAAAGAAGGCGCCAACTCCCTCTCTTTAGCTGGCTGACAAAGGAATGGGTAGGGGTGTCAATTCGGGTCAGCGAGTCTGGTTTGGGTCGAACCTGAGTTGACTCGACTCTAAACAGGTCAACCTGAACCCGACCCGTTTTTGTAAATATGTCGGTTTTTTAACCAGCACCCGACCCGCACGGGTTACCGGGTTAACATGACCTGACCCAAATTTTTGAAATAAATCTCAAACGCCTGGGTTTTCGATCGCTACTCGCGGCGGCGCAGCGGCGGAGCAGCAGCAGGCGGCAGCACTTGACGTGCGAGCCAGCGTCATGACTCGACGCTTCGGGATGCACCGCGTACGCGAAGCGACTCGACGCTTCGGGATGCACGCGACTTGATGCTTCGGGCAGCAGCGACAACATGTGAACTCGGGTTCGATCGGGTAGGGCAAGCACTCGACGCTTCAGGCAGGGTGGGCAGCAGACGCGGGCAAAGAGTTTTCGAGTCATTTTTGAATTGCCGGGTCAACCAGAACCCGACATATTTTTTGAAACATGTCAGTTTGTTGAACTCGAACCCGACTCGTTTCACAAATGGGTGGATCCGAACCCGGATTTTTCTAGGTCGGATTTCGAGTCATGTCAAAAATTGGCACCCCTAGGAATGGGGATGTATTTTGATAAAAATGAAATGAGTGAAAATGGGGAAGTATATTGTTTGAATAATAATAATACAATTTTTTTTTTTTGAACTGATCTTATTTGGCTTGTTTTATTTTTTGTAAAAAATATTAGATTATAATTAGTTGTAATTTGGACTTTCTTAGATTTTGGCTATTGGTTGAATTTTAGTTTTTATAAAACTAATCAAACTAAAAAAGACTAATTGCACTATTATTTTATAATTTAAAAAAACTAATTGCATAATTATTAATTCATCTCTCATTATTTTTTTCTTCTTTTTAACTTTGGTGTGAGATAAAGACTTGAGAAGTGGAGAAATTATTCTGTGCGGACGTTGAACACAGCTTTACGTCCAAATGATGCGGTATCGAGGCTCGGTACTGTACCGAACTGAGCAGTACCGAGCTGCGGTACACTACAAAAATAATGTGGTACATTTTTATTAGTCTCCGGACGAAGTTCGGTGCAGCACAGAAAAATTTTTCTGAGAATTGGTTGGTGTAGTGATGCATCCCATTATAAAAAGAAGCATGTTTAATACATAAATATGGAGATGAATCGTGTTTAAAAAAAATTAAAAAGAGCGAAATCGGAGCATTGAAATCCGGTTTCTAGTTAGCAGAATTTTGTAATCCGGTTTCTTAAGAAACCCTTTTTTACTTTATATAAAATACTTTTTAAATGTTATATTTATATTATTTTTAGATTATCAATTATTTAAGATAAAAATATTAATATTTAATAACTTTTAATATAATTAATATGTTTAAAATTTTTTATAAAAAATTATATTAAAAACATTTTAGATTATAATCTCTTAAAATTATTTTTAAAATTTTTATAATCTTTTTAAACTTTATATTAAATTTTTTTCTTAAATATTTAATAATTTTAAAATTATAATATTAAATTCTGGTTGATAAAAAATTATATTATATTACTAGAATACACATTTTATTATAAATATAAATATTTTAATTCTAATAAACATGAAATTCTAATAAATTCATTTGAATGTCTTAATGATATCAGAATTTGACGATCTTGGGCTTGTTGGATTCATCTCGTTGAGCCGCTCGATTCGACTATAAGCATGTCAAGTTTGGAAACCGTTTGGTAGTCCAAATTATAATTTGAACCTTTCAAATGCGCTTTGGGTCTTTGATTTGTACTTATTTAGGCTTAGATTGAGTCGATTTGGTGTCGTTGAGTTCATATTTTTGATCCGTTCAGTTCGAATATAAATTTGCTAAAATTGGAGTTCGATCAAATGGTCTCCGATTTAATTTTTTGATGTGTAATTTGCCAAGTAGTAGTTTGCCATCGAAGTAAGGTATGTCAAGTTTTACCCGGAATTCATTGTGGGGATGTTCAATGTCTGTCGGCCATCTTCGGCGCTGGGTTAACATTTCTTCTTCGGAATCTGAGATGTCCAGGTTTCTTAGTCGGTCCAGTTCATTATCCGACTCTGAAGCTTCAATGATCTGCGAACTTCTTTGTCATCGTCGATCTCTGATTTAATTTTTTATAAAAGTTTTAAAATCTCTAACGTGTAATAGTGTTAAAAATTTGATTATAAATAGGAGTGTAAACAGTACAATAAGAATAAAGCTTGATCATTGTCATTTTCATATAGTGTCTTCTTTTGATTCTCCTAATTTATGATTTAGATCGATCTTGTGTTTAAGTAGATTAACAATCAAATTTTCTTTTCCTTCTACTGAAAATTGAAGATTTTTTAACGTGAGTGCGCAACCTCAAATGATGAAGTACAGGAAATGTAAAATAATAATAATAATAAGTGATAGAAAGATCATCATGACCAGCACTTATATGCTTATTTAAAATGATTATTTGATTTAAAAAAAATATTATTATCATTCAAAATTTTAGTTTATTTAAAATTGAATCAAATAAACTAAACATTATTTTAGTTTTGTTCAATTTTTCTTTTATATATATTGACTAACATTTGTGGAAATACATATCTAAATCAAATAAAATTATAAAAATATAAAATTAATTATCACACACTCTTAATAGCAGATATAATAGAGGAAAAATAATTTTAAATAATTCCAAAATAGAAAACATGAGTTGAACCCTTTCTAACTAAAATAAATAAAGAAAATTTCAAATAAATTCAAAATACCTTCAAACTGTTATGATATGTTCCTTGCTCTGCTCCAAATCTCTAAAATTAATTTCATAAATTTAAATTTCATTTGGATAGAAAATAAAATGTTGATGTAGAAACCATAGGGTTGATTATTTAATAACTAATTGGCCTTAAATTTGGGAAAATCAATAAAAATTGTATATAAATCACAAAATTATAAAATAAAAATACTTGAATCTTGTACACCTTATTATCTCTTAGGGCATCTTGAACGAGATCTTAAGTATCCCTATCGAGTCTAAAGAGTTGAAGGGCATTCACAAATGACCCATCTTGATAAATTTCTATGATATTTATAATTTTTATGAGGTGGTCGCCTTTTATAGGATGTTCACCATCAAATTTAATATCATTGTAGTACCAATCATCTATTATATTTCTAAATAATGATATTTTTTTGGTTGAAGGTAGGGGTGTCAATTTTTGACACGACCCGAAACATGACCCAAACCCGACCCGGAAAAATCCGGGTTCGGGTCAACCAGAACCCGAAACGGGTCGGGTTCAGGTTGAACAAATCAACCCGTTTTAAAAATCGGGTCGGGTTCAGGTTGACCCAGCAACCCGAAATTGACCCGAAAGTGACACGTTAACTCATATTTGACCCGAAAACATGAGATTGACCCGTTTTTGACCCGAAAATCGATTTTGACCCTAAAATTAGCAACTTTAGGTCAACTTCGGGTCATTCGTGTCGGGTCGGGTTGACCCGGACCCGAATCGGGTCGGGTTTGGGTCCGGAAACCTTACCCATTTTTAAAAACGGGTCGGGTTCGGGTTGACCCGAACAGTGCCGGGTCGTTCCGGGTTCGACCCGAACCCGACCCGCTGACCCGAATTGACACCCCTGGCTGAAGGCAGGTTGTAAGATATTGGAATAAACATAAGATAACTAGTAGATATAAATACATTTATACATAGATGCATGTAAGTATATTTAAATTCATTTATACAATCATAAATATTTAAAGTAGTTCGATTCAAATCGGCTCCCAAAGTCGGCCCAAATATGACATAGGCTGGAACATATTTCCTTCCCAACTCATTCACTGAAAAAATCATATTGGGCTTCTTGAAAATTTATAGGGAGTACAAATGGCCGCCTTGTCGGTTTTTAGGCCCATTAGAATTTCGAGAGTAGGCCCACAGCCCTATTAGCCCACCTACTTAGCCAGAGATTTTGAGGGAATAAAATTCGATCAGACATTCACATGATGAGTTTGTTGTAACCTTTGGATTAATTTTGAAATAAATGAACTATGAATTCAAATTGAATATATCTATATTATTATTCATTTTAAAACTAATTAATTGTGACAAAAAAATATCAAAATTTATATATATTTTTTGATTTTGAAAGGCTCTCTAAATTTATAAAATAAATTGTTTTTTATTAAATGAAGGGAGTCTAAGGTTCTTTTTTTTTTTTTTCAATTTTTATTTATTTATTCCATTTGTATTTATATCTATTATTGTTTGAAATAAAAATATATTTGATTTTTATTATGAACTCTCTAGATTTTGACTATGCATGAGGAATCTATAATTATGTGAGAAAAAGTATATAGTGATACTAAAAAAGTTATAAATGATGTGCTTGTAGTTTAAAAAAAAAAAGTTTAATAATAATAAAAATAGTTGGTGGCGTAGTTAAAATATGTAAGAAAAAGATCAAAACTAAGAAACTTGTTATAAAAGTTAGTTCATGTGTAAATTCTCAAAAAATTGAAAAAGATATAAAGTGGCTCATAAGAAGTCTAAGAAAATAATATGCTGCAAAGAATTTTGCTTTTAATGATTTATATAATAGATTATATATTAATGAGAGCGAAATATAAATGTATAAGTTAGTCATGCAAAGAGATAGGGGAAGTAAGGATTTAATTCAAGTATATTAAGGATGAAGATAAAAAAAGTGCTCTTATTAGAAGAGGATATTCAATAAAAATGGATGTCATATTTTGATAAGCTTTTCAATGAAAGTTTTGAGAATACGTTTGACTTTAGTGACTGATAACCTAAATTAAAATAAAGTTTTGTTTTTACAACATGTGTAATATTAAAATTGAAGTTAGAACTGCTTAAAAAAAAATGAAGTATGAAAAAATTGTTGGACCCAATGATATTCTAGTAGAGGTGTAGAAATGCTTAGGAGATGAATGAATTCCTAGCTTACTTTTTTTTTTTTTTTTGAAGCTAAAAAGATGTTAGATGAATGTAGAATGTCTGTGTTGATTCTGATTTTTATGAATAAAGATGATGCATAATAATGTGCGAATTATAGAGGAATTAAATTAATGTGACATAATTTAAAACTATGGGAGAGAGTTATTGAGCATATGTTATGACGTAATACGAATATTTGTCAAAATCAATTTGGATTCATTCTAGGTAAGCCTATTATGGAAGCTATGCATTTATTAAGAGGTTTGATGAATAAGTATAGAGAGAATAAGGAAGATCTACTTATGATATTTATTGATTATAGAAAACTTATAATAAGTTCCAAGATAAGTACTTTGGAGAGTTCTACAAAAAAAAAAGGGTTAATAATGCTTATATTCAAGTCATTAATGATTTATATGCACGACCTGTTACTTGTGTTCAAACACAAGGTGGTTTGATCAAGTATTTTCCTATTTTAGTTGGAATACATCAATAATTAGCTTTAAATTCATATCTTCTTTCTTTAATCATGGATGCTCTTGCAAGACTTTTACAAGAAGATGTACCATGGTGTATATTTTTTATTTGTTGATATTCCTTTGTTTATATGATTAGAGAGCGAATTGAAGAAAAATTGAATTATGAATGTCAACCTTAGAGTCTAATGGTTTCTATTTGAATATGTCTAAACCTAATACATGGCGTGTAAGTTTAGTATTATTAGATATAATGGGGAATTGTTATTTTGGGTGATCTAGTCATTAATAAGAGTGCACATTTTAAATATCTTATATCAATTGTTCAAAATGATGGTGAAATAGATAAGAATATTATTAGTATAATTCAAGTTGGATAGTAGAAGCGGAGAAATGCATCGGGCCTCTTGTGTGATACAACAACATCCCACAAACTTAAGAGAAAATTCGATAAAATGGTGGTGAGACCTGCTATGCTTTATGACACAAAATGTTGGTCATTAAAAGAGAAACATATAATCAAGTGTTGTAGAGAAGAGGATGCTTAGGTAGTCAGTAGTTCACTCTTAGAGATAGAATGCGAAACAAATATATACGTGAAAAAAGGTTAGAGTAACTCTAGTGGCGGATAAGATGAGAAAGAGTCGCCTTAGATGATTTGGCCACATAAAATGTTGGCCTTCCGATGACCTTGTTAGAAGAATATATGTATTAGATTTGATATATGTTATGAAAGGTAGATGTTGACATAAAAAGACTTGGTTAGAAAATATTAGAAATGACATTTTTTATTAGATTTAAATGAGAATTTGACTCTTAAGAGGACTTAATAGAGGAAAAAATTCATGTAGTCAATCTCATGCAGTGGGACAAATGCTTGATGTTGTTATTGTTGTATAAACTCTTTATTTTTAAGATCTTAAAAAATTAACATAATAAATCAATACAAAATTCAACATAGATAATGCATGTTATTAAAATTTTTAAATATTAAATTATTTGAACACCTAAAATATATTAGAACTACAGCACAAATCAAATTAAAATAATTTATGAAAATTAAAATTTTTAGGATATATTTTTATCATAATCATAAAATTTAATCATAGTTAAACAATTTTGTCTAATCATGCTTATATTCCATTAGGAAAAAAGTTAGATCAAAATGTTATGATTAAAATTTATTCAAAATTAATTTAATATATTTTATCTAAATTTAGAATAAAAAAAAATTGGATTAATCAATAAACTTTAATAGTGTACTCAACTCGAAATAATTTAGAAATTAAAAATTCATTCCTATCAAATTTGTATCACGATATTCTCAACCTTTTTTTTTCATTTTTAATCACAATTTTCAACTATTTTATTTATATTATAAAAATATCTAAATATAATATCCAATTTATATATATATATATATATATATATATATATAATATATATTGATGAGAATATTGATTATATTTTAAATTAATACTTAGTTTTTGTACGTTTTTAAATTTTATAATATTATTTATTTTTATTTTTAAAATATTATTATTATGATTAGTTTTACAAGCGAATTAGTACAATATCATAATTTTAATAAGAAATCTAAGAAAAGAAATTTTAAATAAATTTATAACTTTTGGCATGGCATAAAAAATGATTTGTCACTCGAATTGTCATGTAGGGTACGCATAATCATAATGAATGCCCACCAAATCTCTTAACAATCAAATCATTGGAGGCATAATTAATAGTTCACTTCATTTCAGTTACTGATTTTATTTTATTTTCACTTAAAATATTTGGTAGTTAACCCAAATTTAATCTTCTTAAATTTGAGAATTTCAATGAAATATGACCAAAAAATGTAAATAAAAAATATATTTCTTATATATTACATTATTGAAATAATTATTAAAGATTTTTGAGAATTTTAAGAACATTATTTGTTGATTTATTGTGTAATTGATTAAAGGATAAAGTTTAATTCTTGGAAGAGGCAAGATAAGATAAAAAATGTGTTTGAAATTAAAAATAAATGTTTGTAATTAATGTGTTTTGATTATTTTAAAAATTAATGTTTTTGTTTATCGATATACGAAAATAGAAATAATTTTAAAAATTAAGTAGTATTTTATTAGGGTTTTTTTAATTTGTAAATGAGAAATATATTTTAAAAATTAATCTTTTTTTCAATTATTTTAACAGTTAAAAAAATCATAATTGAAAAAAAATTAAGAAAATTTTACATTTAATAAAGTTCATTAATTATAAAAATATAAGCTTTAGCTTAGGCTTCGTTTGAGAGTCAAGGGATGGAACCAGCGTCTTGTTTGAGGATGAGCAAAATAGGATTGTGAAATGCATATTTTTATGTACGAAATAGAAAAGTAAAAATTTTCCTAAGAATTTGAGCAATACATTTATTGAAGGTCGACACAATAGTTAAAATACCTATTTTTTTTAAAAAAAAATTCAAGATGGGCCACGCAAAGCTCTTCGTTATTCCACTTTTAGGCCACTATTTTTTTTGCTACTTCTAAAAAATATTGTTACTAGAAAATTATTTCCTTTTTTTGTGGGGGGGGGGAGGGGGACATTTAGGCCGATTAAGGCTTCGTTTGGAACGGCTTTTTTATTGCTTTCTAAAACGGAGTTTTAGTACAAAAATAAAAAAATTTGTACTAAAACTCCGTTTTAGAAAGCAATAAAAAAGCCGTCCCAAACGAAGCCTAAGACTATTTTTGTTACTTTCAAAAATTTTTGATACTAGAAAATTATTTTAAAAAATAATAAGTAAATTATTATTAGTTTGATATTTAGGACAATTAAGATAAATTCACACACATAACACAGACACAAAGACTCGAACTTAAATCCTCTTAATTGATAGCCTAAGCTCTCAACCAAAAAATAAAGCTGTATATAAGGAAATTATTTCAAATCAACCCTTTGTCAATAAATTTAAAATCCTCCAATTTGCAGCATCTTCGAAAAACAAAAAAAAAGGAGTACTGTACTGAAAAAGTAATTTGGCCATTTATCACGGTCTCTTGCTGCGACCGGCTGTTTTATTGGTGAAAGTGGCGCAGAGAAATGCATCAGCCCAAAGGTGGGTCCATGTAAACAGTAGCTCCTGGACTTGTCCCCTCATTCATTATTGATGTCCAAACAGACCGGACCCGGTTCATTTCCCACATATTACACCTATTTGCTCCGGTCCGACCGGTTCCACCACCCCTGTGGCCCCCGCCAGCATATAAAACATTGCAGCCATAAAGGATAAACCATGATCTAAAGATTCTGCAACTCATCGCTGTCTTTTTTCTATTAAAACACTAAAACATAAATTTTTTTAAAAATTACCCACATAACTATCAAAACCCATTTATTTATATATTTAACGTCTAAATTTTATTATTTACCCATAGAACATCCAAAATATCAAATAATAATAAAAAAAATTCTCTTCATCATCTAAGATATCAATTTGTTGCACTAGTCGATCATGTCGCCCTTCGCCATCACAGTTACTATCGATTCCTTGAATCCTCATTCCTGAGATCCCACCGCAATCATTTCATGGAGATATTATGTCAACTTTCTCATTGTATTGAGACTCATCAATATCACGACTTCTTGGTTACGAAGCACCATGCGAGATCCAGTTGCAACTTTCTTATCCCATCATGGTAGTTCTCAGCTCAACGAGACCCCATTGTGGTAGTTCCATGTCATTAAATGATCGGGGTATGCAAAAATGGATAAATCTAAAATAAATCTAAAACTCAATCTAAAGTGGTTATTATTATTATTATTATTATTATTATTATTATTATGGTTTGGATCAAATTGGTTCACTTTGACATTAAATGCTTTGGTCTTGATTGATTCGATAATTCATTATTGCATATTTAAGTTTCATAAATGTAAATTTGAAGGATTGTAACTCCATTTGAATTGAATGACAACTACATAATATGCATTTGGATAGCAATAATAATAATAACCACTTTAGATTGAGTTTTAGATTTATTTTGGATTTATCTATTTTTGCATACCCTAATCATTTAATGATTATGTCTATTGGATCTTAATTTGTTAGTGATAATACTAGAATTAACCAGCAAGGTTTGCAATATTTTAGTGGAATGAAAAATAGAAAGAGAAATAGAGAAAACAGAGTAAATGTGTGAAAAGGTGGCATTTAAGCTTATATTTATAGGGTTTTTAGGCTCTATAAGAGAGATCACATTTTGATCTCATAAAAAAAATGAATATAAATACATTATAAGATAATTACTTACACGTAGACATAATTATTAGAGCTCTAATTGGCACACATGAACAAGATGAGCTCCCACAATACTTGTCCCATAAAAACATGATATTCTATATTCACTCATCTACATGTGCATTTCTTTGTTGCTCTGATTGCTTCCACTCTTATTATGATTTCTTCATTCATGAAATATTCTAAATATTTCATGGGATTGAGTGCAATCAAACTTCTAATGCTACTCTGTTACTCACTAACATGATTCACTTGAGCTGTTACTTTAACAATAAAAAAACTTCATCATGGCAGTCTTAGAGGAAAATGAGTTTTTTAACATGTTTCATTATATATAAATTTAGGTTAGGCCTTTGGCTCCCCTTTTGTAGAAATAATTGATATTTTGAATTTCTATATACTTGTCCCAATTCAAATCATTCAGAACTCCTATATTAATAAAGTTACTATGACCTCATACACGAAAGAGAAGATATTGTGGAACATTATCTTCTTTTTCCACCTCTTTTCCATGAAGAGTTTCAAGTATGTATGCATTGAATTCTCCTATATGCATATGCAAATAAGTGGCATGAACAATAAGAAAAGGGAGTTGAAATTTATATATTTCTCTATGAAGTTGACAATTGGGTAGCTAGTGAAAAAAAGCCCTTCTCCATTCCTTAAGGTGAAGACCGACCTTGCGTTACCTAAAAGGAATAGTCATAATGGTTAAATATACATCTTATCAAATGCTGTGTAGAAGATTCTTTATGGTTAGTCACTTACCTCTAAATTTTTATGTTTAATTATTTCTTTATTCCTTTGAAGTGCTTATGCACATGATTTATTTATTTAAGGTAAGTTATGCTATCCTTGATGACTCTGATGTGTTAAGGTTCTTAAAGTGAAGGTTTCCAAATGCTCAAAGAAAAAAAAGGTGAAAGGGCTAACATCAACATCTTTGGAATTCGAGTATGACCTGGTTCTCTTTGACTCATATCCTCTTCACAATCTTTCTACAATGCTAACCTTTCGTTATGCTATCCCATCTTTGAAATTTCTTCTGATCATTATATGCGACTTTTAACTTACTCCTGCTTTCAAAGATTTTGATTTCTCCCAAATTTATTTTAATTGCATATCTTCTAAACTAGTAAGTTGATATGGTATAACTTTTTTATATTGTAGTACTGATTATTCTGATCATTTTGATTACATGATTTATATTTTTATCGGTTAAAATTAGAATAATATTTTGAGCCTTTAAATTATTGATCTCTACATTTCTCTTTGTGACCATCAACATATCATTAATGTATAAGAGCAAATATATAAATAAAAAAATGATAAATGTGCCTTCTTGGAGTTTTTTCAAGTAAAGTGTGATCAGGTTGATTGTAAGTGTACCTTTATTTCTTCACAAATCTATCAACTACTTGTACTACTATGTTAATGAATACTTTAAGCTGTAATTTGATTTGCTTAATTTACACGCACAACTTTTATATGTTAGAACTTCAAATCTTTTTGGTTGATATATAAATCTTTGTGTTTATTGTTTCACAAAGAAATACAATTTTTGCTTCTAGTTGTGCTAACTCAAGATCCAACAATAACAAAAGCTAGTAATATTTGAATAGATGAATGCTTAATAATCAATAAAAAAATTCTATCATTGTCTATTCCTTCCTTAAGTATAACCTTTTGATACTAATATAGCTTTATACCTTATATTATCTTTGCTAGGGTACCTTCCTTCTTAGAAAATATAAATTTTCAACCAAACAATTCTCTTATCCTTTGGAAGCAAATTGGATTATTTCTTTTTTTAATGGAACTATTGCATCTCGTCATTCATTGCCAGCCTCCAATTCTAATTTTCATATTATGTACAACCTTTTTGCAATTATATGAAATATCATCTCCAATAATAAGGAAAAAAAAAAAACATGTATTATTATGCCAATGTTTGAAAATATTTAAATATTTGTTCTTTGGTTGACTAATGGCAATAAATTCTAGTTATTTTTTGGTCTCCATTATTGGTGAAGGTTATGGTTCCTCCACCATAACCAAGACTTTATTTTCATTATCAAATTCATCTTTTAGATGATAAATAGTTTTAATTTCTAGATTTATAGGAATCATAAACTCCACCCATTGAATGGAGTTTGAGTTTTAGTTCTCTATCTTCAATATTATTTCTTTCAAAATTATGCTCTAATCAAAGATAACATCATGATATAGTATAATCTTTGCTGATTCCATATTCTAAAAATGAAATGCCTAAACTCCTTCATTAAAAGCCTTAAAAGTATAATTTCTTGACATATCGTCTAATTTTATTCTGTCATATGAAAATAAGCTTGACTTAGAAATATATGCATGCAATCATTATCATAAATAGGTTTCTAGACCACACATCCTTTAGAATTTTTCCTTCTAATATTAATATGGGGAAATTGTTGATAATATATGAGGCATATTATAAAGCTTCTATGTATATCATCTTGTTTATTTGGACTAAGAAAATAAGCATTAAACCTTATAAATCAAGGTATGATTCATCCATTTTAAGATTACATTTTAATATGGCATGCTGATATGATAAAGTATATAATTATTCCTTTATTTTGATAAATGTTTATAAATGGATATGATTATATTTCCCTCAATATCTTATTTAAGCCTCCTACATAATTTTTATGCATGACTATACTTTTATCATTTTCTTTCATTTGAGAAAGAAAATTTGAAATTATTCTCATGCTTCAAGGTGAATATCCTAACATACACTACAAAAAAATCGCCAATTACCGGCAACTTATTTAGGCGATTGAGGTAAGTTTTTCGGCAATTTTTTGGTGCTTCACAAACTGCTGAAATAAACCGCATAGAAAAGGAATTCCGACGGCTAATTTCTGGCTGCCAAAACTTTTGGCCATTTTCTGGTGGCAAAACTGTCGATAAATTCTTGTGGACAAACCGGTGGAGGCCAGTTAAATACTGGCTGCATACCGGCCGTTTAAAATGTCGCAATATCCGGGGAGCAAGCTGCCGGTAATTAATCGGTAGCTACACCAAAAAACTGGCGGTTATATAAGCAGTTCGATATCAAAGTTTCCAGCAACTAATTCGCCGGTTAGCCTCTAGAAACCCGTAGCATTCGGAAAAAAAATTGACAACCCCCTCTATTTACATGAATTTTTATAATATATGCACATAATTCAAAACATATATAAAACAAATCAAACTTTAAGGGAAACAAGCCACAATACGCAACCCATAGAAATAGAGTCCAAAATCAATAAAATATTCATATGAAATAACAAAACACAATCAACAAATATATTTGCACAATTCACAATAACAAGAAATAATTCTTTAAATAAAGAATAATGTTTACAATCCACAATAATCAACATAATATATGAAATCCACACTAATCATAATATATGAATTCCAGACAATTAATAATGCAGTTGTTTCAAATACACCAAAGAGTTCTTCAAACAAATAACAACACTAATCATTCTCCGTGTCCTTACTGCCCTATGATTCAGGTGTCCGCTCTTGCTCTTTTTTCTTCTAATTTTAATCTAGATATGATCGTAGCTCCGCCTACATATCATTTTGAATCTTTTTTATATCCTCTATTTCTCTTGTTAGGGTAGCAACCCTCTGGCTAACAGTTTCTTCAGCTCCACTAATATCATAAAATGCTAACATATATGAAGTAACCTTATAAGCATATTCCTACGAACCTAAGCCATAAACCCTCCCCATATGTCTTCCTCCAATAACATCTGATCACATGTGATACTTAGAATACTGGATCGATCTCGAAGATGATCCCTCTCCAGTAGACTACTAACTTTCCCAAAATTTACTGATCTATTTTCCCAATCGGGTTATCGAAAGGCCATCATTTTTAAGCGACCAAACCATCTAAGATGACTTATAGTTTCAAAACTTAACTTAGTATTCTGCTTCTCTTTTGTAGGTCTCACCATCATCATATAAAGTTTTCCCTTAAGTTCGAGGGGGACTTTTCTATTACACAATAACCCCTGATGCATTCCTCCACTTCAACCATCCAACTTGATTTCTGTTGATAATATCTCCATCTATTTTACATTCACTCTGAATAAGATACCCAATATATGTAAAATGAATGTAAAATGTGTAATCTTATTAATGACTTTATCGCCCAAATTCACAATCCATTAACTAAGTTTATTACAACTAACATTAAACTTGATATATTCATGTTTTAAATCAACTTAAGCAAGAACCTTCACAATCTAAGGCAGACATCCATAATTCAAGTTTACCTTCATCTCCCTCTGTAGTCTTATCAACAAGAATAATATCATAAGCAAAAAAAAAAAAAAAAAGGGTGTAACCTCTTGCAAATGTCTACTGAGAACATCCATGGATAAAGTAAAATGATATGAGCTTAAGGCTAGTCCAAAATCAACCTTTAGATTTAAAGGTTGATCTTCATAATTCAAGTTTACCTTCAACTCCCTCTATAGACTTATCAACAACAAGATTACTAAGAACATCCATGACTAAAGAAAAAAATAGTAAATGCATGGAGATCACCTTCAGGCATTCGTAGGTCAGAGTGAGGGCATTAACGGACAGAGTGAGGGAATCTGGGACCAGAGTTAGGGCGTCAGTGGCCAGAGTTAGGGGGTCTGCGGCCGGAGTACTGCGGACGCAGGTTGGAGGCAAGAGCAAGAGGAGTTTGGACGAAAATCCTAAACATGAAGAAATGATGAGATAGGGCTGGGGCGGACAAATTTAGGGTAATTATTGATAGTTTTTCTGCGGTTTGGACAGTCAGAAAAAATTTACTTAAAACTGGCGGCCAAACCTTCGATAATTATTGATGCCTAAAGAAAAAATTGGCGGTATGTCCAGCGGTCAATTTGTCGTCGACATTTCTGGCAATTTATTATTAAAAACCACCACGTCGAACTGCTGGTTTAACGGTCGGTAATTTCAGTGTTCAAATGATCGTTGGTAAACAGTGAATTACATGAATATTAGTTTCAAGAATATTAACTATTTGAGCTTTAGTATTATCATCATTATTATCATAATATTAGCTTCAAGAATATTATGACCTTTAAAATATTATCATTATATTTGCATAAAAACATGAAATAATAGCTAGCTTACCATGAAAAAATCATTGAAGAAATATCAAGAGGCAAATTACAAATTTAAAATATTAATTTTTGATAATTTTCGTTAAGAATGATGAATCAAGTTTCCAAATTGACAATCTAATCTCCATTTTCATACATAGTGGCACAACTAAGGCTTCGTTTGGGATGACTTTTCATTACTTCTTAAAACAGAATTTTAGTTTAAATTCATCCCAAACGAAGCCTAAGTTTCTGAAAACAAGTTCAAAGAAAATAAAATTCATGGTGCTTTGGCTATTCTATAAAATTATTATTGGAATCCATATCAAAACTCACAAACTTGGAAAATGATGGTTTTGTCCTCTACTTTCGACATTAACAACTCATCCATGAATCACCTCAAAACTTGGGAACTAATCATGAGTCCAAAACATAGCTGTCATATCAGTTATATGAAAATAAAACTACAAAAATGTTAATTTCTCTTCATCACCAATCTTTGGTACCATATTTATTGTTGTCTTAATTTTATTTAGGTAATCCTTCTTCTAGTGCACTTTCTAGTGACACATGGCAATTCATTCTTCACAAGATATGTTTGTGATAATTTACCTTCCTATTTTGAGTGAGATTTTTTTTCACTTACTAAATTTGTCATACTTATTATTATTATTTCTATTATTTTTATGATCAAGTGCATCATTCATTCAACACTTCTTATGCACTAAAATATTGAAAAATCACTAAATTTAACATCATCTTTACCATATAATAGTGTCATATTTAAATGATACTATGTTTCGTGTATAAAATTTAATATCAATAGTGTCATATCTTCACCACCAATTTAAAAATAAATATTTTTTAAATAAGTGATAACATGTTAAAATTATCTAAGTTCTCAATCATATGGATACTCTTTTATGCTAAATTGAAGAAAAATACTTTATCAAGTAGGATCAATTATTTAAGCATTTTATCATTAACTTGTCTTCTAATTTTTTTAAGAGACTTAGGCTTCGTTTGGGACTGTTTTTTTATTGATTCTTAAAGTAGAATTTTAGTACAAAAATTAAATCAAACGAAGCCTTATTGGAAAATCTTCCTTCTTAATTATGTGTGTTTGGTCTTTTGCTAAGCATAATCGGATTATGCCACAAGCTTGATGATTCAAGAAGTTCTAGCCTTCATTCAACATGTGCTTGAGTTAACACTCCAAAGTAATATGAGATTAATCTTGAAAATTATATCAAGGCATCCTGACATACATCAAATTTGGACAACTTTAATGATAATATATGATATTTAAAAAATAGAATCTTATTTTTAATTTCTTCATATTTGATTGAAAAAAAAAGTTATTTATCATAATTTTGAAGACAAACAT
This sequence comes from Dendrobium nobile, assembly GCA_022539455.1. Taxonomy (NCBI): domain Eukaryota; kingdom Viridiplantae; phylum Streptophyta; class Magnoliopsida; order Asparagales; family Orchidaceae; genus Dendrobium; species Dendrobium nobile. The sequence goes on from CM039723.1 coordinate 17,575,135, forward strand.
AAAATTTTGGACACTTTACTACCAATTTGATTTTTATTTTGACATACAACACAAAATAAAAGAAGAAATTTAAAGTAATTTTGAAGACAAACATTAAAATAAAGGAAAAAAATGTGCTATCTTATAATGTCCTAAAAAAAAATCTAGAATATATTTAAATATTTTCACCAAATGGTGACCAATGCCTCATGAAATAATTTTAAAGTTTTTCTATTTAAAAACAAGTATATATATATATATATATATATATATTATATATATATATATATATATATATATATATATATATATATAATATATATATATATATATATATATATATATATATATATATATATATATATATATATATATATATATATATATATAATTTCAAGCTAAACTCAAAGTTTAATTGTAAAAAAATTAGGTCTTCCTAGGGGATTGATTTGTTAAGTAGATACATGGACTATGTGGTAGACTTAGGCTTCGTTTGGGACGGCTTTTTTATTACTTTTAAAACGGAGTTTTAGTTAAAAAATAAAAAAAATTGTACTAAAACTCCGTTTTAGAAAGAAATTAAAAAGCCGTCCCAAACGAAGCCTTAATCGACTTGCTTGTATCACTCGATGATTGAGCAACTAGGCCATAGTGGTAGGCCAAAAGTAGGACGACTTATTCTCTCTTAAATTTGTTTCTTTGTGTATTCCTTTTACCAAATACACAAAAAAGGTTATTTTATATAAATAATATACTAATTTTCTATATAATCACTTATACTAAATAGGTTGCATCACTAGCCACTTTTCAATAACTGCCCCACCTCTTCAAAAATAATGAAATCTACAACAACAATAACATCAAGTTTTTATGCCACTACATGGAGTCGAATAAATAATCCTTTTTCTCATTTGTGCGCTATTAATAGTCAAATTTTCATTTAAATCTAATAAAAATAGATCATTGCTAATACTTTATAACTAAGCGTTTTTAACTCTACCTCAATTTTTCTAAACATAGGCCAAAAAATTATTTATCAAATCTCCAATATATATAAATTACTTAAAAGACAAATTGAGAATCTTAAGTTATTAATTACTTAATATCTTCATTGTTAGTTCATATAAAAGCTTAATATATATATTATTTGCACCAAAAAATATTATTGATGAGATTGAAATAAAAAATAGATTTTTTTTTATTTGGGGGTGGGGGGCAGAGCCCTGCATTAGGTACCCATACCCACACCCACCCACGTACCCACCCATACCCAATGGGCATGGGTGGGTATGGGTACGCTCATGACATCGTGGGTGGGTATGGGTGGGTACTCAACATCAAAGGTCAACCGATTTATATTACTATATAATTATCATATACATGCAGTATATTACAATAATCTTTACTACGCAATGTGCAACACTGAACCGCGTCACAACCATGATAAATTTTGATATGTGCATTGAAAGTTTGCAGTAAGAGAAAATGGCAAAATACCTCAAGGCCATTAATCTATGACAGACTGCATTCAATAAGCGTGGAAAGTGGGTGGGTGTGGGTGGGTATGACATCAGGAAAGTCACCATAGGTGGGTGTGGGTGGGCAAAGCCCGCCAACGCAGAGCGTGGGTACCCAATGGGTACCCAACCAGGACCCCATGTAGGGCTCTGGTGGGGGGGGGGGGGGGGGGGGGGGGGGGGGAGGTTGAAGGGGGAAGGAACATAGGCAATGATATAATGATGACTCAATTATGAATATAATAAAAAAGAAAAGCATTTCTACAATTTCTTAATCTCTACAAGAAGGCTAACACTCTTATATTGCCTTCTCTTTATACATGCATGCATGTGGATCGAATCATCTCATACATGCATGCCACTACCAACTGGTATATTCATGGTGATGATGAAGATAACGATGATGATGATGATGTTGATGATGTGATTAAGGCATAAAGAGCTTATTGCCACACTTGCATCGCCATGCCTCGGGGTAGTATTCAGCGATCACGGGGGTGCCCGGGGGCACGGGCACGTGGACCGGGTAGCACGGGCTGCAGTCACCGCACTTTAACGTGCACCGCGGAGGATAAGACCCCGGCCCGCCTCCTGGCCCGCCCATCTCCCTCATCTCTTTCGCCTGCATACGCCATATACAGCTCACGTTAGCATCTCAACCTTACTTCTCACTAAATTGCGCAATACGCCTGCGCCACCGCCGGACAATGTTACGGTTTCTTAAAGTGGAAGAGAAGAGAACGGATAAATTGTTACCTGGATAAAGGTTGCCGTTCTTGAACTTTTTCCTCTGTCTGCAAATAAAATAGATTAAAATGCCAAAAAGAAGGCACTTTGGAGTAAAAAAATGTCGATTTTTTTTAAAAAATTCCTATTGGAGGTTGAAGAAATAATAGTTGTTTATAGAAGAAAATATGAATGATGGATGAATTTTGGATAAAAATCTAATCTTGCTCACCTGACTGAGAATCTCCATTAGAGTAGCTAGAGTACAGAGCAGAAATGGAGAAGAAACAGAGATAGGTGCAGAACAGCAGACTGGTCATTGCTAATGATCTGCCTCTCCTTCTTCCTCTTCTGATGAGTTCCATCTTTGCTGGTAAAAGATCTTGATATAGTTGACAAGAAGAAGAAGAAGAAGACAGAGGAGAAGATGAAGATGTGATAGGAGCAGAAGTTGTAGATCTCAAGCTGTGTTTTTGATGTCTGTCAGAGCTTGAGGAGCTTCAGAATCCAGATCTATGTGAGAGAACATTGCGAATGAGAAATCAAAAGGAGCTTATATTTTGAAAAAGATTTCAGACCTCTGAATCTCTTTCTCTCTCTTTCTCCCTCAAAGTATCTTTACGCCTAACCCTCTTACTCGGCATCTGCGATAAGCTGGAAAGAAAATCTCCTGCGAAATGGGTTCTATAAAACTCACATGTTAGCTAATCGAAGAACTTTACCTCTCTGTCTTCTTCTGAAAGGGAAAGAATAATGACTTACAGTTTGCAGTTCAACTCAAATTGGGGAAATTTGGAAGGTAAGAAAACGATAGTGTTATAAGGTTTTTTATTTTTGGAATATTTAGACTAATCAAGGGAAAATTATATATATATATATATATATAAAATTAAAAGAGTATCAAAGTTTTTAATAAACAGACAATGAGTAACCTTAGTGCTATAAGTTTAGAGAATAGTATTCATATTTTTTGAGATGTGAGAGAATTTGGATGAGCATTGATGTGAAGCTTTTGGCATCAGGAAATATTATTTAAAGAGAAATTATTCGGTGAGCTTTTTTAATCTAAAATTTAATTTGTATTTAATTATTATATTAATAATATATTTATATTATTGTCTAATTAAAATAAAAATAGGTAAAATGTTAAAAATAGTGAATTGTAAATAAAAAATAATATTTTTATAAAAATAACTAAATCTTAATATATATATTTTATATATATATATAATAATTATTCAAATTTTAATAATATGAAAATTTAGTGCTCTCCATTAATTGTCTCCAATCCTCTTTTCTTTTTTTTGGCAAATTTTTGCGCTTCACCTATCTCCCATTAAATACTTGTTCTCATTATACTTCGAGCATTAAAAAAGAATTGACTTGTAAGCAAGGCTTTAAATACGAGATTGTATCAGCCGATTCAACCAGTTGAACCGCGGGTCGGCCATCTGGCCGGTTATAATTTACTACAAAACTAGTCTCACATAAAACATCTATCGAACAGTTCAAACTGCCGATTCGGCCGCCGAATTGTCAAACTAGTCCCGGCTTTGAATAACCGTGCTGTTCATTTGAAAAATAATTTGAGCCGTTCAAACTAAATCTGATGGCCTATAATTAACTAAAGTAAAGCTTATACTCATACGAAAAAAAAAAAAAAAAAAAAACATTTCTACACTTCTTTCTATTCACCTGACTCATCGTCTATTTTGTGAAGCCACAAGAAAGAAGGAACAGAAGAAGAGTGTTCGACTGATCCTCTCCAACCCACTGCTGTGAGTTCATCACTTCTTCTCCTTGGCCCTCACTCTACTCCATTTTCCTCGCATTCACGACGTGTTCTTTGATTCTTGCATTTATTGTTTATTTTGAGTGACTTTTTTATTAGCATGTGGTATCTGAAGATTGAAGAAGATGTGTTTTTTCATTCTTAGTCTATTTTTTTTGGAAGAAAATGCATAATAATAATATATTTAATTTTAAATTTATCAAATTTATTTGTTATATTTTTCAATGTTTCATATTATGATTATGTTCAAATTTTGTTATATATTTACAAATATTTGTGTCATTATAATATTTAAATATAATAAGTGTTTATTATGTCATATGGTTCGATCCCGGTCTAACCTTCGAACCACTAACAACTTCTTTTTCTGGTTCATTTTCTGGTCATGTTTTCAAAGCCTTGCTTGTAAAAGTGCATGTATGCTTGCTTCAATTAATAAATATTTTGAATTAAATTAAAATGATTATGTTTTTGTTGCTTAAGGTCACATGCATATATCCATTCTCAATATCACATAAATATTTTTAAAAAAAATTAATATAGAAATAATGTGAACATATAAGTGGATCAAAATTTTCATATCACTGTAGAAAAATAAAACTTTTGCAACACTTAGGTTTCGTTTGGGACGGCTTTTTCATTGCTTTTCAAAACGGAGTTTTAAAGCAATAAAAAAGCCGTCCCAAACGAAGACTTAGTCTTCATTTGGGACAGCTTTTGGCCACTACTTTTACTTTGCATTCAACAATTTTTTTTAACTAAAAAGTGATTTTATATATATATTCCAAAGATTTTATTAACAACATGATAAACTCTTCTAATTTTTTTTTACATTTGCAAAACATCTAAAATCAATATTGCATTTATAATTAAGAAATTACACAAATAATTACATAAGCATATAACTTGTTAATTAATTAATTATTTATTTCTTCATTACTCTTTTTGAATTCAACTTTGAAATTTGGAGATGCAATTTTGGTCTCTATTTATCATCCTCTTTTATAATCAATAGTAGATCTCACATATAAATGAATATTAATCATTTTCAAGAAAATTCATATATTATATTTGAGTTGTTCCATGATTATATTTAGACATGGTGGATTATTACCATGTCATGTCATGTGATATATGATGTTGACTATATGTAATGATGAGTATGATAATATGAAAGCATAGCTAGGTAGTATCCAAAGTAACATGTGAAATGTTGCTCCATTATAATGATATTTACTATAGCCCTTTGAATGAAAATAAAACAAAGTGTATGCTAAGTTGCTTAAATGGGTTCTTTGATGAGCTAGATTGTATTGATTTAGTCTATTTTCTTATGTATGTTAAGTTTTAAATACTAGTTGAGTAGTTGTCTTAATGTGCTAACATATGTAATTTCAAAAACATAAGTTTTACCAGATAAAAAATATACAAAATAGCAACTAAAATAAATATTAATTAAACTAAGTGAGCCTACTTCAGTGAGCAGATGAGGGTTTCATATTTTATCTCTAGCCACTATTACAACAGTTCGAAGAGTTTATAAATAGAAAAGAAACGAGAGATAAAAATTATTGACTACTTCTCTCTCTTTTTTTACTTAGAGTTTTTGGTGTGACAAATTTGTTCTCGTGTTCTTTAACTTTCTCTTAAGGAAAAAAAAAGTCTATATTTAGTGAGGTCTTCTTCATTCCCTCTTTATCCGCTTTATAAAAAAAGATTGTCCTATTTAATTTCCTCAAATTTGTACTCAATTTAATTTATAAAGAAATTACATGCATCTCCATACTCTATGGATATAGGTCAATCTTGATTGAACCATATAAGTTTTAGTAATTGTCTCTTTATTTATCTTTTATTATTTTCATTTCATATGTTAATATACAGTGCTAGTTTTATATATTATGTGTTAATTTGATTGATCTTTTCTATTCTCCAAAAGAGAATACTTTTGACACTATCAGTGCATAAGACTTGCATTAAAGCATTGTGAGTTGAATCTAGGAGATAACATTATCAAAGCATTCTGCCAACACTGCAAAATATGATTTTAATAATTTAGGGCAACAATAATTTAGCATCTAAAAGATGAAGATGAGAGTATTTTTTACCTAATAAGGATTGGTTTAAAGCTTCAAAGAATGGGAATTTTTTAATTGGTGCAAATGATGGGAACAAAGAGATGAATCATAAAGCCTTTGGTTTAATCATTATTGGTTTGGGAGAAGCAGTTCTTTGGAATGTGCAAGAGATATGATAAAAGTTGAAATCTCTCATGATGATGAATTTAGTTTTCAATTATATCTATTTGAAGATATAAAAATTCACATTTAAGTATCATTGAAAGGATATTTGTTTTCCTACAACAGGATATTTTTGAATTTAACAAATCCAGATGTAATGATTAAATAGGAATTTAAGGCTTCAATCATGTTATGCTCTCTCCATCCATCTATAAGCACATTAAGTCACTAATTTTTATATGAGAAGGATAGTATTTTTACACAAGATATAAACTCTAACCTTCTATCAAATAGGTTGAGAAGGAAGGTGCAAGGTGAAAACCCATTAAATTGCTTATTCATAAGCACATGTGGAACCTAGAAAAACTATGAAAGAAAAAATAATATCAAAATTAGAGTCCAAAAAACATAATGAAGTTAAAATAAAAAGCTTAAATATTAGAATTAAGAATATAGATTCTGATAAAAAATATCAAAGGAAAAGATAGCTAATATCGAAGACGAATCTAGTTATGAGGCAAAGTTATTGATGAAAGAGTTGAAATATGGATTTAATCTAATTTGATGGTAAAAAATTATTTTAATTCTTCAGTTAAAGATTGGACCCTTAATATTGGATGTTCATATCATGTTGTTTATCATAGAGATTAGTTTAGCTCTTATAGATTTATTATGATGAAAATGCTCTTATAGAAAGAAGACATGATCTTTGAGATTATTGGGATATAAACAATTAATAGTAAAAAATGAAATGTGTAAGCTTTGAACAAGTCTCATATTTCTTTAAGATGTTTAGATTTTAATGGGTGCAAGTTTAGTGATGCAGGTTGAGTTTTACATATTTTAGGTATGCCATGATTTCTATGAAGCAAAAGAAAACTAGTGTTTTCTATTTTTCCTTAAATTTAGTGTAATGATATGTGATGCATTAATTTTGTTCACTTAACTAATTTGATTAAATTAGTACATATGCGAATTTATATGTTAAAGTGGGAGCATATTAGAGCTTAGTTAGGGAGGTTTAGATTTTGGTAAAGAGAATAGACTTATAGAGTTATATGAACATTACATTCTAGTTAAGAAGCATAGATTAATGTTTTTGATATTGTTAATGGGAGAAAGGGTACGTACTCTACACTATATTGTCAACCATATTCCTTTTGATTAATGGGGTCTTGACGATTCATGTAAAAAAAATGGGCATTAGCTTACTTTCATAAATGATTTCTCAAACAGAAGTGTAAAGGGATATATGTTTTAGTGTATTGATACTAATTCACCTAGACTCTTGGTCAATAGGGATGACAAATTAGTTGAATTGGAATGCTTTAATAAATGTTAGTGCAAATTCACAATAAGAAAAAAGGGTTTATCATATAAATTATCAATAGATTTTATTCATGAATAATTTTAATGAATTATTATTTTTTTGTGAATTTTCCCTTTTTGAATTTGTGAAATTTATGTTGGCATTTTTTAGTTGAAAAAAAAAACTCCCATGAATTTCTTAGAACATTTTTTCATTATCATTGAATCACATCCATCAAATATTTACACATAACCTAAATATACAGGCTAACCCAATAGCTTCCACATATTCTTGTTGTCATATCACCTAACCATACTTTTAAATATCTCTGTCCTCTTATAGTTTGAGAGAACTTGCGCATTGCCAACCCCTCACTAGTGGTCACTCACTCAATCAAAATCCATAGCAAGCTACTAAAAATAGAAAACCTAGGTTTTGATAGTTGGGGTAAATGATTTTCGAGATGTACAAATTATTGAGTCGTCTCTTTTAATTGAATCTAAGCTTCCATGTTTTGATATCAATTTTAAGTGCATAAAATAAAGTAACTTTTAGGATCTATCTTATATTATTATACAAAATAAGCTACTTAGGTCTATCTCAATGCCACTTATGATCATAGATTGATATGAATAAATCCTTATGTGATTTATGGGTTGAAGGGAAATAAGTGTACGTCCTATGATTATTGAACGAGAGGGCAAGTTGATAAACTTGTCTTAAGCTATATTGTGCAAGATTAGTGCAATGTGAGCTCTCTATTTGGTGTATAAAAGAAGCTTAAAATACAAAGTTAATTAATAGCTATAGTGATTTAAAAGACCTTCCCTTTAGAAAAGATGAGAAAATTTCAATTTACTTCAAGTTATGATACTCTCTTTCTAGTGAGAGTAACAAACTTGTATCAAGATGATGGTTCTAATCTATCTTATATCATTATTTTGTTGATGATTTAATAGGGTGGAACATGTCACTTATTTCATTAATTATGTTATGAGATGATTTACTGGGGCAAAACAAGCCACTTCATCTCATTTAATGTTTCAATAAAGTATGAAAGAATTGATGGATGGGTGATCAATACTTAGTAGTTAAAATGCCAACATGCAAAGTTAGCACTACTTCCTTATAAATTCTATAACTTTAGTCTATGATCTTGTATAACAATCATTCTTGCCCTTTTATTATAACAAATATCTCATTATTTATATAAAGTGATGACATGGGAGAAATTTAGGGATCATTCTAGGATTTTACATAGAAATAATTTAGGCTTCTATAGCCTCTAAAATCTAGGAGCCAAAGAAATTAGAAAGAGAATGATAATTTTTTAAAAAGAGACTCTATGAAGTTAAAAAATAGAGAATATTGAAAGAAGCATCATCTTCATCCATTGTAGTTTTATAGTTTTTACTATTGATAAAATATTATTTCTTACTACAAAATTTAACACCAAGATTCTTATTTTGTTCTGCCCACCTAATGTGTTAGTTGGATATATTGTAGTGCATTTTGGGTTTTAGGTCTACTAAATTATGTGTATAATAAAACTTTGAATTCCTTTCAAAATTCTCCTATCTTATCCTCTCATAATAAAACTCATAGAAACTATTAATTTGATTTTTTTTCCCTTTTTTTTGGAACAATGGTATCTATCCGTTGCCACCCCATAGGAGCCGCATGACGGTGTAACTAATCCCACGATGAGCCTACCAGCAACTAGTCCAATATGTGCAGAAACCGCAGTTATTTTTTCCCCACTTAAGTTGTCGCGCTGCATGAGAGGGAAATCGAATATGGGTTGGGGGGTTTCCAACCATGCTTGCCCAGCAACCCAGCTAAGCCCGATGGGGTAATAATTTGATTTTTCAAAAGGCATGACAATAGAGAGAGAGAGAGAGAGAGAGAGAGAGATTCTTAAAATTGCATCAAAAAGAATTAAGTCATCATTTAAATAGTCAATCTGCCTGAACTGATACAAAAATAGTAATGTTTGAATTTTGTCTCTTATAGGGTGAATTCCATATCGTTGGGACCATGACAATGCTGGTGCTCCCTCAATCGAGCACTGTCTGGCCAAGTGACAATGAACATTTTTGTAAATATTTTAAATGTTTATTTTCTAAATAGCTTAATAATTACAAAAAGACTATATAACAAATTATTAATGATTTTTAGTGTAAAAAAATTCAATGAATTAAAATTCAACTTAAATATATTAAAAATAATATCATGTATTATATCAGTAGTTAGAATATTTTTTAATAAAGTGACTAAATTTTAAAAAATATATGATTAAATTTTAACATTTAATCACATTAAAAAAAAATAAGTAGTATAGCTTAAATATGTTGCAGTCATGTTATGAATTATGATAAAAATAATATGCATTAAAGTTTCATTTGAGACGACTTTCTTACTGTTTCTTAAAGCAGTTTTTTAGTAAAAAAAAAAATTTTAAAGCATCTTTTTAGTAAAAAATTAAAAATTTTTTACTAAAAAAATTACTTTAAGAAGTACTAAAAAAATACTCCAAATGAAACCTAAGAAAATAATAAGAAAAGAAACAATTGCTGAGTTCTTTCTGTAATTCTGAGAGCATTCATTAATGAATATAGAAACTTGCAGCTGAAGTAAATTTTAGGGTAGAATATTATTGAACTTTTCTATTTAGGGTCTTTACAACTATAATTAAGCAATATTTTCCTGGACCACTACCATATGTTCTACGTATGATCCCATGATCTACAGTGTGGTCCTGAGCAGCTGCAAATATCAAAGGACTCATCCAAGTGAACTTTTTCCCCTTTTTTATTAGTATGTAATATCTCACATAAAAAATCTCTGAAAAATAAGATTGAAAAATTACTAAGAATTTGTAATTTTTATTTTCAATATAAAATTAGTGAGAATAATAAAAAAAAATTTATCTACAATTAAAACCAATCAATTGTTCTTTTGTGAGAGTATATATAGAATTGTTTAATGTAGTTTCTAATTTCAAGCAATTAACCTTCAAAATCAAAGACATAATAAAATCAATAATGATTAAGTATCATTTTTATGTTTGATGTGCCATAAAAAGTTTGGCAATTATCATCCAATTGTCATAATTTATTCAGTTTCATGTATCCGCTATCATTCGACTACCATCACCTTAGCATAGTTGGCCGACTATCATTGCTCGAGGGACGTCTTTCAAGTTCCAACCACTATTGCTCGAGAGTCTATGCTTGCCTATAGTTAGCGGATCATAGTCCCCAGACCTCCATCATACTGTTTTCACCCAATTGACATTGTGTGGTTGTCTCTAACTTCCATCACTTTCGATATAATATTTATATCAAACACCCAACAATTTTTTTCTACTGCATAAGATCATTTTCTACAATTGACGGGAAGAGCATACCCTTGTTACTTTTATTATAATGTACTATTTTAATTGAGCTAGGCTTTGTGATTTTTTTTCTTTTTGAATTTTTCATGTAAAAATACTAGTTTTCTATTATAAACATCTTTTGTTTGCGGGTGATTAATCTTCACATAAAGTTGAGATATTAATCTATCAATCTATCATCATAGAAATTCTTGCAAGAATAGTTTGGTTTTTATCTGAAAAATATTCTCAACATATTATAGCTTTTTTTTTCAATATTTTATAATCAAGGTCATAATCTTATTTGTAAAGGCCACTTAGGCTTCCCCTTAGATGATCATATGCGTAGGATAGATTAGCATCAAGCACAAATCATTCTACTAAAAAAGCAGACTGAATAGCAAAGAGTGCCATCACCGTATGATGAAGTTCTCCCACCACAAAATTAGTAACAAATTAATCGGATGCCATCGATACAATGGCTACTTATCATCATGTTGTAGCGCCCACTCCACCAAAAACTTATTAAGATCTCTTAGACACTTATAGTTCAACCTATGATTATTATGCTGAATCACCGACCCATAGTCTTCCAACAACTTTGGTAGAATTAAATCAATCTCTCTTTATTGACGCCTCTCATAATATTATAAGAGATGAGATACAATACCTTATTTAGGAGGAGTTCCCCTTGAGCGAAAAGATGTTGTAATCCGAGAGCCCAAGTTTGTGATTTTGATAATAATAAATATTATTCGATGTTTACTTTATTTTTTCTTAATATTATTATTGCATATTTATATTGTACATACTAACATTTCAGGTACATCATACACCATGCATCAACAAATGATCAAAACTCAAGTCTCAATACTAGGTAGAATATGTTTGATGTTTTGTAAGAGTATGTATTTTTGCTTATTTATTTTTTATCTTTTTTGAGTCAAACCTTTATAAATGGTGTATGCTAGCTTAGCAACCGGCATACACACACAAACGAGAGAGTGAGAATTTAACGATCACGATCGTACTCTACGATCTGTAGATAAAAAAATGAATTAAAATGACTAATTGAGAGATTAAAATTATTAAACTAACTATACTATACAAACTAGATTGTATAGGATGATCGGTTTAAATTGGAGCATCTAGCCGTCAATCTGATTTAGATAAGTATTAAAATTTTGAACTAAACGTACTATATGAACTAGTTCGTACTGTACAATGTTTTAAATCTTGCCTAAACTAATCCTTGTGATTAATCAATCAAATCAAGGTTAATTCATAAAAACTAATCATATGTTATGATCGTGATCATACTGGAAGATCGACATAGATGAAATTTGATCGTCCTAAGGATCATCCTAGATGAGCCTTCATAGGATTGAATTATTGCATTGTATGATAGTAATCATACCGTACGATCAGTTAATACAATGTTTGATTAACAGAAAGATCATCCTAGATGAATGCTTAGTTTTGTACTAATTGTAGTGTATGATTCATAATTAGTAATGTACGATTTGTTCAGGAATCTTGAGCTAATCGTACTAGAGTTTGTTCATCGTATAGAATGATCAAAGATATATGAGCTGAATAGTATCAATTGACTTGAAACATTAAGGTTTTTGGAGCCTTTTGTATTTAAACATCTCTTAATTCATTAAAGAAAATTTTCAAATAACCAATTCAGCGCATCTCTTTTGGTGTGCCATTCAACAAAGTTTGACAACCTCATTTGAACTTTAAAAAGAAACCTTGTTTGCTCTCTCACATAGCTCTTAAGAATGTTTGCCTCTAACTGTCATAAATCCCTAGTATCATGTTCTTGTTCAAGTTATGTGTATTGATCCTTGTGATATGACCAAAAATTTGAATGATCCAAATAAGCCCAAATGAATCACTTGAAATATGATTTAAGACTTTTGGATATTAATTGAAAGATCAAGTAGTCTCCTAATTTTACATGCATATATTCAAATCAATCGTATCAACGAGCGAAATTCAATGAGCTTATGATAATTCAATTTTGAGGTTATTAAGGCAATTAAGTAATGAATAAACAATCTATGATTAAGGGAACAAAACACATATTTTGATGGATTGTTTTGAGACATCGACTGCATTTACTAAAATGTCACATCTAAACTATTATAAATAGACCACAATTTTTTACATGAATGAGATTCAGACTAGTGCTTTCTGAGAGCTTAGATATATAGAGAGCTCTAGGTGTTCTCCTAACATTCATCACACATCAACTACATTTACTAAAGTACTATAAATTAAATAAACTCTCATATTTTACATGAAGGAGAATTAGAATTGAGCTTGTTAAGAGCTTAGATATATTGAGAACTCTATGGCTCCTTTTGACATTCATCACCTTCAATCATCGCCAATTGCACCAATCAATTGAACGCCAACATCCGAAGACAATCACTTTATCATTATCATCTTTCGAGTCATCATAATCTATTCACTATCACTTGACCACTATCATTTGGCTACCACCATCTATTGGCCATCATTATTTGATTGCTATCACTCAGCTGCCATCATTCGACCATTATATCCCGATTATTTTTTTCTTATTACTCGTCACCCACTCTAATCATCAGATCTCTCTCATATTGTTGTTGCTCAATTGCAATATTCCTTTAACTATCTACGCTCGATCTTCATATAATGTTAAACAAGAAGGCATACCTAACTTAAATAGAAATACTATAATTCATCACCATTATGATTAGTTTTATTTTATGTATTTAAATTCAAATTTAACAACAAAAGAAACATAATCATAAATTAAATTCTTTTTATGCACATTTTTTTTTGGGACATTTAGGCCAATTAAGGCAAACTCACACACACAACGCATACACATAGACTCGAACCCTGAACCTCTTAGTTGGAAGCCTAAGCTCTCAACCAATAGGCCAAGGAGAGTTGTGTTTTTTTTTTATGCACATTTAAAACATAAATTTCTTTTTTGGTCCATGAGGAAACCAGAAATAAGAGATAGATAGAGAGATAGGCCATAAGCCCAAATGGATAGAAACAGAGGGTTAACATATCTGTCGATTCCTGTTGTCTTATTGGATTATGGGAAAAAATAACCTAATTTTAAGTACGACCACTTTAAAAGTTAAAATATAATAGGAAGATTCTCTGCTAGATGTTTGGTTTTTCTCTTTGAACAGCGTCAAGTAGGGTGTAAGTGAGTCACGCTGGATCGCGAGCTAGATCACGAGCTGATATGAGGTTGACTTATTTATGGGCTCACGAGCCGAGCTTATCAAGCTCAAGAGTCAAGCTCGAGCTCAGAATTGATCTTGTTTAGTTAACGAACTAAACGAGCTCAAATTCGAGCTTGAAGAGGCTCGACTCTTGAGCTCGCAAGAAGTCTTGAATAATTATTAATATTTTTATCATAATTTTATTTTATTTATTAAATATAATATTTTAAAACTAATAATAAATGCTAAATATTTTTAAATCCGGCCAAAGCTCGAGAGCCGGTCCGAGCTCGTTTATAATGAGATAAGCTCAAGCTTAAATTCGAGAAGTCCATAAGGCCAACTACTCTGCTTGTTTACACCCGTAGGGTCGTCACCGGGCCCGCTTCTGCGCCTCGCTTGTCGGTTCCACTTCTCCTAAGTCCCGTCACGGCCTATATATCGTCACCGACGACGCTACAGTTGCGACGGTGACCAGAATCGGATGAAACCGACGGTCGTGATTTGATTAATCGCGGAATCGGCTTATATTGTTCTCGAGATGATCCTGGTTGGATTCAACGGTTCTCTGGACTGATCAGTCGAGTCTTTTTGTGTTTTGAAAGCACGGAAAGGTTTTGAAGCAAATTATTATTTTATATGAAGTAGTGCTATTTTTAAAATAAATCACAGTTAAGAGATAAGGTTTTATAACTTGTAATGTCTTTAATTAATCAAACATAAAATAAATGGACTTAAATATCTAAGCCATCTTTGGATGCAATAATTTAAAGAAAAGGTCAAATATTTTTTTATTTATGAATTTAAGCATTATTCTTATTTATAACATATATTCACCATGTAATTATATTAATATCACTTTTTCCTTTTTTTTACAAGAGTGCGTATTTGCAGTCAAGGATTAAAATACAGTTATTTTTTCTCTTTCTTTATTTTTTTTCCTTTAAACGCCCCACCCCTCCCCTCAAAACTACGATAAATCATTCTGTGCGAAGGCCAGACGTAGCTCTGGATCTGGAGACAAAACAGAATGCACAACATTAGTAGTACCAAGGCGCGATACCAAGTAATGCCGAGCAAAAACAAGCCTTGGTGACGTTGCTCATTTTAATTGGTCTCCGGACGGCATTCAACATCCGCATAGAACAATTTTTCCAAAACTGCTTTTTTCCAAAGATACTTTAATCTCTCTATGACAAAAGGATGGGTATATGAATTAGAAAAGTTGGGATAATATGTTATAACAATTCCAATATTTAATTGTTGATAATTCTAAGTTAATCATAAAAGGGCGTGTCAACTAAATGAATTAGCACCAAGTAGTCACTTGAACTACTTGATAATAAAGTATTAGTTAAAAGAATTTGTGATTTGTTAAATAAATGTTGAGGAAAAAATTATTGATAGGAGGGTTTTTTTATTGTAGGAAATGTGTTATTAAAAGAGATAAGAGAAGTGGTCTAATAATGTACTATTACAAATATTTATCTCAATCCATATAAACTAAAGTTTTGTTTGACACAACATTCTTACTGCTATTTAAAGCAATTTTGCAGTACAAAAATTTTTTGAACAAAAAAATTTTTGTACTAAAAAATTGCTTCAGAAAATAGTAAAAAAAAGCTGCCCCAAATGAAGCCTAAAATAAGAAGTCATATCATTAATCTTAAGTGAAATAGAACACATAAATTGATTACTCAGCCTAAGAAATTATGCTCAGAAAAGGTTAATTACATACTATGACTTTTCTAGTAGATAATAAATATAACATACATGCATTATGATTTATCCAAGTTAACATTTAGATAAATTACAAAGGAAAGACTATTATCCTATTATCCTAATTGGGCAATTTATACTTTAAAATGAATTAGTCCACAAGAGAGGATGAATCATTGTAATCAAGTGAGATGACTAATCAAAAAGAGCATGAAAGGGTTTAAAAGGAGTGATAAAAAGAGACAATCTAGTCAAGATTTTATAGATCCATCAACTTTGAACTGTCTATAAAAAGAAGAGAATGAGATAGTCTAATTATACATAACCATAACAACTCAAATGGACTTACAATCCTTTAATTAAAAAAAAAATCTAAATTAATTTTTAAATTTATTGTTATTTTATTCTAACTGATAGAAAATATTTTATCTTTTGAGCCTATCAAGTTCCTATAATTTTTAGACAAACCATACATAACAATAAGAAAGAAAAAAGTAAGAAACTTATAGAATATGTAGATAAAAGTAAATTTAGGGTGTTATTGGGATCATTTTTTAGTCCTTTTTCGTATATTTGGTCATAGCTAGTCTCAGATCTGATCTAGAAAATATACTTAATAAAAAATTCTTATTTTTATCTAATCATACACATGATGTTTTTCCAAACTAAAATAGATTTTATTTCATGTAAATAGAAAATGCTAGAGCGCAAATAAACCACATAATTTATGTATCACATAACAGGTATAAAGCTCACACAATACTTAAAATTTCACAACATTGCCTAATTTGCCAATTTTTTTCTTTTAAATATTAGACATATTACTCTACAAAATAAAAGTGCAAATCAACGTACGGATTATATATGTAAGAAGAATATCTCTATATGGTGTAGAAAAGTAACCAAATTAGCTATGTGATAAGTAAGAGCATCCTAAAAAATATAACTGATATGCTCATGGAAGACCATGCATGTGTTGAGAGATATGGAGTTTATTAGTTTTAAGGTTGAAACATTGACATCCTTTGTGAGTGGTGGAGTAGTCGAGGAAGAGACATTCTTGGGAGCGAGTAGCTAACTTGTGTTGTGCGAGAGGTTTAAGCCATGGGAAGCAGAGATTGTCGAAGGTCTTGAGGTGAGAATAGGTAGGGAAGCGACCATAGAGGAGGTGAAATGATATTTGAAGGTCGTGAGCATTGGTTGGAAGACAATTGATTAGATAATTAGATGTGAAAAGTGATTTAGCCTAGAATGTATGTGGAAGATTGGCAGTATGGAGTAGGGTGCGGATTGCATTGAGTAGATGACAGTGCTTGTGTTCCGCAAGACCATTAATATGTTTTAGCGTATGGGGGCAACTTAATTGTTGAGTGATGTCATTCTGGTGAAGGAATGAGATGAAGACAGTGCTTGTGAACTTACCACCACCATCAGATCATAGAGTTTGAATAGGAGAATTGAAGCTTGTTTTGACCATTATGTAAAGTTGTTGAAATTTCGAGAAAGTTTTAGCCTTGGTATGCATTAAAAAAAACCAAGTAAAACGAGTGTATTCATCTATGAAAACTACATAGTAGCGAAAGCCATTTAAAGACAAAATGGGAGTTAGGCCCCAAACATCAGAATGTATTAACATAAAAGGTTTGTTTACATGATATTCACTTAAGGAGAAAGGTAACATGTGGCTTTTCACGACATTATTGGAGGTGCAAACAAAAGAAAGAGGGGGAGTACATATAGAGGAGACTAAATTAGCTAGAGCTTGCAAATTTCTGATGTTGGGATGGCATGAGCTAGCATGCCAGTGGTTGTAAGGGACGATCACAATGTGTAAAGCATCTTAAGGATTGACAGACGGCGTAGATACGGAGTAGAGACCGTCTCGACTAAGTCCATAGAGAAGAGTTTGATTGTCCAACAGATCCTTGATAAGGAAATCGTTAGTGTCGAAAGTGATAGAGTAATTATTTTCAGTGGTTAGTTTTTGGATTGAGAACAGATTATAGGAAAGAGAGGGAATGTGAAGTAGATTGTGTAAACGAAGTATACAATTGATGTTTGGAAGTGGGAGAAGTCCTTGGCTGGTGTTTTTGATCAGAAATGAGCAACCATTTGCAATGGAGATTGAGTCTAAGCTGGTGTAGGGTGTTGTATAATGAAGATTTCTGATCTCTGGGGTGAGGTCTGTAGAAGCTCCTAAGTCCAGGACCCATTCATTAGTTGAGGAGGATGGTGGGTTGGCGAGAAGTGCTTGATTTCTATTCATAGAGGTTGGAGCATATGTTGGATTATTACGATGCTAGCAATTCAAAGCAATGTGTCTGGATTTGCCGCAAATTTGACATGTGGGATGATTGACGTAGGGGGTGGTAGGACGATGATCTGAAGGTGTGTGATTATTGTCCTAAATAGATCTCCACGGCCTTGATATCCTCTCAATTGAGCTCAACCACGAGGAGTAGAGGGGCGAGATGCATACAGGGCAGTATGTTCGGGCTGTTGGGCGGTATCCCTCTGGAGATCCGATTGTTGGATAATCTCTTTACTACAAAGAAGTGAGTAGAACGTGTCCAGACTGACGGGTAGTTGAGATGTGCGGATGGTAGTTTTAAAGGGATTGTAGGACAGGGGTAAGCCATTCAAGGTTTACTATGCGAGAGTCTATTTAGGTCTGATGTCTTCTAGATCTATGCGAGAGTCTGCTGTTGTTATGTTATCCATGAGCATCTTGATCTCAGCCAGGTAGTGCGACATCATGCTGTCTCACACCTTTACATAATGGATCTCATTTTTGAGTCGGATGACACTATACCGATTGGTCAGTTACAGGTGGATCACAAGTGTTTTCCATATCTCCTTGATGGTGGAGAGGTACAGAATATAGGGTAACATAGATGGAGATACGGTGGATAGAAAGGCAGAGTACAAGTTTTGATTTATGAGTTGCCAGAGGCAATGATCTATAGGGTTGGTTTTTGCTATTGCAGGTGAACGTTTAGTGACGTGGCCAGTGAGATATCCATCGAAACCATTCATAGAGAACAATTTGAGAATCCGTATATGCCAGATGGAATAGTTATCAGTTGTCGGTTGATTGGACACGATAGATTTGAGGTTGGTCATCAGAAACTTAAGAGGGGAAGGAACGGTGAAATCGGTCATAGTTGCCAGAAGGGAGGATGGATGCATGTTGAATCAGAGAGGAAAAATCATGATCTGCCATTGAGATAAGTGTGGTGAAAGGGGATTAGTACCTAGACTCTGATACCATGAAAGTGTGCATGCATTGTTAGTTAAGATAAAAACTTGAAAACATAAGAATATCAGAGGAAAAGATCTCAGTTTATCCTATATTCATCGCATCATGTTACATAGCTACAGTGATGGTTCTTTATATAAGTATGTAAAGAACAGTCTGGAATGAGCATAGCTGTTTAGCTGTTATTGCTATACAGATGTTAGTGGTAGGGGAGATTGCCTTAGCTAAGTAGTGGTAACTGGATAGAAGTTGTTTCTTGAGGTACATCTTAAGTGGTCTAACAGTTACAACTCAAAAATGTTAAAAGTAAAAAAAATCTAAACTTTTAAAAAGTTAACATTTGAAATTTTATGTTTTGAATTCATTTGCATGTATTTGAAAGTTTTTAATACTTGAAAATGGTTGTGTGTTCTCAAGAATGAGTCTTAAGGATTTGGAGTAAATTTTAGCAAAATCTAAAAAAATATCACTATTTGATATCCTCAATGCTGGGTGTTCGAGCGCCTCAGCATTGCTATAGTACTAGACACTAAATAGTGCATTGTAACATTCTGGTATTTGTATTTAAAAAAAATAAACTAACATCACAGTGCTAGTTGATAGTGCCACAGTGCTAGGCCATTACCTTAATTTTTATATATTTTAAAATCTAATATTTTTATTCATTTGAATGCTGAGCAAGTAGAACTAGAGTGAGAGGGAGAGGGTTTTTAGAGATTGAAACTCCAATTTTAGCTGCTTCAGATCATTTTCAACCATCTAGCTAATTGGAAAAGTTTTTTGGACCCAGGTAGGTCACATTATGTCTGTCTTTGTTTTAAAAAATTCAATATTTTTTTAAATTTCTTCGATTAAATTTTTATTTTTGTTACTGAAATTTTTTTTATATATTATTGAGATTAAGATTATGAACATTTTGAATATTTTTTGAAAATTTTCTACAGGGTATTTTAAAATTTGTTGAATAGAAAATTATTTGGACTTTAAAAAATACTACTTTAGCATGATTAAAATCTTGAAATGATGTATTACACAATCCTTAGTAATTTGGTTATATTTTAGAATGGTACATTTTTATTCAATATATATTCTATTTAAGCATATTATTATACAGACATTGAGATTGAAAATGGATAAGTGATTGGGTAATTGATGACTAGTTTACTAATTCCTACATTATACTGACTTATTGACTTCCGTACCATACTACTTAACTTTTTTAGATTCTACTGTTATTGTATATGAGTTTTATTATTTTTGTATTGATTCTTCATCATATGATTGTTACTATTATGAATTCACTAATGATATGTATATGACTTCTTTACCGTAATTTGAATTCAATTATAGAATTTTTAGTGTGACTTGTTAAGTTGTTTTGTTCATTATATTTGTTTTAAATGAATTCAAGTTAACGCAAGGCAAGGGAGCAGGAGCGAGAGATTGATTGAAATCCTCTAGGTTCCTTTTCTTTTGCTGTAGTTATTCTTTTGTACTCAAGATTTGAATAAACATTATATGATTGTACAATTTCTGAGTATTGTATATGATTTTTGAAGTAATGAATATAGATATGCATTGATGCTTTAAATTATAGAATTTGTTTCTAGTATTTATTACTAATAGTTTATATTAGATAGTTCTATTTGTTGTATAATAGAAGATAAAAGAAAGAAATATTCTAAATTAAATTATGGAGTGTGAAAAAAAAAATCACCTGGAAGCAATATGCTATGCATTAAGAAAATTCTATAACAAAATCTTGAAACAAATACACCCTACCTTATGTCTAAGGGGTTATAACCTATACAACACCTAAGTGCATGTAAAAAGCCTAATATATTAAGAGTTAAGTCTTATACCTATATTAGTTTATTAAATTAACTTTTTTCAAGGGATTCAATCAAACCAAAGCCTATCATCTCAATATTTTATTTTTAAGGTTTATTATTTTTATAATAAATCTTAATAGGGTTGAAAGTGGATAGAAAATAAATAGATATTGTTTCTATAAACCTTTAAAATACTTGAGTTAAGATATTTTGAGGAGTTCAATGGCCTAATGTATAATTTAAAGTAATCATGTTAATATTAAAAAGTAATTAAGGTGATATGGTTTTAGTTATTTATATATCTAAACAGTCATATGTGTATTAGTTATGATATAATAATTTTCATTATCAATTGAGCTGTCACCCAATTATGATAGTCAACCTATTATAATTGTAGGTTAAGTCTGAATAGTGATAGTCAACCGATTATGATTATAAGTTGTCTTGAAAAACTAAATGGTTGACCTACATATTCAAGTGTTGATTAATATTATGTATATGCAAATGCAATAATACGAGGAGGATGATAGTTGATACAATTAGCTATAAAGCTTTAGATTCAAGTGCTTGAATATGAACAAATACTAAAAATATATAAATAGTATAGACATTTAGAAAGAACTCTAAATATTTAGATTGCATGACAAATCCAAGAAGAAACAATATACTTTGAAGGAAATGAATGACTTAGGTACGCATGATACCCAATACCAAAAATATTCAACCATAAGTTAAGGAAAAAATAATGAAATGACCCATTCAATAGTATATGTCTAAGTCTAGGTAAAACTTAACCAAATGTGATATGATTATAAACAAGTTGAGATTCTTTAAATGAAGGTAGCTAAAACAAACAAAATATGTTTAAAGGGGAATGAAACTACTAAGGAATGACAACCAAAGAACATGGCTATGCCAAAGATAAGCCTAATTAAAAGTGCATAATTTGATAGTGTAGAGTTTGTGAAAACAGTATGATCAAATAAAGAAAATATAAAAATATCATAACTGTACTAGGGATGAACTTTACTAGGGCTGCAAGTGAACCAAACGTTCGACGAGCTACTCGTTGTTCAGTTCGATTAAAGCTCGTTTGTGATCGTTTAATAACTAAACAAACAAACTTGAAGAATATTTTAAATACTCGATTCTTAAATAAACAAACTTGAACACTAATGCGTTCGGCTAATTTATGTTCGCGAACAACATCATTTGAAGTTCATGAACAAGCTCGACATTAAGCTCGATAAGAAGCTCGATAAAAGTTCGATTCGTGTTCGATTTTGAACTCGTAAATAAGCTCGATAAAAATAATTAATCTTTGACTATATAATTGATAAATATAAATAATCATTACCTTTGTTATATAGACAATTGCTTTTATTATAAATGTGTTTGTTCATAAATATGTTCATGAACGTATTTGTTTGATAGTTAAAAAAAATTAGTTAAATATGTTTGCGAACAAGCTCGATATACACTAAACAAACGAACATGAACTGAACATGAACCGAACATGAACACTCATTAATTTAAATTAACTAAACATGAACACAAACAATAAAGCTCGAACAAACATGAACCAAACTTGAACAAGCTGATATTAAATGAACACAAACATGAACACTCACATACTCGACTCGGCTCGGTTCGTTTGCAGCTCTAAACTTTACTAAAAGAGTATGACCAATCCAATATGTTTATTAGTTAAGAGAGAATGACGAGGAGCAAAATAATATAATGAAAAGGGTTGGGCTATACCATGAATCAATTTAGTCAAATGATTATGACTAGTCTAAGAATTTTTTTGGTCAAAAGAATATAATTAGGAGGGTAACAACATAATTAAAAGAGCATGATTATTCTAAGAATAAGTTTGACTAGAATAACATGACCAAACTCAAGATGATTTTCAACAAAACGAACATGACTGATGCGATAAATAGTCAAACTAAAAGGGCATGATTGTACTAGAGATAGACTTAACTAAAAGTCTTTAGCTAAGTCAAAAGAAAGCCTAATAACAAAGGAACAACTATATTATCAAATAGAAGTTAAGTCAAGATTTTAATCAAGAAAGTGAAATGCATGTAAGCTATGAAAAATAAGATAAACATAAATGGTCTTTGAGGTGCCTCAAATATTATTGTTAGTTAAAAGTCACATAAACTTAGGGGTAGACTTTATATGCATAGTGTTTCAAACAAGAACATTATTGTGAGTAACTTGAACCAAATGAATAGGCCAATGTTCTCTTGAGAACAACTCTCTTGTCATTGGATTCTTTCAACTCCAACCATGTAATGTGCTCTATATGATGTATATTTTCTACATAGAGCCAATGCCTTCCCTCGAGAAAGGCATCATCTATAATCAACTACAAACCATAGTGGAATCATTTCAACTAGAACAATATATCGCCATGATTTTTCATTTTCTTGGATTTTCCATATAAAAATTCTAGTGTTTGTTATTACTCTTTTACCTCTTTCTTTCTCTTCTTGTATATGTGTTATATCTTCATACAAAGCTAGGATGTTAAACTCTATATTTTTCTACTGCCGTGAGTGTTCCAGCACACAAACAATCTTGAAGTTTTTGAAAATTGTTATTTTAAAGTTAAACTCAAATGCTATGTTAAAGTTTTGAAATTTGATATTTTAAAATTTGGACTTCATTTGATTTAGGTGAATTCCAAATGGCTTCACTAAAGTATCATTGACGGATACCCCTTGAAGATCGACACTTTGACCACCACTAACCCCACCATTATTGATCCGCCACCACTAGCCCCTGCATTTAAGTATTTTAGAATTGGAAAATTTGAAAAAAAAAAAAAAAAACTTACTTTTAACAGACCATTTATCAAATGTGACTATTATTCTTTAAAAAAGAATTTAAATTTTTAACAAAATCTTTAATTATAACTTAGCTTTGTAATAGTGCATCTTAACTAAAATGAAAGAAATACATAGACTATTGTTTCTAATTTACTACAATAGTGTTTGGAGCAAATGTCACCTTCTCACATCGAAGTAATATATATATTAACGACTTATTTATAGTAGGGCCATCCTCTACTTATTCAACAGATGCATTAATTACATAGCATGTGCAAACGCCTAAACCCATATGTGCATCTTCATTCGCTTCGATAAAGCCAATTTTTTGACCATAGCTTTGTTGCATTGATCCCATGCAGTTCTTCCAACGCGTCCCCACCGTTTCCATGCTTAGTCTGTTAATTTCATCATTGCTTAGTAGTTGTTCCATGCATTGTCATTAGCTCTCTCTCTCTCTCTCTCTCTCTCTCTCTCTCTCTCTCTATATATATATATTTTATGTGTAATAGTGAGCTATTTTAGCACACTATAGAAATCTTCAAGTTCTGTAGACTGTTACTCGCCATAGAAATCCATGATTAATGAACTTAGTTCTAAGGTCAGTGACGGAGCCAGAAACTTTTCATAGAGGGGCCTAATTTTTCTTCTAAAAAAATCCTGGCATTGGCAATTTTAAAAACTTTTATTTAAAAATAAAATGCTAAATATAAGACGAAGTACACTTACAATTTATAGCGTCTGTTCTTCATTTTATGGAAAATTTGAATATTAACATCATTGTTAATATAATCTGATTTTTTTTCAATATAAGAGATTAAAGTATCGTTCGTCCACTGATCTTTAATTCAATTGCGTAGTTGATTTCAACTCCTGGACTTTAAGTGTGGACAACCGGATTGAAGACAAAAGAAGGAAGCGAATATGCAAAAGCATGGGTACGAGCTGCCATATGCACCATTTCGAGATTAACAGCCTGCTTGAAATCCGAATGCAAGGTTGCTGCCGGCCTGACTGAATGGACTGGTGAAGTCGTGGAGGCCTAAGTCAGAGGCGACGACGAGACGAGAGCTTCCCGCATCGCACGACTCACGAGAGCTTCTGAGGCTAAAGTATTAGGGCGAGCGAATGTCGAACCCCCAAAACCCCAAACCGTGGTATAGGTTTTTTTTTTGCAGAATGGGCAGGTGTCCTCTGTGGGACCCCGCCTCCCTCCATCATTGACTGAGGCCACCAAAATGAATATATATGTATAAACTTAGGCTTCATTTGGGACAACTTTTTTACTGCTTCTTAAATCAGCTATCTAATACAAAATATTATTTTTTAGATTAGAAAGCTACTTTAAGAAGCAATAATAAAGCCACCCCAAACAAAGCTGACTTTGATTGGGATAACTTTTTCTTATTGCTTTGCTTTTCAAAACAAACATTACTTTTGTTTTGTCATCATCTTTTTTATGCTTTTAAAAGAATTTTGTATTAGATAGTTGCTTTCTATAGTAATTTTAGAGAAAATTACTTTTTTTATAATAGCTTTAGAAAGCAATAAGAAAGCTGTCCCAAATGAAGCCTTAAACACTTTAAATTTCATAAATTGAAAATGTTGGCTATTCAAATCTTCTGGCATTATAGATAAGAATTCCTTATTATTCTTTCATATTAAGAGATAAATGAAGAGGTCTTATGAGATAGGATCAATAAGACTAACAAAACTATTGCAACCTATACAAAATGCACATAAGAATTCACATTATCTATGTCAAGTTAAGTCAAGTAGATAATCTTGGTTGATTAGTTTTCCAAAGAGAGTAAACTTCTTAAGATTAATTATATTCAAAGACATCTCCATGACACTATTGATAAATGAAAATTGCATGTATTTTAATTTGCGAAGGTTAACATTAAGGATTGCTAATGATTAATAGTTTGTTATCTTAATAGGATAATTTATTCTTTAAAATAGGTCAACCCATAAGACACAGGATGAAACACAATAATCTAGTGAGATGAATGTATCTCCATATAGAAAAATTTTGTGATAATAATCTTTTAATCAAAAAAAATTAAAATCAGTGTGAAATGGTTCAAAAGGGTGATGAGTAAAAGGTATGGATCTAGAAAAGTTTAGAATAACCTAGACATGCCTTCATGGGCTCACCATCATAATTTATCATGCTTGAAATCACTTAAACATGGACATGGTCAACATGATCACTACAAACAAGATGCTCTATCAACAAACATGAATTATGTTATCCAATATTAGCCTAATCTCAATTCATAAAAAAGAAACTTTAAAAATCCTAGAGACACTAATTCTAAGAGGTGGACTGATAATATAAAGAGCTTATAATCCTTAGAGGTATAGGAAGTGCCTACATAAAGAAGGAAAATGAGATAGCCTAGTTATAGACAACTAGGGCTATTCAATTGGATTTACACTCCTAAATATATTAGGACTCTTATTGTCTCACATGCTAATATGACCACCAAGGAATTTTAATAAAAATGATGGTACAAATAAAAAATTTATCCAAAGGAACATGATATGTATGCAATTTATTTGTCCTTAAGCCATAGACTCGTCTATACACTGATTTGTTTTGCTATGTACCTTATCTAAGAGGTGCAAAGTGAACAACTTAAAATTTGAAATGTTGGCACAAAGCCTTAATTTTAAGAAAGAAACATTTTTCCAATTTGATTTTAATAATTAGTATTTAGTATTAATATTGGTAGAAAAGATTTTATCCTAAGAGTTCACTACCTTTTTATAATTTTTGGACGATTCAAACACAACAATAAGAGAGAGAAAAATAGGTAAGTAGTAAACTATGGATATTACAAAAATAAACTTAAAATAGAAAGTTATAAGGGCTAAAATGATGAAGTATAGGCTCATGTAGCAGGATATATAATATGCATATACATGCTCAAAATAAAATAACAAAGCTATTAAGGTTGTATAGAAGTGCTTAGACACTTGAGTCTATACACAAAATAGCAACAAGGTAGAAGCATGGGCATCTCTCTGCTCGTGGTCCTTTCCACCTAATTCAAGCTTGTTAAACTTAGTCATATCTAGTCATTGGTGCTGCTAGATATGGATTAAAGAAATGTTCTAGATTTAAAATTTTTGCTTGTACTTCATTCCTCATATAAAGTTTAGGGGTTTTAAAATAATACACATCTTTGCATGAAATAAAATAAACAAACTAACCATATACTAATTATGAGCATCCTTATTAGTCACATAGAGTTGTATGCTATGCATGAAAAGGATTCTCTAACTAAGCATTGACCTTACAACGCCCTCTCTTAAACTAAGGGCCTAAGAGTTTTGACGATTTAATACACCTAAATGTGTGTAAAAAAGTCTCAACGTAGTAAGGGATAACTCATATGATTATGATGGCTTATCAAGCTAATTCATCACAAAGAATCTAATTAAACTAAGGCATATCAGGTTTTTGGATTTATAAAGTTATAATGTAAATTTGATTATGTAGAAAGAGGTTGAAAAAAAAATAAATATTTTAATAATTATTCAAAGATAGGAATTAAAGGGTTTTAAAAAACTTTGGCCCTTTATATGGCCTAAAGTAATCAAATTAATTTTAACAGAATTAATTAAAGTAACATGTCTTAAATTTTTTGTATTTCTGAATAGTCACATGGGGTCTGATTTTGAGAGAATGATTCTAATTATAAGGTGAATTATTTCCTAATAATGATAATTATCATATTATAATCATTCGTCAAGCCCTAAAATAAAAGGGTTAACCATTTTATCCAAATTTTAACTAATCTCATGCATATGCATATGCAACAAATGAGGATAGATAGTTATAACCATCATTTATGTTTGAAATTAAGTGTTTGAATGTGATATAGGCATTGAAGGATAAAAAGATTTTTAGAAATTAAAAAAGATCCCCAATTGTCTAATGTAAGGGATAAGTATAAGAAGATATAATCTACTACAAAGAAAATAAATAGTTTTAGTGCAAATGTATGCGCAAGAAAAGAAGTGTTACACAATAGGATATAACTAAACAATAGATTAATTTATTTAAAAGTGTATTACAATGTTGGGATATAGCTCAACCAAATGTGGCATGGTTAAGTTGTTGAAGGAGATTCTTAAATGGAAGGCTACTAGTTCAAAGGTGAAAAATTCAAAAGGGTATGAACCTATTTAAATCAATTTAGCAAAAGAGTATGTCTAAGAGAGGGGTGAGCTTTGTCAAAAGCTACATAACTATATGAAGAGTAGAATTGGTATAAAGAGTACGAGTAAATCAAATGAAGATCTATTTAAATGAAGATGGCCATATTAAGATAATATAGTCAAAAGAACATGGCTTCACTAAAAATAGGCATAACTAAAAGAGTATGCCCTACTCCAAAAAGTTTTATAGTTATGATTGTGAGCATGAGTACCACAGTGAAAAGAGTATGATTATACTAGGAATAAAGTTGTTTAAAGAGAATAAAAAATTTTAAGATATTTTCTAATCAATAGAACGTGGCTAAGAGGATAAATAGTATAAAAAACATATCTATACTAAAAGTGCACTTGACCAAAAGAGTATGACTAAATTCAATATAGTTTTCATTCAAATATAAACGACTAAGAGAATAAACATACAATCAAAAGGGCGTGATTTTACTAGAAGTATACCCATCCAAGGAAATTGCTCGAGTCAAATGGAAGCCTAACTATGAATAGATAGCTATACTAACAAATATATATGAAGTTAAAATACAAATCAAAATGATGAAATGCATGTTAATGATGCAAATAAGATAGACTAAAATGGTCTTTAGAAAAATCATGGTTATTTAACATACAATATCACTTGGTCTTAAAAAGAGCTATGCAAATTACAGAGGCTATCCTAAAATGTGTAGTTCATCCACTAATAATGGTTATTTAATGAGTTTGCTCAAAAAGTGCAATCTTGGGATTGGCCCATATAAATCAAGCATAACTACATGTCATAGTGTTAAAATAATTTAATTAAATTAATAGGCAAATGTGAAGTGTAGTGATCATATGACACCAGACAAATAACTACATGCAACAAAAAAGTGCCAAATATATAAAAAATGAGCATTATAAGTGAAAATAAATGACTCACCAAAATACAAGGGTATTGACCACTAAGCATCACCTAAGAGTAAACCAACCATCCAATATTGTGCATGATGATTGACCTAAATCTGGATATAGTGTCTTAGTTTATGACCTTTCCCTTCGTCTTTATCTTGGTGCTACATCAAATAAGCCAATCCTCAATAAGTTTTATTCTATATGGTTAAAGTCTATGCACTCTTCAATAAGATCAATGTCAAGCTTCTCTATGTTTTCTTTATTATACAAGTGCCCTCAAAAGGAGGTTAGCTTTTCCATCTAACAATGAATCACTACAGGAAAACCTGTTATTACCGGCGGACGTAATCCGCCGGAAACAATGCCCAATCCGACGGAACCGTTAGTTTCCGGCGCATGTTCCGGCGCAAATATCTCCGCCGGTTTATGGTGCGTCGATAATTTGGTTCCGACGTATAATTTGCGCCGGAAACATTTTCGGCGCAGTTTCCGACGCATTACCGGCGCATTACCCGGTTTGTTTGCCGACGTGAAGAATATGAGAATTCCGGCGCCCAATGCGCCGGTATTTACCGTCGTATTATGCGACGGTAATTAACGACGGATAAGTCGCCGGAGTTGCGCCATCGAAATTCCACGGTTATTTTACGACGCAATTCTTGCGCCGATAATTACCGGCGGAATATCCGCCGGACTTGCGACGGTAATGGCCGACGGATCATATTCGCCGGTACGTACGATACACTTCGTTGTATCGTCTTTTCCGACGGATTACCGGCGCATCATCCGCCGGAAACCTGTAGCATTGACAAAAAAAAAATTGCCTTCCCAGCCAACAATCCCATTTCCACACCTGCAAACCTATCAATTCTAACACATACAAGTTCCACAACAGGTTCACAACAGTTCCACAACTTCACAATAATTTATAACAGTTTCACAACAGTATTAATATTAAAAATCAACTGATAACATCATATTAAAAGTAATTGTCCAATAACATAAGTTCACATAAAAATACAAGTTCATTTCAACTAAATTACACTACTCTGACTCCGTCGACTCCTCCTCAGGTGGAGCTACGTCTTTTCCACTCAATTTCTCCCTCATCTTGCGCATTTCATCCAGCAACTGATTGTGTTGCTCCGTACTTGTTTGCACCTGTGCTTGCAGCTGAGCTTGAATCTGTGCTTGTAGCTGAGCTTGCCAATCAACTTGTGATTTCCTTACTTGTTCTAGCTCAGCTTGAAGGGCAATTATTTGTTGAGCTTGTAAGGACTCATGCGAACTGGATGCGAAGCTGGATGCAGTAGAGGAGGTCATCCCCTCGTATGCCTGAGCTTGCGCACCTAAGCCATATACTCTACCATGCTGCATTCCTCCGACGGCCTGCGACCACATGCGATACTCAGAATACTCCACAGAGCCGCCAGAAGAGCCCTCACCTGATGCGGCATGAGTCTCTCGAATCCGTGTATATTCCTCCTATGAAAATCGAATATAAGTATATATATAATTAAACTAAAACTTATAAAATATCAAATATTTATAAAAATATACTTACATGGGCCTTCCTTGCTCTCTCATCAATCCATTGTTGATCCTCCTGTCGCTTATGAGTGCGACTATGCAATTCCACAGGAGTTGGTTCTCTACCAAGTGACGCTTTCTGTTACAATTAAGAGAGTTTTATCAATACTAATTATTAAAAAACAATTTTAAAAAATAATTAAAATTCATTACCAAACGACGCCTGTGCTCAGTATGTGGAACGGAGCCTCCTGTATGAAGTGCACTACCTAAGCCCCCAACATCAGAAGCTCTGTTCTGTCGATTTTGATCCCTCCTCCTAGTGTACTCTTCGCTGCCCCAAGCTGCATTCAACTCAGCCCATCTCTCCTCTCCAATCCACAATGGTCGCTTCCCAACCTTTCTAACATCTGTGAACATGTCGCGCATCCGAGTAGAGCCACGCTTCTCAAAATTCTTTCTAATCTTGTCATTGTGTTGGGGCAGCCAACAAAACTCTTTCTGCAATAAAAAACAATCATTTTACCTTAAGTAAGAAAGAATAAATCATTTAACATAAAAACAAAAACACAGAAATACCTCAAACTCTCTAAACCACATCTCCCGGACTTCTTTTGGGACTTTCTTCCAAGAAACATAAGGAGCGTCAAACCTGCTCCGTATGATGTCCCGTATTTCCTTAAGCAGCCCAATGAATTGATTAAAACATTCACGAGCAACATTATATTCAGCCTTGATGCTTAACATCTTCACAGCAACAGATAATTCTGAGTGAGTCGTGCACCCTTTCCAGATTGGTTGCTGTGCAGCATGCAATAAATCATAAAAATTTTGTGCATCCGTATTCGGTAACTCTTCATAAATTCCAGTTGCATCATGAACTAATTCCTCAAGATTTGGACGGATATTTTCAGCCTCAGCAACATTACTACTTGTAGAAGGACCGCATTGATAATCAAATTGTGGCTCATACTCACCATGACAAGTCCAATACCAATACCGTGGCATAAATCCTCTGCGATACAGATCAACCGTTACGTCATCTGGTTCTAGGATCACTAGATTTTTGTGTTTAGAACATGGACATCGAAACTTTCCTTCAGATATAAAGATCGGCAGCTGTTTCGCTTGCTGAATGAAAAAGTTCACCCCATTGATGAATTCATCTGTTAATGTCTTCCGACTTTGAGATAATCTGTTATACATCCAACTTCGTTGATTTCTAATATCCATAACCTATAAATAAGAGTAAAAAATTAATGGATTTATATATTTCTAATATCCATAACCTAAAATTATGTTACACTTATTAATGAATTGATTGCTCAAAGTCACAATCCCCTCACTAGGTCTACTAACCACTAAAGCAAAAAGATATGGAGTAATGCTGATCTCCATAATCCAACTTTACCTTCAACTCCCTCTCTAGTCTTATCAACAAGAAGAATATCATTAACCAAAAGCATGCACCAAGGTATATCCTAAAGCAAATGTCTAGTGATAACATCCATGACTAAAGCAAAAAGATATGGACTTAAGTTTACCTTCAACTCCCTCTCTAGTCTTATCAAAAAGAAGAATATCATTAAACAAAAGCATGCACCAAGGTATATCCTCTAGCAAATGTCTAGTGATAACATCCATGACTAAAGCAAAAAGATATGGACTTAAGCTTACCTTCAACTCCCTCTCTAGTCTTATCAACAAGAAGAATATCATCAACAAAAAGCATGCACCAAAGGTACATCCTCTAGCAAATGTCTAGTGATAACATCCATGACTAAAGCAAAAAGATATGGACTAATATTGATCTTCGTAATCCAAGTTTACCTTCAACTCCCTCTCTAGTCTTATCAACAAGAAGAATATCATCAACAAAAAGCATGCACCAAGGTACATCCTCTAGCAAATGTCTAGTGATAACATCCATGACTAAAGCAAAAAGATATGGACTTAAGCTTACCTTCAACTCCCTCTCTAGTCTTATCAACAAGAAGAATATCATCAACAAAAAGCATGCACCAAAGGTACATCCTCTAGCAAATGTCTAGTGATAACATCCATGACTAAAGCAAAAAGATATGGACTAATGTTGATCTACATAATCCAAGTTTACCTTCAACTCCCTCTCTAGTCTTATCAACAAGAAGAATATCATCAACAAAAAGCATGCACCAAAGGTACATCCTCTAGAAAATGTCTAGTGATAACATCCATGACTTAAGCAAAAAGATTTGGACTAATGTCGATCTACATAATCCAAGTTTACCTTCAACTCCCTCTCTAGTCTTATCAACAAGAAGAATATCATCAACAAAAATCATGCACCAAGTATATCCTCTAGCAAATGTCTAGTGATAACATCCATGACTAAAACAAAAAGATATGGACTTAAGACAAATCCTACATGTAATCCAACCGAAAATGAAAAAAATAAACAAAATATACCTTCGAAGGATGCTCGGTCGGTCGAAGGATGCTCGGCGGCGCTCGACCAGGAGAGAGGGAGATGCTCGGCGAAGTCCGGTGACCGTCGGCGGCGAAGTTCGGTGACCGTCGGCGACGTCAATCCACGGCGAGCGACGAACGGCGACGGAGGGCGACGGGCGAAGGAGGCGAGGTGAGAGAGAGTAGCGAAAAGAATGACGGCCCAGAGGGCTCCGATTCGCATTTTAGGGCTTTTAGCGGCGGACGTTCCGGCGGAACCTCCGCCGGTAATGTTACCGTCGGACAATGCGCCGGAACGTTTTCGTTGAGTTTAAATAAACCGGCGCACAATCCGCCGGTAACGTGCGCCGGAACGTCTCCGCCGTAATCTGCGCCGGAAATAATCCAGGGCTCTTTTCACCGGCGTAATTACCGGCGCAATTGACGACGGTAAATTTCCGGCGTCAGTTCCGCCGGAAATAACGCCGTAAACTTTACGTCGCATCATTCCGCCGGAACCTGCGCCGTCAATACCGGCGCAAAAATATCCGCCGGAAAAGCCGACGGTAATCGCGTGTTTTCCCGTAGTGAATATAGGTGATGCGCTTACTAGTGAGGAGAGCACTTCATAAATGCTGCAATCAATATGAAAGAATTATGGGGTACGGTATATATGAGAAGCTGTCAATAGGACTATCTTTTAAATCTTGAGGCTTAACAAATTCCTGATAAGATAGAATATCCTCAATATATAAAATAAAATTTATGTACATGTTAGAAAGAAATTGAAGAAGACAAGAATTTTATCTATGTTTTTTAAGAATTTTGAATGGGTCATAAGGCTAAGAATGAATTTTATTATATTTGATGGGATAGTGCTCATAACAAATTTAAATAAAGATATAATTACCTTTATTATCTTCTTTAAAAGAACATTTATAATTGTTGCGTGCTAGAATATATGCGGCGGTAGAGTTTGTAAATTCACGTCCGAGCGTTGAACGAGTATTCAGTACACAAACAGAAAAGAGAAAAGAACACCAAGATTTTTACGTGGAAAACCCGAAAGAGGGAAAAAACCACGGGGCATTGCCCAGTTGTAAAGTTCAACTAGTATTTGTTTGAAGTACAAAGGTTGATCCGTCTTACAATTCAAAACGAGCAATTTACAATCAACTTCTCACAAAGTTATAAAGTTCTGCAAATTCCCGGCATTTCCCAAAAATCCAGCCGAGTTCCGGCGTCTTCAGGCAGCGGGAAGAGCTCCGGCGGTGGTCGAGGAGGAGCTTCTTCCTTCTCTCCCTTCTTCTCTTCTTCTTCTCTCTCTTCACTTGAGTTCCCTTTGTGAAGAATGAGGGCTCTATTTATAGTTTTTCTGGAGTGGCATGGCTCGTAAATAGGTGTGAGATCAGGGCGAATAGAGAGTGGTTTGAATGGGCGGTCGATATTGAATCCTATGATTGTGCACAGTTCGTTGGACATTTGGAGGCCTTAGTGATGTCGAAATTTGGTGATCTTGGGCTCATTTGATTCGTCCCGTCGAGCCGCTCGATTCGAGTATAAGCTCGTTAAAAACGGAGACCGTTTGGTAACTCAAATTGCGGTTTGAACTTTCTAACAGCGCTTCGGGCCCTTGATTCAGACTCATATGGGCTCGGATTGGGTCGAATTTGGTGTCGTTGGGTTCGTATTTCCGAGACGCTCAGTTTGACTATAAGCTCGCTGAAATCGGAGTTCGAATGCTCTTGATTTTAATTTTTGAAGTTTCCGGTTAGATTTTGCCTCGAGATTCGTGCTTGATCAAGATATTTTTTTGAGAATAAATCAATAATTTACTGCATTTACATATCTTTTATTATTTTATTAAATTTTTATTTACTTATTTATGTAGAACATGTGTGTAGAGATGAATGAAACTTCTAAAAATAAATGAATGAGAATATCTACTAGATCAAGTGATTTATTTTGGTTATAGACATAAATAACTTTGAAAAATATTTTTTAGTCACTCTAGAGATAGTGTTATTATAGAAAAGTTAGAAGTAGGTAGATGCGTACACCAAATGTCAATAGTTTTACCTAGTAAACATCTTAACAAGTTGTCTAAGGATTTATTAATAACTTCTTTCTTACCAACTATTTGGGGTGAATTATAGATGAAAATTATAATTATATTTCAAATAATTTCTCTAGTAATTTGAAGGAATATAAAATAAATCCCTAACAAGCTTATCTAAAACTTTTATTGATGGTAACTCATGTAATCTAATAATTTCCTTGAAGAGAATTTTGTCTATGTTGCATTTTGTAACTAGACAAAAAGTGCATCATTTTGAAAAACCTATTAGCAACTACAAAATTAAGTTTGGCAATTATAAGCACAAGCTGAAGTCAATGGTATAATATAGATGTCTTAATGGGGATAACTCATTAGGTAATTCTTTGAGGTCAGGTCGAAGAACTCAAAAGGAGATTCGAGACCATAGTAGGCGTGTGAGTAATTAAAAGGGTGGGGGTGATCTTCTTAATATGCGGTAAGTTTAATGTGGAGTCTAGATAAAATTTGTTTCTTAACTTTTTGAAATCTAAGTGTTCAATATGAATTCTAGTAGGAGGAGGTAGGTTGTTAAGGGATATATTAATTTTTTATAATACATATAAAAAATAAAGTGATTAATTGAATCTAAATATAAAAATCTAGATAGAGTTTGGCTGTCTTTATTAGTAATTAAAAGTTTCATCTCATGATAGATTTTATGTAGAGAAAATGCAGCCTTATTCTCTTATAATTTGAAAGGGGGAAGCTTGGAGATCTTATTTTTAACTTTGAATGCATAAATATTTTCAAAATCATAATCTAAGGTCTACCAAATATGATATGGGCTATGCCTATGGGTAGAACATCACAACATATCTAATTAAATATCTATAAGTACTATATAGTACTAATAGATACAAAGGTAAGATTGACCCAATTGATGTAAAATGACTCAAATGGAGATTTTGATTTTAGATTCATATTGAATAAGGACATTAGTAGAGATAACATTTATTACACTCCCACCATCAGTAAAAATTATTATCTCTTCCCATTACATGTGGTCATCATTAATTTAAAAAAAATATGATCTTGATGCCTATCTTTCAAATTTTATTTAGCCACTAAAAGGCATCTCATAATAGCTATGAGTATATTATCCAAATTACCTTTATTTTTTAAAGGAGGGTGGGTCATTATCCAAAAATTTCAAATAATTTTAGCTTCATGGGACTTAGGTTCCTCTACAAATAAAATGCTTAGTGTGCACTAGATTTACATATATCATGTTTATGACATTTAAATTAAATTAATGTCATTGGTGCTCTTATGGCATGGTTCAAAGAGTGAAAAAAGATAAGGAATAAGGTTGAGAAAAGATAACTAAGGACTCACTAAAATCCTTCAAGATTAGAAACCAAGCATCTATAATGAGTAGAGTACCCACCAAGCCTCTTTTCATATAAAATTTACACAAGTAAAAAAATAATTTTATTTAATTGATTCAAAAGTAAAAAAAGTAATGTCAATTTTATAGGACTTTTTCAAGCCTAAACAACATTGAAAAAACTTAGGAGTAAATAAAATACTAATAAATGGATTATTAGCTTGTCCTAATATAATGTGAAATAAAATAAAATTTTAAGCTTCCAAAAATTTGAAAACTTGGATTAGCTAAATAAGCCATGTAGAGTGATCATAAAATCAAGGAATGTTTAAAGACTTCTACTTCTTTGATTAGTATGACCTACCTACCCATCAAGAATTTAAATTAAGCTTCTTACAGATTCTCTAAAGATTTTAAAGAGATCATGGATCATCCACAGGATTTCCTAGAGAACTATGTATGATAAATGGTCAAAATCTTGGTGTATTGCTTTAGTTTGTGACATTTTCCTTAATATTTCTCTTGGTGCTACATCACATAGTTGTAAGATTTTAAGATTGGTTGCTACGAACTCATGAATTATTTACACTTAATTATCTAAGATGCTGACTAGCATAATGCAAGATTTATTCATTATTCTCATGTTTTTTTGCCAAACGGGTAGCAACAAAAGGCAAGCTTCATTAGATTGTTTCATTATGTTTAAAACGATACTATTTATTAGAATTCTATAAAGATATTCATTAAATCTAAGAATCAGTCAATATGTAACTTACAATGTCTAAGCACTATATAAAGATATTATTTCAATATTGTTAAAGTTGTAAGAGACGGAGAAGGGCGAACGAACAGAGCAAGCGAAATGAGAAATAAAGGAAATAGAATTATATTGATTATCGTACTGAGTACAAATACATGTATATATAGAACTAAGAAGGGTATATAGACACGTCATATAAGATGACATGGACAGCTCGATAGCATGTCCCCTCAAACTAATCATTCATCTGTTGAATGTTAGATGTTTGATCGGCTAAATTGATATGTGCAACTTTGATCTCGCCGAAGTTGAGATGATGACGAATAAAATGGTAGTCAATCTCAATGTGTTTTGTTCTCGCGTGAAAGACCGGGTTGTTTGCCAAGGCAATCGTAGGGATGTTATCATAATGAACAACGGTGGCAGAATGCTGCGGCATCTGAAGTTCTTGAACAAGGCGATAAAGCCATAGTATATCTGAAGTAGCCAAGGATAACAACGTGTATTCAACCTCTGTAAATGATTTTACAATGGTAACTTGCTTTTTGATAGACCACGATATTAAGTTGTTGCCCAGGAAAGTGCAGAAGCAGGATATAGATTTCTGGTCATTTGAGTCTGCTGCCTAGCCCGCATCTGCATAAGCTCAAAGTTGAAGATCACATTTGGTTAGAGGAAGTATGAATGTTAGTGTGCCTTTGATGTAGCATAGGAGTCTTTTGAGTTCTTGAAAATCTTGAGTGGTTGGAGCGTGCATGTGTTGGCAAATAGAGTTGGTAGTGAATGCGATATCTGGTGGAGTGATCGAGAGGTAGTGGAGTGAGCTAGTGAGTTTTCAGTAAAGATTTGGATCGGAGAATAGTTGATTAGAGCTGGTTCGGTGGCTAGATTTCGGTATGATAGGAGTCTGTGCTAGCTTGCATTCGGCGAATACAGTCGAGTTTAAGAGATTTGTGGTATAGTGAGTCTGAGTGAGAAAGAATCCTGAAGTAGTGCGCAGAACCTGTATGCCGAGAAAAAGGGA
This sequence comes from Dendrobium nobile, assembly GCA_022539455.1. NCBI lineage: Eukaryota > Viridiplantae > Streptophyta > Magnoliopsida > Asparagales > Orchidaceae > Dendrobium > Dendrobium nobile. The sequence goes on from CM039723.1 coordinate 17,613,247, forward strand.
AATTTGACCAAGTTGTTTAAGATCAAATTGAGACTGCAGTTTGGTGAGGAGAGATTGAATTTGTGTTTGATCATTTCCTGTAACAAGAATGTCATCAACATAAATTAGTATATAAATTTGAGTGTTGTTTCGTTGAAATAAAAGTAAACAAGGATCGGAACGACTGAACCTGAAGCTAAGTTGGAGAAGAAAGTTGGTGAACTTCTGGAATCATTGGCGTGATGCTTGTTTGAGTTCGTATATGGATTTGTGAAGTTTGTATACCATATTTGATGATTCATCATCCACAAATCCAGGTGGTTGTATCAAATAAACATCGTCTAAAAGATCGCCGTGGAGGAAGGCATTTGACACATCTAGTTGAAGCATGGGCCAGTCATGATGAAGAGCTAATGTGAGAAGAACATGAATTGTCGGCACTTCTGCTACGAGACTAAAAGTTTTAGTGTAGTTAACACCAAGTTGTTGATTGTATCCTTGAGCTACCAGCCTTGCTTTGTACCATCTATTTGAACGTTGGGAAGACATTTTGTTTTAAATGTCCATTTGCATCAGAGGATCGGTTTGTTGGGAGGTGGAGGCACAAGGGACCATGTGCCTTGATGTTGAAGTGCTTGAAACTCCTCAGACATAGCTTGTACGCCAGTGTTGTAATTTGACTGCTTGGGAATAGGACGTGGGAGTATTAGAAGAGTTGTTGGTGGCTGAGAGAGTGAAGATATGTTTAGGTTTAGTGACCCTGAATTTGAGGTGAGTTTGCATAGGATGATTAGGAATTGGAGTGGCCGAGATCGGATTATTGTTAGCAGAAGATGTAGACACATCATATGAAGGAGTGGGTAAAGGAGAACTAGATGAATGTAGAGCTGGTGCTTGAGGTAGTGAAGTCGTGCTGTTGGAAGGTGCATGTATATGAGAAGGAATAGAGGGAGGAATAAGAAGAGAAGGGGTTATGTAATGAGTATTGACAGAAGATGGATGAGCAGAAGTTTTTGTAGAAGATTTGAAAGGAAAGATGGTTTCGTGAAACATAATATGCCGAGAGGTATAAATTTTTCCTGTAAGCATTTTGTATAGTAGCACCGATAACCTTTATGAATCAAAGAGTATCCGATGAACGTGCGTTCCTGTGAATGAGGAGAGAGTTTGTCAGATGCGTAAGGTTGCAACCAGAGAAAGCAGAGACACCCGAAAACATGAAGATGGGAATATGTTGGAGACTTGCCGTGGAGAAGATTATATTGAGTCTGAAACGAGATGACCTTAGATGGGAGATGATTTATAAGATAATTAGCTGTGGTGATAGCATCAGCCCAGAAAATGTTGGGAAGGTTAGAAGCGTGAAGAAGGGTTTGAGTGAGTTTGAGGAGGTGCTGGTGTTTGCGTTCGGTAGTACCGTTTTGTTCAGGAGTATGGGGGCAGCTTATTTGATGAACGATGCCTCATTCATGAAGAAAATTCTTGAAATTGTGGCTATTGAATTCACCACCCCCATTGAATTGAAAGATGCGAGGTGTGGTATTGAAGTGATTACAAATGAATTACAAAATAGCTGAAATTTCGCATACACTTTATGTTTTGAGTGCATAAAATAAATTCAGGAAAAATGAGTGAAGTCATCAATGAAGACAACATAGTATTTAAAACCGTTTAAGGATTGTTGAGGGGCTGGTCCCTAAACGTTAGAATGAATCAAATTAAAAGGATGAGAGGATATGGTAGTACTTTTATTAAATGATAATATGTGGCTTTTGGCCACTTTACAAGATGAACAAACAAATTCAGAAGATAAATTGTAATTTTTTTATTTCTTTGAGCAAGAATGGAAAGAGATCTTTCATGAGGATGTCCGAGTCTTGCATGCCAAAGATTCAGACATGAAGTAGGGGCATTTAAGGAAGTCTTGGACTTGGTAGAAGGTAGCCAAAATTGATATTGACCATTATGCAGATGACCAAGAAGAAGAGGTCGATTGTGCTTGAGGTCCTTGATCACAAAACCGTTAGCATCAAAATGAATTGAGACAAAATTGTCTTAAGTGAGTTTGGAAATAGATATTAAATTATGTGTTAGAGAAGGAACATGAAGAAGATTATTTAGACGAAGCTTACAAGAAGTTTCCAGTAAAGGTGACAAGCCTTGGCTGGAATGTTGAATTGGCAAAGAACTTCCATTAGCGATGGAGACGGTGTCGAAGCCCACGTAGGAGGCCGATTGATACAAGTTGGTGTTGTCAGGAGTCAGATGTATGGTGGCACCAGTCTAGTACTCAATCTTGCATAGCGGGGGTAGGTAGAAAAACGTCGTTGGCCTCGACCCTGAGCGGAAGAAGGGTTGTTGGTATAGAGAGCAATCGGTTCAGAGGAAGAATTTGAATCTTGGAGATGTTGTTGTTGGAGGTTAATCTCTTCACTGTAGAGAAGAGAGTAGATAGTGTCAAGATCGATGGGATGAAGGGAGGTGCGAATAATTGATTTGAAGGAGTTGTAGGTGAACGGTAACCCATTGAGAATGTAGATAATAATGTCTTCTATGTCTATCTGCGAATCGGAGGCGGGGATGCTGTCAACTATAGTCTTGATTTGAGCTAAGTATTGTTGCATGGACGAAATTTTCATCTTGATATTGTGATGCTCGTTCTTGAATTGAATAACTCTTGAACGGTTTGTTGGCTGGTTGCGACGTTCAAGAATTATTCAGACCTCATGGGTGGTGTTGGCGGAATGCACGTAAGGAAGGATTGATGGTGAAATGGTATAAAAGAGCGCAGAGATAAGATTGTTGTCAATCAAGAGCCATAGCTTGTGATCGGAGCTCGCGGAATCTGCAGGAATCGGGATTTCTCTAGTTAAGTGTCTAGCGAAACCATTAGCCGTGAAGTGCTGAAGCAATTAAAGGTGCCAAATCGCGTATGTGTCGGAGGTAAGCGGGTTGGGAACAAGATTCTTGATATTTGCAATCAAGAATTTAAGGGATGGTGGAATAGTAAGATTGGAAAGAGAAGTTAAGGGGGGAGAGGAAGAAGATGGGTGAGATGCTGCTGATTCTTGATCTCCCAAGGCAAAGCTCTGATACCATGTAAGAGATGGAGAAGGGCGAACGAACAGATCAAGCGAAATGAGAAATAAATGAAATAGAATTATATTGATTATCGTACTGAGTATTGATACATGTATATATAGAACTAACAAGGGTATATAGACACATCATATAAGATGACGTGGGCAGCTCAATAACAAAAGTATCCAAAAAGAAGAATTTTTGGATGCTTTGCATGGGGAGTTCTTTTGCTTCATTAAGCAGGAGGAAATACTACTATTTCTAACTATTAAGAGAAGAAACTCTTAGTCATAGAAATGATTATTTCTCATTTGGATTACTGGAATGATAATAGTATCTCCATTATATCTAGCCCACATTTTTTTAGTGGATGACTATATTTTCTCTTAATTAGATAAATTGGTTGTCACAACTCAACCCGAATAATACAGGTCCTATCATATTGAGTTGTGACGGGCAAATCCCAATATCTAATTTTAGAATATTTTATATTCTCTTTCAATATTCATTTTAAATAAATAACAGACTACAAAGCTATTAAAACATACAAGTACTAAAAATAAACCCATCCACAATATTTCTTTTATTTCTTCAAAATATATTTATGCTATAGTACATGGCTACAAATAAAAGTTACATAACTAAATAATAAACTACCCATGATTGTATAAAAATCAAAACAGAGAAATACCTATAAACTCAGATCTGATCCTAAATTGCTAATCAACAAACTTCTTCCCATTCCCAAATCCTAAAAACTAGAAACAAAACCACAGGAGCTACAACTACTCAGTAGGCCACACAAATCAGTCTAAATTTCTAAATTCTTTTATTAAATATTTTTTGTTGAACCTTTAAAATCAATCGGTTAAATGCAGTCTAATAAATTTCAATATTGAAAAATATAATAAGAGCATAGCAGTTATCTAATTATTTAAATAAATTTTGAACAGATAAATAAATTGAAATTGATATTGTATAGCAGTTCATATCACAAAGCATTTCATATCGCATATCTCAATCCCAAAAAGAATCCTTTGTGTCCTTAACTATATATCTAACTTTAAGTGAAGTGAAATCATTCGTGCACCTTTTTTTGAAATTTAGATTCTTTAATCTCTATGTGGTCAAAGATACAGGCTTACCTAAGCTAAACCACATAAATTTTGATTCTTTATTTTATAGTGCTTTGTCTTATGTATAATTATTTAATTGTTCATCATGCATTCTCCCAGGTTAAACTATAATCTATTCTTAATAAATGCTATCATGATGAGGCCATGAAAAAGTATGATAGACATAAGGTTTTAGATTAAGAAGTTTGATGGATCAAAGAGTTTTAGCCTTTGAAGAATTAAAATTTGCGATGTACTTATCTAAAAAAGGTTTATAAAAGTGCTTATAAATTATATTAAGATGTTTGAAACCAAGAGTGGAAATGATAAGCTAAAAATGGATGAGAATGATCCCTCATAAATTAAAATGTTTTAGTATATAAGGGCTTGACAGAGATCTTAAAGGAGACAACTATAGAAGATTTGTGGTTTAAATTAGAACCTTTACATATAATCAACAGCGTCTCCAACAAACTATATTGAAAATAAAGTTTTATTTAATTCACATGTCAAAAGGAAAAGCTATGAAAGCATATTTAAATTAGTTTAACTTAATCATTTGTAACTTGAGAAATACTAATGAGAAGTTTTATAGTAAATATCAAGCTTTATTACTATTATACTTTTTACCACTCTCTTAAATTTCTTTCTAGACACATGTTATATTATTATGAAATAATAAGCTTAAAAGATATTAAGAACTCTCTTTTTTTTTTAAAGGACATGATTTCTAAATTTAAGGGGAGCTATAAACAAACTAAAAGTTTACTGCAAGTTAAAGCTAGATCCTATGAGTGAGAGCTCTCTTCTAATTATTGCATTAGTAAATCTCAAAATAAAATTTAGTAGATTACTTGTTATTATTAGAAGAAGAAAGATCACATAAATAAAAATTAGTTTACTTTGAAGAGAGTGAGTGTGTGTGTGTGTGTGTGTGTGTGTGAGAGAGAGAGAGAGAGAGAGAACCACATGATGAACACAAAAAGGATGAGGAAATTGGTGTACGTATTGTTATAGAATTTTTTTTGTTTTAAACATAATAAATTTTAAACATAGCTTTTTTCTTATCTTATATATTCTAATTTAAATAAATTTTTTATTTATAAGCCAAGTTCTAGTGACTATATTTATATATGAAATGAAGCTATATGTAAGGTTAAAGGTTCAAGGACTATGAAATTTTAGTATCATGGTGGTTTAACTATATCATTATATAGACTTAGGTATGTGCTTTATTTAAAGGAGGATTAAATATCTTTTAGTTCCCTTAGTGTTACAAGTATATAAATTCTCTGATGCTAAAATGCGTTGTTGTTTTAAAGGAGACTACAATTAATGGACTTTGTGTGTCGCAGAGTACTGCAATGTTATATGCTGATATATAAGATTCAATAACTACGGTGGTAACTAGTATTATCAAGAATAATACTAAGCATATGACGTCTTGTACTAAATAAGTGGAAGCTATATCATAAAATCTATTGCTATTGATTATGAAAATATAATGCAAATAAGTGTTTTGTCCTATTGATGCTTTCAAGGACATATAGCCATTGCATGATAGGAAAATTTTAGAATGAAAGAGCAACACTATATCAAGGTAAATTTTGATAAGTTTATTTCTTATGCGTTGAACTATTACAAAATATCAGTTCACTTTTGTGACTGGTGACAAGAGAGATGTCTTACAAAGAAATGTTTAAACACTATCATTAAGCTAATACGTTAGAAATTTAAACTCCAAGTAAGATATTGTTAAGTGCAAGTCAAATTTTATTAATTATTTTGGATAAAATTTGATCTTGATCTTTTAATTTTGGTGGCTACCAACTAAAGATTTATTCACACTTAACTTTCCAAGCTGGGGGCTAACCTAACTCATGGTCAATTATTTCACATTTTTTTCTAAGATGGACGCTACCAGAGTCAAGTTTGTTACCACCGTATTTAATCACTATATGAAGAGCAAATTGCGTTATGTTGAAGCATCCCATAGCAAGAACCAACAAAGATAGGAGAGTAAGATGAAGGAAGAGAGTAGAGGCAGTCTCACCCAAGAAAGAATGGAAAAAAAAAATTGTTTAGTCCTTGTAAGGTGAGTTCATCAACTTCATCAAGAAAGAAAATTTATGACAATTTCAAGTTCCAGCCTAAGAAAATGTCTTAGTCATAGAGAGAAATAGTCCTCACAATAACGAGAAGAAGATAATAGCAAAAGTAACAATGATATCTCCTTCACATCTGCGTCTAATTTTTGTAGCATGTGATTATAGTTTCTTTCAACGAGACAAAATGGTATCTTTATCCATATTTCCGATTTTATATGAAGTGTGCTTATTCATATACTATTTTAGAAGTTTAGTGAATTATATATGCTTTTTGTATGGCTATAGATGTGGGCTTACTTAAACCAGGCAATATAAATTTTAGTATTTTTTATGATATTTGAGCTCTTTTACAATTATTTTGTGGCACTCATTCAGAACAGCTTTCTTATTGTTTTTTATGATAAATTTCTAGTACAAAAATTTCTTGAAAATAGTAAAAAAAAAAAAACAAAATTAAAAAGTTGTACCAAATGAAGTCTAAATTAAACATAAATCATGCAACCTTCTAACTCATTTTGATAAAATTAAGGTATTATTTCGGATAAATGCAACTCTTTATAAAGGTGTTTGAAAAGCTGCACTATAAAAAATAGCATTTTGAAAGTTTTCTACAACAAATATTGATTGAAAGTAGTGAAAAAATAATTTATGAATAAAAACTATATTTACAGTCTAACAACTAAAAAAAAAAAAGAAAGAAAGATGTCTGAAATGAATTCTAAATAAAATAACATCATTAAAATATGATTGTAATTAAAAAAAAATTGCAATAATGAAGAACAGCCAAAACACAGAGGCACGAATGTCAAAATAATTATAATTGAATAGCTTCATTATTTGTAGCCTCCAAGGCAGTAAAGGACTTGAAATCTCTCTTCATAGAAAGGGTGCAAAGGCAAATGATGAATGTCCTTCCATGTTCAAACTTTTATGATTTCTTTGGCGTGAAAGAGACCAATCAGAAAAACATTTTAAATACATCAACATCAGTCAATTTATTCGTGCTCACTTGGCACATCGCTCAGATAATCGTTCAAAGGTGTGGGTGTTTGAACCTTTTTATATTTCTTTAAAAATTTTCTTTAAAACCATCTACTACAACATTTTAAACTCTTTGATATATTTAAAGGGTATTATAGTATTCAAATAGGAGAGATTATTACGTGCGGAGTCCGGACGTAATTTTTCTTCCAGACTTCAATCACGTGAAGACGCGTGGATTTTCTCTCTCTTATACACATCCTCTGTATGTGAAATATTTGTTATGTAGATATGAATTATTCAAAATGTTAATATCTATATATAAGAGGATCAAAATTGTAGAAATGAAATATATTTTAATTTCACAAAATACAAAAAATATAGAAAATAATTAAATTAATCATATTTTTAATTTGAACATAACTTTAAATTTTTACTCTATAGATATATAAACAAAATCTTCATAAAGATTAGTTTATTTGGTATCCAATATAAATAAAATCAAATCATTTTAAGATACCAAATATATTACATTCACATGTGCCTGCACCCTTGTAAGCTCAAAGTCCAAGATAGCGTTAAAGTAAGCTATTTTGATGCAAAGTTGTTCATAATTGTTGGGATTCTGCTTACCTTTCTTCCTTCTATATTTTTGAATGCAGTATGGGTGGTTGGTTGGCTTGTAATGGTGTTGTTATTAGTATTTTTTTTTTTGGTAAAAAGAATACTATTTTAATAAAGAAGATATAATGATTTGATGGTGTAGGACACACTTAGTTTGTTTTGATAGATGTCAGATTATTTATATCAAATGATAATGTAAAAACTCCTCATACAATCTACTTTAGGGCACAATTTATAAAAAAGTATAACTATGCTTATATTCATAAAAATTGAGGCATCATAGTCTCAGTATACATATAAGTCATTGACATGATCAAAGAAAAGGGTCTTGCACCAATCATGAAGATTATGATCATCAATATCATCATCATTATCACAAAGTTCCAAACACAAGGAATTTTATCATGCTCCTCCTGAATGGCAAGTAATATCACCAAAGGGTGGATAGACCGCCATCCTATGTAGCAACCCAATTCTACTAAGGTTGGGCTTAATAAGAGCAAGAGATATCGTGGCAACAGCCATAATGATACATTATTTGATCATGAAATTTCCATGTCTGGTGTACCTATCAAAATTAGAAAAAATCAATTACCATATCCACTTATCATCACCTGTATCATTAAAGATCATTTAAAAGCATGAGCCATTATTAAAATATTATAATGCTGATGATTTCCACCAAGAATTTGATCACTGGGTTGAGCTAATTCTATTTGAATAAATATAAAGAAGCATGTGTCCATCACTCTTGTAATGGCACCGAAGAAAAAAAATAGATTTACAATATCTCTGTGATTAGTAGAGAAAAGCCATCAAACCAGATTGTCATTAAAGTTGGATTGGACTACTATACACCTTTCTATAAAGGCTCTCATAGCTTAGTGAGCGGGGCTGAAAAATAAAAAGAAAAATTGTGAATTAGCCACCCGTTTGGTAAAGGGTCAACAGTTCCATTTGTGGTCACCTAAAGTATTTTAAGTTTGTTGCTAAGCATCTTTTCCCTACTGTTTGCTATGTGTCAGTTCGTTCATTTTTGTTAAGTCCCCTCCTATTATAAGTTAACTCCTTTTACACTCCATTTTTTAGATTTATTGTGCAGGGGTCCACTTTGCCCAAACTTCTTATGTGGGGCAGTGTGGTCTCCCTTTTCTCGGTGTATTCCTTTAGATCATTCAATGATATGTATTTTGCTACTAGAATGAAAATAATAGCCTCAATATCAAATATTGTCTATTTTGTAGGCTATCTAGAAATCTTCCCATTGCCTCAACATTAAGATGTGTGCACGCACCCTCACAAAAAATATGCATCTTCCCATCCAACATCTGCAAAGTAGATCTAAAACATGATGCACAATTGTTAATCATTCAATCATTGGCCTAATCATTTAGATTATGCCTTTGTTTATTTGTATAATGCGTGCATTTTCTCCTTATGTTTTTCTCCTTTACCCATGCAATAATTAATAATGTTATATGGACCAAGGATACTCTAAAAGACATATTGATTATATATAACTCAAATCTTTTGTATCATATACTCTACACTGAGCAGGGGGTCAAAATTTAATTTGTATTCGGGTCAGGTTCGAGTCGAACTTGGAATTGACCCAAGTCCAATTCAGCTGTTTCAAATCAGACCCTATTTTATAAACAAATAAAAAATTCAGATTCGGAATCCACTTGTCGGGTTACCTGGATTGCGGGCTAGGGAAAACAACACAAGTGTCGAGCGGGACTGTTGGCGTGGGCAGACTATGCCAACATAGATGGTGAGCATGTGCAGGACTGTAGCTTACAGATGAGGTTGTACTGTGTACGAGAGCTCGATTGGCAAGGGCAAGGTCGCATCACCATGAGTGCATTTTGTGCAAGTGCATGCTATGTGCATAATTGTAATAATTCAAATTTTTAAAAATAATTGAAAATGAAAATAAAATTTAATTTCTATTTGAACTAGAGCGCAATGACGTTAGACTTAGAGGCTATCATTTTTTTAGTGCTTGTAAATAATTACAATTATTTTTTATGTGAAGTAGGAAAGAGAAAGGAAAATCAAAATTTTTTATCCCCAAATCACTTTGTCACTTTTAAAAAAATTATTCAAATCGAAGTGGGTGATTCTAATCATATCTCTATTTTCAAATATTTTTATTTTGGCTAGTGATTACTCCTCAAAATAGATTTTATCATATGTTAATAGTTTTATTAACTATAAGAGAATCGTCCAATAACTGTGGTAATTTTCAACGATTCGTAAAATTTTCAACTTTTTTTTGATGGTTTATAAACTGTTGGAATAAATCGCGTAGGAAATAAAAACTGGCGGACAAATTTTCTAGCAATTTTTTGTGACTAAAATAGCTAGAAATTAATGAATCCAAAACCATGGGTAAATGATCGACGACTGCCTTTTTATTACCAGCGGTACAACCGATAGTAAAATTGTCGGTATGTCAGCCTGCTGCTACTCTGTTGGTTAGCCACCTGATTATTATCGGCAGTAAATTCAAGCCATCTGGTATCAATGTTTCAGGCGGCCAAATCGCTAGTTATATGTTGATTAGACCAAAGACAAAATAAAAAAAATTGGTGGTAACTTCAAGCTGTTCGGAATTGAAGTTTCTGGCAGCCAAACCACCGGTTAGCAGCCAAAAACTTGTAGCATTTGCAAAAAAAAAAAATTACTCCAATTTTCAGAATTACCTGAACACAGCTCAAAACATATATAAAACAATTTTGATTTCCAAAATCAACAAAACAGTTCATATGAAATAATAATACATAATCAATAGATATATTTACACAATCCACAATAACTAGAAATAGTTCTTTAAACAAAAAACAATGTAGATGTTCCACAATTAATATAATATATAAAATCCACAATCAGATGTTCCAAATACACCAAACAGTTCTTCAAACAAATAACAATAAATAACAACACTAATCATCCTCCATGTACTTGCTTTCCTATGATTCAGATGTAGGCTCTTGCTCTTTTTTCTTTTGATTTTTAGCTCGATATGATCGTAGCTCTGTTTGCATCTCATTTTGAATCTTTCTTATCTTCTCAATCTCTCTTATCAGGGCAGTAACTCTCTGTCTAACAGTTTTTTCAGCTTCACTAACATCATAAAATATTGAAATAAATATATTGCCCCATAAGCATATCCCTATAAACTTAAGCCATAAACCCTCCCCCTTTGCCTTCCTCCAACAACATATGACCACTTGTGATACTCAGAATACTGTGTCTATTCTGAAGATGATCTCTCACCAATAGACTTCTAACTTTCTCAAAGTTGTATAAAATCATCTTGTCAGAATTAATTTAAAAAATAAAATTTCAATTTATTTTTTATTATTACTCAAAAAATTATACTACTCATGTGAGCTTGTCTCGCATTCTCATTAACCCACTAATGATCAGCTTGATGTTGGTGAGTCCTCATATGCATCTCCAATGGTGTTGGCTCTTTCCCAAGAAACTCTTTTTATAAATAAAAAATATAATTAAAATAATATGCATATATTTATTAAACTAATTGAAATAATCTTTTACCATTCATCGTCTATGTTCAGTATGAGGCACTGATCCACTAATATGAAGAGAGCTTCCTAAACCTCCACAATCATATGCTCTATTTTATTTATTCTGCTCTCTCTTAATTTGTAAACTCAGGGCTTGCCTAAGCTCTGCTCAAATTACCCATGCTCTCTCGCCAATCCATAATTAATGCTGCCCAGACTTTTTGATATAATTCAAATTTAATACATCTACATTCCTAGCTGGGTCATCAGAAGGCTGTCATTTTAAGCGACCAAACCATCTAAGGTTGCTTATCTCTGCAAAACTTAACTTAGTAGTATGCTTCTCTTTTAATGGCCAACATTCGGCACCATAAAGCATTAGAGGTCTCACCACCATCTTATAGGATTTTTCCTTTAGTTTAAGGGGGACTTTTCTATCAAACAACATGCCCGACTCTTCCTCCACTTTAACCATCCAACTTAATTTATGTTGATAATATCCCCATCTATTTCACCTTCACTCTGAATAAGAGATCCAGTATATTTAAAATATGTACTCTTATTAATGACTTAATAGCCCAAAGTCATAATCCCCTCACTAAGTGTATTACTACTAAAATTACACTGTATTATTCATGTTTTAGATAAACTCAAGAGAAAACCTTTAGACTATAAGGCTGACCTCCATAATTCAAATTTACCTTCAACTCCCTCTCTAGTCATATCAACAAGAAGAATATCATCAACAAAAACTATAAACTAAGGTACATCTTCTTACAAATGTCTACTCAGAACATCCATGACTGAAGCAAAATGATTTGGGCTTAAGGCTTTCTCAAAATCAACCTTTTGATTCAAAGATTGATATCCATAATTCAAGTTTACCTTCAACTCCCTCTCTAGTCTTTTCAACAAGAAGAATATCAACAACAACAAAAAAATTAACAAAGATACATCCTCTTGCAAATGTCTACTGAGAACATCCATGACTAAAGCAAAAATTAAGGAGATGCATGGAGGAGATCACCTTTAGAGGCATTCGGCGGACAGAGTGAGGGCGTCAGAGGCGATGTGTAGGGGGCATTTGGCGGCCCAAGTTCTGTTGACAAAATAAATGAATTTCGGCCAGAGCAAGGGCAAGGGTGCTGGGGTCTGGATGAAAGAAATGAGGAAGAAGGGTGGGGCGTCCAATTTTAGGGCCCTTTCCGGTAGTTTTAATTGCCTAAAAAAATCACTTAAAAATTGTGTCTAAACAAACGGTAAAAATTGCCACCTAAAGAAAATACTGGACATATTTCTGGCTATCAATTGACCGCCAAAATTTTCATCGAACCACTGGTTAATAGCGACGATCATACCACCGGTTTAGCCAATGGTAGTTCATACTGTCAAATGACCACCTAAATATCACCGGTATTCAACGAATTTCCTATAGTGATTGAACTCTTACTGCTCAACTTTTTGTATGTTATCATATTTTTATTTAAATATACTATTAATACAACTATTGAGAATGAAAATATATATATGATTGGATAATAGCTGGTCGCTATTGCTTTTATTGCAATGTCTAAAAGACAAGTACAGACTGGTTGACCTTTGGTTGAGGATTGATTGAGCTGTACAAGATGATAGACCTACATGCTTTCTTTTAAATATTGTGGTTAGATGTTATCCTCTACTAATTCATGTCATACGATAATACAAAAGTTGGGAGTTATAAGGAGTTTGTACTATACTTACGAGCAAAGATTCTCAATCATGTTTACTGAGCCAACGGTTATCGCCTATTGATTACTGATTATTGATTATCGTGAGCCATAACTTCTTAATTGTTTAAGTGTGACCACCAAAGAGCATGTTACATATTCATTGTTATTATACGACTTTACTGATACTACATTAATATACTATCTGTGTACATATTTATAGTTACTACATTGCTTTAGTATTACTTCCAACGATTTTACTAACGACGCTGTATTAATATTATTACTGATATGGACATTAAAATTGTTTTATATTACTAGTGATTCATAGTTGTTATTACTGTTATTGATTCACTATATTAATATTGAGCATGCGATATACTGAGCATATGATATAATGAGCATATGATTTAGATAATGTTTTGATATTGATATAGAATAATTGGATAACATGTGTACATCATTATAGGATCTTACTACATTAATATGATTCCAACATTTTTTATCAATGTTTTGATTTTTTTATTGCTTTATATGATTTTTTTATTAATTGATAATACTGATACAATGATTATTTTATTAATTCGACACCCATACTAATTTATTGGTTTCCCCATTGTACTATTTTACTACTTTACATACTATACTGTTACTACAAATAAATTTTACTATTTCTGTAGTGATTCAATAATCATATGAATGCAACAATTATAGTTTTATTGTTGACATACATATTGCTCATTTATCGTGCTTTGAGTTCAATTGTAGGTTTTGATGACCTACTAGACTTTTCATCTTCTTATGTATGATTTAAATATTTTCAGTTCATGGAGTATCACGAGTGTGAGTCTAATCAGGATTTTCGAGTTTACGTTAGCTTATTTTTTCAGTTAGCGTAGATATTATTTTATACTCAGGGTGAAATAGATATGTTATGATTGTATAGATCATGAGTAGTACACATAATTTTTATGAAAAAAAAGTTGATGTATATATTGATATTTTGATTTATAATTTTATTTATGCTAATATTTATATTAATAAAAGAAATAAGGTATCAGTGGTTGGGTAAATTAAAATATAAAATAATAATTATTCTAGGGAGGCAAGTTGCCTGCGGGGTGTTGTGCACATGTGTGTGCTATGTCAACATGCCACCTGGTGCCTATGTGCGGACGAGTCAGGCGATTGGCGAGGTCGAGTACTGGTTAAATTAGGGTTAGCGGGTTGACCCAGACCAAACCCGACTTTTTGAACATATCAAAATTGAAACTCGAACCCAACCCATTTGTTAATGGGTCAACCCAAAACAATTTTTTTTAGATCGGGTTTGGGTCGGGTTATCGTTTTGGGTCAATAATTGACACCCCTAGTATTAAGGACCCATCATAGTCAAGAACTAGGGGTGTAAGTAAGTCATGCCGACTCATGAACAGGCTCAAACTCGACTCAATAAATGGCTCGTGATGGGAGCTCAATGTGCTAATGAGCCAAGCTTGAGTCAGCCCTGAATCAACTCATTAGCTCGCAAGTCTGCTCATTTTAAAAATATTAATATAAAATACACTTAAAATATATTAATACTTAGGATTTTTAAGTACAAACTAGGAAAAAATGTTTATAAATTACATCTGACATTTATATATTTAGTGATTATTCATTATTTTTTCTAATTTCTTATTTCTATCATTTTATTATTATAATTGCTCGAATCATTAGCATTTTCTCTCATTCAAAATAAACGAGCCAGCTCAAAGTTGTAGAATAAAAGATTGATCTCAAGTTCAAACTTGATTAGTTTATCAAGCTTAAGCATCGGGTGATCTTTTACACCCTTACTAAGAATACCTTTTTTTTTATTTTTTTTTTATTTTTTATTTATTAAGAATACCTTTTCATTCAATTTTAAATTCCAATCCTATTAAGTTGTTCGGCCCTCTTAAACGAGTAATAATTCGCAACCACATACCTAAATTTAAAGGAAAAAAAAAAGAATTAACATAAATTAAGGGGTTTTATTAATGAATAAAGATAACTTAGGCTCTTACTACACAAATATTTTTGACATCCTCAGATGGCTAAGAACCATCCTTATGCATTTTATTAATCTTCTATAATTACAGCTGATCGCTTCATGATAGATTAAACAAATTTTTAATAAATTTCTATAGTGATAATTAATAGATTATTCATAATAGAAATTAAAGAAATTAAACAAGTTAATATTTTTCCTATCTATCATTAAATCGAGTTCATGTGGCCCATTATCTGAGGGCATTTTTATTTTTAATTGGTGTTCCAAAAAAAAATTTCAACTCTCCCCTATAAAATGTACTTGAATAATTTTTTTTTTTTTTCAAAGCAATAGTAAAAATTAAATGATGATAATTACTTTTATTGCATGTTTATATTTACTGTGAAAGTAGCTGACATTACTATATTAAATTAACCCCACCAAATGCAACATGCATAATTTATTCTATTAGCCAATTTTCTCAGCATTCAGGCTAGGGGTGTCAAAACTTGACCCGATTTCAAAAATTATGTGTTCGAGTCAACCTATTTTCCATACGAGTCGGGTTTGATTTTTATATTCCAACATGTTTATAAAATCAGGACGAATCCAGGTTGACCCGAAAACCTAAAAGCAACCTGAAATGACCCAGATATGCACATTTCACCCGCGTACACAGCCTTGCTCCTGCTCTACAACCGCGCACACAACCTCACTCTTGCTTCATCTCTCCCGTGACCGTGTCTGTACCCAACACTAAAGGAAAATCCATCATTACCATCGGATTTTCCGATGGATTTATATAGGCCGAAAAAGGCAGCGGAAAAACCGGCAGAATATTCACCAGTAATTTTATGACATCATTTCCGACAAAATGTCCGTCATTGGCGAATTATCCGCCGATTTTTCATCGAAAATTTAAAGATTTCAGGCACAATTTTTGCCAGTTATTACCGGCAAATATTATGCCTGCTTACTTAAACTCGACGAATTTTTTCCGTCGTATTATCTACCGGTAAGTAACTGACGGATAATCTGCCGAAAAATTTGACAGAAATAGAAATAGCCCTATTTCACCCCTTCCGCCGTCTTTCTTCTCATTTCTTTCCTAGGTTAGGTCACGTTGTTTAGGCCGAGAGTTGTCCTGCATCCGAGAGCTACCATGAACGTGTGACCCTCACCGAATTTCGCCATCGGACTTGCACCCTTCGCCGCCACCGTCAGGAACCTCTAGTCGCGGCCTACGGTAAGAGGTCGCTGCCTCCGCATTTGTTATGGATTTTGCACTAGACATTTGCAAGAGAATAAACCTTGGTGTATGCTATTGTTTAGGTTTTCGATGTTCTCACTAGACATTTGTAATAGATGTATCTTGGTATATTTGCTTTTAAATGGTTTTTGTTTATGATGTTCTCACTAGATATTTGTAAGAGAATGAACCTAGGTGTATGCTATTGTTTTGGTTATGGATTTTCTCACTAGACATTTGTAAGAGAATGTATGTATTTTGGTATATGCTTTTAAATTTATTTTGTTATGGATGTTCTCACTAGACATTTGCAAGAGTATGAACCTAGGTGTATGATTTTGCTTTTTTATGGATGTTCTCACTAGACATTTGTAAGAGAATGTATGTATTTTGGTATAGGCTTTTAAATTTATTTTGTTATGGATGTTCTCACTAGACATTTGCAAGAGAATGAACCTAGGTGTATGCTTTTGCTTTTTTATGGATGTTCTCACTAGACATTTGTGAGGGAATTTATCTTGGTGTATGTTGACCTAATTGAGGGATTAATTGTGATTTTGGACGATGAAGTCATTAATTAAAGTACACATTTTAATTAATATCTTTGATCTATTTATGATAAAATAGATAAGGATATTATTTGTAGAATTCAAGTTGGATGGTGAAAGTAGAGGAATGTATTGGGCATTGTTGTGTGATAGAAAAATCCCCCTCTCATTAAGAGTCCATTTTAAGTTAAGTGTTACAAAGTTTAGGATGCTTAGGTGGATGACCAGTGGATTTACTCTTATAAACATGATACAAAATAACATATATATAAAAAGGTTGAAGTAGCTCTAGTGGAAGATAAGATTAGAGAGAGTCGCTTTGGATGGTTTGGTCACATAAAACGAAGGCCTTTCGGTCACTCTAAGACTCTTTGTATTTTCCATAAACGAACTCCTTTCAATCACTCGATCACTATAAGAGTCACTTCTTATGTCATTTATATATTTTCCTTCAAAAAATTGTTAGAACATTATTTAATATATACATAATTTATGTAGGTTATACTATGGATATTAGAACTCAAAAAAGTTTGATGTATAATCGATTTACACAAGGATGAAAGACATTAACGGATGAGTTCATTAGAAGGGTGAATTTTTCAATCAAATAGCTTCTCAACTGCCCAGCTGCATCTCAGATGAAAAGTTTTGTTGTGCATGTTCTAAACATAAAAATAAGGTGCACCTAAGACCAGATGACTTAACTGTTGATCTATCTTGTCCAGGCTTCATGCCAGAATTTTGGTATTGGACTTCTCATGGTGATTATGAACAACATTTCGATTCTCTATGCGGCCCATCGACAAGTGCTAATATAACTGAGGAAGAAAATATCTGACCTGATATTGTGGACTTAATTCATGATGCAACTGAAGCATAATATGAACAATATACAGATGAGTCACATAATAAAGAAGTACAAAATTTTTATGATTTGTTGCATGCTTCCTAACAATCAATATGAAATGGGTGCACCACTTACTTAGAGTTATCCATTGTTGTTAAGATGTTAAGCATCAAGGAAAAATATAATATCCCTCATGAATGTTTTAATCAATTTATTGGACTTAAGAAAGCTAATTTGGCAGATAGCATAATTCCTACATATTTATATCGAACTAAGAAGTTTATTTCTAAGCTTAGTTTGACATACATAAAGATATATTTTTGTGTCAATAGATGCATGTTATTCTATAAAGATGTTCAATCAGAGATTGCATGTCGTTACTGCAGTACACCAAGATTTAAACCAAAATCTAGCAAGAAAAGAAAGATGAAGGAAGTACCAGCAAGTAGGTTGTGATATTATGTATAAATTGCTTAAATTTTGGTTAACTTTCATAGGAGTATACACGACTTCGAGAGAGCCAGCTTGCAATAGGTGAAGGTTCTTCTGGTGGAGAATATTCTGACTGCCGCACTTGGTCACAAGCGGTAGGATGAATGCAGCATGACAGAGTATATGATTTAGGCTCGCAGGCCTATACATATGAGGGGCAGATATCTTGTGGCTCCAGTTTCTCAGCTAATACCCAGAAGTCTTTATATACCCAACAGATAGCTGCCCTCACAGCCGAGCTAGAGCAGGTAAAGAAAGCACAAAGTGACTGGCAGATGCAGCAAGCTCAAATGTTAGATGAAATACGAAAGATGAGGGAGTAGATGAGTGGGAAGAGTACATCATCAAATGAGGAGGAGACTGAATCGGAGTAGTTATTTATTTTTTTGATATCTTAATTTTTGTTATTGTTAGATATTTGTTGATGATACTCTTCTTATTTATATTAGTGTGTACATGTTTATGCTTAATAATGTAATTGGTGATGTTTTTTATCATAAGTGGATGTATGAATGAATATAGTGTTGTATTTTTTATGCATGTTTAATTGTAAAAATCAGTTTGAAAAGAAAGAAGGTTGTTTTTTTTTTTATGCTAGAAGTTTCCAGTGAATTTTCCGTCGGAAACACCGCTGGTAATACGATACGATGACGTTTTCGACAGAAATATGCGCCGTTATTTCCGACGGTAAATAACGTCGGTAATGAGAGGCGTTTTTTAGCGGCGGATAATTCGTCGGTATTTCCAGTGTATCTTTTACGACGCGTGAATTACCGTCAGATCATTTTGCACCAGAAATTTGCCAGAAAGTTTATATTTCTGGCAAATTTTTATTATTATCGACAAATTTCATCCTCCAGTAATAACACATTTTTCTGTAGTGCAAAAGACCTATGACGGCCAAACCGGCGCACATAGCCAGGCTCAGCATTCACCTCGCCCCGCTCTCGCCTTGCCCGTGCTGCTCCGTGCTCGCCTCGCCTGCACGACCGCACCACCCTTGCCCCATTCCTCTTGCCCTTGCGTCACATCCACACCGCACTCGAAGCTTGCCCAGCTCTCATGGACATGTCCATGTCAAGTTGGGTAAACCCGGTAACCGAAGGATCAGGTTCAAGATTCCGACCCATTCACAAACCTGAGCTGGGTTAGGGTCAACCCATTTAGACCCGGGTTAATTACGGATTCAACCAACCTGATAACCCATTTTGACACCTCTAATTTCGGCTTCAAACTACTCTAATAATTAATGATAAAAATGTAGGATTCTTATATATTACTTTATCTCTATTAGTATCCTGATTTGATGTTTTTATGTCCTCTTAGGCAAATTTAAGAAAGAGATTGTCAACGATATGGGGTCCCTAGCAATCATACACCTAAAAGTATGGACTCTATGATATTATAGGACATACAATTCTCATTTCTCTCGATATGTAAATATACGCCCAATGCTGATCTATTAATATTTACATATAAAGCAGCTTTCTTACTGCTTTCTAAATGATTTTTTAGCATAAAAATTTTTAGATTTAAAAATATTTGTATTAGAATCTGCTTTAAAAAATAATAAAGAAATTATCCCAAATAAAATCTTAATCATGTGATCATCATACTTATTTCATAAAATCTATGAAGACTCGAAACTTTTAGACTAATCCTCTTATATGAGATCAAGATCATTAATTATAAATGTCTCTCTAATAAACTTCTTGGAAGTCGAAAGTGACATTTTAGAGGAAGTTTCATTATATAAATACCTCTCGCAGGGCTTTTAATTTAAAAGAAGAACTAGCCCCCTTTCCAAAGACACTTGAATAGCTTGGCAAGACTTGAAAAAACTTACACTAAAGTTAGTGGTTGATTAACTCAATTTTAACTCTAGTCATCAGAGTTCGTCATGGCCTAGTCAATTTGATGCAACAGAACCTTAGGATTTACCTGCCAGTAACAAGATCCTCAACAAGAGCCTTGCTGTAAGTATGAAGTTTAACATATCAACATCATCATTCACAAAGTTCAAAGCATCGTAATGGATTTCAACATGACCTAAAAACCAAGTGCAGCTATCCTTCTATACATGCTTTAGCAACCCCATATTGTTGTGGAAATAGGAAATTTTTGGTCGCCCCCGGGTCATTCTGGTCGTGTCGGGTTGACCGGACCCAAAGTGGGTCGGGTCCAAAAAACCGACCCGTTTGCATAAACGGGTTGGGTGCGGGTTGACCCAAATAGTGGAGGGTCAGTTCTGAATTTGACATAAAATCAACCTGTGATATGATATTGACACCCCTATCAGAGTGCAATATTGACAAATAAAAAAATGATATTTTATGACTATATGATATCCAACTTTTAAATTAAGAAAAAAAAGTGAATGTTATATCTTAAATAACACGTTATTTTATACTCTTTAAGAAAATGTTTTATAATTTTTTAGGAAGGTGTTGCGACGTTGAAAAAAAAATTCAGATTTCTTTTCAAGAAATCTTGATGGAACCAAAAATGAAAAAGATCCGCAAGCCCAAGTTTGACAATGCTGACTCATAGAAAAGTTAAGGCCTGATTGTCTAAGGATATGAGATTAGACGGGCCACACATGGCCCATTACCTGGAAGCAGGCTCTTTTTATATAGCCACCATATTCTAATTTTAATTTAATCAAGAAAAGGGAATCAATTCAATCTTTCATTCAATGAATTATAATATGCAATTTCATGCATGATGTTTTATCCTTATTAATATAGATTGAAATAATTATAATAAGATTTATGGTTCAAACTTAAGGCTACCAAAAAATGATTTATATGCAAAATATTCATATCTTTATGAATAATCCAAATGCCATAAATGCTTACAAAAGATTATAAAAATGGTTGAAACTACAAATATATATATATATATATATATAAACCATGTGAATTTTGATGAAATCTAAGATGATTTGAAGCTAAGTAGTTATTGAGAAGAGGTTGAACGGTGTTCATCAAATGATTGAAAAGGTAATGATGATTGTTAGAAGCTGCATACACTAGCTAAGGTAACATGTATGTTGTGTGAAGAGAGGCTGGTTCAACCCTTTGAACTAACCCAAATCAATTATTTCTTAATGTTATAGGTAATTTAGGTTGCACGCCTTCTCGAATTATGATAATTTTGTATTATTTGAAATCATGAAATGATTTAGTCATTTTGACTATATATTTGGTGTAAATTTATTTTTACAGCTATAGGTTCAAAATGATAATATGATCAATAACTTAGTTATTTTAGCATTAGCATATCCCTATAAACCCAAATCACACTTCTTAAAATAGATACATAATTTATAGCTCCTATCATATAAATGAGAACCCACTTCACTTTCTTTTAGTATTGTTTGACCGGATAATTCATGTACGTACATACCACTTCTTAGGCAATATAAGGTCTGATCAACACCATAACATACATAAGACTACCAATAGTTGAAGCATAATTCATTTTTTCGATATTGGACTATTCCTTTTCTATTGAAGGCAATTATTCCTTCGATTTCTTAAACTGACTAACCAAAGAAGTTCTACGAGTTTAATATCTTGCTTGTTGAACATGCTAAGCACCTTGATATTTATGTGATACATTTAAAACACCGTTATTCCTTATAATTTTTATCCATGTGAATTGTTTAGTAGTATAAAATTCCTTTATTGAAAGATCCTGAAATAATACTATTACCATCAAGTTTTCAATCTCTTCAATTAGATATTAAGATTTTAATTATGATATGCTCTTTTATAAATTCCTTTTTTTAGTAAGTAGTTGTATAATCAATATTATATGGAATCAATTAAGAGTAGTAAATATGAAATAACATGCAAAAAAAAAAAAAAAAATCGAAGAGGAAATGTAATTTTTATGTGATTTGCTTTGCAATTCTATCACGTATATCTAACTCTCCTTCGATCCATACAAGCGACTAAATATCTAAAATCACTTATTCGAAGGGGAATTATGACTGCACCTTAGTAATGATATAGGGCATCTCTAAGCCTTTCTTCAAACCACTTTACAAATTATACAATATTAAAAATAGATTTGAAAATTAATAAAAAAAATCTTTTATGTGGAACTTGTCGCACAATGGGAAAACACGCGATTACCGTCGGAATTTCCGACGGATCATTTTGCGCCAGTACAAAATGGCGCCTTCAACGGCGCATGCTGTGAGGGAAATTTTACGACGTCTTTTACGGCGCATAGGGCGCCGGAAATTGTTCGACGTCATATGCGCCGGGAAGTACGTCGGAAAAAAAACCAGCATTTATTAGGTCCCGACGCACGTTACGGCGGAAAAATAGCCGGCGCAATTACCGGCGGATTTGGCGTCGGAAATTTGACGGAAAAGACAACATAACGAATCATTACGATCATGTCGTCGTTTATTTGGACGCCGAAATTACCGGCGCAGTTTACGCATCCTATCCGCCGGCGGTTTCCGGCGTCCAATATGCGCGTAAAACTAGCCGTAGCTTATTTACGGCACACATCTATGACGTTTTGTCCGCCGAAATTTCCGGCCGGATCAATACGACGTAAACTACCTTCCCGCGGAGTTGTCGCCGGAATATCCTATTGAAATCGCCGGTTTTGTGCGCCGGAACAGTTTCCGGTGTCTCATAAAACGCCGGAAAGGTTTTTCCGACGCGACCCAAACCGGTGCACAGAAAATCCGCCGTAAATGCGCCGGAAACCAAGGACTTGCATCGGATTTTGAGTGTTACCGGCGGATTATCCGCCGGTAATAGCGGGTTTTCCTGTAGTGTCGTTTGAAGAGATGAGATCATAAAATTTTTTGTTGAAGCATTTTTGAAAGTACTAGCATACTTCATAGAAAATTTCTTTGGTGACTAGAATATTTTTTTCAAAATAAACTTATTTTGAGATTTGAGAGCCTTACGTACATATCATTTTTCTTACTTATTTCTTGTTCTCATATATCCCCACCACCTTTTCAAAAACTAAGTAATTTTAATGAGCAATAGCAGTTTTCTAATTATTTAAATAAATTTTGAACAGATAAATAAATTGAAATAGATATTGTATAGCAGTTCATTCACAAAGCATTTCATATCGCATATCTCAATCCCAAAAAGAATCCTTGTGTCCTTAACTATATATCTAACTTTAAGTGAAGTGAAATCATTCGTGCACCTTTTTTTGAAATTTGATTCTTTAATCTCTATGTGGTCAAAGATACAGGCTTACTAAGCTAAACCACATAAATTTTGATTCTTTATTTTATAGTGCTTTGTCATATGTATAATTATTTAATTATTCAGCATGCATTCTCCCAGATTAAACTATAATCTATTCTTAATAAATGCTATTTTGATGTGGCCATGAAAAAGTATGATATACATAAGGTTTTAATTAAGAAGTTTGATGGATCAAAGAGTTTTAGCCTTTGAAGAAATTAATTTGCATGTACTTATCTAAAAATAGGTTTATAAAAGTGCTTATAATTTATATTAAGATGTTTGAAACCAAGAGTGGAAATGCTAAGCTAAAAATGGATGAGAATGATCCCTCATAAATTAAAATGTTTTAGTATAAAGGCTTGACAGAGATCTTAAGGGACAACTATAGAAGATTTGTGGTTTAAATTAGAACCTTTATCATATAATCAAAGCGTCTCCAACAAACTATATCGAAAATAAGTTTTATTTAATTCACATGTCAAAGGAAAAGCTATGAAAGGATATTTAAATTAGTTTAACTTTCTATTTGTAACTTGAGAAATACTAATGAGAAGTTTGTAGTAATATCAAGCTTTATGCTATATTATACTTTTTACCAGTCTCTTAAATTTCTTTCTAGACACATGTTATATTTATATGAAATAATAAGCTTAAAAGTATTAAGAACTCTCTTTTTTTTAAAGGACATGATTTCTAAATTTAGGGAGCTATAAACAAACTAAAAGTTTACTGCAAGTTAAAGCTAGATCCTATGAGTGAGAGCTCTCTTCTAATAATTGCATTAGTAAATCTCAAAATAAATTTAGTAGATTACTTGTTATTATTAGAAGAAGAAAGATCACATAAATAAAAATTAGTTTACTTTGAAGAGAGTGAGTGTGTGTGTGTGTGTGTGTGGTGGTGTGAGGAGAGAGAGAGAGAGGAGAACCCATGAATGAACACAAAGGATGAGGAAATTGGTGTACGTATTGTTATAGAATTTTTTTTGTTTTAAACATAATAAATTTTAAACATAGCTTTTTTCTTTATTTATATATTCTAATTTAAATATTTTTTATTTATAAGCCAAGTTCTAGTGACTATATTTATATATGAAATGAAGCTATATGTAAGGTTAAAGGTTCAAGGACTATGAAATTTATAGTATCATGGTGGTTTAACTATATCTTATTATAGACTTGGTATGTGCTTTATTTAAGGAGGATTAAATATCTTTAGTTCCCTTAGTGTTACAAGTATATAAATTCTCTGATGCTAAAATGCGTTGTTGTTTTAAAGGAGACTACAATTAAGGACTTTGTGTGTCGCAGAGTACTGCAATGTTATATGCTGATATATAAGATTCATAACTACGGTGGTAACTAGTATTATCAAGATGATACTAAGCTATGACGTCTTGTAACTAAATAAGTGGAAGCTATATCATAAAATCTATTGCTATTGATTATGAAAATATAATGCAAATAAGTGTTTTGTCCTATTGATGCTTTCAAGGACATATAGCCATTGCATGATAGGAAAATTTTAGAATGAAAGAGCAACACTATATCAAGGTAAATTTTGATAAGTTTATTTCTTATGCGTTGAAACTATTACAAATATCAGTTCACTTTTGTGACTGGTGACAAGAGAGATGTCTTACAAAGAAATGTTTTAAACACTATCATTAAGCTAATACGTTAGAAAATAAACTCCAAGTAAGTATTGTTAAGTGCAAGTCAAATTTTATTATTATTTTGGATAAAATTGATCTTGATCTTTTAATTTTGGTGGCTACCAACTAAAGATTTATTCACACTTAACTTTCCAAGCTGGGGGCTAACCTAACTCATGGTCAATCTTTCACATTTTTTCTAAGATGGACGCTACCAGAGTCAAGTTTGTTACCACCGTATTTAATCACTATATGAAGAGCAAATTGCGTTATGTTGAAGCTCCCATAGCAAGAAACCAACAAAGATAGGAGAGTAAGATGAAAGGAAGAGAGTAGAGGCAGTCTCACCCAAGAAAGAATGGAAAAAAAAAATTGTTTAGTCCTTGTAAGTGAGTCATCAACTTCATCAAGAAAGAAAATTTATGACAATTTCAAGTTCCAGCCTAGAAATGTCTTAGTCATAGAGAGAAATAGTCCTCACAATAACGAGAAGAAGATAATAGCAAAAGTAACAATGATAATCTCCTTCACATCTACGTCTAATTTTTGTTGCATGTGATTATAGTTTCTTTCAACGAGACAAAATGTATCTTTATCCATATTTCCGATTTTATATGAAGTGTGCTTATTCATATACTATTTTAGAAGTTTAGTGAATTATATATGCTTTTTGTATGGCTATAGATGTGGGCTTACTTAAACCAGGCAATATAAATTTTAGTATTTTTATGATATTTGAGCTCTTTTACAATTATTTTGTGGACACTCATCAGAACAGCTTTCTTATTGTTTTTTTATGATAAAATTCTAGTACAAAAATTTCTTGAAAATAGTAAAAAAAAAAACAAAATTAAAAAGTTGTACCAAATGAAGTCTAAATTAAACATAAATCATGCAACCTTCTAACTCATTTTGATAAAATTAAGGTATATTTGATAAATGCAACTCTTTATAAAGGTGTTTGAAAAGCTGCACTATAAAAAATAGCATTTTGAAAGTTTTCTACAACAAATATTGATTGAAAGTAGTGAAAAAATATTTATGAATAAAAACTATATTTACAGTCTAACAACTAAAAAAAAGAAAGAAAAGTAGTCTGAAATGAATTCTAATAAATAAATCATTAAAATTGTTTGTAATTAAAAAAAAAATTGCAATAATGAGAACAGCCAAAACCCAGAGGCACGAATGTCAAAATAATTATAATTGAATAGCTTCATTATTTGTAGCCTCCAAGGCAGTAAGGACTTGAATCTCTCTTCATAGAAAGGGTGCAAAGGCAATGATGAATGTCCTTCCATGTTCAAACTTTTATGATTTCTTTGGCGTGAAAGAGGACCAATCAGCAAAACATTTTAAATACATCAACATCGTCAATTTATTCGTGCTCACTTGGCACATCGCTCAGATAATCGTTCAAAGGTGTGGGTGTTTGAACCTTTTTATATTCTTAAAAATTTTCTTTAAACCATCTACTACAACATTTTAAACTCTTGTTTATTTAAAGGGTATTATAGTATTCAAATAGGAGAGATTTTACGTGCGGAGTCCGGACGTAATTTTTCTTCCAGACTTCAATCACGTGAAGAACGCGTGGATTTTCTCTCTCTTATACACATCCTCTGTATGTGAAATTTTGTTATGTAGATATGAATTATTCAAAATGTTATATCTAATATAAGAGGATCAAATTGTAGAAATGAAATATATTTTAATTTCACAAAATACAAAAAATATAGAAAATAATTAAATTAATCATATTTTTAATTTGAACATAACTTAAATTTTTACTCTATAGTATATATAACAAAATCTTCATAAAGATTAGTTTATTTGGTATCCAATAAAAATAAAATCAAATCATTTTAAGATACCAAATATATTACATTCACATGTCCCTGCACCCTTGTAAGCTCAAAGTCCAAGATAGCTTAAAGTAAGCTATTTTGTATGCAAAGTTGTTCATAATTGTTGGGATTCTTGCTTACCTTTCTTCCTTCTATATTTTGAATGCAGTATGGGTGGTTGGTTGGCTTGTAAATGGTGTTTTATTAGTATTTTTTTTTTGGGTAAAAAGAATACTATTTTAATAAAGAAGATATAATGATTGATGGTGTAGGACACACTAGTTGTTTTGATAGATGTCAGATTATTTATATCAAATGATAATGTAAAAACTCCTCATACAATCTACTTTAGGGCACAATTTATAAAAAGTATAACTATGCTTATATTCTAAAAAATTGAGGCATGCATAGTCTCAGTATACATATAAGTCATTGACATGATCAAAGAAAAGGGTCTTGCACCAATCATGAAGATATGATCATCAATATCATCATCATTATCACAAAGTTCCAAACACAAGGAATTTTATCATGCTCCTCCTGAATGGCAGTAATATCACCAAAGGGTGGATAGACCGCCATCTATGTAGCAAACCCAATTCTACTAAGGTTGGGCTTAATAAGAGCAGAGATATCGTGGCAACAAGCCATAATGAACATTATTTGATCATGAAATTCCATGTCTGGTGTACCTATCAAAATTAGAAAAAATCAATTACCATAACACTTATCATCACCTGTATCATTAAAGATCATTTAAAAGCATGAGACCATTATTAAATATTATAATGCTGATGATTTCCACCACAGAATTTGATCACTGGGTTGAGCTAATTCTATTTGAATAAATATAAAGAAGCATGTGTCCATCACTCTTGTAATGGCACCGAAGAAAAAAAAATAGATTTACAAATCTCTGTGATTAGTAGAGAAAAGCCATCAAACCAGATTGTCATTAAGTTGGATTGGACTACTATACACCTTTCTATAAAGGCTCTCATAGCTTATGTGCGGGGCTGAAAATAAAAAGAAAAATTGTGAATTAGCCACCCGTTTGGTAAAGGGTCAACAGTTCCTTTGTGGTCACCTAAAGTATTTTAAGTTTGTTGCTAAGATCTTTTCCCTACTGTTTGCTATGTGTCAGTTCGTTCATTTTTGTTAAGTCCCCTCCTATTATAAGTTAACTCCTTTAACACTCCATTTTTTAGATTTATTGTGCAGGGTCCACTTTGCCCAAACTTCTTATGTGGGGCAGTGTGGTCTCCCTTTTCTCGGTGTATTCCTTTAGATCATTCAATGATATGTATTTTGCTACTAGAATGAAAATAATAGCCTCATATCAAATATTGTCTATTTTGTAGGCTATCTAGAAATTTCCCATTGCCTCAACATTAGATGTGTGCACGCACCTCACAAAAAATATGCATCTTCCCATCCAACATCTGCAAAGTTAGATCTAAAACTGATGAACAATTGTTAATCATTACAATCATTGGCCTATCATTTAGATTATGCCTTTGTTAATTTGTATAATGCGTGCATTTTTCCTTATGTTTTTCCTTATCCCATGCAATAATTAATAATGTTATATGGACCAGGATACTCTAAAAGACATATTGATTATATATAACTCAAATCTTTTGTATTCTATACTCTACCTGAGCAGGGGGTCAAAATTTAATTGTTTTCGGGTCAGGTTCGCAGTCGAACTTGGAATTGACCCAAGTCCATAGCTGTTTCAAATCAGACCCTATTTTATAACAAATAAAAAATTCAGATCGGAATCACATTGTCGGTTACCTGAATTGCGGGCTAGGAAAACAACACAAGTGTCGAGCGGGACTGTTGGCGTGGGCAGACTATGCCAACATAGATGGTGAGCATGTGCAGGACTGTAGCTTACAGATGAGGTTGTGTATGTGTACGAGAGCTCGATTGGCAAGGGCAAGTCGCATCACCATGAGTGCATTTTGTGCAAGTGCATGTATGTGCATAATTGTAATAATTCAAATTTTTAAAATAATTGAAAATGAAAATAAAATTTAATTTCTATTTGAACTAGAGCGCATGACGTTAGACTTAGAGGCTATCATTTTTTTAGTGCTTGTAATAATATTACAATTATTTTTTATGTGAAGTAGAGAGAAGAGAAAGGAAAATCAAAATTTTTTATCCCCAAATCACTTTGTCACTTTTAAAAAAATTATTCACAATCGAAGTGGGTGATTCTAATCATATCTCTTTTTTTAAATATTTTATTTTGCTAGTGATTACTCCTCATAATAGATTTTATCATTATGATTAGTTTTATTAACTATAGGAAATCGTCCAATAACTGTGGTAATTTTCAATAACGATTCGTAAAATTTTCAACTTTTTTTTGATGGTTTATAAACTGTTGAATAAATCGCTAGGAAATAAAAACTGCGGACAAATTTTCTAGCAATTTTTTGTGACTAAAATGCTAGAAATTAATGAATCCAAAACCATGGGTTAAATGATCGACGACTGCCTTTTATTACCAAGCGTACAACCGATAGTAAAATTGTCGGTATGTCAGCCTGTGCTACTCTGTTGGTTAGCCACCTGATATTATAGGCAGTAAATTCAAGCCATCTGTATCAATGTTTCGGCGGCCAAATCGCTAGTTATATGTTGATTAGACCAAAGACAAAATAAAAAAAATTGGTGGTAACTTCAAGCTGTTCGGAATTGAAGTTTCTGGCAGCCAAACCACCGGTTAGCAGCCAAAAACTTGTAGCTTTGCAAAAAAAAAAAATTACTCCAATTTTCAGATTACCTGAACACAGCTCAAAACATATATAAACCAATTTTGATTTCCAAAATCAACAAACAGTTCATATGAATAATAATACATAATCAATAGTATATTTACACAATCCCAATAACTAGAAATAGTTCTTTAACAAAAAACAATGTAGATGTTCCACAATTAATATAATATATAAAATCCACAATCAGATGTTCCAAATACACCACAACAGTTCTTTCCAAACAAAATACAATAATAACAACACTAATCATCTCCATGTACTTGCTTTCCTATGATTCAGTGTAGGCTCTTGCTCTTTTTTCTTTTGATTTTTAGCTCGATATGATCGTAGCTCTGTTTGCATCTCATTTTGAATCTTTCTTTTCTCAATCTCTCTTATCGGGCAAGTAATCTCTGTCTAACAGTTTTTTCAGCTTCACTAACATCATAAAATATTGAAATAAATATATTGCCCCATAAGCATATCCCTATAATAAGCCATAAACCCTCCCCCTTTGCCTTCCTCCACAACATATGACCACTTGTGATACTCAGAATACTGTGTCTATTCTGAAGATGATCTCTCACCAATAGACTCTAACTTTCTCAAAGTTGTATAAAATCTCTTGTCAGAATTAATTTAAAAATAAAATTTCAATTTTTTTTATTATTACTCAAAAAATTACTACTCATGTGAGCTTGTCTCGCAATTCTCATTAACCCACTAAATGATCAGCTTGATGTTGGTGGTCCTCATATGCATCTCCAATGGTGTTGGCTCTTTCCCAAGAAACTCTTTTATAAATAAAAAATAATAATTAAAATAATATGCATATTTATTAAACTAATTGAAATAATCTTTTACCATTCATCGTCTATGTTCAGTATGAGGCACTGATCCACTAATATGAAGAGAGCTTCCTAAACCTCCACAATCAATGCTCTATTTTATTTATTCTGCTCTCTCTCAATTGTAAACTCAGGGCTGCCTAAGCTCTGCTCAAATTACCCATGCTCTCTCGCCAATCCATAATTAATGCGCCCAGACTTTTGATATAATTCAAATTTAAATACATCTACATTCCTAGCTGGGTCATCAGAAGGCTGTCATTTTAAGCGACCAAAACCATCTAAGGTTGCTTATCTCTGCAAACTTACTTAGTAGTATGCTCTCTTTTAATGGCCAACATTCGGCACCATAAAGCATTAGAGGTCTCACCACATCTTATGGATTTTCCTTTAGTTTAAGGGGGACTTTTCTATCAAACAACATGCCCGAATTCTTCCTCCACTTTAACCATCCAACTTATATTTATGTTGATAATATCCCCATCTATTTCACCTTCACTCTGAATAAGAGATCCAGTATATTTAAAATATGTACTCTTATTAATGACTTATAGCCCAAAGTAAATCCCCTCTAAGTGTATTACTACTAAAATTACACTGTATTATTCATGTTTTTAGATAAACTCAGGAAACCTTTAGACTATAGGCTGACCTCCATAATTCAAAATTACCTTCAACTCCCTCTCTAGTCATATCAACAAGAAGAATATCATCAACAAAAACTATAAACTAAGGTACATCTTCTTACAAATGTCTACTCAAACATCCATGACTGAAGCAAAATGATTTGGGGCTTAAGGCTTTCTCAAAATCAACCTTTTGATTCAAAGTTGATTCCATAATTCAAGTTTACCTTCAACTCCCTCTCTAGATCTTTTCAACAGAAGAATATCAAACAACAACAAAAAAATTAAAAAGTACATCCTCTTGCAAATGTCTACTGAGACATCCATGACAAAGCAAAAAATTAAGGAGATGCATGGAGGAGATCACCTTTAGAGGCATTCGGCGGACAGAGTGAGGGCGTCAGAGGCGATGTGTAGGGGGCATTGGCGGCCCAAGTTTTGTTGACAAAATAAATGAATTTCGGCCAGAGCAAGGGCAAGGGTGTCGGGGTCTGGATGAAAGAAATGAGGAAGAAGGGTGGGGGCGTCCATTTTAGGGCCTTTCCGGTAGTTTTAATTGCCTAAAAAATATCACTTAAAAATTGTGTTAAAGAAACGTAAAATTGACCCTAAGAAAATGACTGGACATATTTCTGGCTATCAATTGACCCGCCAAAATTTTCATCGAACCACTGGTTAATAGCGACGATCATACCACGGTTTAGCCAATGGTAGTTCATACTGTCAATGACCACCTAAATATCACGCGTATCAACGAATTTCCTATAGTGATTGAACTCTATACTGCAAACTTTTTGTATGTTATCATATTTTATTTAAATTATACTATTAATACAACTATGAGAATGAAAATATATATATGATTGGATAATAGCTGGTCGCTATTGCTTTATATGCAATGTCTAAAAGACAAGTCAGACTGGTTGACCTTTGGTTGAGGATTGATTGAGCGTACAAGATGATAGACCTAATGCTTTCTTTTAAATATTGTGGTTAGATGTTATCCTCTACTAATCATGTCATACGATAATACAAAAGTTGGGTTATAAGGAGTTTGTACTTACTTACGAGCAAAGATTCTCAATCTGTTTACTGAGCCAACGGTTATCGCCTATTGATTACTGATTATTGATTATCGTGAGCCATAACTTCTTAATTGTTTAAGTGTGACCACCAAAGAGCATGTTACATATACATTGTTATTATACGACTTATGATACTACTATTATTAATATCTGTGTACATATTTATAGTTACTACATTGCTTTATATTACTTCCAACGATTTTACTAACGACGCTGTATTAATATTATTACTGATATGGACATTAAAATTTTTTATATTACTAGTGATTCATAGTTTGTTATTACTGTATGATTCACTATATTAATATATGAGCAGCGATATACTGAGAATGTATAATGAGCATTATGATTTAGATAATGTTTTTTATTGATATAGAATAATTGGATAACATGTGTACATCATTATAGGATTACTACATTAATATGATTCCAACATTTTTTAATCATGTTTTGATTTTTTTTGCTTTATATGATTTTTTTATAATTGATAATACTGATACAATGATTATTTTAATTCGACACCCATACTAATTTATTGGTTTCTCCCATTGTACTATTTACTAACTTTACTACTATACTGTTACTACAAATAATTTTACTATATTTCTGTAGTGATTCAATAATCATATGAATGCAACAATATAGTTTTATTGTTGAATACATATTGCTCATTTATCGTGCTTTGAGTTCAATTGTAGGTTTGATGACCTACTAGACTTTTCTTCTTCTTATGTTATGATTTAAATATTTTCAGTTCATGGAGTATCACGAGTGTGAGTTAATCCAGGATTTTCGAGTTTACGTTAGCTTATTTTTTCAGTTAGCGTAGATATTATTTTATACTCAGGGTGAAATAGATATGTTATGATTGTATAGATCATGAGTAGTACACATAATTTTTATGAAAAAAAAGTTGATGTATATATTGATATTTTGATTTATAATTTTATTTATGCTAATATTTATATTAATATAAGAATAATATCAGTGGTGGGTAAATTAAAATATAATAATAATTATTCTAGGAGGCAAGTTGCCTGCGGGGTGTTGTGCACATGTGTGTGCTATGTCAACATGCCACCTGGTGCCTATGTGCGGACGAGTCAGGCGATTGGCTGAGGTACGATACTGGTTAATAGGGTTAGGGTGTTGACCCAGACCAACCCGACTTTTGAACATATCAAAATTGAAACTCGAACCCAACCCATTTGTTTATGGGTCAAACCCAAAACAATTTTTTTAGATCGGGTTTGGGGGTTATCGTTTTGGGTCAATAATTGACACCCCTAGTATTAAGGACCCATCATAGTCAAGAACTAGGGGTGTATGTAAGTCATGCCGACTCATGAACAGCTCAAACTCGACTCAATAAATGGCGATGTGATGGGAGCTCAATGTGCTAATGAGCCAAGCTTGAGTCAGCCCTGAATCAACTCATTAGCTCGCAAGTCTGCTCATTTTAAAAATATTAATATATACACTTAAAATATATTATACTTAGGATTTTTAAGTACAAACTAGGAAAAAAATGTTTATAAATTACATCTGACATTTATATATTAGTGATTATTCATTATTTTTCTAATTTCTATTTCTATCATTTTATTATTATATTGCTCGAATCATTAGCATTTTCTTCATTCAAAATAAAGAGCCAGCTCAAAGTTGTAGAATAAAGATTGTTCTCAAGTTCAAACTTGATTAGTTTATCAAGCTTAGCTGCGGTGATCTTTTACACCCTTACTAAGAATACCTTTTTTTTTATTTTTTTTTTATTTTTTATTTATTAAGAATACCTTTTCATTCAATTTTTAAATTCATCTAATTAAGTTGTTCGGGCCCTCTTAAACGAGTAATAATTCGCAACCACATACCTAAATTTAAGGAAAAAAAAAAGAATTATACATAAATTAAGGGGTTTATTAATGAATAAAGATAACTTAGGCTCTTAACACAAATATTTTTGACATCCCTATGGCTAAACCATCCTTATGCATTTTATTAATATTCTATAATTACGCTGATCGCTTCATGATAGTTAAACAAATTTTTTAATAAATTTCTATAGTGATAATTAATAGATTATTCATAATAGAAATTAAAGAAATTAAACAAGTTAATATTTTTCCTATCTATCATTAAATCGAGTTCATGTGGCCCATTATCTGAGGGCATTTTATTTTTAATTGGTGTTCCAAAAAAAAATTTCAACTCTCCCCTATAAAATGTACTTGAATAAATTTTTTTTTTTTTCAAAGCAATAATAAAATTAAATGATGATAATTACTTTTATTGCATGTTATATTTACTGTGAAGTAGCTGACATTACTATATTAAATTAACCCCACCAAAGCAACATGCATTTATTCTATTAGCCAATTTTCTCAGCATTCAGGCTAGGGGTGTCAAAACTTGACCCGTTCAAAAATTTGTGTTCGAGTCAACCTATTTTCCATACGAGTCGGGTTTGATTTTTATATTCCAACATGTTTATAAAATCAGGACGAATCCAGGTTGACCCGAAAACCTAAAAGCAACCTGAAATGCCCGATTTGCACTTTTCACCGCGTACACAGCCTTGCTCCTGCTCTACAACGCGCCCACAACCTCACTCTTGCTTCATCTCCCTCCCGTGGACCGTGTCTGTACCAACACTAAGGAACTCCATCATTACCATCGGACTTTCGATGGATTTATATAGGCCGAAAAAGGCAGCGGAAAAACGGCAGGAATATTCACCAGTAATTTTTGACATCATTTCCGACAAAATGTCCGTCATTGCGAATTATCCGCCGATTTTCATCGAAATTTAAAGATTTCAGGCACAATTTTTGCCAGTTATTACCGGCAATATTATGCCTGCTTACTTAAACTCGACGAATTTTTCCGTTATTACTAGCCGGTAAGTAACTGACGATAAATCTGCCGAAAATTGACAGAATAGAAATAGCCAAATTCACCCTTCCGCCGTCTTTCTTCTCATTTCTCTTTCCTGAGGTTAGGTCACGTTGTTAGGCCGAGGTTGTCCTGCATCCTGAGAGCTACCAGAACTGTGACCCTCACCGAATTTCGCCATCGGAATTGCACCCTTCGCCGCCACCGTCAGGAACCTCTTAGTGCGGCCTACGGTAAGAGGTCGCTGCTCCGCCATTTGTTATGGTTTTGCACTAGACTTTTGCAAAAGAGAATATAAACCTTGGTGTATGTATTGTTTAGCGTTTCGATGTTCTCACATAGACATTTGTAAAGAATGTATTATTGGTATATTTGCTTTTAATGGTTTTTGTTTTATGATGTTCTCATAGATTTTTGTAAGAAAGGAACCTAGGTGTATGCTGTGTTTTGGTTATGGATTTTCTCAGACTTTTGTAAGAGAATGTATGTATTTTGGATATGCTTTTAAATTTATTTTGTTATGGATGTTTCACTAGACATTTGCAAGATAGAACCTAGGTGTATGATTTTGCTTTTTTATGGATGTTCTCACTAGACATTTGTAAGGTATGTATGTATTTTGGTTATAGGCTTTAAATTATTTTTGTTATGGATGTTTCACTAGACATTTGCAGAGGTGATGAACCTAGGTGTATGCTTTTGCTTTTTTATGGGATTCACTTGGACATTTGTGAGGGAATTTATCTTGGTGTATGTTTGACCTAATTGAGGGATTAATTGTGATTTTGACGAGATGAATGTCATTGAATTAAAGTACACATTTTAATTAATATCTTTGATCTATTTATGATAAAATAGATAAGGATATTATTTGTAGAATTCAAGTTGGATGGTGAAAGTAGAGGAATGTATTGGGTTGTTGTGTTGTGATTGAAAAAATCCCCCTCTCATTAGAGTCCATTTTAAGTTAAGTGTTACAAAGTTTAGGATGCTTAGGTGGATGACCAGTGGGTATACTCTTTATAAACATGATACAAAATAACATATATATAAAAAAGGTTGAAGTAGCTCTTGTGGAAGATAAGTTAGAGAGAGTCGCTTTGGATGGTTGGTCACATAAACGAAGGCCTTTCGGTCACTCTAAGAATCTTGTATTTTCCATAAACGAACTCCTTTCAATCACTCGTCACTATAAGAGTCACTTCTTATGTCATTTATATATTTCCTTCAAAAAATTGTTAGAACATTATTTAATATATACATAATTTATGTAGGTATACTATGGATATTAGAACTCAAAAAGTTTGATGTATAATCGATTTACCAGGATGAAAGACATTAACGGATGAGTTCATTAGAAGGGTGTATTTTTCAATCAAATGCTTCTCAACTGCCCAGCTGCATCTCAGATGAAAAGTTTTGTTGTGCATGTTCTAAAATTAAAAATAAGGTGCACCTAAGACCAGATGACTTAACTGTTGATCTATCTTGTCCGGCTTCATGCCAGAATTTTGGTATGGACTTCTCATGGTGATTATGAACAACTTTCGATTCTCTCTGCGGCCCATCGACAAGTGACTAATATAACTGGGAAGAAAATACTGACCTGATATTGTGACTTAATTCATGATGCAACTGAAGCTAATATGAACAATATACAGATGAGTCACATAATAAAGAAGTACAAATTTTTATGATTTGTTGCATGCTTCTAACAATCAATATGAAATGGGTGCACCACTTCTTAGAGTTATCCATTGTTGTTAAGATGTTAAGCATCAAGGAAAAATATAATATCCCTCATGAATGTTTTAATCAATTTATTGGACTTAAGAAAGCTAATTTGGCAGATAGCATAATTCCTACATATTTTATATCGAACTAAGAAGTTATTTCTTAGCTTAGTTTGACATACATAAAGTATATTTTTGTGTGCAATAGATGCATGTTATTCTATAAAGATGTTCAATCAGAGATTGCATGTCGTTACTGCAGAGTACACCAAGATTTAAACCAAAATCTAGCAAGAAAAGAAAGATGAAGGAAGTACCAGCAAGTGTTGTGATATTATGTATAAATTGCTTAAATTTTGGTTAACTTTCATAGGAGTAAACACGACTTCGAGAGAGCCAGCTTGCAATAGGTGAAGGTTCTTCTGGTGGAGAATATTCTGACTGCCGCACTTGCTCACAAGCGGTAGTGAATTGCAGTGACAGAGTATATGATTTAGGCCGCAGGCCTATACATATGAGGGGCAGATATCTTGTGGCTCCAGTTTCCAGCTAATACCCAGAAGTCTTTATATACCCAACAGATAGCTGCCCTCACAGCCGAGCTAGAGCAGGTAAAGAAAGCACAAAGTGACTGGCAGATGCAGCAAGCTCAAATGTTAGATGAAATACGAAAGATGAGGAGTAGATGAGTGGGAAGAGTACATCATCAAATGAGGAGGAGACTGAATCGGAGTAGTTATTTATTTTTTTTGATATCTTAATTTTTGTTATTGTTAGATATTTGTTGATGATACTCTTCTTATTTATATTAGTGTGTACATGTTTATGCTTAATAATGTAATTGGTGATGTTTTTTTATCTAAGTGGATGTATGAATGATATAGTGTTGTATTTTTTATGCTGTTTAATTGTTAAAAATCAGTTGAAAAGAAAAGAGGTTGTTTTTTTTTTATGCTAGAAGTTTCCAGTGAATTTTCCGTCGAAACACCGCTGGTAATACGATACGATGACGTTTTCGACAGAAATATGCCGCGTTATTTCCGACGGTAAATAACGTCGGTAATGAGAGGCCGTTTTTTAGCGGCGGATAATTCGTCGGTATTTCCAGTGTATCTTTACGACGCTGTGAATTACCGTCAGATCATTTTGCACCAGAAATTTGCCAGAAAGTTTATATTTCTGGCAAAATTTTTATTATTATCGACAAATTTCATCCTCCAGTAATAACACTTTTTCTGTAGTGGCAAAAGACCTATGACGGCCAAACCGGCGCACTTAGCCAGGCTCAGCATTCACCTCGCCCCGCTTCTCGCCTTGCCCGTGCTGCTCCGTGCTCGCCTCGCCTGCACGACCGCACCACCCTTGCCCCATTCCTCTTGCCTTGCGTCACATCCACACCGCACTCGAAGCTTGCCCAGCTCTCATGGACATGTCCAGTCAAGTTGGGTAAAACCGGTACCGAAGGATCAGTTCAGATTCCGAACCATTCCAAAACCTGAGCTGGGTTAGGGTCAAACCCATTTAGACCGGTTAATTACGGATTCAACCAACCTGATAACCCATTTTGACTACCTCTAATTTCGGCTTCAAACTACTAATAATTAATGATAAAAATGTAGGATTCTATTATATTACTTTATCTCTATTAGTATCTGATTTGATGTTTTTATGTCCTCTTAGGCAAATTTAAGAAAGAGAATTGTCAACGATATGGGGCCTAGCAATCATACACCAAAAAGTATGGGACTCTATGTTATTTATGGACATACAATTCTCATTTTCTCTCGATATGTAAATATACGCCCAATGCTGATCTATTATATTTACATATAAAGCAGCTTTCTTACTGCTTTCTAAATGATTTTTTAGCATTAAAAATTTTTAGATTTAAAAATATTTGTTATAGAATCTGCTTTAAAAAAATAATAAGAAATTATCCCAAATAAAATCTTAATCATGTGATCATCATACTTATTTCATAAAATCTATGAAGACTCGAAACTTTTAGACTAATCCTCTTTATGAAGATCAAGATAATTAATTATAAATGTTCTCTCTAATAAACTTCTTGGAAGTCGAAAGTGACATTTAGAGGAAGTTCATTATATAAATACCTCGCAGGGCTTTTAATTTAAAAGAAAACTAGCCCCTTTCCAAAGACACTTGGATAGTTGGAAGACTTGAAAAAACTTACACTAAAGTTAGTGGTTGATTAACTCAATTTTAACTCTAGTCATCAGAGTTCGTCATGGCCTAGTCAATTGATGCACAGAAACTTAGGATTTACCTGCCAGTAACAGATCCTCAACAAGGCCTTGTGTAAGTGTGAAGTTTAACATATCAACATCATCATTCACAAAGTTCAAAGCATCGTAATGGATTTCAACATGACCTAAAAACCAAGTGCAGCTATCCTTCTATATGCTTTAGCAACCCCATATTGTTGTGGAAATAGGAAATTTTGGTCGCCCCCGGGTCATTCTGGTCTGTGTCGGGTTGACCGGACCCCAAAGTGGGTCGGGTCCAAAAAACCGACCGTTTGCATAAAACGGGTTGGGTGCGGGTTTGACCAAATAGTGGAGGGTCAGTTCTGAATTGACATAAAATCAACCTGTGATATGATATTGACACCCCTATCAGAGTGCCAATATTGACAATAATAAAAATGATATTTTATGATATATGATATCCAACTTTAAATTAAGAAAAAAAAGTGAATGTTATATCTTAATAACACGTTATTTTATACTCTTTAAGAAAATGTTTTATAATTTTTTAGGAAGGTGTTGCGACGTTGAAAAAAAATTCAGATTTCTTTTCAAGGAATTCTTGATGGACCAAAAAGATGAATTGAAGTGATTACAAATGAATTACAAAATAGCTTGAAATTTCGCAATACACTTTATGTTTTGATTGCATAAAATAAATTCAGGAAAGAATGAGTGAAGTCATCCATGAATACAACATAGTATTTTAAAACCGTTTAAGGATTGTTGAGGGGCTGTCCCTAAACGTTAGAATGAATCAAATTAAAAGGATGAGAGGATATGGTAGTACTTTTATTAAATGATAATATGTGGCTTTTGGCCACTTTACAAGATGAACAAACAAATTCAGAAGATAAATTGTAATTTTTTTATTTCTTTGAGCAAGAATGGAAAGAGATCTTTCATGAGGATGTCCGAGTCTTGCATGCCAAAGATTCAGACATGAAGTAGGGGCATTTAAGGAAGTCTTGGACTTGGTAGAAGGTAGCCAAAATTGATATTGACCATTATGCAGATGACCAAGAAGAAGAGGTCGATTGTGCTTGAGGTCCTTGATCACAAAACCGTTAGCATCAAAATGAATTGAGACAAAATTGTCTTAAGTGAGTTTGGAAATAGATATTAAATTATGTGTTAGAGAAGGAACATGAAGAAGATTATTTAGACGAAGCTTACAAGAAGTTTCCAGTAAAGGTGACAAGCCTTGGCTGGAATGTTGAATTGGCAAAGAACTTCCATTAGCGATGGAGACGGTGTCGAAGCCCACGTAGGAGGCCGATTGATACAAGTTGGTGTTGTCAGGAGTCAGATGTATGGTGGCACCAGTCTAGTACTCAATCTTGCATAGCGGGGGTAGGTAGAAAAACGTCGTTGGCCTCGACCCTGAGCGGAAGAAGGGTTGTTGGTATAGAGAGCAATCGGTTCAGAGGAAGAATTTGAATCTTGGAGATGTTGTTGTTGGAGGTTAATCTCTTCACTGTAGAGAAGAGAGTAGATAGTGTCAAGATCGATGGGATGAAGGGAGGTGCGAATAATTGATTTGAAGGAGTTGTAGGTGAACGGTAACCCATTGAGAATGTAGATAATAATGTCTTCTATGTCTATCTGCGAATCGGAGGCGGGGATGCTGTCAACTATAGTCTTGATTTGAGCTAAGTATTGTTGCATGGACGAAATTTTCATCTTGATATTGTGATGCTCGTTCTTGAATTGAATAACTCTTGAACGGTTTGTTGGCTGGTTGCGACGTTCAAGAATTATTCAGACCTCATGGGTGGTGTTGGCGGAATGCACGTAAGGAAGGATTGATGGTGAAATGGTATAAAAGAGCGCAGAGATAAGATTGTTGTCAATCAAGAGCCATAGCTTGTGATCGGAGCTCGCGGAATCTGCAGGAATCGGGATTTCTCTAGTTAAGTGTCTAGCGAAACCATTAGCCGTGAAGTGCTGAAGCAATTAAAGGTGCCAAATCGCGTATGTGTCGGAGGTAAGCGGGTTGGGAACAAGATTCTTGATATTTGCAATCAAGAATTTAAGGGATGGTGGAATAGTAAGATTGGAAAGAGAAGTTAAGGGGGGAGAGGAAGAAGATGGGTGAGATGCTGCTGATTCTTGATCTCCCAAGGCAAAGCTCTGATACCATGTAAGAGATGGAGAAGGGCGAACGAACAGATCAAGCGAAATGAGAAATAAATGAAATAGAATTATATTGATTATCGTACTGAGTATTGATACATGTATATATAGAACTAACAAGGGTATATAGACACATCATATAAGATGACGTGGGCAGCTCAATAACAAAAGTATCCAAAAAGAAGAATTTTTGGATGCTTTGCATGGGGAGTTCTTTTGCTTCATTAAGCAGGAGGAAATACTACTATTTCTAACTATTAAGAGAAGAAACTCTTAGTCATAGAAATGATTATTTCTCATTTGGATTACTGGAATGATAATAGTATCTCCATTATATCTAGCCCACATTTTTTTAGTGGATGACTATATTTTCTCTTAATTAGATAAATTGGTTGTCACAACTCAACCCGAATAATACAGGTCCTATCATATTGAGTTGTGACGGGCAAATCCCAATATCTAATTTTAGAATATTTTATATTCTCTTTCAATATTCATTTTAAATAAATAACAGACTACAAAGCTATTAAAACATACAAGTACTAAAAATAAACCCATCCACAATATTTCTTTTATTTCTTCAAAATATATTTATGCTATAGTACATGGCTACAAATAAAAGTTACATAACTAAATAATAAACTACCCATGATTGTATAAAAATCAAAACAGAGAAATACCTATAAACTCAGATCTGATCCTAAATTGCTAATCAACAAACTTCTTCCCATTCCCAAATCCTAAAAACTAGAAACAAAACCACAGGAGCTACAACTACTCAGTAGGCCACACAAATCAGTCTAAATTTCTAAATTCTTTTATTAAATATTTTTTGTTGAACCTTTAAAATCAATCGGTTAAATGCAGTCTAATAAATTTCAATATTGAAAAATATAATAAGAGCATAGCAGTTATCTAATTATTTAAATAAATTTTGAACAGATAAATAAATTGAAATTGATATTGTATAGCAGTTCATATCACAAAGCATTTCATATCGCATATCTCAATCCCAAAAAGAATCCTTTGTGTCCTTAACTATATATCTAACTTTAAGTGAAGTGAAATCATTCGTGCACCTTTTTTTGAAATTTAGATTCTTTAATCTCTATGTGGTCAAAGATACAGGCTTACCTAAGCTAAACCACATAAATTTTGATTCTTTATTTTATAGTGCTTTGTCTTATGTATAATTATTTAATTATTCAGCATGCATTCTCCCAGATTAAACTATAATCTATTCTTAATAAATGCTATTTTGATGAGGCCATGAAAAAAGTATGATATACATAAGGTTTAATATTAAGAAGTTTGATGGATCAAAGAGTTTTAGCCTTTGAAGAATTAAATTTTGCAATGTACTTATCTAAAAATAGGTTTATAAAAGTGCTTATAATTTATATTAAGATGTTTGAAACCAAGAGTGGAAATGCTAAGCTAAAAATGGATGAGAATGATCCCTCATAAATTAAAATGTTTTAGTATATAAGGGCTTGACAGAGATCTTAAGGAGACAACTATAGAAGA
The DNA here is from genome assembly GCA_022539455.1 of Dendrobium nobile. Classification (NCBI taxonomy): domain Eukaryota; kingdom Viridiplantae; phylum Streptophyta; class Magnoliopsida; order Asparagales; family Orchidaceae; genus Dendrobium; species Dendrobium nobile. The sequence goes on from CM039723.1 coordinate 17,656,162, forward strand.
TTTGTGGTTTAAATTAGAACCTTTATATATAATCAAAAGCGTCTCCAACAAACTATATCGAAAATACAGTTTTATTTAATTCACATGTCAAAAGGAAAAGCTATGAAAGGATATTTAAATTAGTTTAACTTAATCATTTGTAACTTGAGAAATACTAATGAGAAGTTTGATAGTAAATATCAAGCTTTATTGCTATTATACTTTTTACCAGTCTCTTAAATTTCTTTCTAGACACATGTTATATTATATGAAATAATAAGCTTAAAAGATATTAAGAACTCTCTTTTTTTTTAAAGGACATGATTTCTAAATTTAAGGGGAGCTATAAACAAACTAAAAGTTTACTGCAAGTTAAAGCTAGATCCTATGAGTGAGAGCTCTCTTCTAATTATTGCATTAGTAAATCTCAAAATAAAATTTAGTAGATTACTTGTTATTATTAGAAGAAGAAAGATCACATAAATAAAAATTAGTTTACTTTGAAGAGAGTGAGTGTGTGTGTGTGTGTGTGTGTGTGTGTGAGAGAGAGAGAGAGAGAGAGAGAGAGAGAACCACATGATGAACACAAAAAGGATGAGGAAATTGGTGTACGTATTGTTATAGAATTTTTTTTGTTTTAAACATAATAAATTTTAAACTTAGCTTTTTTCTTATCTTATATATTCTAATTTAAATAAATTTTTTATTTATAAGCCAAGTTCTAGTGACTATATTTATATATGAAATGAAGCTATATGTAAGGTTAAAGGTTCAAGGACTATGAAATTTTAGTATCATGGTGGTTTAACTATATCATTATATAGACTTAGGTATGTGCTTTATTTAAAGGAGGATTAAATATCTTTTAGTTCCCTTAGTGTTACAAGTATATAAATTCTCTGATGCTAAAATGCGTTGTTGTTTTAAAGGAGACTACAATTAATGGACTTTGTGTGTCGCAGAGTACTGCAATGTTATATGCTGATATATAAGATTCAATAACTACGGTGGTAACTAGTATTATCAAGAATGATACTAAGCATATGACGTCTTGTACTAAATAAGTGGAAGCTATATCATAAAATCTATTGCTATTGATTATGAAAATATAATGCAAATAAGTGTTTTGTCCTATTGATGCTTTCAAGGACATATAGCCATTGCATGATAGGAAAATTTTAGAATGAAAGAGCAACACTATATCAAGGTAAATTTTGATAAGTTTATTTCTTATGCGTTGAACTATTACAAAATATCAGTTCACTTTTGTGACTGGTGACAAGAGAGATGTCTTACAAAGAAATGTTTAAACACTATCATTAAGCTAATACGTTAGAAATTTAAACTCCAAGTAAGATATTGTTAAGTGCAAGTCAAATTTTATTAATTATTTTGGATAAAATTTGATCTTGATCTTTTAATTTTGGTGGCTACCAACTAAAGATTTATTCACACTTAACTTTCCAAGCTGGGGGCTAACCTAACTCATGGTCAATTCTTTCACATTTTTTTCTAAGATGGACGCTACCAGAGTCAAGTTTGTTACCACCGTATTTAATCACTATATGAAGAGCAAATTGCGTTATGTTGAAGCATCCCATAGCAAGAACCAACAAAGATAGGAGAGTAAGATGAAGGAAGAGAGTAGAGGCAGTCTCACCCAAGAAAGAATGGAAAAAAAAAATTGTTTAGTCCTTGTAAGGTGAGTCCATCAACTTCATCAAGAAAGAAAATTTATGACAATTTCAAGTTCCAGCCTAAGAAAATGTCTTAGTCATAGAGAGAAATAGTCCTCACAATAACGAGAAGAAGATAATAGCAAAAGTAACAATGATATCTCCTTCACATCTGCGTCTAATTTTTGTAGCATGTGATTATAGTTTCTTTCAACGAGACAAAATGGTATCTTTATCCATATTTCCGATTTTATATGAAGTGTGCTTATTCATATACTATTTTAGAAGTTTAGTGAATTATATATGCTTTTTGTATGGCTATAGATGTGGGCTTACTTAAACCAGGCAATATAAATTTTAGTATTTTTTATGATATTTGAGCTCTTTTACAATTATTTTGTGGCACTCATTCAGAACAGCTTTCTTATTGTTTTTTATGATAAATTTCTAGTACAAAAATTTCTTGAAAATAGTAAAAAAAAAAACAAAATTAAAAAGTTGTACCAAATGAAGTCTAAATTAAACATAAATCATGCAACCTTCTAACTCATTTTGATAAAATTAAGGTATTATTTCGGATAAATGCAACTCTTTATAAAGGTGTTTGAAAAGCTGCACTATAAAAAATAGCATTTTGAAAGTTTTCTACAACAAATATTGATTGAAAGTAGTGAAAAAATAATTTATGAATAAAAACTATATTTACAGTCTAACAACTAAAAAAAAAAGAAAGAAAGATGTCTGAAATGAATTCTAAATAAAATAATATCATTAAAATATGTTTGTAATTAAAAAAAATTGCAATAATGAAGAACAGCCAAAACCCAGAGGCACGAATGTCAAAATAATTATAATTGAATAGCTTCATTATTTGTAGCCTCCAAGGCAGTAAAGGACTTGAAATCTCTCTTCATAGAAAGGGTGCAAAGGCAAATGATGAATGTCCTTCCATGTTCAAACTTTTATGATTTCTTTGGCGTGAAAGAGACCAATCAGCAAAACATTTTAAATACATCAACATCAGTCAATTTATTCGTGCTCACTTGGCACATCGCTCAGATAATCGTTCAAAGGTGTGGGTGTTTGAACCTTTTTATATTTCTTTAAAAATTTTCTTTAAAACCATCTACTACAACATTTTAAACTCTTTGATATATTTAAAGGGTATTATAGTATTCAAATAGGAGAGATTATTACGTGCGGAGTCCGGACGTAATTTTTCTTCCAGACTTCAATCACGTGAAGACGCGTGGATTTTCTCTCTCTTATACACATCCTCTGTATGTGAAATATTTGTTATGTAGATATGAATTATTCAAAATGTTAATATCTATATATAAGAGGATCAAAATTGTAGAAATGAAATATATTTTAATTTCACAAAATACAAAAAATATAGAAAATAATTAAATTAATCATATTTTTAATTTGAACATAACTTTAAATTTTTACTCTATAGATATATAAACAAAATCTTCATAAAGATTAGTTTATTTGGTATCCAATATAAATAAAATCAAATCATTTTAAGATACCAAATATATTACATTCACATGTGCCTGCACCCTTGTAAGCTCAAAGTCCAAGATAGCGTTAAAGTAAGCTATTTTGATGCAAAGTTGTTCATAATTGTTGGGATTCTGCTTACCTTTCTTCCTTCTATATTTTTGAATGCAGTATGGGTGGTTGGTTGGCTTGTAATGGTGTTGTTATTAGTATTTTTTTTTTTGGTAAAAAGAATACTATTTTAATAAAGAAGATATAATGATTTGATGGTGTAGGACACACTTAGTTTGTTTTGATAGATGTCAGATTATTTATATCAAATGATAATGTAAAAACTCCTCATACAATCTACTTTAGGGCACAATTTATAAAAAAGTATAACTATGCTTATATTCATAAAAATTGAGGCATCATAGTCTCAGTATACATATAAGTCATTGACATGATCAAAGAAAAGGGTCTTGCACCAATCATGAAGATTATGATCATCAATATCATCATCATTATCACAAAGTTCCAAACACAAGGAATTTTATCATGCTCCTCCTGAATGGCAAGTAATATCACCAAAGGGTGGATAGACCGCCATCCTATGTAGCAACCCAATTCTACTAAGGTTGGGCTTAATAAGAGCAAGAGATATCGTGGCAACAGCCATAATGATACATTATTTGATCATGAAATTTCCATGTCTGGTGTACCTATCAAAATTAGAAAAAATCAATTACCATATCCACTTATCATCACCTGTATCATTAAAGATCATTTAAAAGCATGAGCCATTATTAAAATATTATAATGCTGATGATTTCCACCAAGAATTTGATCACTGGGTTGAGCTAATTCTATTTGAATAAATATAAAGAAGCATGTGTCCATCACTCTTGTAATGGCACCGAAGAAAAAAAATAGATTTACAATATCTCTGTGATTAGTAGAGAAAAGCCATCAAACCAGATTGTCATTAAAGTTGGATTGGACTACTATACACCTTTCTATAAAGGCTCTCATAGCTTAGTGAGCGGGGCTGAAAAATAAAAAGAAAAATTGTGAATTAGCCACCCGTTTGGTAAAGGGTCAACAGTTTCATTTGTGGTCACCTAAAGTATTTTAAGTTTGTTGCTAAGCATCTTTTCCCTACTGTTTGCTATGTGTCAGTTCGTTCATTTTTGTTAAGTCCCCTCCTATTATAAGTTAACTCCTTTTACACTCCATTTTTTAGATTTATTGTGCAGGGGTCCACTTTGCCCAAACTTCTTATGTGGGGCAGTGTGGTCTCCCTTTTCTCGGTGTATTCCTTTAGATCATTCAATGATATGTATTTTGCTACTAGAATGAAAATAATAGCCTCAATATCAAATATTGTCTATTTTGTAGGCTATCTAGAAATCTTCCCATTGCCTCAACATTAAGATGTGTGCACGCACCCTCACAAAAAATATGCATCTTCCCATCCAACATCTGCAAAGTAGATCTAAAACATGATGCACAATTGTTAATCATTCAATCATTGGCCTAATCATTTAGATTATGCCTTTGTTTATTTGTATAATGCGTGCATTTTCTCCTTATGTTTTTCTCCTTTACCCATGCAATAATTAATAATGTTATATGGACCAAGGATACTCTAAAAGACATATTGATTATATATAACTCAAATCTTTTGTATCATATACTCTACACTGAGCAGGGGGTCAAAATTTAATTTGTATTCGGGTCAGGTTCGAGTCGAACTTGGAATTGACCCAAGTCCAATTCAGCTGTTTCAAATCAGACCCTATTTTATAAACAAATAAAAAATTCAGATTCGGAATCCACTTGTCGGGTTACCTGGATTGCGGGCTAGGGAAAACAACACAAGTGTCGAGCGGGACTGTTGGCGTGGGCAGACTATGCCAACATAGATGGTGAGCATGTGCAGGACTGTAGCTTACAGATGAGGTTGTACTGTGTACGAGAGCTCGATTGGCAAGGGCAAGGTCGCATCACCATGAGTGCATTTTGTGCAAGTGCATGCTATGTGCATAATTGTAATAATTCAAATTTTTAAAAATAATTGAAAATGAAAATAAAATTTAATTTCTATTTGAACTAGAGCGCAATGACGTTAGACTTAGAGGCTATCATTTTTTTAGTGCTTGTAAATAATTACAATTATTTTTTATGTGAAGTAGGAAAGAGAAAGGAAAATCAAAATTTTTTATCCCCAAATCACTTTGTCACTTTTAAAAAAATTATTCAAATCGAAGTGGGTGATTCTAATCATATCTCTATTTTCAAATATTTTTATTTTGGCTAGTGATTACTCCTCAAAATAGATTTTATCATATGTTAATAGTTTTATTAACTATAAGAGAATCGTCCAATAACTGTGGTAATTTTCAACGATTCGTAAAATTTTCAACTTTTTTTTGATGGTTTATAAACTGTTGGAATAAATCGCGTAGGAAATAAAAACTGGCGGACAAATTTTCTAGCAATTTTTTTGTGACTAAAATAGCTAGAAATTAATGAATCCAAAACCATGGGTAAATGATCGACGACTGCCTTTTTATTACCAGCGGTACAACCGATAGTAAAATTGTCGGTATGTCAGCCTGTTGCTACTCTGTTGGTTAGCCACCTGATTATTATCGGCAGTAAATTCAAGCCATCTGGTATCAATGTTTCAGGCGGCCAAATCGCTAGTTATATGTTGATTAGACCAAAGACAAAATAAAAAAAAATTGGTGGTAACTTCAAGCTGTTCGGAATTGAAGTTTCTGGCAGCCAAACCACCGGTTAGCAGCCAAAAACTTGTAGCATTTGCAAAAAAAAAATTACTCCAATTTTCAGAATTACCTGAACACAGCTCAAAACATATATAAAACAATTTTGATTTCCAAAATCAACAAAACAGTTCATATGAAATAATAATACATAATCAATAGATATATTTACACAATCCACAATAACTAGAAATAGTTCTTTAAACAAAAAACAATGTAGATGTTCCACAATTAATATAATATATAAAATCCACAATCAGATGTTCCAAATACACCAAACAGTTCTTCAAACAAATAACAATAAATAACAACACTAATCATCCTCCATGTACTTGCTTTCCTATGATTCAGATGTAGGCTCTTGCTCTTTTTTCTTTTGATTTTTAGCTCGATATGATCGTAGCTCTGTTTGCATCTCATTTTGAATCTTTCTTATCTTCTCAATCTCTCTTATCAGGGCAGTAACTCTCTGTCTAACAGTTTTTTCAGCTTCACTAACATCATAAAATATTGAAATAAATATATTGCCCCATAAGCATATCCCTATAAACTTAAGCCATAAACCCTCCCCCTTTGCCTTCCTCCAACAACATATGACCACTTGTGATACTCAGAATACTGTGTCTATTCTGAAGATGATCTCTCACCAATAGACTTCTAACTTTCTCAAAGTTGTATAAAATCATCTTGTCAGAATTAATTTAAAAAATAAAATTTCAATTTATTTTTTATTATTACTCAAAAAATTATACTACTCATGTGAGCTTGTCTCGCATTCTCATTAACCCACTAATGATCAGCTTGATGTTGGTGAGTCCTCATATGCATCTCCAATGGTGTTGGCTCTTTCCCAAGAAACTCTTTTTATAAATAAAAAATATAATTAAAATAATATGCATATATTTATTAAACTAATTGAAATAATCTTTTACCATTCATCGTCTATGTTCAGTATGAGGCACTGATCCACTAATATGAAGAGAGCTTCCTAAACCTCCACAATCATATGCTCTATTTTATTTATTCTGCTCTCTCTTAATTTGTAAACTCAGGGCTTGCCTAAGCTCTGCTCAAATTACCCATGCTCTCTCGCCAATCCATAATTAATGCTGCCCAGACATTTTGATATAATTCAAATTTAATACATCTACATTCCTAGCTGGGTCATCAGAAGGCTGTCATTTTAAGCGACCAAACCATCTAAGGTTGCTTATCTCTGCAAAACTTAACTTAGTAGTATGCTTCTCTTTTAATGGCCAACATTCGGCACCATAAAGCATTAGAGGTCTCACCACCATCTTATAGGATTTTTCCTTTAGTTTAAGGGGGACTTTTCTATCAAACAACATGCCCGACTCTTCCTCCACTTTAACCATCCAACTTAATTTATGTTGATAATATCCCCATCTATTTCACCTTCACTCTGAATAAGAGATCCAGTATATTTAAAATATGTACTCTTATTAATGACTTAATAGCCCAAAGTCATAATCCCCTCACTAAGTGTATTACTACTAAAATTACACTGTATTATTCATGTTTTAGATAAACTCAAGAGAAAACCTTTAGACTATAAGGCTGACCTCCATAATTCAAATTTACCTTCAACTCCCTCTCTAGTCATATCAACAAGAAGAATATCATCAACAAAAACTATAAACTAAGGTACATCTTCTTACAAATGTCTACTCAGAACATCCATGACTGAAGCAAAATGATTTGGGCTTAAGGCTTTCTCAAAATCAACCTTTTGATTCAAAGATTGATATCCATAATTCAAGTTTACCTTCAACTCCCTCTCTAGTCTTTTCAACAAGAAGAATATCAACAACAACAAAAAAATTAACAAAGATACATCCTCTTGCAAATGTCTACTGAGAACATCCATGACTAAAGCAAAAATTAAGGAGATGCATGGAGGAGATCACCTTTAGAGGCATTCGGCGGACAGAGTGAGGGCGTCAGAGGCGATGTGTAGGGGGCATTTGGCGGCCCAAGTTCTGTTGACAAAATAAATGAATTTCGGCCAGAGCAAGGGCAAGGGTGCTGGGGTCTGGATGAAAGAAATGAGGAAGAAGGGTGGGGCGTCCAATTTTAGGGCCCTTTCCGGTAGTTTTAATTGCCTAAAAAAATCACTTAAAAATTGTGTCTAAACAAACGGTAAAAATTGCCACCTAAAGAAAATACTGGACATATTTCTGGCTATCAATTGACCGCCAAAATTTTCATCGAACCACTGGTTAATAGCGACGATCATACCACCGGTTTAGCCAATGGTAGTTCATACTGTCAAATGACCACCTAAATATCACCGGTATTCAACGAATTTCCTATAGTGATTGAACTCTTACTGCTCAACTTTTTGTATGTTATCATATTTTTATTTAAATATACTATTAATACAACTATTGAGAATGAAAATATATATATGATTGGATAATAGCTGGTCGCTATTGCTTTTATTGCAATGTCTAAAAGACAAGTACAGACTGGTTGACCTTTGGTTGAGGATTGATTGAGCTGTACAAGATGATAGACCTACATGCTTTCTTTTAAATATTGTGGTTAGATGTTATCCTCTACTAATTCATGTCATACGATAATACAAAAGTTGGGAGTTATAAGGAGTTTGTACTATACTTACGAGCAAAGATTCTCAATCATGTTTACTGAGCCAACGGTTATCGCCTATTGATTACTGATTATTGATTATCGTGAGCCATAACTTCTTAATTGTTTAAGTGTGACCACCAAAGAGCATGTTACATATTCATTGTTATTATACGACTTTACTGATACTACATTAATATACTATCTGTGTACATATTTATAGTTACTACATTGCTTTAGTATTACTTCCAACGATTTTACTAACGACGCTGTATTAATATTATTACTGATATGGACATTAAAATTGTTTTATATTACTAGTGATTCATAGTTGTTATTACTGTTATTGATTCACTATATTAATATTGAGCATGCGATATACTGAGCATATGATATAATGAGCATATGATTTAGATAATGTTTTGATATTGATATAGAATAATTGGATAACATGTGTACATCATTATAGGATCTTACTACATTAATATGATTCCAACATTTTTTATCAATGTTTTGATTTTTTTATTGCTTTATATGATTTTTTTATTAATTGATAATACTGATACAATGATTATTTTATTAATTCGACACCCATACTAATTTATTGGTTTCCCCATTGTACTATTTTACTACTTTACATACTATACTGTTACTACAAATAAATTTTACTATTTCTGTAGTGATTCAATAATCATATGAATGCAACAATTATAGTTTTATTGTTGACATACATATTGCTCATTTATCGTGCTTTGAGTTCAATTGTAGGTTTTGATGACCTACTAGACTTTTCATCTTCTTATGTATGATTTAAATATTTTCAGTTCATGGAGTATCACGAGTGTGAGTCTAATCAGGATTTTCGAGTTTACGTTAGCTTATTTTTTCAGTTAGCGTAGATATTATTTTATACTCAGGGTGAAATAGATATGTTATGATTGTATAGATCATGAGTAGTACACATAATTTTTATGAAAAAAAAAGTTGATGTATATATTGATATTTTGATTTATAATTTTATTTATGCTAATATTTATATTAATAAAAGAAATAAGGTATCAGTGGTTGGGTAAATTAAAATATAAAATAATAATTATTCTAGGGAGGCAAGTTGCCTGCGGGGTGTTGTGCACATGTGTGTGCTATGTCAACATGCCACCTGGTGCCTATGTGCGGACGAGTCAGGCGATTGGCGAGGTCGAGTACTGGTTAAATTAGGGTTAGCGGGTTGACCCAGACCAAACCCGACTTTTTGAACATATCAAAATTGAAACTCGAACCCAACCCATTTGTTAATGGGTCAACCCAAAACAAATTTTTTTAGATCGGGTTTGGGTCGGGTTATCGTTTTGGGTCAATAATTGACACCCCTAGTATTAAGGACCCATCATAGTCAAGAACTAGGGGTGTAAGTAAGTCATGCCGACTCATGAACAGGCTCAAACTCGACTCAATAAATGGCTCGTGATGGGAGCTCAATGTGCTAATGAGCCAAGCTTGAGTCAGCCCTGAATCAACTCATTAGCTCGCAAGTCTGCTCATTTTAAAAATATTAATATAAAATACACTTAAAATATATTAATACTTAGGATTTTTAAGTACAAACTAGGAAAAAATGTTTATAAATTACATCTGACATTTATATATTTAGTGATTATTCATTATTTTTTCTAATTTCTTATTTCTATCATTTTATTATTATAATTGCTCGAATCATTAGCATTTTCTCTCATTCAAAATAAACGAGCCAGCTCAAAGTTGTAGAATAAAAGATTGATCTCAAGTTCAAACTTGATTAGTTTATCAAGCTTAAGCATCGGGTGATCTTTTACACCCTTACTAAGAATACCTTTTTTTTTTTTTTTTTTTATTTTTTATTTATTAAGAATACCTTTTCATTCAATTTTAAATTCCAATCCTATTAAGTTGTTCGGCCCTCTTAAACGAGTAATAATTCGCAACCACATACCTAAATTTAAAGGAAAAAAAAAGAATTAACATAAATTAAGGGGTTTTATTAATGAATAAAGATAACTTAGGCTCTTACTACACAAATATTTTTGACATCCTCAGATGGCTAAGAACCATCCTTATGCATTTTATTAATCTTCTATAATTACAGCTGATCGCTTCATGATAGATTAAACAAATTTTTAATAAATTTCTATAGTGATAATTAATAGATTATTCATAATAGAAATTAAAGAAATTAAACAAGTTAATATTTTTCCTATCTATCATTAAATCGAGTTCATGTGGCCCATTATCTGAGGGCATTTTTATTTTTAATTGGTGTTCCAAAAAAAAATTTCAACTCTCCCCTATAAAATGTACTTGAATAATTTTTTTTTTTCAAAGCAATAATAAAAATTAAATGATGATAATTACTTTTATTGCATGTTTATATTTACTGTGAAAGTAGCTGACATTACTATATTAAATTAACCCCACCAAATGCAACATGCATAATTTATTCTATTAGCCAATTTTCTCAGCATTCAGGCTAGGGGTGTCAAAACTTGACCCGATTTCAAAAATTATGTGTTCGAGTCAACCTATTTTCCATACGAGTCGGGTTTGATTTTTATATTCCAACATGTTTATAAAATCAGGACGAATCCAGGTTGACCCGAAAACCTAAAAGCAACCTGAAATGACCCAGATATGCACATTTCACCCGCGTACACAGCCTTGCTCCTGCTCTACAACCGCGCACACAACCTCACTCTTGCTTCATCTCTCCCGTGACCGTGTCTGTACCCAACACTAAAGGAAAATCCATCATTACCATCGGATTTTCCGATGGATTTATATAGGCCGAAAAAGGCAGCGGAAAAACCGGCAGAATATTCACCAGTAATTTTATGACATCATTTCCGACAAAATGTCCGTCATTGGCGAATTATCCGCCGATTTTTCATCGAAAATTTAAAGATTTCAGGCACAATTTTTGCCAGTTATTACCGGCAAATATTATGCCTGCTTACTTAAACTCGACGAATTTTTTCCGTCGTATTATCTGCCGGTAAGTAACTGACGGATAATCTGCCGAAAAATTTGACAGAAATAGAAATAGCCCTATTTCACCCCTTCCGCCGTCTTTCTTCTCATTTCTTTCCTAGGTTAGGTCACGTTGTTTAGGCCGAGAGTTGTCCTGCATCCGAGAGCTACCATGAACGTGTGACCCTCACCGAATTTCGCCATCGGACTTGCACCCTTCGCCGCCACCGTCAGGAACCTCTAGTCGCGGCCTACGGTAAGAGGTCGCTGCCTCCGCATTTGTTATGGATTTTGCACTAGACATTTGCAAGAGAATAAACCTTGGTGTATGATATTGTTTAGGTTTTCGATGTTCTCACTAGACATTTGTAATAGATGTATCTTGGTATATTTGCTTTTAAATGGTTTTTGTTTATGATGTTCTCACTAGATATTTGTAAGAGAATGAACCTAGGTGTATGCTATTGTTTTGGTTATGGATTTTCTCACTAGACATTTGTAAGAGAATGTATGTATTTTGGTATATGCTTTTAAATTTATTTTGTTATGGATGTTCTCACTAGACATTTGCAAGAGTATGAACCTAGGTGTATGATTTTGCTTTTTTATGGATGTTCTCACTAGACATTTGTAAGAGAATGTATGTATTTTGGTATAGGCTTTTAAATTTATTTTGTTATGGATGTTCTCACTAGACATTTGCAAGAGAATGAACCTAGGTGTATGCTTTTGCTTTTTTATGGATGTTCTCACTAGACATTTGTGAGGGAATTTATCTTGGTGTATGTTGACCTAATTGAGGGATTAATTGTGATTTTGGACGATGAAGTCATTAATTAAAGTACACATTTTAATTAATATCTTTGATCTATTTATGATAAAATAGATAAGGATATTATTTGTAGAATTCAAGTTGGATGGTGAAAGTAGAGGAATGTATTGGGCATTGTTGTGTGATAGAAAAATCCCCCTCTCATTAAGAGTCCATTTTAAGTTAAGTGTTACAAAGTTTAGGATGCTTAGGTGGATGACCAGTGGATTTACTCTTATAAACATGATACAAAATAACATATATATAAAAAGGTTGAAGTAGCTCTAGTGGAAGATAAGATTAGAGAGAGTCGCTTTGGATGGTTTGGTCACATAAAACGAAGGCCTTTCGGTCACTCTAAGACTCTTTGTATTTTCCATAAACGAACTCCTTTCAATCACTCGATCACTATAAGAGTCACTTCTTATGTCATTTATATATTTTCCTTCAAAAAATTGTTAGAACATTATTTAATATATACATAATTTATGTAGGTTATACTATGGATATTAGAACTCAAAAAAGTTTGATGTATAATCGATTTACACAAGGATGAAAGACATTAACGGATGAGTTCATTAGAAGGGTGAATTTTTCAATCAGATAGCTTCTCAACTGCCCAGCTGCATCTCAGATGAAAAGTTTTGTTGTGCATGTTCTAAACATAAAAATAAGGTGCACCTAAGACCAGATGACTTAACTGTTGATCTATCTTGTCCAGGCTTCATGCCAGAATTTTGGTATTGGACTTCTCATGGTGATTATGAACAACATTTCGATTCTCTATGCGGCCCATCGACAAGTGCTAATATAACTGAGGAAGAAAATATCTGACCTGATATTGTGGACTTAATTCATGATGCAACTGAAGCATAATATGAACAATATACAGATGAGTCACATAATAAAGAAGTACAAAATTTTTATAATTTGTTACATGCTTCCTAACAATCAATATGAAATGGGTGCACCACTTACTTAGAGTTATCCATTGTTGTTAAGATGTTAAGCATCAAGGAAAAATATAATATCCCTCATGAATGTTTTAATCAATTTATTGGACTTAAGAAAGCTAATTTGGCAGATAGCATAATTCCTACATATTTATATCGAACTAAGAAGTTTATTTCTAAGCTTAGTTTGACATACATAAAGATATATTTTTGTGTCAATAGATGCATGTTATTCTATAAAGATGTTCAATCAGAGATTGCATGTCGTTACTGCAGTACACCAAGATTTAAACCAAAATCTAGCAAGAAAAGAAAGATGAAGGAAGTACCAGCAAGTAGGTTGTGATATTATGTATAAATTGCTTAAATTTTGGTTAACTTTCATAGGAGTATACACGACTTCGAGAGAGCCAGCTTGCAATAGGTGAAGGTTCTTCTGGTGGAGAATATTCTGACTGCCGCACTTGGTCACAAGCGGTAGGATGAATGCAGCATGACAGAGTATATGATTTAGGCTCGCAGGCCTATACATATGAGGGGCAGATATCTTGTGGCTCCAGTTTCTCAGCTAATACCCAGAAGTCTTTATATACCCAACAGATAGCTGCCCTCACAGCCGAGCTAGAGCAGGTAAAGAAAGCACAAAGTGACTGGCAGATGCAGCAAGCTCAAATGTTAGATGAAATACGAAAGATGAGGGAGTAGATGAGTGGGAAGAGTACATCATCAAATGAGGAGGAGACTGAATCGGAGTAGTTATTTATTTTTTTGATATCTTAATTTTTGTTATTGTTAGATATTTGTTGATGATACTCTTCTTATTTATATTATTGTGTACATGTTTATGCTTAATAATGTAATTGGTGATGTTTTTTATCATAAGTGGATGTATGAATGAATATAGTGTTGTATTTTTTTATGCATGTTTAATTGTAAAAATCAGTTTGAAAAGAAAGAAGGTTGTTTTTTTTTTTATGCTAGAAGTTTCCAGTGAATTTTCCGTCGGAAACACCGCTGGTAATACGATACGATGACGTTTTCGACAGAAATATGCGCCGTTATTTCCGACGGTAAATAACGTCGGTAATGAGAGGCCGTTTTTTAGCGGCGGATAATTCGTCGGTATTTCCAGTGTATCTTTTACGACGCGTGAATTACCGTCAGATCATTTTGCACCAGAAATTTGCCAGAAAGTTTATATTTCTGGCAAATTTTTATTATTATCGACGGATTTCATCCTCCAGTAATAACACATTTTTCTGTAGTGCAAAAGACCTATGACGGCCAAACCGGCGCACATAGCCAGGCTCAGCATTCGCCTCGCCCCGCTCTCGCCTTGCCCGTGCTGCTCCGTGCTCGCCTCGCCTGCACGACCGCACCACCCTTGCCCCATTCCTCTTGCCCTTGCGTCACATCCACACCGCACTCGAAGCTTGCCCAGCTCTCATGGACATGTCCATGTCAAGTTGGGTAAACCCGGTAACCGAAGGATCAGGTTCAAGATTCCGACCCATTCACAAACCTGAGCTGGGTTAGGGTCAACCCATTTAGACCCGGGTTAATTACGGATTCAACCAACCTGATAACCCATTTTGACACCTCTAATTTCGGCTTCAAACTACTCTAATAATTAATGATAAAAATGTAGGATTCTTATATATTACTTTATCTCTATTAGTATCCTGATTTGATGTTTTTATGTCCTCTTAGGCAAATTTAAGAAAGAGATTGTCAACGATATGGGGTCCCTAGCAATCATACACCTAAAAGTATGGACTCTATGATATTATAGGACATACAATTCTCATTTCTCTCGATATGTAAATATACGCCCAATGCTGATCTATTAATATTTACATATAAAGCAGCTTTCTTACTGCTTTCTAAATGATTTTTTAGCATAAAAATTTTTAGATTTAAAAATATTTGTATTAGAATCTGCTTTAAAAAATAATAAAGAAATTATCCCAAATAAAATCTTAATCATGTGATCATCATACTTATTTCATAAAATCTATGAAGACTCGAAACTTTTAGACTAATCCTCTTATATGAGATCAAGATCATTAATTATAAATGTCTCTCTAATAAACTTCTTGGAAGTCGAAAGTGACATTTTAGAGGAAGTTTCATTATATAAATACCTCTCGCAGGGCTTTTAATTTAAAAGAAGAACTAGCCCCCTTTCCAAAGACACTTGAATAGCTTGGCAAGACTTGAAAAAACTTACACTAAAGTTAGTGGTTGATTAACTCAATTTTAACTCTAGTCATCAGAGTTCGTCATGGCCTAGTCAATTTGATGCAACAGAACCTTAGGATTTACCTGCCAGTAACAAGATCCTCAACAAGAGCCTTGCTGTAAGTATGAAGTTTAACATATCAACATCATCATTCACAAAGTTCAAAGCATCGTAATGGATTTCAACATGACCTAAAAACCAAGTGCAGCTATCCTTCTATACATGCTTTAGCAACCCCATATTGTTGTGGAAATAGGAAATTTTTGGTCGCCCCCGGGTCATTCTGGTCGTGTCGGGTTGACCGGACCCAAAGTGGGTCGGGTCCAAAAAACCGACCCGTTTGCATAAACGGGTTGGGTGCGGGTTGACCCAAATAGTGGAGGGTCAGTTCTGAATTTGACATAAAATCAACCTGTGATATGATATTGACACCCCTATCAGAGTGCAATATTGACAAATAAAAAAATGATATTTTATGACTATATGATATCCAACTTTTAAATTAAGAAAAAAAGTGAATGTTATATCTTAAATAACACGTTATTTTATACTCTTTAAGAAAATGTTTTATAATTTTTTTAGGAAGGTGTTGCGACGTTGAAAAAAAAATTCAGATTTCTTTTCAAGAAATCTTGATGGAACCAAAAATGAAAAAGATCCGCAAGCCCAAGTTTGACAATGCTGACTCATAGAAAAGTTAAGGCCTGATTGTCTAAGGATATGAGATTAGACGGGCCACACAAGGCCCATTACCTGGAAGCAGGCTCTTTTTATATAGCCACCATATTCTAATTTTAATTTAATCAAGAAAAGGGAATCAATTCAATCTTTCATTCAATGAATTATAATATGCAATTTCATGCATGATGTTTTATCCTTATTAATATAGATTGAAATAATTATAATAAGATTTATGGTTCAAACTTAAGGCTACCAAAAAATGATTTATATGCAAAATATTCATATCTTTATGAATAATCCAAATGCCATAAATGCTTACAAAAGATTATAAAAATGGTTGAAACTACAAATATATATATATATATATATATATATATATATATATATATATATATATATGAACCATGTAAATTTTGATGAAATCTAAGATGATTTGAAGCTAAGTAGTTATTGAGAAGAGGTTGAACGGTGTTCATCAAATGATTGAAAAGGTAATGATGATTGTTAGAAGCTGCATACACTAGCTAAGGTAACATGTATGTTGTGTGAAGAGAGGCTGGTTAAACCCTTTGAACTAACCCAAATCAATTATTTCTTAATGTTATAGGTAATTTAGGTTGTACGCCTTCTCGAATTATGATAATTTTGTATTATTTGAAATCATGAAATGATTTAGTCATTTTGAATATATATTTGGTGTAAATTTATTTTTACAGCTATAGGTTCAAAATGATAATATGATCAATAACTTAGTTATTTTAGCATTAGCATATCCCTATAAACCCAAATCACACTTCTTAAAATAGATACATAATTTATAGCTCCTATCATATAAATGAGAACCCACTTCACTTTCTTTTAGTATTGTTTGACCGGATAATTCATGTACGTACATACCACTTCTTAGGCAATATAAGGTCTGATCAACACCATAACATACATAAGACTACCAATAGTTGAAGCATAATTCATTTTTTCGATATTGGACTATTCCTTTTCTATTGAAGGCAATTATTCCTTCGATTTCTTAAACTGACTAACCAAAGAAGTTCTACGAGTTTAATATCTTGCTTGTTGAACATGCTAAGCACCTTGATATTTATGTGATACATTTAAAACACCGTTATTCCTTATAATTTTTATCCATGTGAATTGTTTAGTAGTATAAAATTCCTTTATTGAAAGATCCTGAAATAATACTATTACCATCAAGTTTTCAATCTCTTCAATTAGATATTTAAGATTTTAATTATGATATGCTCTTTTATAAATTCCTTTTTTTAGTAAGTAGTTGTATAATCAATATTATATGGAATCAATTAAGAGTAGTAAATATGAAATAACATGCAAAAAAAAATAAAAAATCGGAGAGGAAATGTAATTTTTATGTGATTTGCTTTGCAATTCTATCACGTATATCTAACTCTCCTTCGATCCATACAAGCGACTAAATATCTAAAATCACTTATTCGAAGGGGAATTATGACTGCACCTTAGTAATGATATAGGGCATCTCTAAGCCTTTCTTCAAACCACTTTACAAATTATACAATATTAAAAATAGATTTGAAAATTAATAAAAAAAATCTTTTATGTGGAACTTGTCGCACAATGGGAAAACACGCGATTACCGTCGGAATTTCCGACGGATCATTTTGCGCCAGTACAAAATGGCGCCTTCAACGGCGCATGCTGTGAGGGAAATCTTGAACCGAAGGATCAGGTTCAAGATTCCGACCCATTCACAAACCTGAGCTGGGTTAGGGTCAACCCATTTAGACCCGGGTTAATTACGGATTCAACCAACCTGATAACCCATTTTGACACCTCTAATTTCGGCTTCAAACTACTCTAATAATTAATGATAAAAATGTAGGATTCTTATATATTACTTTATCTCTATTAGTATCCTGATTTGATGTTTTTATGTCCTCTTAGGCAAATTTAAGAAAGAGATTGTCAACGATATGGGGTCCCTAGCAATCATACACCTAAAAGTATGGACTCTATGATATTATAGGACATACAATTCTCATTTCTCTCGATATGTAAATATACGCCCAATGCTGATCTATTAATATTTACATATAAAGCAGCTTTCTTACTGCTTTCTAAATGATTTTTTAGTATAAAAATTTTTAGATTTAAAAATATTTGTATTAGAATCTGCTTTAAAAAATAATAAAGAAATTATCCCAAATAAAATCTTAATCATGTGATCATCATACTTATTTCATAAAATCTATGAAGACTCGAAACTTTTAGACTAATCCTCTTATATGAGATCAAGATCATTAATTATAAATGTCTCTCTAATAAACTTCTTGGAAGTCGAAAGTGACATTTTAGAGGAAGTTTCATTATATAAATACCTCTCGCAGGGCTTTTAATTTAAAAGAAGAACTAGCCCCCTTTCCAAAGACACTTGAATAGCTTGGCAAGACTTGAAAAAACTTACACTAAAGTTAGTGGTTGATTAACTCAATTTTAACTCTAGTCATCAGAGTTCGTCATGGCCTAGTCAATTTGATGCAACAGAACCTTAGGATTTACCTGCCAGTAACAAGATCCTCAACAAGAGCCTTGCTGTAAGTATGAAGTTTAACATATCAACATCATCATTCACAAAGTTCAAAGCATCGTAATGGATTTCAACATGACCTAAAAACCAAGTGCAGCTATCCTTCTATACATGCTTTAGCAACCCCATATTGTTGTGGAAATAGGAAATTTTTGGTCGCCCCCGGGTCATTCTGGTCGTGTCGGGTTGACCGGACCCAAAGTGGGTCGGGTCCAAAAAACCGACCCGTTTGCATAAACGGGTTGGGTGCGGGTTGACCCAAATAGTGGAGGGTCAGTTCTGAATTTGACATAAAATCAACCTGTGATATGATATTGACACCCCTATCAGAGTGCAATATTGACAAATAAAAAAATGATATTTTATGACTATATGATATCCAACTTTTAAATTAAGAAAAAAAGTGAATGTTATATCTTAAATAACACGTTATTTTATACTCTTTAAGAAAATGTTTTATAATTTTTTTAGGAAGGTGTTGCGACGTTGAAAAAAAAATTCAGATTTCTTTTCAAGAAATCTTGATGGAACCAAAAATGAAAAAGATCCGCAAGCCCAAGTTTGACAATGCTGACTCATAGAAAAGTTAAGGCCTGATTGTCTAAGGATATGAGATTAGACGGGCCACACAAGGCCCATTACCTGGAAGCAGGCTCTTTTTATATAGCCACCATATTCTAATTTTAATTTAATCAAGAAAAGGGAATCAATTCAATCTTTCATTCAATGAATTATAATATGCAATTTCATGCATGATGTTTTATCCTTATTAATATAGATTGAAATAATTATAATAAGATTTATGGTTCAAACTTAAGGCTACCAAAAAATGATTTATATGCAAAATATTCATATCTTTATGAATAATCCAAATGCCATAAATGCTTACAAAAGATTATAAAAATGGTTGAAACTACAAATATATATATATATATATATATATATATATATATATATATATATATATATATATATATATGAACCATGTGAATTTTGATGAAATCTAAGATGATTTGAAGCTAAGTAGTTATTGAGAAGAGGTTGAACGTGTTCATCAAATGATTGAAAAGGTAATGATGATTGTTAGAAGCTGCATACACTAGCTAAGGTAACATGTATGTTGTGTGAAGAGAGGCTGGTTCAACCCTTTGAACTAACCCAAATCAATTATTTCTTAATGTTATAGGTAATTTAGGTTGTACGTCTTCTCGAATTATGATAATTTTGTATTATTTGAAATCATGAAATGATTTAGTCATTTTGACTATATATTTGGTGTAAATTTATTTTTACAGCTATAGGTTCAAAATGATAATATGATCAATAACTTAGTTATTTTAGCATTAGCATATCCCTATAAACCCAAATCACACTTCTTAAAATAGATACATAATTTATAGCTCCTATCATATAAATGAGAACCCACTTCACTTTCTTTTAGTATTGTTTGACCGGATAATTCATGTACGTACATACCACTTCTTAGGCAATATAAGGTCTGATCAACACCATAACATACATAAGACTACCAATAGTTGAAGCATAATTCATTTTTTCGATATTGGACTATTCCTTTTCTATTGAAGGCAATTATTCCTTCGATTTCTTAAACTGACTAACCAAAGAAGTTCTACGAGTTTAATATCTTGCTTGTTGAACATGCTAAGCACCTTGATATTTATGTGATACATTTAAAACACCGTTATTCCTTATAATTTTTATCCATGTGAATTGTTTAGTAGTATAAAATTCCTTTATTGAAAGATCCTGAAATAATACTATATTATCATCAACTTTTCAATCTCTTCAATTAGATATTTAAGATTTTAATTATGATATGCTCTTTTATAAATTCCTTTTTTTAGTAAGTAGTTGTATAATCAATATTATATGGAATCAATTAAGAGTAGTAAATATGAAATAACATGCAAAAAAAAAAAAAAAATCGAAGAGGAAATGTATTTTTTATGTGATTTGCTTTGCAATTCTATCACGTATATCTAACTCTCCTTCGATCCATACAAGCGACTAAATATCTAAAATCACTTATTCGAAGGGGAATTATGACTGCACCTTAGTAATGATATAGGGCATCTCTAAGCCTTTCTTCAAACCACTTTACAAATTATACAATATTAAAAATAGATTTGAAAATTAATAAAAAAAATCTTTTATGTGGAACTTGTCGCACAATGGGAAAACACGCGATTACCGTCGGAATTTCCGACGGATCATTTTGCGCCAGTACAAAATGGCGCCTTCAACGGCGCATGCTGTGAGGGAAATTTTACGACGTCTTTTACGGCGCATAGGGCGCCGGAAATTGTTCGACGTCATATGCGCCGGGAAGTACGTCGGAAAAAACCAGCATTTTAGTGGTCCCGACGCACGTTACGGCGGAAAAATAGCCGGCGCAATTACCGGCGGATTTGGCGTCGGAAATTTGACGGAAACGACAACATAACGAATCATTACGATCATGTCGTCGTTTATTTGGACGCCGAAATTACCGGCGCAGTTTACGGCATCCTATCCGCCAGCGGTTTCCGGCGTCCAATATGCGCGTAAACTAGCCGTAGCTTATTTATGACACACATCTATGACGTTTTGTCCGCCGGAAATTTCCGGCCGGATCAATACGACGTAAACTCCCGGCGGAGTTGTCGCCGGAATATCCTATTGAAAATCGCCGGTTTTGTGCGCCGGAACAGTTTCCGGTGTCTCATAAAACGCCGGAAAGGTTTTTCCGACGCGACCCAAACCGGTGCACGAAAATCCGCCGTAAATGCGCCGGAAACCAAGGACTTGCATCGGATTTTGAGTGTTACCGGCGGATTATCCGCCGGTAATAGCGGGTTTTCCTGTAGTGTCGTTTGAAGAGATGAGATCATAAAATTTTTTGTTGAAGCATTTTTGAAAGTACTAGCATACTTCGTAGAAAATTTCTTTGGTGACTAGAATATTTTTTTTCAAAATAAACTTATTTTGAGATTTGAGAGCCTTACGTACATATCATTTTTCTTACTTATTTCTTGTTCTCATATATCCCCACCACCTTTTCAAAAACTAAATCAGTTTAAACATCCCAACATAACTAGCTATAAGTTTTCCCAAAAATCCTAACTTGTGTTTCCCATATGATGTGACCAATTAGGTTAAGAAATATATAACTTCCTTACCACATGTCTAATTTACCTAAAATTATCTATATTAGTTAGCTAGCATACTAAACATTTATTTGGAGGTGGTTAGTATTTTGTATCAAAGATCATCTAACCAACAATGGTAATAAAGTTCAGCTATATATGAATTTGTTTAAGACTTTAAACTAGTTGGCATTTTCATTCACCTTTCACTTATCCTAAACCTTCCACCATCATTCCAACAAACTTTAAAGCTTTTAATAACATCTCCATCTTTTGATATCAGAGCTTGAGGGTTGAATTTAGTCACATTTCACCAATGAATTATCACTTATTAGGAACATTCAACATTTAATTTATTATATATCTAATTGAAAACTTAAAAATCTATCACATTATATATAGGATGAACCTAATTGAACATATTAAACTAAAAAGGAAAGTGAATGATTTATTGAGAAAAGAATTCATATAAGAGAGCATAAGTCCTTATGCCCATACACACCCCTAAAAACAATGACTCATTGGAGATGTATGTTAATAGTAGTCATAAATAAGATGACAATGATATGTAACAAACACATAACTCATATGACGATATGCTTGAACTTAGGCTTCGTTTGGGACGGCTTTTTTATTGCTTTCTAAAACGGAGTTTTAGTACAAATTTTTTTATTTTTGTACTAAAACGTTAGTAAGCAATAAAAAAACCGTCCCAAACGAAGCCTTAATTATGGAACTAATTCTCCTTTCTAAAATTAACTTTAAGAGTGGTTACCATTAGATTTGGATGCAATTTGCATATGAGTGAAAATAGTTTTGAACCCACCTTCTGGATTAAATAATTGTTTATAATCTTTTTAGCCTTTATAATTCCCCTAAACATTCAACAATTTAACGAACAAAAAATTTTAAGCTTTTGATAGAAAAATTAATAGTGATCTACTTTGATTATATCTTGATTTAGAATTATAATGAAGCTATGCACTCAATCCATATTAATATTATCTTCAATAAATTAAGCAACAAAAATATTATATAACTTTAAAAAAAAAAACCTCTTCTTCAACCATTGTGGATTAATCTTCCTAAAAGTTATAATAATTGAGGTTCAAGCTATATATCATAATATTAGCCAACCCCAAAGACTATCACTAATGTTAAAAGTATTATTGGGCTACCAGTTTCTATTGAAGATTAATAAAAAAACTTTTAATTTTGAAGTGGCCCCAATCACTAGCCTCCTTAAGAAAGAAAAATTATGTTAGACCTTCATCAAGTTAAAATCCTATGTCATCTATCCCTAAAATTTGACCACCATTTTTTTTCAAAATTATTTAAAGTAGCATGTGGTGCTTCTAGAATTGGTATAAGAGGAGTTTTAGTAAAGAAAATCATCCCATGATTTTCTTTAGTTGGAAACCAAATAATGTAAAATAAATATATCCCATATAGAATAAAGAGTTTCATGTCATCATCTAGCTCTTAAGGCTGTAAAGACACTACCTATTGTTGAAAGAATTCATAAAAAAAATAGACCACCATACCTTAAAAATTATAAAACCTAATGAAAAATAAACCATAAGCATAATAAATAAATAAAATACATCCGTGTTTTCAACTTCATTATTAAAAATAAAAGTATTGATAACCTATCTAATATAGTATTCACTCTAACTTCCTTAGCAATTCAAATCCCTGATATTGATAGAATAAAAGTATCACTACTCTTCTTATTGTTGTTTTTGTAACTTATATAATGAATTAAAGGATGTCATTCATTTTGACACATTTTATTGCTTAATATATTGCTACCTTTCTAGGGAAAGTCATTTATACATCCCTAAATTTTTACTTAGATTTAATTATTTTGAATTTTTTTTATTCTTTACTTACACTCAAGTTGTATATCTAACAACATCTCTACTAGAGAATATATTTTATTGATTTTTTATTAATTGTGATGTTAAAAAATCTTTACTATGATGCTACACTAACAAATTAGCAAAGAAACTAAACAATAATATGAAAAATAACTAGCCCTAAATACACCTTATAGACATTGGGAGGACATAATTATGGAATTGCCTTAGGTCTTCCTATAAAACCTATAAACCGTGAAAACATTTTTGTAGTGTTTGACATATGTTTAAAAATGCCATACTTTTTTTCATATTCTTAAAGTTGATTCTAAATTACGAACTATTTGGCAACAGGCTTTATGCATGATTTGAGTAGGATTTATGCGCAGCTGATTGGTCTCACGGTGGAATAAATCCTCTGTTTCCCTCTTTTTGTCATAAATCTCATATTTACTAAATCCTTGAATTCACTGGATTTAACGCACTACGGGAAAACACGCGATTACCGGCGGAAATAAATTCGTCACAAATTCCGACGGATTTTCCGGCGATTTTCCGACGGAAAATTGTCACCGAATTTCCGACATATTTTTCGACTCTCTTTCCGACGGATTTTTTTCGAATGCATTTCCGACGGAATTTCCGGCGGATTTCCAACGAAAATTAAAAATTTAAGTTTTATTTTAATAACTTATTGTCAAATTAAATATTTTATATTTAAAAAAACAACTTAAATTATTTAATTTAATAACTTAAATTATAATTTATTATAATAAAATAAATTAAATTATAATTTAATTATTTAATAACAAAAAATTAAATGATTTAAATTTAAACTTAAATTATAATACAATTTTATAATTATTTATTTTATTAAATTAATTTAATAATTTATTTTTAAATTAAATTCATTAATTTAATAATTTATTGTTAAATTAAATTATATTTCTTTTATCTTAAAAAAATTAACTTTAAAAATATTTGATTATTACTTTTAATATAGAGTCGTTATAAGTTAAATAAAAAAAAAACAACAATTTTATATAGGTTTTAAGTGAAGTCTAGATGGTAGATGGCTGAAGCATAAGAGCGTGCAGAGAGGAATGGGGCGGGTTCGAATCCCGCCAAAGGCAGATCACGCGTGGGCCTGTTCGGGCCGGCTGGTCTGTCCACGTGTGCGCGCTTGGGCTCGCTGGCCCTGTGTGGGTCGGGCTGAGTTGCTTGTGCTGAGCAGAATTTGTGTTTAATTTTTTTTTTTAATTTTTCTTGAACTTCCGGCGCAAAAAAAATCCGCCGGAAATATTTTTCCTACGGAAAATCCGCCGGTAATACGATAGAAATGTTTCTGGCGAATTATTTTGCGCCGGAAGACCTTTTTCGACGCGCGTCAAACCGTCGGAAATTAGCATTTCCGACGGATTTTGGCCAATTTTCCGGTGAAAATGTCTGTCGGAAAATGACGTTTTTCTTGTAGTGACGGATTTGGCTGAAGGAGCACACGAAAGGGAGAAAGCTAGTTACCTTCATAGTGAGCAGTGAGCGAGCTCCCGTCATACCCTTAGTAAAACCTAAGCTGAATTGAACAAGAAACTGTTTAACCTATTACATGCTTTTGATACTTGTTTACATTCATATGTTCTTATCATTTTTTTATATAAATAATAAATATGGTCATGATCAATAAAACCTAGATGTTGATCTACAAATACTTCTTCCTTTGAAAATTATATTCAAGAATACATTTTAAACATCCATTTAATAGAACAAGATTTTTTTAAATCAAGTGAATGTTGTATTAATCTAATTACATATGCATCATTCTTGTCCATCTCTATTTCATCTTTTTTTTCTCCTTTTTTTTATTCAAATCATATCATCATCTTCAAAATTATTTATTCTAGATCATACCTAATGAAATACATCAAATATTATATGAATGAATTTTATATGATTCTTTTACTTAATATTTCATAATTTTTATAGTAATAAGAATATCCTAGAAAAATATCTTCATTCGATCTAGTATTAAATTTCTTAAAACTTCCTCTCTCGTTCATAAGAATAAAAATCTACAATAGTGCAAAAATTAGCGCAATATCAAAAAAAAAATCCTTATAATAGATTTTTAATTAGCTAACTTTTGTAATAATCTAAGACTTGTTATACTAAAAGATTGAGTAACACGACTATAGTTCAACAAAAAATAGTTAATATTAACTCAAATTCAATAAATAAATAAATAAATAATAATATTGATGTCGATAAGAATAATTATTATTTGTGCTAAAAAGTTTATTGTGGTAGATAGGACATATCTTATATATTATCTTTATAAAGAATTTGGCACACGTAAATAGAAATATTAAGAGACACTAAAATTTTTAATGTGGAAAATTAAAAATAGGCAAAAATATTAGGATCTAGCCTATTAGCAATAGTTCACTTTATTATTAAATATGTAAGAGTAAAATCTTAACCATAATTGAAGATGGCAAGGTTATATAACTGAGAACAATTATATGATTGATTCCTTATGTAGGTTGGGTTTATAGAAGAAGTGGTGGAAGGGGATGATCATATAACATCAGTCATGTTATATATGATAATACACAAAAGTTGGGCATCCATGGTCTCACCACTAAAGTCAAATGGTGGGTTCGGGTGTTATTGATCACACGATGGTGGTCTAAAGTCACTTGATGGTGGTAGCAATTGATAATGGTGGTTATCGGCAATGAAAGCTAGGCAATGTAACATAGTTGTTAAGATTTCTTAGCTCACGAGCCTCCCTCATATAACAAATAATGGAGCCTTTTTTATAGCATGCAAGAGGGTATTTTGATAAATTTGTTCATAATAAAAAAAGAATCCATCAAGCGGGCTTGTGATGATTCTTTTGGTCATGGATTATTTATTCATTATTTGAGTACTTCAGTATTCACTGAATTGATTAATTTTAAGCTTGTTCAATTTGTTTCATCAAGACGCTTGATTTTGATAATAAGCACACCGGATTTAGAGATCTTTTGATTCTTCAATTTATGTCCTAAAATTTTCAATTACGCTTAAGCCTTAACTTGATTTGAACACATTTGGAGTCGAATTAGACCACTCGTGGTATCATTTAATTTGGTTCATATCATCGAGACACTCAGTTTAACTATAAATTTATCGTAATTAGAATTCACATATTGATCCTAAATATAATCCTAAAAAATTTTAACTCAAATATTAATTTAAAAAACGTCTTAATCCATTGAATTTTCTGAAATGATATTACTAATTAATAATTTAAATTAGAGTAATATTCGAGATATTTTACACCAATAGATTTTATCGGCACGGCGTTATAGTCGTGACTTAAAGACTTTCAACATGCTTTGATGAGAACCATGCAATAAAACAGTCAACGAATGCTCCGATCAGATGGATCCACGAGCGTCTAGAATTTCTTCCATTTTTTGTATTCTTCTATATAAATATATACAGTTTATTCCAAGTCAAATACCAGCTCAGTCGACTCTCACGCTTTGAACTCTTCATCTTTCAACTCTTCTATTCCCATTCAATCACGCACCATTCTATCCACCTCTATATGAACCTCTAATGCTCTTTTCTCTTCATTTAACTCTCTCTCTCTCTCTCTCTCTCTCTCTCTCTCTCTCTCTCTCTCTCTCTCTCTCTCTCTCTCTCTCTCTCTCTCTGAAATGGGGTCAATTTATCAATACATCTCTCTTCTCATCGTCATCTTCTTCCTCACGAGCTCTCAGCCATGCATCATCCTTCAAAAAGAAAGCTTTCCGGCAGAAACTTCAGCCAGCAACTCGGCGGCAAGAAAGGTGGCGACGATGAGCGAGGAGATATACCGGCCGCTCCTCCTTAATCTCCTTCCCAGGGGAACTTTTCCTCCCTCTGGCCCAAGTAAAGGAACTAATGGGTATAATAACTAGCTCAGTTACTTAGTATATTTTATGTATAAGCTCAAGTTTCTGTTTAGAATTGGATAAAGTTTTGATGCATGCTTATTTATATGTATTTTTATTTGTAATAGGAATTGTGTGTATAACAGAGATATAACAAAAGAAATTTTTTGCATCGGAGGTTAATTGAGTAATTTATATGTCATAAATGTCTTAGGTTTATGTTTGAGACAGCTTTCTTTCCGTTTTTTAAAGCGATTTTTTAGGATAAAAATTTTTTGAGCTAAAAAATTGTTTTAAAAAGTAGAATGAAAGCTGTCCCAAACGCTCATTTCTTAATCTTACTCATTATTTTCTTTAACGTCTACTTTGGCAACCAAGATGATCTGTAGCCAGAAGTAATATTGATGCATCAGCTCAATTTCTTATGTGATCGGGTAATAAAACATTTATTAATGTTCTTAATTTTTTTTGGATATAAAAATATGTTAGAACTTCCGAATTAATGAAAATGGTACTTCATTTTATGATAGATATAAAGATAAGAATGAGAAATAAAAGAATATATTTCATTTAAGGGATTTCTTATGAAAAATTAAATAAAAAAGTGATTATTTTCTTTCATTTGTATTAAGATTTTATTTGGAGCAGCTGTTTCTATTTTTTATGCTCTTTTCTCAGCTTAGTTTAAGAAATGTTTTTCCTAGAACAATTTTTTAAACACAAAAATTTAAGAAAGCATTAAAAAAGTTATCTTTTATGCTTCAGATTTCTTACTGTATTTTAAAGCAAACTTTTAATATAAAAATTAAAATTTATCTATTAAAAATTTGTCGTAAGAATCAGTAAAAAAAACTCACATATTATTTTTACTAATAAATTTTCTTATAATAAAAGCAGTCTAAATTTGTATATTTGTGAATATAAATTACTATTAATCATTCAGAATTTTAGATATTTATCTTAATGCACCGTTAATTAATAAATTCTTATAATATAAACTATTCTTTATGTGAATTCTTCTCGGAATAACGCAGAATGTTTGTTCATATTCAATCACTCAAAATAAAGCCCATAAATCTTAGAAATCCGCTCCTCCACTGTTTTAAGCTTACCTATTTTATTTTATTTAAATCAACATTATTCAAAATTAATTTTACCTTATTAAATGTGGAATGGAATAAAGGTCTCCATAATTTTTGAGAGAAATATTTTTCATAAAAATATTATGAATTAATTTTTATATTGAAATGCGGGGCCCGTCGGGTCTTGATTTCTTTGTCCCGATCCAAAATTATCGGGAAAGCTGCTTTCTAAAGAAGCACAGAAGCAGTGGAAAGCTGGCTTCGTTCGCATGCAATTTTCAACGAACGTTGGTGCCCGGCATTGGGCCATTGACCAAACCTGTTGGCTGATATCGTCCGCATTGATTGAGCCGATTTAGATTTAGTTTTCAGTGTTTTTTTTTTTTTTCTTCTTCTTCTTTTTTACTTTCAGAATTTTTTTATAATTAGATTTTAAGTCCAATCAACCCACCAAATACTCAATCACATTCACAACAACTAAACCCCCAACATTCAACAATTATATTATAAATATCTCTGTCTCACCTCACCATCTCCCTCACTTGTTTGTTTAACCGGGATGAAACACGACAGAAGAAGAAAAAGGGAATGGAGGGAAAGAAGATAGAGAGGAGTGAGAAAGTCTATCAGGGTTTTTTTGTCTGTCATTCATGTTACAGATTTTATTATATTCATTGTAAGTGATTAAAAACTTATTCTTTTAGTGATTAAAAACCTAATAGTAAAAGTAATTGGTGGTGGAATCCAAATGTGCGAGAAAAGATTAAAAATAAGAAGCTTTGTTATAAAAATTGATTTAATTTTAAAAATTCTGATAATTGGGAAATATATAAAGTGGCTCGTAAGGATGCTAAGAAAGCAATATGCGATGCAAAGACATTAGCTTTTAGTGATTTATATAATAGATTAGATACTAAAGAGGGAGAAAGATATATGTATAAGTTAGCCAAACAAAGAGATAGAAGTAGTAAGGATTTAGTTCAAGTGAAGTGTATTAAAGATGAAGATCAAAAAATACTTTTCTTAGAAGATGATATTCAACAAAGATGGATGAGATATTTTGCTAAACTTTTTAATGAAGATTGTGAAAATAAGATTGACTATAATGACCTTAGCACCCTAAATGAAAATAAAGACCTCTGTTTTTATTGGCGTATTAGTAAAACTGAAGTTAGAGAGGCTTTACAGAAAATGAAGGGTGGAAAAGCTGTTGGACCTGATGATATTCCAATATAGGTGTGGAAATGCTTAGGAGATGAAGGAATTTCATGGCTTACTAAACTTTTTAATTCTATTTTGAAGACTAAAAAGATGCCAGATGAGTGGAGAATGAGCGTGTTAATTCCTATTTTTAAGAATAAAGGTGATGCACAAGATTGTGCAAATTATAGAGGTATTAAGTTAATGTGTCATACTTTAAGACTTTGGGAGTGAGTTATGGAGCATAGGTTGTGGCGTGATACTAATGTTTCTCAAAATCAATTTGGATTCATGCCGGGTAGGTCGACTATGGAAGTCATACATTTATTAAGAGGTTTGATGAAGAAATATAGAGAAAATAAGGAGGATCTACATATGATATTTATTGATTTAGAAAAAGCATATGATAAAGTTCCAAGAGAAGTGCTATGGAGAGTTCTTGAAAAGAAAGGAGTCAATAATGCTTATATTCAAATCATTAAAGATATGTATGCATGAGCTATTACTTGTGTTCAAACACAAGGTGGATTGACCAAGTATTTCCCTATTTCGGGTGGGTTACATCAAGGATCAGCCTTAAGCCCATATCTTTTTGCTTTAGTCATGGATGTTCTCACTAGACATTTGCAAGAGGATGTACCTTGGTGTATGCTTTTTGCTGATGATATTCTTCTTGTTGATACGACTAGAGAGGGAGTTGAAGGTAAACTTGAATTATGGAGGTCAACCTTAGAGTCTAAAGGTTTTCGCTTGAGTAGATCTAAAACGGAATATATGGAGTATAATTTTAGTAGTAATAGACCTAGAGAGGGGATTGTGACTTTGGGCGATCAAGTCATTAATAAGAGTACACGTTTTAGATATGTTGGATCTATTATTCAGAGTGATGGTGAAATAGATGGGGATATTATCAGCAGAATTCAAGTTGGATGGTTAAAGTGGAGGAATGCATCGGGCTTGTTATGTGATAGAAATGTACCCCTCAAACTTAAGGGAAAATTCTATAAGATGGTAGTGAGGCCTGCAATGCTTTATGGTGCCGAATGTTGGCCATTAAAAGAGAAGCATAATACTAAGTTAAGTGTGGCAGAGATGAGGATGCTCAGGTGGATGAGTGGCTTTACCCTTAGAGATAGGATACGAAATGAGCATATACGTGAAAAGGTTGCAGTAGCTCCAGTAGAAGATAAGATTAGAGAGAGTCGCCTTAGATGGTTTGGTCACATAAAACGGCGGCCTTCCGATGACCCGGTTAGGAGAGTAGAGGTATTAGATTTGACTTATGTTAAGAAAGGTAGGGGTAGACCTAAAAAGACTTGGTTAGAAAATATTAGGAATGACCTTTCTTTATTAGATTTAAACGAGAATTTGACTTTTAATAGGACACAATGGAGAAAAAGGATTCATGTAGCCGACCCCACGCTTGATGTTGTTGTTGTTGTTGTTGTTGTTGTTGATTTTTATGGATTTCATCTCTTTAAATCCTCCAAAAAAACATTCTCCTGATTTTATATGCTTTTATCAAGTAACTTTTGATATGTTATATATTTAATCATTCTTAACTATTTGATATGATTTTATTACATTTTACTGGTTAAAAATTTGTATATTAACTTTTTTGTAAAATGAGTAGAGAAAAAGATATATTAGTAATATGGTTGAAAGCGTTGTACTATGTCTTGACATAGGATACTGAAATGTAATATGTACCGAAATGATTGATATGATTGAGTTTTGAGTTATGCAAAAATGTAATATTTCTATTGGTCTAAAATTGATATGATCTATGAAAATGATGTAATTATATATTGATATCGGATATATGATATGGTAACCTCATGTGATATCCTCAATATCCACGTGGTCCACTGATGTGACTCAGTGGATGGGAGTAATAAAGAGCTGGAGATTGATTGAGAGCTATAAGGAGTCAGGGTGACAGTCACGTGATTCAAGGAGAATTATAATAAGTTTATTGATTGAGAGTCATAAGAGGTAACTTATCAAGGTCATAAGTGCAAGAGTAAGATACTCTAATTGAATATCTTATTAGTGATATGATTACTGATACTAACATTGTACTAACATTACAACTGATGACACTGATATAATACTATTTATTGTTATTGATACTGATATTGGCATTAATATAGTCTATTGTTACTGATATTGTGACTGATGATGTAATGGATTTGGATGTGATGTACTATAGAATGATAAATTAATATAGATAATAAGTATAAACATTGATGCATAGATTTCTTTATATGATTTATAGCATATTATTCTCATTTATCTTACATTGATTTTAATTGTAAGATTTTGATTATTTATTATTATATGTGCTCATTATGTTATTTTATATATTTCATATCAATTAACTTATGATATGAGACTTCGGATAACATGCATAATTATTTTCGTTGTTCATAAGTAATTGGTAAGCTCTAGTTAATTGACTAAAATAAAAAATATATGTAATTGTTCTAATTTAGATCTTAGGGTATGACAATATCTCCCTTGATCAGTCCACTTGCATAAGACAAATGGTTAGACCCATATTCGATTCACCTTATAACTCCAGTTCTACTTATAGCTTCCTTGATTATCCCACACCTACAAAAGGAAGATGGAGGAACAAAAATAGAAATAGAATATATAAGGCCCTTATAGCATTAATTGCTTATAGTGCACTTTGACACCTCCCACATCAAAACTTCCACAATGACATGATATATGTATGCAAAACATCTCGATTCATTGTATAATTATAACTTTTAACATGAACATGAATATGCATGAATTGTCATATGTACAATATTTTAGGGGTAATATGTGAAATATATATATATATATACTCAACTTTTGTCATTTTGAAAATCATTCATAAGAGATATTGTCATCAACGTCATTTTAAATAATTTGGTAAACTATAGTCGAAGTCATTAATATCACATATATAAAAAAATACTCAATAATTTTATAGACATAATCAATTGATAGAATTTCACTTTCATAGTGTGAAAATGGTCATAATAAATTATTCTACAATATACCATAAATTAATGGTAGAAAGTTTCTTAAACTTAATAAAATCACATCTTAATCTATATCTTTCAATATGAACATTTAATTTAAAATTTGAAATAGGATATTAGAAGCCCACTACGAGCTAAATGTTTTACTTAACAAGACTAACAGATGAATAATCCAGCTTTGCCTAAAAAATATCTCTTCTTCTTTCTCTCGCGTTCTCTTTTCCTTCTTTGACAACTAGGGGTGAGGTGAGGGAAAATGAATATGCTTTTTAGATATTTATATATATAAACTCATTTCTGACACAACTTCATGACGCTCCTCTTCCCAACGTCATAACGCTCCATCAAATATCCAATATACTTCCAAATAGAAAGATCAACACCCTCACCAACGCCACTATGCTTCTTAAATTATAAATCTAATATAGAGAGGGAAGCATCGATGCATTGCCATGCATAATGCTTTTGCCCTTAGCCAAATTTCCCTAAATAGAGAGAGCACTGCAATGCTTCCACGTACAATATCGCAACACTTCCAAGGAGCTTTCTCCACTTGACTTTCTATCCCTTTCTAATTTAACCTCAAACTCTTTAAACTTAATTAAACACTTAATAAATTTGAAATTTCTCAAGTACTAAACATATGTGAGGCGATAAGGGTGCACTCGAATTTCTTACCAGGTTTGGATGGCATTAACATGCTTCTATAGTAGCAGTAATTACATTCTCCAATGCTTACATAAAATGTTATCCTTAACATTTACATGCAAGTGTTTAAAATAAATCTAGATATAGTTGTCTAATTTCTGCTTCGTTCTCCCAGTTTGAATATATTTATAATATATTCTTCTACTAAACTTTGACTATAGATCAAATATGTTTATTTCTTAACTGCTTCACATAATAGGTCAGAATATAAACATTACAATTCTTCCCTTTCTGTCATATTAGGCTATAATCAATTTCAACATTGGGAACTCTATGTTCCAGATCAAAGACCCACCTTCTTAGTATTGATACATAAAATACATTATAAATGTCTAGCATGTGATCAGATCGTGACAACCTATAAGTATATTTTAATTTTCAATTTTTTCAATAATCTGATTATCACTATTAGATCACATCTTTGAAATAAAGATATCTCTATGGTTAAGGCTCAATTACAAGATTACTCTAAGAAATCATACAGGTTCATATTAATTCTAAAATATTTATGTAAAAAATTAAAAGTTAATTTTTATTCTTTATAAAGCATAGTTAAAAAATATATAATTTTGTAATTCATATTGAATTTTATACTATTAATGAACATAATTTATAAAATTAGTTGAAAATACACATCTTTAAAACATGGATCATTGTATTAAAGTCATGCATGCATATGTCTTAATAATTTTGCATTTTTAAGATCAAGAAAATTGCATTGTAATTTTTAATGATAAAAATATAAATAAATAATTAAAAATCTAAATAAATGAATTTAAGTGAGGTCAAATCCTTCACAGCTTCTAGAGTTCTAATGATTGCGATAGTCATCTTCCAATTATAGTTTTTTTGTTATAAATGTATGGTAGAATGTGGATTCTTTATGTGATAACAATGGTCCAATTTTGCGGCAATTTAAATGAGTAAATATCAAATAAAGAGAGTGGATCATGCAGCCTAATAGTATACCTAACATGGCCACGTGCATAACTTGGAGGTGTCTATTAATGCACTCAAAAAAAAATTTTTTTTTACTTTTTTTTTTTATTTTTTATTTTTTTATATTAATGCACTCTAGATGAAGCATATACAAGTAGAAGTCTCAAAATAAATTAATGGACTAGATTCGGATCCAAATCGAAAATGACATGATCTCAACTAGGGGTGTCAATTTCGGGTCACGGGTTGGGTTCGGGTCGAGCCCGGAACTGAACCCGTGTTCAAACGGGTCGACCCAAACCCGACCTGGATAGGAAAACGGGTCGGAAATTCGAACCCGAATCTGACCCGGCGGGTTGCCGGGATGACCCAACCCGACACGGACCGCGGGTGCGCGCCGGCGAGCGGGCGCTGGGGAGAGCGGGCGAGCGGGCGCTGGTGCGCGCTGGCGAGCGGGAGAGTGGGCGCGGGTGTGCGAGGGCGAGCGGGCGCGGTTGCGCGTGGCCGAGCGGGCGAGCGGGCGCGTGTGTGCGGTCGAGCGCGAGCGAGTGGGGTGGGTGGGCAGCCGGGGCAGGGTCACGGCAGCGGGGTAGCGGTGGCTGATGCATATAGACAACCTCATCTAAACCCCCATGTAAAAATGCATTTGAGACTTACAATTGTGTAATTTCCCAATTTCTTTGAACAGCTGAATTAATGAAGATACAAATAGTTGGAAATTTCGCCACTGGATTGAAAGTTTTGGTATAATCTATAACATACTCTTGATGATAACCTTGTGCTACTAGGCGAGCTTTGTAGTGAGCTATTGAACTATCTGAATACTTTATAGTTTTGTAAATCCATTTGCATCCCAAAATTGTTTGAAAAGATGGTTCAACAATATGTCATGTTCCTTGTTATTGTAGATCTTGAAACTCATCTAACATAGCATTACGCCAGCATTGGTATTCAATGGTAGCCGAAAAACAAGCCGGATCATTATTCTCAACAAGCAAATGTTGAAGATTTAACATTATTTTGGGTTTAAGCTTCACTGTTTGCATACGAGTCAGCATATGATGTCGGGTAGGCGGAGGAGGGGAGAAATGTAGAGGAGTTAGTACTGTAGGTGGTGATTGAGAGGAACACTCAGTTAGATGAACATAAACTGTTTGGATTAGTGGAGATTTACGTGACGATTGAATGTTATTTGAGGAAGTGGAGTTTAGTTGATGGGTTGGATAAGGGACTAAAGTTAGATGAGATGTAATAGTATTTGAAGTAGATTTGAAGATGTAGAAAAAGTAGGTGTAGATAACATAAAATGAAAAACCTGCTCATGAAACTGAACATGGAGAGAGATCAGAATTTTGTGGTTCTAAATGTGGTAACAATGATATCCTTTATGGTTGGATCTATATCCAATGAAAACACAAGCTAAAGATTTAGGAACAAAATTATGTGTAGCTGATGGTTGAAGCCATGGGTAGCACAAACACTCCAAAACTTTAAGATGAAAATAAGATGGTGGATGATTGTATAGAAGTTGATATGTAGAGATAGAATTTGTAGTGAGGAAAGGAAGACGGTTTATTAAATAGGTAGCCGTTAACACATATTCAACCCAAAAAATTGTGGGTAAATGAGCATTTATTAACAGAGTATGAGTAGTTTCAATTATGTGATGATGTTTGCGCTCCGCAAGGCCATTCTGTTGTCGTGTGTTTTGGCAACTAAATTGATGTAAACTACCATTTGTAGAAAGGAAATTTTGAAATTACAAGCTTGTATATTCTCCACCTCCATCATAATGAAATATTTTAATATGAGTAGAGAATTATTTTTCAACCACGGCTTTAAAGAGAGCAAATTTAGAGAAAACTTTAGCTTTAGTAACCATTGGATATATTCATGAGAAATGAGAAAATTCATCCAGAAATAAGAAATAATATTTATATCCATTAAAAGATAAAACTGGGGAAGAACCCCATACATCAGACACTACAACCTTAAAGGGAGAAGTACAAGTAAAAGTAGAACTAGCAAATGGTAATCTATGTCTCTTTGCTTATTGACACGAATGACATACATTAGTAAAAATAGAAATATTTAAAGAATGAAGTAGAGTAGTTTAGTCAATAAAATGGCTTTGTAAGGATGTCCCAACTGAGCATGGCATTGAAGTGAACGGGCAGTGGTCAGAAGAGCTTTGGATGAGGAAATGGATGGAATTGCAACAAAGTAAAGACCATCATGGAACAGACCCAAAAGAATCGAACGTTTGGTTCTCTGATCCTTTATATTGTATCCATGTGGATTGAAAGAGATAGTACAATCATTGTCGGAGGTTAGATAGTGAACAGAAAGAATATTATGAGAGACTTTAGGAACATGAAGTAGAGGAGAAAGACATAGCTTATGCTTAGGGGTAGAAAGGATTCCTTGACCAGTGTGAGAAATAAGAAGCGATTGGCCATTGTCGACTTGAATTTGCTGCAAGTCATGATATGGCTGGGAAGTTAATAGCTGATTAGCATCATTAGTAAGATGATATGTTGCACCTATGTCCAAAATCCAGTCAATAGATGAATTGTTTTGATCAAAGATTTTAGCTATAAATGTAGATGAATTGCTGCTATTGTAATGAAGATTAGTGTGTGCCAGCACTTCACAGCCGAGTGACCATGTTTGACACATTTGGCATTCTATGCGAGTTGAAGATGCCCGACCACTATGAGATTGGTTGAGCTGCCCGCGACCTTGAGCATATCGGAATGGTTGTCGAAATGAACCTCGACTAGAAGATGCTGCAAGAGCAACTAGATCTTCAAAATTTTGAACAAAATGAATAGCTTTCAGCTTCGTTCTCTGGATTCATCTCTTCGCTATATAATAGAGAGTAAAAATCATCTAGGCTGAGTGACTGAAGATTTGTACATATTGCCATTTTAAATGACAGATATGAGGCATGCAAACCATTGAATGTATATATGATCACATCCTATGTCTCCAGTGCACAGACAGCAATAGTAAGAGTGTCTACCTTCAATTTGATTTCAGATAAATACTGTTGCATGGTATTATTGGTTATTGTAATGTTATGAATATCATTTTTAATCTAAATGATCCTGTACCGATTTGAAGATTGTAAACATTTACCAATCGTTTGCCAAAT
The DNA here is from genome assembly GCA_022539455.1 of Dendrobium nobile. Classification (NCBI taxonomy): domain Eukaryota; kingdom Viridiplantae; phylum Streptophyta; class Magnoliopsida; order Asparagales; family Orchidaceae; genus Dendrobium; species Dendrobium nobile. The sequence continues at coordinate 17,694,021 of CM039723.1, forward strand.
TTGGGAGAAAGAATCAAGATTAAGTACATAAGGTAGCAAAGGTGTCGAAACTGTGGAGTTGAGGGCGGTAGCTAAATTATGATTGATTAACATCTAGGTGGACTAGAGTGGGTTAGGGCTTACAAGACCGATTTTGAAGTTATTTGTCGGGGAGGGTGACAAACTGTCCCGTCTAGATAACCTTCAAAACCATTTGCGCGGAACACCTTCAGGACTTGCAACCGCCATGTAAGAAGATTCTTTGGAGTAAGTTGAACTGTGATAACATTCTTGATGGTAGACATGAAGAACTTCAATTGGGGCGGGATTATAGAGCTGCCAACTAGATGAGAAGCATCAGTGATGCTCTCTGTTGTAAAAGAATTTCCTAATTCCATTGGACTAATGACAAGCAAAGAAGAAGAAGAAGAGTCGTGAGGCTTATAGGCGCTCTGATACTATGTAAACTAAGCTACTAAGAAGAATGAGAGAAATCAAAACCAGAGAAAACTGTGAACTAGAAGCCATTGAAACATTTCTATTTCATTTTTTTTCCCTACATTACAGAGGAATAGTACATTTGTATATATAAACTAGAATAACATAAATATTAGAGAAATCATTCTTCTGCCTAAGCCAATCGTGGACGACATGCGAACTCTCTGTAACCGCAAGTGGGTTATGTTTTGGTGATATGCTGACTGTCAGAGCATGTTAACACTAAGTAAATGGGCGAGTTGATTTGTTGACTTCAATATGCTTTAAATAATCATCTCTCAAGCTTGGAACAACTTAATTAATGCCATTGATTGGTTTATTGTACCGAAGTTGACTTCTTCCAGTCAATCCTAGGGCCAAAGAAGCCTTTGACAACTCACACTCGTTAATTTCATGATCAAGCTAATTTGAACTCAACCCACTCAATTTCAAGCATACACAGATATTTAGGTTAATACTTCATTTGGAACAGCTTTCTTACTAAAATAATTTCTTAGTATAAAATTTTTTTAAATTTAAAATTTTTATACTAAAAAGCTGCTTCATAATACAGTAAGGAAGATGTCCAAAACATAGGCTAAATTGAATCAATAAAATTACAAAATGATCAATGCGCTCTTATGGGCTGTGATGAGAGCCATCCAAAAACCAAGGAACAATAAAAATTTGAGAACACAGAAAAAATGCATATGCTACATCAAGTGTTAAACCCAAGATCTGAGTAAGCATCAAGAATTAAAATAGAAATAACAGCACTCAAAAGCCAATACCTACAAATTCCATGTTTACAACATATTTATTGGCAATTTCTTTATCTTACAGAGCATGCCAAAGGAGAGTACTATTTCAGAACTCTCCCATCTTTATTCATAAAAATGGAAATCTCCACATCTTTCTCACAAAACATTTATCAACAGAACTTTCTCACTTATCATATTTACAAAAACATAGAACAACATCAACACCTAAAAATAAAACCAAAGATCAAACATATAAATCCAAACCATAAACTCCTATATTTACAAAAACCAGACACGTTGAGGAAAAACAAAGAAGTTGAACTATTTCTCCAATTTCTTCACTTGCTTTTTGGAGGAGGATCTCTTGCTTGATCCATCACAGGGCATTTGAAATCCAATGTTCTCAACAGCTCCCACAGTTTTGAAGAGCCTCTTGTTAAGCTCTTCAACAAGAGTTTGATGCAGCAACTGGCTTCTAAGGTCTACCATTGATCGGTTTCTCAGAAGCCTCCGGTCATCGACCGGCCTCTTTCCGGCATGGGTGGCTGAGGGCCGGCCAGATTCTGGCGGTGGTGGCTGCAATAGAGAACCTTGCCTCTGAAGGTTAGAGTGGATCATGGTGTCTATTCCATGGCTTTTCATGGAGTTATTCCTGGCTGATTTGATACTGTATTCAGCAGATAAGTTTGTTTGGTTAGAGCTCAATTCACAGTCCAGTTCATTTCCGGAGCTGTAGTTAACGGCAGAGTACATTCCTGAGCGCACTGAGCTTGTGTCATCTTCTGTTGATAAGTGATTCTCAGTTGTTAGAATTATTTCAATAAATAGCATAGGAACACAAATTATTATAGGGAAATTTACTTACATAACACTGCTGAAGTTAAACATTTTGACAATATTTCATTGAAGATATATCTGACTTTTATAATCTTTACTTAAGCTTCATTGAGAAGGCTTTCTTATTGCTTTTTAAAGCAATTCTCTGGTTTAAAAACATTTAATTTTTATACTTAAAAACTGCTTTAAGAAGCAATACGAAAGCCGTCCCAAACGCAGCCTTAATCACCATATAATTAACTAAAGACTATCTAAATATTACACAAAATTGATCAGAAATTTACAGAAAACACTGTTAAAGGTCAAACATTTTTAAATACTGCAATGAAGAAATCACTGAAAAAGCTCTCAAAAGTCTCATCTATATCATTTAATCATCAAAAACTAATTTAATAAACAGGAAAGAAAACAGAAGTATTATTGAATGAGTAGATCAGCTCTTACCCTGAAGCCAGTCTGCAACTTTACAAGGATCGCTGAGCCGGGGATTGATTCCATGATAGTTTCCAGCACTAAATACAGAGCTCTCATGAGTAGAAGTGGGTGAGGAGATATAGTGAAAAGGGTGGTGACCATATTCATCAACTTCTTCTCCGAAGTCGTATTCATGGTGGCTATTCTCCTTCCAGTCAGGCACTAAGTTCATGATTTCTCTGGCGATCATACTGGCAATGTCGGCCGGCTTCCAGTCTGTTATTTCGAGCTCCTTCACCATTTCATTCGCGACGTCAATGGGAGTGTCGCTAATGATGTCGAAGGGGAAGTATATGTGCCTCACTTGACCTGCAAATTTAGCATTCTTGCCGATCAATGTTTGAGAGATTAATCGGTTGGTGCAATGAAATCTTTGCTGAAAAAAGCTATAAAAGGGCAAAAAATTTATTTCACTAAAATTTGTTAATCTGATGCTCAACGGAAAGAACAAGGAGGTTTAATTACCTTGCTTGTCAGCAATCTGAACTTTGAGATAAATGGCATCATCATCCGGATTCATATTTCCAGTAATAGTCATATCAGTTTGCAGCTCATCAGCAATTTCCCGACCGCTATGACGGCGGCGCTCGCCGGAGCTCTTAGTCTTCACTGCGGGTGGAGCAGCCGGCATCGCCGGAGCAATATGCCGGTCGTCAGATTGGAGGAAAGGGTCAGAAAGAAGCTCCTTTGCCGACGGCCTCTTCGAAGCTTTCTCCAAGCACCGGCCGACGAACCGCCGCGCCTCCGGATCTTTTAACTTATAGAATGCATCAGGGAGCCTCCCCTGTAAAATTAATTAAGCTTTGTTTAATATTCTGTTTATTTTAAACTCCTCAATTTTAACTGTAATCATTTGATAAAAAATAATTAAGATGTTCATATTTTTTTGCGAGTTGATCGAGCTTTAGATTAATAAGAACTAAACAAGCTTAACTCGATATAAAATCATCCAATATTCACCAACAATTAACATAATAATAATTAAAAAATAGTTATAATTACCGCGGTAACTTTTTTGTAAATCTGTGCAGGGTTGGAGCACTCGCTATAAGGATATTCCGCCGTCAACATCTCAAGAACACACATTCCAAACGAATATATATCTACCAGCTCGTTATAATCCTCCTCATAGAGCTCCGGCGCCATGAACTCCGGCGTCCCAATAACACTATGAGCCGATTGAGATCCACGTAAAACTGCGGCGAGCCCTAAATCCCCAATCTTCACCTGACCAAGATGACCATTAACAAATAAATTATCGCATTTCAGGTCCCGATGAATCACCGGAGGATCGTGACTGTGGAGGAACACCAAGCCGTCAAGTATCTGTCGCGACCAGTTCTTTACTGCCCTGATATCCACTCGTCGATACTTTCGTCGGTATCTGCGTACATGTTCATTTCATCATCAAGAAAGCCTTAAATGGACGCTACTATAATGAAATGCCGGTCTTTTGTTATTAAGGGGCTTCATTTGGGATGGCTTTCTTACTGCTTTCTAAAATTATTTTTTTTAGTGGTCTAAAGTTGTCTCAAACGAAGCCTAAATTTAGAGTTACTGCACAACATGAAATACATTATACGTACTCGCGAAGGGAGCCGGAGGTGAACATCTCGGTGATGAAGTTGAAGGTGCGGCCGGCGACGTCGATCCAGGAGGCATGGAATTGGATGATGGAGTGGTGGTTTAGAGTGCTAAGGAGATGAACTTCGGAGTACATTCTTTGAAGGATTTCAGGGGATTGCATCACAACGCATAGCTTGGCCTGGTTCCAGGCCACTTCTATTCCATTTAGCTCATCGAATGCTCTGTATCTGTTTATTTAATCATCCCATTGGTCCCCATGGTTAAGGATATTCATCTTAATTAGTATTATAAGAAAAAATTATGTTGATATATTTTTATTTAAATGGGCTTTGAAACCATTGGATTTACTTTAAGATTAGTATCAAATATAAAGAATTTATATTATACTCATCTTAAAGCAAATCTAATAATTTTTAGAATGTGTGATAAAAAATTTGTAAGAGAATAAGTTAAGATGGATTTTTTCCTTGTTAAAGTGGAATAATATTATTAAGGCCTCATTAGGATAGTTTTTTTACTATTTTTTGAAGCAGTTCGCTAACACAAAAAAATTTTAATTCAAGAATTTCTTTTATTAAAAATTATTTTAAAAAGCAATAATAAATTTGTTCCAAACGAAGTCTAAATATAAAGAAAGGAGAGAGAATATGAATGATGAGACAATCTCTTAGGCATCGTTTGGGACAGCTTTCTTACTGCTTCTTAAAGTAATTTTTTAGTATAATTTTTTTTCTAAAAAGCTATTTTAAGAAGCAGAAAGAAAGTCGTCCCAAATGAAGTCTTAGGCTTGTTTGGGGTAGCTTGCTTAATGCTTTCAAAAACATTTTTTTAAAACTAAAATTTCTTAAATTTAAAAAAAAAAAATTTATTGAAAAAGTTGTTTTAGAAAACAGTAAAAATATTGCTCCAAACGAAGCTTAATCTCTTTTCATCATTTTTTCAACTTTCTTCTCTCTTTTATCTTGATCCGTTTAATTACTCAATGAGAAATACTACTGACTATTCTTTTCATAGTAAGGCAGCTTGATTATATCCAGTGATCATAAAATTCTAAAATTATAAAATACAAGAAAATTACAATAAAAGTAATAAAATTTTATAAATTGAAAAAATAAAAATAAAGCATTTAAAATATTCATTTTGCTTATGAATTATTGAATTTTGTCATTAAATATTCTGTAAATTATAAAATAATTTAATGAGAAGGATACACTGTCTTCATGGCTCCTTTTCCCAGCACCTCTTCAAACTGAAAATTTAAACAAAAAATAAAATAAAATCTCAATAGGTGATTGAAAACCAAAGGAATAAAAGAAACTCTAATGCAAGAAACTCACTTCAATCCAAACTAAAATTAGTAGATTTCTTTATCATTAGAGCTTATTTTCATAGCTAGTAATTTTTATAGCTACTGGAGTCCAAAAGATCTAGCTGTGAAGGGCTTCTTCTTCCATGCACATGAATGTTTTTTTAAAAATAAGAATTTATAAACAAATAGAAGTGATGAAAACAATAATTTAGAATAAATATTGTAAAAAAGTTGTACATAATGCATACAAAAATCAAAGTTTTTAACCAATCTTTTGAGATCAAGCATAATATTCTTACACAATTTTTCAGATATAGAAACATTTGATCGGATATTCAAATAAAAAAAAGCTCGAAGATTTATTCTATGATTATATGAACTCCATTTTCAACTAAATTATAATCTCAGTAGTGCATTTAAGCAAGACGAACTTAATGATGTAGTCGAAATGAATCTACGTTAAGCACTTAGAAGTATAATTAGAATATTTTCAAGGCCATCTAAGAGGGCAAACATCCTTCGAATTTTTTGTGCTTATACTCAAAACAAGTTGCTCATCAAAACGAATCTGATGAGCTAATAGTTGCTAAACTTAGTCAAATATCATTTAAGAACTAAGAAGACTAGCTAGAATAATCAAAAGACATCTCTTGAGAATGCTCGATTGAGTGTCTAGGATAATAAGAGAGTTGCCAAAAATACCCCTTTAAAAAATCTATAAATATGCATTATTTCTACTTATTTGGGGGAGGATTGAGAGAGAAACAACTATAGGACTCTGAGAATTCCAAGACTATTTATTAGCACCCCAATTCATGTTTCAAACATAGTCGATGCTTGCCATCAAATACCATATAAATTTGATTGTCAACGATCATTGACCTCTGCCAACATATTTTGTCAACCATCATTATACATTAGTGGTCAAACTAGACACTCGATGTCTATCATCAACTATTGTTGCCCAACATCTCTAGCATTCATTGTCCATAATCAATCATCATTAACCAAAGTCATTGTCTACCATAACCCTGCTATTGCCACCTATCATTGATTGTTAACTATGTCTCATCACTTTTAACTGTTCTTCAACATTATCAATCTCCTATAGCAATTCATGTCTTATAACACCACCTTCTCTATCAACAAAGATAGACATTTGTTTTAACTTGTTTGCAGGATAGAAATTTTATAATGATAAAGAGAGAATTTATATGCTCTAACCTTGCATGAAGATCAAATGTATACACCAATAATAGAAATAATGCATTAGCCATTAGAATTTTATTTGAAAATTTTGAAAAGGAAAAAATATTGAGCTTAGCCAAAATAAAATGATTTACAACATGGATAGGTTAGAAGTGTATACTCTTCCCTCAATTGAAGATAAAATTTTAAAGTATATAATAAAAATTTATCTTTCACTAAATGTGAGGTGAATGTTGGAGAATAGAGGTATCAAAATGGGTATTCAGATCGAGTTCAGGACGAATTCCATCGGGACGAACCCATAACTGACCCTCCTTAACTAGTTCAACCCGAACCCGAACAATTAAGCAAACAAGTCAGTAATTCAGACCCAGACCCGACCCGCTAACTCAAGTTGCGAGCATACAGCAGGCAAGCGAGGAGAGGGTGCCGATCGTGCGGTCCAGGGGGGCAGCTTGGTGCGAGGGTGAGGAGCCAGCGTGAGCTGCACTGTACGAGCTCGAGTGCTGGGTTCGAGCACTGGTGTGGGATGAGAGTGTGAGTGTGGGGATTTGGGGTGAGAGCCTGAGCTATAAGCAACGCAAGTGCGGGTGTGGTGCGGATGCGCAAGAAACGCAGTGGGAAGCGGAGGCGGAGCTATGCGATTACGAAAGTCAAAGGTGGGTGGATAGTCTGATATCAGGTCAAATTCAGGTTAGCGGGTTATCCCACTACAGGAAAAACACTGATTTCCGGCGGCATTTTCCGGCGGATTTCTGGCGGCCATGTTTTCGGCGGCTTTTAGACTTTTTTCCGACGGTTTTCCGGCGGTCACATTTCTGACGGCTTTTCCAGCGGCTTTTTAACGTTTCCAGCGGCTTTTAAAAATTTAATAAAAAAATGAATAAAATTTTAAGCATTTAAATGATTTAACAAAAAATTATTAAAAGTTAAAATAACTATTAACTTAATTTTTATCTTAAAATTAATTAGTTAGTTATTTTTTATTTTTTATTAAATATTATTTTTTATTTTAAATTAATTAGTTTTAATTTTTTATAATTAAAGTTTTTTTTAATTTTTTGTGGGGAAGTAGTTTAAATAATAAATATAGACGATTTAAATGTATTTACTTCTTCAACAAAGCGGTCCGTCGTTTGAAATTCCACACAGTGAACCAGAGTTCGAACCCCCCCTTGCGCTGGAGTCGCGCGGGGTCATCGCCAGAGCACGGGCGGGAGCCGCGCGGTGGCATCGCCGGAGCGCGGGTGCCGCGCGGGGGCATCGCCGGAGCACGCACGGGAGCTGCGCGGGGGATCGCGGAGCCGCAGGAGCAGGGTTGGCTGGCTGCCGGAGCGGTGTATTAATTTTTTTTTTTTTAAATTCGACCGGCGGTGTAAGACCGTCGGTAAGCCGCCGGACAAAATTGCCGCCGGAAAAAACCGCCGGAATTCATTTTCCTACGCCGTTTTTACCGGCGGTAATTTAACCGCCGGAAAAGGTTTAATTACCGCCGGAAATGAGTGATTTTCCTATAGTGTCCCGGATCCTGCTCGATTTTTCAAACGGGTCATAAATTAGAAGATGAAACCAACCCATTTATTAAATGGGTCAACCCACATGAACTTGAATATTTTGGATCAGGTTCGGGTCGGGTCAATAATGGAGAATGAGAAATTTGGATGGTATTAGCTAGCTAGACATTAACTATTGGATGATGGTGGCTAGGTGGAATCAATAGATCGTGCTTGGGTGATGGTTAAGGATTGTGATATTCAAGCGATAGTAGACAAACAACAACAATCTTGAAATGACGATTGAAATATGATAGTTGGGGAACAAAAGTAGATAATAGTAGTCTAGTGAATGGGTAGTTTAGTAGTGATCAATGATGTCAAACGAGAGTACTTCAAATCTCTAAGCTCTCCAAACTTAAATCCCATTCACATTAACATTAAAAATGGAGGTCTATTTATTGTGTTTTGGAACTAACATTTTGATAATTTTAGTCAAAAATTCATGATACTCCATCAAATAACTCATATTGAATCCTTTAATTATACCATTCATTCATCATTTAAGTGTCTTAGTGATCTCATAATCATGTGATCTTGCTAATTAGATTTGTCTCGTTGATAATCTACTTGATTTGATTATAAGCAAGTCAAATTTTTAGATATCCTTCAATCAAAATCCCAAAAAATACTTGATTTGAGCTTATTTTGACCTAAATCAGATCAATTTTAATGTAGTTAGGTTCATCTTCTCAAAACACTCACTTTGACCATAAGTTTACTAAAATCAGGATTCTGATAATTTTGACTCTAGTTTCTTAAATTTTTAATATAAATAATGTATCTGATTCACACTAACCAAATAATTTTTTTGAAGATAGAAAATCAACTTTCATTCCACAATTTGTGGATAATAGTTGATGTTTAGTTATGTAATTTGTAACTATAACTCATAGCTAAATAGTTTTAAATTCATGAGTAGAATGTTAGGTTTTATTGATTGTACTCCTTAATATACTTTCATTTATCTCCTCAAAATTGAAAAAAAAAATTGCAAAATTGATTTTTAGATCATACATTCCATAATTATAAATCTACCAAAATCAAGCATGATTCCAAAAATCTTTCTTCAATTTATTTACATTTTTTGCATTCATTTTGCAAATTTAATTTTGTAATTTCAGGTGTCACAAATTGAAATAAATTCCCCCCCATTACAAAGGAATCAATTACATTCCTATCTAACAAGGCATCCATCACATGTCCTCCAATTTCTCACTATTTGAGCTGCAAAATTAGTCCCATCCACTTTGTAAATGCACTATTCAAATAACTTTGAATTATTATATGGGCCCATCCACCTCTTTCACATCCATCATTCCTTTTGGGTGGAACACAAGCAAGAGATCAATCTATGGTGTTATTGGCATTTGGTTCTTTAAGATCCCTTTCCAAGTTACAATAATTGTTGCCTTTCCTTTTCTCACAAGAGAAATTCCTTTGGAATACCTTGATAGGAATTTTCTTTTTTTTTTCTTTTCAAAATATTTATTTTTATGCTAATCTTTTTTTTTTCTTTCAAAATCCGATCTTATAATCAGCTTTATAGAAGAATTAAAAGTCTGTTTATGATGACGTACTGCAGTGTTTCATAAAGTTGGTTGTTAAGTTATTGTGGAGAAAACAATTTCGCTATTATGATTGCATAAAATAACTTCCCTCCACATAAATTCTTGAAAAGTAATGAGAAAGCATCAAGAAAGTGACAGTCAAACAAAATTATGATTGTTTTCTTAAAAAACAAAACAATCAGAAAGCTGTCCCAAACAAACCCTAAAACATTTACTTATAATTATTGTATAAAATATGATCTAATAAATATGTTCAAGTAGAAAATATTTTTTTAGCTATACAAATACTAATTATAATTATTTTAAAAAGTATTATCAAATATGTTAAAAAAGTGTGACTAGGGCAATAAGCGAGTCAAGCTAACTTGTGAGCTAACTCGAGCACAATTTGATAAATGGCTATTGAGCTGAATTTGATGAGCAAATGAGTCCAGTTTGGTCCAGACTCGACTCGACTAGCTAGTTAGCTTGTAAACCAATTCGTTAAAAATTATAATATAAATACACTTAAAATATATTAAAATGTATGAGTTCAAGATATAACAATACTTAAAAATTCTATCTCCCTTTCTTATATCAAATTTTTATTATTTATATTTATATTTTTTATTTTTAAATAATATAATTAAAGCAAAAAAACATGTAGAAAGTTCAATCATCAAATCAAGCCATTAAAAATATTTGAAATAGGAAAATTTTCTTATTTTTAATATATTAATTAGACCTTTAATTTTATATGGATAAAATATTATTTAATAATCAACAATTGAGGAGATTTTTAAGGTTAGCTTGTACTTATTAAATCAACATCAATATCAAAAATAAAAATAAAAAAATTGATCAAATTAAATTAATTATTCAAAACAAATCAAATATTACACGTAAGGTTTTTGTTGCTTAATGAAGCTGTCCTTATCTATTTCCTTCCAATGTAAAAACGCCTGATCTCAAGGCATCAAAGATATTTGCAGAAATCAACAATGGTCATTTTGGTAAATAAAAATTTATCCTCTAATAAAAAACCATAGGTCAAAACCAGCTTTCTAAAAACTAACTTAAAAAAAAATGAAAAAATTAATTATGTAATTATACATTTTTAATTGCAACTAGCAGGATCAAGGTCTAATATGTAATTAAGTTCAATTAATTTTCTGAGATATTTATGTATATCTGATACAGCTAAGCTAGTTTAATTAGTGGGTATTAATCAATGATGTCATTTATATAAATCAAATGCAATGGTGGAGAAGTTGAAGACCATCTCTATGAGGACAGAGGGTATATATGTAATATAGCGAATTAAGCATAAGGTAATCGGTACAGAAACCTGTCTATTTTAATATAATTAGACGACAGAGAAGATGACTATTTTCGGCATATTTAAAGAGGATAAAACAAGCGAAGGAGCCCCACCTTCCTATATAATTATCACCACTAAACTAAAACTTCATTTTCAGAAGGTTTTATTACTATTTTCTACAGAGTTTTCGAGTACAAAATTTTAATAAAAATAATAAAAAATAGCAGTTAAAAGCTATCATAAATGAAGCCTAATTTAGAAGTTTATTACGTGCGGTCACCAGACGTCGTCCGGAAGCGAATCAGGAGGCGCCACTTCACTTTTAACTGTGTACCAGATGACGTGGTGCATCTTGATTGACCTATGAACCGTCCGGTGACAGAACAAAATAATTTCTCCTAACTTAAAGTCTGTTTGGGGCGAGATTATTACGTATCGAGTATGGACATAATTATTTAATCGGAATCCAATCATGTGAAGACACCTAAAATTTCTCTTTTGTACACAAGAAAAAATTCAGGCATCTTTAGGTGATTGGAGTCCATACGACACTCCGGACACTCCGCACGTAATATTTTTTCTTATTTGGGAAGATTTTTTTTGCTATTTTGTTTTTCAGACAGCAACTATAATATTTTTTTCTTGCGTTTTATTTTTTTTTTTAGCGAAGTTGATTCAATTTTATAAAATGCTGCAGCGGTTCTAAACAAACAATTAGTTGCGTCTCTATTTAATTTGTAATTAGGCGTGCATAACAAAATCAATTATGCTTTGATATGCTTTTATACACCTTTAGATTAGAAAATATATATAGCAAAAGAGCACCACCTTTTGAATATAAAACAATAGCATAGCCATCACATGCTGATAGCTTGAGCAAATTAATTTAGACGAAAAATGATTAATAATATATTAATCAAAATTTAATTATGATAAATTAATTTTAAATATAAATTTTTACCCTTATCTTAAAATAGATTTAATAATTTTAAAATTTATTCTCACCAATAATTTCTTTCTTATTAATTGTTTATGCAATTTCTTCTCTGGAATCTAAAAGAAAAAAGGAAAATTTGTCTATACCAATCTCTATGAATCTATATGCTATTAATTGATCAAACAATTAACAATTTCATCAAAATTAGCGCAAAAAAGCACAAATCATAAAATCAACCCTTAAATCCTTCGCTATGGAATTACTTAGTTTCAATGCAAAAATTTTATCTTCTTAATCAATTTCACTGCAGAAAAATTGTTCATTACCGACAAATTTGTGACGGTCAAATTCCGACCGATTATGATGACATATATATTTCCAACAACTTTTCAAGAGGGCTTTGATTTATTTTTGACAGATTTTCTGGCCGGTTTTAATAATTTATGAAGCAATGAATTTAAACTACTAAAAAAAACATATTTTTCAAGCAGATTTTTTTTCGATGAATTTTAATAATTTCTGAGGCAATGGATTCATAAAAGAAAATTTAAACAAATAAAAATCATTAAAACAGAAGCAATGAACTTACCCGCCCGTAGCGACCGGTCGGATCAGTCTCAACATAACCATTCCCGTCATCATCGGCGAGCTGCCGCTCGCCCCGCCGGATATCGAACATGACAGACTTTGCACTCAAAGACAATCTGATTAACGAAGAGAGAAAATCGAAGAAGAAGAAGAAGAAGCAGCAGCAGCAGAAGAGAGAGAGAGAGAAAGAGAGAGAGAGAGAGATCACTGAAACGTGCAGTTAATTTAGATCCTCGGCTTCCCTTCGTGGTTCTCATAAGAGAAAACACCAAAGAGGAGCCAGAAGAGTCTTGAGTAGTCAATTCTTAGCATTATCCCAGCCATCTCTACAGCCACACCTCTGTCACGTGAGAAGTCGAAGCTGCTGGATTGTACCATTGATTTAACGTCACAATATATACGTATTCTACTTTGCTATTTAGTGTTTGAAGGAGGAGGAAAAGGGAAAAGGGAAAGAGAGAGAAAAGAGAAAGGATATGCGTATTTCTTTCTTTCTTTCTCTCTCTAGAGAAAAGAGAAGAACAAGTTGATAATATGTGGCGATCTGAACTTGAAGAATCTATTACTGTGTTTTGTTGGACTCATGCTTTTGAATAGGTTAGAGAGAGAGCGAGGGTCGAAAGCTGGAAGGAGGAAGAAGATCAGTGAGGGTAATAAAGGGAGGAAGGAAGAGAGAGAGAGAGAGAGAGAGAGAGAGTAACGGCGGCGTGGTGGAGATGAGACGGTGGGAAACGGCATTTGCGGGACCCATTTTGGAGGTAGGCTGTTTGTGGAGCTGGGGAAAAGGTCAATTTTCTGACGGCTTGGCAAACGGCGTTAGGAGCATTTCTGGGTTTGAGAGGGACACGTGGCAATGCATGCGTTAAATGAGGGGTTCCGCGTGTGGATGAGAGAAGTGTGGGACCCTTGTTGTAATTTGTTATTATGAGAAAAAAACAATGTGTTGGAAATGCCTTATGGGATATTTATTATATGGTGTAAGTGAACCTGCCAAAAGTCAAGTTATTTTTAATATTTTTTAATTAATCTTTTTAGCCTAACCTCTATTAGGGGTGTATGTGAGGAAAAATTATTAGGTCCTCCCACTTGACGTTGAGATACGTCCTCCCACCACTAAAAAATTCGGTTTTTGCTCGGTATTGCTGGCTATTATTTGGTAATAACGAGGAATATCATCATGTGAAGACCAATGCCGAGTTATACCGAGCTATACCGAGCAATACCGATCTATACCGAGCAATACCGAGTTTTTTCTAGGAAAAACTAGGTATTTTTTTTGTATTGATCGGTATTGCTCGGTATTGGTCTTCACATGATGATATTCCTCGTTATTGTTTGGTATTGCTCGGTATTTGCTCGGTATTTCTCATTTTTAGCGCGATTTTAGCGGTGGGAGGACGTATCTCTACGTCAGGTGGGAGGACGTAATAATTTTTCGTATGTGAGCCGGGCCGGTTTATGCTTGACTCTTTTATGGGCTCACAGGTTGAGCTTATTAAGTTCACGAGTCAAGCTCGAGCTTAAATTGAAGCTCGTTTAAATCGAGTTTGATGAGACTCGGCTCATGGGCTCGCGAGACAACTCAAATAATTATGAAAAATTTTAAATACTTTTATTTTATTTATTAAATTTAAATATTTTAAAAAAATAATAATAAATACTAAACATATTTAATAAATTTAATTATTTTTAAATCTTACCTAAAGCTCGTTTACAGTGGGACAAGTTCGAGTTCGAGCTCGTCTTTTGAGCTCGACTCGAGCTCAAGTTCAAGTCGACCATATATTTGACGAGCCAAGAACAATAAGGACACTACTCGACTCGTTTACACCCCTAACCTCTATCTTCATATATGTAAAAGTAAAACAGTAATTTTTAAAATTACCTCTTTTATATATACAAATAAATTGTAAGGATTGACAAAATTAATTTCTTAGGTGGATAAAATCTCAAAATTGCTCTTCTCATATTTAGAAATAAATTTTGAGGGGGGATCAAACCTATATGGGTTTCCACCCATGGAATCGAGTCAAGCTCAACTTTTTATTGAGCTCATATATTAAATGAGCTAAAGTTTGAGTTTGATGAGGCTTGACTAATGAGCCAGCTCGTCTATCTAACTATTTATTTGGTGTGCAAGTTAATGATATAGCTGCTAGTTGTATTTTTTTTTTTACTGGTTGTATTTTCATTGATAAGGAAATAAGGCCGCTATTTATTTATAGTAAATTAAATAATAGGTTTGTCTACACCAATAATAAAAAATTTGCCATTTTTTATAGGCTAGAGGAACTTATAACAGGGTGGCAAAATGGGTTTTCAAGTTGGGTTCAGGTCCAATTTGAAATTGACTCACCTTTAATTGTTCTGTCCTGAACCCGACTCGATTAGACAAACAGGTCATAAATTCAGACTCGGACCCGACCCACTAACCTACGGGTGTGAGGGCTGTGAGGCAGACGTGCGCAATTGTATGGGTGCGAGTGTGTCATGTGAGTGGTGGGAAAAATTGTGTCACCACACAGATTTTGATTTCTCCTATTTTGTAATTAAATACTACATTAAAAATAAAATACAATCTCGAGAGACTGACACAATATTCTATAATGGATTCAATATCAAAATAGAGTTTTGAAAATTGATATTTCTATAATCAAACACAGTTCAAAGAATAACATATTATTTCGAAAGATAAACATGAAATTCTTAAAAAATGTGTTTAAAAATAGAAATAAGTTTTTTTTTTAAATTTATTCATTCTTTTATTTAGATATAGCAAGGAGAATATTATATCATCTTGAAAGACGAACATAACATTCTTCAAGACATCCAAAAGCAAGGATGAGTTTTATAAAATTCATCATTTCTAAAGTTAAATATAACAAACAGAACATTATATTATCTAAAAAGACAATAATAACATCCTATAAGTATATTTAAAATTAGAAATGAAGTTTTTAAAGATATCTGCATTCCCAAAGATTCTTCCCTTATTTTATATAAATAAAACAAGGTTTATTTTAGTTTGGGGTTCTCAAATCCCTATAGAAGCAAGCTCTTATAGTTAATTACATCCTAGGAAGGATACTCGTAAGAAAACTCTCGATTAAAACAGTGATTTCATATCTTTATGACTACAAAGTAAAAGACAAGGAAATAGAAATAGAAATTTTTCAAGGTGAAAGCTCAATGTTGAATATTTATTAGCGAGTCAAAGGAGAAAAAGTAGGAGGTGCCAGATTCTGAGAAGCCCAGAGACAACCTCATTCTACCTTATGTTGGGCTTCACATTTTTAGGAGAAAAATTTTATATTTGAATTGACATTTTATTAGAAATTTGGGATTATATTCCCGGAGGGCGAGGACTTAAGATCTAAAAGAATCTGCCTCAGAACCTAAATCTAATTTAGGTACTACGAAGTAGCGACCCGAACCTAACTAATGAAGTGCAAATCTGAACTTATCCCGGCCTGGATTGGGGAGCCAGCTAACCACCTAAGCACTTTAAAACCATATGTCAAGTCTCATATGAAAGATGGGTAAAGATGTTGTTTAAGTTTTAAGGAATTGAGGGCCGACATCTAAGACAGATCCTAATTGGCCCCTCAACTTATGTATGGTGAGTTATGCCTAAAAATAAAATACAATTAATATTTTAGACTCTTTTTAATTTGTATCTAATGCAATGCGTGCTAATTGACTCGAATGTATAAAATAAATATGAAGCATTTTTAAAATTAGGCTTAAAAAATAGATTTTTCCCTAGAGATTGCACAACTTCCCCTTGACAGAACTGCATCCTAATAGGTCAAGTGGTCCGCTAGAACCCGCAGGCGGGGAGGTGCCTAACAAGAAAGAGAAAGTAATAATATGCTTATGCTGACTCTCGGCGGTCCCGAGCTTACTTCTTAGATCGTTAGAGTTACTATGTGAGCCTAAATTTTTTTATTAAAATTACAAGTAGAAGAATTTTAAGCGTACCCTTACGAAAAAAGCACTCCGATTCGTATCCAGGCTAAAACAAAACACGGCATGCAAAGATCCTAAAAAAAATCTACCGTACAAATAATGTAAACAATCATTTTTAAATAATCCAAAATATAATGTCCAATGTCCAATGTCCATATAATTACACCCAGAATTTGCAGAAAAGTAAAGTGGCCGGGCACCACTAACAATAAACCCGGATTCTAATCCTAAAAATGACGCAAGTGATTTTTGAAATGGGATATATTCTTTCTTGTATCTTTAGTTCTTCGTCTTCTTTCTTCTATTTCTTCATTTTGTTCTTTCTTTTTCTACGAACTCCTTGGATCCGTCGGGTATAGATATCCAAATGAAAAGAAACTCATCCCTAAAGGGGGTATTTTCTTTTCTATTTGGATACTAAAATCATCCTAATTTGACTTTCCAAATAAAAGAGAATAATCCTTTAAGGTATATTCTCCTTTCTTTGGATTCCAAATATAATGTAATATCCCACTTTCAAAATCACTTTCATATTTTTCAAACACATTTACATTACATTATATTTCATAGAAAGAAAAAGAAAATCTAGACCACCTGCAGGGTTATCCTAGGTAAAATCATCCCAAGCAGTTATATATTCGCATTTAAATTAAATCAATTAGCCACACTTGACCACACTTCTTTTTATTTTGGGGGCTAAGCAGCTGAAGCACCTGTAGCATTTATATGATTATTAATTAATTAACCCCCTCTTTACTGCCCTGCATGAGTGTGGTCACCTGCAGAAAATTTTGTTAACAATCAGATCGCTCCTAACCTACGGATAATATAATCGTCAACCAAATCACATCACAGAGTGCAGTAAGAGTAAGTAAACAAACACACCAACGATTTTACAACCAACATGCAATAAAAATCGAGACAGCCCGTCACACAGCAGTAAGAAAATAAACACCGGCCTATCCTAAATCTAGAGTCGGTTGTCCTAACAAACAATTCTAAGTGTGTGCAACAGGTTGTGTGATTTTGATATGTCCTATATATGTTAATTATTGGCTAAAGTTTTCTAATTGATTGAATTTTAATTTAAAGATGTTCATAAATTCTAAGGTGAGATGTCACTAAGTTTTCTATGTTATATGTTTCTATCATAAAATATGCATGCATCCTAAGTCTAAGTTTTTTAAGACTTAGTCCTTAATTTTTGTCCTTAAGTGTCACTACTGTTATATGGAGTGAAAAATTTGTTATTACTAACCCTTCGGACTTTGCGTATATATAAAAGTGGTTTAGGGATCTAAGATCAAATAAAAGTAAACCTAATAGAATTGAAGTTACTACAGGGACCTAAAGGAAGGATTCGCACAAACCACATCAAAGAGCTCCTAAAGGTTTTCTAAGTTTAGAATACTCAAAGTCACTAGGGGCTACGACCCGGTGGTTTGGCCCGTAGCACCTCTACCCGGCTGGATAGAGGCGACTGATGCCATTAGCTCCTTATCCTTCTGTTCTCTCGACCAGTATCGTTCCTCGCAGTTCATGCAAATAAAGAGAAGAAAACAAGGAAAATAGGAATTAGAATGCATATTTAATAATTAATAATAAAATAATTAAAATTTATTAAAAATAAAGACGTACCTTTTTTCGAGCTTGAACACCAGTTCGGTTGAATATCTTTTTGGAACTTTTACTTTTAGAAGTACATTTTGTAATCTTCCAACATGTATCTCGAGGCACAAGAAACGAAAAGTAGAAGGGGGAAAGAGAAGTAGAGAGAGAAAGAAAATTTTGCTTTTCTTTAAAACTTTAATTTTTCGATGATCGCCCAACCAACTCATTCTCCAACACAAACAACCCTTCAACTCCTTTTCCAAAACCCACACACCTTTCACTTTCAAGACATACACTTTACTTCCACGTAACGTTCCTAAGGTCACTCACTTTTACCTTTTTAAAACATACAGCTCTCTTTTAACACAAGCATTTTTCAAAACATTTCAATTTCCACACAAACATTTCTCAAAAACACTTTTCTTTTAAATACAATTCTTAAAACACTTCTCCTTTGAACTCACCACACACTCTTTTCCACTTTTCAAAACATACAAATCACTTTTCAAAATCGAAACATTTTACTTCTTAACGAACATAAATTCATCAAACACTTTATCTTTCAAAAAAAAATGCACAATTTTCTTTTAACATATACACATGATTCACTTTTCAAAACATATATGTGTCACTTTTCCAAAGAACCGTACAATTCACCTTTCTAAAAAATACATTTATCAAACTCTTTGCTTTTCAAAATCCCCCATTTAGCCTTTCATCATTCTCATACAATACCTTTCAAATCATTCTCATACAATGCCTTTCAATATGTATACACACATTTTCACATTCACTTCACTATTACATATTTATACATTTCACACTATTTTGTTTTTCAACATACATACACTTTTCAAAATGCTCATGCTTTACTTCTAAAATCTACATATTTCACCCTTACAAAGTTCACACTTATACTTTTCAAAAACATACACTTCTTCACTCTCTAAAAACTTAAAACTTTACTATTCAAACCCTACACACTTTTCTTTTCAAATCTTCACAATTCCCTCTTCCAAATCATGCACAAGTTCCACTAAACCTCTACCTTTACACATTATCACCCATATACATTTCACCTTTCAAGTCAAACATAAATCACTTTGCAAAACCACTTAATTTACTTTTTAAATTATATATATACAATTTATCTTTCACAATCTCCGCTTCTTTATCAATACAGAAAAAAAAATACTTTTCAAGATACACATATACTTCTTTCAAAACCAAACATTTTACTTTTCATATACATATTTGATAATGAAAAATCAAACTTCTTCCTTTCATGCAACAAACAACAAACCTCCTCAATGTTGAAACCTAACACTTACTACTAAAATGCAATCACAAGAAAATGGATTCTGATGCCAATTTATTCTTTCTAACTACTTAAAATAGAACAACATTATCTCTAATTAAGGCAAAGCTTATTTAAACAAATCAAAAGAAAAAGCCTCAACTAATAAATTCCAACATGTTATATATATATATATATATATATATATATATATATATATATATATATTATATATATATATATATATATATATAGATATATGAAAATGAATATTACCATCAAACGTCAAGGAAATAATATCACAACTATTTGTAAAATTTATTTTCTAATCTCAAATATGAAGTGAGTTGTTTCATTTCTTTTGGTCAAACTCACTATAAAGAACACTTCCCAACTCATTGAAACAAAATACAGGCATTTTCATCTATCATTATTACTGAAACTTTTCATATGAATATGGATTAATTTATGACTGAATTTGTCTAATAAAACTAAACATGATATTTAGGATTTACAAAATCCATGGGAGAAATGTTTACTTGCTTCTTCAACATTGAATATGCTAACATGAATTTTATCTTATTTTAGATGAAGAATATCTAAACACAAATGAAGAAATATGAGGGTAAGAAGGAATTTAGATAAAGAAAGAAACAAGGATAAAGAAAGAAGAGGAGATTAAGAATGTGGAAGAAATAAAGGTAAAGAAAATGGGAAAAGAAATGTAGAAGATATACCCAAAATTGAGAAGATTGTCGGCGTCGGCTAGGGCAGAAGAGGCGACGGTGTGCAACTGCTACTCGTCGAGAGGAGGAGGTAGTGGTTTCGGCCTGGATTTGTCACGAGAGAGTGAGGCGCAGGGGCTGGTTTCACAAACTGCAGGGATTAACCGAGTGGGGGTTGCGAATTAGAGAGACGGGCGGGATCTTTGCTTCGTGCGAACTGCAGAAGAGAGGGCTTCGTGCCAATGCAGAGGAGTTGTGCCTGGGGACTTCTCATGCGAATGGGGAGGAGACGAGTTCGGAACTGCCGTGCGAATGGGGAGTTCCGTCGGGGCAGTTTGCGAATGAGAGAGTGAGGGGGCTGGACGGTTCGTGCGAATAGAGAGGAGAAGGAATTGTGGGCTGGTTTTCTTAATCAATCTTTTCAAATGGCCCTAATATTACCATTCTACCCTCTCCAATCTAATTCAATATAAGGATTTAATTTAATTTGTATTATTAAGAGAAATTATTAGGGGCTGATTTGGTTTAAATGAAGTTGAAATAGTCAGATTTTATTAGATTTGGAATTGTAATCATTCGAGCGGATTTGAGTTAATTTGGAGTTGAATAAAAAAAATGGATTGAATTTGATTTAGATTTGAGTTCGTTTGGAGCTGAAGTGAAAATCTAGATTGAATTGATTTCAAATCAAGTTGAATGATGGGTTCGAGTCGATGCTACGTCAGCGGGCATCCACCTAAAGGAAATCCCATGGGGGTGACGTCTACACTAGGTTAGGAAGACTTAGATACTAGAGTTGATTCCGGGGAAATTGACCTCGAATAATGAGGTCAACAGTGAGCAGGGGTGCGAGGATGCGAGTGTAATAACCCGTATTTTGACCTAGGTAAATAATTTTTTCTAGAGTCAATATCACTTTAAATCGCAAATCGTCTTCGCCATAGTATTGCTATTTTAGTACTTGCATGAATTAATTTTTGGGCACTATCTAAAATCCTTAAAAAATTTGCACATGTCAATATAAGTGAAGATTTTGGAATCGTTAGCTGTCCGATATGCAAATCAATTTCATCGATATTTTTTAAACAAAATGATATATTTTATGGATATTTTTCTATAATTTTTAAGATTTCAAAATAATTTATTTGAATTTTATACAAAGAAAATTAATTAAATTAATTATATAATACAAAATTATTATTTTAATTAAATATCTTAAGTCACTAAATCGTTTTAATGCTTTTCCCTTTCTTCATTTCAGCAACAAAGATAATTTCGAGAGAATTAGCACTACAGGAAAATCACTAATTTCCTGCGGCTTTCCGGCGCTTTTTCGGTGGTTTTATCCCACGAAAATTTCCGGCGCTTTTTCAATTTTCCGGCGGCTTTTAAAAATTTAATGAAAATGAATTAAATTTTTAGTATTTAAAAGATTTAACAAAAAAATATTAAAAGTTATATTAACTATTTAATTAATTTTCATTTTTAAATTAATTAGATAGTTAATTTTTATTTTATATTAAATATTATTTTTAATTTTAAATTAATTAGTTTCATTTTTTTGTATAATTAAAAACTAATTGATTTTGGGTTTGAATATAGTTCAAATAAAAAATATTGATAAAATATATGTATTTACATCTTTAGCTATTCGGTCGGTTGCTGGAAATTCCTCCCAACCGACCGCTCTTCAAACCTCACGGCAGATGCGGCGGAGTGGGGTGCACGAGCCGCGAGAGGCTTTGACCAGAGCGTAGAAGTGGGAGCGCGGGAGGGCTGGCTTGCACGCGGGGGCGCTGGCGGAGCCAGGGTGGCTGCAGAGCGGCGCCGTTAGCGCGGTGGCGGGCGCCGTGCCAGCTCGCAGGAGTGGGGTGGCTGGCAGGAGCTGGGGATTTTTTTTTTAATTTGACCGGCGGTTTAAGACCGCCGGCAAGCCGCCGTAATACTTTGCTGCCGGAAAAAACTGCCAGAATTTATTTTCTGGCGTGGTTTTTATCGGCGGAATTTTAACCACCGGAAAACCGTCGTTAAATTACAAAACCACCGGAAAAGGCTCAAAGACCACCGAAAAAAGCCGCCAGAAATGGATGATTTTCCTGTAGTGAGAGAAAAAGATAAGAGATAGAAAGGAAAAACCTAGATTTGTCCATGATTTTTGTCCGTCGACGCTGTTGGAAGATTTACTTGTCTCGTTGTAAGAAACATTTACCCTATTTCTTATTTCAAGATTTTTGTGATTTTTATATTTTTCCAATCAAGTTTTTGTTTCCATTAACAAAAAATGTGAATAACTTTATATTGAAAAAAATTTTACCGTATAACTTTTTATATGTTATAGAGATTGAGATTATACATATTTTGAGTATTTATTTGAGATTTTTACGGGGTGATTTAAAAAATATAATAATTTTTGTCTACCCAAAAAATATTTTGACCTCTAAAAATAGTGGTGTAGTACAATAAAAGTTTTAAGACATTATTTTAAATAATCCCTAATAATTTGATAAATTTCTAGAAAACATATATTTTTGCCTAATATAATTCTTTGTTGTCTACCGTTATGACATTTTCACATCTTTTTAATTAAGCTCAATTATATAGTATTTGGTGATATGCAATGAAAATAGATGTGGATATATGCTTGAGTAATAGCTTGTTATAGTATTGTGATAATAATGTACATGTGTGAAACATACAAAGACTGGTTGACCCGTTAGTTGGAGACTGGTTGACCCGTATAGTATGGTGGGCCGATGAGCTTTCCTTTAAATAAAGTGGTTTGGTATTATCCTCTACTAATTTATGTGATATACTGGTTGGGAGTTATAAGGAGATTATTACTGTGCCGAAGGACAAAGAGTGACGACTCTATCTACTGAAATAATAGTTTACTAGTACTAATACTAACACTAAAAAACACCATGATAGCTAGGACTTTTTATTTGTGTAGTATGATTACTAAAATGCATATTTTGAAATATTATTCTTATTATTATACGAATTTATTAGTATATCACTAATTTACTATTATTATATTATTCTACAACTTCTGCCACTATATTATTATTATTATCGGTCTGGACACTAATACAATTTGATATTATTAATTCAATATACTTAATAATAAGCATGTGATATAAGAGGCCTAGATAGCATGTGTACATTCTTATATGATTTTATTGTATTGATTTAATTTTGAAAGTCTTTACTGATATTTTTATTTGATACTTTATACAATTTCTGTACTGATTAATGTTTTATATATGACGATTATTTTATAAATTTGATACTCGTACTAGTTACTGCTTTATTAACTTTCATTTTATAGTGTTTTATTGTCTATAGATTCTACTACTATTTTATTAATTTTACTATTTCTGTACTAATTCAATAATCTAATGGATGCAACTACAATAATTTGATTGTTGACATGCATATTGCTCCTTTATCATGCTTTGAATTTAGTTATAGAGTTTGGTAACCTACTGATTTTTTAGCTCATTATATGTGGTTAAATAATTTCAAGTTAGTGTATGGGAGCAGGAGCATGAGGCTTGATAGGATTATGCAGGTTCTATTTCTATTTATTTTTCTTTTGTACTAAGGACAGAGTAGCTGTGATATAATTGTATAGATCCTGAGTATTGTATATGATTTTTGGAAATGAATATAAATGTGTACATTGATGTTTTAAATTATAGAATTTATTTTATTATTTATTATTGATATATGATATTAAATAATTCTGGTTATTATTTATTAAAAAATAAATAAATAATTCTTCCAAATAAAATTCTGGGACATCACAGTGAGTGTGGGTATAAAGAGGTGAAGCACGGGTATGAGGTAGCGAGTGCAATCCTAGGGGAGGGAATGAGGCCGCAAGGGCTATATTGTGTCACGGTAGTGCGGGTTATGTGAGTGCACAGTTGCAAGATAGAGACTTAAGTCGAATTCAAATCAAATTCAGATTACCGAGTTGATATGGACACAACATTATTTTTTAAACAACTTAGAATTAAATACTCGAACTCGACATATTTATTAAACGGGTCGACCCAAACTTAAATTTTTTTTATTGGATTATCGTGTCATGTCATTAATTAACACCCCTAACCTATAGATAAAAAGCTATCAATTTTTTTAAAGAGCAATCAAATTTGAAAACTCAAATAAAATGGGATGCAAATTACCCAAAAAAAAAGGTTGTAGCAGGTTACCTTCACGCAATGTGAATATGGACTCCTCCAGTTGATCACATGGCCTCGAGGGTTGCAAACGAACCGAACAGGGCTGAGCTTCAGCTTGTTCGTGTTTGAGCTCGTTTGTCAAAATCGTGCTCAAGCTCAGCTCAAAGCTCGTCGATCATGTTGGATATATAGTTGTTTGAGTTTGAGCTCGTTTAAAATGAACATGTTTAAGCTTGGCTCGTGTTCAGCTTGAACTCGTTTAATTCCAACGTTATCGAGTAGTTCATTTAACGTAAATAAGCCGAGCTCGCTCAGAATGTGCAATTTTTTTTAAATCAAATCGAGTTGTGCAAAATTACTTATTAGTCCAACCAAACTTGTGGGCCTAAATCTAATTCAACCTGACTAGTCCCACCATTACCCGTTGTTGACCTCATTTTTGTATGAGGTCTCTATAGGATCCTAAAATCAATTCAAACTCAATTCAATTCTTATCTCAATCTATCCAGACTTCAAACCCTTTAGATCAATTTAGATCCTAGAATCTATCCTGACCCTAGATTTATCCAGACCCTAGGATCTATTTAGACTTTGAACCTATCTAGATCCTAGATCAATCTAGGTCTTAGATAAGTCTTGATTCAGTTCAATCTATATCTCAAATTCAATGAGATTTCAAATCCATTCAATCAGTCAATCGATATTCAATCATTCAATCAGTACTTCGATCATCTAATCTTTAACTATATAGCTTGCAAATGAATCATCTAGTCCCTAGATCAAATCTAAATCACCCTCTATAAGCAAATCAAATTCCATTTCAGGCAAGTCTTTTAAATCCTCAAATCATATCTTGAGTCAGCTCATGGTAGATTTAACTTAGTCAAATCCACCCTGAATGGTCAAACTCCTATCTTACTCAAGTCCACTAACTCAAGTTCCTTGCGAATCACCAAACCCACATCCAAATATCCCTTAAAACTTCACCTTGATCTTTTGACCCGTTGACTGGTCAAATAGTCAACTCTAATACATGAAATGAGCTTATGAGGTCAACTTCCATTCAAATTTTCTCTTCATTGGTATTACTTTGTTTATAAACTATCCCACCCTTCCTTTAGATCTGCAAGGAATCCACCTCATCAAATGTTGACTGAGTTGACTGGTCAAACCAGTCAACTCAAGGCTTAAAGAAACATTTCCATGGTCAAACCTTTCAACCCAATGAACCCAGCCCAAACTAAACACATCCAGCCATTTGGAAAGGTTCTATGACCTACCTTGATGCCAACTCAGCAAACCTTGACCCCTTTGACTGGTCAAACAGTCAATGGAAACTTGAACAAGCTCCCATGGTCAAACCCACTTGAATCCTCCCTCTCTTTCCAACTCAAGCCACACCAGCCAATAAAATTAACTCCAGAAGCTTCCCTGTATCCAGCTCGACCCAGCCCAGCTGCTGGTGGCCCTAGAGCTGAACCTAGGAGTCTAGTGGTCCCCCTATAAATGACCCCATGTCATTTTCACCTGAGGCAGCCGCTCCCTCTGCTCCCTAACCATTTGGGACAGATGTCCACCATCCCAGCATCTTCCCTAAACGATCCCAGCCCTTAGTTTTGGTTCCAACAGATGAATAGGGCAAGAGGGACATATTGGCTCATTAAGCTCACACTTTTATTCCAGTGACGATCCCAGACGGATAGCTTTTCTTTTTGCCTCCTCAAGTCTCCCTCTACCTTACCCTAATATTTTCCCACTGTTTGGAGACTGCCGGCGACGAGAGGAGCGGAGAACCGTGAACTGCTCCGTCCAAGCCATTTCAACTTCCTGTAGAATCGTCCTCCAGCCTTGAAGTCTTCAAGGAAGTTGGGTGCGGAAACTCCACAAATCTATAGAGCTTTAAATCAACTAAATCGATCCATTAGACAGAGGTAAATCTTAAACCCTAGGTATTTTTCTAGGTTCTTAAATAACACTCTAAATATTGCATCAACGGCTAAGAAACTTATCCCCCACTCTTTCTTAGGCCCTATTATACATTTGTTAAAAAGTTTAAGTCATTTGATTTAGTATTTTGTGAAAATGAAATCAAAATTGAGTTTAGGGTTTGTGCTTTATCGGGGCGAAGAAGACGACGTCATAGCCGTCGGATCTATCTGTTTCAAATCAATGGCTATGATGTTGTTAGATCCATGATTTTCTCCTCCAGGATAAAACGCCGGATGCTTAGATCTTTGTCCAGATAGATCTCAGGTGTTCGTTCAAAACGAGGGCAAATCCATGGCCGTTTGATCCCCCTGGGTTTAGAAGAACCACGTGATTTGAGCTCGACCGTTAGATCAGGATCGCGGTAGATCTAACAGTCTGAAGCCCCGCTGAGCTGGTTAAGTGGAGGGCCCCGTGTGACTGTCACCGTCCACATGGCTGAACCCGTTCCCGACGCGTGTTCAAGTCAGCGCCGCCGTTTTGACCAGCTATTGAAATCCTAAAATAAATTCAGAAAATTACCAGTTAAAAATTCATAGGAAATTTCAATTCTTATCCATTTTTGGAGTTCTTGGGCTTGTTTTGTTTATATTTCTAAGTACTATATTTTAAACATAATTACAAATTATTTTGATTAATATTTCATTAATAATTTCAATAATACAGAAAACTTGATTTTATTTTTAAATAAAAATATGAAAATTATTCTGAGCTAAATTTTGGCAGAGGTATACTAGGGCCTAATGTTGATCTCCTATAATTTTCTCAAGGCCATTTGATGCAATTTCATTTAATTTATGAATTTACAAAAACCTAGGTCAAATTTTGATTTAGATTTTTGGAAGTTCATAAATAATTCAGTTTAAATCCAATTCAAATATGCTAGGGTTCTATGGAATCTGTGAAAGGGGTTCTTTCATTTCAAAATAGAGTCAGGGCCTAATCTTGATTGATTTGAGAGTGAATTTATAAGTTCATAAAGCTTCATATAACCTATGACTTATGAAATTTAAAACAATCATTCCATAGGGCATTAGGACACTTTTATTGCTCATGATTGTTATGCTTTGGTGTGATTGTAAATAGTGTCCAAGGGTTAGTGAACATGATTTGCTATCCTATAACCTAGTGACACTAAGGACAACAATTAAGGTTGAGTCTTAGTCAACTTAGATCAATCTAGGATGAGCTACACACCATTCCTTTTGGGATGAAATTTAAACTTAGAAAACTAGTGGTCATACACCTTTGATCAAATACACATTGATTGGACATTAATTGATCCCAAACAACTAGTAGATTTAGGTGATCCTTCATTAAAAGTCTTGTTTCTCTTTTCATAAATCCAAATAAATTAAATAAAATACATAAAAATTTAAAATAAGCTTCATTCAATTTCAATCAACTCTAAATCAAGTGTACAACCATATAAAATCAAAATAAAAATCCAAATTTCATTAAATCATTCATTAAATCTCTAATCACTCTTAATTAACATTAATTAAACAAATGCCTTAAAAATCATATAAAAATCAAATAAAATTCAAAAATGTAAAATAAACTCATTTAAAATCAAACTAAGCAAGAAATACATTAATTTTGATTTTAAATAATGTTCTAATATTAAATTCTTTAATAAGTCACTAATTAAATAATTTTATTAATAATTGACTAAAAATATTAAATAAATTCTAAAAATTCAAAAAAATTCAAATAAAAATTAGAGATTATTTATCCAACTAAAAATAAAATTTTTTATAATTTTTCTAATTCAATTTCTTTAATAAATCATCCATTCTTAATTTAAATTCCTTAATATTCAATAAATGATTAAAAATTATAAATATCATAACAAAATTCATTAAAAATTAAATTAAATTTTAATTCATTTAAACTAAATCAATTTGATAATTTGATTGATTAAGGTTCATTTTAATCAATCAAATTTGATTATTAATTTAGACTAAATAGATTAAGGTCTCTTATGCCTAAAGTTTGATTCCTTTGGAGGGCTTTAGGCATTTTGATTTCAAAAGACCCTTAATACACTTAAATAACCAAAAGATCTCCCATGTATTATGCATGACTCCTTTTAGGAAGGCAATAATACATTTGGATTTAGAGATCTTCAAACCCTCAATAACATACCGACCTTATACAACGTACTAGATTCAATTCCTTCGGGAGGGTATGTGGTATTGCATTGCAAGGTCCCTTTTCTTTCTCTAATAAAACTTTAGGGACTCTCAAAATGTATACTTATCTTCTTTATAAGACGAGTGTTCATTATGAAAGTCTTAGGACTTATAAATTGATAGCTTCCTGCACTTAGGAAGTTATCAATCTATAAGTCCTTTATAACTAAATCAAATAACTCTAACATTTAAATTGGAATAATTTAAAATTCAAATACACTATACTTAAACTTCGATTAAATTTATATTTGGCCTTTAATAAATAAATCCTAATAATACATGCAATTTGAACAATAATTTTTATAGGACCTATCTAAGCCACACGACCTCTTTCACACACTTAGATGCTTGCTAGGACATCCAACTTTAGCCTAGGCTAGGCCGGTGGTTTGTTTGCGGGTATCTTGCCTAGAGGGCACCCATGTGTATTTGCTTACTTTCTTGTACTTCATAGCATACATATTTATTTTTCTGTCTGTACACTAGAGTGTGGAGTCAATAAGTGAAGGCTATGTACTTTACTTTTCTGTCTTTACTTTCCTGTATTTATAACTGTTCACAACGCACTCATAGTATGCATAATTATATAATTTCTTTTATTTTCCTGCTTTTACTTACCTGCAAAGTAGAATATTCTTAGGATCTGATGTACTTATAAAAAGAAATGTAAAACTTTATTTTCTTAGATCTGTTGTATATAGATTGAGTCTGTAAAGTGTCTTAAGTCTGTAAAAGAATTAAAAATAACTTCTTATACATATACAAATGGAGCTCCAAAAAGTAATACCCTCTATCGAGAGGATGTTCCTTTTTGGTATTCCATAGAAGACTTGGAGCTTGAAGACCATAAGCAGTTATATTTAATTCTACTCTTCTATAGGCTTAGAATCCTGGTTTGTTGTCGGTGGGGCCTGACCACCTTTACTTTCCTACAGACCCTGGGATATACTTTATAAATTTGATATTAATAAAAGTCAGCTCTTTCATATACATAACTGTTCATGCATCATTAGCATTCGTGTAGATTTTCATTTTTTGTAAGCATATTCTATTGCATTTTATTTAAATTTTTGTTAACCATTCCTTGATTCTTAGGATAGAGCTACCTTAAATCTTGCATTCATCAGTGAATTGTTGTGATTAGGATTGTTAGCTGGTAGCCCACTCTAGGCAGGTGGTAAGTCTAGAATGTATACACCCTCTTCCCGCACATTCTTTCTTCTAATCAAATCTAAACTCTTCCAAATTCAGTGTTAAATTTATAATCTAAAGCCTGATCATAAAAATTTAAATTAGCCCAAATATTTAGTTAAATTTATATATAATTTTGAAATTAATTAGTCTTTATTTAAATCGAGAGTATTCTCTTTGGAGATGTAATTAATTATAGGGGCTTGCCCCTATAGGGAGTCTAGATCCCAGAATAATCTAAACCCTGCTTTATTTTCCTTTTTGGGGTAGGGGAAAGATCTGTAGACGTATATCACGCTTTATCCGTATTTTAAAATTTATTTATGTAATCAAAGGATAGGTAGATAATTGATTTGCTTCTACAAGAAGGTCGAATATCTTCTATATTTGATTATGGAGATAAATTCATAATTCATTAGTCTAATCGGGACGATAGGATAATATACTTATCATCCTTTAGGATGATTTGTATATTCCCAATGCTACACCTGATTAGAAGAATGAATTAGTAGTTTTCTTTCTTTTGGATCAGTAGAAGGACATTAGTCTACTCCTCGGGGTGATATATTGTCCGATTACGTGGATTTGATTGAAAGAAAATATTAAAATACAAATAAAGTGAATCGTGTGAGAATTGTAGTCGGTGGGCGACGTAAGTCAGAAGGATTGTAGTCGGCGGGCGATGGAGGTTGAAAGGACTATAGTCAGTGGGCGACGTAAGTCAGAAGAACCGTAGTCGACAGGCGACGGAGGTTGGAAGGACTGTAGTCGGTGGGCGACGTAAGTCAGAAGGACCATAGTCGACAGGCGACAGAGTTCAGAAGGACTGTAGTCGGTGGGCAACATAAGTTAGAAGGACCATAGTCGACTGGCGATGGAGGTCGGAAGGACCGTTGTCGATAGGAGACTCAAGTAAGAAAGATTGTTGCATGGCGATAGAGGTTGAAAGGATTATGTGAGGTACAAGTCCAGCAATGGACAGAAATCTAGCATCACATAGATATCCAGCGAAAACCTGACAATGGGCATAAGTCCGGAATTGGGTAGAAATTTGGCTACGAGCGGAGGTCCGGCGTTGGGTAGAAGTCCAACATCAGTTGGTGATTGAGGAGAACTTCAGTGTTAGATGGTATTCGGGCAGAAATCTGGCGTCACATAGAGGTCGGGCGGAATGTGGAGTGGTTCAGATGGACGGCTGATATTGAATCCCATGATTATGGACCGTTCGTTAAACATTTGAAGGTCTTAATGATATCAAAATTTGGCGATCATGGGATCGTTGGATTTGTCTCGTCGAGTCGCTCGATTAGACTATAAGCATGTCATATTTGAAAACTATTTGGTAATCTATATTATGGATTGAACCTTCCAATAATGCTTCGAGTCCTTAATTTGGACCCATTTGGGCTCGGATCGAGTTGAATTTGGTGTCGTTGGGTTCATATTTTCGAGATGATTAGTTCGATTATAAGTTTGTTGAAATTGGAGTTTAGATGATCCTAGATTTAATTTTTGAAGTTTCCAACTTGATTTTGCCTCGAGATTTATGCCCGATCAAGATAATTTTTTGATGACATATCAGTTGCCCCCCTATTTTTGAACGTTGAAGCTCCAAAAGTTCAAAAATACTTGTGTTGACATTTTACATTGGCCGAATTGCAAAAAGTTGCATTCCAAAATTATAAATTTGATCATAGAGGTTTTGTTGAGCTTTGAAAGTATCAAAATTGAGTTTGGAATGTCAAAAAATGTGTTCAGGGACCCAAAAAATGTTCGATTTGGACCATTCGGGCCGAAAATCAGGCCCGAACAAGCGTAGGCGCCTACGGCCGAATCGGCCGTCGTCGCCACCGGTAGGCGAGCTACGCGCGAAAAGGATTGGGGGAAACTTGCACATTTCTTCTTTTATCCTTCTGACTTTTTTATAGCCGAGGCATATCACAGTTTTATGTTGGTGACTTTCCCTACTTAATTCAGCGCTCCTCCTCTTGTACAGAAGTTGGAAATTTCTCTTCTTTTTCTTTATTTCTCCCA
The DNA here is from genome assembly GCA_022539455.1 of Dendrobium nobile. Lineage (NCBI taxonomy): Eukaryota > Viridiplantae > Streptophyta > Magnoliopsida > Asparagales > Orchidaceae > Dendrobium > Dendrobium nobile. The sequence goes on from CM039723.1 coordinate 17,725,801, forward strand.
TGTTTTTCTTCCTGCTATAGAGGCTTTCTACTGTTTTCGCAGGTGACTTTTCCTACTTAAATTCAGTGCTCCTCTTTAGTGTAGAAAGAAATTTTTTCTCCTTCCACTGTCTTCTTCTCTATCAATCTTCTTACAGTCGAGACATTTCGCTGTTTTATGTAAGTGACTTTCCCTACTTAAATCAGCGCCCCTCTTCTTGTATAGAAGTTGGATTTTTTTGCAGCTTTTCTTTTCTTTCTCCTCCCTCATTTTAACTTTCTAACAGTGGAGATATTCCATTATTTTTTATAGGTGATTTTCCCTATGCAAAATAAGTGCCCCTCTTCTGGTGTAGAAGTTAGAATTTTTGCAACCTTTTCTTTTATTCTCATCTTCTTCTTACATTAGAGGCATTCCACTATCAGAGATATGTGGTATTCCTCTATCAAGCTTCAGGCCCCTCTCTTGTGTAGAAGGAGATTTTTTCCTCCTTGCTCTTATCTTGTGCTCTTCTTCTTGCATTGAAGGCATTCCACTATCGGAGATAGGTGGCATTCTCCTATCAAGTTTCAGTGCCCCTCTTTTGTGTAGAAAAAGTTGTGATGAGAGGTTATCTTTTAAATTGATAACCCGTAATAAAAGGAGATCAATTGCTACTTGTATGTAAGGGTGATTTGAGAAGATCTAGTGGTACTAGTGTTCAGTAGGAGAACCATAAGTAATGAGTAGACGTGGAGACTTTCAACACCATTTGAGCGAAAGTTTGCTAGTGATGGACAATCAAGTTGATGTGTTGAAACTTGTTCAATATGAATTAGGTTGTTAAACCTAAGCTTATGTCCCAGTGGCTAACCAAGAGGGGGAGTGAATTGGTAATTAAAAAATATTTACCCTCTTTTAAAATTTTGTAACGAAAAATAATTTTAATGAATTTTGTGGAAAAAGATTTTTCAACCACAAGTTAAACAGTAAAACAAAAGGCAGCGAAAAATAAAAAGACATAAGATTTATAGTGGTTCGGTCAAACACGACTTACATCCACTCTCCGGAGGCACCCTCCGAGTATTGCACTAATACCACTGGTGACTCTCCTTTTGCACCCACAGCAAGGCGAAGAAGCCTTTACAAAAACTATCTTACACCACTACCTGATGCAGTAGAGAACCGTCGTCCTTTTACACTCTCCAAATATTGGCAGAGAACCGTCCATCCTTTTACACTCTCCAAGTGTTGGCAGAGAACTGTCCGTCCTTTCACACTCTATTAGTGTAAGTAGAGAACCCTTCGTCCTTTCACACTCTCCAAGTGTGGGCAGAGAACCCTTCATCCTTTCACACTCTCCAAGTGTGGGCAGAGAACCCTTCGGCTGTTCACACTCTCTAAGTGTTGGCAGAGAACCGTCCATCCTTTCACACTCTCCCGGTGTAGGCTGAGAACCCTTCGTCCTTTCACACTCTCCAAGTGTGGGCAGAGAACCCTTCGTCCTTTCACACTCTCCAAGTGTGGGTAGAGAACCCTTTGGCTGTTCGCACTCTCCAAGTGTCATGCCCCAAGATCTAACTTGGAAAGAATGTCAATCAATTTCACAACAATTTACCAGAGTTATCTATAAACCTTCAGTAAGCATTCTATCAAACATCTATAACTTTAAAACATCAATATACAAGTCGATTCATATCTCAAAACATCATGTACAAAACTCAGGAACTACACTACCAATACAAGTAGAGAAATCTATCCTGTCCTGAGTACAAAAGAATCATCAATCGATCAAAAGAACTAAAACCTGAAGATCTGAATCAACTCCTATCTCCTGCTCCCGAGCCCTGACCTGAAAATATCAACCACATATAATGAGCTTTACAAAGCCCAGCAGGTCACCTAATACCTATAACTGAAATCAAAGCACGGCTATGCTATCAATATGCATGTCAATCTATCACAGTCAATCAATCTATGTCAGTCAATGGTCAATGAGTCTATGCAGCGGAAATCAATAGTCAATAAAACTAGTCAATGCAGCGGCAGGCAATTCGATAAATCAACGCAATCAATCAATATCCGTCAATCAAATCAATACGGTCAAATCAATACGATCTAATCAATTGAAATCAATCGAGAAAGGCGATACGAAACAATCAATCTATAAACAGTCAATACGGTATAGAACAGTAGCAACAGTGAATCTATAGGTCTATAAGCAGCAATATCAATGAATCTAGAAGCAGTAGTACGATGTCCATGCTATCAATGCAGTATCTATATCTATCAATGTCTATATCAATGCTCAGTAATCAATGCTCGATAATCAATCAATGAAATCAATGAAATCGTACGATACAGTAAATCCGATCAATCAATAAAGTAGAATCGATAAAGCAATAGATCCGTGAGTCAATACAGTAAACATGCATTTCAATACTATATACTGAACAAGTGCAAACTACTGGCTATGTTGCTGTTGTAGATTCTATATTGCTGTTGTAGATCCGTACATTGGTTCTATCAATAAGAGTCGTCACTCTTTTCGCCCGTCGGCATATCAATAAACTCCTTATGTCTCCCTTCAATAATCAATAATCAATGTTTAAAGGAAAGCCCGTCGGCCCACCATCCTGTACAGGTATCAATCAATCTTCTACCAATGTTCAACCAGGTTCCACTTGCGATCAGTATCAATAGTCAATTCAATCAATAAACAATTCAATAGTCGATATTAAAGCAATCATATCAATAATCAATGCATATCAGTTCAATCTATCAATTTCAGACAATTCAGGAATCGTACAAAAATCGGGCAGCGTAACGGCAGTCGGTCAAATTTACACAAAAATCCTGCAAAAAGACACAATATCCAAATCTTTCCAAATTACAATAGAATATCTATAACATCAATACAATACTATCGATCTATAGAATCCAAATCAAATCAGGTCCCGATTATTTTCTATTCGAGTAAAAGCGCGTAGAATCAATTCCGACGGTAAAATCTTCGTAGAATACAGTCAAATCGTGTACAATAATCATATCTATAACATACTAAAAGTTGTGCGGTGAAAGTTGTGTCAAATCAAAACCATGTCGAAAAGTCGACTACGAAAACACAAAACGGATCACAACTAGGTCAAAACACAACATCTCTGAAAACAGAAACAGGGTTCGGAGTCCTTACCACGAGATCTTCACTTTTCCCAACAGCAGCGTCGGACGAAAAGCGATCCGCGGCCTCCAAAACCAAGCTTTCTCTTTTTTTCCTTTCTCTTTCTCTCTCCTCAGATATTTTCGTTTTTATAAAATGATTTTCTCTCTCCTCAAAACGAGCTGATTTTCTTATATTTGTGAACTGATCGGCCAGGCCGATGTTCACATCGTCCCGGGACGATCAGACCAAATCCTGATCGTCCTGGACCTCACCCAGGGCTATTGTCTGGCCGATCATTTCTACAGTACGATCGTCCTGGACGATCTCACGATCGGCCTGGACGATCTGTGCAGAAATTCTTCCAGAAAACACACCAGAAATCAGCTGTTCAATGCACTGATCGGCCTGGACGATCCAAACTTCGTCCTGGCCGATTCTGGGAGGAAAATCCAAATCAGAGAGGAACAGTAAGGGAACGAGATATTACAATCTCCCCACCTTAGAAAAATGTCGTCCCGACATTTCCCTACAGGTACGAAGCAAAAACGACAATGCAAAACAAATCGATCGAAAACCAAATCTAAATCAAAACTCGTCGGAATCCATACAGAACACACAATGCAATCAATCAAATGTCAATATGCAATGTTCATATGTCAATAGCAATCGGTTAGTCAAATCAATCTTACCAGTAGAACCTTCTGGTCGTTGTTGATCCTGATGCTGTAAACTCTGTAGACTGTAGATGCGTGGCACCACTGGAGGTCGTGGCGCAACCGTCTCCCTCTGATCTCTGACAGTCCTATCATCCATCCGGTTTCCTGATCTCTCACTGTAGGCCCTCGAGGCAATAGTCCTCTGCTGTCCTGTACCCGTATCAGCCCTTCCACCCAGTCCTTTCTGAGGACACTCTGCTGCTCTGTGTCCTTGCTGTCCACAGTGAAAACACTGTCCCGTCAATAGGTAGCACTGACCTGCATGTCGTCTACCACAGTGAATGCACGCGCCAGAACCACCAGACGATACTATCGATGCTGATCGTGACGCAGATCTCGATGCAGATCCTCTCGAACTCTCATATCTGCTTCTCTTCTCTCTATCTCTGTCTCTACCAGAATCATCTCGTCGTACGTCATCTCTCCTCCTTCTGGTATCCTCGTACCTCGGTACCGGTGTCGCCAGATCAATCTCTATCAATCGAGCTCGCTCCACTAGCTCAGAAAACTCATGGATCCGGAAAGGTACTAGTGGATGCCTCAGCTCTCTGTTCAATCCGTGCAGGAATCTATAACATTTTTCCTCGGCCGTAGGAATCAGATGAGCAGCGTACCTCGCAAGAGCAGTAAACTCGGCCTCGTACTCCATCACTGACTTGCGGCCTTGCTCCAATCTCATGAAAGCTTCCTGCATCTGTCGCTGAGCTGACGGTGGTACAAACCACATCCTGAATACTGTAGTAAACTCATCCCAGGTGATCTCAGCATTTGTCTTCCCCTGGAATTTCTCTCTCTGCTGTCCGATCCACCATCTCTCTGCCTCACTCTCCAACATGAATACTGCCAATGATACTTTTCTATTCCCCGGACACTGCATGCTATCAAAAATCTTTTCCACCCTCATGATCCAATCCTCAGCAGCCTGTGGTCCTACAGCCCCTTTGAACAACGGAGGCTTCAGCTTGTGGAACATCTGCAAATGTCTGTCTACCTCTTCTTCCTTGCTTCCACTCATCTTGCTCTGGGCATCCCCCATAACATGTGCAATCGCAGTAGCCAACTGCATCATACTCTCTGAAGGCATTGGGGCTGCGCTGTGCTGCTCATTTGGTACACTGGATTCTGCTGGAGGATCCATATCTTTTTCACCTGCACAATTCAAAACAAATGATACACACATGCAACGATGTATGCCAATGAAGCTCTTAAAGCTACCCAATCTACCCGATCTCTCAATCCAATCCTACAACTCTGGTAACAATCCATTCTTCCAATAACACTGCTCTGATACCAATCTGTCATGCCCCAAGATCTAACTTGGAAAGAATGTCAATCAATTTCACAACAATTTACCAGAGTTATCTATAAACCTTCAGTAAGCATTCTATCAAACATCTATAACTTTAAAACATCAATATACAAGTCGATTCATATCTCAAAACATCATGTACAAAACTCAGGAACTACACTACCAATACAAGTAGAGAAATCTATCCTGTCCTGAGTACAAAAGAATCATCAATCGATCAAAAGAACTAAAACCTGAAGATCTGAATCAACTCCTATCTCCTGCTCCCGAGCCCTGACCTGAAAATATCAACCACATATAATGAGCTTTACAAAGCCCAGCAGGTCACCTAATACCTATAACTGAAATCAAAGCACGGCTATGCTATCAATATGCATGTCAATCTATCACAGTCAATCAATCTATGTCAGTCAATGGTCAATGAGTCTATGCAGCGGAAATCAATAGTCAATAAAACTAGTCAATGCAGCGGCAGGCAATTCGATAAATCAACGCAATCAATCAATATCCGTCAATCAAATCAATACGGTCAAATCAATACGATCTAATCAATTGAAATCAATCGAGAAAGGCGATACGAAACAATCAATCTATAAACAGTCAATACGGTATAGAACAGTAGCAACAGTGAATCTATAGGTCTATAAGCAGCAATATCAATGAATCTAGAAGCAGTAGTACGATGTCCATGCTATCAATGCAGTATCTATATCTATCAATGTCTATATCAATGCTCAGTAATCAATGCTCGATAATCAATCAATGAAATCAATGAAATCGTACGATACAGTAAATCCGATCAATCAATAAAGTAGAAATCGATAAAGCAATAGATCCGTGAGTCAATACAGTAAACATGCATTTCAATACTATATACTGAACAAGTGCAAACTACTGGCTATGTTGCTGTTGTAGATTCTATATTGCTGTTGTAGATCCGTACATTGGTTCTATCAATAAGAGTCGTCACTCTTTTCGCCCGTCGGCATATCAATAAACTCCTTATGTCTCCCTTCAATAATCAATAATCAATGTTTAAAGGAAAGCCCGTCGGCCCACCATCCTGTACAGGTATCAATCAATCTTCTACCAATGTTCAACCAGGTTCCACTTGCGATCAGTATCAATAGTCAATTCAATCAATAAACAATTCAATAGTCGATATTAAAGCAATCATATCAATAATCAATGCATATCAGTTCAATCTATCAATTTCAGACAATTCAGGAATCGTACAAAAATCGGGCAGCGTAACGGCAGTCGGTCAAATTTACACAAAAATCCTGCAAAAAGACACAATATCCAAATCTTTCCAAATTACAATAGAATATCTATAACATCAATACAATACTATCGATCTATAGAATCCAAATCAAATCAGGTCCCGATTATTTTCTATTCGAGTAAAAGCGCGTAGAATCAATTCCGACCGGTAAAATCTTCGTAGAATACAGTCAAATCGTGTACAATAATCATATCTATAACATACTAAAAGTTGTGCGGTGAAAGTTGTGTCAAATCAAAACCATGTCGAAAAGTCGACTACGAAAACACAAACGGATCACAACTAGGTCAAAACACAACATCTCTGAAAACAGAAACAGGGTTCGGAGTCCTTACCACGAGATCTTCACTTTTCCCAACAGCAGCGTCGGACGAAAAGCGATCCGCGGCCTCCAAAACCAAGCTTTCTCTTTTTTTCCTTTCTCTTTCTCTCTCCTCAGATATTTTCGTTTTTATAAAATGATTTTCTCTCTCCTCAAAACGAGCTGATTTTCTTATATTTGTGAACTGATCGGCCAGGCCGATGTTCACATCGTCCCGGGACGATCAGACCAAATCCTGATCGTCCTGGACCTCACCCAGGGCTATTGTCTGGCCGATCATTTCTACAGTACGATCGTCCTGGACGATCTCACGATCGGCCTGGACGATCTGTGCAGAAATTCTTCCAGAAAACACACCAGAAATCAGCTGTTCAATGCACTGATCGGCCTGGACGATCCAAACTTCGTCCTGGCCGATTCTGGGAGGAAAATCCAAATCAGAGAGGAACAGTAAGGGAACGAGATATTACACCAAGTGTGGGCAGAGAACCCTTCGTCCTTTCATACTCTCTAAGTGTCGGTAAAGAATCGAATCTCCTTGACAGATCTTCTCACAAGAAATCTAGAAGGAAGAGAAAAAAGAGTGAAGTAATCAAAAACCACAAGTAGAGATTCTTACCTTTGAGTACCAAGTGATTCTTTCACGCTCCAGCAGTAAGAATCATCCTTCAAACACTCTCTCACACTCACTCCTTGAGTATCTCTTCAATTGGTACGAAGATCAGTAGGCAAAAAGATTAAAAGGCAGTTCTAATTGGACTTTATATAGAAAAGACATAAAAAACCGTCCAAAAATTGCTGAATTTGAAGTTTGTAAATAGTGGATCGTCCCGTACGATCGTGGATCTTCCTAGACGAATTTACTTAAATCAGTTGCATACGAATCCAATGTATATTGGTATGAACTGACTTTGTACCCGATTATCGTCCCGTACGAACTAAGTTCGTCCGGTACGAACAGTTATACCATGGGTCGGTTTTGACAAACTGTAGGATGTTATCAAAATTTGAAAGGATAGAGCATTTTCGTCCTGGGACAAATAGGAGTTCATCTTGACGAAATTTTTACAGAGAGCATTTCGTCTTGGCCCGAATAGGATTTCGTCTAAACAAAAATTTTCCAGAGAGCATTTCGTCCTGGGACGAATTAGAGTTCGTCTGGATGAAATTTTTACAGAGAGCATTTCATCCTGGGCCGAATATAGGATTTCGTCTGAACGAAAATTTTCTAGAGAGCATTTCGTCCTGGGATGAATTGGAGTTTGTCTGGACAAAATTTTTCAGAGAGCATTTTGTCCTTGTACGAACAGGATTTCGTCTGTACAAAATTTTTCCAGAGAGCATTTCGTCCTAGGACGAATAGAAAAATTCATCTGGACGATCAGGACTTAGAAAAATTTTCTCACTTCCTGTTCGTTCCATTGCTCTTCTGAGGGGATAACTGACTTGATTGTCTTGTACGAACATGGTTCATCCCGTACGATCAGTATGAATTTTAAAAATCTCTCCAAGTGTGTGTGTGCTAAGTTACTTAATTACAATCACTCCCTTTCAAACTCAATACAATGAAAAGTACAAGCTTCAATTTATAAATTATCTCATACAGAATTTTGATTTGAAATCTTCATTAGTCTGAGGTTCGATTATCCTTAAATGTTAGTCCATACAAGAGCAAAAATAATTCTTCTAAAAAGTGTTAGGAGAAAACAAAACTTTAAAACAATAATATTTGGAATCATCAAAACTTTACAAGTTGCAAGAATGTAAAACATGCAAATAGCAACTCTTTTAACATGAAGTTCATTGGCAGTCAATAACCGAGTGGAGAGCTGAAGAAGAGAGTTGGATGGTGGGCTACTATCAGTAATTTGAGTGATAATTCAATGATGGCTAAAGTAAAGAACCGCTAGTAAATATCAGACGAATGGTTGATGATCGTGAATGTCCTGTGGCATTTTGCTAAGGCAATATGCATTCATATGAAAATGTGTCAATATTAGATATCCCTGATTCAAGGAGCCAAAGTTGTGTGTTATGTCAGTAGTCTAGCGACACATGTATAGTGTTAACTGAGTTGAGATCTTATAAAGATTAAATTGTAATCTTTCTTTGAAGAAGATGTTGTAGGAAATGCATTAATGTGCAGTAGAGAAGAAGTCACTTAAATCAACTAAAAATATTTGACTATTTTGAAGTTGATTGTTGCTTGATGATAGTAACATGTATTATTGATGTCAATGTACTTTTTAATTTCAATTTATAGTGAGAACAAATGTACACATGAATATGTATTTATATAACTCTATTGTATATGAAGTTAAGAATTTGTCCCTCAGAGGAAATATAATTATTTATGTATCTTTGAGATATGTTTTGATATATTGTTCCCCATATATTTGGAGGCACTGTTAGACTGCTAAGGTATTTATTTGAGTGATGATTTTATATTTCACTTGCTTTCATAGAATCTTTATAGAGTGAATATTGTTCACTTAAAGCACTATTTGATGATGTTGACCTCTATGGAAGAGGTTGAGAGAATTCGACAAGAAATATAAGACCTATCTGAGATTGTATGTCAGAGCACTACTTGATGATAATAACATGTGTGGAAGAGGTAGAGAGAATCAAACAAGAAATATAAGACCTATCCAAGGTTGTATGTCAAAGCACTACTCGATGATATTAACCTATGTGGAAGTGATCAAGAGAATCCACCAATGATGTAAGAATTATTCGAGGTTGTATGTCAGAGCACTGCTAGATGACGTTAACTTGTGTGGAAGAGGTCAAGAGAATTGACCAAAGATGTAAGACCTATCTGAGGTTGTATGTCAGAGCCTTTGCTCGATGACATTAACCTGTGTAGAAGAGGTCGAGAGAATCCACCAAGGATGTAAGATATATTCGAGGTTGTATGTCAGAGCCTTTGCTCGATGACATTAACCTGTGTGGAAGTGGTCGAGAGAATCCACTAAGGATATAAGTCCTATCTGAGGTTGTATGTCAGAGCCTTTGTTCAATAATATTAACTTGTGTGGAAGAGGATAAGAGAATCCACCAAGGATGTAAGACCTATATGGAAGAGGTCGAATAGAATTCCCCTGGGATTGATTTTTTCTTGATTGGGAGGGGGTGAACACTACGTGTATCCCAAATCAATAATAAAGAATGGTCTATCTTTAGACCGTTACTGTCTTTTTGAGGCCACGATTAAGACATTGCCTAAGGATTAGAAGTCAAAATATGGAATGTATAAAGTTTGTAATTCATTGGAAGTATGCTTGCTATCGCTGGGATTTTCCTGAAATATCATCTTGATATTGAAAGTATTGCAGGATCTTTTTGACCACGGTTGGAGTCAAAGTTTCCTCCCAGTCCGCATCTAATTCTTAAGAAATTTATGCAGAAATGACTAATATCAAAAAGTTGACATAAATGACCTTTTGAGGTTGGAGCAAAATTTTTCCCCCAGTTGGGAATCACGTTTCCATAGACGATGCCAAACTGTTGCGTCATGGAGTATTCACAGTAATAGAGAAATATAAAATTTAGCGTATTAGCGTTATACAAAAATCCAGCACATAATCAGATAAGAGAGAGGGTGTAACATTTATAAGACACCAAGATTTTTACGTAAAAACCCCTAAAAAGGGGAAAACTATAGGGCCTAGCCCAGTTTGAATGAATTCAGTAGTATTGCACTTAATTACAAATGAGGCCCTTCCATGGAAAATACCTTAACTTGATGTACATCTTATGTAAGTGAGCGACGTAAGACGGAAGGACCGTAGTCGACAGGCGACGGAGGTCGGAAGGACTATAGTTGGTGGGCGACATAAGTCAGAAGAACCGTAGTCGACGGGCGACGGAGGTCGGAAGGATTGTAGTCGGTGGGTGACGTAAGTCAGAAGGACCGTAGTGTACAGGTGACAGAGGTCAGAAGGATTGTAGTCTATAGGCGACATAAGTTAGAAGGATCATAGTCGACGGGAGACGGAGGTCGGAATGACCATTGTCGATAGGAGACTAGAGTAAGAAAGATTGTTGCCTAGCGATGGAGGTCGAAAGGATTGTGTCAGGTAGAAATCCAGCAATGGACAAAAATTCAGCATCAGATAAATGTCCGGCGAAAACCCCACAACGGGCATAAGTCCGACGTCGGGTAGAAATTTGGCGACGAGCGGAGGTCCGGCGTCGCGTAGAAGTCCGACGTCAGTTGACGGCTGAGGAGAAATCTAGCGTTAGATGGTATTCGGGCAGAACTCCAATGTCACTTGGAGGTCAGGAGGAATTTCGGCATCACTTGGAGGTCGGACGGAATTCCGACGTCACTTGGAAGTTGGGCAGAATTTCGGCGTCCTGTGGAAGTAGGACAGAATTACGGTGTCCCATGGAAGTATGGCAGAATTTCGGCGTCCCGTGGAAGTTGGGCAGAATTTCAGATGATCCTAGATTTAATTTTTTGAAGTTTCCAACTTGATTTTTCCTCAAGATTCGTGCACGATCAAGATAATTTTTTGATGACATGTATATATATATAATTTATTAGTTAAATAAGATATAATATTTAATTTCAATTAAATAAGATATAATAGAGCTTCTTAACGAGCATATTCACAAACTCTAAATGATGTTGTTCGTGAACATAAATGAGCCGAACGCCAGGTTGTTCAAGATTGTTTATTTAGCTATCGAGTATTGTCAATGTTATTCAAGCTTGTTCATTTACCTTATTAAACGAATATAAACGAGCTCTTATCGAGCCGAGCCACGAGTAGCTCATTGAACGCTCGGTTCATTTGCAACCGTAGCCTCTTTCTTCTTCATAAAGCTACCATGTTTTTCATGGACCTCATGGGCTAGCTCCCAAGCCTGCCAATTATTTCATGAGCTGAGCTTCAGTTTGACTCGAGCTCGAGCTTGACTTCGAGATTCAAATTTGACCGACAAACTAAGCTCAGGTTAGGCACGATTGGAGCTCGACTCAACTTATTTGCACGCCTAATAATTTTACATAAATTTATTATCTTTTGTGATTTTTATATCATCATCATAAATATTTTTCTTGTATATAAATATCTTTCTTATTATTAAAATTATTGTAATTATCTTTATTTTTATTTAATATTTTATCTCAAAAGTGATGATTCATGCATAAATATTCCTTTGAATTTTGATATAAATATCTTGATATATCATGAAAAATCGACTTGATCAAACATAAATCTCGATTCATAAATATTTTATCTCAAAAGTGTCAAAAACTTTCAGAATTAAATACAAGCCATCTGAATGCCAATTTTCAACAAACTTATTGTCGATCTGAGCAACTTGACGAGATGAATCTAAGGATGGCAAAAGGGATTTATTCCAAGTTGAAATAAGCCCAAATAGAAAAATTTTAAGATATTAATAGGATGATCTCACATCTAGCAAGTTTAGCATCTCAATAAAACACATTGAATGAGTTTAAAAATGTATTATTCTGATAGCAATAAGACACTTCAATGCTGATAGAAATGTATTTGATCGAGGGATGTGATATGGGACTTCGGATGAAGTGTTCTAAATTTTGACTATATTTATAAGGTATGCTAGTCTATAAAATTTATAAATAAGCCCTCACTCTTTTCATAAAGGACACATTGGACCTTGTCTATAGATTTAGGAGTGCTGAGTGATAAAGAATATCAGAGTTTCACTTGAGTAGTATAGCTACCAAACCACTTCTCAACCATCTTCATCGAACCATCAACCAATTGTTATCATTGGACTATTTTCTTCTAACTATAATTCTTTGGCCATCTCTACCTAATTATGATCTGTCGACCATCGTCACTTGATCGCAGTCTCCAGACCACTATCACCAAATTATAGTATCATGGCCACTGTCTCCAACAATGATTTACCAACCACACTTGCCCGACGATGGTCCTTCAACCAATTGCAACACTTAGACAATGAGCTCTGCAACAAATTTTTAAAAACAAACTAACGTTGCAGCGTTGAGGTCGAGCACTACAGCAATATCAGTTTGGAAGCACGCGCGCGCGCGCGCGTGCGCGCGCGCGCACACACACACACACACACACACATATATATATATATATATACAGCTCATTTCCGACAAAATTTTCAGCTGAAATAAATTTGTCACAAATTCAGGTAATTTTTTAAAAACTTTTCGACATATTTTTTTACTAATTTTCTGACGACATTTTCGATGAAATTCCTGACTGAAATTAAAAAATTAAGTTATATTTTAATAACTTATTGTCAAATCAAATTATTTAAATTAAATATTTTAATATTTTAAAAAATAAATTAAATTATTGAATTTAATAACTTAAATTATGATTCAATTATTTAATAAAAAAATTAAATGATTTAAATTAAAACTTAAATTATAATAATTTATTTTGTTAAATTAAGTTAAATAATTAATAAGTTATAACTTAAATAAAATAAAATCTCAGATTTGACAGTCTTCGTTTAAGGAATTTTTATTGGGTGTGGAGTGTGGACGTAGCTCTATGTATGCAAACCTGTAGCTGAACGTCATGTGGAGCCCACCTTGACCCCACCGATCTGTTTGCCACATGTGCCTTTTAACAGCATGGCCCGACAACCCGAACTGCCCGAAAACTTGAAAAAAAATGCGTGCACGCCCGATGACCCGTTCTGAAATGAATTTGTATATGTCATTTGAGTTTTTCGAGATGATCTAAAATGTCTCTTCCAATTTTACTTATTCGGGCGTTTTGGATTTCTACATTCATCCACAATGGAAAGTTGTAGGCAATTATTCATCTTCTACACGAAGTTACTACATGAAGCATCTTCAGTCTTCATCTTCTACATGGCGAAGGTATGTTTTTTCTATAGTCATCTGTATTTATTATGTTTTAGGGCTTAAGGTTGGACTGTATAGTAGTTTTTGTAATGTGTTGGTTGGCTATCGCTGGGTACCCCATTTGGGAACCGCTGTGTACCGCTGGGTACCCTGTCTGGGTACCGCTTGGTACCTTGACTGGGTATTGCTTGGTACCCCGACTGGGTACCGCTGAGTATCCCTTCTGGGTACACTGAGTATCACCCCTTATGTTCATTTCGGAATACATTGTAAGTTTTATTAGTTTGTTGTTAGGGTTTTTTTTTCTGTTGAGAGGAAACTGTTATATATGTATATATTGCTTTATTCCTTATGAGAAGTTCTGGAGGGTACTATTTTGAACTGTAGGGAATGATATGCATCTCTCGGTACTGCTAGATACCTCCAGGTGTTTCTAGGTACCACTCGGTATCGCTTGGTACCGCTCGGTACTGGTTAGTATCGCTCAGTACCGAGCAATATCCGACCTAGAATGAAATTTGTTCTGATCAAATACAACATATTACGTATGGATATGTTCCGAAGATTAGCTTCCGTTGTAGAACATCGACTTTTAGAGAAGTCTGTAATCATTTGGTCGAAATATTTGACCAAAACTTTGTGGATAGTTTGAAGCTAAATAATCTTCATCACTTTCTTTTGATGTCGTACTATGTACAAAATATTCCGTTGGTATTCAAGTTATTGTCGTGCTGGGATATTAAGAAGTAATGTTTTATCATTAAAGACTAGAAGTTATCATTTACTACCGATGAAATTGCTATAATTTTAGGACAACCACTTGGATACTTGAATGATTTTATTCATATTATAATTGTGAGTATATTGAATTGAATTATTTTTGTATTTATGAATGATCTAGAATGTTTGAAGATCTTTTTTATGCTGTCATTATTATGTTTTGGTTATAGATATGATTTCTAGATCACTCTACAGTCCACAAACCAGTGAATTCAAAATTAAGATCATAGTTTCTCTAATGGGGTTGTGATGTAGTTTATAACGAAGCAGAGGCCAGTAGTTTATTTGAAGGTCTTGAAGTTATAGATTTAATAAATTCTTTTGACGGAATAACAAGTGAGGGGAGGACATTATTAGAAAAACCTCCCCCACATAGATCAAAGATCCAAATCACCTGACAGATTCCCCAATTTATAACTCACCTTGCGTAAACCTCGGGTGCAACATTCATCACCTAGCCCATCACCTACACCATCGAAACCCCCAAGCCCAATCAGCCCACCAAGCACCTATAACCCCCCCAAGTCACCTGGGTAGCAACAACCAACTTCCCCAACTTTTTTACACCATGTTAGTATTGAAGAATATCTTCATAAGATATTGGAGCAAAATAAATTTCTTCAAAAAAGGTTAGTAAATCTAGAAACAACAACAGCTCTAATTGAGCAAAGAATGGTTGCAGTAGAACATTATGTTTTCGAGCAGTGGATAGGAGATTTGAAGCTATGGAGAAGTTCTTATCTGAGAACTTTCCAACATTTAACCCTTTGTCGACTCCAGAGTTACACGTTGAATCTTCATCCAGGACTCTGACATATGAAAAGAAGAATGTGGTGGGTGAAGGCGTGGATACAAATATAGTTATCGTTATTGAAAGCCAATTTAAACCCAATGTCCCAATCAACGACAAACCATCTAATCTGCCTGGTGATGTAGATGATGCTTGCCTAGCTGATTCATGCAGCACATGCATAGCAAGAAGGGTGAGAAGAAGGCTAGACTGGAAAACCAAAGAGGTAAAGACCCCTTTCACCACGGGTCAAAATAAGAGAAAGAAGATGATCAAAAAAGCCGTTATAAGGCATGATCGGAATTCCAACACAAGCAAACCACTACGACTGTGGGATGATTATTTGTAAATACATGGAAACTGTAATCCTTCCACAATCTATAAAGTGGGAAGAACTATTAAATTGACAAGATGAAATGCCAAAGTATAGATCAAAACTTGCATTCACATTCTTATATTCAACGCTTAAATGATTATTGATAATAGAACAGACATTGTAACATTATAAATAATATAAGTACATTAACAAAGTTTTACTTCTTAAGCAAATAGCGAATATGTTGTTGGAGTTGAGTTTGTATAGGACAACATCTAAACTCTGTCATAAGCTCAAATTATAAATCTTGCCAATCACTTAAATCCAAGAAATTCTTTCGCTTCTGTCCATGCACATGTTACTTTAGTAATTGCTTATATAAATATATTAAAAATGTTTCTTCGACTCGGTCCCAAGAATGGTAAAAAATTACATTTTTTACATTACAAGGTCGTCTAACTACATAATCAGAGCATGATGCTTTTCCCTTACATGCTAGCTCATGATGACGTTGTTCCAAGAAATGAATATTGACAAGGTGATGATGATTTTCAAAAAAGTTATTTTAGACATATTGCCACCCTTCAGCATTCAGGAAACATCCTGATCTATTTTCCTTATTAGCCATCTGTTCTCTCCATGCAACTTCAAGCAAACGATCACAACGATCATGCCATTTATGAACACAATATCTATATATTTCATTTTGCCTTACTTGTTGCTCAAGATGACAGTCAACAATCATAGCCATGTAGTCATGCATTCTAGTTATAACAAGCTCAACAATATCTTTCATTGGCATGCTTAGATGCAATTTATCATCCAACAAACGTTATTTATAAACCATAAGAAAAATATGTAAATAAATAGATGAACTACCTCAACTTATATAGCTTTTAATTTCAACAAACATAGTAAATATCACAACAACCTATCTTAAATATGCGAACCACTTCAACTACCAGCTTTAATTGGCATTAAAAACTAATAAACAAAAGGTAAATACAGGAACTGAGCGATATCGAGCTGTACCGAGAAGTGCCAAATAGTACCGATCAGTACCGAGCAATATACGAGAAAAGAAAGGTACATGGAGGTACTAAGCAGTACTGACTAGTACATAGTGGTATAAAAAAAAAAAAGAAAGGTACCTGGAGGTACCGAGCGGTATCGAGCAGTACTGAGAAGTATCGATCAATTCTGAGCGGTATCCAGCATTACAAAATCTATTACAGAAATAGCAAAACATATGCAAATTATGTATGAAACATAAAACATAACAAAATTAATTTCCATGCAAACATCTAGTAATATTTAATCCCATAAACATTCAAATTTAAATTATCAAATTCTAGATTCAATAAAGTAATTTTCAATATTCACACAAGTCTCTCTACATCAATTATTCCATTCATCTTCTGTATATATTCAGGGTTCAGTTGACTGCTTGGTTCACGAAGGGTGAACTCATATGTGAAGCATTTTGGTATGTTTGGAAAGATAACTTGACTGATTGGTTCCACAGGTGTACACTTTTTAGTTGAAGGAGTAGGTTGTTCCTCAGTTCTCCTCCTCTTAGGTTTTCTTTTCTCCCAATGACTCTTCAACCTTGCATTAGAAATTCCTTTGCGCTTGCACTTTATTGGGTCTTTAAATTTTTTTGGACTACTCCTTAAAAAAAGAATACAATTTACGCGAATAAAATTGTGCGGCCTACCTAAGAATTAAACTACTCTTAACTAAAGGTACAACATCGAACTAGCTGTATTTGAAATCTTCATCCTGCTCATTCCTACGCCATGTCTTCATCACCTTCTCTAATCCCAAAAAATAGTCAATTATGCTACTCGTAGGCTTTGAAATCCTGTGGCACACATTGTTAGTGGATTCGCTACACTGTGTTGAAAGAATATCAAGGTTAAAATAACTTTTGTTATATAATGTGGACCATTTTTACCTTATTTTGTAAAGTTCTTTCAACTAGTCATGATTATGAAGGTCCCATTCATTGATTATTTCAATCTAACAACTCTCAAACTCATCCTCTGAATCACACTTGCTCAAGCATTTATAAAAGAGACCTTTAACTTTCTTGATGCTATTATAGTAATACACCTTGGATGGAAGCTTCTTGGAGATGTGCCATTGGCAAAGTCTATGACATGTTTGAGATAATGCAATTTCTATTGCCCAAGACATTGTCTGGTCCTGATCAGTAAAAATTGTAATGAGATATTTATCACCCATAATTCGTAAGAATGTTCTAAACAACTATGTAAATGATTGTATTATTTTCTCCGACAGAAATGCTATCCCCAAAAGAACATTCTACCAATCATTATTAACTCCAATAAAAGGTGCACATGCTGGATTATATTTGTTTAGTATATAGCTAGTACAAAAAATGATAACTTCTCCAAAGCAAACGTAATATGTTCTCCCCACGCCATCAACCTAGAAAAAATTCATCAATCTGTCATCTTCATTATATTGGACGTCCCATACGAACATGTTATCATCATTTGCTCAATCTTTAAAAAGTTCAATTAGGTAATTGGTCTCCCCGTTCTCAATCTTAGCTCTTTTTTCTTTCTAAACATAATTATATGCATCCCTTTTGGAAAACCCTACATTCTCTCTTCCACTAACTTCATCAGCTAAGTATATAAATGCATCAATGATTCTAATCCCAGCATCTGTCATTGATTTAAGAACAAATGATTTCTCATCACTAATATTCCTACATAATCTGAGTAAATGTTGATCTTCAGGCTTAGCTAATTCATGATTGTGGCTCTCTATGCATTTTTGGACCTTCCATACTCAAATGTGGTCAACTGAAAATCTAATCATCGTGGGACACCCGGTCATAGTATTGGATTTTCTATATTTTGATTTAGTGTTTAAGTCAATTCCCTTCTTAAATCCAGCTTTTGAACATACAAAATCCTTGAGCCTTAGCTTTCTCAAATTAGGCTAGTAATAGTGATGATCTTTACAAACACTAAAACCAACATTGTGAACATAATAGCAGTACATGTCATATGCTTCTTTCTCACTGTTACATACAACCTACGAACAAGAAAATCTATTTAAACACTTTGATTTTAACATTGGAAATAGACAAACTAATTGGCAATAGCATCGATACCTAGCGGTATCGATCAGTACCGATCGATACTGAGTGGTAAAGAGCGGTACCGACCAGTCACAAACGGTACCTAGGAGCCACGTGACCACCAAAAAATACCTTTCAAAAGAAAAATTATTAAACAAATCACTGAAGTCACGACATCTATATCATATTTATTGATAATATGTCCAACTTATCTTCGATATTTTGCTGAAAAACATCTTTTCCTCTTTGATGTGTCTCTTGAATAATGCCATCTATCTCCGACCAATCTTCAAAGTCCTCCAGAACGGTATCTATCTGCATAGCTTCCGATCTTCTCTTTCTTTCTGAGCTTTCAAGTGACGAGAAAAACTTTTTTTAACTGAGGTAAATAACCCACGCCATAAAAAAAAACCCTAGGAATTACTGCATTTTTTTTAATTTTTCAGGTAGTTTCGGTTGTCGGTGTAATATCTCGTTCCCTTACTGTTCCTCTCTGAATTGGATTTTCCTCCCAGAATCGTCCAGGACGAAGTTGGATCGTCCGGGACGATCGGTACAGGTTGTGTAGAAAAATCCTGTTTGGCCGTCTGGTTCGTCTGGACGAAATCAGGATCGTCTGGACGAAAATAAGTCAGTGAACCCTTCGCCAGGGACGATATGTAATTTTTCGTCTGGACGAAATTCTTCTCTTCATGGATCGTCCGGGACGAAGCTCGATCGTCCAGGACGATCAGTCTGGATATATATAGAAATGAGATATTTTGAAGAGAGAGAAATATCTGAGGAGAGAGAAAGAGAAAAGCTGGTTTTCGGAGACCGCGGAGCGCTTTTCGTCCGACGCTGCTGTTGGGAAAAGTGAAGATCTCGTGGTAAGGACTCCGAATCCTATTTCTGTTTTCAAAGAAGTTGAGTTTTGACCGAGTTGAGATCTGTTTTGTGTTTTCGTAGTCGACTTTTCGACATGATTTTGATTTGACACAACTTTCACCGCACAACTTTTAGAGTGTTATAGATATGATTATTCTACACGATTTGACTGTATTCTACGAATTTTCTTCCGGTCGGAATTGGTTCTACGTGATTTTAATCGAATAGAAAATTATCAGGATGTTTTCTGACTTGGTTTCTATAGAATAAAAGTCTTGCATTGATGTTATAGATATTTTATTGTAATTTGGTAGAATTTGGAAATCGTGTCTTTTTGCAGGATTTTTGTGTAAATTTGACCGACTGCCGTTACGCTGCCCGATTTTCGTATGATTTCCGAATTGTCTGAGATTGATAGATTGAATCGATATGAATATGATTATTGATATGATTGCTTTAATATTGACTATTGAATTGCTTATTGATTGAATTGACTATTGATACTGGAACCCAAGTGGAACCTGGTTGAACGTTGGTGAAGATTGATATTGACCTGTACAGGATGGTGGGCCGACGGGCTTTCCTTTAAACCATTGATCATTGATATAACGATTGGGAGTTATAAGGAGTTTATATGCCGACGGGCGGCCGACGGGCAAAAAGAGTGACGACTCTTATTGATAGACCAACGTACGGACTACAACAGCAACGGATTCTACAACAGCAACATGACCAGTTGATTTTACTTGTCCAGTATATAGTATTGAATTGCATGTTTACTGTATTGATTTACGAATTTATTGCTTTATCGATTTCTGCCTTATTGATTGATCGGATTTACTGTATCGTACGATTTCATTGATTTCATTGATTGATTACCGAGCATTGATTACTGAGCATTGATATGGATATTGATAGATATAGATACTGCATTGATAGCATGGACATGGACATCGTATAGATTCATTGTATTGCCGCCTAGATTTTGTAGACTCGTTGTTGCTACTGTTCCACACCGTATTGACTGTTGTATAGATTTCTTGTCAGAATGGATTGAAGTTTATCGTATTGCTTTCCTCGATTGATTTCATTAAATGGATCGTATTGATTTGACCGTATTGATTTGATTGACGGGTATTGATTGATTGCGTTGATTTATCGAATTGCCTGCCGCTGCATTGACTGGTTTTATTGACTATGGATTTCCACTACATAGAATTGACGATCATTGATTCATGGATTTCCGGATTGCATAGATTCATTGACCATTGACTGATTCAGATTGATAGATTGACATGCATATTGATAGCATCGCCGTGCTTCGATTTCAGTTATAGGTATTAGGTGACCTGCTGGGCTTTGTAAAGCTCATTATATGTGGTTGATATTTTCAGGTCAGGGCTCGGGAGCAGGAGATAGGAATTGATCCAGATCGACAGGTTTTAGTTTCTTTTGATCGATAGATGATTCTTTTGTACTCAGGACAGGATAGATTTCTCTACTTGTATTGATAGTTTAGTTCCTGAGTATTGTATATGATGTTTTGAGATGTGAATCGACTTGTATATTGATGTTTAAATTTTTTTAGATGTGTGATAGATTGCTTACTGAAGGTTTATAGATAACTCTGGTAATTTGTTGTTAGATTGATTGACATTCTTTCCAAGTTAGATCTTGGGGCATCACAAGTTGGTATCAGAGCAGTGTTATTGGAAGAATGGATTGTTACCAGAGTTGTAGGTTTGGATTGAGAGTTGGGTAGATTGGGTAGCTTTAAGAGCTTCATTGGCATACATCATTGCATGTGTATCATTTGTTTTGAATTATGCAGGTGAAAAGATATGGATCCTCCAGTAGAATCCAGTGTACCAAACGAGCAACACAGCGCAGCTCCAATGCCTTCAGAGAGTATGATGCAGTTGGCTACTGCGATTGCACATGTTATGGGGGATGCCCAGAGCAAGATGAGTGGAAGCAAGGAAGAAGTGGTAGACAGACACTTGCAGATGTTCCACAAGCTGAAGCCTCCGTTGTTCAAAGGGGCTGTAGGACCACAGGCTGCTGAGGATTGGATCATGAGGGTGGAAAAGATTTTTGATAGCATGCAGTGTCCGGGGAATAGAAAAGTACCATTGGCAGTATTCATGTTGGAGAGTGAGGCAGAGAGATGGTGGATCGGACAGCAGAGAGAGAAATTCCAGGGGAAGACAAATGCTGAGATCACCTGGGATGAGTTCACTACAGTATTCAGGATGTGGTTTGTACCACCGTCAGCTCAGCGACAGATGCAGGAAGCTTTCATGAGATTGGAGCAAGGCCGCAAGTCAGTGATGGAGTACGAGGCCGAGTTTACTGCTCTTGCGAGGTACGCTGCTCATCTGATTCCTACGGCCGAGGAAAAATGTTATAGATTCCTGCACGGATTGAACAGAGAGCTGAGGCATCCACTAGTACCTTTCCGGATCCATGAGTTTTCTGAGCTAGTGGAGCGAGCTCGATTGATAGAGATTGATCTGGCGACACCGGTGCCGAGGTACGAGGATACCAGAAGGAGGAGAGATGAGGTACGACGAGATGATTCTGGTAGAGATAGAGATAGAGAGAAGAGAAGCAGATATGAGAGTTCGAGAGGATCTGCATCGGGATCTGTACCGCGTTCTGCATCGGTAGTATCATCTGGTAGTTCTGGAGCATGTGTTCACTGTGGTAAACGACATGCAGGTCGATGCTACCTGTTGACGGGGCAGTGCTTTCACTGTGGACAGCAAGGGCACAGAGCAGCAGCTTGTCCTCAGAAAGGACTGGGTGGACGGACTGATTCTGGCACGGGTTCAGGACAGCAGAGGACTGTTGGCCCGAGGACTTACAGTGAGAGATCAGGGAACCGGATAGATGATAGAGCTGTCAGAGATCAGAGAGAGACAGTTGCGCCACGACCTCCTGCACTTCCTCCAGTGGTGCCACGCATCTACAGTCTACAGAGTTTACAGCATCAGGATCAACAGCGACCAGAAGGTTCTACTGGTAAGATTGATTTGACTAACCGATTGATATTGACATATGAACATTGCATATTGATATTTTATTGAATGCATTGTGTGTTTTGTATGGATTTCGACGAGTTTTGTTTTGGATTTGGATTTCGATCGATTTGGTTTGCTTCGTGTTTTGCTTCGTACCTTTAGGGAAATGTCGGGACGACATTTTTCTAAGGTGGGGAGATTGTAATATCTCGTTCCCTTACTGTTCCTCTCTGAATTGGATTTTCCTCCCAGAATCGTCCAGGACGAAGTTGGATCGTCCGGGACGATCGGTACAGGTTGTGTAGAAAAATCCTGTTTGGCCGTCTGGTTCGTCTGGACGAAATCAGGATCGTCTGGACGAAAATAAGTCAGTGAACCCTTCGCCAGGGACGATATGTAATTTTTCGTCTGGACGAAATTCTTCTCTTCATGGATCGTCCGGGACGAAGCTCGATCGTCCAGGACGATCAGTCTGGATATATATAGAAATGAGATATTTTGAAGAGAGAGAAATATCTGAGGAGAGAGAAAGAGAAAAGGAAAAAGAGAAAAGCTGGTTTTCGGAGACCGCGGAGCGCTTTTCGTCCGACGCTGCTGTTGGGAAAAGTGAAGATCTCGTGGTAAGGACTCCGAATCCTATTTCTGTTTTCAAAGAAGTTGAGTTTTGACCGAGTTGAGATCTGTTTTGTGTTTTCGTAGTCGACTTTTCGACATGATTTTGATTTGACACAACTTTCACCGCACAACTTTTAGAGTGTTATAGATATGATTATTCTACACGATTTGACTGTATTCTACGAATTTTCTTCCGGTCGGAATTGGTTCTACGTGATTTTAATCGAATAGAAAATTATCAGGATGTTTTCTGACTTGGTTTCTATAGAATAAAAGTCTTGCATTGATGTTATAGATATTTTATTGTAATTTGGTAGAATTTGGAAATCGTGTCTTTTTGCAGGATTTTTGTGTAAATTTGACCGACTGCCGTTACGCTGCCCGATTTTCGTATGATTTCCGAATTGTCTGAGATTGATAGATTGAATCGATATGAATATGATTATTGATATGATTGCTTTAATATTGACTATTGAATTGCTTATTGATTGAATTGACTATTGATACTGGAACCCAAGTGGAACCTGGTTGAACGTTGGTGAAGATTGATATTGACCTGTACAGGATGGTGGGCCGACGGGCTTTCCTTTAAACCATTGATCATTGATATAACGATTGGGAGTTATAAGGAGTTTATATGCCGACGGGCGGCCGACGGGCAAAAAGAGTGACGACTCTTATTGATAGACCAACGTACGGACTACAACAGCAACGGATTCTACAACAGCAACATGACCAGTTGATTTTACTTGTCCAGTATATAGTATTGAATTGCATGTTTACTGTATTGATTTACGAATTTATTGCTTTATCGATTTCTGCCTTATTGATTGATCGGATTTACTGTATCGTACGATTTCATTGATTTCATTGATTGATTACCGAGCATTGATTACTGAGCATTGATATGGATATTGATAGATATAGATACTGCATTGATAGCATGGACATGGACATCGTATAGATTCATTGTATTGCCGCCTAGATTTTGTAGACTCGCTGTTGCTACTGTTCCACACCGTATTGACTGTTGTATAGATTTCTTGTCAGAATGGATTGAAGTTTATCGTATTGCTTTCCTCGATTGATTTCATTAAATGGATCGTATTGATTTGACCGTATTGATTTGATTGACGGATATTGATTGATTGCGTTGATTTATCGAATTGCCTGCCGCTGCATTGACTGGTTTTATTGACTATGGATTTCCACTGCATAGAATTGACGATCATTGATTCATGGATTTCCGGATTGCATAGATTCATTGACCATTGACTGATTCAGATTGATAGATTGACATGCATATTGATAGCATCGCCGTGCTTCGATTTCAGTTATAGGTATTAGGTGACCTGCTGGGCTTTGTAAAGCTCATTATATGTGGTTGATATTTTCAGGTCAGGGCTCGGGAGCAGGAGATAGGAATTGATCCAGATCGACAGGTTTTAGTTTCTTTTGATCGATAGATGATTCTTTTGTACTCAGGACAGGATAGATTTCTCTACTTGTATTGATAGTTTAGTTCCTGAGTATTGTATATGATGTTTTGAGATGTGAATCGACTTGTATATTGATGTTTAAATTTTTTTAGATGTGTGATAGATTGCTTACTGAAGGTTTATAGATAACTCTGGTAATTTGTTGTTAGATTGATTGACATTCTTTCCAAGTTAGATCTTGGGGCATCACAAGTTGGTATCAGAGCAGTGTTATTGGAAGAATGGATTGTTACCAGAGTTGTAGGTTTGGATTGAGAGTTGGGTAGATTGGGTAGCTTTAAGAGCTTCATTGGCATACATCATTGCATGTGTATCATTTGTTTTGAATTATGCAGGTGAAAAGATATGGATCCTCCAGTAGAATCCAGTGTACCAAACGAGCAACACAGCGCAGCTCCAATGCCTTCAGAGAGTATGATGCAGTTGGCTACTGCGATTGCACATGTTATGGGGGATGCCCAGAGCAAGATGAGTGGAAGCAAGGAAGAAGTGGTAGACAGACACTTGCAGATGTTCCACAAGCTGAAGCCTCCGTTGTTCAAAGGGGCTGTAGGACCACAGGCTGCTGAGGATTGGATCATGAGGGTGGAAAAGATTTTTGATAGCATGCAGTGTCCGGGGAATAGAAAAGTACCATTGGCAGTATTCATGTTGGAGAGTGAGGCAGAGAGATGGTGGATCGGACAGCAGAGAGAGAAATTCCAGGGGAAGACAAATGCTGAGATCACCTGGGATGAGTTCACTACAGTATTCAGGATGTGGTTTGTACCACCGTCAGCTCAGCGACAGATGCAGGAAGCTTTCATGAGATTGGAGCAAGGCCGCAAGTCAGTGATGGAGTACGAGGCCGAGTTTACTGCTCTTGCGAGGTACGCTGCTCATCTGATTCCTACGGCCGAGGAAAAATGTTATAGATTCCTGCACGGATTGAACAGAGAGCTGAGGCATCCACTAGTACCTTTCCGGATCCATGAGTTTTCTGAGCTAGTGGAGCGAGCTCGATTGATAGAGATTGATCTGGCGACACCGGTGCCGAGGTACGAGGATACCAGAAGGAGGAGAGATGAGGTACGACGAGATGATTCTGGTAGAGATAGAGATAGAGAGAAGAGAAGCAGATATGAGAGTTCGAGAGGATCTGCATCGGGATCTGTACCGCGTTCTGCATCGGTAGTATCATCTGGTAGTTCTGGAGCATGTGTTCACTGTGGTAAACGACATGCAGGTCGATGCTACCTGTTGACGGGGCAGTGCTTTCACTGTGGACAGCAAGGGCACAGAGCAGCAGCTTGTCCTCAGAAAGGACTGGGTGGACGGACTGATTCTGGCACGGGTTCAGGACAGCAGAGGACTGTTGGCCCGAGGACTTACAGTGAGAGATCAGGGAACCGGATAGATGATAGAGCTGTCAGAGATCAGAGAGAGACAGTTGCGCCACGACCTCCTGCACTTCCTCCAGTGGTGCCACGCATCTACAGTCTACAGAGTTTACAGCATCAGGATCAACAGCGACCAGAAGGTTCTACTGGTAAGATTGATTTGACTAACCGATTGATATTGACATATGAACATTGCATATTGATATTTTATTGAATGCATTGTGTGTTTTGTATGGATTTCGACGAGTTTTGTTTTGGATTTGGATTTCGATCGATTTGGTTTGCTTCGTGTTTTGCTTCGTACCTTTAGGGAAATGTCGGGACGACATTTTTCTAAGGTGGGGAGATTGTAATATCTCGTTCCCTTACTGTTCCTCTCTGAATTGGATTTTCCTCCCAGAATCGTCCAGGACGAAGTTGGATCGTCCGGGACGATCGGTACAGGTTGTGTAGAAAAATCCTGTTTGGCCGTCTGGTTCGTCTGGACGAAATCAGGATCGTCTGGACGAAAATAAGTCAGTGAACCCTTCGCCAGGGACGATATGTAATTTTTCGTCTGGACGAAATTCTTCTCTTCATGGATCGTCCGGGACGAAGCTCGATCGTCCAGGACGATCAGTCTGGATATATATAGAAATGAGATATTTTGAAGAGAGAGAAATATCTGAGGAGAGAGAAAGAGAAAAGGAAAAAGAGAAAAGCTGGTTTTCGGAGACCGCGGAGCGCTTTTCGTCCGACGCTGCTGTTGGGAAAAGTGAAGATCTCGTGGTAAGGACTCCGAATCCTATTTCTGTTTTCAAAGAAGTTGAGTTTTGACCGAGTTGAGATCTGTTTTGTGTTTTCGTAGTCGACTTTTCGACATGATTTTGATTTGACACAACTTTCACCGCACAACTTTTAGAGTGTTATAGATATGATTATTCTACACGATTTGACTGTATTCTACGAATTTTCTTCCGGTCGGAATTGGTTCTACGTGATTTTAATCGAATAGAAAATTATCAGGATGTTTTCTGACTTGGTTTCTATAGAATAAAAGTCTTGCATTGATGTTATAGATATTTTATTGTAATTTGGTAGAATTTGGAAATCGTGTCTTTTTGCAGGATTTTTGTGTAAATTTGACCGACTGCCGTTACGCTGCCCGATTTTCGTATGATTTCCGAATTGTCTGAGATTGATAGATTGAATCGATATGAATATGATTATTGATATGATTGCTTTAATATTGACTATTGAATTGCTTATTGATTGAATTGACTATTGATACTGGAACCCAAGTGGAACCTGGTTGAACGTTGGTGAAGATTGATATTGACCTGTACAGGATGGTGGGCCGACGGGCTTTCCTTTAAACCATTGATCATTGATATAACGATTGGGAGTTATAAGGAGTTTATATGCCGACGGGCGGCCGACGGGCAAAAAGAGTGACGACTCTTATTGATAGACCAACGTACGGACTACAACAGCAACGGATTCTACAACAGCAACATGACCAGTTGATTTTACTTGTCCAGTATATAGTATTGAATTGCATGTTTACTGTATTGATTTACGAATTTATTGCTTTATCGATTTCTGCCTTATTGATTGATCGGATTTACTGTATCGTACGATTTCATTGATTTCATTGATTGATTACCGAGCATTGATTACTGAGCATTGATATGGATATTGATAGATATAGATACTGCATTGATAGCATGGACATGGACATCGTATAGATTCATTGTATTGCCGCCTAGATTTTGTAGACTCGCTGTTGCTACTGTTCCACACCGTATTGACTGTTGTATAGATTTCTTGTCAGAATGGATTGAAGTTTATCGTATTGCTTTCCTCGATTGATTTCATTAAATGGATCGTATTGATTTGACCGTATTGATTTGATTGACGGATATTGATTGATTGCGTTGATTTATCGAATTGCCTGCCGCTGCATTGACTGGTTTTATTGACTATGGATTTCCACTGCATAGAATTGACGATCATTGATTCATGGATTTCCGGATTGCATAGATTCATTGACCATTGACTGATTCAGATTGATAGATTGACATGCATATTGATAGCATCGCCGTGCTTCGATTTCAGTTATAGGTATTAGGTGACCTGCTGGGCTTTGTAAAGCTCATTATATGTGGTTGATATTTTCAGGTCAGGGCTCGGGAGCAGGAGATAGGAATTGATCCAGATCGACAGGTTTTAGTTTCTTTTGATCGATAGATGATTCTTTTGTACTCAGGACAGGATAGATTTCTCTACTTGTATTGATAGTTTAGTTCCTGAGTATTGTATATGATGTTTTGAGATGTGAATCGACTTGTATATTGATGTTTAAATTTTTTTAGATGTGTGATAGATTGCTTACTGAAGGTTTATAGATAACTCTGGTAATTTGTTGTTAGATTGATTGACATTCTTTCCAAGTTAGATCTTGGGGCATCACAGTCGGGCCGCGCTGTAAAAAGGCACATGTGGTAAACAGATCGGTGGGGTCAAGGTGGGCTCCACGTGGCGTTCAACTACAGGTTTGCATACATAGAGCTATGTCCACACTCTAGACCCAATAAAAATTCTTGTTTAAGGGTTAGATGGCAGAAGGTGCGGAACAGGGGCAAAGGGGCGGGGTTTGAACCCCGCCAAATTCATTTAGCGTGAGCGCGCTTGTGCATGGGAGGGACTTATGCAAGTTGGTTGGGCTGTCCGACAGGCTGTTGGCGCACCTGTGGGCGGGGCCCTATGCAGCGGTGGCTGGGTTGGAGTGGAGCTGAAATGGGAGCAGCGGGCTGGTCTAGTTGCTTTTGAATTGTTTTTTAATTTTATTTAAAAAATTTCTTAACTTTCTGGTGCAAAAAAAAAATCAGTTGGAAATATTTTTCCAGCAAAAAATATGCCAGAAATCCACCAGAAATTCTAATTCTAGACAAATTTTGGCCATTTTCCGCCAGAAATGGCCACCCGCCAGAAAATGATGTTTTTCCTGTAGTGTGTGTGTGTGTGTGTTAGTTTGAACATTTAGGGTTTTTTTTAGGAAATTTACGCCAAGTAATTCGAAAAATGTATTAGTTATTTAATTCTAAAATAATTCTAAACCCCTAAAATAAGATTGTCGTATAATTAAAACTTCAAAATAATGTTCTAAATAATTTTGTATATTCTGGTTATATTCTGAAAACTATGAAATTATGTTTAATAGTTAATTATCTTGTCTACAAATGAAGCATTTTATGAAACTCTGCAATTGATTTATTTATATTTCTTTTACTGCAATGCAATGCTATATATACTTAAATTGTATGATTATGAGGAGATCTGATGTGTGATAGAAATTCTGCAGCTAAATGTATAAGGAGTAATACAGGCCTAAATTTTTAATGTTTTATATATGCTACGCATTGGGAGTCATAAGGGCATACTTTTTGATATGCTAGCATAGAGAGTCATAAGGATCTGTTTCTGATGGGAGGTATAAGGGCTTAAGATAAATCTTTTTTTTTTTATCGGATATATGGAGTATTCATTTATTTACTTTTTCTATGTAATTCTTTAAATTTCTAATAGTTGCAAGTATTTTTATGTTCAATATAATAGATTATTAACTACTTAAAACTCAGTTGTTTAATAGTGAAATATTTAGAAATTTAAATTGATGGATGTGACCTACTAAGTTGTATAGGCTTACACATATTATGTATTATGTTTCAAGTTATGAAATGGAAAAAAGCCCGTTGAGTAGATGTGGTCTCAGGTTTAATATGTCTGAGACTATTTAGGTATTTTTTTTAAATTATAATCATAGCTAGATATTTAAGTATTTTATTTCAATCTCAGGTTCTAATATGTCTGAGACTATTTAGGTATTTTTTTTTAAATTATAATCATAGCTAGATATTTAAGTATTTTATTTCAATCTGAAGCCATATACTGTAGTGCATAAATAATGTATATATATATAGGGAAGGGAATTATTTACAATCGATGGTAAATATTAATGGAATTATTTAAATTGAACAAAGCCCCGTGATTTTTCCCTTTTTAGGCTTTCCATGTAAAACATGGGGAATTCTAGGGTTGTCAATTTCGGGCTCGGGTCAAACACGAAACTGACCCGACACTATTATGGTCAGCCTGAACCCGACTCATTTTTGCAAACGGGTCGGTTTTCTAGACCCAAACCCGGCCCGCTTTGGGTCTGGGTCAACCCGACACAACCCGAATGACCCGGAACCATGAAAAAATGATAGTTTTTTTTTCCAAAAACAGGTCATTCCATGCTTTTCGGGTCAAAAACTGGTTAGAAACGGGTCAATCTCACATTGTTGGGTCAAAAAATGGGTCAATTTTGGGACAATTTCGGGTCAAAGGGCCAACCCGAACCCGACCCATTTCGAGTTCGGGTTAAAACTAACCCAAAATTTTTTGGTCGGATTCGAGTCGGATTTTCGGGTCGTGTCAACTATTGACACCCCTAAGGAATTCTTACAACCCATTTATCTATTTGATGAATCTTCATAGAAATGTTAAGATATTCAATTCTACCGCCCTAAATGTTTTAACATGTAATATTTTAGTGGGAATTGATTCTTGGTTGGGAGGCAATCTTTTTTGAAACCTCAAAAGGTTGTTTACATCAATGTATAAGTATTTTATTAGTTCTAAATAAGGAAGTCAAGATCGGGTGAGAGGAGGAAACTTCAATTACATATTATTAAATGGATAATGCCCTATCCACAATTATAGTTAGAAAACTTCTCACTTGTATCAACCATTGTTTCATCAATTTCATGAGAAGCCGATCAAGATTAGAGGGCAACCTTGGCTATATTTATGTTAATATATGAAGCATTATTATTATGAAAAAAGTCCTTACATCTAAAGTTTTTATATGAATACAAGGCAATTTTTCTTACAACTATCTTTTTTAAAGCTTCTAGAAAAAATATTTTTTTTTAACAAGAAAGTTTTTAGTGAATTTCAAATTCAATACACAATCCCTAGTTGGATGTTTACTCATTGGGCAAGGTCATCCACGTAACTTTGAAATGATAGTAACAATCTAAAGACAAATTATTTTATACCTTTTATTGAGAATAACATTCGCCCCAGTTAAGATACAACTGATCTCAGGAGAAATTGATTTGATATTTTTAACACTAGTTAATTCTATGGAGCAACGCTTTAATAAATAATATCATATCAATTAAACTTATTTGGAGAATTTCTCTGAACCTCTCTAACATAGGTTAATATCTTTGAACAATGCTCTAACAAATAATTAGATAGGTCAAATATCTTTGGTGAATTTCTTTCAACTACTTTTATACATGTTAATATCATCACGTAAAACTCTAATAAAAGTCTTATATAAGTCAAATATCCATGATAGATTTCTCTTAATTTCTTCTATCATATGTTAAGAGTTAGGGGGTGACCTCACACTTACAATCTAAGGAAGACATGATTTCTAAAAAGAATTCTTCATGAACATTCCTATCATAAATATGGAGTTTGGTTATAATTAAGCCATTAGTAAAACTTGTCATTGTTATGATAAAATATCAAATTTTCTTGAAGAAGCATGCTTAAAAAAACATTTAGTCCCTTATAAGGAAAGAGTTTTTAAAATATTAAAATCATCATCAGGCAAAAGATTAAAATTTCATTACCTCTACCCACCTAATTGCAAATATCATTCAAAATGTGTGTTAATACATGAAAAAACATACATTTATATAAATAAGAAGTCCTATTTTAAAGCTATATATAAAACTATTGGGCCTACATGATGTCTAAACACTATCATTATAGATTTCATGAAGTCTTTTTTAGCTTTTAAACTCTGCCTACAACTTCCAATGAGTAATCTCTTCTCACTTATTATAATCTTTAACAAAGTGATTTATGCCTTGGCTACTATACCTTCAAACTACATTTTTTAGCTAGTAAACTTATGGTTGAACTGAGTGCCTTGAGGAGACAAATCTAACAATACCAAAAGTTATCAAATTCGGGTCCAAATAAGCCCAAATTGAGCACTTAAACTGCAATAAATATGGTACATTCATTTGGAGGACTACAAGATCTATAAATCATGCATGCTTATAGCAAGTTGAGTGTCTCAATGAGATGAATCCAACGAGGCCAAAATCATCTAATTATAACATCAATAAGGCACTTAATGAAAGAATGATCTATAATCGAGGGATGCAATATGGGTCATTCAATGGCGTATTTTATGTTTTAGCTATATTTTTATAATGTTGGACACACTCAAAATTAAATAAAATTAAAGCTTCAATTAGACCTTTACTTGAGACTTGGGAGAGCTTAGAGGCTTGAAGAACCTCGCAGCTCTTCCCTACGATTGTCATTGAATCACCACCGGATTGCCACTGTCATACCATTGCTAGATCGTGGTCATCAAAACACCACCACCAAATTATTATTTCTTGAATATGGCCATATAACCATCATCACTCAATTATGATACTTTGACCACAATTGCCTAACTACAATCTATTGTTCATCATTAGCCAATAAAAATCTTTTGACCATTAAGGCTTGATAACAATCTTTCAACACAATCACCCTACTATGATCCTCAAATAACTATCACCAAACTATGATCATCTAAACACTATCAATTAGCTATAGGCTTAAGTTGATTTTCTCTCGAATATAATTCTTTAACTAATATTATACAACTATGATCTTCCAACTATCCTCACTTTACTAAGGCCCTATGACCACCATTACCCAATTAAGAACCCTCCAACTATGGCCTACCAATTACCATTGCCCGGGTATGATCTTCCAACATCCATCGCCTAACGATGATCATTTGACTAGCATCACTCGATTATAGTCCAATAATCACCATCACCTAATTATAGTCATCTAATCTTTATCGCCCTATTATGATTCTCCGATACTTGTATCGAGCAATGTTAGCAAAACCTACTATGA
Organism: Dendrobium nobile; assembly: GCA_022539455.1. Taxonomy (NCBI): domain Eukaryota; kingdom Viridiplantae; phylum Streptophyta; class Magnoliopsida; order Asparagales; family Orchidaceae; genus Dendrobium; species Dendrobium nobile. The sequence continues at coordinate 17,758,769 of CM039723.1, forward strand.
TCTTCCAACCACCCTTGCTTTATTATGGCCTTGTGACCACTATTTCCCAATTAAGACCCTCCAATTATGGCTTACCAATTACCATTGCACAGTTATGATCTTCCAACCTCCATCGCCTAACTATGATCGTTTGACTAACATCGCTCAATTATAGTCCTCCAATCACCATCGCCTAATTATAGTCTTCTGACCTCTATCACCCTATTATGATCTTCCAATACTTGTATCCATACTACGATCATTTGACCATCATTATTCGACGATAATTTTTTGGCAATTGTAATCTGATTGTTCTAGGTAGCATGGTCGTCTGATTACGATCCTTCAACCATTGTCACCCAATTATAACCCTTTGACTTCTATTACTCAATTATAATCCTCTATGAATCATTATAAGATTATGCTGCTTTAACCACTATTTCCCAATTATATTTTTTTACCATTGTCGCCTATCTAAACAAACTCCTATTGACTACATCACTTATTATCACTAATAATATCAACTCTTGCCATCTTCCCTAAGAAACTTATGCACATCGTTGACACCAAGTCTGACTCCAATGTCAACATAAAGATTAATGTTGGACTTCTTGGCTTCAATACCCCCTCAATAGAGAATGACCAAAACAAATAATAAATATCTTTTGAGGATAGTTGTGATATATGTCATCTGAAATCCAAGTGATTTTCTATTATTAATAATTAATTTTGAGTTGATTAATAATAATGAGTCTTAGAATGTTATATGAGATAGGAAATAATCAAGGTTTGGGGTTAAAAAGTTGAAAATTCAAGATAAAAAAATTACTCTATGGGGCCAACGATGCTAGGGATGGCAGTTCTCCGGCATGGAGCTCTAAAGTTTTTCAAGAAAAAAAAAAGATTTTTTGTTGAGCTCTGTAGCTGGGTCAAGATCTGGGAGATTCTGGAAGAATTTAGTAGAATCTTTAGGGGCACTATGACGTTGGGAATTTGGGAGCTACAACGCTAGATTGAATTAGTGCTTTTTAAATATTAAAAATATCTAAACCCATTTGCCAAACCCTTAAACCTTTATCTTACCAGGTAAGAAAGGGAAAGGAGAAGGAAGGAAAGTGAAATTAAAGGAGAAGATTTGGAGCCCAAGATCCTAAAAGTGTTTATCCATATAGTCAAAAAAATTATCAAGCTTGAGGTAGGCAACTTGTACCATATTTCTAATTTTAATTCCCAAGTATTTATAAAGAGATATATCTTTAAATGTATTGTTCTTGAGTTTGAAGAAGGTTGTACCATATAACTTTTATTACATTATTATACTCTCCGTTATGGACAATTTTACAATAAGAATGTAAAATTTTATCGATTGGTTAGTTTTGTATGAATCTGATATGTATAGTTAACAAAGTATGTTAATTTAGCATTTTATATAATCTTTTTAAAATTTCTAAAAATTCTGAGAACTTTGTATAAGAACTTGAAATGTGAGGGGTTTTTTTTTTATAGAAGCTTGTATTTAACTTAATCTAACTGCTTTAAATTCTTCAGTTACATATTGCATTTGCATTACCATGTATTTCATGATATTTTGAAGCTCTGCTGTGGAAAAGAAGTATACTTTGAATTTATCTGTTATTGTCCAAAGTGGATATATCTGTGTTTTAGATTACTTTGCTCTGCTTTGGCTCTGATATAGCTCTATATTAGAATATACTCTACTATGTTTTGACTCTGCTCTGCACCTGTCTTTAGCAAGTGGGAGGTGAAATTTGGGAGATATAAGTGACATTGATGTATGTGCATTTTTGCATTTACTTTCATAGATGAACTAGTATGCCCAAAACTGTGAAGTAAATGGTACTTGTATTACTTTATTTAATTTTTCCATATCAATAGTACACCGAATTTTGCAGTTCATATTAATTATTTTTTTTAGATTTGTTGAAATCATTTTAATCTGGATTAGTGTGATTTAATATTTTGAAAGAAATATTCTATATGTACTCTCTGGATGTGTATTCTAATGATTTGGAATGATTTGTAGGCTCTGGTGAAATGATAAATTACAATAGAATAAGCAAATGAATAATGAAAGTAAGTCTAAATTCCTCATATAGGCATTAAGGTTGCAATAGCTCCCATGCAATTTGGTTCATCTAACTTTCACCATAAAATACATTTTATCTACTATAAATAATTTATTAATACATTATCTAATTATAAATGCTAACATTTGTAATTGGTGATAAATAGTTAAATACTAGTAAAATTATTTAAACTTTGGCAGGTCTAGTGGTCTTCTCTTTACTAGATTTTTCATGCACATCAAACTCTAGTATCTTTTGTGACCTCTTCTTATTTTTATATGTGTTGAATCTTTATATAATGTTAAAATGTTAAACCCTCTCACTCTATTTTCTTGAATGTTATGGTAGAATTATTCCTAAGTTAAATCCCATATAATCAACCATAAATAATGTGAAGGTTATGGTGATAATAATATAGCATAAAAGTAATGTTATATTCAAATATATTATTGCATAACATGTTATAAACTTAGTTAAACCTATATAACAAAGTAACAGTGCTAAATAAATGATTAAGCTAATTGAGATTATTTGAATAATAGGTATAAGCATATATAATGATAAGATAGATTATGTTAATTAGATGTGTATAATTACTAAACATAATAGAGATAATGAACTTAATTAAAAAAACATAAATAATTTTTCTTAGTTTAACCAACATACAACATTCAAGTATAATAATGATAAACTAAATGTAAAATGAATATATATCTAAATAATAAAAGAAGATGGACATGATCAATATTTATGTGAGTTAACATATCTAATAAAAGTAATACTCAAAATCAAAGTCTGGAAGAAGATAGGTACACCTATCTACATTACTCAATGCATAAACCAAAATTAAGATAAGTATATCCTCATAAAATAAATTAGTTTGAAAATATATTTAGTTCTATCTTCATCTTTAAGTCAAAATATTTAGGGTTTATTTGAGATATCTTTCGCACTGCTTTTCTTTTAGATTGCAGCTAAATTTTCATTTTGACTATTGATTTCTTGTTGTTTTCTCACTGCTTCTAAGAAATTTTTAAGGTGATATGGTAATTTTTAAAATCAGAGTTAATAATATGTGATTTTAAGATAGCAACTCATTGATTTTTTTAATGAACATGCTTAACATATCCACGTCAAGTTTCAAAAAAATAATTTTACTCTCAACATCTTCGAAACCACCTTTATAAAATGTTGCGACCATCCCAAACAAAGTTTAAGGCTCCGTTTGGGACAACTTTTTTATTGTTTGGCTTCTCAGACTGTAATCATAATTTATATTAGGCTACTGTTTTTTAATTGTTTTAAAAAATTAGTTTTAGGGAGTTATTTTTTACAATAATTTTCAAAATAATTATTTCTCAACAATCGCTTTACAACCATCTTTACAAAAAATTACAGTCATCTCAAACAAACCCTTAATCTTAATTGTGTAAAAATAAATTTAAGTTAATCTATATGTATACCAGTAATATATAGATAGAATTTTCTCTTATTATTATTATTATTATTATTTGCAAAAAATATAATTCAATTCTAAACATTTAAGTACATTTTTGACAAAAACAACAAATCCATATTATTGCAAAAAGAATGATATTAATATTTTATTTTTACACCAAAAAAAAAAGAAGCTCTACCGAATTTTAGGCTATTACCATAATCTTGACGATCAGTTATAGCCTAAGCATGCATGATATTGATTCAAAATAGTCAATTGCATTTCATTGGCTTAATATGACAACACAATTTTAAAAAAAAAAAAACAAGATTAATAATTTGTGATAATAAATTGCAATTGGAAAAGTTTTTTTTTATTGGAGATAGAAAGTCCACAATGGTTAGCTTTATTTATATGATCCATTCAATTATTGCATAAAATACAATTATGATTGACAATAATGCACATTTTTTTACTTGAGAATATTATCTCACTTGATAAAGTATTTTAATCACTTACCTTATCAAAGTCTTGTTGAATCCAACTTTCACTATCTTTTGTTTGTAAATGATTACTTCTTCAATAACAAGTGAAAATTAAAAAAATATATATGAAAGTGGTTATTTCATGAACATAAGAAATAAATGATCAAATAAATCATTGAATAAACTTTAAAAAGCAAACTAAATTGAAATTTCATTAATATGATGTCATTTCGGAGTTAGGGCCTATTTGGGGCAGCTTTCTGACTGATTTGCTATTCAAACCGCAATCACATTTCATTTTATTGCTATTTTCTTGTTACCTTTTTACTGCTATCTAGAAATTTTGTGGAGGTAAGTTGCTTGTTGCAACCAGATCTACTATTATCTGAGAGAAAAGAATATATTTATAATATTCACATCAACTTTCAAAAAAATTACTTTCTCCATAACAGCTTTAAAAACACCTTTATAAAAAGCTATAGTCACTTCAAACAGACTCTTAGGCTTCATTTGTGATAGCTTTTGGCCACTGAGTTTTTGTTGTTTTCAAGAAATTTTGTGCAAGAGAGCTCCTGTAAAAAGCAGTAAGAAAATTGTCCCAAAAAAATCTTAAGGTGGTTCTATTTAAAAAAAGTATCATTCATATAATATTTTAATAGGGTTGATTGCTTTTATTTTATTCATATTTTCCATTATCATTACTCTTTTGACTGTTATTTGGAAATGACTTTATAAAGTTTCATTCTCTCATGAATGTTGCACAAAATGTCAACTTTGTTGGAATGACTTTATTTGTGCAACTTCTATTTAAATTATCTTTTTGTCTATTCATTTTTTGTCTAATTTAATCATAATAATTTACCTGTCTTATTTGTGATCTTTTAGATTTTATGTCTAAATCTTCAAAATCTATGTTCTATCATCTTATCTTATAACTTTGAACTACCCCATTTAAATTATGTTTATAATGTGAAATTGTAACTAATCATGTAATATTATATATAATTATTTTAATCCAGAAAATAGAACATAGAATAATAATCGTTTATATAAATTAATATATGTAAACTGAATAAAATTATATCAAATTAAGTTTCTCTATTTGACTTTTTGTTGATTAATTAAATTTTAATTTCTATTTTCTTAGTATGGTTTTGGAGTTTTTTTTTTAATATTTTGATTTGCATAGTCATGAATGCAAATTTGGAATACAAAACTTCATGAGGTTGATTTATCCATATTTAATTTCAAAATATAAAATTCCTTCTCAATAAAAATAACTAATAATAGACATGATTTATATATCAATTTATTATTGCTGTGGGCTAGAATATATGCGGCGATAGAGTTAGAATTTTTCTTCTCAGCGTTGCTCGGATACCCAACACACAAACAGAGAATTCAAAAACACAAGATTTTTTACCTAGAAACTTTGAAAAAGGGAAAAATCACGGGCCACGCCAGTTGAAATAATTCCACTAGTGTCAACTATGAATCTCATATGCCTTCAATTTATGAACAACTAGCAGTGTTGGATTGTTCTAATCAAGATGAACAATTTCATAAAAACATATGATCTTTTTTCCTTATTGGAAGGCATTCACCAACCATAGATCAACTAATGGAGCTTACTATACTCTATGAGTGGGATTATTTGGTCACTTTTGAAGTTAGGAGAGACAAACTAGAGTCGGAAAAATATTTTTTTTTTCCAAAGTTTATTTATATATATTCTATAGATAATTTGGTAGAGAAAAATTATAAATTCATAAGAGAATTTCATAACTCTTATTCCTATTAGAGCTTCTAATCGTGCATCTCTAGTGATCTATTGGTATGGACTTCTCATTCACTTCTCTGGTAAATGGAAGGGCCACAAAAATTTTATTAACTTGCATGATGACCCATGACTGCCAATGCTTGTCTATAACACTTTTTTAATTATTGGAAGGGATGATCTTTATTATCAATGATCCATATTAACTTACCATAATAGTTTATTTCTTTTGAGTTTATACAACATAAAATTTGTAAGCCTCTTATATGCATAATTTTCTCTTTTTCTATGTGTATGTAAAGGTGGTGCAAGCTAAGATACAAATTCCAATCTATATCACCATAAATATTCCAGTACGAAATGTTTTGACTCAATTTTTAAGAACTATATCACAACTTCTATTATCTAATTGATCATTAATAAAATATATAATAGAAATATGCATTGATCATCCAAGGTGCCCTTCAAGGTATGAATATCAAGCTTGCATCTTCCAAACTCTTGATAAGAGCAATTTTGCAAGAAAATATGTAACTAATGCAGTTCTAAAGGATCATATCTATGATATAGAGAAATCCTAGTCCAAGATCGTTAATATTTTGCATGAATCTTGTCAACCATAGACTTAATGCCAGGATGTTACTCAAACCCACCTTCCTGATCTACCATAGCTCAAATACCAAACTACTCAAGGGCATCCACAAAGGTTGCAAAAATCTTTGTATTATTCTATTATGGGTAATTTTAAACCCAATATAGTAGGATGTTACATAATAAAATTAACAAAGTGGAATAGAATTATAAAGTTTAATATGAGGAGAATGGTAGACTTTGTTTCTAACTTTCAATTAGAACAAAAATAGTTTTATTCTCTCTCATATGTTACCATCCATGTGTATGCCCAATTTTCCAAGCTCTTGACTAAATAGTTCATCATGAACTAAATACTTATTAATTTTTCTTTCCTCTTTAGGATCTACAAAAAATGTAGGGAATTCCATTATGAAGTATTTTTAGATATTCTTCTTAGAAGTATACTAAATCTCAAGGGATGATCTTGAGTCTTACTTGAGATCTCATGTCCTAGTTCATTATACGCTTCGTTGATCCAAGATATGATCTACTCTTATGCCAACGTCCTTTATCATGTTGAAGCCTAAATTATAATTAATAAATTTATCAACTGTCGATAAACATAACTTTTGTAAAATGGAAGAACACATATGAATAGACTAATTGACATTTTAAATGGAGAAAATAGGAGCAACCAAGACATTTGGACCCACATCATTACCTGTAAATAATCCTAATAATAACATTACATGCCTAGCTACACCCTATTGAATACACCCAATGTTAGTATCCTTATGTAGATTTTGAATATTGAACACCTTAGGAGGCCAAAGCCACTAAATTAACTTAAATGATTGTGATATGCATTTAAAATTTCATCATTTTGGAGGATATTCAATGTAAAATATATCTTCTACATAAATAGAACAAATGTTTGATGCACAAAGGTTTTATGAGCTCATTTTTATAAGATCTATTTATTGAAAAAGAATATCATAAAACACAAAGAAAAGAAGTCCTCAAGACCAAGAAGCCTACTAAAAGAGTGTTGAAATCAAAATATAAAATATTTCAAATTTCACTTTATGCTTGCATAGGTTTAGCTCAAGTTGTTTTTACTCTCTCAAACGAGTCGGTGATATTTATTTTAAACTACATACACTTGACTAAGTATATAACCATTAACTTGGTTCTTCAGCATAAGGTATAGATGATCCAAGAAAATTTAATTTCATAATCAATCCTTCTTTAAAAAGTTCATTGTGTTTTATAATCATTCCTATAGATTGATGCCTAAGCTTAATTTAGTTAAAACCTTCCACTAGCCCAAAGAATATAGTAAATAGGACTAACCATAGTGCAATTATATGAATTTTTTAATTTGTTAACTTATAAAAATAAGCCCTTAGATATTTTCATCTTAACATTAATTATATTTAGGTTTGATCAAAATTAACTCTAAGCTAACACTAACCTTGGATTTACCCTAAATAATCTCAAGAAACCATTTGTTGCTTTAAACATACAATGATAATGTGATAGTTACTCAATTACATTTTAAAATAATTTTAGTTTATTATTAACCCATGCGCACCACCCCCGCCCCCCCCCCCCCCCCCCCCCCCCCCCCCCCCCCCCCCCCTCATTTGGACTATGATCCTAAGTTGGAACAATATTCAATAAAAAAGCTAAATCCTTAGACTCAATTGATCACTTTAGACTAAAAATTTAATTAGTCTTGGGATACCATTTCAATGGATCAAACATATCATGATTAATATAGACATAACCTTTGGAATAACAAAATTTGACCTTTGAGCCTAAGTTAGCCCAAGTAGACAAATTTGATCTAAATATATTTATACATGTAAGTTCATTAAAATGATTGAATATACATCTTCTATCTAATATCAATAGTTCAACCATTGATAAATCAAGCCAAAATATTGCTTAATTATGTTACATTGTTTATTTCAACCAAGTTGACCCATTTGAATCCCATAAGCCATTTTGCCCAATTTGACAAAATTGGGCTAGGATAGCCTTCGGAATATATTTCAAATGAATCACATTTTACTTGACCTCAATTGACATTTGAATCCATGTAATTTTTCTAATTAACTCAATTGACCCAAACTAAAGTAAGTGAGCCCTTTGTAGGGTTTTAATCTAAACTAAGCTAGTGTAATAATCCAAAACTTTTAAAATGAAATCATTTGAAAAATGAAAATAATGATCCAACAATAAGCGTTGTGCTGCCATGAACCATCAATGCGGAATTGCAGTTTCTGGTATACAGTAACTCTAGGATCGGTATACATTACAACGATATTGGGAAGTTGAGAGCTATGGTGTGGGCACCAAATTAGGTTTTTTTAATATATTTAATATAAATATACTTCACCACCCCCATCCTCATCTCATTTCATTTACTTGTAGGGGAAGGAAAGGACGGAGAAGGAAAGGAAAGGGCAAAAGGGGAAAGAAGAGAAGAAAGAGAGAAGTCCTTCAAGGCTTCTTCATCCATTGCTCATGTTACAAAAATTAATCTGATCATTGTAAGTGACCTCAACTCTACATCCGTCTCTAATGATTTTGAGCTTAGTATATTTCTCTCTCCTAAAATTGATAAAATTGCACTATCTCTCATTTTGGTAAGCTTTCACAATGTAATTTTTGGTATGTGATAGATATCATTATTTTGAATATTTTGACCAATTTATATGAGATTTTTATAGGGTAAATTGATGTTATGATTTTTTAAAATTAATTAATAGTGTATAAATTTATTTGTATTTCATAAACTGTTACATTTTATTCATGATGTTGAATGTTGAATTGCATAGAGAAAATGATAAGATTGATATATGATGCATTTATATGAAAGCAAGAAAAGCAAGTTGTCAATACTATAATTAATTTAAGTTGACACTTAAAATGGTAATACCTTGTACAGGAAGGTAGGTCGATGAGCTTTCCATAAAATAAAAAGTTTGTGATGTAATCTTCAATGTTAGCATGTAGCTAATTTATCGATTACACCAACAAGTAGAGAGTGAAGACTCTTCATTGATTTACTGAAAGCCACATATTTAAATAAATGATTAATAGAAATAATTAAAAGATATGATTGATTGATCGATGAATTGATAAGATATGTGCATGAAAGATGGAAGGAAAAAAATATCACTTTAAAAGCGAGATGTAATACCTTATTGAATTCAACATTAATATGCATACATAATATCATACATAATTATATACATGATAGCATACATATAAAAAAAAAAGATAAAAATGATGACCAATATGACAAATAGATTGATGACAAATGATATTGATGATTGATAAAATTAATGACTACTAAGACTGCTGATATGTAAGATATGATATATTATGATTGATTAACATATGACATGATTGATTGATTGACGAATAAAGTGTTGATATGAACATATCATATATGACAAAGATATAATTGATATGTATATGATAAGATTATATATGAATTACAGGATATACAAGATATTGATTATGTTGACTGCTACATGTTCATATAGTTATATCGTTACTATTTCTTTTCAATGCATTGACTTTAGTTATAAATATTGATTACTTATTGGGTTATGTGATTATTATATAATTTTTATATATTTTTAGTCAAGGATAAGGATCCTGTGAATTGTGGTTATTTTGGGCTGCATATTCGAGTTCGTTCTGCATCTGTTGGTCTTTCTCTTTCTTTTTGAAGTAATACTATATTATTTTAAAAATACATTATTCTAGTTGATCATTATGATTATTGTATATGTTATTTTAGGGAATAGTATAAATATTTGGTGAAAAAAATATAATTATATTTTTCATTATTTATATTTTCTAAATGCAATTTGTCAGCTCTAATCATTGATTGAAAAAAATAAAAAGATACATTTTTTCTTATTTAGATTTTGAGGTGTGGCCAAGTGATATCACAGTAATGGTTATTATAAGAATTGAAAACCATAACAAGAGCTATAGAATTGCTTTTATATGGGGTAGAAATTGGGTAGTGTATGGTGCATTGAATTGCATTCATGCAAACATGAACATGAGTTATATGCATGAATATATGTGGCATATAGAACTGAATATGCATTTTATTAAAAGATCTGTTGAACTAATCAGGCACAAAAGATGAATCCAAAAGGGAAAAAAAAATTGTTTGAATAAGATTTAGGAGCAGCTTCAATTACACCTGACAGTGTATTAAAGTTTGTTGGTATATTTGCACAAATGGTAAGTGATAGATTAGCTAAGCTTGTGGGCCCATCCTCATGTACAAAGTAATATCATTTTAAGAGCCAACATGTAAATTATAGTATTGATAGTTGATATTTAAAGGCTTTTCATTTTTTTTTTCATATATTTAAAGGCTTTTTAATGATGCTTAAATCACATACATATGTAAGATTGTGATGAAAGTGGTTTCTGGATCCGATAAAGGTGCATATGAACATTAAGATAGTATATGACTATATGAGCCTTTAAATTTCTACGAAATCGTAATTATTAAGTGAAATTTTTTTAACTTAAAAATACTTTAAATTTTACAAACATTATTGCTTGAAAGTAGGGTAAACATGATGATATTCATGAAATAAAATAAAATAAAACACTAATTTCTAAAAAATCTTACAAATAAAAAAACACTCAAAATAAAATTTAAGAATATAAAAATTACTTCATGAGCAATATGGAATCTAATTTCAATAGATTTATTGTGGAGGTAGTATTTTTGTGGAGATGAAGTCCATGTAGCCAAAATTATAGGATTTTGAGTGTGTTTAAACCATTAACCACAAAACTTAAGGCCAATTGGATTGATCCAAAGGGGTTTATTAGCCCTTTTTTTCTTGTTTTTTTATGGGCGTATTAGCCCATTCTTCCCACTCATGCAACCTATATAGCTTATATTGGCCATGTGAAGTACGTCTGGACCAACCTCTGGTCACCACTCACCTACTATGCTTAACTATATCTAGATTCATCTCCATAATAAGAGTAAAAAACTACCTATTAGTTATAATGGTGTGTTTTAGATTGAATATAGTATTGGGAATGATTCAAAACTAAAACCTATCAAATCCATTGCAACCTTTATAGAACACAGAACCATGATCTATTTGTGGGGTTAGAATGGTCTCTAGAAAGAGAATTTAATTGGCCTCAAGAAATCTTTAGTTCTAATATTTTTTTAGTGAGGCGTAATTTGGACTAAAAAAATTTCATTAATTACTATGATTCGCAGAGGCCTTCTTTTTGCAACATTTAGTGATTTTAGATTGCTCTCGTTGAGATGAACAAATTCACACCAAACTTGATCCAATAGTCACCATCTTCGGTCAATGGAAAAATATGGCATATATTCTAATTTTTATTTTAAAATATTTAGCCATTGGGTCTTTTATATGTTAGTTATGTTTAACTTATGGCATTAGGAGCTTTCTCGAAATTTCTCATTTTTTATTAAATTCTTCAACATCACCATCTTTTATAGGATTGGCGTTATCAATCATATCGACGAATCCTAACCTAGGTAAGACCATTGAGCCAACTAAAGTGTCAAAATGTTAAAATGTTCAAATGTTATAAACAAAAAAAAAAGTGTGAAAATGTTATATATCTTTCTAAAATAAAGAGGAATCAATTTGGATCATCTGATCGAAGGCATCGCTTTAGTAGATCTTTAACAAGCCAAACTCTTATTTATCGAGGTATTATCAACTTTGGCCTACTAGCCTGACAATTTTGTCCTCTTGGTATAACTTCCTAGGAGATCACCGGTTCCAGGATTTCTCTCTCATGAGCACAATTAACTTTAAAATTTTTAATAAAATTCCAATCATTACGCTAAAAATGTGTCTTGATGTTTAAGAGTTTAGCTACATTTTCTTAAGGAATTTTATAATCTCCCCACTTAAGTAGCTAACATCCTCGTCAATATCCTTATCCCAAAATCATCCACCAGAAAGATATGATTCTAGAGGTAGCTTCTATAAGTTCAAGTGGTGGCTCCCGACATGTAGCGTTTTATCCCATACTAGGTTCAAGAGGTAGCTCCCATAGTGTAGCTCTTTGTTTTGTATGATAGTTAGTTCCCATATTTTGACAGGTATATTACTCGAATACTATTTTGTAATAACTCAAACTCTTAACTATATATAAAAAATTCTGCTTTGGCCTAATGGTGTCACGATTTTATTCTATTAGTATAACTTTCCAAGAGGTCACCCATCCCATGATTTCACCCACATGAGCCTGCTTAACTATGAATATCAGACCTGTCAATATTGGACCCGACCCGAAAACCCGACCCGAACCCGACCCAAAAATTTCGGGTTCGGGTCAACCCGAACCCGAACCGGGTCGGGTTCGGGCAGTGGCGGAGCCAGAAAATTTATCAAGGGGGGGCCTAAATTAATTTAGTAAAATTTTCCCTCAACTTTTTTCATCCGGGCTTGGAATCGGCATAGACAGTTTTAAAATTTTTTTATTAATAATTATCCAAAAACATATAATATTAAATATAAGATAGCATTATTATGCGCACTGTTATGACATCCTACATGAAGATTAAATTTGTTTGTTTTCTTCCAATTTGAAATCCATTTTATTAAATGCTTCTTCATCTTCATTGCCTCTACCTAGTTTTCTGAACATATAACAATAAAAACAGTATGATTTGTTTTTGCTTATGCTATACTCTAGCCAATCTGAATACTTGTCAAACCAAATAGGATTAAATCTTCTGTCTTTCATCCCGAATTTAGTTTTTGGAAAATCATGACTACGAGGTTGAAATGGCTCTCGTTGTAAATATACTCTTCGAACTTCATCCCGAATATTAGGATTAAAATCAACAATGGGAATTCGTAGTCCTGAATCAGATGGAAGATTTTCAACACTTCTATATTGTTAGGTAAATCAGTTTCCACTAGAAAACGCTTTTTTTTATGATCTTCAGCCTAATTGCTATTGTCATTTGATGTTTTTGGAACTGATGATCGTTTGAAATATCTCTCCGTAATATTCCAACTCAAAGATACATTAAGATTAATCTGATTATATATCTATTCAAAAATGGACAAAATATAAAACTTAAAAATAAACCATATAAATGCAAAGAAACAAACGATAAAACTTATAAAATTTAACAAAATAAAATAGATTTGCTCCTTTGCAAATTCCGGCCAAATATCCCCAAAAAATTTCTCAGATTTTCATAATTTACTTCTACCAAATAAAACTATGGCACAAGATCCATCGTTTCATAAAATAAACTATATTAATTTATATCAATTGCAGGTCATGACCCTTAACTCAATGCTTTACATGTTTTTTCCTACATGTTTTTTTCTTGCTTTTTGTAATCGTTGAATATTGTTCTTAATGGCCGTTCAGCGAAACATTATTAAGAGGAAATAATGGAGTTCTGATCACCACGGGCTTTTACATTGCCTATACTTTTGAATGTGAAAAAATCAAAGGAAAAAAAAAATCTCACTGCCGAACGGCTTCCGTCCGAGCAACTGAGCAAGTCGACCAATCCCGATTTTTTTTTTTTACTTATTTCCTTAATCAGCCTCCAACCCCGATTTTTTTCTTTTATTTTTTTTTGGGGGGGGCACGTGCCCCCCCTTGCCCCCCCCCTCCATCCGCCCTTGGGTTCGGGTTAGAGATTTCGACCCGTTTGTAAAACCGGGTCGGGTTCGGGTTGACCCGGAAACCCGAAATCGACCCGGTTTGACCCGTTTTTAATTAATTTTGGAGGATTTTAAAGAATTTTTATGAAATAAGTAAATAATATTTCAAAAAATTATAAACATTGTTGCCCAAATTAAATTAATCTTGATTTATTTTAAATTAATTGAAGTAAATTTAACCTTAATTTGATTTAAATTTAAATAAATTGATTTAAATAAAAAAAAATTAATAAAATATACCCGAAGCGGGTCGGGTCGGGTTGACCCGGACCCGAAGCGGGTCGGGTTCGGAAAACCAACCCGTTTGCAAAAACGGGTCGGGTTCGGGTCGGGTTGAACAATGTCGGGTCAAGTTCGGGTTGGACCCGAACCCGACCCGTGACCCGTTTTTGACAGGAGAATATCTTATTAAAATTCTAACATTTACACCAAAATATACATGGATGTTTAAGAGTTTATCTTCATTTTATTTAAGTGATTTCACAACAAAAATGACAAAAATTCCCCCTTCCCCCTGCAAAAAAATCCAAATATAAGCCATGTTTTTATGCATTCAAGTTGATTTTATGTAATAGTAAGCTCAAATTCGTAGGCAAATTTCTAAGTTTTAACCCTCATTTAGAAGCTCTAATTAATTGTATATATTATTTGTTGGTCTAGACTTCTCTTAAAATTCCATGATAGCACAATCCATTTTATTATAAGGAGAAGGCTGAATTAACTATCTCCCTATGTATTATAGATTTTGATCATCATCTCCTATTGTCCAACACATATCATCGATCGATGTCAACACATAGTATACACTATCACATGTCATCCAACACCTGTCACCAATAAATGTCGACAGCCACTATCATTCATCATTCAACATCCTTTTTTAACTAACACTAATGCTCCTCGCCCTCCAACTATCAACATTTGCCACTCATTACTAAATGCTAACCATTTCATTGACGAATGCTACTACAGATATCCCAAATCATATAAACACTTACATTTATCATCACCTTCTCTACTAAAATTGTGGGGCATTTTAATTCTTGAGTTGTTAAATTTTTGTTTACTATGTTAGACCTCATGATGTTTTCTTAATAACATCCATATTCAAAATGTGGCCTTGTTCAAGATGGCTTTCTTATTATTTTTGTAAAGCCGTTGTAGAGAAAGTAGCTTTTTAAAGATGTTTTAGAAAGAAGCTTTCTTGGGTTTTTTTTTTTTTTGAAAGAAGCTAAAAGGTAGTGGCATAATAGAAATTGTGGTTACGGTCTATGAAAACAAAGAGTTAAAAAGTTGTCTTAGATGAAGACTATGTCACTCATGAGACAGAAATTATCCCATTTTTATGCATGAAATATTCATATAAATTATGATGCCAACTCTAATATTTATCTCCTAAAATTTTCTAACACACAACGAGCTGGATAATTTTGTCACCATTTTTATTTAAAAATTCTTCGTAGTATCAATTTAAATTTATTTTTAAAATCTTTTTTTCTTTCTTAAAAAATAATAAACCAAAAAAATGAAAAATATACTACTTGAATCAACAATCTAAACAAATAACTTTCTCCAACACTACAATCTTTGGATGGACATCCACAAAGTCTAATTTTGTGGCTAAAAATTTCCTACTTGCCATATGGAGTTTCATGGTTTGTCTAAAGTTGACAATCTTTAAAGTTGTCTACAAAAGCAACATTCACATTAAAGATTAAAAATAATAATTGAGAGACAACTTTTTACACAGCCACTTTTGCCTGCTTTTTTATAAGCCCAATATATGGTGACTCTTATTTACTATGAACAGTTGTATCTTTCAGTATTTTCTTAATATAGATCAATTTATATGGAAATTTTTATTGTATTCCACTTTGAATAATTTAATTAAAAATAAAAAAAAATAAAGTGTAAACAATGTAGAATTAAAAATTATATATATCTTTATTGGGTAAATTACACCCTGATTTTTAAATATGTATTACATTTTATAATAATTCATATTCTTGAAAACATTTCAGTTAGACCCTCAATGTATTATCAACTTACACATTTATCCTTTAATAAATTAAACTTGATTAAATTTTTAGTTAACTCTGTGATTACAAGAGAAAATAGAAGCGTGAAGATTATGAGTTGTAAAATTATATAGGTGCTTACATGGTCAATTATGAGTTGTAAAATTATAAATAAATTAATGCATGATTAATGATAATAAAAATAGCACAAGTTTGAATAGAATGCTAAGACTGATAATTATCCTATGATTAATATGATTAGATTGCATGGATTGTTGAGTTGGATCACAGATGCCATATATGCACAATTTATCTAAAAGCTTTGAGAGTATTCAATGGATGCTTCATTCGGTAAGAATATATGTTATTTGATCTTATAGATGTATATTTGATAGTATCACAACCTTTTCATCTAGTTTCTATTTAATGAAGAATCTATTTATCTCAGTGTGATTTGCATGGTCGCTCTGAATTGGATTATGGGTTATATCACATGTAGGTTTATTATCATTTTATACCAAGATGGAATGCTTTTGGGAACAGCGTAGGTCTTGTACGAGAAATATCAATCACAATACTTTGCAAATTACGAAGGTCATTCCTCTATACTTAGCTATTATGCTTGATCTTATAATAACAATATGTTTACTTCTTCATATAACTAAGTTTTTACCTGCAAAGATAAAGTATTCTAATATTGACCACCAATCATTAACTGCCCCATCCTAATCAACTTCTATATATATTAAGATATTTTGCTTGTTCGTATTTTGAGAGAACCAAATTTCCCTCCATGGGGCGAATTTCATATACCTCAAAATGCACATGATCGCATTCATATAATACAATGTAGGATTATGCATGAACTGATTGATGATACTCATAGCATAGGCAATATCTCATCTTGTGTGATCTAAGTATGTTAGCCTACTACTAAGTCTTTGATATCTTAATGGGATGCCGGTGGAGCTTATCTACATGATGCTTAGGAGTTTGTTTGCTATTATAACTTTATGTTCTATAAGCTCCAAAATAACCTAAGTGCACATGCATGTATAAGAGAGTGTCAAACCCATGAGGAAAATAACTTGCAACAACTAACACTGGTATTGTCTATTCCAATTGCAGAATTTATCCTACATAATTAAATAAAGGATAGATGATATAACTAATGGGAAATGCAAAAAATAGTGAAGATACACATAATTAAAGTTGTTTTGGGCTAATGAAAGGGTATAAACCTATGTTTTTCTAAGCAAATTCATCTATAGTAGTTATGGATTAGAGCATATGCACCCTTAGATCTTTGTCGAGCTAGTAAGGGTGTAAAGAAAGGGTTATGGACTTTTTACAATGATCATATCTCCATAGAACCTAGAATTCTTCTCATCGTATGTCAAGGTATGAAAGCATTCCATCTCAATTCTCCTAATTGTTCTAACATTCCTCTGTTGAAGTAATATGTCAAACTAGATTTTAACTTCATACATGACCATTGCATAAATTAAATGAAACATAAGAGAAATTAATAATAATTGTTCACATTTATATACAAGAGTCTATATTAGGATATACACAAATTATTCATATTATAAGTCCAAAACATAGAGTTTTATCTAGCCATAAAAATAAATTAGAGAAAAACATTTTTCATTCCTTGTTTAAGAATAAGTGCAAATAGAAAAGATGAAGAAAATATCACTTGGATTGAAGAATCTCAAATAGATCCTATTGATGGACTCTTCCTAGAGTGAATCCCTCGTTACACCTTTGTTCTCCACACTCCTTTCCACTCATAAGTGTTATTTTGCTCACTATAATCACAACTAGCCACTCCATTAGACACAAACTCACTATCTCCTGGTCTATATCATAACATACTATCAGGACTTTCTAAAAGAAAAGCACAAAAAACTATTTATATTATACATAAACAGACTCAAGCGTCGTGGCACTAGACAAGGTGGTGCCGTAGAACTGCTAAAATGGCTCTATTTTGATGTTAGGTTGACCCGATGCAACATTTGGCTGACCCGGTGCGACGCTTATCTTATCCGCCTTAGTGTTTCCTTTCATAACTGCTCTACCGTGGCGTTGCAAAAAGATGGGCACTGTGCGCTTAATCTAGTGATTGAGGTTCATAGCTTTTTAGGCCTGGCATGCTATTATAAGAAGTTTGTCAAAGCATTTTCACATATTATTGTTTTATGATAAGATTGACTTAGAAGGTCGTGTTATTTGACTAGGCACCATAGTGTAAAGAGAGTTTTCAAAGTTTAAATGAGTATTTAGTGTCAGGCCTTATGGTGTCTATCTTGTCGGGTACTAAAGGATTCTAGCTATATAACAATACTTCATTGAAGCGACTTGGGATGTGTGTAACAACAAAGCAAAAAGGTAGTAGCTTATGCATTTAGACATCCAAAGTATATGAGAAGAATTACCTAACTCATGATTTGGAGTTAGCAGTGATTATTTTTGCATTAAAAATCTTGTGGCGTTATTTGTATGGTGTCAGATGTAACATGTATGTCGACCACGAAAGTTTAAAGTATGATTTTACCCAACAACAACAACAACATTGAGCATTTATACCACAACATGGGGTAAGCTATATAAATCTTTTTTCTCCATTGTGTACTGTTAAGAGTCAAATTCTCATTTAAATCTAATAAATAAAGGTAAAAAGTAAATTTTTACCATAAAGAGTTAAATTTAAGGCAAAGAAGGTGGTTAGAGTTGATTAAGTATTATGATTTTGATATTATTTATCAGCCAAGCAGAGCGAATATGGTTGGCAATCCCTTGAGTAGGAAATCAGTATGAGTGGAAACTAGTTTGGTTACTTTTGAGTAAGCACTAATTAAAGAAATGAAGAAGCTAGAGTTGGAATTGGTAGGTTCATCTGACGTGTCTGCTAGAATCATTTCTTAGATGATAGTTCAGCCCTCACTGTAGGATAGGATTAAAGAAGCCTAAAATATAGATAAAGAATATGTGAGGTTTGTGGATCGTTAAATCTAGAAAGAGATCCAACTTCTAAGTAGATGAAGAAGGTGAAGTTTTCTATGGTAGTAGGTTGTGGTTTCCAAGTAGTAGTGATATGAGGGAGGATATTTTCTATTAAGCCCACTATTATGGGTATATCATTCATACAGACAATAATAAAATGTATCGTGACTTGAAATATATATATTGTTGTGGTCTGGATTGAAGTGAGAAGTGGTAGAGTTTTTCTCTAAATATGAAGTGTGTCAGATGGTGAAGGTTGTGCATCAGAGATACGGTGGAATGTTGCAGCCATTACCTATTCATGAATATAAATATGAGGAGACCACTATGGATATTATTATGTTTTTGATTCTCAAGCCTAGGTAAGGCCATGATGCATTATGGGTCGTTATGAATAGATTGATGAAGTATGCTCATTTTTGTCAATGAGAAAGACTGATTCAATTGACAAGTTGGCTTAGTTGTATATGAAATAGAACGTTAAATTATATGGAATCCCTAAGGTTATCATTTTTGTTCTTGATGAAAGATTTACCTTGAATATGTGGAGAGGTATTCAAGAGGGTTTAGGGATAAAGTGGAATTTTAGTATGACTTTCGCCACCAAAAGGATGGGTAGTCTAAAAGGATTATTCCAATTCTGGAAGATCTGTTAAGGCTCTATGTTTTAGATTTTGGCGGAAGATGGGATAATCATATTTCATTGATAGAATTTACTTTAATAATAACTTCCAAGAAAGTATTGGCATGTCCCCATGTCAAGCTCTGTATGGAAGGTGTAGAACCTCATTATCTTGGGTTGAGGTGGGAGAAGAAGGTTGATTGGTTATGAGCTAGTGGACAGTGCTATTGAGAAGATCCAATTAATCAGGAAAAGGATGGAGGCAGCTCAAGATAGAAAATATTTTGACCCAAAGTATAAGTCTGTAGAATTTTTAAGTGTGTGATTATGTGTGTCTGAAAGTTAATTTGTTGAAGGGTGTGAGCATATTTGGCAAATACAGAAAGTTAAGTCCTTAATATATTGGACCATTTGAGGTGATTGAGAGTAATGAGAAATTTGCTTACAGGTTCTTTCTTATAGACTATATATATGATATCCATAATATACTCCACGTGTCAGTGTTGAGGAAATGGGTATCAAATGTAGATCGAAGAGTCCTAAAAGCTAAAGTGGAGATGCAACCTAGTTTGACTTATAAAGAAGAACATGATTGTATTCTAGCTTTTGATATTAAACATTTAAAAAAATAAATAAATTATGATGATCAAGGTTTAATGGAATCATAGACCAGAGCAAGAAACAACTTGGGAGAAAGAGGATGTGATGAGATAGTTATATCCATACTTATTCTGAATATACTGCATATCTGGAATGCCGAGGATGGCATTTTCTATATGGAGGGGAGAATATAATATCTTTTGTTTAAAATTCAGGTAATTTTCTCTTAATAATTATTAACTTTAAGTTTATTAGTAATTACAAGTCATAAAATACTTATTAAGATTATAAATAACCAAGATTTAGGGCATGAGAAGTAAAAATTCAAAATATGAAAAAAAAATTGTAGGCACCGCGGTGCCAGTGTATGTAGTTGACGACCCGGCATTATGCTCTCGGGTTTTTTGACACAAAATAAGTTTTGATTGTGTTGCGATGCAGGGGGAGCACTACCGCAGTGTCAGGTCTTAGGTGAGAATATTCTAAGAGAATCTAGAATAATCTCTGGGAACATAATGGTGCTAAAAAAAGTGAGCATTGCATTGCTAAGTCAAATTAGTGAATTTTAAATATTAAATTATCTCAAATCATTTTGTCAAAATCATTTCCACCCCACTATTATTGGAGAACAAGAGAGAAGAAAGAGGAGGAGAAGAGGAAAGAGAAAGAGGAGAGAGGATTCAGAGGTCGAAACTCTGGATTCATTCTCCAGGCAAGTTCACGATATTATAGAGCTCGAGGTTGACTCCTAAATCCCTTGACTCTTATTTCAATTTCAATAAGTTTATAAAAATATAGGAACACAACTATGCTTTTCCTCTGATTTTTTGAATTTTTTACCGTGTGATTGTAAATATGTTATTGTACTCTTTCTTATTATTGTTTTTGCTCTATGAAATTAAGTTTTTAACTATTAGTTTTTTTTTTTTTTGTACAATTTTCTAAATGTATTGTTGAATCTTGGCTTTCTAGTAAATATTGTAATATAAACATTTTAAACTATTAATGTGAATGACTCTCTAAAGTTAGAAATTAAAATAGAAAAGTTCAGTGAATATATTATTTTACAAGTAATATGGTTTTTACTGACAATTCATGTACTTTTATGAATATTGCATCAAGTATTATTGCATTACATTTCCAATTTGCATGACATGGCATTGGAGATATTTTATTATGAAAGATGAAAAGAGCACTCTCTATTATGTTATAATGGCCCTAAATATACTCTTTTGGCCTTCTTCGTCTGCTGCAGATGTGGGACGAATTCTGTCCCTACTTACTAAAATCAATTGTGGGAGGTTAAATAACGTTGTAAATATTCTTCCGATCCCATTTGTCTGATGCATATGTGGGAGGGATTCCGAACCCACTTGTTATATGCAGGTGTGGGAGGTAAATGGAGGCATAAGCGAAAGTAGAGCTATAAGCAAGCATGTGGATATGTGCATTATAATCATTGCATTTCACATATAAATTTAAGATATATTTTGAAATGTGCATTAATAAACTATGAACATCTGAACTTATTCTGGAAAAGTGAAAGTGAAAGTTCTTATATGTAAGTGAACCTTTAAAAATAAGTATTTTGTGTTGCATCTAGAGACTTATGTAAAAGTGGTATGTGGTTTTGAAAGTATAAGTGCTAAATCTAAGATTAGATATATGCTGGAACTCAAATACGTTTAGGCTTTACTTGTGCTTTAATTATTTTACATGTCTTTATATTTTTCTTTAATTATTTATTTTTAAATATTTGTGATGGATGTTGATGCATGTGAGGGTGAAGGAGGGAGTCTGCTGAGCTAGTTATGCTCGCTCTTTTGCTTTAAATGTTTCTGGTAAAGGAAAGGGTTTGGTGGATTAAATCAAGTCTAAAGGAGGATTCGCTCAGAATATAAGGTGTTGATTTTGTAATCCTATTTTATTATTTTGATATATAGATATTTTGAGCTGGATTGTTAGTATTATGTGTTGATAAAATGAAAGTTGATTATACTACTTTTATGTTTAAGGAAATTTAGTAGCTCTGGTTATCTGTTATTGGTGGATGAGTTAATTAGTTTTATATTCAAATAAGTCAAATCCTTCTATTAGATCCTAGGACGTCACAACCAAGGCCCTTCGTAGAGAAATAACCTTCGTTTGTAACTAAACCCTAAATTATTTTCTAAAATGGCTTTGTAATACAAATATTTCTAATTTAAAAAATTGTTGTACTAAACAGTTGTTTTAGAAGGCAACAAAAAAGCTGTCCCAAATAAAGCCTTATGCTTCGTTTGGGACGGCTTTTTTATTGCTTTCTAAAATGGAGTTTTAGTACAATTTTTTTTATTTTTTACAAAAACTCCATTTTAGAAAGCAATAAAAAAGCCGTCCCAAACGAAGCCTTAATCACAATGATTTAGTTGCTAAAAAAAATTTGTTAGCTTTCCATAGTGTGCTAAGAGAGATTTAGTGCCTTCTTGCCTTCTTTGCTTAGAAGGCCAGCTTTCTAATGCAAGAAATACACAGACATTGTATTGTTACCATCATAAAAAGTTTTGGAAAAGAGTTTCAAATTTCATGGATAGTGGATATACAAAGCAGTACTTCAAGATGTCAAGAGAAATGGGTATCATAAGCTGGAGTTTAATATTTCTTATCCGATGGAGCAATATTTCCTATTATGTAGAACTTTTTTTCCTCTAGCAATGTGCATCTCTATTAGTTAAGACCAGACATCATAATTGACTCTATTAAGTAGTATTCTTGCATTAAATGGGTCCTTAGCTCGAACAAGAACTGGACCAGGTTTAGTTTCAATGAATTCACTATTGTCACCCTTTTTCTTTTCCTTTTTTGCCTTTCCTTTTTTTTCCAAGTTAGAATATAAAACATTTTACACGTTGTGCATAAAGTCGATCATCAATTAGGATCCGTGATGTGTGTGTGGAGGAGATCGGAGATTGGATCATGATAGTTTATGTAATGGCAGCAACTAGAAGATCGGCTCAGTTGGTGTAGGTAGAGGTGTCAATCGTGTCTACGGGTCGGGTTCAGGTCTATCTTATTTTGACCGGACACGAACCCGACCCGATTTGGAAATCGGGTCACTTTTCCCAACCTAAACCCGATCAGTTTTGGGTTCTGGTCAACCCAACTCGACATGTAAGCTATCGACTCGACGAACACGAAATCGACAATGGGAGCTTTCTTCTGTTCACGTCACTCATTTATTCAACCAAATCTCGCAAATCCGTTGATGGCGGCAGGCGAAGCGGCGCGGCAATGGCGACAGGCGAGGCTAGCCCAGGCTGCAGCGGGTAAAGCCAGAGTGAGCTACGACGGTGCGGCTTGCAGGTGCGGACATGCAGGGTCGACATCAACCGACGCCTGGCGGTCTAGCCGTCTATGTCACGACCAACCCGACCGAGACGGATCCCGCTCGCATCGGGTCGTGCCCAAACTCAAATTGACTGAACTGATTCCAGGATCTGGCTTTGCAATTTGTTTCAGAACTTTTTTCCAAATATTTACACACAGAAACAGACACACAGAGCTACTATAAACATCAAAATACAGCGAACAGATCATCTATCTTCTTCCTCAAAGGAATCATATACAAATAGAGCTCATGACTTTTAGATAGAAAGAAAAACAGAACAGAAAAGCCATGACTGTATCAAAAAATCAAATACAAAATAACATAACAGATCAACTCTGAACTCCTACTCCAAGACTTCCTTCCCTTTCTCGAACCTGAAATACGCAGGAAAATAAGATGAGCTACAACAGCTCAGCAAGACATCAAACCTCCAATCAAAATTCTCAGAATCCACATCAAACACCTCAGCAAAAAATCGTACAGAAATCAGATCAACAGAATCGTATATCGAATCAGAACAGAACAGAAATCACAGAAATATAAATTCCAGAAATTGAATCAGAACAGAAATCATACAGATCAAACAGAATCGTATCAGAATCATAAATCAATCAAAACATACGGAAATCAGAAATCATATCAATCAGAACATATCAAAAGTCAGAACAGATTCCTGACTCTGACAGAATCTCAACGGATTCTGGCCCCTTATGCCTCCCTTCCCAGAAACTGACAGAATCTCTCAGATTCTGGCCCCTTATGCCTCCCTTTGTGCTCCATGGCACCAGAACAGAACTTATCATCGGATCCGGAACATAACTGTTTTTCAGATTTCAGGCTATTTCAGATTTCCCTGACACAGACAGATACTCACAGATCCTGAACCCTTATAACTCCCTTTTTATAGCACACAATCATATCATGTCTTTAGAAACAAATCGGCAATTTCAGAAATCGTAAAAAATCCAGCGCATAACGGCAGTATACGGAATTTACACAATTCACAGATTCAGAAATTTACCAAATTACCACAGAACATTCACAACAACATTATAAGACTTTCATTCTACTGCCCAGTAATTTCAGTACATCATCAGAAATTACAGTCAAAAGAAAACACCGCCGAATCAAAACTATCCAATCAAAGTCTCCAGAAAATAATTAAATGTGGCAATCTCGGCACCTCGAAACATACCAAAAGTTATCGCGATTAAAAACTGAACCAATCGAAAATACGAACGAAATTCGCTAACGAAAACGAAACCGGACAGAAAAAATCGTTCAAACTTCACCGTTCTGAAAATTGAGAAAGGCGGAATGTGCCTTATCTTGCGTACACCAATTTCTTGAACTGTCTCGACGGACGAAAACGAAACGGCGTTGCCCAAGAATCAACTTTTTCTTTTTTCCTCTCCACTTTCTCTCTCCTCAGAATTTCAGATATTTTAATTTGATTTTTCTCTCTCTTCAAAACGACAGATTTTCATTAAATAACCTTCTGATCGGCCCGGCCGATCGCACGATCGTCCAGGACGATCTAAACAAATTCACTTCGTCCTGGGACGATTTCTCAGGACGATAATTAATTTTCTTGGACGATAAAAACCCCTACTCTCTGACTTTTGCTTGCTCTGATCGTCCGGGACGATCCCCGATCGGCCCGGACGATCCTGGAGGAAAACTCTTTCTGTAACTTCTGTACACATTCTGTAACAAAACTTCAACTGATCGTCCCGGGACGATCCACGATCAGCCCGGACGATACTGGAGCAAACTGATGTTACAGTCTAGGCCAGGACTTGGGTCTCACGAAAGGCACTGACACGACACAGTGACACAACGAGGACAGGTGGACGGCGGATGAGCAGAGTGGCGCACTTGCAGACGAGATCACGAGACAATGTCAAGCACGCGACATTCATGTTCCCGGGTTAATTTCGAATTTCCGTGTCGACCAAAATTCAATCCGATTTTTCAAACGGGTCAAAAACTCAAAAGGTAAGTAAAGTCTCGACAGGATCAAGAGTCGCAGCAGGATCAGACATGTCAGAAGAGGGTCAGATTTCACTTCCTATGGTTGGAAGATCGACAACATTGTGATTTAATTCTTGAGGTTTTTGGTATGAGTATTTGGTTTTAGGAATTTGTATTCTAGTATTTGAGAACAAGCTTTAGGATTTCGAGTATCGTGATATTGAAAATTTTGGGATAAACTTTTGTGCTTCGGTTTACATAATTATAGAATAAGGCATATATTTATAGGTACTTGCACAATCAATTATAAGTTATAAATCAAAGAATAAATTAATTATATATTAAAAAAAAAAAAAGAAACACAAGTCTAGACAAATATGCATGCTGAGGTAGAAAATAATTTTGTAGCTAATATAATTAAAGCATATAAATGACTAGAACGAATAAATATCGTGCGGTTGATAATCTCTCTCTCTCTCTCTCTCTAAAAAGGAGAGAATATTCCGGCAAAATCTCATAACAGAAAAGTTAAATACGGAAGGCTCTCTCATGCGCCTAATTAAGCCAAACATTCCTCATAAAAAGCTCAAACAACCCCACAGAAAGACAGCCACTAATAGACAACAATCCATCAACCACTGCACAGAAATAACAACTCATGAGCATCTCGATCATATTCCCAAACAGAAACACCAAACCGCAAACCTTTCTCATTAGGCTTCATTTGAAACAGTTTTTTTATTGCTTTGTAAAGCAATTTTTTAGTACAAAATTATTATTTTTTATACTTAAAATTGTTTTAAGAAGTAGGAAGAAAACTGTCCCAAACGAAGCTTAATTTACACACACATCCTCCCACGCACAAATACAGCTAGGCAGGACAAAGAACCCCTCTAGACATGAGCAATTATTAGGTCCTTTCACTGGATGTAGAGGAAGGTTCGGTTTTAGGCAAAAATAGGTCAAAAAGTGCAAATACCGAGTTTTTTGAAAAATCGGTATTTTTTCAAAAAACTCGGTATTTGCACTTTTTTAGGCAAAACCGAACCTTCCTCTAGGTCCTTGCACCGGACCAAATAAAAGTTCCTAGACATTGGCTGCACCAACTTAATATAACGCCACATTTTATACTAATCAACGAATTCTATTGAACACAAGTTGCAGAGATTATAAACTTTTATTGTATTCCTCTCTTTATTGGATAAATTAAGCAGCTAAATTTTTATAAGCAATTATATGAATACCTTACATAGAAAGTGTATCTTAAGTAAGGCAAACAGTGCTTTAATTTGTTTATAAAATAAGAATATTTTTTAATAATTATATACTTATGATTAAGAATCTTAAGACTGATTTATAAGAATATTTCTAAATAATTGTGTCCATAATTATGAGTGGTGCAAGGAATATATCATATATTTATGAGTGATTAATAGAATATACGATGAAAAATTATTATGTGTTCGGATGCATCTGGAAGCCAATCCAGACGCGCCACATCACCTAATGCACTGTGCATTGGGTGACATGATCGGTCCGAATTAGCCTCCGGATGCTTTCGGACTCATGTTGATCCATCGTTGACTACTCGACATTAGCCTATTAGTATATATGCCTCAGCAATGGGATTGACCTCTCCAATAAGATCAAAATCCTAAATTAGTTTGATCAATTCAACACTTCTAGAATTTTCTTATTGAACAAATAATCTACTATATCTCCACTTTTAAACTCCTTGGAGCAAGCACCTTGCTTGAACTATTTAGGCCAAGCATTTGGTGCTTAGCATGTGATCATAACTATTCTTGGATTGCCTAATTAATATGAAGAAGCGGTTGACCACCATGATCATCTCACCTCATCAGACTTCTGTTCAACCAGACATTCTATTTAGTATCGTCACAAATATCTCAAAATACCTAGTTTGTATGACTTTAGTGCGAGACCATATCGTCCCCCAAATTCTTCTAGCACTCGATGTCACAACTCTTAGATCATATCATTGTTGTTAGCTTAAAAGTACATGAAGATAGCGGGTGAATTAAACATGCACCAACATCATTAAATTTCTTGTGAAATTATTCATAACTCAAATCCCTAATAATCAAGCATTTGAAAGTAAATAAATAATAATCAAATAAGCATAAACATACTATTGTAGGTGTATTAATATCTTCATGATTTGTTATGCCAACTTAAAGTTTTTTAGGGTAATAAAAATTGGGGACATGCCATGTTTATTGAATTTAAAGCTTTCAAGCTCAAGGCACGTAGATATTAGTTTCTCTCTCCCAATAAAAAGATAATCAGATACAAGTGGACATTCAAGAACAATTTTAATGTAAATGGTTCCATCTACATGGCAGAAATCATGTAGATTTCAATATTCACAACACCCGAACCAAATTGGCCAATTGAAATCGGATATTTAAGGGAGCGTCAGCTATAACCTCCATTCATAAAAGAAATGTATAGCTCCAAGCATATCTACAGTTCTACACTTTGACTAGGCCAAAGATACACAAGAATGGCGATCCACCCACCATAGGCAATTGTGTATTCTTTGGCTACACACCTTGGTGTCAATATTCATGAGCCCGTTAATGAGTCGAGCCCAAACTGGCTTGCGAGCAGGCTTGACTCGGTTGCACCCCTAATTGAGGCCTTGGGAGCACAAACCCTCATTTTTAAATAAGGAAAGTTAAAAGCTTAAAAACACCACTACAGGAAAATCAGTGTTTTACGGCAAATTTTGCGACGGAAAAATTTTGCGACAAAATTGCAGCGAAAATTTCAATCACAAAAATTGTGAAGAAATTGTAGTGAATTTGCGGCGGAAAATCCATCACAAATTTTTAACTGATTTTCATCGCAATTTGGTCACAAATCCGTCACAAATAAGTTTATCTCAATCGGTATCCAACTCATTTCTTTCATTCGATTGACCTGGCTTGTCTGTTCCTCCGCATTCGCGTCCGCAATGACTAGCCCCCATTTATGACATTCCTTGCTCGTGAGTCGTCGTCAATGTTCTCTGTTCTTCGTCTCCTTCTTCTTTGTCTGACTTTGTTCCTTTGACAACGTCCTTTCTGTTGGATTGGGATCGAAAGCAACAATGAGAGCTCGCTCGCTCTGAATGTAACTTTTTCCCTTTCGCGCGCTTCTTCTGCCAATTCTTTAAATCCACCAAACTAAAGGATTTACTAAATTTGGGATTTAGAGCAAAAAGAGGGAAACGGATATTTTGTCAAAGATTGTAAATTTAATAAATCATTTGTATTTTACTTTAGTTGGTTTAATTTTATTAATTTTATGAATTTCTCGATTGTAAATTTAATAAATCATTTGTAATATTGCCTTTGATGAACTCTATGAGAGGATTCAACCCCTGGTCCCCTAGTTTGTTAATCTTTGGAATTTGGTCTTGAAGGTGATATACAACTCCTACTTTGAATTTTTATTTTTCATGATTATATATATATATATATATATATATATATATATATATATATATATATATATATATATATATATATATATATATATATATATATATATATATATATATATATATATATATATATCAACAACATTAAGGTAAAATTTTGATTTGTTATTAGAAGAAGATATTAAATAGTTTTATATCATGCTGATGTGGCGTGTACACCATTGGCTTATTACTCAACTTGTACTATCTAAACTCATATATATATATTTACCTGTTTTGTCATGGACTATTCAGATTGAATGACACGAAAAAAATAATTACATTATTCTGTTCTCGGCTCGTCTCTCCGCTCAGGATCCACGATCCTGTTTCCACATGGTATCAGAAGTTTGGCAAGATCCTTCTTCTTCCTCTTCTTGATCTTTCTCTTCTTTGATGGATCTTCGCTCTGCCTCACTCTCGGCGATCCTTCGGATATGGCTGATCTTCCTGATCCCGTCATTCCCACCGCGCTCAAGTTCGTGGTCACAAACCTCAAGACAATCGTCTCTGTTCAGCTTGCCGCCGACAACTACCTGATTTGGAAAGCCCAAATCATCAAGATTCTTCGCGCAAATCGGTTTGAACGTTTTCTTGATTCTACTCAAACCCCTCCGCCATCCGTTTCATCTCAATCTGACGGCACTTCGAATCCCTCTCAAAATCAATGGATTCTTACCGATCAAATCCTTGCAACTGCTCTATGCTCCACGATTTCACCTTCTATTCTCCCATATGTGGTTAACCTTGACTCCACCGTACAATTTGGACCACCCTAGAAAACAGGTTTCAAGCCACAAACCGTTCCAAAGTCATTCAGCTTAAAAATTCCCTCCACAATATCTCTCTCAAGAATCAAACCATAACTGAATATCTCTCTGAAATCAAGAATATCGTTGATCAAATCTCGGCTTCCGGAGCGGCTGTCGACACGGAATATATCATTCTTTACATACTTAACGGTCTACCACCCTCCTATCAATCCTTCAAAACTGCTACTCGGACTATGCTCACTCCGTTATCCCTTGATCAACTATATCCTCTTCTTCTTAGTGAAGAGATTAATATTGCTTCCGATTCTGCTCGGGCTAACTCCGCTCCTGATAATACCACCGCTCTGTTTACATATCGAGGACGTGGACGCCGTTCCCGTGGAAGATCTTCGAATCAAGCCAGCAATTCAACAAGACAACCATCCACTAATCCTGTGATCTGTCAAATTTGTTCCAAGCGAGGACATTCGGCACCTGCTTGTTGGCATCGTCTGGACATGCAGTACACTCCACAGCCTCCCCCAGCGCAGCCCCATGCTCTGGCAGCCAGTTCCGAAACCAACTATGCAAATTGGTTTCTTGACTCCGGCGCTACCAATCATCTTACAAATTCCTTGGACAATATGTCGCTCTCTAATTCCTATCAAGGATCGGACACTGTCACTGTCGGCGACGGGAGATCGGTTAACATTGCCAATACTGGTACCGGCTTGTTACCGATTCCCAATCGTAAGCTTTCTTTATCTCAAATTCTTCACACTCCATTCTTGCATTATAACTTGCTTTCAATTTCCAAATTAACAAAAGATATCAATATCTCTATTTGTTTTGACTCCTCTGGTTATCGTATTAAGGACCAGACGACGCATCAAACACTGCTCCAAGGACCCTGTGAGAATGGCTTATATCCCGTCCGCATCCCTCCGTCCTCCTCTTCCGACGTTGCGCTGGCTGCAGTCAAGGCTACCACAGTTACCTGGCACCATCGGTTGGGTCATCCCAATGACCGTGTTCTTACTTACATTGCTAAATGTAACCCGTCTCTTAGTATACGAAATGCTCAATTTTGTTGTTCTTCTTGTCATCAAGCTAAGGCTCACAAACTTGTTTTTCCAAATTCTATTACTAGGCATTCTTCGATTTTGTCTTTAATTCATTGTGATGTTTGGGGACCGGCACCTGTGCCTTCGGTTCAAGGTTATCGGTATTATGTTTTGTTTGTAGACGATTACTCCAGATTTTCTTGGCTTTTTCCTATGAAATTTAAATCTGAAGTTTACAATATTTTTGTTATCTTTAAAAATCAAATTGAAAAATACAGTTCCCAACCTATCAAATGTTTGCGATCCGACGGGGGAACTGAATTTCTCAATCATGACTTTAAATCCTTTCTACGAAACAATGGTATAGCTCATCAGGTGTCCTGCCCATACACACCGGAGCAGAATGGGGTGGCCGAACGTAAGCATCGCCACATTATCGAGACCCCCCGCGCGCTACTCACAACTGCTTCGGTCCCATTCAAGTTTTGGCCGGATGCCGCGCTCACAGCTGTTTATCTAATTAACCGGCTCCCCACTCCAAACACCAACCAGCTCACTCCTTTTGAGATGTTACACAATTCCAAACCAAATTACTCTCACCTTCGGGTATTTGGATGTGCTTGCTTTCCGTTATCCCCACCTCAGACCAGGCACATACTGCAAAATAAATCCAAACTCTCTATTTTTCTTGGATATTCGGATACCTATAAGGGCTACAAGTGTTTGGATCCCGTTACAAACAAAATTCATATGTCCAGAAATTTAACTTTTGATGAAAATCAATTTCCCTTCAGCACTTTCACCACTGACTCACACACTTCTACAGACCAACCTACTACACTTCCACCAAAACTTCTTGTGCCTGTCTCCATTCCTTCAGTAAACTCTAAACCAACTTCCAATACTTCGCTTTCCAGCAAACCCAGTCCGTCTATCACTAACTGCACTCCTTCCTCTTCCAGTATTCGCACGTACACTTCCTCGACTCCCTCCACCACTCAGCTGCAACAACCGCATCATCACATGATTACACGTACCAAAACTGGGCATCTGAAACCTGTGGTTCGTCTAAATCTTCTGCATTCCCAGACTGCTTCTCCTTCTGCGATTCCTGAATCTCCCACATCTTTCACGGAAGCTTTTAAATATCCTGAATGGCGAGCTGCAATGGCCTCTGAATTCTTCGCACTTCAACAGCAAGGAACGTGGACGTTAGTTCAACCTCCTTCCGGTGCATCCATATTGGGCTGCAAATGGACTTACCGAACCAAATTCAACGCCGATGGATCCATAGCAAAAACAAAGCCCACTAGTGGCCTTGGGAAATCATCAGGAATTTGGATTAGATTATACCGAAACTTTTAGTCCTGTTGCTAAACTACCTACAATTAAATTTTGCTTGCTATTGCTTTATATCATAATTGGCAGGTTCATCAACTCGACGTTGCAAACGCCTTTCTTCACGGACAGCTAACCGAGGACGTTTTCATGACTCAACCCAAAGGCTTCGAAGACGCCGTCCATCCTCAGTACGTTTGTTCTCTCAAAAAGGCTATCTACGGTCTTAAGCAAGCACCGCGTTTATGGTATAACACTTTCACTAAATTTCTTCTTACAATCGGATTTACCCATAGTACCGCCGATCCATCCCTTCTCATATTCAAGCAAAATAACACTCGTATCTTCTTACTTGTCTACGTCGATGACATATTGGTTACCGGTAACGATAATGATGCCATTTCTTCTATACTTACCCAGCTCAGCAATAAGTTTTCTATGAAAAACTTAGGATCTGTTCATGAATTCATTGGCATTCGTATTGATAAGCATAATGATTCCTATTTTCTCTCACAGAAGAAATATGCTCACTCCCTTCTCCAGCTTACAGGTCTCACAGCGTGCAATCCGCTCGCCAATCCCACCGTGACAAAATTTCCAACCAACTGTTCGCTGGATCCCAAATTTTCTGATCCTGCTCTCTACAGACGCGTTACAGGATCACTACAGTTTCTTACCCTCACTCGTCCCGACATAGCCTACAGCGTTAATCAGTTATCCCAACACATGCACGATCCTCAGAATCAACACTTCTATATGCTCAAACGATTACTACGCTACATAAAAGGTACCCTGGATTTCGGCATTCCCATTACCAAATCTAATCTTCTTCTTTCTTCTTTTTCAGACGCCGATTGGGCCGGAGATCCAGATTCCCGAAAATCAACTTCAGGATACTGTTCGTTTCTTGGAGATACGATCGTAGCTTGGACCGTCAAGAAGCAAACTACCGTAGCTCGATCCTCCACTGAATCCGAATATCACGCTTTGGCTACATTGACCGCAGATGTCATCTGGATCCGTCGCCTTCTCGCCGATTTTGGTTACCCGCAGCAGGTTCCGACCGACATGTTCTGCGATAATACATCCGCTATAGCACTCGCCAATAATCCTGTCTTTCACGCCCGCACCAAGCACATCGAAATCGATCAGAAGTTCCTTCGAGACCACATACAGCAAAACAATATTCGTCTTCTTCCCATCAGCACTATCGATCAAACTGCAGATATTCTCACAAAAGCATTGTCTACAGCTCGTTTCATCAAACTAAGGAACAAACTGACGGTCTTCAAAGATCCATCAGTTTGCACGGGGATATTAGAAGAAGATATTAAATAGTTTTATTATCATGCTGATGTGGCTGTACACCATTGGCTTATTACTCTAACTTGTACTATCTAAACTCTATATATATATCCTGTGTAATACGATTGAATGACACGAAATAATACATTTCAATTTCTGTTCTCGGCTCGTCTCTCCGCTCAGGATCCACGATCCTGTTTCCACATTTGTAAATTTGTTATTTTGGTGACATTATTATACATTTTCGGGATACAAATGTATTTTATATCTTTATTTGTTCCAAATTTTAGAATAAAATTTTTATAGTAATCCAACAATACATAAGTGGAGAGGATCAATATCATAGATATCACATATGTGTAGAATATGTGAGAATGTTTTAGAGTCCACCACAATTTGTGACGGAATCTGCGGTAGCCCACAAAAATGAAACTGCCTTTTCATTTGAGATTATTACGTCGCAAATTTTGTCCGTCGCAAATATATTTGTGATGCTCGTTTTACCTTTGAAATCATATCCGTCGCAAATCTGCCGCAAAACAAGACTTGTGATGGATTTCTCAATTTTTGTGGCCTAATTTGGCAATGCAAATAGTTGGATTTCCTATAGTGAACCTAATTACTGCACGTACTACAGGTTACTCGCTCTTTTCCTCTTTCCCGTAATATCAATTTTTTTTTTCCTTTTAAGCAGAAATAGCTCTGGTGGGGTGATTGTGAGTTTGATTGATCAAGTCATTAAAAAGAGTACACGTTTTAGATATCTTGAGTTTATTATTCAAAACGATGGTAAAATGGATGGGGGTATTATTAGTATAATTCAAGTTGGATGGTTGAAGTACAAATGCCTCAAGCATTTGTATGACAAAAGAGGCACTACTCAAACCTAAGAGAAAATTATATAAGATGGTGGTGAGATCTATAATGCTTTATAGCTCAAAAATGGTGATCATTAAAAAAGAAACATAAAATTAAGTTAGTCTTGCAAAGATGATGATGCTTAGGTGGATGAGTGGCTTTACTCTTAGAGACAAAATGTGAAACAAGTATACATATATAAAGGTTGGAGTAGCTCCGATGGTAGATAAGATTAGAAAAAGTCGTCTTAGATGATTTTGGTCACATAAAAAGCCGGCCTTCCAATAACCTAATGAGGAGAGTAGGTATATTAGATTTGGCCTATGTTAAAAAAAAGGTAGAAATAGACTTAAAAGGAATTGATAATTAAAAAGGATTCATGTAGCCGATTGCAAGTAGTGGGATAAAGGTTTGATGTTGTTGTTAGTTTCTCTCTCTCTCTCTCTCATTGCGAAGCTAAATTATATATATATATATAATTCTATGATGTTTTCCTTTATTAATCGGGGTGATCATCAGACTCTTATTCAAAAATTATTTTTTAATTTAAAAAAAAATATCAAAATTGCATTCATAGGAAGTTTATGAAACTGAAGTCAACAACTTATAATTGCACGTTGCCGTGAGGTTGATTGCAATCTTCGATTCAAATAAATTTAAATCCTCATATTAGGATTGTCATATTATTATTCATTAATGTATTGTTACATTAATAAAATATTTTGTTAATATTTTAATTAGGTATTAGTGGATACTTTAAAAAGAAAAAAGTGAAGAGAATTTTTTTAAAATTGATAAATTATGCCCACAAGAAAAAAATTCTGACCTCATTTGGGCTAATCAGATTTAGATGAATTCCACATTTGACATTCCAACCTCAGCGCGATTTATTTTTCTATCTTCCTTACAACGTGTTCTACAATATGTTCCTGCACGTAGGCTTTCTCCAATAAAGCCCAATTTGCTGATCGTCAGGATTTTGCAATATAAACACTAAAGTTAGCAAATAAATAATTAAAATAGTTTGATGAAGAAATGTTATATTATTAAATTCTATCCAAAAGAGGGCCCTAACAAGTAACACTAAATGTCAGAAAATTAACGTGGGAGGAGACTGATATAGCCTAACATGTATTAAGCAATTGTAAAAGAGATTAAGCTATAATTACCATAATTTATGTGGTTTAATTAAGTTCAATCAAGTTTACTGCTATGAGTGAGAAAATGATCCATTTTATTAAATATAAGTCAAAAATTGTTATGCCCCATAATTAAAATTGAAAGAATTATATCTTTTTATTCTCTAATTAATATAAGAGCAACTAATTTCATTTTATATCAATTAAATCAATAAAAATATTAATATATCAAATCATTTTTCAATATATATATCACTATTCAAAATTCATATACAATTTGGAGTTCAGTCTATAAAATTAATTTATTACACTAATAAATCAGGCTTTCGCAGCACTTTTTCTAACATACAACAACGATTTAAACACCTGTAAAATTATTTGAAGCGGTTTAAAATCTGTTGCACATCTGACGTATTTGCATTCGCTGGTAAGGCTTTAGCAACGGTTTTGAAAGCGCTGCTGTAGAAAGGCTATAGCAGCAGTTTGGAAGCGCTGCTATAGGAAGGACATAGCAGTATTTTTAGTAGGTGTTAAAACCGCTGCTAAAGGGTAGGAGTGATTAAAAAAAATAAAATACAAATAATCATTTTTAAGGATTAAATAATACATAAGCAATGTCAAAATTGATGCTTCAACATACATAGAGTTAAATGAATACAAGCAGTTCTCAGTAGCTTAAACAATGACTTAAAATATCTAGCAGTAA
Source organism: Dendrobium nobile (assembly GCA_022539455.1). Classification (NCBI taxonomy): domain Eukaryota; kingdom Viridiplantae; phylum Streptophyta; class Magnoliopsida; order Asparagales; family Orchidaceae; genus Dendrobium; species Dendrobium nobile. The sequence continues at coordinate 17,795,095 of CM039723.1, forward strand.
ATACAAAAAAAAATTCTCCAAAAAAGCTCAAACTATTAAAACAAGACATTAATTTGGAGAAATATTAAAACAAAAAGATGAAAATAATAAACGTGAACTCAGTAGCTAATAAATTCCCAATTCTGAAAAACAGCTTCATCAGGAGCATCTCCAATCAGAAACGTAACTCCTGCTTGTGGCCTTCCAAGGATATGTGAACCTCACTAGCAATCACAACAGCTCATGTGATCCAACTCTCTCTTCATCAGTCCCTTGACTAGCAGTCACTTGCTCAACCCTAAACCCTTGCTTGATTAACCCGAAAAGAAAAGAAATATAGGCTTATATTAACTGCTAAGTATATTATAATTTTATAAGAATATAATATATTAAAAAATGTATACTTGCTTCAAACACCTTGAGGCATAAACCTCTACGCGTGAGCTGTGGTAAAAAAAAGTTGTAAGCCTCACTTGAATCAAAGAAATGTTAAGCCTATAAGCTTCATCCTAGAAGCAATTTCATGCATTATCATCGTTATTGCCTTTGTAATTGACCAAATATATACCAACAAGTGTAACTACTGCACTACCTAATTGTGAAGGAGAGAATGTCTCACCCAGGTAGAGGAACCTGAAATTCAGTTGATGTCTTCGACTCAAGATGGATGTTTTATTGTCTTAAAATCCAATCTATTCAAAAGACAATCAGAGCCAATAATTAAACAGGACGTTCTTTTGATGGTAAGAAAAAAGTTCATTCTGTAACATTACATAAGAATCCGACAGAGCAAAAATTGAAGGAAAATAAGAGCTAGCAATCAATGGCGAAACAAGTGGAAAATGAACCTTAATCAATGGCCGACAATCAGATTACTTTTCATTTGATTCGTTCTTCAATCACTGGAAAACAAGAAAGCGTAATAAATATTGGTTGTACGAAGATTGCAGTAACAAAGGGGAAAATGATGGCTTTTTTTTTTCTTACCAGCAAAAAAGCAGATAGGGTTCCGATGAGGATCTACAATCAAAGCCAATAATAAAGTTTATTCCGGTTATAAAATAGTAACAGCAAGGAAATGTGGCTGAGTTCATATATGCATTATTACCCCAACAATTATAAACATTATCTAAACAAGAAAGATCACCTAGTGAAGCCTCAGAAATGCTTAACAACACTCTTAATGACAAAAAATTCAGTTAACTTACCCAAATATAGAGGCAAACACTAGAGTTAGGAATGTGAAGGAGCTTAGCTTCGTCAAGCTACCTACATGAATAATAACAGAAAGGAAATTTAACTTGTAAACAAGATAAATAACTATTTGTAATAAAGAAAAACTATTTAACAATTAGAATCATTGATATTGGAAGGTACAATGCTTAAGAAAAATTCACAGACAAAATTATGGAATCACAAGAGAAAACCAAGCCAAACTGCATATGAAATGCATTTAGACGAGAAGAATACCTATAATCATGTAGAAGAATACACCATAGCTAATGGCACTTCCAAATATTGAAGTGTATAGAAGAGGAAACAACACCTTATAACAATGACATTACCATTAGGACATGCTAAACAATGCAAAAATAGTTATATCTTACCTCAGAATTTGCATGTTAAGGCAAGTAAGCAGTTGAGCCAATCTAATGGCCCACAAGTAGATTATGTAAATCAGAAAAACTGAGAGTTTGAATACCTCATTTCTCCAACACTTCCATTATCATATTTAATTGATTACAATGAACTATCACTCTGAGCAAACAACCACCAAAACATGCTTTCTCTCGGATGTAATCTGAGCTTCGAAACAATAGTCTGACCACATATTAATCCATTCCTGCATTCATGTTCACCTGTATGCCACCAATTAATCACTAGGTACGGCCCAAAAAACTACAGCAATGTGGAGACATCCCAACTCCCTTCACTATTAAGAAGATCCTTCACCACTAGAGAATCAGAAGCCTCCATATTTAAAAAACTCGGCCATTTAAGCAACGACTGGTCGTGAATCCAAATATGTTCCATCAGCAGCCTTGCTTACAATGATATTGAAATTGACTAAGGAGAGATTTTGATATCTTACTCTTCGTTTGAACCAATCATGAAAATGTTCATTAACATTTAATAAGTTTATCAAGAGCTAATGACATTAGAGAAAAGTTGTTGGCTCTTTTTTGTCTCTCTTCCTCCTTGTACAAATCAATATACTTTGTTAAATGATCATAATGTCAGAGCACATATCTATGTCCTTGAATCAATGAAAGGTCATCTAACACAAATATAGACACTTGACCCAAAGTTATACCGTCAGTTAAGAACTTGTAGGAAACACCATCATCCTTAGATGAAACTCTAGTAGATATGGACTTGGAGAAAGTCGGCGCACCATCAAGATATTTTGAGCAAAATGAAATTCCCTCTTCAGCAATGTATCGCTCAGCAATTGACCCTTCAGGTTGTGACTTATTTCCTCAGGTTGTGACTTATTTCCAACAAAATCCTTTAATACTAAGAAAAATCTCTAAATTATAAAAATGCACGTGAATATACCCCACTAAATAATAAAACATTGAAGCAATAAGAAAGATACATTACCTCTCAAAAGGGTACATCCATCTATAATGTACAGGACCAACAAGTGTCACTTCTTCAACCAAATGGATGAGCAAGTGGACCATGATAGTGAAGAATGATGGGAGAAAGTACTTCTCCATATTACATAAAGTCAATGCAATTTCCTTCTATTTTTTGTCAAGTTCAATTGAATTTATGACCTTCGCGCATATAAATTTCAAGAAATGTGAAATCCCAACAATGATGTTCAAAACTTCGTTTGATGGTGCACATGAACTTAATGCAATATGCATAATATCCTCAATTAGTACATGATAATCATGGCTTTTTAAACCTATTATTTTGCACTCTTTAATGTTAACACCCTTAGAAATGTTTGATGGATAACCCTTGGGTAAATTCATATTCTTAAGAACTTCACAAAACATCATCTTATCCTTCTTCGACATGGTAAATAGAGTTGGAGGTAAAACGTAACTACCTTCCGAAAGAACATGAGGATGCAGTTCAGGCTTTACTCCTATTTGAACCAATTCTTGTTGAGCTTGTAAGTTATCTTTAGATTTCTCAAGGTCTAGCAATTTAGAAATGAAGTTATCAAAAATATTTTTCTTTATATGCATAACATCTAAATTATAAGGTAATGTGTTATATTGCCAATAAGATAAATAAAAAAATATTAATTTCTTCTTCCACTTAGTGACCCTACTTTCATTTATAGACATTGCAGCTTCGTACCCTCTCTTTAATATTTTTAACCTATCTTTATTAATTTTTCCAAGCGTGAATTGATGATTCTGTAATTCAGTACAAATTTCAATGCCAGAAAATTTGAAGGCGCTGATCTGAGTTCATCTCTATTATCAAAGTACTATTTTTGCTTGCAAAATAAATGAGATGATGTAAGCCAACGTCGGTGGCCCATATATGCAAACTTCTTACTCTTATACAATCATAAGGACTCTGTATTGTTGGCACAACATGGACAAGTAAACCTACCTTTAGTGCTCCACCCCGACAACATGTCATAGGCCAGAAAGTCATTAATAGCCCATAGTAATGTTGCACACATCAAGAAATTTTCTCCACTTGTTGCATCATAACATTGAACACCTTGCCATAATTGTTGCAGTTCATGAATCAAAGGTTTGAGAAAAATGTCAATATCATTTCCAGAACTTTTTTCACCTGGTATAATCATTGAAATAATAAATGATAATTGTTTCATTCCACTCCAGGAAGGCATATTATATGGCACTATAATCACTGGACAAATGTTGTATCTGCTGCTCAAAATCTTGAAAGGATTAAAACCATCAGTAACTAAACCAAGACGGACATTACGTGTATCTACTGCAAAATCAGGATATCTATAATCAAATGATTTCCATGCTTCTCCATCAGCTGGGTGTCGCAGCATACCATCTATATTTTGTTGTGTGGCATGCCAAGTCATCTCTTCTACCATTTTTTTGGTTTTAAATAATCTTTGAAGTCTTGGAATCAAGAGAAAATATCAAAGAATTTTAGTAGGTTTCATTTAAACTTTTTTATCTTGTGCAATTTTACTCTTTTGATTAGGAGCCCATCTTGATACTCCACAGACTTCACATACATTGTCATTAGACTTATCTCCCCAGAATAATGTGCAATCATTAGGGCATTCATGTATCTTGGTATAACCAAGATCAAAAGCCTTCATTAATTTTTTAACTTCATATATAGTTTTGGGCATTGTAGTCTCTTCAGGAAATGCTTCAATAAGTAACTCTAATAACATATCGAAAAATCTTGTAATCCAAGAGTTTAGACAATTCAAACGAAATAAATGTAATATAAATGACAACTTCGAGAATCTCTTACATCCCGGATATAATTCTGCCCCCACATCTTCTAATAACTTTGACTGTTTTTCATCTTCTTTATTTAAATATTGAGTAAAGTTTCCATGTTGATCAACTAAGTTAATTAATTCATTGATTCGAGCAAATGTATCCCTCAAGAATCCTTCAATATCATCTATGGTTGTTCAATTTGAGTAGTTTGTGATTCAAAATTAGACATACTAACAACACCTTCATTTTATGTACCTCTAACAACAATTTGATGATCCTCCCCACGTCGATTCCAAACAATATATCCTGTAAAGAATTCATTAGCCATAATGTGTTCCTTCACATCTTGTGCTGAATGAAAGTATCTGTTGATGCGTGATTTATATGGGCATAATATATTTTCTGATAGATTCTTGTTACGACTAGCAAAATCTAAAAAATCTTCAACTCCTTTGTTGTATTCATGACTTCATCTTGACTTGGTTATCCAACTCTTATTCATTTTAAAATTCAACTGCAATATTTAACTATTGAAAAATAATTTCTTAATTATTTTAGTTCATATTTTTAATAGTTTCAGCTTTAAATACTAAAAATTAAAAAAGAAATAAGCATGCCTTTAAAGGAAGGGCCATGTAAACTTTATTCAAATGCAACAAAATATGGTATGAAAATAATTGCATGATTCATGAATTACAATTGATAAACTAATAATCTTTATTTTAATTTGTTCAATCTATTCAAGTTCAATTGCAATCGTGGAGGATTAATATAATGCATCATAATGATTATAATAAATATGAGAATGTTGTAAATAAATATAAGTCATCATATCAAGTTAAATTTTAACAACTTAATATTACTAATAGCTATTGATTGACCAAATAACAAAAACCTATAAAGATTAAACTATTGTATACTTAAATAGTAACTACAAGTGTTACATATCTGTCAAAAATTAAAATCCAACATAATTTCTTTAATAAGAAGGCAATATATATATATATATATATATATATATATATATGTTCATCCAAATGATTTTTTTTCTTCTTTATGTGACAGAAATGGCACTACACTCTGTATGCCTACTTTGGAGCTAAGCTCCAAATAAGTTGTTTTTAGATTCACCGTTTGTTTTTGTGTGTAGATTTAAGCTTGCACCTCGAGTGGGATTTTTTTTTTTTTTTTGCCCAAATCTTTTGCCAAGTACAATATGATAAGCAGACAAAATAAACCTAATATCTTTTCATAAATAGAAATGGCACAATAGTAACATTAGTTGCCTAATAAATCTTCCTAATATCCTCTCATTCAAGTTTTAAACCTAAACTAATCATGCAATAATTTCCCCCTCTCCTTATCGTTAGGAATTAAGTAAGACCTAATTCAAATCACCAAGCAAAAATAAAACAACAAGAAGATATAAAATCATTGAGATTGGATTTAAAAAAAAAAACATAACAAGAATATATAACAATACAGATTATTAGAGGAACAATAAAAGAAGATCAACACAAAAAATGAAAAATCTAATATAAATCTTACCCATCGTTTGCTTGGTTTCAGGTATTATTCAAGAAGGAGAAGAAGGCGAACGAGGGCGGCGAATGGAAGCAGCGGTGTCAGCATCAGTGTCTGCGTCAACGTCGGCTTCAATGTTCGTGTTGGCGTCGTCGTCGGTTGAAGAGGAGGGGGGTCGCGTGCGAAGAAGATTGTTAGGTCGATGAAACGCCGGTGAAGTTTTTGTTAGAATGGAAGCAGCGGCTTCGGCATCAGCATCTGCCTCGGCGTCGGCCTGGGAGTAGGTGTCGGCGTCACCGTCCGTTGGGAGGGAGGCTGATGGGGAGGAGACGGGTCGTGCGCGTGGAGCAAAGCAAGATCTGCCTGAAGAATAGAGCTAGGGCTTTATTTGCGTTCACAGCTTTTTTACAATTCCCGCATCGCGGCTCATTTCAATTCGTGCAAAGAAGCGGTTTAAGACCACTGCGGTATCGGGTCTATTACAGCGGTATTTAATTTGTTGCTATTAACTACTGCGAAAGTCTTCTTTTTTTAGTAGTGTTATAACCCTTCTTTTTACAAAAGAATAACATGAAATGCATAAAAATAAATTAAATGAGAAATCTGACTCTAATAAATCTCACTCAATTTGTCTCTTTTCTGAACTTGAAAATCATTCAAATCCACATAATGAGTACAAAGCCCATTAATCAACCAAAACTCACCATTGCCTTCAACTAAAGATCTCAAGAATCAATATGCATTTTCAACTCAATCAATATAAAATTAGTGGTCATCGGTATGAAATCAAATATCAATAGCAATATATCAATAAAAATTCAATATGATCGTTAAGACAAAGCATTTAAAAAAGCATGGAATACATCAGAAATTCAATAAAAGTTCATAAAGAATTATTCGGTGTTGTATAGTAAAGCATGTGTTCATTGTATATCAATTATATTCATGCAAATGATTATATCATATGTTTTCTATCCATGATAATGTCATGCGTACTTGTCTATCCGTATGTCTGACTAATGTAATATATCAATGTCCTTCAATGACTATAAGTGTATCTATCATATGTTATGTCATGTTGTATTGATTTCAATGATGACTTTATCAGTTATATCCATCGATCAATCAGTTCATGTGTTATCATATAAATGCAATCATAAATACAATTATAAGTATCAAGGCATAACATACATTAATGTTGTGTTTTCGTTCTTTTATCTGTTATCCTTAAGTCTTATCAATTATTCATTATATCATTGATTCATCATCATTACAGATGACTTTCAATAATCTTTAAAGAGTCGTAACACTCTACCTGTACGCATAATTAAGTTAATCAATTACACACAACATCCAAGATAAAATCATAAATATTTTATTTTAATAAAAGTCTGATGACCCACCAACCTGCGCAAGATATTATATTTTAAGAACTAACCCATTTTAATTTTAGTGTTAACAGCTAACCTTCATTGCTTATATGCAAATATCACATTCATTTTATATCAGTCATGTTATTTTTCTATACAATGTAAGTTAGCATACATATGAAATGCACTAATATAGAAAATGTAGAAAATCTAAACACTATTTATTTACTTTAGAAAAGCATAACCATTAGTTCACCTGGTGAAATTCAATAATATTACAATCAAAATGCTTATAAAATTCATATTTTTAATATACAAAAAGTTACATTGTGAAAGTACGATAAATCGGGAGAAAAATATATTTTTTTATCGATTTAGAGAAGATTAAATAAATCAAATTCAAAATTATTGAAAATCTGAGTTAGATTTAGGTTACGAATAAAAGAAATATCTGAACATAACCAACAAACGAAAATGCTCTAAACCCTTTTCTCCCTCTTCTCTCTACTCTTTCTCTTCACTTCCTTCCTTCCCTAGCAAGTAAATGAAATAGAGGGAGGGAGGCCATGTGGAGGAAAAATTTGTGTAAAAAATGTTTATCAGTACCTAGCACCACGACACTCCCATTTGGTGCCGCTACACTACATGCTCATTCTAGGGTTATTGTAAAACAGAGAACATCAGTGCGGCCATGTTGAATTACAATGCCTCTAGAGCCGCTATACTCAAAATCACAGCACGACAGCAACAATTCAGAAATTTCATTTTTTTCATTTTTTCATTTTAAAATTATTTTCAAAATTTTAAGGTTGTTACTCAAATATTTTACAATATGAAGACATTAATCAACCATTTCTAAAACATAATTACACTCTACTTTCATAAGATAAAATGCCTCTAATCCCTGGAGATTAATAAGAGAGAAAATAACTCGAAAGAGGATAAAATACTAAGTAAACCAAGATAAAACTTTACTTAATCTAAAAATTCTTCGAGAGAATACATTATACCTCTCCATGGATTCAACTTTGAATTTGTTATGCAATAGTGCTTTTGGTTTATTATGATGATGAGGTGAGTTCAAAGGAATGAACATTCTTTTAAATTCTTTTCTTTCATAATTTCTCATAAAAACTCTGTTCGATCTCTATTTTAATTCGAGCATGTGAGCACATTCAGTCGATCGATTTCATTTCAGGCTTAGTTGAATTGATCTATTTTGACTTTAAAAACTAGAAAACCAAATCTACTAATCTATTTTTCAGATCAAACTGAGTCAAAACTAACTTTTTTTTTAAAATATTTGATGGAGTAAAGGGTCAAACGAACTCAATTTGTTGCTAACACAAATCGCATTCATATGCAAAGATTTCAAAACCAATCCAATCAGAAACAGCCTTGCCTGCAAGAGATTGCAGTTTTCTTTGGGATAATTTTCTTATTGTTTTTTAAAATAATTTTTTAATATAAAAAATTTTAATTACTTTTTCTAGTAAAAAACTATTTTTAAAAGCAGTAAGAAAATTGTCCCAAACAAAATCTGCAAATTCCACTATGAACGCTAAATTGTTATTTAATTTTCTTACTTCTTTGTTTTCAAACCGCAAACATAATTTCTGTTTGGTTATTGCTTCAAAAAAATTTGTATTAGAAAGCTGTGTTCTACAACTTTAAAAAATTACTTTTTCTATAGCAGATTTACAAAACAATGAGAAAATTGTCCCAAATGAAGCTTGAGTTTTATCTGATTTTTATTTGATCAATTTTTTAAGAATAAAAATCGAACTAAGTATCAGGAGTCTGAAAAAAGTCTAAATTACAATCTATACCTGAAGTTATAATTTAATAATCCAACCAAACAAATTAAATAATATAGACTCCGTTTTTTTTTATCTAAATAATGTACAGCTGTAATTCTAAGACATCTAAACACATAACTCCCGTAAGGCTCGTGTAAAACTCATCATTAAGCTTCTTTTGGGCCGACTTTTTTATTGTTTTTTAAATCAGTTTTTGCTTTAAAAAATAATATTTTATTATTAAAAAATTGTTTTAAGAAATAGTAAAAAAATAATCCCAAATAGAGCCTAAGTTAACCTATATAAATATCACAGAAATTTTGAGGGGAGGTGATTTCAAAACTGGATATAGTTCAAATTTTAAAAATTATATTATTAAACCCAATAAATTATCCTCATAGTTTTTTAAAATAAAAGTTTTCCCAAAAATAAACCATTTTAAATTACCCCAACATATATATTATTTAAATTTTAGCTCAATGAATTAATCATTGAGTAAAAAATTAACAACTCGTAGCCTAATAATGCATCATAAATGTGGATCTTCTTCCTGACTCTTTTCACTCCATGCCGAACAGTGTACTCTCAAAACCTAAACATTCCTAGAAAGCCAATATGGTAGGGGTGTCAATTTCGGGTCACGGGTCGGGTTCGGGTCGAACCCGAACTGACCCGGGTGCGAAACGGGTCGACCCTAACCCGAACTGGGTAGAGAAACGGGTCGAAAAATCGAACCCGGACCCGACCCGGCGGGTTGCTGGGTTGACACGACCCGACCCGGTTTGGGCGAGGTCGGGCGCGGTCGGGCGCAGGCACGCGGGCACGCTGGCGCGCGGCAGGCGCGGTCGGGCTCGGCACGCGGGCAGCGCTGGCAGACGCGCGCGGCGGGCAGCGCGGGCGATCGCGCGGCGGGCAGCGCGGGCAGGCGCGCGGTGGGCAGCGCGGCGGGCAGAGCGGGCGGGCAGCGGGCAGAGGCGGGATTCGAAATTTTTCGAATTAAACAGGTTGGCGGGTTGACCCGGCAACCCGCCGGGTCAACCCGAACCCGACCCGTTTTTGAAACGGGTCGATTTCTAGAACCCGAACCCGACCCGTTTTGAAATCACATGCAAGAGACCTCTAAAATTAGGTGAGTCGTTATTGGATACGACATGAAAATTCGACACGAACCCAGCCCAAAAATTTTGGGTTAGGGTCAACCTGTTTCGCAAATAGATTTGGTTCGGATTCTAGGATTTGACTGGTTTGAAAAAAGGGGTCGGGTCCAATCAACCCACTAACTCGAAATTGGCCCAAACTGACATGTTTGCAAAAATAAATAAATAAATAAATAAATAATTGAGTTCTCGGGAGTCGACTGTCGTCGTTGTTCCCGCATCGATCCCTCGGGATCGAACCATGAAACGTGGCAGCCCTTGAGACCAATGCGGCTGCAAGGTTGAATACGACATAGTTACCACCCCCGCCACTGCTGATGATGTCGATGATGCGGCCTTTGCTGCCACCCCCGCATAAATCAAACAAATGTGGTTCAAAATCCGACCCCATCGATGGAGGTTGGCGGCAACCGAAAGATCAATAGCACCGTTTCGTCATCGTCGTTGTAGGCATTATCGTCGTTGACCTGGGTTGGAGGGTCCAGTCAAGTTGACACAGGTCCGAAGCAGGTCAGGTTCAAGTCCAAAAAAGTGACCCATTTGCAAAAACAGGTTAGGTCAACTTTTGTCGGATTAGTTCCGAATTGGACCCGAACCCGACCCGTGGCCCGTTTTTGACAGCCATGCCTAAAATGCATATATTCTACACTAAAGTTGACTAATTAAAGCTTGATCAGTACATACCATTAAATTTTCGTACCCTAAAATAATTGTTTCTCATTCTAAATGTTATGATGATGTGACTAAACACGAAAAAGATTGTGTTATATAAGATCAATCAATGAGAGAAACAGATCACCTCGTGAATGGCCATTTATATATACCTTCTTGTTCCATGCAACAGCCCTTCTCCTCCTCAATTTTCGCAGACATTATATAATCCAAATTGTTGCCAAGCAATGAGAGCAAATTCTCTAAACTTTGGTGTGTCAGGAGGATGAAGATGACTCAGAAGCCGTTGGATCGTGATCCAATGGATCTTAGTAAACATAGTGTTCCCTTTTGTATCAAATTTGCTAACCCATTAGCACGGAAAATTAGGTGGTAATAATTAAGCAATAATTTTAATTAATATTTTTTAGGTTTGGTTTAATATATCAACATTAAATCATCGAGTAAAAGTTGAAAATAAATAGTTAGCCTCATTAGTTTGATGGTTGAGGATTATTGAAAACTTAAATGTTATTATCGTATGTCATTAGGTGCTTGATAAAAAATTAAACCTTAAAAGAACCAAATTAGAAGAAATTTAAAATTTTTAAATCATAAAAATGTAAATTATTGTTTAAATTATCTAAATTGAATAATGGGTATAACTAGACATTATTTCAAGTATTTAAACATTTTTATAATAATTTTAATAATTAAACTTCTATTATCATGAAAATTAAGTTTTTTTAGCATTATAGTATTAAATTAATTCAAAGAAATTTATTATTTAAAATTTTAGAGAATTACTCTCAATTTTATGAAATAAAACTATCCTAACAAATCATCATAATTTCAAATATAATTCAAAGAAACTTTCATTCATGTATTAGCCATATATGATTGTGTCATATCCAGCCATTTGGTTTTATTATACCCATGTATGCTACATTTATCTAAGGCTTCATTTGGGATATCTTTCTTACTGCTTCTTAAAGCGGCTTTCAAAATTTTTGTACAAAAAAGTCGCTTTAAGAAGTAGTAAGAAAGTCGTCACAAACGAAACCTAAGTCATGTTATGTTCAGGTGATTCACATTCACCTGAGCATTTTCTTTTTATCTAATAAAATCATATTATAGATTATGTACTTGTTTAAATTAGTCATTTTTGTTTTAACACCCCATAAATGTACTCTAAATATGCTTTATTTATCTATATATTTACATAAATATCTTTACAAGCCAAAATTTTCTAGGGATCCCTCATGCTTCGATTGACACACCATCTTACCAAGCAACTTCCATATCTTATTTAAGAATATCAGTTTTTTTTTTCTTAGATAATCTTCTTAATTTCTATTTCAAGCAAGCTAAATTCATTTATACACTTACCCTTACACCTAAATGAGTTGCATCCGCATAGAAACTCATATATTTATCCAAATATACCAAATTTAGCTTGTAGATCTTCTTATATTTTAAGTTCTCCAAATTTATTTAAATATATAAATGATGATAGCTATTTTCAAATGATTGTCTTAAATGAATATACATATTTAAAATTATATATACCTATTTAATTTTCAAAAGAAATATTTTTGAAAAGAAAATACTTTTCAAAATATAAAAAACCTTCCAAAAAAATTAAAATTCTTTTCAAAATTAATGGTAGAGATGACATTGACTTAAGCTATTTAAAGCCTTAAATATATACATATCTAATTCTTAATATTTTTTTTATAATGCTCTAATATTTAAATTACACAAAAATATCACTAACAATTTATCTAAAATGAAATACATCTTAGATTTATAAATGCCTAAGAATTTCACAATATGTGTGTAAATCCCCCTTTATTAATTGTTGATTTATTGTTAAATATAGCTTCACAACCCTTGTCACCAAAAATTATGAAGCTTTTAGTTTGTTTGCTTTTATTTGATTAATTATTTCTTATATGGAGTTCCAAATGATCTATTGATGAGCTAACTTATTGATTGAAGAAAAATAGAAATAATTGGTGTCAATAAAGAAGAGCTTTAACAAGGGAGAGATTAATAAATTGATATATTTGCTAAAAATTAAATTTAATTTCCCTGTTCAAAGTGATACAATACTCATAGAATATCCTAAAAAATTGGCTATTTTATGTATTTATATACTATTATCAATAATTACAAAAATTTCTCATCTTATGACTTTCAATAAGCTTTATCTCAAATTTTTATCAAAACAAATTTTACTTTATATAAGAAATTTCTTCTTAATCTAATAATCATTTATGATATTCCATATATTTTATATTACAATAATCTCATGAGATGTCAAATTTAAATTTAACTTAAACAAAGAAATCTTTTTTAGAGCATCAAAATAATTTATCATATTTCTTTTTATTTTATAATATAATAATCATATCTGATCATTACTAAATTAGTAAGCATTCGTAATACACTAATAATAATTTTAAAATAATAAAAGAAGTATAAATAGTTAATGATTTAATATTTTAAAATAAATATAGTAATATTGATTATTTAATATTTATTCTTAGGAAGATTTACATATATATTATATAGTTGTTATATATTCATAAATCTAATATATATATATATATATATATATATATATATATATATATATATATATATATATATATGAAAATGTGAATTTTATTTCAATAAAAATAATATTAATCATAATTTTTAATAATTTAAAGATTTAAATTATATGAATAAATTTAAATTTAAATGTATAAATATATATAAAAATCTATAATATGTATATAAATCCCCTTATTTTTAATAATGATATTTAAATTCTCTTTAAAATCTATTGACATGCATGAGCAATAAAATTCATATATTCGGTGACATGGGTGTTAAATCTACCTGCCGGTGACAACAGCTTCAAATCTGGATAAGTCCCATCACCCAGAGTGCATAACGGATCGAGAAACTCCTGTCTGATTCTGCCGGGATAGACTGCAATGAGAATACCCTCTCTTATCCTCTTCCTCTTCGCCATCTTAGCCATATCTCCGGTGATCGCGGGCACAATCACTCCTCCCACTGACGATCCTCAGAACTCCAAATCCAGAAACCAACTCTTCGACACTTCTAACTATGGAAAGCTTCAGCTTAGCAACGGCTTAGCCTTAACTCCTCAGATGGGGTTCGTCTCTTATCTTCGCTTTTTAGAATGTTTTAGGTTTGCATGTTCTTTCTTCATGCTAGGCAGCGATTTTCACTTTGATTTATTCGATTGCTCAGCATTCTGTTCTTGCCTATTTAAGGTTCTATGGTAATTTGGTCGAATTCGGCGTTTATTTGAACAGTTTTGTTTATCCAAAAAGCCTTGTTCTTGAAGTTTCGGGGCGGGGTTTGTTTGCTCTTTTAACTTTTTTTTTTTGTTCGTGATGGAGGCAGATGGAATAGTTGGAATTTTTTTGCTTGCCAAATCAATGAGACAGTAATTAAGGAGACAGGTATGTTCAATGAGATTTGTTGTTTTTTTTATTTATTTTCGTTTGGTTGGGAATTCATTTGATTTTTTTGCTTATCTCTATGAACGCGCGTAGGGCCGCCTGCGTGTTATGCGTTCAATGAATTGCAGTTTTTCTTTATAGGAAATATAAAAGATTAGATTTATGGTTTATTTGGCTTACTAAACTTTTTAATATTATTTTGAAGCCTAAGGGGCTGTTTGGGAGCAGCATTTAGGGCGGATTTAAGGCAGATTTGAGCAAAATCCATCCAAACGGCCTAAAATGCAAAACCAGATCTCACGGAAAATGAAAGCCGACGTAGAGGGAAAATTTCGCCTTTGCGCGCTAAATCCCAGATTTCCGAAATCATGTTTTTTGCCGGATTTGCGATATCCATTGGCTCAAGAGGAAGAGTGTGCTCGTTAAATTCGTTGTATAACCAAACAGTCACATGAGATTTAATAGGATTTATCATGAATTTTAACAAACAATTTTTAGGATTAAGGCCCCTCAGGATTTTAAAAATCCGGATTTAGAGGATTTACAAAATCCTACTTAAATCGAATCCTAGGTGCTACCAAACAACCCCTAAAAAGATGTGAGATGAGCAGAAAATGAGAGTGTTGATTCATATTTTTAAGAATAAAGATGATGCACAAGATTGTATGAATTATAAAGGAATTAAGTTAATATGTCATACTTTAAAACTATGAGAGAGTGTTGTGGATCATAGGTTGCGGCGTGATACTAATGGATCATAGGTCTACTATAGAAGCTATGCATTTATTAAGAGGTTTGATGGAGAAGTATAGAGAGATTAAGGAGGATCAACATATGATATTTATTGCATTAGAGAAAGCATTTGATAAAAGTTCCAAGAGAAGTGCTACGTAGAGCTCTAGAAAAGAAATGTGTTAATAATGCTTATGTTCAAGTCATGAAGGATATGTATGTAGGAGATGTGTCTTGTGTTCAAACACAAGGTGGTTTGACCATGTATTTTCCTATTTCGGTTGGATTACATCAAGGATCAGCCATAAGTCCATATCTTTTTTGCTTTAGTCATGGATGTTCTCACTAGATATTTGCAAGAGGTTGTACTCTGGTGTATACTTTTTACTGATGATATTCTTCTTATTGATAAGACTAGAGAGGGAGTTGAAGATAAACTTGAATTATGGAGGTCAACCTTCGAGTCTAAAGGCTTTCATTTGAGTAGATATAAAACTGAATATATGGAGTATAATTTTAATATTAATAGTTCTTGTGGGTGTATTGTGATTTTGGGTGATCAAGTCATTAATAAGAGTACACATTTTAGATATATTGGATCCATTATTCAGGGTGATAGTGAAATAGATGGGGACATTATTAGTAGAATTTAAGTTGGATGGTTGAAGTGGAGGAATGCATTAGGTTTGTTGTGTGATAGAATAGTCTCCCTCAAACTTAAAGGGAAAATTCTATAAGATAGTGGTTAGACCTGCAATGCTTTATGGTGCAGAATGTCGGCTATTAAAAGAGAAGCATAATATTAAGTTAAGTGTTGTAGAGATGAGGATGATTAGGTGGATGAGTGGCTTTACTCAGATAGGATATGAAATGAGCATATACGTGAAAAGTTTGGAGTTGCTCCTGTGGAAGATAAGACTAAAGAGAGTTGCCTTAGATGGTTTGGTAACATAAAATGATGACCTTCCGATGACCCGGTTAGGTAAGTAGATGTATTAGATTTGACTTATGTTAAAAAAGGTAGAGGTAGACTTAAAAAGACTTGGTTAGAAAATATTAGAAATGACATTTCTTTATTAGATTTAAATGAGAATTTAACTTTTAACATGTCACAATAGAGAAAAAAGATTCATATAGCCGAACCCATTTAATGAGATAATGGCTTGATGTTGTTGTTGTAGTAGATTTATGTTTTATTTAAGGTTTGAACAACGTCTTTGCCAAGTCCCAAGTCATAGATGAGAAAAATGGAGGGTGCATTAGGCAATCAACAACCAGTGTAACTTGTCGAATAATCATAATATGAATCCTTTATTGTGTTGTGTTAATGTTATGGCGTTTTTTGGCAGTGACATGCTGGATACAGTGAGTAGTGTGCAAGGGCTATTGCACCGGCACCTGTGTGTCATTTTAAAATTTAAATAGGCAAGGGTTCCCACATAATGTATGTATGTGGGGCAAAGAAGCTAATATGTAAAACTAAAATTATGATAGGAACTTGGAATAGAGGTTTTCTTATAAGCAAATTAATGAAATTAATATATATTATAATTTATAGAAAAATAAATATTTTATACATTCTTAGAGAAAAGGCTAAGGATATTATTAGTTTATGATTAAAATTATAATATTCTGGTAGGAGTAGTACTAGAAATGGTCTAGGTGTGATTATAACAGTTTAAAGGTTAATGTTATAAAAAATAATATAATTGGAGATAGGATTATAATTTTAAAGATTGTTGTTGATGCTAAGATTACAAATATTATAAGTACTTATGCTCCTCAAGTATGTTTGGATATGTGTTCAAAATAAAAATTTTGGAATGACTTAGAATATTTAATACAAAAGATATCTCTTGAAGAAATAGTTTTTATTGGAGGAGATTTAAATGGACATGTTGGTAGAGAGGTAAATCATCTTAAAAGTATTCATGATAGCTATAGGTTTGAAGTGATTAATGAAGGTGAGACTATTTTAGATTTTGTAATTGCTAATACTTTATTTAAGAATAGAGATGAACATCTCATCATTTATAAGAATGGATATAATAAAACTCATATTGATTATTTTTCTTATAAGAAAAATAGATCATTTAGATTGCAAATATTGCAAAGTTATTTTAAGTGAAAGTTTATGTACTGACATCGCTTATTATTTTTGGACTTTAAGATGAAGTGTATAATATAAAATATAAAGTAAAATGATGAGATGACTTAAAATAATGGCAGTGTCCAATAAGACCACCTTTATTAGCTAATAATTCCAAGACACCTTTCTTCCAGATCTACATTTTTTACTCCTTGGGTAATCTCATCTACTCCTTCAATGTTTTGGGGCTCTACTGATGGGGACATCAGATTTCGACACATGTACCATCACCGAAGATGCAGATCGATGGCTACGATCCAGAGTCTTTATTTCTATTTATTTGCATCTTATCTTATAAGTGTATTTTCTTTTGTTTTCCTAGTTTGCCCCTGAGGGCATTGTTTCACTTATGTAGCCCTGAGGGCATTTATGTCATTTCAGTTATGTTTATTTTGGGCCTCCTTATATGAGACATCATGCACTGTAATAGCTTTAGTTTTTTATGAATGAAAATTTACATTTAATGTTCTCTTTGTGAGTGCAAGTCTCCTTGATCTCTTAGTGAGTTCGTAGGAGAACTAGATCTCTTTGTGAGTTCTAGGTTTTCTTGTTCTTCTAATTTTTCCTTTATTTCTCTTGATCACTTCGTCTTCGTGGAGATTTGGGTTGAAGCATTTGTGGAGCCCCCATGCCGCCGCCTCCTTCCCCTAATCCCCTCTTGTGAATTTTGAATTTCCCCTCCCCCCCTTAATTGCTTTCCTAATCAAGCTCTAGCAAATTTGGAAAGTAAATTAAGAGGAGTTACATTTGATTTGAAATTCAAATTTCAAATCCCTCCTCTTTTCATACTAGTTTGGGAGTTACTTAATACAATTAATTCTGAAATTAAAATCAAAATTTTGATTATATTAATTTAATCCTATGTGGTCCCCACCTACTCAAAACCTAAAGCCACGTCACCCCCTTTACATGGTCGGTCCCCTCTCTCTCAATCTCCCCTATTAATTTTCTTAATTGCACCTTTAATTTCTTCCCTCCTTATCTTAATTTCAAATTCAAAATTCTGAAATTGAAATTAAGAACTCTCCAATTTTGGAAATCTGAATTAAATTTCAGATTTTAAGTTTTTCCCTCCATAGCTCCACCCGCTCCTATCCCCCTCTCCAACCCGTGACCCCCCTCCCTCCACTTGCTCACGGCTTGCTCTCTCATTTCCCCTCTTTGTCTTCCCTACTAGATCCCACCATGCATGGCAGACCCCGAATTTGAATGGGGACTTGTATTCGACGCCCACGGTAATCTCGACATCCTACGATCGCCATTCTTCGATGCGGGTTTTGACTCCGACGACGACACCGTTGGAGCTTACTTGGATCGGATCCTCCCCACCCTCGTGCATGTCATCGACAGACAAAGTCCAGACTACGAGTGGACCATCGACGGCCGACCTTCAACGCCACCTCCACATCCTATGCCTTCCTCTCCATCACTACGGATCCCCGACATCGTCTACCTTGGAGTGGTCTCATTCCTTGTGTGGTTCTTCTTCCTCCGACAACCCTAGACATAGAAGAGTGAGCTTAAGCCTCAAGGTGAGACGATCGCTTTGTTAACCGCCGGATTCTAGTTGGCTTTTCATTGTCATTACTTTTAATTGACGTCATTATTTTATCGATCTTGCTAATTTAGTTGTAACAACTTGCCTAGACTTGGTTGAAATCTAAGATCTTTTTTTTAAGTATCAATTGTGAGAAGCATCAAGATTGTACTATCATTACTTTAACGAACTTCTATTAATTTTCTAAGATTCAATTCATGGTTTCACATCATCTTGGTATCAGAGCATGGCTAGCATGCTTTGCTTGTGCTAGGTGCATCCTAGGAGTCTAGTTTATCTTGTAATTAGTAGTTTGCATGCATAACATCATTTAGATAGTTTATTTTGCTGTTTTACTTTGCTGTCCAGTAATTTCCTGCATGTTCTTTCCATTGTAAATAAGCATATTTACTTTACCGAAGTGTTGTCCATGTCACTTGCCACCCACCCAATCACCTAGGTCACTTGCCACCTTAGAAAACCTTGCTGTCCAGAAATTTCCTGCACCGTTTAGTGACATTTAGGTGACCTAAGACCTTTGTTAAGCTGCTGTCCACACGCTACAACCCATTTAAAACACTTAGGTTACTTAACCCTTTGCTGAAGTTGTTGTCCACTTTATTCCTGCACCTATTAGCTTCTGTTTGGGAGAGTTTTTAGGTAGTATTCACTTGCTGCCCGCCTATCCTTAACCTTCCCTTGTGTCCTCTAACACCCAATCATGGATCCGGAACACATCCAAGCCACTTTAGACCTCATAGTGGGCCAATTGGGAACTGTTACGCAGCAAATCCGCAACACTCAGACGGACTTAGCAGACTTTAGGCGACAAACCAGTGATCGTTTAGATAACATAGAGCGTATTGAGAATCCCGCTATCTATACACCTTCAAGACCACACTCACCCTATAGAGAGGATAACAGAGCAGATCATGGCCATCCACGAGACCATTACCGTCATAACCCGAGGCCCCATCAAGACCCCATAAGAGATGAGAACCCTTGGAGAGACAACGATGCTCAATTGTTGAAAAACATTAGGATTGATGCCCCGACGTATGATGGAACCCTTGACCCTCAAATTTTCTTGGATTGGCTTAAATCCATGGATAGTTATTTCAAGTGGTACAACATCTCGGAAGCTAGGAAGGTTAGGTTTGCCGAGATGAAACTCACTGGTCTAGCCAACTTATATTGGACCAATTTGGAGAATATGCGCGAGGCTCGAGGCGAACATCCTATTACAGATTGGAGAATTATGAAGCAAGAACTTAGGAGAAAATACCTCCCTCCATCCTACTACCCTAAGCTCCTTGATAAGTGGAATAGACTGACCCAGGGGAGCAAGCCAGTCAAAGACTACATCTCGGCCTTCGACGATTTCCTGATTCGTTGCAATGGCGAGGAGTTGGCTACCCCAACTCAAATCCTATCCATGTTTAGAGCTGACCTTAGGGAAGATATTCGAACTAAACTTTTTGCTAGAGGAGTAGACTTGTTAGAAGCAGATTGCAGCCTAGTTCTCGACCTCGAGGAGTCTAAGACCCATTCCCAAACGAGATATTTTGCGCTATCAACAAGATTACTGTCAAATATAGGTTCCCTATTCCCCGGCTAGATGACATGTTGGACATGATGACCGGAGCAACCCTCTTTTCTAAGATAGATCTTAAGAGTGGTTACCATCAGATTAGAATCCGTCCAGGAGACGAGTGGAAAATGGCGTTCAAAACTAAAGATGGACTTTATGAGTGGACTGTTATGCCGTTTGGTCTGAGTAACGCCCCAAGTACTTTTATGAGAGTCATGACTCAAGTTCTCAGACCCTTTCTAGGGAAATTCGTAGTAGTTTACTTTGATGACATATTAATCTATAGTACTTCGGTGGATCAACATCTCAACCATATCACACAAGTTTGTGAAGTTTTGAGGAAAGAACAGCTGTTTGCTAATCCTGCCAAATGTAAGTTCCTCACTGATAGTGTGACCTTCCTTGGATTCATCATATCAACTCAAGGAATATCTGCAGAACTAGAAAAGGTGCGAGCTATAAATGAGTGGCTAGAACGTAAGAATATTAGGGATGTCAGGAGTTTTCATGGATTGGCTACTTTTTATCGGAGGTTTATTCGAAATTTCAGCACCATTTTAGCTCCTATAACGGATTGTCTTAAGAAAGGAGAATTTCATTGGACGACAGCCGCCACCAAGGCTTTTGAGGATATTAAAAGGAAAATGGTAGAAGCTCCTGTTATGCATCTCCCTGATTTTTCTAAAGTTTTTGAAGTAACCTGCGACGCATCAGGTATTGGAATAGGAGGAGTCTTGTCACAAGAAGGACATCCTGTGGCATACTTTAGTGAGAAATTAAATGTCATTCGACAAAGGTACTTTACCTACGACAAGGAATTCTATGCAATCATTCAATCCCTTAGATATAGAGACAACTACTTGCTCCCCCAGGAATTTGTGATATTTCAGATCGAAGCTTTGCGATACATTAATTCACAGAAGAAGTTGAATGCGCGTCATGATCATTGGGTCGAATTCCTCCAAGAATACTCTTACATCTAGGCATAAGGGCCGGAGCTGAGAATAAAGCAGCTGATGCTTTGAGTCGTAGGTAATGGCACTAGAGAGATGAGGACGGAGATTGTTGGATTTGATCGCATCAAGGATGACTATAAAGAATGCCCTGATTTTAAAGAAACATATTCTTCACTGATGACTGGAGATAAACAAGTTGTGGATGATTTCTTGTTAGAAAACGGATATTTATTTAAGTTTCAGAACTTGTGTATTCCCAACACTTCTCTACGTGAATTTCTCGTGTGGGAACTACATGCGGGAGGCTTAGCTGGACATTCTGGGCAGGCCAAGACCATTGCAGCAGTTGAGTATAGATTTTTCTGGCCTAGCCTTAAAGCGAGACGTTAGTGATTGATCAAACGTTGCCATACCTGCCAACTAGCTAAACAGAGAAGCGAACAATGGCCTCTACACCCCACTTCCCGTCCCAAACTGCCCGTGGCAAGATGTTAGTATGGACTTTGTTTTAGGACTACCCAAAACCGTTAGGAAGCACGATTCTGTTTGTGTAGTAGTAGATCGCTTCTCTAAGATGACCCACTTCCTCCCTTGTGCTAAAACATTCGATGCCTCTAGGATTGTCAAGTTATACTTTGATGAGATTGTTCGACTTCATGGACTCCAAAAAACAATAATGTCGGATCGAGATGTGAAATTCACGAGCTATTTTTGAAAAACTTTATAGATTAAGATGGGTACTAAGCTGCAGTTCTCCACCGCTTTTCACCCACAAACGGATGGTCAAACGAAAGTTGTTAATAGGAGCCTTGGGAACCTTCTTAGGACTTTAGTAGGTGAACACATTAGAGATTGAGATTCTAAACTGCCCATTGCCGAATTTGCTTATAATAATTCTATCAATCGGACCACCGGTATGAGTCCAGCCGAGATTGTTTACGGATACCAACCTAGGCAACCAATAGATTTACTCCCCATGAGTCCTAAGTTTAGAGTGTCAGAGTCTGCATCCGCATTTGCATCTCATATCTAGGAATTGCATCAAGAGATTAATAAAAGAATTGTACAAAGTAATAAAAAATACAAACTTAATGCTGATCTTAAGCGACGCTTCAAGGAGTTCGAAGTTGGAGACTATGTCATGGTTCAGATTCGTCCGGAACGGCTCCCACCAGGGGCCGTTAAGAAATTACATGCTAAAAGCGCAAGTCCCTTTAAAATAACTTCTAAAATAAACAGTAATGCTTATGTTTTGGACATTCCTGAAGGTTTCAACATGAATCCCACGTTTACATTGAGGATCTAAATAGCCTTTGATGGCCCATTTTTAACCCTGAAAATCCACTAAATATTGAGCCTTGTGAGTCCATACCCAGTGAGATCCCAAGCTACCTCCACTTCCCAAAAATTCCTAATCTACCTAATACGGAGAAGATTGAAACCATACTCAATGATGAGATCATTTCCACCAGGATGGCGGGCGCCAAAGATCTTAGTTCGTTGGAGAGGGAAGCCGAGACGGAGGATACATGGCTGGAGCGTGAGGAGATACAGAGACTGGACCTCGACCTTCTGGAGTTTTACGAGAGTTTCTCAGCCCCTTGCGCGATAGGGTTGAGCTTCCTCCCACCCGGCAGAATGATGGGGACATCAGATTCGACACTGTACCATCGCCGGAGACGCAGATCGACGGCTACGATCCAGAGTCTTTATTTCTGATTTATTTGCATCTTATCTTATAGAGTGTATTTCTTTTGTTTTCCTAGTTTGCCCCTGAGGGCATTGTTTTTACTTAGTAGCCCTGAGGGCATTTATTTCATTTCAGTTATGTTTATTTTGGGCCTTCATATATAAGACATCATGCATTGTAATAGCTTTAGTTTTTTATGAATGAAAATTTACTTTCATTTCTCTTGTGATTGCAAATCTCCTCGATCTCTTAGTGAGTTCGTAGGAGAACTAGATCTCTTGTGAGTTCTAGGTTTTCTTGTTCTCTAATTTTTCCTTTATTCTCTTGATCACTTCATCTTCGGGAGATTGGGTTGAAGCTTTTGTGGAGAGTGGAATTCATGTTTGAATCCCAAAATTTCCCCTGCCACTTCCCCTCCCTTGTTCACTGCCGCCGTACCTCCCTGGCTTGCCCAGGCCGCCGGCCTGTAGCCCCCTTCCGCCGGCCTGCAGCCCCCTTCCGCCGGCCTGCAGCCCCCTTCCGCCGACCAACAGCCACCGCCCACCCCATGCCGCCGCCTCCTTCCCTAATCCCCTCTTATGAATTTTGATTTCCCCTCCCCCCGTTAATTGCTCCTAATCAAGCTCTAGCAAATTTGGAAAGTAATTAAGAAGAGTTACATTTGATTGAAATTCAAATTTAAATCCCCCTCTTTTCATACTAGTTTGGAAGTTAGTTAATACAATTAATTCTGAAATTAAAATCAAATTTGTATTATATTAATTTAATCCTATGTGTCCCCACCTACTCAAAACCTAAAGCCACACACCCACCCCTTTACATGGCCGGCCCCTCTCTCACAATCTCCCCTATTAATTTCTTAATTGCACCTTTAATTCCTTCCCTCCTAATCTATTTCAAATTCAAAATTCTGAAATTGAAATTAAGAACTCTCCCAATTGGAATCTGAATTAAATTTCAGATTTAAGTTTTTCCCCCCATAGCTCCACCCGCCCCTACCCCCCTCCAACCCGTGACCCCCCTCCCTCCACTTGCTCACGGCTTGCTCTCTCATTTCCCTCTTTGTCTTCCCTACTAGATCCTACCACATGGCGGACCCCGAATTTGAATGGGGACTTGTGTTCGACGCCCACGGTAATCTCGAAATCCTAACGATCGTCCTTCTTCGAGCGGGATTTGTCCTTCGATGACGACACCGTGGACTTGGATCGGATCCTCCCCATCGTGCACTGTCATCGACAGACAAAGTCCAGACTACTAGTGGACCATCGACGCGACCTTCCACCCACCTCCACATCCTACGCCTTCTCTCCATCACTACGGATCCCGACATCGTCTATCTCGGATGGTCTCATTCCTGTGGGTTCTTCTTCCTCCGACAACCCTAGACATAGAAGAGTGAGCTTAAGCCTCAAGGTGGAACGATCGCTTTGTTAACCGCCGGATTCTAGTTGGCTTTTCATTGTCATTACTTTTAATTGACGTCTTATTTTATCGATCTTGCTAATTTAGTTGTAACAACTTGCCTAACTTGGTTGAAATCTAAGATTTTTTTTTAAGTATCAATTGTGAGAACATCAAGATTATACTATCATTACTTTAACGAACTTCTATTAATTTTCTAAGATTCAATTCCTGGTTTCACATCATCTACCCTCTTCTCCAATTTCTCAACTCCAGTGGTGATCTCTCCAACTTCATCTTCATCCTCAACTCTAGACTTCCTAGGATCAGATTCCACCAAACTACATGAGTAGTCTCCCCCCCCCACACACACAAAACAAATATAAAATTCCAGTGCTCGAGCCTATGATTCTCTCTCCTACTGAAGTTTCAAATAGAAATGAAAATTTTGATTCCTTAAGATTTATGCTTCTAAACCAAAAACTAAATTGAAAGTAAATCAAATTTCTTGCATAAGTTTGGTTTGTTTTTAATAATGTCGATCTAATTTTGGTTTTAGGTTTGATTAATCAACTTGATTTGGTTTGATTTTAAATATTGGTCGGTTTGAAACCAAACCGAATGATGTATACGCCTAGTAAAAACCCTTATTGGAAAATTTTAGGTTACAAGAATCTATCACTAAAGGATGGGGTCACAAAAAACTCTCCACAAGTAGTTCGGGTTATAAGAAATTATTGTAGCAAGGTCTAGATCACATAAAACCCTCTAGATTATCATACGCTAATTTGAGTTGGTTGCGATCCCCTTCTAGTGAGGATCTTGGTTAGCAAAACTCCTCTTTAGTTTGTGATATCAAAACTCTGTCCAATTTATCTATTTAATGCTCGGTTCAAATCATTCATGAACTTAAAACCAACATATATAAAAAGAAGGTAAAAATGGGTTTCACCAAGTTCAACAAAATCATGAGAATACACTGAAAGAAGATATGCAAAACATCTCTGTGCATCTTTACAATCCTACTTGACAGCCTATCTAGGGAATGTTGGCAGACACCAGAAGAGCACAGGTTTCCCTGCATGCCACAAGGCAAAGAGGAAGCCTATGCATATGGATTGTTTCAGGGCTGCAGTGGCCATGTGCAGCCTAGTAGTCTTGAGTGGGGTTGTACTTATATTCATACTCTTATAGGGGCAATTTTTGTGCATTATTTCATGTTTCGGGTTGTCTGTGAACGTGCATCATTTCATATTGTATAATTAAGTTCTATTTGGGCAATTCTTGTTACTTCTTTCAAAGCTGTAATGTTGATCTTCTTTCTTATATATGGGCAGCTGATGCACTGATCTCAACTGGCCTGGCTGATTTAGGCTACAGGTATGTTAATATAGGTAAGTTCTATAAGAGATATTATTGATTTTTTAAAATATAGATTCATATGCTACTTTTTTTAATATTTTAATTTATCTATCCTAACAGATGACTGCTGGTCTTCACTATTGCGCAATTTAAAGGTTTGTTGCATCTCACTATTAATTACTCTTTTAACATCTCATTTTTCGGTGTGTCATGAAAAAATAAATAAGTGAATTTGTACTGCTGATGCTTCTTTTTGTTGCTTCTCTTGGTAACGGCATTTGGTTTGGGAGTTCAATCATTTTTCTATATGTGGAATGTAATTTCTAGTTGAAAGAGGAAAGAAGGCTTCGGACTCTTCTTTGCTTATTGTGAATTGTTACATGTGGGATTCAAAAGTAGCTAAAACTTGTGTCACCATATCCCAATATCTAGTGAGGGTTGAATGTGTATGGTTGGTTCATTCTTGTTTGATATCTTAGGTACTTGATTTAACAAATTTTTATTAATGATTGACCTTTATTGCCAATGTTTAGCTATTTGACATCTATCTACTTCAAAAAATAGGAGCAAATATGTTACATAGCGCTTGACTATTTTATCAGGGATTTGTGGATAATTAGGTGTAAACCCTAATCCTACCTTAGTTCATTTATTATGTGAACAAATTAGTGTTTTGAAAGGTGTTCTATTCATATGTTATATTCACATATAGCTTTCTAAATAATTTTTTTGCCAAATACACTAAATATTTGTTGTTTAATGTTTTCCTTGGGAAATAGTTGGATATTGTATCCAAAAATACTAGTCTGCGTAGTTCATTTAGACATTATTATGATAATATCTCCGAATGCAGTCAAGTCATATATGTTGTTATATAATGCAGCATTCACAAGACAATTAATACATATTATTTGATTTAAATATTCTTCCAACTATGTAATGATTGCTGAGTGTTTTAATTTGTGGT
The DNA here is from genome assembly GCA_022539455.1 of Dendrobium nobile. Lineage (NCBI taxonomy): Eukaryota > Viridiplantae > Streptophyta > Magnoliopsida > Asparagales > Orchidaceae > Dendrobium > Dendrobium nobile. The sequence goes on from CM039723.1 coordinate 17,821,866, forward strand.
TGCAATTTTGAACTATGTTTTTCTTTGGGTGTATTTGTATCTATGCTATTGTATAGTCTAGAAAATTTTATTTATTAGATATGTATTTGCGACTATCACAAACTCACACTTTTGATATTTCTTTTTATTTTGGTTTTTTTTTTTTTTTTAGGACTTGCATATCTCTACTTGTGCATACTTTCATTCGCTTTGAGGAGGTAGCTTGTTTATGGTTCATAGAATTCATTTTTTACCAAACTTACAACAACAACAAGCCTTTATCCCACTATGTGGGGTCGCTACATGAATCCTTTTTCTCCATTGGAGCCTGTTAAAAGTTAAATTCTCATTTAAATCTAATAAAGAAAGGTCATTTCTAATATTTTCTAACCAAGTAATTTTAGGTTTACCTCTACCTTTTTTAACATTAGTCAAATCTAATACATCTACTTTCCTAACCGGGTTATCAGAAGGCCGTCATTTTATGTGACCAAACCATCTAAGGCGACTCTCTAATCTTATCTTCCACTAGAGCTACTCCAACCTTTTCATTTATATGCTCATTTCGTATCATGTCTTTAAGAGTAAAGCCACTTATCCACTTGAGCATCCTCATCTATGCCACACTTAACTTAATTTTATGCAATTTGAGATTCTTTTTTACCAAACTTATGAAGGATTTAATTTACAAATTTTGATGATTCAATCCCTTGATAAAAAGGATCTTTATGATTTTTGTAAGTGAACCCTCTTCATGCTACTTTTCATTAGCATGCATTTGTAAGTCATCATCATCATTAGACTTCTCCCAACTATTTGAAATTCCTCAATTCATTTGACATTATTCTTTTGTAAATTTAATTTATTGTACAGGGTGAGCTTGTACCTGATAAAAAGGCTTTTCCTTCTGGCATTAAAGCCCTTGCAGACTATGTACATGAAAAAGGCCTCAAGCTTGGTATTTACTCTGATGCTGGGTAAGGCCTCAGACTTGACATTTTTCTTCGGCATTAAAGCACTTGCAGACCATATACATGTGTAGTGCACCTGCTATAGCATTAGCATGGCTAACCTAATTATTTACAAAGTGCATTAAGGAGGAAAAAAGGAAAACTGTCGATTAATGATGTAGCTCTATTAAAGTTTTTTAGCTAATACTCATTTTAAGAGGTTAATCTGTATAACTGAACCTATCTGACATTCTAGGATGTGCTTGAAAATTCAGGGCTTTTACATGTCAAGTTCGACCTGGCTCTCTCTTCCATGAGGAAGACGATGCAAAGATTTTTGCTTCTTGGGTAAGATTTTTGATTCTTGATGCCAAATAATTAAAACTTATGCAGAAATGTTATAAGTTTTTTCACTCATTTTTTTCCTCTTTCTACCTGATAAATGTTTCATTTTATATCTTCTTATTTTTTATAGGGTATTGACTACTTAAAATATGATAATTGTTTCAATTTGGGGATCAAACCTGAGAAACGGTGTTATCTCATCTTAATGCTTCAATATTAATGCAATTTTGATCTTCAATTCTAATTTTCTTTGGCCATCAATTTCAGTTATCCTCCCATGCGTGATGCCTTAAACGCAACTGAACGGGTTATTTTCTATTCCATTTGTGAATGGTAATAATTTTTTCTTATAATTCTGCATGTCAACTTTCTATGATGGCGTAGATGTATTTACTCTACTTTTGCTCGTAGGGGAGAAGATGATCCAGCCTTATGGGCTGGCAAGATTGGTAATAGTTGGAGGACAACAGATGACATAACTGATACATGGGATAGGTGAGGATTTTTCTCTTTATCTTATTCGTTATGAATGATGTTCATTTCTAAGAGATTTTAATTGCGAATCCTTACATATTTAGCATGACTTCCATTGCTGACATCAATGACAAATGGGCATCATATGCCGGGCCAGGTGGATGGAATGGTAAGCTAGTGCTCCTAAATTGTTTATGAACTCTTTGCGATCGTGATTATTTGTTGTTATTATGTGATTTTAATGAATGATATTTTTCTTGTCAGACCCTGATATGCTAGAAGTTGGTAATGATGGCATGAACTATTCAGAGTATCGATCGCATTTCAGTATCTGGGCTTTGATGAAGGTGCTTGTTTATTTGGGGAAAAATTATGTCAGGACCTTTTCATGCAAAATTTGTATCAGGATGGGTTTGATGAGTGACATCTATTCGTTAGTAAAAAAAAAACATAAAAACTTGTTACGAGAGTAGAAGGTAGAATGTAATTTATACACATTTGACCTAAAGAACTAAAGAAAATTGAAGACATCTAATAAAAAAAAAACGGAAAATTTTATTCTTTCACTTTTTTAACGAAAATATCTTTTTCATTTCTTACTATGGAGCGCATGTTATTTATCCACCCATACTAATTCCATTTTTGCATAAGAATATATATATATAATATATATATATATATATATATATATATATATATATATATATATTAGTTTTCAAAATGATAACATCAGATCTCCTTATATCGCATCTGATACTGCTATGTTTTCACTTGTCATGATCTGAACATAATTGGTTTATTCTTGTACACGTTGATATGCCCTACTGCATGCACTTCATGACATGGGACCATACCCTCACTTCATGAATGTGGAGGTACTCATGTAAGCCCCTCCTATGGTTTTACTCTGGCTGGCTTTCTCCCTCTAATATTTCTCCTTCACCCTTTATGCTAGCTCCATTGTCTCCTTCGGACACCTAGGCTTCAACACCTTAAGCTCTACTCGTATGTCTTCCTTAAGGCCTTTCATGAAATTTCCTTCCAACTCTTCCGCAGAAATTCCCCTTAGTATTCCTGACAGTAGTTCAAGTATCTCCCGATACTCTATAATGGTCCCTTCTTGTATTATGGCATAAAATTGTTTGTGGAGGTCTCCTTCCCTCGAATGGCTCAGAAATGTTCTAATAAGAAATCCTTGAATTCTACCCATGAATAGATAGGATATATGGCCTCCCTCCACTGAAACCAAGTTAGGGATTTTCCCTCCAAGTATAGACCTATTGCCATGATTTCTTCCCTTCTGTCAGTCCATTGATAGCAAAGAAGTGCTCTATTCGATACACCAAACCCGAAGCTCTTCCCCTTCAACGACTTGTATTTTTAACTTCCTTGATTTGGCCTCCATACCCAATAGTTTCTTCCTCCATTAGTTCCACCAGTGAAGTGATGGTATGACTCTCTCCCTTCCTCCTTTGGCTGATTTGGACCCCAATAGTTCTGCCAAGCCATCGCTTCCTCCGACCCATCATCCCTTCTGCTTGGGTGGTTTCCAAAAGGCTTCAGCCTCCCCTCTCCTTGCTGCCCCTTCTTCGAGATACCTTGATGCACCTCCCATTGGAGCCCTTCGGGATGGTTCTTGATGAAAAACCATCTCTAGTTCATCATCGTCTTCCTGAAGTCTCCTTCCTTTTGGATTATCCCTTGGACTAGCCAGTGAAGCCTTTGAGTCATCATGCCTTCTATGTTCTCGAATTGGTCTTCCATTTGGGTTTCCATAGACGACAGCCTTCCTTTCATTCCGGCATATTTTTCCTCCATTGCGGCCTTGAATTGTTCTCTCCTTCCAACGCCTCCATCTTTTTTGCTACCATTCACGGATCTAGGTTTCAAACCGCAAAAAAAAAAAAAACAAAAAACAAAAAACAGCGATGAATGGCCTTCAATCAGCAAAGAGAAGGAATTATGCAACCAATTTCAGCGAGGAGAATTATGATTTTGGTCTAGGGCAAGGCTCTGATAGCAATTTGATACGCCTTGAATGTGAAATCAGTGAAGAACACAATAAAAATTGCAGGAAATTGAAAGTCGATGGATGATTCTTGTATTAATTCTTCAACAACAAAACAAGATACAATAATCTACATTTAGAGAGGTAGGTTGCCTCTCCCACTCAATGTAGACGTCACTAGGAAGCCCTCGATGAAAGAGAAATACAGCAGAAAATCAAATCGCATAATAATCAAAACAAACCCTAGAATCAACTATAAATAGGCTATCCTATTTCCCCCCAAAACTGATTTCTTTCATTACAAAACTCCCTCTCAAATTTGTAATCAATTAGGAAATAATTCATTTCTCCTCTTAATTCCTCTCCTAATATAATAAATTAAAAGCTTGTTGGGCCCCACAAGAAGAGCCAAATCCAGCTATTTGGCCACCCCTCTTGTTTCGAACCCAGCTAGACAAGCAGGTCCAGCTTTCGGCAGGCAGCAGCCATAACCAGTGGCAGATCCATCCCTTTTTTTAAGGTGGGCAAACTCGATATATAGAAAAGTATAAATTTAAAAAATATAGATATATTTCACTAACAAAATTCAAAACAAAGCATTATATTTCATCATAATTTTTGAAATTAAAAAGAAAATTACAGACTTTGCATTTTCTGATAATGTTGCATAATGACTTCATTCGAAACAGAATCAAATACTTCTTTTTCAATATATGGCACTAGACAGTCATTAAGTCAGACATCACCCATTTTGCTACGAAGTCGATGCTTAATGATCTTCATTGCAGAAAATGCTCTCTCCACTGTAGTCCTAGCAACTAGTAACGTCAGTGAAAAAAGAATAAGTTTATAAACTAGTTGATACACAACATTTTTTTTATCCTTTACTATCTGTTTTGCTAGACCAGTAATGCTAGTTAAAGAAGTAAACTCCTCGTTAGTACGCATATCAACAATATAAGTTGATTGTTGATGCTCAAGAGACACAAGATCAATCATAGAGAAATCTGCTGGATATAATTCTGCAAAACGAATCAATTTTCTCTTATCATAAGCAGAAAATATATTACTCGGATTTAGACATGTCACACAAAGAAGTAACTCGGTGCTACTTTTTGAGAATCGGTTATTCAATTCCTGAAGTTGCATATCAATAACCGCATAGAATAAATCTACTCGATAATATGAAAGTTTGTAATTTCTTCACATTTTCTTACAGATCGTCCACGAGCCTTGAATTTAGAATCCATATTTGGAACTTCAATTTCAAAAACATTGCAAAAACGTGACACTTCTTCAAGTAAAGGCACCCATCCATTTTTCCTCATCATTTGCAATCGTTGTTTGGACACTTGCACCAATTTCATTGCATTTATAATATCTTGATCCTTTCTTTGTAATACTTGAGATAATTCATTTGTAATCCCTAAAATGTCAATTATCAAATGCAGTGTCAAGACAAAGTAAAAATATTGCATAATATTTATTAAAACACCAGCTTTAACTGATTGTTGATCATGTATACCCTCTTCCTTCACAATTTCTAGTACTTCAAGTACATAAGCATACATTTTTGTAAGACTGATTAATGTTTGAAAATGCGAATTCCAGCGGGTGTCACCAGCACGATGCAAATTGGTTTCTTGGTTCAAACCTCGACCACTATTTAACTCTCCGTTGCTTAAATGAAAAACTATTTTATCACGCTGAATAGTTTTTAGTGTATCTGATGAGGACATCGACAGACGCTACCGACATGTTTATCGCCGGCGAAACCGCAGATCGACGGCCACGATTCAGCACCTCTACTTCTGATTTAGATGTCATGATGTATTTCATTATTATTGTCTTTTATTTATTGTTTCCCATTTTACCCCTGTGGGGAGTTATGTCTTATTGTAGCCCAAGGGGCATTTGAGTACTTTTATTTCCTTATGTTTGAAGACCTATTTATAGGGGTCTCATGCTTTGTATTATGGTTAATGAACATTTGAATGAAATTTGTGTTTTATTTCTACTTCGTCTTGCATGAGTGCTTGAGAAGGAGGAGAGCTCAAGGTGAGCATTCGCAATACCCACCAGTCGTTGGAAGCGTCCTCGACTCGTGGCTCAAGTTATCTTGTTGTTTTCTTTTCTAAATTTTGGATCTTATTGTCTCCACACCAATCCTCGCCCGAGATCCTTTCTTCCAACTCGTCATTCGCTTGTTGCCACCACTAGAACTTCAATCTCCGTTAAATTCCCCCACCCAACCCGTTGGGTTTTCCCCTCCTCCTACATTAGCCGCCGGCCATCCCATGCTCCACCCATGGTGACGACATCCATCATCCTAGTGGCTCCTTGATTGTTGCCTAGCAATGAATGAGGAAGTTACTACATTTTGAATTTCAAATTTTGAAATTCAAAACTTTCTTTATTTGAAATCTTCCAAAAAAGGAAAGTTTTTAAGTTGATCCAATTCAAATTTCTTCACATGAGGAGTTAACTAATTTTTCATCCTAGGTGGCAACAACCTATTTGGAAAGTGTGTAATTGCTCCCTAACCCCCCTCCCCCTCTCCTAGCCGCCGGCCCCATCAAAGGGGGAATCTCCTTCAAGGCTAGTTAATGACAATTAAGACTCTTGATTCAAATTTCAAATCCAATTTAACTCCCTCCAAATTTAATTGAAATCTGAAATTAACTTCAGATTTTTGTAAACCTCTCCCTTCTCTCACCCATGCCGCCGGCCACCTAAGGAGGAATCCCTTTAATGCACTTAATGCATTCATTACACCCATTTCAAAATCCAAATTCAAAATATTCTCCCTCCAAATTTAATTAAATCTGAAATTAAATTCAGATTTTGATTAAAACTTCCCCACACCTCCTCATCACCTAATCTCCCAACCCTAGCCGCCTCCCACTCCATAGCCGCCCCTCCTTGCTCCGTTTTCCCCACCATAGGCCGGCCCCCCTCTTCATTCCCCCTTGAGAGGTTGAGACGAAAGAAGAAGACGACAACATCTCCCCACCCACTTCAATGTTGAATGGCGGATCCCGAGCTTGAGTGGGGTCTTGTATTCAACGCCGACGGAAGCATCAACATTCTACGATCACCTTGTTTCGACGTAGGATTTGAAGACGAGACAACCGTGGAAGAGTACTTGGAGAGAGTCGTCCCGATCCTTGCAAGCATCTACGACCGTCAATTTTCAAAGCACACGTGGAGCCTTGACGGTCACCTACGACATCCATCCCCGCCGGCTACTTTTCCTCCGACGAAGTTCTTTGGCGCCCTTTCTCTAGTGGTAACTTCCTTCATTGCTTGGATCTTCTATCTCCGCCAAAAGTCCACCAACCTTTGAGTGATACGGCCCCAAGGTGAAATTCTCGTTGTTAAACGTTGGGTTTTGTTATTGTACTTTGCATATGAAATTCGCCTAGAGCTTTGAATGAACTATTTTGGTTAATCTCAAGTGCATCTCTTTGGCCTAAACAAGTCAACATTTTGAATTCGTAACTCTAATTTTTATGTGCTAGTTTTAAATTCGTAAGAAGCAATACTTTAATCGTTTCTTTTAAATTTCTAAACAAACTCCTCGTAGTTTCACATCAGTATCATTCCTCTTGCATGAAGCTCCAACAGTGTTTACAATTCTTGAAGTCATCTCAAATAAATGTTTTACTTGCCAATGATTTTTTGCAACTGCCACCAAACATAATTGGAGTTGATGTGCAAAACAATGAATAGAATGCCTGAGGATTATCTTTTAGAATGAGTGCTTTCAAATCATTAAACTCTCATCGCATATTTGATGCTCCATCATAACCTTGTCCACTTATTCTATGTAAACTTAACGAATATTTTGCAAGAAGTGCTTCAACTGCTGCCTTGAGTGTTATTGCATTTGTTGAAGTAACATGAGTAACACCTATGAATCTCTCAATTACTTGGCCCAACTTATCTACGTATCTCACCGCAATAGCTGCTAGTTCTTTTTTAGACACATCACGAGATTTATCTACTAAAATGGTGAAGTATGAATCACAAATATCATTCATGATTACAGCCAAAGTTTCAGCAGCAATCGAAGCACAAATCTCTTTTTGGACTTTTGGTGCAATCAATTTTAACTTTGCATTTGCATTTTCAAATGTAACTTTTCTGACTTATTCATTATGATTTGCAAGAAACTGAAATAGTTTTACATAATCCCCTTGATTATTGAAGCTGAAAGATTCATCATGCCCATGAAATGATAGCCCTTAGCGAATAAGAAATCGAACACAATCAACAGCTGCAGTTAGCATAGTGTGATATTCTTTTTTTTTTGCTTCTCTTCTTTGCTCGACCATAAAGCGGGAATACTATGCTCTTGAAGCTTCATTAAAGCCTCACATTTATGTCTTGCCTTGTTGTGTGCACTGTTGTGATCTCCAACATGACTCAAAAGCTTCTCTTTTCTCTTCCAATTCTTAAATCCCTCACCAACAAATATGTCTCCACCGCCTTGGGAAGTACTAGCTTGATCTTGAGGCTTAAATAAGTAGCAATATAGACAAAATACAGTATCTTTTTGTACACTGTATTCTATCCAATCAGGAAATTCTTCAAACCACTTTGAATTGAACCTACGTGCAATATTTCCTATGACTGTTTGAGGGAAACAATGATTTTTTGGTTGATGCGGCCCTTTTAACATATAAGCTCTACGAACTTTATCATGCTCATTCACATCATAACTCTATATTGATGGTCGAAGGTCAGGGTCAGCTGGAAGATTGTTAACATCAATTTCGACACATTCTTTTTGCTTCAAGAATCTTTCCATTTCTAGTAAAACAAGTAATAGACAAATGATTTGAGTAGAATAAAATAAAGCTCTTCATATTCTCACATCAAGCATCATGAGTCTTAATTTGGCAAAAAAAAAAACTTGCATGGACAATATATATAGAAAAACATTAAAAAAGTTTATAGATGAAATTAACTCTTCCATTGATTTTTAACCTACTTAGAAATTTATAAACAATTTATGAATTTGTAATAATGTCAAATTTAGTACCTTAATACTAATAACAAGGATGAAGGATCTGTTGCTCCGTAGCCTGATCAACAAAGGCAGCCTGCAGGTGCTTCACGATGGATGGGAAGGAAATGATTGGTCTCTATAAAGATTGAAAGGGAATAAAAATCAAGAGCAAATGTGACAGAATCTGAATGTGGTGAACATCAACTGCTTAAAAAAGAGGGAATGCAGCGAGCCAGCGAGTTACTTGACGTCATGAGCACCAAGAGCTGCACCTGCCACCTGCGCTGCCGGTTTGCGAAGTACGAACCAAGGAAGACGAAGTCAAGAAGATGCGACGAAGCCGACGGAGACGAAGCCTGCAGAGACGTCGAGGCAAATGCCGTGCCGCCGCGGGATTTTGCTAAATAGAGAGGAGTGCGGATGGAATGGCAAACCGTGGGCAGGAATAGGGCAAAAAAATTTTTAGAGGGGGGGGGAGTACCGAAATTAACCCTCATATGTTTTTTTTTATTTGAGGGTGGGCATTTGCCCGCCCTGACATTGCCATGGTTCCGCCCTTGGCCATAACAAGCTGTGAATTTGTAAACTTTATTTTATGGAATATATTTTCAACTTTGATTTCTTGAGAAAGTTATGGCAAACTTATCTATTGTTTTTTTTTTTTTTTAACTTTGCCTTATCAAGGACCTATTCTTTTATAGGCTCCTCTTTTGATTGGCTGTGATGTAAGAAATATGAGTGCTGAAACATTGGAAATCTTGAGTAATAAGGAGGTCATTGCGGTGAATCAAGGTAGTTCTTGAACTTTCTAGTCTTTTTTTTTCCTTATATAGAACTTTCTAGTCTTAATTTGTAAGAAAATGCAGATTAAATTCTGCTGATTACAGCATATTTAGTTGTCAGATAATTTCTGAATTTTCTGTAGATCCTCTTGGTGTTCAAGGGAGAAAGGTCTCGGTTGCAGGCAATAATAACTGCACTCAGGTTTGGATTGATTTAAAATCCTTATTCTTGTTCAATTCTATATATTAAATGATTAAATTTCAGGTATGGGCTGGACCGCTATCGGGTGAGCGCACGGTTGTAGTATTGTGGAATCGATGTTCAGATGCTGCCAAAATCACTGCCAAATGGGAAATTCTTGGTCTCGAGACATCCACCAGCTTCTCTGTAAGAGATCTATGGAAGGTACTTTTCATTATCTTAAAACAAATTTTATGAATATTTAAAAAAAAAATAACATTGAGTTGCACATGACGGGAAATTAGTCTGTGCGGATTCCGGACGTAGAGAATCGTCCGGATTACTAAGTATTTGTTGTTTATTTACTGCGTATTTATAGATACGTAGTAAATACTTAGCAAATTATCAGTTGTGAGTATTTGGTTAGTATTTGATGAGTTTTTGTTATGTATTTAATGCATTTTGCTGATTTGTTCCGTATGTGTTGCTTATTTACTGTGTATTTTAAAATATGTAGTAAATTAGCAACAAATATTCAGCAATCCGGATGATTCTCTAAGTCTGGAGTCCGCACAGAATAATTTCTCCCACTCTAATATCTTTCCGCGGAGTTATTACAACTAATGAAATACCATAGAATAGAATTTGATAGCACCCTGGGAGAAGGAAAACTCTTGGAATACTATTTCCAAGAATGTTATATTGTTATGCAGCTATGTATGGTCATCATCTCGTACAGATTGATATATAAAATCTAACATACATATTGTAGAATTCTTATTTACTTATATTCTTTATATTTATTTATATATCTCTAATTTTTAAATAATATCAAAATATATGCTTGAAATTTATATTCAACTCTAGATAAATTAATATTAGGATTATTTATCTGTGCTTTAAAATTTGTGTTGCATAAATAAATAAAATATTTAATTGTTTGATAGACAAATATATAAAAATTGTGGTATATATGTAAATTCCCCTAAACTTTTTAGTGAGGTGATTTTTAAGGATTCTTTGGCTCTCATCTATTATATAATATCATTGATGTCTTTAAATTAAAATCCCATAAATGACATCTAAATTTCAGCCAAATCTACTAACAGTCAAATTAAATTATCACAAAAAATATTAAAATCATATTTAGTTTTCATCATGGTTTTGAAAACCGAACTGGACTGGCCGGTTCCACTGGTTCAACTGTGAACCGGTCCTCTTAAAAAACCTATATAGCATCAAACCGGTGAAACCCAGTTTGAACCGCCGGTTGAACGAGACGACCATTGAACCCGGTTTTTAAGAACTGCCTGGTTCAATTAATATTAACAATATATTTAAATAATTTAATTTAATTTAATATAAAATATTTTTTTACATCATCCGGTTCGACCCGGTCGAACGGTGAACCTCTCCTCTTCCGGTTTGTTATCCGGTCCGGTTTTCAAAACATCGGTTTTCATAGATAACAATACGTATTTGTTTTTATTGCAGCACGAGACTGTAGCGGATAATGTTTTTGGAAGTCTCGCAGCTTCAGTTGAACCTCACGACTGCAAGATGTATATTCTAAGCCCTGCTGTTTCTCGCACTTCTTATTAATGATGCTGTTCTGTAGAAGCATAATATTATCATGAACATAAATCTTACCAACTGTGATGCTCCACATAAGCATATTATTATCATGAAAATATTTCTATTTTCATGATTTAACTGTTTTTTTCCTAATCTTAAAAGCTGAGATCTGATATTTGGATTGCCATTACTTCTATATAAGGTAATGAACATTTGTTTAGAATGGTTTTCTTAATGCTTCGTAAAGCTTCTTTTAGCTAAAAAATCTCTTAAAAGCAGGAAAAATGGGCGATCTAAAGTTGTCCCAAATGAAACTTTCGGTAGCATATTAATTGGTTGTCAATGCTTAACAAGTGTTATGAGAAGTAATGTGCTATCCAATCTTAGGAAAAAATTGATTGAAAGGAAAGCTGATCAGTGCAATAAACTCGAATAACTTCATTTTCAGATATCATTTTGGATGTATTTACCATTTTCGTTTACATAAGTTTTAGAAAGAACAGGCACAAGTAGAACAAAATGATCAACTCACAGCCCATGTTGGAATTGAATATCAGTGTACATAGTTTATTTACTGAACAGAAGACTGCTAATAATAAGCTACAGCAAAGTTCAAATACTTAATGAAATATTTAGTTCAAAGAGCTCAACTGATTTACATGAATCAACCATATAGTCACTCTCAAGGGAATAATCCTTAATATACAGTTCATAATTTAACCCTCTGTATATATTAAGCAGAACAAAAACGATTATAAGAATGTGGCTCCCAGGTTCCAACTTTTTAGGAACTAGCCAAAGAATTGTGTACTCCTGGAAAAAGATCTTGCAAAAATTGGGAAGAGCTCAGGCATTTAGATCTTTGTTTGAGCTCCAAGATGGAACTTTGGGAAGGAGACCATCAGTGGCCAAACTTGTTCCATTTTCAACACCAAGTAAAGGATCAACCTCGCTTTCCTTTGCCTTTAAAAAGCAACAGAGATAATAAAGGAGTGTTAGAAACTAAAAAAAGGGAATTGAATTTTATTTTGATTTTGATTTTGATTTAGGCTTTGTTTGGAACAGCTTTTTGGCTGCTAACTTTCTAATAAAAAAAATTATACTAAAAAACTGCTTTGAAAAGCAATAAGAAAGCCGTCCAAACGAAGCCTTAGTAGTTCGGCAATCCCATTGTTAACCCTAACTTAATTTGTTGTATTTTCATGTTAATCAGTCAATCTTAGCTTCACAATTGAATTATTGAAAGATCCAAATCATGAACAGAACCGATCACAGAATAAAGCACAAAAGGATTGCAGTAAATACATGCAAGTAACAGCTTTTGGATTTAACTTGAGCAAATTCTATAAAGGCACTGGTTAACTTATAGTTCCCCTTGAAGAAAATTTAACTAGAATGAATTCTATTGGAATTCAGAATGAACATAATTTAAGTTGAATTTTTTTTATTTATTTATAAGACAGAATTTGGTTTGAATGCATGTAAAAGTTAGAGATGCATATATGATGGAGGTCGGCCATGCTGAAACTAATAGTCTATGTGCTGGCTCTGCCCATAAATTTCCCAAAAAAAAAAGGACAAGAACCATGAACTGCTAAAAACGAGAAGAAAAAAAAAAATCGTGATATCATAGAAGATTAATCCTATTGCATCCAAGGCTCACAGATTTCACCATATTGATCATACCATATAGTATAGGAGATGGCATCCTTTAGCTATTAGAAGCCTAGGGTTGCCACAGCATAATTGAACATACCATATTTACCCTTTTAGGGCATTTGAGCAGCTTTTTTGTTGCTATTTGGCAGCACTCTTGTGGTTTAGATATTAGTGGTTTGCCTATTTCTATTGGTGCCACCTCTTGAGGTTTCTATATAAGTCGCTCCTTTTGTGATTCTTGTAGTTGTAGTTAGCGAGCAGAACTACTTCTAGAATCAAAGTTTAAAATTACATAATTGGGTATTGATACGTTTTTCGTTTGGAGGCAAGGTGTAAACCTCAAGGCGTTTTGAGGCGTAAGTCTCAAAATCTAAAAATTCTATAAAATAAAAAATAAAAGTTAAAAGTGGTTTTTTATATAATACCCAAATAATATGTTAAAAGATGAAATATTAGTTTTTTTATTAAATTATAAAGTAACAAATTGACATATATATGAAACAAAAACTATACAAGACATAAAGTAACAAGTGATAAATTGCACGAAATAGAATCGAAATTAAAATATTACAAGAGCAAAATAATATAAAATATAGGAATTACATAAAAGTATCAAATACCATAAACTTCATCTTCATATTCCTTCTTTTTTAGCACTCTATTCATCCACATTTAATTCCTAAAGAAAGCTGAAATAGCTGTCAACAACTCAAAAATCATCTGCACTATCCTCACTAAAAGGATCTTTATTTGAGTCGTTGTCATAACAAATTGGCCTCTCCCCTACCTCATCCTGTGGAATCTAAAGCCTCTCAATCTACTTCTTTATCATTTATTTAAGTTATCTTCCTCTTTTATAAATATTTGTCATCAACATAAAGATGATAATAATACTCTAAAATTTTTAGAGGAGGTGGTGGTGTGCAACTTTTAAGTGATCCCAATGGCGGCTACCACATCATGGTTGCGGCAAAGGCAATAGGTTGGAGGTCGAGGCTGTTGAGAGGAAGTTGTTGTCGCTCGGGTGTACATGAAGGTGTGATTTGCTATTTAGGTAAATTTTAATTTTATATATATATATATATATATATATATATATATATATATATATATATATATATATATATATATATATATATATAAGATGAGGTGTATACTTGATGCCAGCAAGGCGAGACACGTCTCAAGGTGGGCCTCAGCCAACCTTATAAAAAAGCTTGAAACATAAGACTCGAGATATTTTTCCCTGTAATTCCACTAAAGCGAGCCTCATATTACGCAATTTTAAACAATGTTTGGAATATCTAATGTTTTTCTAGGAATGTGGTTGGAGCTCGTGCCTAGCAATTATGGTTCTTTAATTGTTACTATGGTTTCTTTTGGAAGTTACTGCTTGGAGATTTATTAGGATTCAATTTTGGTGTTTAGAAGTAGATATTTGAGGCATGTAAGAAAAAAAATTTGTATGAATATTTTTTTGGTTTTTAGGATGAGCAAATTCATTCTTTTAAAATTCAACTCCTTGACAAGACTTAGGCTTAAAATTCTAGCATTAGCTATGTCATAGAAGTATGAGGCTTGGTTTCATTGTGATTTTTTTTCTTCTCTTCCCTGATTCGCATTTTTCTTCTAATCATTATTTTTGTCATTAGTTGAAAGTATGATTTGTGTTTCATCGAATTTAATAGAAAATTAAAATCTAAAGTATGATTGAGTTTTATCAAATTTAGTATAATATGAATTTTTATTTTTTTTTGGTATAGTATGAAGGCTTCAATATTGTGCACTACTTTCGTGACCGTTGCCATTAACTTAGTCAAAATCATAAATCTTCCTCGACGTTGGATTTCATCACTCTAGATTTCATCAAAGGTGGCAATTAATAATCCAAGAATAATAGTTTGCCCTATAAAATTTTACTGTTCTTTATGTTATTTGGTTTACATGTTAGATCTGTAGCAGAAACTGTAGGAGTTAATCCTCTATATTAATTGCCATTATAATATTCCAGGGAATAATAAAAAAATTACTAATAAGGAACGAGTTGGTAGTAGTGATTAAGCTCTATAAATGTTAAGCTTGAACATTGGCAAAAGTTATGCTATAAGTTCAAAGCAATTCTTTCTGAAGTAAAAAAAAAAAAGCATGTAAGGTCTTTGTGCCCATTGGCAGGAGAGGAGGAAAATTCATACACTATGGTCCCTACAAAAAATTCAATGCTTTGTAGGAAAGCTGATGTAGGACTACAATGCATAAAGTAACTTGATAAGAACTTGCATGACTTATTGATTAGAATAATAATGATTAGAACTATTAGCAAATAAGAACGACAAAATAAAACGTAAGAGCGGTCACTTCCGTTTAGACTAAGTTGCACAATAAGAGCTTTGAATTATCAAAATAACATAAAAAATCAACAACATGCAAATATAATAGCTTTCAACAGAAATCCCTAATCTAACAATAAAATTAGAAATAAATGAAGTGCACTCAATCCCTATGTTTACTAAGCTCGACAGAGTTAGGCGAAAACGATCTTCATGAATTAAATCAAATCACAAGAAAGAGGGTTAGACTAAGGAAATATAAGATGAGGAAGATTGGAAGACCTTCGTCAAGGCTCGGATGTAATCCTCCACTGTACGGTATCAAGTTGCTCCTCTATGGCTTTGACGAGAGTATCTAGAATGCGCTCCACGTATTCCTCGACGGTATTGTCAATGCGAGGGTTGACGTCGAAAAAGGTCGAATGCAGGATGCAAACAAACCCTTGTTCATCGTAAGTGAGACCGTAATCAAGATCCGGATCGGCCATGCATCGAACTTGTGGCATTGAGGTGAGGGAGGAATACTCTCTTGGATGCCCTTGTTGTTTGCCCTTTGCAAGAGAGGGATTTCTCTCAAAAATCCAATTCAAAGGAGACAAAAGGGAGTGGCCGGTCCAGAGGAGATGGTTTGGAAAAATTAACTTCAGGTTTTGAAAGAAATTGGAGTGGAGGGAAGAGGTGCCAATCAATCCTCTAATTAATCCTCATGCATGGAATTAATTAAGAGGAGAGAGAAAGGTAGGGGCGGCGTCATGCATGAGAGGGGCTTTAAATTATTTCCAATAAGAGATTTCCTCTTTGGAAATAATTAATTAGGTGGACTTATGAAATCTCGGCCAAAGGAGGGATGTGGGGAATTTGAAAACCTTTCCAAGAGAGGAGATGGGGCTTTAGGAAATAAATCCCCAAATCTCTCCTAATGGGGCCGGCGGCTATGGGGCGTAATTGGGCTTAATAATGAGGGGAATTAAAGCTTCTTAATTTGGTTTTAGGAATTAGGGAAGGTTTTAATTAAATCCAATTTGAATTTGAAATTCAAATAGATTTAATTTAAGAACTTTCCTAAAATAGATTTCCCAATTAGGAAAGAAATTTTCAATTTCAAATTAAATTGAAATTTGAAAATAAACCTTCCCGAATTAAGGGGATATCATTTATGGAAGGTGCACAAGGTGGGGATTTGAATTTTGGAGGGGAAAGGGGGGCTAGGACTTGTGGGTGGTGGGGGTGTTTGAGGAGTTTCTGCGAGTGAGGAGAAGGGGGTTTCGGTGAGGATGGAGGCTTGTGCGTGGGTTTGAGGATGAAGGTAAAAGATAGATAATAAAACCACGAGCCCAACTCGTCTAGGTTGGTGGGTGATGCGCAATTATCCCTCTCCTACGGATCTCACTCCAATCTCTTAAGTTCTCATGAGGACTCAAACAAAGAGAAGGAAAATTTGCAATCAATCATTCATTAACTTGAAAAGAAGAACAATAAGGGCTATACATAGCCTCGTACAAAAACTTAAAAATATAAAAGGACGACAATGGCCCTAGGGCTTACATACAATCTCCCTTAATAAAAGGGTAAAATGCGAAAGCAAGAAACACATGCATAACATAATAAAGAAAAACAAATACATGAAATGACTCAAAAATACAAAAACTTGATCGTGGCCGCGACGGTCGCGCCTCTGATACACTCTCCATGCTCTGATGTCCCCATCAAAAGCATTTTCTGGAGGTGTTTAGAATCAAGTAGTCCCAGTCATACTATTTTGAGATTCATGCACATCCCATGTGAGACAAGGCAACAATATAGATTTTCATATATTTTGTCAAGCATCACTTAGTACAAAACTAGCTTCATAATAATCAACTCATAATCTAGCAAAGCTCTAGAGCTTCCACCATAAGTTTTGATGTAACAATAGGAGTTAAATTTCAGAAAAATTATATATATTTCTATTTTTATAGTTAAATAATGGACCATAAAAAATTAGTTGAGAGTAAGCTGCAATTTAATTATAAAAAATGGATCTAATACAATGTTGGTCAAACCCATTTTAAACTAAAAAATTTAAGCATATGATTGAGGGCCAACTACTTAGTATTTCTATATTAACATATTTTTAACTATTTGATGTGAGACTAAACTCAATATTCTCATGTGTCTTAAGTCTTAACAATCCCTCATTTATGTGCAAACTTTATAAATTAGGATAAATTATTATGTGCAGATGTCGAACGCCATCCGGAGACCAATCAGAATGTGCCATGTCACCCATTTGCTTGATACCGTGGCTCGGTACGGCTCGATACCACTGACGTGACGCATTTTGGTTGGTCTCCAGACGACGTTCTACATCCGGTCTCTGCACAGAATAATTTCTCCTACATTATTCCCATCAAATACAAATTTCTTTAGCGCCATCAAGTATCATGGACCAAGAACTCACTAAATCACGAGAATTTATGGTAGAAGTCATCTGATCTTAAACTTTGCTAAACCATGGCAAAGGAGACCAAGGCTCTTGCAACTACAACTTGCATGAATCACTTGATTCCAATGAAACTATTAGCTTTGATACCACTTATTGGGGAGTAAATAAAGACCACCTAAGTTAGACTAAATACCTTGATAGTCAAACCCATTGTCAACTTAAAAGCTTAAACCAGTGATTCAAGATCAACCATTTAATATTTCAACACTAACATACTTTTTAACTATCCTTAATGGGATGAAACACAAACTCTTATATGCCTTAACAATTTCTCCCTCATATGAGAAATCTTCCCCTCAAATGAAAATGTATTAATGCCATCAAATATCATGCACCAAGAACCTACTCAACCGAATGGTATAGTTGTGTGAGCTAACAAATCTTACACCTTGCTCAACCATTGGTATCATAAGCTATAAGAACTACTCAATCAAAGTTAAACCAATGACTTTATATCCCTTTGCTATGAAGTGTGAATCAAAAGAGCGCTAAAGTTGGATCTAATATATCAATGGTCAAATCCATTTTTAATCAAAAAGCTTAAGCCTATGGGTGAGGGTCAACTAATTGAAATTTTCAAATCAATATATTTTTAACTATCAGATGTAAGATTAAATTTAATACTTTCACATGTGTTAACATTAGAAAATGCTATAGCACCAATAGAAAAAACTTCTAAGCTTTCTAAAGAATCTCCTTTACCATTAACCGACTAGCCACTATTAACTTTTTCAAATGTATGTTGTTTGAGTGTGTAGACTAAAAAAACAAAGTTGGGCTCGATATACTAGCAATCAAATATATTTTAAATGTAAAAACTTACTGTTTGTTGGGCAGGACCAACCACTTGATATTTCTACATCAACTTACCAATCATCCAATGTGAAAGTGATAGGAAGTGGATGTAGAAATTTTCAAATCCTTTGGCTGAAATGCAATTTAAACAAAACCAGAAAACAAACCCAAGAAAAATAGAGAGAAAAACACATAAACATTCTTTTTATTACAAGATAGATGAAGAAAAACAACAAGATACAATGGATCATCAATTTGAGAGGAATATACAACTCTCCCAAATCTCTAGCCAACGGCCAGAGTCCACTCAACCTAAGAAACCCTAACTTCAACAAACACAAGCATGACCCTAACCCTAGAAAAATAAACTACTTAGAGCATACACTAATATAGTAATTCCCAAAACAGTCATCCCAATTTGAAATTATCTCCTACCCGCTCCCTCCTTTGCATTACTCCTTATGCCCCACCCCAAGGCGGGAGAATTGTCAGGCGGAACGTCAGCATGTTTCATTCCGGCCTAGTCACGAGTCTTGGACTCTCCAGGGGGGATATGCCCCTCTTTTGACTGATCCAGGAGGGACTGGTCTATCAATACCCCCCTCCCAAAAACCCACATTGTCCGCAAGGTGGAAAGATATAAATTGTTGCCACACCATCACCTCCCTCCTTAATTTTTTCATCATCACAAACTATGAAAATCTGAAGAATTCGATCATTACACTTGTGCCCCGATGTATACTTATTGTCACATCTGAAACACAGCCCCCTTGCCCTCTTCTCATGTAACTCCGTCTCAATGAGCTTCTTGAAGTTTCCCTCAAGCCTTCCTCCTACAATCTTCTCCTCCTTAGGAATATTCGGTGTTCGCTCCTTGGATGCTAAAAAGATGGGGTTTTCTCTGATGTCGGAACCCTCAACCGGAAAATAACACAAGCATACTTACAATAACAACATAAGCAATGAGGAAGAAGATGATGAACAGTAACAAAATAGTACGAAAATAAAAAAAATAATAAGAACCTAGCAGAAGTACAATGAAAAAGATATAAAATTATATAAATATGCTGTAGGTGGCAGAGCCAACCATTAACAGCTAATATATTATATAAACAAAAAAAATTGCAGAAATAAAATTGCAGAAATGAAATTGCATAAAAAAATTACATAAATAGAAAGCAGACGGCTTAGCCGACCATGAAAGAAAAGAAAATTAACTGGAAAGAAAATTGCAGAAATAAAATTAATAAAGCTAATTAGCAACGGAAAATAAAGAAATATAAGAAATAAAGAAACATGTTAGTAGTCAAACAGCCTCTATGGGTCTGTTCTTCAAAAGTTCCCTGTCAGCAGTCTTTGGAGTTCGAAGAGAATAATTTTCTTGATTTTTTTTAAGATGATTGCGATATCAACCCGAAGTAAAAATACTTCTTCGTGCTTTCTTTTAAAAGTATATTCTATTCTGGAGTTCTTATACCCTTTAGATTTACAGTCTAAAATCTCACGATGTCATTTCAGCACTTTGTAAAACCTCACCCAAGCAGTTGATCCGAAAATAACAAAGTTATTTTAACTTTCCCTCAAACGGCTTCTCTCGCCTTAAACGGGAATCAAATTGGGCATTTGAATGAACCGGTCTGTTGGTAGACTGAAAATAATATCTTTCGGACAAAGATTCTCCAAGATAGAAATATAATTCTTTCAAGGCTCAAGAAAAGAAAAAGTAAAGGTAGAAATTTAAGAAGTCATGGATGAAGACTAAGATAGATTCAAGATAAAGGTTTACAAATCTTGAGAAGTTTTCCTTCTCTACTCCAAGACTTGGACTCTACTAAGATTTAAACAACTATTTACAAGAGGAGAACTATTTTCCTTTCTTTCTCTCTCACTTTCCCTTCCTAACTTCTCTCTTTCTCACTTCTCCCACTCTCTTTCACCAATTCACCCTTACTCTCACCCATGCTTCATAACACGCACTCATGGGTTATTTATAGTGAAACTCTCATGATTACATTACAAACTTAACTCCATGGTATAACGCACCTAACCATGGTTAAAGGAAAATAATTACAAATAGTGCTAAATAGTAATAATCATTTCTAAAAGAAAACATAATGCCACTTCCACCTTCATGCTTTATCGACCACTTCAAAAGGGAGATTCTTCATGTTGGGTAGATGTTTGGTATGCCATACTCTTCTAGATGTATTCCGTACCTATGAATAGTAGCAGTAGTATTCATCTTCATAGTGTTGTGGGGCCCACCATTCTTCGAAATTTTTGTCTTCAAGAGATTCACCTATAGGGTTAGAAAGATGCGTACCTTAGTAGTACCATGCATGATCTTCATCTATTGGTACGTCAAAAACTTTCTCAATTGGATGATTTAATTCCATCGGTTTGTATGTTTCAACCAGATCCACATTCTTGATTTTGTAGTCAAAGGTATAGAAATAATTTTCTACTAAAGGAGTGTCTAGATAGAATTTTTCTGTAGGAGTTTCTCCAACTAGTTTGTAGATACGATTGTCCTTTCCAAGATTCCAAAACCAATTAGCACTTTGAACAACTGCTCTCCAATGGTCCACTTGGGTTGTCAGAGGAATATCTAGATTTAGATCCCAGAATTGTTCCCAAATAAAACAGGTAAACATTCCATAGTCATTGTTGCTTTCAATGGTTCGAATTTTATAAAGATGTCTGCTTGGTTCTGTTCATTCTTCGATCCATTCAGGTGGAGAGGAATCAATTTTAATTTATATGGATCTTGTGGATAGTGGTAGCACATGTTTTATAATTCTTTGGAGCTTTAGACCAAAGAAGTCTATTCTTCTATCAGTTGCAATCCATACATAACTCAGAAAACTATAAGTCAATAAAAGTTGTGGAGACATTTTGAGATCTCTGTAAACAAAATATTCACATACATCAAGCATAATAAAGGCCTTGTAAATATCGTATTTTACCTGACATATACATCCATCATAAGGATTATCAGGAGTGTTGCATCTTATTGTTGATTTTGTGCATGGATGAGAGAGATTATGGTATATTTTCTTTGTCGCAGCAATCCCATTGATTTGAAAATATCCTTGAGCTAATAATCCCATAAACTCATGGATCACTGATAATTCTGCAAAATTAGTACGATATACCATTTCATATATTGGTTCTCTTCTCTCTCCAGGTAATATCCTTATCCTTTTGGCAATCTTCATGTTACTTGCTGAGCTTGATTATGCTTCTGAATATGCTTGTTCTAATTCTTTTGCCTCAGCTAGTATTTGTTCTTCTATGGCTCTTATCTCAAATGGATATTCTCCATTTTATTCTCCTTCAATCTTTCTTAGAATTTTAAAACCATCATAGTATATTAGTGAAGAAGAGATGTAGTAGTTTGGTCCTACCTTTTTTCTCATTTCTTTTTGTGCTTGCTGGAGGTCTTCAAATAATTTTCAGCTCGTCTAATCATCTCTTCACCACTGTCAACTAGATCTTGGTGATTTTTCTGATAATCTCTAGCCATTTGAGCAGTCCATTGTTCCAGATAGTTATCATGTAATTGAGGATCACATGATGTAATATTCAATAAAACCTCATTCTTTGAAAAATAAGATTTTTCCAATGGAGCTCTTTTTCCAGTCATTCTCAGTAACTGGTTTTCTTTATCATAAATTTTCACATATGCTCTTGGGGGATGTCCTATATTGTATTCCATAGGAACAGGTTTAGTGGTCGGAAAGTATCTTTGAACAAGGTTAGGATTGAAAGATGAAGAACTAGCTTCATTATCATATAAATCAATTCCTGTTATGCTTCCTGTAGAATCTTCTAGGAACCTTTCCATCAGATCTAATTTTACATCATCCGTCTTTGCATCTATGTTTTCAATAACATGATCCAGACTTTCAATCATTCGATTATCTTCTTCTGAGCTGATCTGTTCTATTATATCATCATCTTCAAAATAATTCATAAGATTTTCATTATCTTCAAAGTTTTCAAAATAGTTTTCAATAAGATCATCAGCTTGCTTAGAATGATTTTCAATGGAATCTTCAGAAATATTTTTGGTATTTTCTAAGATATTTTCATACAATAGAGAAATATTTTTGGTATTTTCTACTACTATATTTTCTTCGATCTCCTTTTGATCTTCCGGGAATTGAATTACTCGATCATTTGTTTCTTCCAAATTTTGAACTCGTTGATCCTTCCATTCTTCAGATTTTCTCGCGATAGGCATCTCATCCTTAGAATCTGAATCTTCTGGTCCATAAAGGATTATGATGTTTTCTTCTGCATCCACATAGAATATGTCAGTTTGTCTTATTCTACGGATTTTCCTGTAGTAATTTTGTAGGGCTTGAACAGTTCTCCAATTAGTATCAACACCATGCAAATAGGAGATATACACACTTTTATTCTTATAGCCTCTACCATCATCTTCACCTTCACCATCCTCATCATCCTCAATCATCATTAAATCATAATCAGATTAAACAGTATCATTTTGATCAAAACTTTTGTAATTTCTAAACCTAATGGATAAACTACGATCATTATTCAAGAAGGTTGAATATTCAGTAGGGGTTATTGTAGAATTTTCCTCTCGCAAAGGGGAAATATTCCATTCTAATCCCGCAAGTGTTTCAGAGTCAACCCCTTTTGGCATAATGAACTTAATTCCTTTGGAGGTTAAGGAGTCTATGATATTCTCTAGCTTAATCTTAAACCTAGTTTGGATGCTACTCATAGTTTTGCCAAGAACAACTATATCTAAACAAATATTGTTTACTTGGAAATTTTCATAACCTTTGCTCTGTACCAAGACTTTAATATGTTTTTCAAAGTCTTCTACAGTCATTGTTATATCAGGAACAATATAAGTGATTCTAATATTGTTGTTCATGTCAACTTCTATGATTCCAATCATAGATTCATTGGGAGTAGTAAACCGAGAATCAAATAAGCAAATAAGAACTTTACCTCTAGTTCATTTCCTTACCAAGCCTCTGATTCCAAATACAACAAGTCCGATATGGATGTATCAATGCTTGTTCTTCTTTTTAATTTCTTTTGAGGCTTCAGGAGTAATCAAGTTTAGTCTGACCTCAGAATTATCAGGACAATGAAGCGAAACTTCTCTATGATGTCTAAAAAGTCCCGTGCTGGTACTAAAATAACTTTATGAGTACAATCTCGAAGGATTCAAGCTATTCAAATGATCATTAGAAAAAGTTGAAAGATCTCTATCGATATTGACCAATTCTTCTAATCTGTAATCATCTCTAGAATTATTATGTTTATCAAATAGTTTGTCTAACCATGTAGATGACAAGTTATTTGATTGGCTTGACACAGAGTGTCTATCCATAATAGTCTGAGATGTTCCAGAAAATGGAATTGTTCTGCGTTCAGTCATATTTCAGAAATCGAAAAGTCTTTTTGGTCTTTCTAATTTCCTTAGTCTTACCTAGCGAAAGAGCTTTAATATTTTTGGTGATATTATTTAGCTCAGTCTCTAGTTTAGAAGCAGGAGGCGTGTTAGAAAGTTTTTCAATAGATTTTTCAATCAAACTTAAACGATAATGTAAACTACTAAGTAAAGTTAAAATAGTGTTATTTTGCTGGGTAGTAATTCTATCAGTTTTTTATGGTATTTCTGACTCAATATACCCTTCAGAACCTTTTTCTTTAGAATAAGCCGAAGAATAAGTAACTGCAGCAAGATATTCTGCACCCTTAAATTTCAGTTCATTCATCAGCTTTCTTGAAGCTGTTTGATATTTTGTAATAAATCTTTCAGTTGAGCAATTTTTTGATCAACTTGAGATTTATTATCTTTTATATCTTTCTTTAATTGTAATAATAATTCTCGAGATTGAATCTCAACCTCCTTAGACTTATTATTCTTAATTAAAACAGATAATCTATTGATATCTTGTTTTGAAGGTATATCGTTCAGCTTAAGAAGCTGGAATTTATTGTACAGATCTTCTTGCGATGCCTTAAGATAAGCAACTTGACCACTTAGATTTTTAATCAGCAGGTTATTTTCTTTCAACTTCTCAGTAATGAGGTTTGAAGAATTCAAGAGCTTTTGTTGAGTACATTCTAAGGTTTCAGATAGCTTTAATAGCAGATCTGTAAGCGAATTCAGATGGACTTCTTTATTGTGTAACTGATGAGAAAAATCTTCTTTGGAGAAATAGTAATTATGTTTTGTTTTTTCCAAAGAAACCACACACTTTAATTTTTTCCGAAATGGACAAATCCAGATAATCAAAGCGTTTTTCAGCAAAGCTCATAAAAAAATTAAAAAAGAAATAAACTTGAGCTACAGTGAAGTGATTAGTTCAAACAACAGTGCGGTGAACAGTATAATGATAAGCACAAAAATAAAATAATAAGAAAAAGTACAACTAAGAGATAAGAAGGAATAAAAAGTACAACAAAGAGATAAGAGGGAATAAAAAGTATAACAAAGAGATAAGAAGGAATAAAAAGTACAACAAAAAATATTAGAGGGAATAAACGACTGTTATGAACAGTAAAATATTGGAAATTACCCTTGCTAGGTAATGAACAGTATTTTACCGTCGTTTAGTTTCGAGATCAACCTGACCGATTATGTAGTTTTGAAAGCCAAACTAAAACGGCCTGGGATCAGATTTTCAGGGAAACGAAAAAGGGCTAGGAAGGCAACTTTTCGCTGTGATAAAAATGAAATTCTCATTAGAACTAACTGTGAAGCCGTTGTTAGATTTGCCAAATATAACAAAAAAGTTAAAAACACCTTGAGCTCCAGAAGATGGATTAAATTCTTTGATCATGTTATTAATAAAGGCTTATTCATTAAATGGGAGCATATTAAAGGAAAAGATAATTTCTATCCAGACTAATTATCTAGACAATTGAACCATGGAAAAGTATCAAATCTATTGATGATTATTCTGATGATGAATTTGACCTGATGAATGTCTCTTATAGGATGGAGTGCCAAAATAAACTAAAGGAAATAGAAAAGAAAGACTCCTATCAGATTGAAGAAAGAAAGTGGCTGGATAAAAAACAAAAAGATATCATTGACAACATCTGGAATATGAAGACATATATTACTTTTCTTGGACAAAAGAAGCTGATCATTAGTGCATTAATAAACTATTTTCTACTGGAATTCAAAGAGAAAACCAAAAACAAATATCTTTGTTATGCTGTCTTTTCTCTACCTAACCCAGGAATATATGCTAGCTGGACTGAAGCATCAGAACAAATCAAAGCATCAAAGAAACCCTTTTGGAAAGGATTTGAAGACCTCCAGCAAGCACAAAAAGAAATGAGAAAAAAGGTCGAACCAAACTACTACATCTCTTCTTCACTAATATGCTATGATGGTTTTAAAATTCTAAAAAAGACTTAAGGAGAAGAAAATAGAGAATATCCATTTGAGACAAGAGCCATAGAAGAACAAATACTAGTTGAGGCAAAAGAATTAGAACAAGCATATTCAGAAGCAGAATCAAGCTCAGCAAGTAACATGAAGATTGCCGAAAGGATAAGGATATACCTGGAGAGAGAAGGAAACCAATATATGAAATGGTATATCATACTAATTTTTGCAGAATTATCAGTGATCCATGAGTTTATGGGATTATTAGCTCAAGGATATTTTCAAATCAATAGGATTGTTACGACAAAGGAAATATACCATAATCTCTCTCAGTCATGCACAAAATCAACAATAAGATGCAACACTCCTGATAATCCTTAGAATGGATGTATATGCCAGGTAAAATATGGTATCTATAAGGCCTTTATTATGCTTGATGTATATGAAGATTTTGTTTATAGAGATCTCAAAATGTCTCCGCAACTTTTATTGACTTATGGTTTTCTGAGTTCGGTATGGATTGCAACTGATAGAAGAATAGACTTCTTTGGTCTAAAGCTCCAAAGAATTATAAAGCATGTAATACCACTATCCACAAGATCTATACAAATTAAAATTGATTCCTCTCCACCTGAATGGATCGAAGAACGAACAGAACCAAGCAGATATCTTTATAAAATTC
The DNA here is from genome assembly GCA_022539455.1 of Dendrobium nobile. Lineage (NCBI taxonomy): Eukaryota > Viridiplantae > Streptophyta > Magnoliopsida > Asparagales > Orchidaceae > Dendrobium > Dendrobium nobile. The sequence goes on from CM039723.1 coordinate 17,848,515, forward strand.
GAACCATTGAAAGCAACAATGACTATGGAAAGTTTACCTGTTTTATTTGGGAACAATTATGGGATCTAAATCTAGATATCCCTCTGACAACCCAAGTGGACCATTGGAGAGCAGTTGATCAAAGTGCTAATTGGTTTTGGAATCCTGGAAAGGACAATCGTATCTACAAACTAGCTGGAGAAACTCCTACTGAAAAATTCTATCTAGACACTCCTTTAATAGAAAATTATTTCTATACCTTTGACTACAAAACCAAGAATGTGGATCTGGTTGAAACATACAAACTGGTGGAATTAAATCAACCAATTGATGAAGTTTTTGACGTACCAATAGATGAAGATCATGCATGGTACTACTAAGGTATGCATCTTTCTAACCCTACAAGTGAATCTCTTGACGACAAAAATTCAAAAGAATGGTGGGCCCCACAGCACTATGAAGATGAATACTACTGCTACTATTCATATGTACGGAATACATCTAGAAGAGTATGGCATACCAAACATCTATCCAACATGAAGAAACTCCCTTTTGAAATGGTGGATAAAGCATGAAGGTGGAAGTGGCATTATATCTTCTTTTAGAAATGGTTGTTACTATTTAGCACTATTTGTAATTATTTTCTTTTAACCATGGTTAGGTGTGTTATACCTTGGAGTTAAGTTTATAATGTAATCATGAGAGTTTCACTATAAATACCCCATGAGTATGTGTTATAAAGTATGGGTAAGAGTAAGGGTGAATTGGTGAGAGAGAGTGGGAGAAGTGAGAAAGAGAGAAGTTATGAAGGGAAAGTGAGAGAGAAAGAAAGGAGAATAGTTCTCCTCTTGTAAATAGTTGTTTAAGTCTTAGTAGAGTCCAAGTCTTGGAGTAGATAATGAAAACTTCTCAAGGTTTGTAAACCTTTATCTTGAATCTATCTTAGTTTTCATCCATGTCTTCTTAAATTTCTATCTTTAATTTTTCTTTTTCTTGAGCCTTGAAAGAATTATCTTTCTATCTTAGAGAATCTTTGTCCGAAAGATATTATTTTCAGTCTATCAACAGACCGATTCAGTCAATGCCCAATTTGATTCTCGTTTAAGGCGAGAGAAGCCGTTTGAGGGAAAGTAAAAAAAACTTTGTTATTTTCGGGTCAACTGCTTGGGTGAGATTTTACAAAGTACTGAAATGATATCGTGAGATTTCAGACTATAAATCTAAATGGTATAAGAACTCTGGAATAGAATATAATTTTAAAAGAAAGTACGAAGAAGTATCCTTACTTCTGGTTGATATCGCAACCATCTTAAAAAAAAATCAAGATAATTATTCTTTTCGAACTCCAAAGACTGCTGACAGGGAACTTTTGAAGAACAGACCCATAGAGGCTGTTTGACTACTAACATGTTTCTTTATTTCTTATATTTCTTTATTTTCCGCTGCTAATTAGCTTTATTAATTATATTTCTGCAATTTTCTTTCCAGTTAATTTTCATTTCTTTCATGATCGGCTAAGCTGCCTGCTTTCTATTTATGTAATTTTATTTGTGCAATTTCATTTCTGCAATTTTTACTTTGTTTATATAATATATTAGCTATTAATGGTCGGCTCTGCCACCTACAGCATATTTATATAATTTTATATCTTTTTCATTGTACTTCTGTTAGGTTCTTATTATTTTATTTATTTTCGTACTATTTTGTTACTGTTCATCATCTTCTTCCTCATTGCTTATGTTGTTATTGTAAGTATGCTTGTGTTATTTTCCGGTTGAGGGTTCCGACATCAGAAAAAACCCCAATTATATAGGTTGGAACACCAATCTATAACCCCCTGGTATCAGCCCACAACACGAGTCTCATCACTCTAACTGCCACCCAAATCTCTAGTTTGAGCTTTTTCATAAAGTTTCCCTCTAATACAGTCTCTGGAAGCCGATCCAACCGACTAGCCAGGTGCTCAAACTGCTCACTGTACTCCACCATTGTCCCCTCCTAATCAGAGCGAAGAATTGCTCATAGAATTCTCCTCTCATGCTGGTTCGAAAATATTCCAACAAGTAAACCTTAAACTCGCTCTAGGTCCGTAGGAGCTGCCTCATATCCCTCCACTGGTATCATGCCATCACTTTTCCCTCCAAGCACATTCTAACCATCGTCAATCTCCCCTCCTCTATCAACCTATTGACGGTAAAGTACCTCTTCACCCTATAAATTCACCCATGTGCGTCCTCTCCCAAAAAATAGACATCTTCAGCTTCCTTACCCTTGGATCTCCTCCATTTATCCTGTTTCCTCCATAATTTTTCATTCCCCAAGAGGGTAGTTCCCTCCAAATGTCTTGATCATCCATTATATGCTCATATCAAAACCCTTCATTAAAATCCCCCCATTTTTTTCAAATCCAGCATCCCTTCGATCATAATCATCAATTTTCCTTTCAAATTCAGCCTCTTTCCTTTCAAATGTAGCACCCCTCCAATCATAATCAAGCCCTCTTATTTCAATATTAGTCCCTCTCCTTTTAAATTCAGCAACCCTTTCATCCTCATACCCTCTACCCAACTCCTCCCTATGAACAGACTCTACGGGAGGGATTCTCTCTTCTTCCTCCAAAATCTCCACCACTTGATCTTCCCTTCATCTTAATAGATTAGGGTTTTCCTTATCTAGCGGCAGCTTCCCTCGCCTCCGACGGTGCTATTTTGGTTTGTAACTTGAATATCTTCCTCATCATCTCCTCCAATATGGCAAATTTTCCATCGATCTTCTCATGGATGGCTGAAAAATACTTTTTGAAATATGAAATCATTTCTGCAAAATTATATTTCAATTGACTGATCTCCCCTTCCAACACCTCTACTTTTTTTCCCGCCATAGGTACCTAGATCAAGGCTCCAAACCGCAAAAACAATAAAAAAATAGCAAATCGGGCCTTCAAACAGCAAAAAAACAAGAGATTGGAGAGAAAAAAACAGCGGAAATCAACAAGGAAAATTTATATTTTAGTCCAGGACATCGCTCTGATACCAATTTAATAGGAAGTGAATGCAAAAAATTTCCAATCCCTTAGCTAAAATGGAATTTCAGCAAAACTACAAAACAAAACCAAGGAAAATAGGGAGAAGAACACACAAATACTCTTTTTATTGGAAGATATAAAAAACAAGATACAATGGATCTTCAAATGGAGAGGAAGATCCGCTTCTCCCAAATCCCTAGCCAATGGCTAGAGCCCACTCAACCTAACCCTTATTCAGCAAACACGAGCATGATCTTAACCCTAGGAAAAGAAACTAATTAAAGCATACAATAATTCCCAAAACATCCCTCCCAATTTGAAATTCCCTCCTAGCCTCTTTTGCATCACTCCCTAGGCCCCACCCCAAGGAGAGCGAAAGAATTACCAGGCATAACCTTTGCCTGTTTCATTGCCGCCTGATCATGGGTCCTAGCCAATCTAGGAGGGTTCGGCCCATCTTTTGACTGGTCCAGGAGGGATCTGTCTATGAGAAACTAAATCAAATATTTTTATATATTTTAATAATCTCCCTCACATGAGAACTCTCCACATAGATAATTTAAATACCTCAAATGGAATTTTTTTTATGTGCATGATCAAGCTATGATAACCAACTACTTGTAACATGAGCCCCCTCAACTAAGTGGAACCATTATAGCAGTCACGGATCCTTAAACCCTGCTCATACATGGAGGAAGATAATAAAACCCAAGAAATCCATAGATCTCATGAACCGCTCGATCCCAACATCACTATCAGCTCAGATACCACTTTGTTAGTAATAGTGAATCAAAGAGGGATCAAAGTCAGGCTTGATATGGGAGCCACCCATTATTAAACCTTGATCATTTATGACAAAAGACATTAATATCAATGAGTTATAAACCATATGAACACTCAATCCTTATAGCCATCATCATAGATATCACTTTTTATGGAGTGCAGACTAAAAGGGAGGCAAAGTTGGGCATGATATACCAATGACCAAATCCATTTCAATTCAAATGCTTAAACTAATAAAGAGACTCAACTATTTGGTATTTTTACATCAATATATTTCTCAATTATCCAGTGTGGGAGTAAACCCAATGCTCTCATGTATCTTAATGCTTCAAATGATGCATAGTTTAATCAATTCAAACTTATCATTTGACATTTATTGTTAAAATGAATTTAAGCGGGGAAAATAAAATGGAGAAATAGAGGATATCATTGATAATTTAAGGAATGATTATATTATAGAGGTAGTAGGAGTAACATATATTGTAGAAAATCAATTTGAAAACAGTTGGTGAATATGCCCCCATTATAGAAAACTAAAATGAGAGTTGAAGGATTATGAAGGACAATGATAAACTTAGGTTAACAGAGACAGAATTGTTCAACCATATTTGTGAACAATAGAAATAGTTTATTCAAGTTAACCTGTGAGGACCTAAATCAAATTACAGAACACTTTACTGATCTTCCAAGGTTGTCTGACCCCTACAGCCTAATTACCTATAACACAAATTCATAACCTCACCAAACAAGCAGTTGGTAATATATGACAATAGCACATACATAAATCTAATCCAATTAGGAAGAAATATTACCGTTACAAGAGGAGTTTGATGGTATTGTCATATAGCAGTTTCTAAAACGAAGATAAAATTAAGATAATCAACAACGCAGCAATTTTTTTGGCACAGTACATCTTAATATGCATTTGAACAAGAAAAAAAAAGGTAATAATAAAGTACTGTGAAACTTAAATCTATGTTAATGGTTAGTTGGACTGCTAAGTTGAAGCTCATGCAGTGGAGCAGAATATGTTTTGGATATGTTTCAAATAATAAGTAAATAACGGATGCATTTTACAATATTGCATTTGAAGGAAAAAGTTTTCAGACCTGTAATAACTGGACAGTCCCTTCATTAGCTTTTTGCTGGCTTTCGATTGAGCAATAGTAAGAATACAGGACCATTCCAACTACTGCTACGAAAATTCCCAATATATTTCTCCAGCAAAATGGATCATGCAGTAAAACATAGCCAAATGCTAGAACTAAACATGTTTTGAGATGACCCAAAACTTGATATGTGACTGGGGATGTTTTTCCAATCACAAGAAAAGTACTGAAGTTCACAGAGACAGATATTAGGCAAGAAAGCACAATAAAGACCTGAAAAAGAAAAAGATTTGGCTTTGCCATTAGCTAAATTTTCACGAAATAGAGAATAAATGTTTGCTAGAAGAATAAGTTTCACTAACCAGAACTTGAGGTGTATACTTGAATGCAAAAACATTCTGTTTAGTTAGAAGTCCATCGAGGAAAGGACCAATAACAAATAAAGTTATTGCCTGATAAGGACAAGACTGATATAACAGCTGTGTAGATGAGACTTTAAACCTCTTCTGAATTGTGTTAGTCATCTGGGAAGGGTGGTTAAGGTTTTAGGACAAACAAAAATCAACCAAGAGTGTTCCTCTTTTTCATTTGCTAATTTTTTGAGAATATCCCCGCAAATAAAACAGATCAACTATGACTATTTTTACATCTAAATGGCTCAATTCATCCTGTACCTAATTATATTTCCTGAGTTTTTGGCAAATAGAAAATTGGCCAAATATTTTTTTCACGTGCAACAATAAAATTTTGAATTGAAGTTGCATTGCATCAAATGAAGATTCATAAAGATGCAAATTCAGTTATAGCAGTAGGAAAATAATTATCTCCTGCTTAATTTTTCTACATCATTCTGCAATTGTGAAGAAAAGATTCCAGTAATTATGGAACGGTGGAACCTAAATTACTATATTAACTAATTCTATCAAAGTTGCACAACAATGTAGTAGAATTTAACGTCAACTCTTTGTGATAGAATTTAACAAAGATTTATAGGATACAATCTGAGCAATGCATGTTGTAAAAATTGCAAGAAGTGACAAGATAGATCCGAGCATATTTAGTTGAAGATCTGTCACAGTCGCAATACCAACACCAAACAGAAGGAGAGCTAGTGAGAATTTGATGCTCCGACTGTAATAACAGATAGCAAATAAGTTAATCAAAAACAAGAAAACAAGACTTGCATATAAAAAACAAATAGATATTAACCACAGTTAACAAATCAATAACTTATGGTAGGATCGAACTGTAAAAGAAATTTTAAAAGTTGCACATCTGGGAAATCAATGTAGGACTTGGCAAATGTGCATTAATGCAAGCATGTATTTGCACAATCAAGAAAACTACTGATGGGGACATCGACAAGAGATTTCGATGAATTTATCAGAGGCGACACAAGAGATCAATGGCCATGATGGAGAGTCTTTATTTTTTATGCTTATTTGTATTAGCAATTTATGTATTACGCATTTCTATTTCAGTTTTTCCGTTTTTACCCTTATGGGTAGTTGGTCGCTATTGTAGCCCAAGGGACATTTTAGTCTTTTGTATTAGTTGTCATTTGGAAACCTATATATATGGCTCTCTTATCTTGTATGAGGGATTGATTATTGATAAATGAAATTTTTCTCTTTGTGTTCTCTTTGTGAGTTCATGTCCCCTTGATCTCTTGGTGAGTTCATTTCTCCTAGATCTCTTTGTGAGTTCTATTGGAGGAATCGTTGAGGCTTGCGATCCCTATTCTCTTACCTCCTCCACCATACAAGACAACAATCCAAACCCAAGAGCTTGAGGAATTCGGGCCCTCCCTGTTCCGCCGCCCTTTGGAGACCCCATCCGCCGGCTGCCCTCTCACCACCGGTCGGCCACCTTGCCGCCGGCCTTCCCCCATCCACCTGCCACCCTCTCTCCCCTAGCCTTCTTTGAAATTTGAATTTCAAAATTCAAATTCTTTCCAAATTAGGAAGTCCAATTTAGGAAAGTTTCTATGATTGAATCCAATTTCAAATTAAATTAAATTAGGGTCAATAATTTTTCTTTCCTAGTCATCACCACTATTTGGAAACCCCCTCCCTTCCTTCCCCAAGCTCCTCCTCCCACTTAAAGCCGCCGGCCCCTTATTGGGGATTTTCATTGAATGCATTCGATGCCCCTCCCCTCATTTGAAATTTGGAATTGATTTCAATAAAACCTTCCCTCCAATTTCACTTAAAACTGAAATTAATTTCAGTTTTCTCCACAAAACCTTCTCCCCTCTTCTCCCTATGCCGCCGGCCCCATACATGGGCAAAATCCCTCTCTTGCCAAATTAACCCCCATCCTCAATTAATTTCGAAATTGAAATTCAAGCCTCTCCCTCCAAAACTACTTAAATCTGAAATTAACTTCAGGTTTATTGAGAATCCCTAAGTTTTCCCTAACCCTAGCCCCCCCCCCCCCCTCTCAATCCAATCCTCCAAGCCGGCCACCCCTCTTGGATTTTCTTGTTGAGCTCTCTCATCTACAAGCCAATGTTGCATGGCGGATCCCGAGGTTGATAGCGGATTCTTACTCGACGCCTACAAAGACATCCACATCACTCGATCACCCTTCTTCGGCGTCAGGTTTGGCTTTGACGACACCATTGAAGATTACTTGGATCGAATCATCCCCACCCTTGTGGACGTTATCGACGATCAATTTTCAGACTAAGAGTGGATCATCAACGGTCAACCTTCCGTGCCACCTCTACCTCTGACTACCTTCCCAACAACGACGTTCCTCGGCTCTTCCCTCCTAGTGGCTACCTCATTTCTAGCGTGGACGATCTTCCTCCGCTCAACCTAGATTCGTAAGAAAGAGAGTAGGTCCTCAAGGTGAACAACTCTTTATTAACTTTTGGATTCATGTTGTAAGCTCTTAACATTACTTCACATTTGTATTTGAATAATTGTCTTGGTTAATCTTCATACAACTCTTTGCCTAAGCAAGTGGAATACGGAGAATTCTTGTAACCAACTTTGAATTGACGCATAATTTTATAACGGTTCAACTTCTAGTAAATTCTCTTTATAATCTTGTGTAACTCCAAGCATGCATCACATCAACTACAGCAAGAATTGAAACGATAGAATGCACACTAAATTTATTGCAACACTAAATTAAAATTTTTGTTCAATATTAAAATCTTCCACTAGAAAGAAATCGTGGTAAGCACTTGCTCATTGCAAGCTTTTTCAAATTCTTCAATTCAATACCTTTCTCTAATAAGTAATTCTTTTAAATACCATTTATTTAAGTAGCTCAAGAAGATGATAACTAGTACACTGTAATAACAGTTTAGTTCTTTTCTGTTTCATGATCATCTTATCATCCAGGCTTTCACATCCCTTTGATGCAAATATTCTTCGGCTTGTTAATCATACGCTTAATCCTTTGAAGTTCATGGTCCTTTTCTTTAGCTCTATAAAGGCATTTAATTCGAATTATTTCCCGCCCGTATCGCTAATACACATTCTAGAAAATGAGCAGCAAGATCAATAATGAAATGCTTCAGTGAGATTGAGACACTTTCAAAACCTACTCAGCTGATAATGAAATGACAGCAAAAACACCCAATAGATGGACAACAGAAATCACGGTGTTACCTAAGTGCCACATGCGACTCAACCAGCAACTTAATAAGATTTTATGCACCAATTATATCATTGTGGTCGGTGAAGTAAGATGATGATGGCTGAAGCAGCAGGAGAAAATAAAAGTGTTGAGCTGACATACTTCTATAGAGCATGCCTCTCTTTTGGCAAGGTGTGGTTCTCTATTGATAAATGTAACCCGATTTATTTGAAGGTTCCCCAAATCTTCCCTTATATTATCAGATCACATTGATGGACTATATCCACACCTTATCATCAATCTAAATGCACCACATTTCCTTCTTACGAAAGGACTGGCAGCTATATTATTGATCGGGATATCAATAGACTCAATGGCATGTGGGCAAACCAAAAAGACTTCAAAGCTGAGAATAGGAGTCCCATGGAATCCATATGTTGTTGAAAGAAACATGAGTTGAAAGTATGGCCGCCAAGAGAAAACTTAAAAAAGATTTGGGAAGAAGAGCCTAAGAACCGAGTGACTCCATGACCGCATGCTTATTGTTAAGCAATAATGATAATCTGACACCAACATTCCAAGGTTTCAGTGCAGAAATTGGTGTAATCTCCTCATAGTTCTCCCAATTATAAACATGATTTTCTGCATTAATGCCTATATTTTGTACATGGTATTCTATATCCATATAAAAAGATGTCAAAGAAGGAATAGAGGTTAACCTCTTGAGTTAAAATATTGAAGAAGCTGTCATTAGTGTAGAGGGAAATCAAGGAATTAGAAAGTTACAAGAGAGAGAAAGAGATACTCTTAGGAGTTATCTATGGTTGAGCTGGTTGAGTCTAACAATCATGTTCACAATTACCGACAAGAAGTGACATCCAAATCTTTTTAATAAAAAGGTGGAAGAAGTTATGCTTGATTCCACATTTTAAGAGTATAGTTCTGAGAGAAAATACAAGAATACTTTAGATCACATTCATTTGAGAACTGCAAATGGATACTTGAGATGTAGATCCCACCAACTATCAATTCTTCATTTAGAATATTTCAGTTATCCTCCAAAAACCAGACGCAAAGTCTACAATGTTTGAGTTTGCTTAATCAAGCAACAAAAAGTGATGTGTTGATTGAGAGTGAAATATTGAAAAAAATATCTAATCCCTTTCTAATAGAGGTGCACGCCAGTATCAGCTTTGATCCCAGAGTAAATGATAAATTCAAGAATATGGTGATAGGAAATACTTGATTCCAAGTATTTCCTAATCACTTTAGCCAAAGATCTCACAGCAAAACTGCTGTCCACAGCAGGAAATCAGCCAAAACAGTGGGAAAAACACGAGAAAAATGATAGAAACACGAAGTAAGAACTTGTATTTTACTAGAAAATGAAAGGAAAATAGCAAAGATACAAGGATCCTCTATTCGAGAGGAGGATCGCACTCTCCCAAGTCTCTAGAATACGACCTAGAGCCCAAATCAACAAGAAGAACAAGAGAAAACTTCAAAACAATCACATCACCCTAAACCACCCCATTACTCCCTACTTAATGCATACAATTCAAAATAGACACAAAAGGACCTAATTGCCCTCACTTCCCTTCGTTTTGGCTCCAAGAAACCATTTGAAATTCAAATGGGCCCCACCTCTAGCCTCCCTGCGACTTCCGCTCCTTTCTCCGCCCGCCTCCTTCGGTAGACGCGAACCGGCCCGCTGGATTGGGCCGGCTGGACCGGTCCAGGGAGGACCGGTCTAACATTACCGCCCTCCCAAAGAACCACCTTGTCCTCAAGGTGGAAGTCAGGAAACTGTTGCTTCATCCGCTCGTATGGCTCCCACGTGGCCTCGTAGTCAGGGAGATTCTTCCATTTGATCAGGACTTCTGTGGTTCCATCTGCTTTTTGGCGAACCTCCAATAGCTCCAACGGTTCCAATATCATTTCCATCTCTTCTGTTAATGTCCCTGGCAACTCCGTACTGGTAGCATGATCCCCAATGGCTCTCCTCAGCTGGGATACATGGAAAACGGGATGGATCGTCGCTGTCGGTGGTAGCTTCAGACGATAGGCCACGACTCCAATTTTCTCCAGCACTTCATAAGGACCGAAGTACCGTGGAGCAAGCTTCTCATTCCTCCGGTTGGCGATCGTTTTCTGTCGATATGGGCGGAGTTTCAAAAATACCTTCTCACCCACCTCAAACTGAATATCCTTACGATGCCCATCAGCCTGTTTCTTCATAATCTGTTGAGCCCTCAACAGATGTCTTTTCAACTCTTCTAGTGTCTTATCCCTCTCCTCCAAATACTCCTCTACTGAAGATACGGGTGTGCTGCCACTCCCAAAATGCACCAAGTGGGGCGGGTCCCTTCCGTACAACACCTTGAATGGAGTCATCTGAGCGGCTGAATGAAAAGAGGTGTTGTACCAGTACTCGGCCCATGATAGCCATTTAGCCCATAGCTTGGGTGTTTCTGATGCGAAGCATCTCAAATAAGTTTCCAAGCTCCTGTTGACTACTTCAGTTTGGCCATCCGTCTGTGGGTGGTACGCCGTACTCCTCTTTAGCACCGTCCCCTGCAGTCTGAACAATTCCTTCCAGAAATGGCTGAGGAACACTTTATCCCTGTCTGATACTATCGCTTCTGGCACTCCGTGTAGTCTGACTATCTCCCTGATGAAGACTGATGCTACTGTCACCGCAGTGTATGGATGACGTAGAGGAATAAAATGAGCATATTTGCTCAATCTATCCACTACCACCAAAATCACCGTGAATCCCTCAGATCGGGGTAGCCCATCAATGAAGTCCATAGATATCTCCTCCCAGACTCGTCCTGGTAATGCCAATGGCTGTAGTAACCCCCCTGGTGACATCGCTAGGTACTTATTTCTTTGGCAAATCTCGCACCTGGATACCATCTCTTCCACATCTCTGTGCATACCTTTCCAGTACAACTCTGCGGCTAGTCTCCTATAGGTCTTTAGCACTCCTGAATGACCTCCCACTGCAGTTCCATGGAACTCCCGGAGCAATTGTGGGATGTGTACTGACGATCTGGGCAACACAAACCTCCCCTGATATAACAATCTCTCCCCCTCCAACGAGTACCCTGGATGGCCTCCCTCTTCCTTCACTAAGTCAGCTCTGATCTTGCTTAATTCCTCGTCTTTAGCGCTCTCCTCTTTTATGGCTTCCCAATCTAGCATCATTGGGACTGACACAGTCACTGTTTGCAGCTCACCCATGCATCTGGACAGAGCATCTGCTGCTTTATTTTCTACCCCTGGCCTGTACTGAATCTCAAAATCATACCCGAGCAGTTTGGATAGCCACCTCTGATGTTCCTCTGTCACCATGCGCTGCTCCAGCAAATATTTCAGGCTTCGTTGGTCGGTATGAACTATGAAATGCCTTCCCAGTAGGTAGGGACGCCACTTTTGGATGGCCAAAACAATTGCCATCAACTCCCTCTCATAGACAGATTTCAGACGAGCTCTGGCAGTCAACACCTGGCTGAAATATGCAATGGGCTTGTGACTCTGCATCAACACTGCTCCTAGCCCGTATCCTGATGCATCTGTCTCCACTATAAAGGGCTGTTTAAAATCTGGTAAAGCTAAGACCGGAACTGTGGTCATAGCTTTCTTCAACTGCTCAAATGCTGTCGTTGCTGCCTCCCCCCATAAGAATCCATCTTTCTTCAACTGCTCAGTGAGTGGCCAAGCTATAGTGCTGTACCCCTTCACAAATCTTCTGTAGTACCCTGTAAGCCCTAGGAATCCCCTCAGCTCCTTTAGATTTTTGGGCAATGGCCACTTAAGCATGGCTTCAATCTTGGACTGATCTGCTGCTACCCTTCCTTGGATACCACATGACCCAGGTACTCCACACTAGCTTGTGCGAAGCAGCACTTCTTCAAGTTAGCTCTCAATTGGTGCTTCTGGAGAACCTCTAACACCTTCTTCAAATGTCCCCAGTGCTCTTCCTCTGTTCTGCTATACACTAAAATGTCATCGAAGAACACCAGAACAAATCGCCTCAGATACTGTTTGAAAATCGTATTCATGAGGGCCTGGAAAGTGGCTGGAGCATTGGTGAGGCCAAAGGGCATCACCAGGAACTCATAGTGGCCCTCATGAGTTCTGAAGGCGGTCTTGGGTACATCTTCTTTCTTCATTCGAATCTGATGATATCCAGATTTCAGGTCGATCTTGCTGAAAATCACCGTTCCGCTCAATTCATCCAACAATTCGTCAATCACTGGTATGGGAAACTTATCAGGTACCGTTTCTTTGTTGAGTGCGCGGTAGTCTACACAAAACCTCCAACTGCCATCCTTCTTCTTTACCAATAGAACAGGACTAGAAAATGGGCTGGTGCTGGGCCTGATGATCCCTGCTTCCAGCATTTCTCTGATCAACTTTTCTATTTCATCCTTTTGAAACTGAGGGTAACGGTAAGGTCGCACGCTGACCGGCGACACTCCCTCCTTTAATGTGATGGCGTGCTCCTGCTCCCTGGGTGGTGGCAACCCCAGAGGGGGTTGAAAAACCTCCTCGAACTCCTGGATCAAGGGCTGCACAGAGAGGGGTATGTCTCCCCCTTCCTCCCCACTCGCTCCCTCTAAGCTGTGTAATTCCACCAAGTAGCCTTCCCCTTCCTCCTGGATTGTCTTGATTAGGGATTTCAGAGAAACCCCTGCTTTGGTCAGCCCTGCATCCCCTTGAATCACTGTTTTCCTTCCACCCTTCACCAACTCCATCCGCAGTGTGCCCCAATTGATTTTGGTTTCCCCCAACGTCTGTAACCACTTCATCCCTAGGATGACATCCGTACTCCCCAGTTCCAGGGGAAGGAAGTCTTCCTTCACTTGTATGCCTTGAATCTTCAGCACCACTCCTTTGCAGATTCCTCTTCCCATTTCTACCTTCCCAGTGCCCATCATCACCCCATAGCCTCCAGTATCTACTAACTTCATCCCCAACAACTCCACAATTTGGGTGGAAATGAAATTGTGGGTTGCCCCACTATCAATCAACACCACGACCCCATGGTCAGCTATCTCTCCCTTCACCTTCATAGTGTGACTCGGAGTGAATCCCACTACAGAGTTGAGAGAGACTTCTGCCACATCTAGATGCATCTTTTCATCCTCCTTCTCTGAATCGCTTCCCCCACCCTCTTCGTCTTCCTCGTCTTCACAAACGAGGAGAACTTGAAGAGTTCGATCCTTGCACTTGTGCCCTGGCATGTATTTTTCATCACATCGGAAACACAGCCCTTTTGTTCTCTTCTCTTGCATTTCTTTGTCAGTGAGCCTCTTAAACTGTCCCCCATTTCCTCCTCCTGTTGCTTTCTCCTTTGGAACTTCTTTCATCCCTCCTGTGGAAGCTCCCTTAGTGGATAGGTGGGTAGTTGTCCACCTATAAGTGCCTCCTGAACTACTACTACTCCTCGCTCCTTTTTCCAGATTCTTTTTATTTTCGACCAACTGTGCAAGCTTCATGGCCTCCCCTAGGTCTCTGGGCATCAGGACCTTCACCGCTGCTCGCACCTCGGCCTTTAACCCCTTCATAAAATTGCCCTCCAGCACCGTTTCGGACAAGCGCTCCACCCTGCTGGCCAGATGCTCAAACCTCTCTCGATAGTCTGCCACAGACCCCTCCTGAACTAGGGCAAAGAACTGCTCGTAGAAGTCTCCTCCCCGATCGGTTTGGAAACGCTCTAACAAACTGTCCTTGAATTCTCCCCAGCTCCTGATAGGTCTCCTCTGATCTCTCCACTGGTACCAAGAGAGTGCCTTCCCTTCCAGACACAAACCCGCTGCCGACAACTTCTCCTCCTCTGTCAATCCGTTAACAGCAAAGTACCTCTCCACTTTGTAGATCCACCCATAGGCATCCTCCCCTTCAAAAATTGGCATTTTCAATTTTCTCACCTTCCGATCCCCGCCATTCCCCCTTAATCCTCCATAGTTTCCCCTCTCCCATGTGCCTGGACCCCCCCACGTATCCCGATCTTCCCTTGCTCTGCCCTGTCCCAATCCCTCTTCAAAATCTCCTCTCCGATCTTCAAAAATTGCTTCCCGGCGCCCCTGAAATCCCCCCGATGCTCCCAACCAGCCCCTCTGGGTTCCCCACCTCCATAGCCTTGTCTTTCCACATGCCTTCCTCCTCTCTCCTCTCTCTGGAAAGGCTCCAGATGAGGTCTTCCCCTACTCCCTTCCACGATTTCCACTTCCTCTTCCTCCCGATGGGTTTCAGAATTGGCGTTCTTCGCTGCGGGCCCTTTTGCATCAGACGCCGCCGATTGGGTTTGAAACTCCAACATCTTTTTCATCATATCCCGTAGATCGGCCACTTGTCCTTCCATGGAGGACATTCTTTCTTCTACGGTTTCCTTGATTTGATTTATCTCTCCTTCAATCCTCTCCTCCAAAGCATCCACCTTCTTAGCCGCCATCTCCCACGGCTTGCAATTTAGGAGAAGATCTCAAGATTTTGAAACAAATTTCAGCGATTTTCTCCCTTGCCGGCAAAATTTCAGCCGCTGAAATTGATCAAAACAGCCCACGATTTGTCCCAAGACTTGCTCTGATACCAATTTGATAGGAAATACTTGATTCCAAGTATTTCCTAATCACTTTAGCCAAAGATCTCACAGCAAAACTGCTGTCCACAGCAGGAAATCAGCCAAAACAGTGGGAAAAACACGAGAAAAATGATAGAAACACGAAGTAAGAACTTGTATTTTACTAGAAAATGAAAGGAAAATAGCAAAGATACAAGGATCCTCTATTCGAGAGGAGGATCGCACTCTCCCAAGTCTCTAGAATACGACCTAGAGCCCAAATCAACAAGAAGAACAAGAGAAAACTTCAAAACAATCACATCACCCTAAACCACCCCATTACTCCCTACTTAATGCATACAATTCAAAATAGACACAAAAGGACCTAATTGCCCTCACTTCCCTTCGTTTTGGCTCCAAGAAACCATTTGAAATTCAAATGGGCCCCACCTCTAGCCTCCCTGCGACTTCCGCTCCTTTCTCCGCCCGCCTCCTTCGGTAGACGCGAACCGGCCCGCTGGATTGGGCCGGCTGGACCGGTCCAGGGAGGACCGGTCTAACATATGGCTAGATAAGTATGATATCATCTTCATCCTACAATTTCAGCCGCAACAATGAGTAGAATACTGACCTGAAATTCTTTCTGAAGAAGAGAGTTTCTAACAAAACAGTGAACGGGATGATTGCTAGCTTTGTCATCTGAACCGCAAAGAAAAAAGCATATATAAAAAATGAATCAGCATGAAAAATAATCACTTATAATAAAAGAAAATCTTTACAATTAAACCGGCAAATGAATCTCAAATGCCAACAGAAATGCAAAGCAATCATGACATTAAAAGCATGAGCACAACTTTCATGAAAAATGAACAGATTGATGTTACAAATTATCACCCCAAACTAAATGAACATTTCTAATGATCTAGATGCAATGTCAAATTCATGTATAAACATGGAAAATGAGCCACTAGTGATTAAATCTAAATTCTAAAATTTGTAGAATGAAAATGTTATAAACTAAGATAATATCGGCCACAATAAATCCGAAAGTTTATATTAGTAAATGAAGAAGTGAGCATTCAAATGAGAATTGTGACATTTTGAGTTTTGGTGTTCTAGTTTTCTTACTGTATATTTTATGGCTTGTTTTTAATGTAGCATGCCTATGATGTTGGTGCATATGAGAATGATATGTTTTCTAGTATTTTGGCTAGCATGGATAGTTTGAATTATTGTTGCAAGCTGTTTTGATTCAGCATTCGAATTGCCCAGTTCAATTATTTTCTATTCTGTATTTCATCGCATGTCTAGTCCATCTGATGTCCGTGTGTTAATTTGGAAACATTTGATTGGGAAAGAGTAGTTGTCAGTTGATTAACTAATTTCGCAGTGTCAAGCCTTTAGGCTATGTTTTGATGGAAGTTTCCTTCGATTGGTAGTATTGATATTGTTTAACATACTGTATACGTCTTCCAACCGTTGTTTGATCTATTCCTACAATTGCTTTAGTTGACAATTGGATTTTCCTTTTTAAAACAACTTTCCTGTTATAGCATCACCTGATACTTGCTTTCTCTAGCGTATCCCATATATGCACCATAATAACTCTACCGAATTGCAATTTTGCTTAGAATGAATTCAAACTAATTGTGTTTGATGGAATCCAAGTTTATTGAAACTGAAAACTTGGAGCATTATGAGAAACTATTTTTGATCTTTTTGAGTTATAAATAGGACCTCTATGGCATATACTATTATATAAATTACTAGAAAAAATAATTGTTTCCTCTCAAACTTGTGCATGTCAGTTGGATGTGAAGTCTTTGAGCATGATGCAAATCTTGACAATGGCTTTCGAGGGATACTTCTCCTTGTATTGCATTGGGCTTGGATCTCCCAATTGCAAACTTTTATCCTTATGCTTTCATCCATGGATTAAAATTGTGCAATATGAGGCTCGCCTTGAGGCCCGCCTTTGCGCAATTCCAGTAAAAAACGTCTCGATGCTTACGCCTCGAGTTTTTGTTATGAGGCTTGCGCCTCAACTTGGTTGAGGCCCGCCTTAAGGCCCGCCTCGCCTCACTGGCATGAGGCTTACGCCTCACGCTATATATATAAAACTTACATAAATCTTGAAGTAAATGCCCGACATTGGACTCTATAGGAGAGGAGGAAGGGGAGAGAGCAGTTCATCATAATGATGATTCAAATGAAGAACCCCTTAGTGATGACAGTGCTGATGATTTATGAGTTCTTATGTGATATGTCATTGCTATTTATTTTTAGAAATTGAAATTATATGTTAATGAAAAGAATATTGGGATTTGGGAAAGATAGAATTTTGAGTTGAATTATATTTCATGTTGTCTTATTATTGAGATATTTTGATTTCACTTCATATCTTATGTTTTTTTATGTTTTATATTATTCAATCATTAGTATTTTAAAAAATTTTCATTTTATGTTTACGCAATTTTTTGATTTTGAGGCTTACGCCTCAAAACGCCTTGAGGCTTACGCCTCGCCTCACGAATGAAAAACGCCTCAATACCCAAATACGCAATTTTAAACATTGCTTTCATCTAGATACTTTTGCGTATAAGATAGAGATTTGATCATATTTTCTACATATCGAATTTTCTTTTTTGCAAATTTTAAATCAATGCATGTTTTTTATTCATGCTCAAGCTTCTTATGAAATTTCATATTTTGCTAACCTTTATTTTTGGAATATATGTTTCTAATTTCGAATCAAACGAGACCAATCATTGCATAAATTAATAGTTGAGCGAATTGTGATCCACGGAATGCTTGTCTTGTTCTAGGTTTGCATCAGCAAATCCTAACCTCTAAGATGTCATGCATTATAGCCATAAATTTCAATTATTTTGTATGGTGGTGAGGTACCAATTTCTTTTGGCAAAGGTTATTTGTGCAGTAACCCAAAGTAGAGAGGGTGAACCGAACCGGTTCAACTAAGTCGTTTCACTTCACCTTGTGCCCTACTAGGCAATCTCTTGCCTTTAAGATAGGAATCGGGACTTAGGGCATGAGATGAGCGTGAGAAAGAGGGGGAGCGGCGGCAAGGAAGGGAGCTCAAAACAAAAGTCATACACCGCGTGTGAGCTAGGATCAAGGAGGTGATGTTCGGCATCAGCCTCCTATGGCACGAGACGCATAGCAAGGAAGACGAGTGGCCATGGTCGTGCTCGAAGGCTTCACGGTTCGGTAACCCTACTAATTCGTGTCTATGTTTGCCCAAGCAGTAGAGGAGGAGATTTGGAATGAATAAGGACCGACTTGGTTGCTGATGTCTCGATGTCCCCTCCTTGCTTGGGATTTCTTCATTCCATTCTTGAAGGGGAAAGAAGTACAAACATCTCATTATTTTTTCCCTTTTCTTGCTATCATCCCCTTCATCTATTTGATTTAGGTAAACCCTAACACCAAACTTGCTTAAGCATATATAATTCTTCTAGCTGGATTATGAATGTCATTCCTACTAATAATTGCAATTTTTTTAAAGACCTAGAGTTGAATTTATGTGCAATTTAATTTTATGTTATGGTGCTTTATTTGAAAGATTAAATTGAGAGATTTATAGCTTTTAAATTTATGTTTTATTTGTTGTTATACTCATTTAAACCATTTAGATTCAATATTAACTGATCCTACGTAACAATCAAATCTATAACCTAGATGAGTTGACATATAGTAATAATGATACTTATATATTACTTGTATATTTAAATTAAGTCTACAACTACAATAGCAATATTTTATATATTTTATGTGATTTGGAATTATATCATTAGTTATTTTCTAACATTACTCACAAGTAGGATTCCTCTGAGTTATTATGTTATGGTATGATGAATGGTGAACAAAAATCTATTGCCATGGATGTGGGGTTCTTTAATCGTGATTGTAATGCTAGAAGAAGAGATTGAATCATGTCTAACTGATTCAAATCCATATTGTTTCTCTAAATTCATTGTCACATCTATTTCCCTTTTCCCTAACTATTTAGCTCTCCACATCAAGCCAACAACCTGATCCATAAAACCTTCACATTGTTGCTCTGCAGTACAAATTTTATTACTATCAACGGTAACTTGGTAAAAAGTTAGCTTTACACCCAAAAAAAAAAAGTGGTTCCATGAAGATTTGTACAGTTCAACTCTAGAACACAACAATTATACATTAAAGTGTTAAATAATGTTCTAAGGTCATCTAAACAGAGCACAGTAGGATGAAAAAGCACCTGGTAGAAACCGACGGAGTTGAAACCAAGGCTTAAATTCAAAAGACCAATAGAGCATCCATTCAGTATTCCAAAGCCCATTACTGCCCTTGGATCAAAAGGCTTATGTTCGAACAACTTCATCCATAGTGCGACATGAAGAGAACAAAAGGTCACCAATAGATGCCAGCTTGTCAAGGTCGTGGCTGCAAATCACATGTGGCAATAGAGAAAATTTATGTGGCAGTTTAAGCATTTCTAGTTGAGATTTGTATTAGCATTTCTATTCAAGATTTGTACTGGTTACACATGTGAGATGATGACTCAGTTCAAATTTTGAATCAAGCAAAACCATCTCGCCTAGCTTTTATAGAAGCTACTCAACTAGTTAATAGAAACAAGAAGGAAATAAATCCATTTGTAGCTCGTCACACTAAACAAAGTCATATTTTAAAAGATTTAGATAGAATCTTGGCATAAGAAGTTTTCATATGAACAAAATCATATTTGATAAGATTTAGATAGAATTTTTGAATAAGAAGTTATTTTAAACTAAGTCAGTATATCCGCATTGAAGAGATGATATTAGCCTAGAAGGCTAGAACAGCTTGTGCAAATGAAGTCCACAGGCTACAGCCTATTATCACTTCATAATTTTTGCTGCAAGGTTTTGAAATATCATACAGTGTACATGAATACATATAAAAGTTTCAAAAGAAGATATGGTATTACAAATAACAATAACACAAATTTTAAAGTCATTTTCATAATATTTAAAAGTTCAAGTTGTATACGAATACTGAGAAGCAACAAGAACAAGCAGGGTAACAAAACGAACCTGACATCATGCAATCTGCTGGCCTTTTGTTCTTATTAAAAGCCAACTAGTTGCACCCAAAAAATCTGTCATTCTGAATTATATAATCCTATCCTCTGGATATGGTTCTTGATGAGGACATCGAAGATCAACGGCTACGATCGTGTCTACTTATTTTGATGTATTTTATTTGTTATTTGTACTTTTCCATTTATACCCTAACTTGAGGGTTTTGTCTTATGTGGCCCTAGGGGCATTTGTGTCTTTTTTTTTTCCTTCATGTATTTGGCTATTTAAGCCTTCCCCTACCTCTTGGAAAAGGGATGATGATTATTATGAAATTCTTCTCTTTGTGTTCTCTTTGTGAGTTCATAGTTTCTTGATCTCTTGGTGAGTTCAATTCTTTTAGATCTCTGTGTGAGTTCTAAGGAAAGCCCAAGGTGAGGGCAAAAGCAATACCCGCCAGTCGTCGGAAGCGTCTTCGACTCGTGGTTTATTTTTATCTTATTGTTTTCTTCTCCAAATCACATTTTCCTCCTCCCCACGCCAAGCCCTACCCGAGATCCCATCATCCACCACGTTACTCATTAGCTTCCTTCACCACAACCCAAGCTCCATCAAGAAATCCCCTAACCCGATGGCAAGCCCCTCTTCCTCCTTTGGCCGCCGGCCACCACCTTGCTCCAAGCCATGATGAAGATGTCAATCATCATAATGGCTCCTTGATTGTGGCCTAGCAATAAATAAAGGAGTTACCGATTTTTGAATTTCAATTTTGAAATTCAAACTTTCCATATTTGAAAAATTCCTAAAAAGGAAAGTTTTCGAATTGATCCAATCCAAATTTCATGACATGTGGAATTATTAATTTTCATCCTAGGTGGCATCGACTCAATTGGAAAGCGCCTAATCCCTCCCTAATCTCCCTCTCCCCTCTCACCATGCCGCCGGCCCCCATGAGGGATTTCCCCCATTGATTGCTCCTTTAATGCCCCATCCTATTTGAAATTGAAATTAATTTCAAATAATTTTTCTCTCCTAAAATTTCAAATTCTGAAATTTATTTCAGGATTGTGAATTAATTCCCTCCTCTCCCCTCTCTAACCCGCTGGCCTTGCTTGGGATTAATTCCATTAAATGCCACTTTATGGCATTGATCACATGAGTTTGGGATTCAAATTTCAAAACCTAAATCCTAAAGCCTGCAGTAAATTGTTGTCTAGCAATTTTCCAAGTAGAAACTGCTGTCCAGGAAGGGATTAATTCCATTAAATGCCACTTTATGGCATTGCTCACATGAGTTTGGGATTCAAAATTCAAAACCTTACTCCTAAAACCTGCAGTAAATTGCTGTCCAGCAAATTTCCAAGTAGAAACTGCTGTCCAGGAAGCTCCAACCAGTCATAGTGCTGCCAGGTTTTGCTCTTGTCTGCTGACCAGCATTCCATGCATCGTCCCAGAGAGTTTTGCAACCCTATTTTTCGGTCCAGCTGATTGTTGAAGTCCTGAGTGCCGTCTACTACCCAAGGGTTGTCAAAGTGCTGTCCCAAACGGCCAGAAAAAAATTCGTGGTGCCGTCCATCCCTCCCCAAACACTCAAACGACCACGTCGGAGCTCCGCATTTGTCTTCCCTTGGTAAACTCTTCTTCCTACGCTTATATCTTCCTAATTCACCCTTCAAGTGTGGTTATATTTGGATTCACAAAGCTCATGTCAAGCTCTTCACCGCTAAAGCCTAGTAATTAGAAGAGTTGTGTGAGGGATCTTTCATAGCCTAATCTTATTGTTAGCATTGGAATTATTCATTGAAACCACTCATGTATGCAAAGTAAGATTTAGTTGACTATTTAATGATCTCAACCTCTCGCATGTGTTTAGACCAAAGCTATTTTATCACCTTAATGTTATCTTATCGTTTACATCAATAGAGGATTTTGCTTAACATTCTCTCTAAAAAAATTACAAGTGCAAACTTCCTTAAGCAAGTCATTTTCGCATGGATTGTTTCACATCAGTTCTCCCATGATGTCATTAAACCATTTTGCATAATGACACATTTCCACCAGCATTCACATTGTACTACATTCCAAATTTCTTATTTGAGCCTTCTCATACTTAAATCCATAAAACCAATATAAAGCAACCTTCCTCCGTGTCTATGAAGAACATACATGTTTATATGGCTGTCCTGATGTTTTTGAAATATGGCATATTTTGAAACATAATAAGCACAAGTACGCCATGAATTGTACACACCATGGACAAGGGATTCCTTCTTCTTTTTGTTTTCATGACAAGGCAAGACATGCTCATACATAGGCTTTACCAAACCAAGTTGCTACTGCTCAATAACCATTGGTTTCCCCATCCTATGATTCTCAACACACTAAAGTATCCTTACACCACTCCCCCTCATCTACTAGAAAAGCTCTAGCCACCTCCATTCAAGGTTTCTCGCTACTTTTCAATGATCCTTTAATTCTCTCCTTTGGTGCTAGAGTTGATAATTTCCATTTTGCACAGCCAATGTATATATTTTGCCTTATCCATCATCCCCTCTGCTCAGCCCTGCACCTCGCTAATCACCTCATTTCCCTAGCATTCCTTCCTCCCTCTCCTTTTTGTCACCACCCTCACCATCAAACATACAAACACAAATGTATCTGTTATAATCGAAGCAACAAAATGATAAAGCCCAATTTTAATTTCATGTCATAGGCTCCATATCTTAGGCTTCATTTGAGACAGCTTTTAGCCACTACTTTTTCATTATTTTCAAGAAATTTTTGTGCTAAAAAGATACTTTAAAAAAGGTAAGAAAATTGTCTCGACTGAAGCCTTAAACATTATTTCACATATTTAGCTTCGTTATGGTTGCTTATCTTACTTTCCCACCAAATTCATCACCCATTGTTGAAGTATTAAGGATTCCATTATCCTCTTTCAAATGAGCAAAAGGATAACTAGCCAGTATATAATGAAATTCCCAAACCAGAGGTAAACCACCTCTGCCTCAGGAAATTACAACATTCTAAGTTGGCAAGAGTTATTAAGTTACAAGATCTTAAACCTCTTCCGTTGACTTAAAAAACCAACAAACTATTCCTTTTTTTAACAGAAACAATAGAAGAAAAAAAAATACCATGCAATAAGATGATTTATCTCTGCTGAACCATCTCAATCATTTGGAAATGAAATTATGCCACCATGCAATCAAACAGATATAAGATACCCAATGCATTCAATTCACAAGCCCTATAATAGATGTAAACCAAAGAGCTAAGATCACCAACCGAACGAAAATCCGAGGGAACTAATAAGTGCCTTGTTGCAGATCACAATTGACACCGAAGAGACCACAGAAAGCGACAACGCACCAACGGTACCCATCTGAAAGCGCTGGTTCTCGCCCATCTCCACTTCTAGATCTCCACCGCTTCACCCCTGCAATCTGCCACACGCCATTATGCTCAAATCTCCAAACAAAGCCTTAACATTCAAAATAACGAATCGGAAATCACTGCCGAAACGCAATCTTACCTCATTACATACCAAGCCCAAGGCCATCGCGCGCCAGAGCTGAAAATCTAAGAAAGGATTCCCCCATTTCGAAATAGTAGATCTGATCAGGTTTAAAGAGGGAAGAAGATAATCTGCCTTCCTTCTCAAGGTTCGAGAATGCAATATCTCTACTTATTATTCTTATAATGCCTTCTCCGTCCACCGCATTAAAACAAATTTCTTCGATTTGAAGCGATTCAGAGGATGAGCGGGAGGTTGGAGACAGGAGATCTGCCAGGGAAGCGAGCCACCTCAGTGCTTGTATTTTTCTTTTTTTTTTTTTCCTCCCTCTTATGTTATTTTTTTCTTCTCGCCGGTGTCGGTGATATACGGACCTGTATTTCAGACAATTATATTTTCTTGATTAGTCAAATGAAATTGCAAATTTATTAATATTTAAAATTCTTAAAAATAAATTCCGATATGAAGTTATCTCTAATGAATTTTTAACGGTCTGTCGTAAAAAATATGGGCTAGCAAAGAAAAAAACGATAGAAAGGTTATATAAGCCTGAAAATTTGGAAGGAGGGTATCATTTAAATTTAACTTATCATATTGCATTTTCAATGCACTCTAAATTTACTCGTTTTTAGTTAAATTTTAAAATACATTATAAGCTGACTCTTCTGTTGTTGTCAAGCGCCGTCTGTCATACCCCTGCTTGTCGGTGCTATCAGTGGTGGAGCTAGAAAATTTTCATAGAGGGGGCCTTTATTTTTTAAGAATCCCTTTAACATTTTTCATCTGGGCTTGGGACCGATATTAGCAGTTTCAAAAAAAAATTTATTAACAAATAAACTATTAAATATAAGATGAAGTACAGTTACATCTTATATCGTCTATTTTTCATATTTTGAAAAAACTGAACAATAACATCATTGTCAATATAATCTAGAATTTCTTTTTCAATATAAGCGATTAAGGTATTGTTCATCCACTAATCTCCAATTTGATTGCATAGTCGATTTTTTATGATAGTCATTGCATAAAAAGCTCTTTCAACTCCAACTGTTGCAATAAGTAGTACTAATGTCAGCTTCAATAGCCTAAAAATAAGGGGATATATTATTTCCTTCATGCTCTAAACCATTTTTTCACCAAGACTTCATATATCTTTTAACAATGAAAATTGAACATCAAATCGCATATCCATAATATAAGTTTTCAGCTGATTATCAAGAATCATCAAATCGGAAGTAGTGAAATCGCATGGATATAAATTTGTCATTTCAATTAACTTCTATTTGTTGAATGCATAAAACAAATTTGATGGGTTCAAACAAGCAATACACAAAAGTAGTTGAATATTAGCATCTATAAAATGATTATTCAACTCGTGAAGTTGCATATCAAGTACTGCGTAAAATATTTCAGCACGGTAATGATGTAAGTTTGTCATTTCTTGAAGTCCACATCGTGGTCTTCCACGAGCAACCCATTTAAAATTTAAATTTGGAGTGATAATTTTGTGTTTAACACAAAAGGAAGTCACTTTTTTAATGAATTCATCCCACTTGTTGTCTCTCAAGTCTTGTAATCTAATTTTTGATATTCGAACTAATGACATGTCATTCACAATATCTTGATCTTTTCTTTGAAAGCTTCTGATAACTCAGCAGTAATTTCAAGTATGTCTTTTGTTAAGTGCGGACAAAAAGAGAAGTCAAATGATTGCATTAAATCTAATAATTCAAAAGCCTCTCATCTCCGTTCAAAGCTTATGACATCCTCCAAAACTATTTTAAGTATATTAATAACTGAGGAGAACATTGTAATTAATTTAATAAGTGATTCATAATGATAACATATCTTGTTTCACCAGCATGCCTTAAAGATATTTCTTTTAATCCTCGTCTAGTGAATATCTCACCATTTTGTAATGTACTTAATATAAGCTCGCGTTGTTTATCTCTTAGTTGATCACGACGTTTACATGAAACACTGACAATATTCATAACATTCAAAATTATACTAAACAATAATGCAACTTGAATATGATTCTTTGCAACTGCTATTAAAGCTAACAGAAGTTGGTGTGAGAAATAGTGAATAAAATATGCATACGCATTATCATTTAGGAAAAGTGCTTTAAACCCATTAAATTCTTCTCGCATATTAGATGTGTCATCATAATCTTGACCATGAATTTTAGAGGAAGACAAACCATAATTTAAAAGAACTTGTTCAACTGCTTTTTTGAGAGATATAACTGACATTTCAGAAACATGAATAATACCCAAAAAACGTTCAATAATGCCTTTTTCATTCGCATATCGTATAACAACAGCCATTTGTTCTTTCTCTGATATATTGCGAGCTTCATTAATAAGAATTGAGAAATAGCTATCACCAATTTCTTCCTTTATAAAGTTTATAATTACAATGGAAATAGCTCTATAAATATTCTTATGAATATTAGGGGAAGTTAATTTCAAATTATCTGGAGCATCCTTTAGTGCAACATTACTTATATATTCATTATATTTAGCTAAAAATTTAAGTAGCTCAAGAAAATTTTATTGATTTTATGAGCTGGAACTCTCATTATGCCCTCTAAAAGCTAAATCTTATCTTAGTAGGAACTTAACACAATCTATAAAAGAATTTAAGCGAACACGATATGTATTTGTTGCTCGATCTGACTGCACCTGAAACACAAAGTTAATATGCTAATCTTGTTTCATCAAATCCTCATAATTTAGCCTTGCATTATTATAAGCACTACTATGTCCTCCTTTATGTAGATCAAATCTATCAAGTTTTTTAAAATTCGAGAATCTATTTCTGCGAAATGCCTCATCATCTTCTTTTTCCCTTCCGTCTACTCCAAAAGATATCAAAATAAATAGTATGTTTTATCCTTCTGAATATTATACTCTAATCAATTGGAGTATCTATCAAACCACCTCGAATTGAAACGTTTGTCTTTCATCCCAAACTTACTTTTAAGGAAGCCATGATTGTGAGGCTTACATGGACCTTTTTGCAAATATGATCTTCGAATTTGATCACGAATATTAAAAGTATATTCAAAAATTTGTATACGTCATCTAGGATCTGATTTAAAATTTTCTAGATATGTTAACGTGTTATTTGATGCTTCACCTATTGTTCGGTTTTATTTATTATTTTGTTCATCTTCATTATTTTATGAATCCACTATTGGTGTTGATAAGCAAGTTTGTAAGGACATCTTAAAATACTTCTCCATAATCTTTGTGCAAATTCAAATAACCTAAAACATATAAAAATCATATATTATGGAAAAAATATAAAATAACTTGTAAACAAATAAATGGAAACTACTTAATTTAGCAAATTCAACAAACTTATGATCAAATGAATGAGAAAATAGATTTATAGAAACTACAAATAAGCAAATGAATGAAAAATACTTAAATTAGTAGAAAAAGATTTAAGAAAACCTAGCTTCCAAGTTCTAACTAACCCAAAATTCTAAAATATGAAAAAATATAAAAAATTAAAAAAAGTTCATATCTCATCCAATTGCAAAGAAAGAGTATGCAATTTCAAAACTCCAATTAATATAAAAACAAATTTACCAAACTCAAATCAGCGAAGGTCGATGAGAGCTGGAAGCAGTGCGAAGGTCGACGACTTGACGAGCATTGTGCGAACTCAGAATGCGAAGGACCGAAGGTGGACAAGGGATTTGCGATGGTCGACGAGGAAATTTCTACATGGAGGAAGCAAGGTCGACATCTCGATGAGGAGCGACCCCTGCGCGTCGCGACTCACGAGAGAGCCAGAGAGGCGAGAGCTTCTTTTGCCATTCGGACTTCCTAGTTCATCAAAAAAAATTAGGTCACGGAATAAACAACACCCCAAAACCGCATATGTGCGTTTTTTTTTTGGCGGAGGGGGCACGTGCCCCCGTGAGACCCCACGTGCATTCGTTGTTGGGTGCACTACGGGAAAACACGCGATTACCGGCGGAAACCTTTGCGTCGGTACGTAAGGCGAATGTAGCGGCGCATAGTGCGAAGGAACATTTACGGCGTTTTTTCCGGTGCAAATGACGCCGGAAATATGCCGACGTCTATTGCGCTGGTAAATACGTCGAAATATACCAGCCTTTTAATTTTCCGATGCACTTTACGGTGGAAAGTAGCTGGCGCATGTACCGGCGAAAAAGACGCCGGCGTTTTTAAACACAATGACTTAACACCGGCCCATTATGCGCCGGAATTGAGTCCGGCGGATTGGACGCCGAAAAATCCGCCGGCGAAAACCCTATTTTCGAACCCATGCCCCGCTGACTGCTCATCTTTCTTTCGTTTCTCTCATCGCCCTCCGTCGCTCGCCGTAAATCGAGGTCGCCGAGCTCTCTTGACGATCACCGAACGTTGCCGATGGTCATAGCCTTCCTCGCCGGCGAGACCTCCATCTCCGAACGCAAGTTCCCTCATTCCGCCAGATCCCGTCGATTGCCCGTCGTTGTAATTTTTTTTTTCTAATTTCTTTGGATTCATGCCGGGTAGATCTAGTGATGAAATATTTGATCTAGAATATGGTGGAAGTAGTTGTAATTATGGTGGATCTTTGACATATTCATCTCAAAGATGATTCACAATATAGAGTGATGTAGAAGTAGTTGTGATTTTCTAAAGCTTTTTATTTAAGTTTTGGGATGCTAGAATATGGTGGAAAAAATTTAAACTTTTTTAGGCAAAATATTCTTTTCTAGACCTAACATCACATATAACTAGTGGTTTCATGGCCATTTAAAGGTTATTAAGTCTTTGACAAACTTTGATGTACAACATTTTTCTCAAAAAATTACATGCAATATGTGGCACCTTACTAGTTAGTTGGAGGATAACTATTTTAATGAGTGCACCTCTTTTAATAAGTTGAAGGATATTTTATATTTGAGGATGAAATACTCTTTGGTTAGTTTATGTATAACCTTTAGTGAATATCCTTTAATTACTTTATGGATAGCCAATATTTGTAAAGATTTGAGATAAATATTTTTTAGTTAGATGAAGGATAGGTTGATTTAAGCATGGAATACCATTCCATAAGTTGAATGGTTATTTAGATTTAATAATGGGATATTCTATATTCACTTTAAGCATAACTTTCTGATGAATAGCCTTCATTAAGTTGAACAATAGAATTTTGTCTCTCTTATTAATAGCATAACTCTCTTATTAATACTATATCATACTACCACCATAATATTTTCTCTCTCTTATTAATACCTCACCCCATTTGTTAACATCAAAAAATGACCTTTCCCTAGAAGATAGGGAAAGAGATAAACAATAGTTCAAGATAGGGATGAGAAGAACTCGCTTTAATTATAATTACTTGCCCAATATTGAGAGAGAGAGAGAGAGAGAGAGAGAAAGAGAAATTATTATTATAGGTGTCATATTATTATTAAAGTTGGTCAGCATTGTGATGACTTTTAACCTAAATATGTAATTATCAAGATAAGGTTATGAGATTCATGAGATTGCTCGGTCAGTATTGGTCGGCGACAGTTATGGATGGAGAAAGAGATCAAAGAAGTAAATATTGAATACTAGTAAGATAAAAGGGAAAATAATATTAAGAAAATATTTGCAATATTATTTTACCTTTATATTATTGAATAATTATCACTTTGTACAACCAATTTAAGAAAGAGTCCAATATAAGATGGTTGTGAGACTTGCAATGCTTTATGGTGCCGAATGAGTTAAGTGTTGCAGAGATGAGATGCTTTGGTGGATGAGTGGCCTTAAGTCCATATCTTTTTTACTTTTGTCGTAGATGTTCTCACTAGACATTTACAAAAGGTCCGGCGCAGTTACCGCCGTATGTTTTTTGCTGATGATATTCTTCGTATACTTCACCACCTATTTTATCATCACTAGAATTCTAATGTTAATATCCATTACTTATTTGCTCTTATATGTAGGTTATAGATATTAGAAATCAAAGAAGTTGAATGTATAACCGATTAACTCAAGGACGAAAGACATTAACAGATGAATTCATTAATGGGATGAACATTTTCATTCACCAAGCGAAACAACTACCCAGCTTCATATTAAAAGGAAAGTTTCGATGTCCATGTTTTAAACATAAAAATCTAGTGCACTTAGAACCAGATGATGTAATTGTTGATCTGTATCGCAAAGGATTTATGCCACGGTATTGGTATTGGACTTCTCATGGTGAGTACGAGCCACAATTTGATTATCAATGCTGTCCTTCTACAAGCACTAATATAGCTGAGGCTGAAAATATCCAATCAAATCTTAAGGAATTAGTTCATGATGCAATTGGAATACAATTTGAATAAAATACAGAAGAGTTAGCGATTAAGGAGGCACAAAATTTTTATGATTTGTTGCATGCTGCCCAGCAATCAATGGATTGATGAGAGAGCAAGAAAAGCCCATGTAAGCATATGTGTTTAATATTTTCTATTTTAGTTTAATTATATATATTTATATTCTACTTTCACAGGAGGAATATACACGGCTTCAAGAGAGTCATGCCGCATCAGGTGAGGCCTCTTCTGGCGGCTCTATGGAATTTTCTGAGTACCGCATGTGATCACAAGTCGTTGGAGGAATGCAACATGGTAGAGTTTATGGTTTGGGTTCGCAAGCTATGGCATACGAAGGGATGACCTCCTATACTGCATCCAGCTTCGCATCCAGTTCATATGAGTCCTTACATGCTCAACAAATAACTGCCCTTCAAGCAGAGTTAGAACAAGTAAGGAAATCACAAGCTGATTGGCAAGCTCAGTTGCAAGCACAAGTTCAAATGCAGATGTAGATGCAGAAGCAACAGAATTAATTGTTGGATGAAATGTGCAAAATGAGGGACTAGATGAGTGAAAAAGAGGTAGCTCCAGCTAAGGAGGAGTCCACGGATTCATAGTAGTTTACTTTAGTCATATGAACTTGTTTATTTCTTTGAATCTGTAATATTGAATAATATGTGATGTTTTTAGTTGGTTATTGCTATTGAACAATTTCTTTTAATGAATATTTATGTTTTTGTGCATCTGTTGAAGAATTTTATGTTATGGAACTGTTGTAAAGTGTTGTGTATATAGATTTGTATAGGTTTGCAGGTGTGGAAATTTGATTGTTGGCTGGGAAGGCAATTTTTTATTCAATGTTACAGGTTTCCGGAGGATTATGCGTCAGCAAATCGACGGAAACGATGATACGACAAATCGGATCAATCATGCCAGCATTTTTTGTGTACTTCGGAAATTACTAGCGAACGTTACGGCGTCTTTTCCGCCGGCACTTTTCGACGCTGCCTTTGTGTCGGAAGTAAGCCGTAGCTTATTTACGGTGAACCTACGACGTTTTATGGGCCGGTAGTTTCCGTCGGATCAATACGACGTAAAATACCGACGTATTAGTCGCCGGAAGTTTCGATTGAGAGTTGCCGTTTTCTCTAGCATGTTTTGCGTCGGTAATGCATCGGAACGTGCGTCAGAATGGTTTTCGGTGCAAAAGAAATGTCGGAAAACATTTATCGACACGCGCCAAACCGGCGCACAAAAATCTGACGGAAATGCGCCGGAAACCAAAGAATTCCGTCAAATTTTATGTGTTACCGACGGATCTGGTCCGCCGGTAATAGCGTGTTTTCCTGTAGTGGTGCTACCACTAGCTGATGCCTCCCATTGCCTTTCGCCACCAATGCCAACCACCGGCCACTATCATTGTTGAGATTTACACTGCAATCATTTTACTTCAAGTCAAATAAAAAAATAATTAACTACAATTATTTCGTATTCGTTCGAATAACTCCAAATATTTTCAATACATTATATTCTTTTTACACTATATTCTATTTTACTTTCTTTTTTTTAAAGCAAACCAAATAGCTCCTTAGAGTTTAGAGTATTTTATTTGTAAATATAAATATTTATAGATTAGAAATGTAAACACATAAAACATCCATGAAGGTTTATAAATCCCCTCTTTTCATATAAAATTTTTAGTGTCTTAAATTTCAAATGAAGTATTTCCTTCTACAAAGATTGTAAGTCTTAGCTTTTTTGTGGAACAGCTTTTGTATTGCATTATAAAATAGTTTTTTTACACAAAAATTTATTATTCAAACTTTTTTTTGCATTATAAAGTTGTTTTAGAAAGCAGCAAAAAAAGATGTCCCGAACAAAATCTTAATGAGTGATAGATCAAAACATGTGGCTTGATCACTTGATTTTACAAAAAAAATCTCTATTTTTTATCTCTTTCACAAAATAATTGATTTTTTTAAGATAATAAGTAAATAATAAAATATATAATTTGAACTCATAATCATGGAAAAAATAACTTTCTCATGTATACTAAAATACTTACACATTATTTTTTTTAATGATAAGTTAAGTTATATATTCACATCATTTATTTTAAGATTTATCAATTGACTTAAAAAAAATGTTGACGACTTTGATGTGTGGACATAGTAATTTATTTAGCGCAAACTAATATTTTTGGGCATATTTTTTCATGAATATTCAACTCAGAGAAAATATAACTAAAATGTGCTTTGGCTATGTTTAAAATAAAATAGTTTTTTTAAAAATAAAATTAAAATTAATGTAATCTAGCATGAATTTACTATTAATTTTATTTAAAATAAAAAAGAAATAAAACCCGAAATTTATAATATATGGACCGAAACATTTGAAGTGTGGGCTTAGTAACCGACAAAATGCAAATATAATAAAAAATGGGCTTAATAACATTTTTTACATTAATTGTCAATTAATATGGGCTTCGTAACTTATTTAGCTCAGAACAAATATTTTTAGGGCATACATTTTTGTGAATATTCGGCTCAGAGAAAAATAAGAAAAAAATTGCTTTGGCTATCTGAAAAATAAAATAATTTGTTTTTGCAAATAGAAATTTTAAAATTTTAACAAATACATTTTAATATTTGCTTAGTCTATTTTTAAAAATAAAATTAATTATTAATATAGAGTGACATTATAGAATGTGCTCGATTTGTCCGATACAATAAAAAATAAGGGTTCTGTGGCTTATTTGAATGCGTAATGGCGTTGGTGAGAATGTGAGATCGCACGCAAAGATTTTTAATTTTCCCGATCTGCTTATGGCCATTTTTTAGTAACGAGCGTATTTGTTAGCAAATTAAGCAAAAACAGCGTGGTAGAGATAAAATTTAAAAAGCAGCGAATATGCCAAATGGATTGGCGCATTCAAAGAATGTGCCGAACATAATGGCGCATTCTTTGAATGCGCTGAACGTTTAGGCGCATTCTTTATAATGCGCCGAAATTTTAAGCGCATTCTACATAATATTTTTCTCTCTTATCTGCCAGCTCTCGACATCGCTGAAATTCCGGATTTGTTTGTCGTTAAGCCCGACCAGATCCGTTATATGCACGCGTCTTGGCGTGGAAATAAATGAGGGAAATGAATTTGGGTGGTTGGGGAGAAGAGCGGAGATCGGCTATAAATAACTCATGAATTGAGGAGGAAACGCACGGCTTATTTCATATGAAGATTTCGGTATTTAGAAGAAGAAGAGGTATGTTTAATTTTTCTTTAGTTTGATTAGTTTCTTTTATGTAATTAATTTAGTTCTATTCATTTTTGTAGAAATTGTAATATGTAATTGTTGAAAAATTTAATTTTTTTGTAAGCTGATGTTATAGCTTTTTGATTATTGTAATTTCTTATCTGTGTATGCACGCACCTTTGAAGAAGTTGCAAATAAGTAGTCTTGTTTATTATATGTTGATGTTACAGAAAGTGTCTGCCTTTAATTTTTGAATAATATCGTATGCATTACAATTATGATTAGACTCTTTTGTTGTGAAATTGGCAGTGTTATTAGAGTTGAGAATAAATTGGAGTTCGTGGCCGAATTAATGAGTAAATAATTGATGTTATATAATAAGTTAATTAGATCAAGTAAATAATTTTTTTTTAAAAAAAAGAAGACAAAATTTTAGCTAAACGAAATTGGTAAAAACCAAAAGTTTTTATCAATAAAATTAATTTTGGTTGAGTCTAACGAATATTATTTGCATGTTAATACATTTATTAGTTTAGTTGAAATAAATGTTAATTTTTTTTAATTGTTGTGAATTAAAGGAATATCTTTTAGAACATGGGTTTTTTACCTTTAAGAAGAAAGAAGAAATTTTTTGAGTAGCTTCTTGAATAAATGTTTTTATAGCTTTAATGGAAAAAAGTAGCTATTAAATTATGTTTAACATTAAAAAATAGTTATTAATCATTTAATTATAATTAGGGTTGACATATAGTACTCATCGTTTGGGACGACTTTTAGATTAGGTTGTAATTGAGCTGATTTTCTAATTCATTTCTACAGAAACTTCTTAACTTTTATGTTTGTACAAATTTTTATTTAATTTTTGCTATATATGCATTACTATTTAAATTATGCTATTTATGCATTAATATATTAGTTACTTAATAAATTGTACGGTTATTTAAGTAAATATTAAAATTTAGGTTTTTTTTTTTAAATAATCATTTCATTGAATAATAAAAAGGTTATATAAGCAAGCAGAAAGAAACAAAATTACAAAATTTAACACAACTAATAAAAGCAACCTCAGAAGAAGAAAGCAAGAAACCACCCGAGGGCTCAGCATAAAGCCGAGACTACCAGCATCCTCGAGACTGCTCAAGGACCATCCAGAAGGGAGCATCAACGGTTGCCACAAGAAAGTCGACGAGGGTGCGAGCCCCAGCCACATCATAGCCCCGCAACTAAAAGCCGAACGATGAGCAAACCGATCAAACGGCCAAAAACAAGCAAAATAAAAACAAATTATCTTTTTCTACCGCCTCGATTCCAAAATTTCCCACGAGAGACTTTATGAGGACCCATTTTAGACTCAAAGTCAGGATCTGAAAAAGAGTCAGTATTAGAAACATCTTCAGACGAATTGTTCAACCAGTCACCATGGGTCCTCACATCCAATCCAGGACTAAAACCCAACATAGAATGGGCTGGCAATAAATTTACAGGAACATCAATCAACCTGTTTAGCACATCCGAATCCACCACCTTGTCCCCCACAGTAGAATCAGCCTCCCTAACATTAAGCTGCATCCCATCAGAAACTTCGGCCACACCCAGAACAGGCGAATCATTATAAAGCAAACCACCACCCACGTCAGGTAAAGTCGCAACAATAACAGGATTATGACCCAACCCCTCACTAACATCCGGCACCGGAATAACAGCCGAATGCCCAGTATCAGCACACGAGGGAAAAAAAGGTAACGCATTTGGAGATAACAAATTATCAACCACATCCGAAGCACCTGCATCAATAACAACATTGCCTTCCTTAATGATATCCAAATTCACATCCACAAGAGGATTTAAAACCATCTCCCCACAAGGGACAACTACAGGCTCATCCGAATCTAACACAAACGGCTCAAGCACCACCTTGACATCCGATACACCTGCAGCAACAGGCATAGTCGACACAGGCACATCGCATTGGGCAATCACAGGTTTAGAAGTTTTAAGATTGGGATGTAAAATTTGGCAGGACTCCTTAGCATGACCTAATGAATTACAGTGCATACAGAAGCTAGGAATATCATCAAAAATAACATTCTGAACATACCCCGATTCTACAGATCCAACCCAAACCTTATCAGCATGTTTCTTGGTAATATCCATTTCAACCAGTATACGAGCCATGGACGGTCGAGAACCAGACGCCATAGCCAAGTCCGATTTGAGCGGCCGGCCAAAGAGAGAACCTAAACCGAGAAGAATCCTAGGTGAAAATAAATGAGGTCTAAGAAGGGGGAAAGACACCCAAATCGGCACAATCGGAGAATCAACCTCAACATTTAAATGGGGAGACCATTTCACTACTTTCATATAACAATTTTGGACAAAGTAAGATCGGTGTGAAAAAATTCGGCAATAATCAAAATCATTCACCAATTTAATCAAAACATTTCGTTGATTGAAAACAGTGACCGAAAAATCCCCAATCAGCTTTAGATTAAAACAGAACTTTCGAATTGCATCAACAGAAGGCCTCCGCCCAGGAAAACGACCAACCAACGAGAACTCAAAAGGCATAGCAAGCGCATTAATTTCTTCTTCAGAGATTAACAAAGCCGGTAATCCATGATGAGAAGAAAAGCCAAGTTCAGGAAAAACAGAGGAAGAAATACCCGAAACCGCATCTTTAAACGAAAGAGGAGACACTGCCATCAAATATTTTATAAGGACGGCCATTAATTTTTTTTCCAGTATTAATAATTTTTTTAAATTTATAATATTTAAATTAGTACCACCCACCTACCTAACATTGTATTCTTTATAAAAAGTGGCATACTTATCAAGATGCATTTCTATCTGAAAAATATCAAGAGCTGAATATTATAGATGGTAAAAAGGAGTTCTTAAATATCAAAGATTGACAATTCATCAAAAAGAAATTCACCGAAAAATTCTTATGCTGTCCAACTTTAACCCAGCTCCAAGCGCGTATGCGCATAGTACTGAGCCACATGTAATAATTATTTTTTGCTAGTATTTCAATTCTTTTCATATGTATTTTATTTTATTAATGAACTTATCAAGTATTTTCATTCAAAACTATCTATATAAAAGATGAATTTAAATTTTTCTCTCCCAATACTTAATATTTTTTAATACTTTCAAATATTACTATTTTTATATAACTTTTATACATAGTTTATTTGTTTAATTCTAATTTTACAATTACTATTTCTGACAATTTACATAATTTTAAAAAATATTAACTTTAACTTTTCTAATTATTTATACAGGTCCAACCTGCAAAAGAGATATAATCATTCCTAAGCTTTTATACATTACTGCAATTAATGTTAAATTTTATTAAAATTTTGAACGAATTTCATATTTAAAAGATCTCTCAATAGCAAGTTTTCATAAAAAAAGTGTTCTAATTCATACTAAAAAATTTTTCTTTAATACTCAAATTTTTACTAAAAAAAACATACACGGTGATACGGATAACCTATTTAAATGTGCAATATTATCAATTAAAATCTCTAATATTGGGCTACATTTTAATTGTGTTTTATTATTACTAAGAAATAAACTATTTATATTTTGCTTTATACAAATACTTGCTTTATAAATATCTCATTTTATAAGATCTCCATATAACAATTGATGTAAAAATTAATTTTTCAAAAATCATCAACAATATCCTAAAACATGAACTAATGCTCATTGCAAATTTCATGGACTAATGCTGATTCGGCAAACAAGTAAATCCTATTCAAGGATTACACTGCAAAGTTCTTTGGATTTCATCGTCAGTTACCTTACTTCAATATGAGTAACTTTTGGGCACTTAATTAAATTTTTATTTCTCTTTAAAATATTTGGCCACAAAAAAAAAAAAATTTCTCGATTACACCGAATTTGAGGCCAGATTTCGCCTGCAAAAACACTGAAAATGGTAAAGCAGGAATACACTAACTCATTCGGCGCAGTCACCGTATATTGAAGAATGCGCGGACCTATTGGGCGCATTCAAAGAATGCACCAGATCAATACGTGCATTCTGTGAATGCGCTAGATCACTAGGCGCATTCTTTGAATGCGCCAAAAACTCACGCGTATCTGCTCCTTCTCAAATACTTTGGCAAACAAGCTTTTTCTACTAAAATAAAAGGCTGACATGCTCGTTCTGAAAACTTGGCCTCTGCTTATTTAGAGGCTTTTTCTTGGCGTCTTACGTATTTAGATTTATATTAGAAGGGAAAAATATATATATATAACAGAATATTCTTTTATTTTTTTTATCAGAATAGAATTTTCTTTTAATATTTTTATATTAGACAATATAACAAATAATTATATTCTTATTTAATATTTTAATTATTTTCTTAATAGTTTAATTGTATTGAGAAATACTATATGACATATGAATTAATGATATGTGCCATAAAAATTGTCTAATTTGAATAGAAAATATATTAAAATATTATGGCATTATTTTTTTTCTTCATGATATGGTGAATGAATATTCAAGAGTGGGTTAGAGATTTATTTTTATTTTTATTTTTTGCAAAAATGATTAGAAATATATAAGTGCAATTTTATAGTTTGGAAAATGTGAAGTGTTAGAGATTAAAATTATATTTAGGGTTAGAGTTTTTCAAAGGAGCAAACTTATAAGATTAATTATATCTAGTGAACTTTCTAAAAAACTATGGATTAAAGAATATAGTCTTGTTTAAATAGGATTTAAAATTAGATTTTGAGATATTAGAAATTTTAATTAATAATAACCCAATAATCTGAACAAAATCCAACTAAAAAAAATTTAGGCTTGGGTTCACCTGATTAATTTTTGGGTTGAAATTCTTTATCCGATTAACTTTTCGAGCTAGGTTGAAGTTCATCCAAAACACAAAATTGACTTGATTATCATTTAGATAATTAGATAGGTCGAGTTTGAATTAAACGAGACTTTTTGAGCTAAAAAAGTCGTGTTGAACTAAAAAAAATGTACGATCTGTTTGATAAATTGGTTGTGCTCGAGCTGGTATGGTTCAAGTCAAGCCAAATTCTGGTTAAAAATGTTTACCTGTATGATTAACAAGTAGGATTTGGATCAAACATTCAGGTTGGATTAACTTTAGGTTAAATCAGAACCCTACCACACCCCTATTGAAGACCATTATCAACAAATATGAGATGCATCGTTGAAAGGAACTTTTATTCGGTCCAGTGAATGTACGCTCCTCTACGTTCGCCACCAATGTTTTAGTGCCACGTAGCATGAAGAAAAGTCGCCGACCCGACCCGCTGTTTTTTGGGTTCTCGCACGTGCGTTTTTTTAAATCCTTGACGAGACGAACAACATCCCATCACCTTTTGGATATATTTCAAATACCTAGCAATACCGAGTAAATACCGAGTTGTGCCTAGTTTTTTCTAGCAATACCGAGCAAATCCCTAGCAATACCGAGCAAATCTTGAGCAAATACTGAGTTGTACCGAGTTTTTTCTAGCAATACCGAGCAAATCCTAAGCAAATACCGAGTTGTACCGAGTTGTAGAAAAACTCGGTACAACTCGGTATTTGCATGGTTTTGATCTTCACAGAGCGGTATTTCTCGTTTTTGCAAAGCAATACCTTGCAATACCGAGCAAATACCGATCAATACCGAGAAAATCGCGAACATAGCATTCCCGGGTTCAGCTACGGGTCAAGTCGTCGGGCCACGCGGTAAAGAGTAAGAGCACGTGGCGACATGTTATTGGCGGCCGAACATAGCTCTACGTCGGGTCAGAGGACGTAATAATAGTTCCGTTGAAAGGGACCTTCTAGATTTTAGTCAAAGAACACCATCAATTTATTGCACCAGATTTAATCAATTGAATTATTATTTGAATATGAACAATTTTGATGTACAAATTAATTGAGCATTCAATCCAACTTTTATCAAAATAATCATAAATTCACCCAAACATTCTATGCCCCCTATGCATATTCAAATAGATATCATCAAGTCTTGAATTGAACAAGATAATCCACCTAAGACTTACATTGACATGTCATATATCTTTATCTTCACCAGATCTGAAAACAGTAATGAATAAAAACAAAGAAGAAAACATTTTATAAAGTTTGTTAGGAAATTATTGTGAAAAAAATTATTTTGTTATTATGATGGTAGAAATAGCTTTCCAACATAATTTTTTTCTTCAAAACAGTTATCAAATGAAATTATGATAATTATTTGAAAAACAAAACAACAAAAACACTATTCCAAATAGATTCTAATTGCATCCCATGTCTCTGTAATATGTTTTGCCCCATTGACATTCTACAAAAAAAAAAAACACACTTATAACCTTATGAAATGATAGCAATATGGATCCTAGCTAGGGGTGTAAATGAGTCAAGCGAACTCGAGCCAAAGCTTAGATCGAGCTCGGATTGTGTATTTTTTAGCCAGCACGAACTCGACCGCAGCAGTCGGCGGCCGGGCGGTGGTTCGACAAAGGTCGGGCTAAAGTTTGGCGGCATTCGACGGTCGGGTAGAAGTCCGGCAGTGATCGGCGGCCGGGCGTGGTTCGACGAAGGTCGGGCTAAAATCCGAAAGCGGTCGGCGGCCGAGTTGAAGCCCGGTGGTGGTTGGCGGTCAGGCGGTGGTCGGCGGCCAGGCGGTGATATCCGGCGACAGTCTGCAGCCGGGTGGAAGTCTGACGACGGTCGACGGCCGAGTTGAAGTCCTGCGGCGGTCAGCGTCGGGCAATGGTGCTAGAGCTCTTGAGACTTCAAAGCTCTCTTCAATCTCTAGTCAAAGGTCTCCTTCAAGTAGAGAGTGGGGGTCTATTTATAGATTTTTATGAGTGGCACACCCCGTAAATATAAAGAAGATTTGGAGTAAGTTCGCAGTGCTCCATCGGATGACTCATATTGATTCCCCCGATCATAGAGAGTTTTTCAACTGTTTAAGTGTCTTAACGATGTCGGAATTTAGAGATCTTGGTAGAGATCTTGGTAGATGCCGATATTTGGATATCATTTTGTCATCCAAATAACGCTTTAACCCTTCCAAAAAAAATAATATCTGGAAAATTATATTTTATACCATGGCCTCAAATGCTATATGTTGTAGCTCCAGCATGAATAATGTTAAGGCGCCTTAGAATGCTAACTATATTCTTCACATAAGACTGGAGTGCTGCACGAAGATCTACCATAAGGGCATATTCGATTATTTGTATAGAAAATTAAAAAAAAAAAAGACTTCATTTTTTAGTTTTATTTTTGTTAAATGTACTTCAAATTTAATATGAAATTTATGCTTCACAGTACTTCTAAATATTATTAGTTTAAGATTTATATTACTTCTTAATATAAGTATTTCAAATTAAAACTTAAAAGCCAAAATGAAAATTAGAATTATACCCATGAAATTTTGTTTAGGTTGAAGAAGATGAACCACTTAAGAACTCCTAACCGGAGGAGAGCAGGCAGCCGTCCCGAAAGAGAGGATTTTCTTGCTACAAATCAAGTGATTTTCTGCCATTAGTTTAATCGTTCTTGCAAAATTGTAGAGATTTTTTAGATCCAAGAGAAATAGCAAACATGGATGACTCTCCACTCTGTGCTCGTCGACTTGCCTCTCTTCCTCGCGCTCACAAACCACAATAGACGACGAAGGCCTCGTTTGGTTGTCCGTAAGTTTTCTATTTCCGATTTCAATCGGCGCAAAAAGTTACTATTTTACTATTTGTTTACGCAACTTTTTCAAAACGCCTTGTGCTATATCTCCGTATTTTCGTTGATCTGAGAAGAAAAAAAATTCTACTTCTCCTTTGTAATACCTCTGTTTAAGAATGGAAAAAACGTCGGGGGGAATCAAATGAAGAAGAAGAGAGAAGCCCTAGTTCACGAACTTGAAACGGCGAACCACGGCATGCGAGCAAAAGAAAAAATACCTATTCGGCGGTTCATTGAAAATCTAATATGTGTTTCTTGTCTATCACTTAGAAGTCATACCGCTCGGTTCGTTGCTTCGCTTCGCAAATCAGGGCCGCCCATACTGCCTTCCGCTCGACAAGTACTCAAGCTGACCGTGCTTCAGATCAAACTTGAGTTCAATTATCTAACGGGTTTGACACTTGGCTCGAACTCGATCTCGATATTCGATACGCTTAATTAACTCGCGAGCTCGTTAACAAGTCGAGTTCGAGTCGGCTCACGATTCGATTTGACTCATTTGCACCTCTAATCCCAGCTAGCTACTGACTTGACCACCATGTTTTTAATTGATTACCATTCCCAAAGGAGTGCGCATTAACAAAGCCTTTTAAAGAGAAAAAAATATTGCACAATCAAATCTGTTCAAGCATTAAGCATTAAGATATGATCTGATAGCTTCAAGTAGATAAAATATGTTATAATATGGAGTTGATCGAATCTGAGTTGTGACAAATGAGTTGAACTTGCCAGATGGTACATACTTCTAAAGCTTAGACACAGACCTTAATAGGATACAAATGATTAGCAAATCTATAATTGAAATAAAGATTTTGATGTTAAGTCGAATAATAAGTTTGGATTGTCAATTGTTGAGATTTTTAACTGTGAGAAGATTGATTATCTATCTCAGCACTCTGTGTGTTCTGATTATATCAACTACATGATGATTATCTATCTCAGCAATATGCAAATCAGTATCTTCCCAATTCATAAAATTTTACAAATTTCAAAATCTCGAAACACAAATTTCTTGTTACGACTTTTTCAACATAACATTAGAATTCTGAAATCAAATGCAATAACTCCAGAGAAGAAAGACGATTACCCACCTGAATTATCAACATTGATCACCACTACAAACATTGGAGATTTGACATGTGATTGGCTAGAGTACCATCTTATGCAAGTTCGATATCAATATATTCAGGGGTGGAACTGTGTAGTAGTGAGGGAAGGTAATTGGCCCTTGCCCCTTCCATCAGAATTCAAAAATCTAATGCAATAACTCCAACGAAGAAAGACGATTACCCACCAAAATTATCAACATTGGTCACCACTACAAGCATTGGAGACTTGACATGTGATTGGCTAGAGTACCTTCTTATGCAAGTTGGGCATCAATATATTCAGGGGCGGAACTGTGTAGTGGTGAGAAGGGTAATTACCGAGTTAACCTGACCCGACACGATTTTGTTAATATGGGCTCGCATTGACGGCAGCATGCAGAACGATGGGGCTCGCATCGATGGCAGCAGGCAGGTTTGCGTTGATGGTCGCAGGCAAAACGGCGGGACGACTGGCTAGTGTCGACAGCAGCAGGCAGGCTCACGTCGACAGTAGCAGGTTGGCTCGCGTTGACGGCAGCAGGTGAAACGACAGGATGGCGGGCTCGCATTGATGATAGCAGGCGGCACAGCGGGGCTCGTGTGGACTGCAGCAGGCGAGGCCATCACGGGACAGTGCTCTAGACTCAGCAGCACGACTCGTCAGACGGATGGCACATCGGGTTAATGAGTGATGAACACACGCAAACGGAATGCCGTGCTAAGTGCTAACGACTGACGAACACACGAGACTCGAGTCATCGACATCATGAACTGGATGGATCACGGACGTGACTAGCACATTTTATCAAACGGATCGAAATCGGGTTAATTTTAGATTTCTGGGTCAACTCGAACCCGACCCGTTTTTTTTTTAAACTGGTCGAATCCCAGAATTCGAACCTGACCCATTTTAAAATCGGGTCAGATTCGAGTCGGATTTCATGTTGTGTCAAATATTGGCACTCCTACCTATTTGGTTCAATGTAAGCTTCATTTGAACTAAAAAATAATCTAGTTCTGAATTTTTCTTTTTTCTTTTTTACTTTTAAGATACATTTTAACTCACGCATGCATAATTTGTAATGGGCATGGTTAGGTGTGTCAATTTCGGGTCACGGGTCGGGTTCGGGTCGGACCCGGAACCGACCCGGGTTCAAACGGGTTGACCCTAATCCGACCCGCTTAGGTAAACGGGTCGGAAATGTGAACCCGGACCCGACCCGACGGGTTGCCGGGTTGACACGGCCCGACCCGGGAAAATTGATCGCGAACGCGGGCAGGGTCGCGCGCGGAGCGGTCGCGGTGGGTCGCGCGGCTCTGCGTGGTGGCGGCGGCAGAGGGGTCGGACGGAGCGGGTCGCGGCGCGGGGTCGAGCGGCGGGGGCGTGGTCGCGGGCAGCAGCGACCAGCGGGGCGGGAGCTGGGTCGCGGGCAGCAGTGGCCAGTGGGGTCACGACAGCGGGGCGTGCAGCGGGGTCACGGGCTGTCGCGCGATGGTTAGGTTAAAACGGGTTCGCAGGTTGAACCGACAACCCGTCGGGTCAACCCGAACCCGACCCGTTTTTCAA
This sequence comes from Dendrobium nobile, assembly GCA_022539455.1. Taxonomy (NCBI): domain Eukaryota; kingdom Viridiplantae; phylum Streptophyta; class Magnoliopsida; order Asparagales; family Orchidaceae; genus Dendrobium; species Dendrobium nobile. The sequence continues at coordinate 17,892,131 of CM039723.1, forward strand.
ACGGGTCGATTTCTGGAACCCGAACCCGACCAGTTTAGAAATCGGGTCGGGTCCAACCTGAAATTTTCGGGTCGGGTCCGGGTCGGGTTTTCGTGTCGTGTCAAATATTGACACCCCTAGGCATGGTATTCAGGTGGGTAACGGGCTGGTTTAGAGCAGTCAATAAGTGCAGATTTAGAATAATTATTTTTATTTTAAAAAATATATATTTATTTAGTATGTTTTCATTATTTTTATTTATATTTAAAAAAAATAAATCAGATTATTTTTAAAATTACTCAAATTAATTTTTAGATGTATAAGTGTTTTTAAAAACAACGATCACAGTTAGACTAATGTGATTGTTGCTAGCAACCGCTACTGCCATTATTTCACCAGCAAGGCAGCAACCAGCACCACATAAATCAACTTCTTTAATACTCCATAAAAATAAAAATAATATATTTTAATAGGCTAATCATAATTTATTTCATATCAAAATATAAATAAAATTAAACAATAAATAATAAAACTAAAATATTAAATGCCGATCAATAAATTTAATATACACAAATTTAACATATAAAACTTCAATAATGTATTTTTAATATTTTTATCATTTAAATTAATTGATAGCCACATAACATTCCTCATGCTAAGTAATTGTATTTATATATATAATGGTCGAGTAATTGTCATCTAACTTTTATGATTTGCATATTAGTCAGAGACGTGCATAGACTGAAATCCATGCTATTATTTTGTTGCATGACTTTTGGTGTAAACTAAAGTTGAAATGATTGGCCAAAATTATTCATATTTGCAAATTATTATTTAATTTTGTCCCTTTGTGGATAATAACTTCAAGTTGTTTTTAATTATCATAATGTGTCATAATATTAATATAATCTTATAGAAATTCTATTTGATATTATCTTGGATGAATTAGGGGTGTGAGCGAGTCGAGTCGGCTCGCGAGCCAACTCGAACTGACTCATTACAGAGTTTATGAGGCAAGTTTATCGAGCCGCGAGTTTGAGCATGAGTGTATACTCGACCTCAGCTTGGCTCAATTCATGAGCTTGTCAAGCCACTAATTAAAATTAAAATATATTTTAAAATTAATTTTTAATAATATAATGAATATATACTAATTATTTTTAATTTTTTCTCGAATCATGATCGAGCATTTCAAATGAGCTCAAGTAATTGAATCAAACTCGTGCGTAATACTTTACAAATGAAATATCCGTTCGAAAATTATAGTCCCACAGCCAAAGGGCGGGGAAACTGGGATCGAAAATAGATGGTTTAGGCTTTGTTTGTTGCAGTTTTCTTACTACTTTCTAAAACAGCTTTCTAGTACTAATATTTCTATTTTAAAAAAAATTATGATAAAAAACTGTTTTAGAAAATAATAAGAATGATGTCCCAAATGAAGCGATATTTTCTGGCTAATTTATTATAGCACGTTTAAAATTTAAACATATTTGATTTCTATATAAAATTGACTTTCTTAATGATTCTTTTTTTGAAAGCCTTTAAAACGTTATACACATGAAAGCATATTAACGTTTGTTTAATACAGAAATCATGTTCAATATCACGATGATATTCCATAAATCACCATATAAAAACAAAATAATAGGTTTTTCTTCTAGAATTGTGAGTGTATAGTCAATAAGTGCAATAGTTAAATTGAAATAAATGATCAAGACAAGTGGAAGGACTTTCTTCAGTTCACATTAATGAGTCGAGTTGAATCGGATCCGAGTTACTCCCAATTTGAGTTTGAGCTTGATTAATAAATCAAGTTTGAGCTCGAGTTTGATTATACAAGTTCAAGCATTACTCGTTAGCTCATCAAATTTGATTCACGAGCCAATCCGAGTAAGCTCACGAGTCAGCTTGACTCAGTTGCACTCCTAGCTCACACACCAAGTTAAGTTTAATGACTAAACGGTTCATATATGGTTGTATTTGGATTGAGGAACAAAGAAAATTAAATAAAATCTCAATAATTTATAAATAGTTATTTATTTTAGCTTTTCAAAAATTATTTTTCTTCTCTTACTGTTTTGATTTTCAAAATTATATTATAATTTTTGTTTGACTGTTACTTTTTTGTTGCTTTAAAGAGATTTTTATATTAGGAAGCTGCATTTACAACTTATTAAAGAATTCATATCATGATTATTCGATAAATTTTATGCTAGTTGTCTACTACCTAATAAAACCTTCAACTTTTCTTATCCAAGACTTGGGATCTGACAACGATAATGTTAAAAATGATTCATGCAGTCAACCCCACGTAGTGCGTAAATTGGCTTGTTTTATTATTATTGATGAAGCTTCGTTTACAATAACTTTCAAAAAAATTATTTTTCATTTAACAAATTTATAATTATCTTTATAATAAGTTGCACTCATCGCAAACAGATCGGAATGCTCACTTTGAAGATTTATTTTCTCCAATCATTGATAGTACTTAATTTATTTTATTAATTTTATTGGTCATTAATGAGGGTGAAGGTCTGTGCCTAATCTAATTTGAGAAATAATTTTGTTGAAAAAGCCGCTATGGCACCTAACATCTATTATTATGTTGACTAAGAACTTTGATTCCTATACGTAATATAAACCAAATATCTCTCATATTTGCTCGCGTGGATAGCATGTGGTGGAAATGATTGAGAAAGGATAAATTGGTCAAGACAGAGAAAAAAAAGAAGTGTACATATATGTACACACGCTAATCCAAAGGTTTGTCAATTTTAGACTTGTGATTCGTAGAGATGGCCCAAAGAATTATTTTTTAAGAATGATGGATATATTGAGCAATGATTCATATGGTAGTTATTTCAATATAAAGTAAATATTTATAGATATGACCTAAAGTTATCTCACTATGGTTTCTAGATCACGTTATCCGATTATGATTGTTAAACTATTATCTTTTTACTACAATCTCCCTACCACTTGTTAGTTTTGTGTGGAATCTGATTGTGTCAATCAATCGGGTTGCACTCTATCTATATTTGTCATAGATGTCTTTGGCAAGTGGATTATTATGGTGCAACATAATAGAACTCTTTTGGAGATTCACCATAAGACCATACGAGTCGGCAAAAGTGGCTAGAATATCCTTCAAAACTAAGCAGTTGGGCATGAAAGATTTACCAAATATAAGAAGATCATCAACATATAATAAATGAGAAATATGAAAGCCATTAATATAAAATGCCTCGAAACCATTACGAATGGCATTAGAATCCAAAAGACAATAAAGAGCATCCATAGCAATGCAGAAAAAGTATGGACTTAAAGGACACCCCTTTCTAAGCCCAGCAGTGGAAGGGAGGGAAAAAACCTTCCAAATTACCATCCAAACAAACAGAGAAATGCACTGGTGATACAAGCCTGAACCCATATAATAAAAATTGGAGAAAATCCTTTTTGAGCCATTCTCTTAAGCAGAAAATCTCTAGAAAGAGAATAAAAAACCTTCATAATATCCAATTTTTGCACACATAAAATTGCCTTTATTGCATCTTTTGAAAAAGCCCAGCATTTCAGTAGCCAAAATGATGTTATTCGTGGCAATTCTGTTTAACCAGCTTGAGACTTATTGATAATGAGAGGCATAATATGCTTGAGCCTAGAAGCCAAAATTTTAATAATGATCTTATATAATGTGTTAAAGAGTGAGATAAGCCTAAAATCCACAATAGAGTCAACATGTGACTTAGAGATAAGAGCAATACCCATATCTTTAATCCTTCTCGACATATAGCCTTTTTCAAGGAAAAACAAAACAGCTTTGCAAAGCGAAGGGACCAAAATATGCTAACCCAATTTATAGAAGTGAAAGTTAAACCCATCCGACTTAGGTGAAGAAGAGGAGGCACCCGAAAAAACTATTAGAACAACAGAATAAAGATATTCATTCTTGTAGTCATATAGTATCGGGACACGTGTAAAGCTTGCTAACTACATATTATATATATAGGTGTACAGGTGAATAACATAAGATAATAATAACAATAAGTTCAATTTCCTTTCCTCTGCTTTACGATCTCTCTCTCAACCTGTATCTCTTTATGTTCATGGAAATAACTCAGACTTGATTCTGAGATCTCTTCATGGTATCAGAGCAGCTCTTTCTCTAGGGATTCATTTGTTTCTTGTCGTCTATGGCAAGCTCGGCATCCACAGCCTCAAACGCCGGGACAGCTCAAACGGAATCCCAGGTAAAGAGGCATATCGATCCTTCGCTCAAATTTGTGGTTGCAAACCTCAAATCTATCATTCCTCATCCTCTCTCGGCCGATAACTACCCAATCTGGAGCAATCAAATCATCAAGCTACTCAAGGCAAATGGCTTTGAACAATTTCATGATCCATCTGCGTCCATAGCACAGGTCATGTCCTATCAAGAACAAGAAAACAATGATCCGAACCTGATGCGACAAAGATGGCGAGTTACCAACCAGAACTTGGCCGCAGCCCTCTGCGCTACAATATCCCAGCAAATCTTGTCGTATGTGGTTCATCTGGAATCCACAGCAGAGATATGGCAAACACTCCGCACTCGGTTTCAATCAACAAACATGTCCAAGGTGATTCAACTAAGAAATGAACTACAAAACATCTCCATGAAGACGATGTCTATGACTCAATACCTCACCGAGATCAAGAAGCTTGTCGATCAAATCGCCTACGCCGGAGCAACGGTGGATACAAAGGACATTCTTCATCATATACTAAATGGCCTTCCACCGGCATACAACTCGTTTAAAACGTCAATACGCACTATGCAAAATCCTCTGCCACTTGATAATCTATATGCACTTCTCATAAGTGAGGAAATTCACATCCAAACGGATGTGCTCAGAGCAACAAATCAGCCAGATAACAATGCGGCACTGTACACAAATCGTGGACGTACCAGACGGGGTAGAGGAAATCCAAGCTACTTCGGAAATCAGCAAGGACGGCAACCCAACAATTCAAATCTAGTCTGTCAAATTTGCAAAAAGAAAGGGCACTCCGCGGATGTATGATGGCACCGCTTGCATCCAAATTACGTTCCAACTGGGCCTTCGTCTAAGCAAAACAACGCGCTGCTCGCCACCGGCGACTCATCCACAACAGACTGGTACTTAGACTCGGGTGCTTCAACGCACATGACACACAATCAAGAAAACCTTGATCACGGTCAAGAATACCGTGGAATCGATAACATCACTATAGGGGATGGCAGAACCCTTTCCATTGCCCATGAGGGTACGGGAATACTGCCAACCCCGTCCAGTAAGCTCCGATTAGAACAAATTCTTCATGTGCCTTCTTTATCGCATAATCTATTATCGATTTCTAACCTAGTTAAAGATAATCATATTTCTATCATATTCGATTCTAACGGCTTTGTGTTTAAGGATTTGCTGACCAATCAAATTCTACTTCGAGGACCCTGTAAGCAAGGTCTGTACAGGATACCAATCAAGAAGAATGCCTCCACCGCAGGAGCATTAGTGGCATCAACAGTAACGACACAAACATGGCATAATAGGCTTGGCCATCCAAGTTACAGAACTCTCAAGAATATCGCAAGCAAAAACTCATTGCTGCAAATACCTGTGAACCCAAATTTCTGTGTATCATGTACTACGTGTAAAATTCATAGAATATCTCTTCCGTTATCAGCTAACAGGAAGCATGATATTCTTGAGCTCATCCACTCTGATGTGTGGGGACCTTCTTCCATTCCCTCACATCAGGGATTTCGTTACTATGTAACATTCATAGACAATTACTCTAGATTTACGTGGTTATTTCCTCTTGCTTATAAATCTGATGTTACCAAGCATTTTATTGATTTTACTGTGTTTATTGAAAGACAAACAAACAAGAAAATCAAAGCGGTAAGGATAGATGGAGGAAGTGAATACCTCAACAATCAGTTCAAAAAATTCACTGAAGAGAGAGGCATACTTCACCAAACGTCCTGTCCCTACACACCAGAACAAAATGGGCTTGCGGAACGCAAGCACCGTCACATAATAGAAACCACCAGGACGTTACTAGCAACGGCATTTATGCCTCTTGAATACTGGGCGGATGCGGCATCTACGGCAGTTTATTTGATCAATAGACTACCAACTATAACCAGCAAAAATGTCTCTCCGCTGAAACTAATGTTCAATATCAATCCTACTTACGATCAGCTACGAACATTCGGATGCGCATGCTATCCCTTAAACTTATCCAAGGATCACACGAAACTGCATCCGAAGGCATCTGAGTGTGTATTTCTGGGATATTCAGACAATCAAAAAGGATACAAGTGCATGAATTCAATCACAAAGAGGATAACCATAGCTCGACATGTTCAATTTAACGAGCACAATTTTCCACTACAACATTTAACTGACTCTGTTTCTTTCTCTACAGAACAACTACCGCATTCTCTTCTTCTTCCGGCATCGGTGCCCATCACAATTCCTTTCCCAAATCAAATTCATAAACCGATGAATACAACATACATACCAATACCAACAACAAATTCAAATGGAGCTAATGATCCTGACACTGTACAGGATAACAATAACGTTGTGCACCCACATTACTCGGATCCTCCGATATCCAGGCATTCTATGACTACACGTCTATAGTTGGGTTCTCTAAAGCCTACTAGACGTCTTAACTTACTTCACCAAGAATCGGCAAAATCAAACCAATCTGATCCCATCAGTTTCAGCGAAGCAAACAAAAGCTCAGACTGGAGGAAAGCAATGGTGTTCGAATTCTATGCATTGCAACAGCAAGGCACGTGGTGTCTAGTACCGTCTCCACCAAATGCATCCATTTTGGGATGTAAATGGACGTATTGAACAAAGTACAATTCGGACGGGTCAATTGCTCGACTTAAAGCTCGTCTAGTGGCTCAAGGGAACATACAAGAATATGGTTTGGACTACAGGGAAACATTTAGCCCTGTAGCAAAGCTCCCAACCATCCGCATTATGCTCACGGTGGCACTATCCAAAGGCTGGAAAGTTCAGCAATTGGACGTTACCAATGCCTTTCTTCATGGAACTCTAAATGAAATAGTCTATATGAGACAACCTAAAGGCTTTGAAGATGCAACTCATCCGGAGCACGTCTGCCTTCTACGCAAAGCCATATACGGGTTAAAACAAGCACCAAGACAATGGTACAATACCTTTACAAACTACCTGATCTCAATCGGATTTCAACAAAGTAAGGCAGATCCGTCTCTCTTGACGTTCAGTCACAATCACACTCAAATATATCTATTGGTATATGTTGATGATATACTTCTTACGGGAAACAACAATACACAACTCAATGAGCTTATACAAAAACTTCATCAACGATTCAACATGAAGCAACTCGGCATTGCCCGCCACTTCCTCGGCATTAAAATTCGCTCACTCCTAGATAAACTCTTTCTATCTCAAACTCATTATGCGCAATCTATCATTAATCAAGCAAACCTGGGCAAGTGCAATTCGGTGGCAAACCCTTCTTGCACAAAATCTCTCACGGACTGCCCAACAATTGATTCACTATCTGATCCTAAACTGTATCGCAGGATAACAGGAGCGCTTCAATATCTTACAATAACTCGACCGGACATTGCATACGCGGTCAACATGCTATCACAACATATGCATGCTCCAACAAACACAGACGCACATCACCTCAAACGTCTACTAAGATATATTCAGGGAACCCGCGACTTTGGTCTTCCAATAACTAATTCAAATCTTAATTTGTAGACGTTCTCGGATGCGGACTGGGCTGGAGATCCAACAACTCGATGATCGACGTCCGGATACTATACGTTCTTAGGAGATACATTGGTATCATGGACGGTCAAGAAACAAAGCACAGTGTCTCGCTCTTCCACGGAATCCGAGTACAGGGCACTTGCGGCAGCTACGGCGGACTCTATCTGGATCAAAAGGCTACTAGGGGACTTCGGCATCTCACATAACAAACCGGTGGATCTATTATGCGACAACACCTCAGCCATTGCACTCGTAAACAATCCAGTGTTTCATGCCAGAACGAAACACATAAAAATTGACCAGAGATTCATTCGAGATCATATACACAACAACAATATTCGACTTATTCCAATCAGTACCATAGATCAAATAGCGGATATATTCACTAAGCCGCTTTCCACATCAAGATTCAAAGAACTTCGTGCCAAACTGACAATCGATCACGAATCATCAGTTTGCGGGGGACTATTAGAACAACAGAATAAAGATATTCATTCTTGTAGTCCTATAGTATCGGGACACGTGTAAAGCTTGCTAACTACATATATATATATATATATATATATATATATATATATATATATATATATAGGTGTACAGGTGAATAACATAAGATAATAATAACAATAAGTTCAATTTTCTTTCCTCTGCTTTACGATCTCTCTCTCAACCTGTATCTTTTTATGTTCATGGAAATAACTCAGACTTGATTCTGAGATCTCTTCAAAAACCACATCTTTAATTTCTGTAATGGAGATAGGACTTGCAAGCAAAGAGGCAAGGTGATGAGGAATAACATCACAATAGTGAAACAAGAAATATCAGCAATAGAGGGAGGGGCAGGATTGTAAGCTTTTTTAAAGTGTTGTACGATAAAGGTAGAAGCATTATTGGAAGAGCCAAGACTGTTATCCATTGTCGAAATAATAGAAGCATCGTTGTAGTTATTCCTTATTCGAATTCTCAAATAAAGAAATTTAATATCATCTTCCTCATGCTTTAACCACTTCGTCTTAGCTCTTTGAATCTTTGAATAATCCACGAGGACCAAGAATCAGTGAGAACAGTAATTTCAGAATTTATGGCTTTAGGTCAGCATTGAGTTGCACAATAGTAGGATCATATTTCAGAAGGTATAGGCAAAAAATTTGCCTATCATGCAACTTCCTTAAAGTTTCTTCAATAACAGTGGAGGAGGCCCTGTCTTTAGATTTGATACAACTCTTCATCTTGCCAAGTTTATGACAAAAGTCCACAATCTGATTACCAAAACAAGGTTCCAAGAAAACATTAAGGAGAGTGTCTAATCATTTTTATGGGTCCAATAATTTTTAAATTGGAAACGCCAGCTCTTATAATGAGAAGAGTCGTCCTAAAAAACTAGAAAAAAATGATCCGAATAGAAAATTTCTCCAACAACGTATAAAGAGGTGGGATAGATAGCTAATTATATAAATATTAATTAAGGGAAAAAAAGAGAGGGATAGATAGCTAACCACTCATCATTAACTAGAACTCTAAATAATATTGGAGTAAATCTTAAAAATATATATTATTTAAAATATTTTTTTTATTTCCCTTTTAGCTAGATTACAAGTCCACTGGGAGTCTCGGAGTGGTAATATAGTTATTTTTACGCAACAGTCGGGACATTTTGGGAAGTCGGCAAGAGAGAAAACGCCAAAAGCAGTCATCATTTTATCTTTCGCTATATCTGCGGCTTTGACCAGAGAGCCTCTTGGTCTCCATCAACTCTGTATTCTGCCTCTGACGTTGCTTTCTCCATTTAAATTTACTATTTTTTAAATATCTGTTATTTGCATTCTGCCTTTATTCTTTCATCCTCCTTGTCTCGTTCCTTACTGGCGATAGCTCAAAGTTATTCCTCTGTTTTGCGTTCGGATTTGCGAAAAGGGAGAGCTTCTACTGGGTAAGGTTCTCAATGTTTTTGTTCTTTTTTGTGGTTTTGTTTGGCGAAATATCTTACAAATCATTCCATGATTGGATTTAGAGGAGCTAGAGAAGCTTACGGGTTATCAGTAGGTCTGCAAAATGTGTGTTTTTTTGTTGGATTCATGTTGCGTAGTTTAGGGATTTAGGGTTTGCACTTTTCTGATGCTGAAAGATGTGAGCTGGTGAGGGATTGCCTTTTTCATTAAGATCTGTGCGTTGGTAAGCTATTTCGAATATTCTTTGTTAAATTTGGAAGTTTTTGGCAGCCATTGAGAATTGGAAGGGATTTGGATGTATTTTTTTTGTTGCAAAGTCTTACTTTTTGGGGAAGAGATTGTTTGGTTTGATGTGATGATGCCCTTGGTTTTTTATTTAGCATGATTGTGCCGTTTAATTTGACCACTTGCTGAAACTTGCCTTCTCTGATACCAAAGAGTCGAAATTTGATTATATCTTATTGAACAATTATGTTAGGTGGACAAAGCTATCTTATCTTACTTAACCTAGTAAAATAAGTAATTTGATTTTCCTTTCTTGTATCTGTTTTGTATCACGCTGTTAGCTTTGGAAATTAAGTGAAGGATCTGCAAAATAAGATAAGTTTTCTAAGGGTTTTACTGAGGTGTAACTCAGCTCACCTTGGCTTGTTGGTTGGGTGCTTTGGCTACCAACCAAGAGATCTTGGGTTAAATGTCCCAACAACAACAACAACATCAAGCCTTTATCCAACTACGTGGGGTCGGCTACATGAATCCTTTTTCGCCATTGTGTCATATTAAAAGTCAAATTCTTGTTTAAATCTAACAAAGAAAGGTCATTCTTAATATTTTCTAACCAAGTCACCTTTTTTAACATAAGTCAAATCTAATACCTCTACTCTCATAACTGGGTCATCGGAAGGCCGCCTTTTTATGTGACCAAACCATCTAAGTCGACTCTCTCTAATCTTATCTTCTACTGGAGCTACTCCAACCTTTTCACGTATATGCTCATTTCGTATCCTATCTCTAAAGGTAAAGCCACTCATCCACCTGAGCATGCTCATCTCTGCCACACTTAACTTAGTATAATGCTTCTCTTTTAATGGCCAACATTCGGCACCATAAAGCATTGCAGGCCTCACTACCATCTTATAGAATTTTCACTTAAGTTTGAGGGGTACATTTCTATCACATAACAAGCCCGATGCATTCCTCCACTTCAACCATCCAGCTTGAATTCTGCTGATAATATCCCCATCTATTTCACCATCACTCTGAATAATAGATCTAAGATATCTAAAACGTGTATTCTTATTAATGACTTGATCGTCCAAAGTCACAATCCCCTCACTAGGTCTATTACTACTAAAATTACACTCTATATATTCCGTTTTAGATCTACTCAAGCGAAAACCTTTAGACTCTAAGGTTGACCTCCATAATTCAAGTTTACCTTCAACTCCCTCTCTAGTCTTATCAACAAGAAGAGGGTTAAATGTCCCAAAGCAAAAAAAAAAAAAAACCACTAAGGTGTAACTGTATCTACCAGTGCTAGTACATTATTTTCTTGAGTTTTCAGGTTGGGTTTGTATATTTTCATAGCTATAAAGTAGTCATGTAATGTTAATTATACCATATAAGACCTAATGGTTTCTCGAAGCTAAAAATGAGAGCTTAATATGATTTTGCACTTGATGCAACTGTCAATTTGTCTGCCTTAGATGCTATATTATATTAAACTGTTAATTCCTGGTAATTGTAATTGAAATAGTATCTATATATGCTATGTAATCATATTTTGTTGAATTGCATATCATGCTTATCATTTTGAATTGTGCTAATGTATAGTTTATTTTATCTTTCCTACCATCTAGAATTAATCAAGGTGTATCCATTGTGCGAGGAACCTATTTGTAAATTAGACTAAACGAGGAACGCAGTAATGAAGAATGGTAGAGGTTGACATTAAAATTTCATTTTTATATTGCAGACTAACTAGCCTGAATACACTTTTTCTTAATAATGTTTTTTTATGCTTAGCTAGATATTCTGCCATCAGAGCTTTTTTGTATGGCCACCTTTAAGTTTTGATCTATATTTGATCCATTAATTTATAATCTACTTCAGGTTGTGTTTTAAGGGAATTTGGTTTCTCGCCTTCTCCTTAGAGGCAGAGGAGAATCCCATCTTACTAAAACTCAGTAGCTTGTTCTTTGATTGTAGTTTGTCTGTGTCCTTCATGTCAACTTGTCTTGATTGTTTATTATCACTTTTTCTCTTCCCACTGTCTGGTGAAACCGAACTTGCTGGACTTGACAGGATGGGCTGCTTTACAGTTTTGAGAGGCAAGAAGAAAGTAAGTGCGCATTCTCTGAGCAGGAAGCTAGTTTCTGTAAACGAGAACAGTAGCACCGCCCTTCCTGAACCAGAAGTTCGTGGGCCGTCTCTCCAATCTGCACCTCCAAGTTTTAGGAGTCGAAACAAACAAGTTCAACAACCCAACCGAACAATCAATAGCAGAGCCCGGGCACTATCTGCTCCTTCAAGCTTAATTGTGATCGATCAAGATGTTTATTCTTCTATTGAATTGGATGACCAAGAAGAATCTAAGGCCCGAGGTGAACCGTCAAAAGAGCAGCGATTCTCAAATCCTGTTCCTCTCCCATTGCCATCTCCGCGGGCCAAATCTGTACTGAAGAATATAGGAAGCTTTAAATCTACTGCTAGTGGCCACCATGTCCTAAATCCTGGTCCCCTGCCTCTGCCTCCATTAGCCGGAGGAGGCCTTCGGAACTTTACCTATGAAGAGATTGCTGCTGCATGCCAACATTTCTCAACTGATAGGTGTGTTTCTGAAGGTATCTCATCTACTTTGTACAAGGCAACATTTGGCGATGATTCAATTGGATCAAAGAAGCTTGAAGCCACGGTCACTCGCTTGCTTCCCTCCTCGCAGGTAATACTTACATATGTATCATTACATGATATGCCAAAAAGGTTTTCTTAGGCTGTTGTATTTTTTAAGTATTGTCTGTAATTCTACTTATCTTCAAGTTGATATGAAAGGCGTTCCTTTGTGATTAAAATTTATATTAGGGTAATTTTTAAGAAGGAGCACTTTAATTATCACATTTAGTGAAAGAAGCAGGTTTATTAAAAAATTTAAGATGAAGCTACTTCGCCAATTGTTTTGGCATATTTAGTTAGAGAGAAAAATGAGTGTTCATGTGGAGAGAGAGAAATGTGAAGTGGTGATAGAAGGGGATAAGAGAGAGAAAGAGAAAAAAAGTTAGAGAGAGAATAATATTTTATGCGGGTGCATTCTCATCTACAAATCATTTATATTATTTTTAATTATTAAATAATAATTTATATGTTTTATCATTTTTTATTAAAATTATTCCTATTAAACATATAAACTATAAGTTATTAATTTATATATTAAATAATTTTATTTTTAACTATTTAATTTAATTACGTTATAATTTTAATAACTAATTTCTTTAAATTTATAACTTAAATTAATGTAATTACATTATAATTAAAATTTATAATTTAATTAAATTTAATATCTTTATTTAAATTTAATAATTAAAAATAATATAAATAATTTGTAGATGAGAGTGCACCCGCATAAAATATTATTCTCTCTCTAACTTTTTTTCTCTTTCTCTCTCTTATCCCTTTCTATCACAACTTCACATTTCTCTCTCCACATGAACACTCATTTTTCTCTCTCTAACTAAATACGCCAAAATAATTGGCGAAGTAGCTTCTTCTTAAATTTTTTAATAAACCTGCTTCTTTTACTAAATGTGATAATTAAAGTGCTCATTCTTAAAAATTACCCTTTATATTATTGCTTTTACCATAGGCTGCACTGTAAGTGCCATTTCATGGCATGCCGTTGCAGACCTGTATTGTGACATGTCTGGACTTTTTAGGTAACAAAAGTCAAATGTAAATGGTTTTTCTAAACACCCTTTTATCCATGGATCAGTACTCACCTATACCTCATTGGAATAATTGGACACATCGATAACGGGCGCCTTGCAATTAGACCTATGAAAGTCCCTGAACTAGATGCAATAGTTGAACTTCTTGCAGGTTGGATTTACTAAATCCTGCAAATCCATATTTAGAACATCTTGATAGGGTTAAAAATATGAGAATTTTGTGAATTGATAACTATTAAATCCAGATAAATCTTGATTCCTTATATACTATTTGGCAATTTATTTAAGGATTTAGGTATGTAAGAGTTAGAAATCCTTAAATTTATTAAAACCAATAAATGATGGTATTTAACAAATACTGGATTTAATTAATAACGGGGCTAAAATGGGATAAATATATAGGATTTAACGTTCCCATATATCTGTTTGGCAAGCTTTAAGATGAATCTTGCTCAAGTCTGGCCCCGATCATTTCCAATCGAACGCCTAACACTCATCGGGCGTCCGTCGTTTGCTCCTGTAGATCGGCAAAAATGACGCCATTCATGTGAGGGTGAACAGTGCTAGCGTCACACTGTTCACACGCAATTTTTTTTTTTTTAAATCCGAAAATTAGGTTAAATAAAGTATGAGAAAAAATATACACAAAATATTCATTTTTTGGTGTTAGAAAATGGAATTTGATTGAAGACGACTTACTGCATTTTGGAGTATTACTATATTTTGGAGTGAAAATTGAGTTTTTCGATTGGAGATGGCCTAAGTCTTACATTTCTGAAGAATAAACATGAAGTGGTACATGGTGAGTGAAATAAGAATTTATAGTGACTCAATTCCTCCGTTGATTGTAGATGATAAACAGATTATCCTCTTTTAACTTGTTTGCAAGCACAATGATCATGTTATTTGCTTCAGAGTGGGAAACTTCCTTTGACACATTTAAAGCCGCTTGTATGATTTGTTTATTTCAATGCTTATTTGAGGGGTATATATGCATTCATAAAAGGACCTTCGTATCTTGATTTATAAGCTTGTTTATACACTTTCATAAGCTAACTGATATTTTTGCTTACAAGGTCAAGCTCCTTTTTTAGAAGTATTGTTGAGGAAGTTTAAAGCTCAAATCTTACTTGAATTTATTGAAAACAAAGGTCCAGTCTTGAATCTAGAATATTTATTACTTGCAGAATTTGAAAGATTTCATTAATGCTGTGAACACGATAGCCTCTTTACAACATCCCCAATTGTGTAAGTTGCTTGGCTTCCATGCTCGTGAAGGTTCTGATCAACGAATATTGGTCTATGAGAGACTCTATCATGGAAGTTTAGACCGACTGCTCTATGCGCGATCTGATGGACCTGCGATTGACTGGTCTGCACGGATAAAACTGGCCCTTTCTGCTGCGCGCGGTCTCGCATTCTTGCATGAAGAAGGGCCTTTTCAGGTGAGAGACTATAATTCTAGTATAATACTTTGTGTTGTGCATGAATTTTGAGTGTCCATCTCCTGTTCTATGCTCTTGAAAGAAACTTTCTGCTATTGCTGCTACTCGTGATTTTGCTTTAGAACTTATGTCAAATAACGTCAGAAATATTTGGGTTATAGAACTTTATGGAGTTTTTATTTGAGTTGCATTCATCTATTGATGCGTCTGTTAATTTAAAAAATGGCTTTGTTAGTGTTCAGCCATTGGTTAAATTTGTTTTGTTTTGGCTTTTCCGGTTTGAATTATGTATTGCTATGCAATCATACTAGAAGCATTTTTCTTACCAACTTAGTATAAAGTGAGTAATATGGCAGTGCTTTCAAGTTAAATTTCTGGTTCCATACCATAAAGCATGACCTAATTCTAGGGTTGTGAATTTACCTCAAACATTGAAGATTGTGTGAAAACCGGATCAGGTTTTCAGCTCGGATTATGCTCGAATCAAACTTAATGAGCCAACTACCGAGTGAAGTTTGATTTGAGATGAGCTATGTTGGATTGAGCCAACTCAAGATTGGACAAAAAGTATATTCTTGTATGCATGGATGCTTTACTTAAGAATTTGTCTTAGAAAATTGAAAGTTAATCAAGATTGGAACAGTTTTTAGCTCAAATTGAACTTGGATTGAAGTCATCAAGCCATGTATGGCTTGAATCAAGATCAATTTGAGCCAACCTATTATAAAATCTGTCTAGACTTAAATGAAATCATGGATCTTTAAATCTTTAATAGTCGTAGTTGCTATCTTTTTATGATAAACCTTTTGTCCATATATTCGTCTTTCTATTTCATTTTAATTTGTTTGATTCCTTGGCCTAACATCTATGAGGTGACACAGCAAAAAACTCCTACTCACTTGACCTTGTAGAACTGAATTTTTTGCCGTTTGTCTCCATTTATGCGTGCATGATCAATCTTTTTCTCATTGGTTACCCTTTTTCTTACAGGCTATGTTTCATGAGTTCTCAACTTCCAACATACAAGTAGACAAAGACTTCAGTGCAAAGCTATCAGGATATGGAAGTATTAGCTATCCTCCAGAAGCTGAGGTCTTAAACACTTCAGTGGTAAGTGATGTATATTATCACGAAAAAATGACCAAGTTGCTGCATAGCTAAGGTTCAACTTTTTCTCCTTATTGTTATTTCAAAGGCTGAAAACCAGAAACAATCACTATGGTGTTAGCGACCTGTGTATGATGTGTCTTGTATGGTTAACTTAGCTCTATATATACATGTCTATGTATTCTATTACACATCAATAATAATACATTTTCTCTGTTCGCTCGGGTCTATTCCTGCTCCTGTCTTCTGCCCTCTTCGTCTTCTCTCATGGTATCAGAGCAGCCATGGGGATCAAGAATCCCTTCCACGCCCTTCCTCTACCCTTTTTCCCTCCCTCTCTACCTTTGTCATCCCTGCACCTCTAAAATTTCGGATTTCAAACATTAAAAACCTTGTCACCACTCAACTCACCTCTGACACATATCCGATCTGGCGTCCAGCACTTCACGGCGAATGGACTTGCCGGCCATCTCACAGGAGACACCTCCATTCCCTCCGACACGAACAATCCCAATTACAACCTTTTGCGTCTGATTGACAGCAATCTAATCTCAGCTCTTTTCTCCACCATCTCCTCCTCAATCATCCCCTACGTCCTGTCTTCTAACACCGCTCATGAGATTTGGGCCTTCTCTCATATGAAACTATATGATTAATATGCATATCAGCATTCACAATATAGTTATAATAAAGGTTGATGAATGATCATGCAAGTATTTGAGTTTTTCAGTATACAATAACCTAATCAATAATGGCTACTGCTCTTCCAGGCCACTGCAAATCTATCCTCAGAGACTTTAGAGAAAGGATTGCTTACACCCAAAAGCAATGTATGGAGTTTCGGCATTGTCCTTCTTGAGCTTCTCACTGGAAGAAAGAATCTTGATTCTCGCCACCCTAAAGAGGAGCGAAACATCGTCAAATGGAGCAAGCCTTTCCTCGCCGACGATTGCCGCTTATCCCTTATCATGGACTCCAGAATCAAAGGGCGGTGTCCGCCGAAGGCTGCTCGCACTGTGGCCGATATTGCTCTCAAATGCCTTAGGAAAGACCCCTCTGAAAGACCCACCATGAGGACTATAGTCGAAGCTCTCATCAATGTACAAGACATCAAATATCCTTGCGGGTATCCTCTGCAAGAGCCATCATCAGTTGCAAGAAGGCAGATGTCGAAGTCATCAAGCCTTAATGGCGTAATTCTCCCAACGCCACCAATGTATTTTTCACCTTCACCGCCATCTTCGGCGACCCAGCCATTAGGTTCGCCCAGAATGTCACTGAGAGTGTCTGTACCTACTGGAACTTGTGCTTCCATTCTTACACTGGAGGAATATAGGACAAGTTCTGTGAGGAGGTCACCATCTTCAACAGTTCGTAGGCCTGGTGTGGAGGGATTCTAATTACTGTATACTACATTTCCATTTTTTTTTGTTTTTTTGTTTTTGTTTGTTTGCAATATGGTCATTTAGTCTGATATAAGAATGATTCAGATATGTATGGTATCCTTCTGAACAATAATGATTCTGAATGGGAAATCTGTAGATATGGGTTATAGTAAGGCTTGTGAATGTGATAGATCAAAGTGTGGAATTGAATAATTTGTTGGCTGAAAGTGAATTTCAGCAAAGTGGAAATCTGAATTTGAGAAGAAGTCTCATGGAAAATACTTGAAAGGTTTTAAATTTGATGAAATTTGGAATAAAATAAATAAAATACTACAGATCTTCAATTCGAGATGAAGATATTTCTTCCCAAATTCTAGACTACAGCTAGAGCCCCAGCAAAGCCTAAGAGAACTCTCAAATTTAGCAAAACATAGATAATTCTAACCTTAGAGAAAATAATCTGCTTAAAAAGCAAAATAGCAAACATTGAAATTCCTAAGTAGCCTTTTACTTTGAATTTTCCCTCCTAAATTGTCTTGTTCTTTTTTAAAAATCTTCAAATGGTGGGCCCCACAAGCGGGTGGGTTGCTTGTTGGCTATGCCTGGTAAAAATTAGGGGCCGGGCTTGGTTCTGGGATTTTTATTAGGTCCGGTGTCCTGACGTAGCTCTACGTTCGGACGTCAGTAAAATGGTGTCACGTGCTCTTACATTTTACCGGACGACCCGACCCGGACCCGGGATTGCTAAGTATTGACTGATTTGTGTAGATCGGAGTAATTTTTTTTTCACATTAAATCCTGACGTTCTTTTCACTGTTTTCTTTTTCTTGTTTGTTTTTCGTTACATGCTTTCACTTCTAAATAATATTTATAATTCTTTTAATCAAAATTGTAAAATTCAGTCAATATTATCTCTGAAGTTCTATAAATAATAAAACTAAATTTTTTTTTTAATCTATATTTTCCTAATATCATCAAATATTTTGTTGAGTAGCCCCTATCATTCAAAGGATCTTTGTGAAGGTCACTTCATATGTCATTTTATTCTGGGTCATATTTTTCTCGCTTAACTGTAGTATATAGTTATGACCAAGAGCCGTAGAAAGTGTATTTCTATGTGTTCCTTACACTTTATTTCATCAACCACGAGATATTTGTAAGAGCTAGCTTCGTTTAGGATAATTTTTTTTATTATTTTTAAAGCCGCTTTTCAGTGCAATTTAAAACTTTTTGTATTAAAAATTTATTTTAGAAAGCAGCAAAAAAGATATCTCAAATAAAATCTTACTATGAATTTTGATTGAGGATCGTTCCAGACAAGTTGTAGCCTGGAAAGCAATGATTTTGCTTAGAGTGGGATGCAAAATATCTGGAAAATTAATCTAAAAAAATTATGTAATTTTCAATTTCTTACAAGTTTATTAGATGCATCCTTTTTCCTTGTTAATGGAATGTGACTAAAATTTGGATTTAAGTATAAAAGGTGACTTGATTAAGCTTAGATTATCTATCAACTCTATGGCCTTAGCTCTTCTATAAGGAATAGCCTAGTAATTTTCAAAAAAAAAATATTGATTATTTTGAGTGCATCATCAATTAAATCTTATCCTCAGCCGCTCTGCTAGGGCTCCACCCTAGTCACCCTTCTCCTTTGCTGGAGCCTGATTATCAGGGAAGTTTTAGTTCATTTTATTTCTATTTTATCATCTCGTGGATGTGCTCTCTCCTTGCTTGTCTTTTCTCATCCAGCTTATTGGATGGCGGTTAATTGAGTTCGTTTGAGAGATCCTAGTTTTCTGTGTGGTAAAAATGGTTCTACGTCATTTATTGATACTTTGGACGGTGCCTCTCTGGTGGCTTTCCTGCCTCTCAGAACGTCAACCTTTTGAGGTATGCCATCATTGTGGATTTCTGAGGAAGAAATTACAGCGGTTGCTGTGCCTTTTGAATTTTCGTTGGTTAGAAAATTTCCAAATAACATGCTGGCTTTGGATTCCATTAGGAAGTTCTTCTTTAACCTTAAGCTTGCTAGTGAATTTTCTGTGACTCTCTTGGATGTGAAGCATGCTCTGATTTAACTATTGAACGATTTGGAATGCTATAGAGTCTTTTCGCATCGTTCTTACTTTGTCAATAATTGTTTCATGAAATTGGTTAAGTGGTCTCCTTACTTGGATTTAACGATCGAATCTCCCATTATCCCCATTTGGGTCTCCTTCCCTAATTTATGTCATCGCCTCTTTTCTCCTCGCATTTTGCATGGCTTGGAGTCGTTATTTGGTCGGCCTTTGCCTATCGACAATGCAACTTCTATTGGTTCTCGCCCTTCGGTTGCACGAGTTTTAGTTGAGTTGGAAATCACTAAATATTTTCCAGATTCTATTTGGATTGGTCTGGATAGCTTGAGGTATATGCAATCTATTTTGATGGAAGATTTTCCTGTTTTTTGGAATCATTTTAAAGCTTTGGGTCATGATAAAAAGGATTGTTGTATCCTAAATCCCCATTTATGTTTGTCTAAATTGATTCCTACTGCTACTAATCATGTTAGTTTTGATGGGAATGAGGCTATTGTTTTGAAACTATGGATAATTTAGCTATTCTTGTTACGCTGGCATTGGTGGTTAATGGGGATAATTGTATCGAAACTACTATAACTGTGGATATTGGTACACATGTTATAAAAACGGGGGATGATGTTGGTCATGTCGTGGAGGAAGCTGCTCATTAGAATACATTTTTGTCTTTGCCTATTACTTGTGATAATAAAGATGGTGTTAATGATAATGGTGGTTCCAATAACTGTAAGGTTAATCTTATAGCTACTCCCACCAAGTCCTCTAATATTAGTGATGGTTTTGATGTTGATGTTGATTCTGTTATTGATGATTTTA
The DNA here is from genome assembly GCA_022539455.1 of Dendrobium nobile. Lineage (NCBI taxonomy): Eukaryota > Viridiplantae > Streptophyta > Magnoliopsida > Asparagales > Orchidaceae > Dendrobium > Dendrobium nobile. The sequence goes on from CM039723.1 coordinate 17,912,648, forward strand.
ATGATAACTCTTTTCCTAGCAGCATGGAACCTAGGGAGTGCTCTTTGGGCGATATGGTCGTACCTGTTGATGGCCCCTCTTATGCCTTTTCTAAATAAGGCTTTATCGCCTAATATTGTGAAATGGAATGTTATTGATGTTTCGGTTCTATTATTTCTAAGGATGCTTCGAATGCTCAATTATGGTTGAACATGAAGGATACTTGTTTGGATCAATCTAACTGGCTTGATGGTTATGTTTTCTCATTTTGCGAGGGTGTTGGGGAAGATTTGGGTGACCCCGTGGATGAGTTTCAGGCGATGTATAGTTTGAATCTTGGGTGTATCATTCAAAAAGCTTTCTCCTGTAGCAGTATAAAGTATGGGAGAAATTCTAAGAAGAAGTAATTTGGTGTTTTGTTTTTCTGGTCATTATTTTGGGTCATCCTTTGTCAATTCTTGGAGTTGTTTTGGGTGTTTTGGGCCTATGGTTGTTGTTGTTATTTGGGGCTAGGGTTTTCATTCCTACTGGGTTTGTTTTGGTGTGGTGCAACTTGTTGTTTCTGGTTTAGTTGGTTCTTCCCTCCTGTGGTTGTTGGTGTGTGGGAGTGGTCTTGTGGTTGTTTGTTACTGGTATCATTTATGTTGGTTGGTTGTTGGGTTGTCTGTCTCCTTGTCCTCATGTAGGTTTCCTTTCGGTGTTATTCTTATAGGTTGCTTATGGTGGATCGTTTGGCTTATCGTCAAGGACTGAAGATTTTTCTGCTACTTATTTAACAAATTTAGACATCGTCTAAATTTGTTAAACATGTGCAAGAAAATTTTAGTTTTAAATTTGGGCAATTTCTCTATGCTAATTCTTTTATTTTAAATCAATTATATCAGTTAGTCAACCGTTTACCTAAGTAGCGTAGCACTTATTTAGAAAAGAGGTTTCTCCAAAATGGATATAAGCCTTCCTTGTGTCCACTTCTTTGACCCAAGTTGGCCACTTTCGAGCTTAAGAGTTGATATTCAATTTTTTTATTTTTTATTTTTTGAAGTTGTTCTTATGTCTCTAATTTCTTTTAATTTCAACTTTTTATTTTTTAAATAATAAAGGGAAAATTTTTCTAAGGAGCGAGTTCACTAGTTTTAGAATTTTGTCTAATCAAGCATCGAGTTTCTTGAGTATTTGGCGAGTACTGAATGAGCACTAAATTCATTGAGGATATGCTGAGCGCAATGTTCTTTGTGTGCATGTTCATCGACCAAATTATTTATATTGAGTACCAAGTTTCATCGGGTATCCACTATATTTCAATGCTGAGTTCCATAAGAACTTTGCAAGTTTTCTTGAGCTGGTTATCTAATGGTGACAAGATCTAGATTTTTATGTTAACGAATTCTTCTCTATTCCGCATCTTAGCTTCTCATAATGCTAGGTTTTTTATCTTTCGCATTAGTCCATGATCACTGTACTAAGAGGATGTTGATGCAAATTTATTCTTGGGTGACACTCAATCTTAATTAGCATGCCTCATAAAATTCAAGTGGATAAGAGAGAGAGATCAGATTTTTTTATTTTGTTCAAATTATCCAATTTATTGTAGATATTATTGTAAGTCTAAAATGGCCTTTTTACTAGGGGTGTCAATATTTGACACGACACGAAAAATCGACCCAAAAAATTCGGGTTGGACCCGACCCGATTTCAAAACGGATTGAGTTCGAGTTCCCGGATTCAACCCGTTTGAAAAACGGGTCGTGCTCCGGTTGACCAACCCATGAACCCGTTTAATTTGAAGTGCCCCCGTTACCCAGCGAAGCTGCCCCGCCTGCCCGCGCAGCTGCCCTGCCTGCCCGCGCACTGCCCGCAAAGCTGCCGCGCCTGCCAGCGCCGGCGCCCCGTGCCCGAGGCTGCACGCGCACCCGCGCTCGCCCGCACCGCGCCTGCCAGTGCCCGCTTACCCGCGCTCGCCCGCACCAGCTCGCCCACGCTTGCCGCGCGCACTGCCCTCTCCCACGCACGCGCCTGCTCGCTCCAGCGTGCGCCCGCTCTAGCCCAACCGCATCCGAGCGTTTCGGGTACTGTGTCGGGTCGGGTCCGGGGTTTAGATTTCGGACCCGTTTGTCTACCGGGTTGGGTTAGGGTCGACCCGTTTGAACCCGAGTCAGTTCCGAACCCGACCCGTGACCCGAAATTGGCACCCCTACTTTTTACCATATATTTATAGGGTATTGAGGGGGGTATTTGAAAAGTTATACAAAGAATACAATAATATATGTAGATATGTGAAATGTGTAGCCTAAAATATATCACCAAAAATAATTAATATGCATGAAATACATGTGAATAATTTGGCATATGGACAACCCCTAATTTGGGTCATCATCTCGATTGCTGATATCGCTAACATGCGGATTGAAGTTATCAACCAATTGAGAGATGTCATGGACTTGTTGCGAGAGATCATCAGTTGATGGGAGTGGTCATCGAGTTATTGGGAGAGGATGCTAACATTTTGAGAGAAGTCACCAACCTATTGGGATGTCTTCCATAGTGTGTTCTCAAGCTTACAAGAGTGCATATAAGTGAATTTGATGGATTTGTTATAACCTAACTTTTTTTTTTGGGGGGTAAAATTTGGGTTAAGCCAGTATATTGGAAAAGACAAGAAAAATTACAGGTAAAGTAAACCCCCAAGGCCTAAAAAAACCCCAAAAGTACCAGTATCAAACAACAAAAAGATACAGGGAACACTGGCGGAACTATATTGTACTCAGGGGGGGGGGCAATTGCCCCCTCTCAAAAATAAAGTTTTAATTAAAGCTTAGGGCATTTAAGTAATTTGCCCCTCCTAAAATTTTACTTTTGCCCCCTTTTTGCCCTAATAAGCCGCTCAGTCGCTCACCCTTCTTGTTCGCACGGCAGCCGGCACAGGAATCACGTGACTCGCAGTCGCCGACTCGAGGTTTCTTCTCCGCGCGACGATCATCCACGAGCCAGCCATTCGACAGTTCGGCGCCACTTCGCTGCCAAGTTCTTTTTTCTCTTTTGCGATTTTGCTTCAGATTTTTACTCCAGACTGATTCGTTTCCAAATGATTTGATTTTTGCCTTACGATTCTCTAGCCACACAACAATGTTTGCACGGTGGCAACTGCTTATTCAATTTTTCTTCAGTTATTTATAACATTTAAATCGCCCAATAAATAAAGGATCAAATAATAAAAAAGTTTTAGGTCAGAGATTAATTTATTTGCTTCTCAGGAATCATTTAATATAAAGGATATATGTTCATTTCAATATGATGAACAATGCCAGATTAAGTTAATCTTGAGTTTTAAGATGAATGACAAATTTCCATCAATTTTATTTCACTTTAGGCCTTTCTTGTTATCGTCTTCGACCATTCTGGCTACTGCCTTCAATTTGTTACTATGTAGTTTTAGTTGGGGCTTGAAAATGGAGGGTTTTAAGCATGGATGACAAATATTTTGTTTCAAAATATTCTCTGAATATTGTATCAAAGATACTGGTCAAAAAAATTAAGATCCAAAACTCTGGTGCCTCCACCATAAATTTTGCTGGTCTAGAGTTTTCTTTGTAAGTTGAGTTCTTTTCAAGAAATGCCCGCAATTTATTATTTCTGAATAGGCACAATAGATTTCATTGGCCATTTTTTAAAAAACAATTTTTACACAGGATATATCAAATGGAACTTTATCTAATAAGGAAAGAATCGTTGGAAACTGATATTAACAGTCTCCCAGCTGATCCTGGAATTCGACCTTCAATTTGGTGTTACGATGAGAGATAATGGATGGAATTCCTTATTATTTCTGACCAGCACAATTGCTCCCCCTAAAAAAAATGATTTTTAGGTAATTTATCCATCCATCCATCTTCATTCATTTTTTAGCCTTTTTTACAAGAGTTTTTTTTATGCAATTCCCCACCCCCCCCCCCTAAAAACCGCGGTCGAACCCCGTCAAGGAGTGCTGCCCCTTGGACCCCCGACATATATGCATTATAAGTTTGCCCCCCTGAAAATTAGGGCTGGTTCCGCCCCTGACAGGGAATAAAACCTCAAAAACCCAGCCCCAACTCTGCAACAAAATGCAGCAAAAAACAACTAACTTACATCAGATTACAACCTTTAAAACAAGTAATAGTTACTAAAAAAAGATCCCACGCAAAAAGGAAGCCTGGACTCAGAATAGATTTTTGAGATCAGCTCAAGTCGGATATAATCAGATCCCCTGGTTGCCCGAAGACCATCCGAGGGGGCTTATAACCTAACTTTATAGTGGCTCACACGAGTTTGTTAGTAAATAAACGAGTTCATAGATTAATTTTATTGGGTAGATCCAACTTGACCTGAATCAAATACATATAAATATTTTAAGCATTCAATATTAATCTTAGATTATATTTGTGTTATGGGCTTATGGCTCATTCTATAATAGTCTATATTTTGACACAAGAAAATAATTTTTTTTAGTAGTTATTTTAAGTCAAATTTTAAAACTGTCTTCACCATGACATTTATATTGCAGTATTTTAATCATATAAAATTTTTTATAATTTTCGGGCATTGATACAAATCCTTAAAAAATTAACACTTATTGGTACAAATATGGATTTTGGGACAATTAGGTGCCCGTTTTGTAAACTGATTTCACCAATATTTTCTAAATAAAATGATTTATTTTATGAATATTTTTCTATAATTTTTAATGCCCAAAATAATTTGTATGAATTTTATATTAAAAGTTTAATTAACTTAAATAATTATATTAATACTAAATTAATGCTTTAATAAAAATATATTATTCCGCTTATATAATAATCTAAAAAGCTATTTCACTCAAAACGTTTTAATAGAGTAGGTAGAGAGGAATTTGAAAGAAATTTGAAGAGAGAGGAAATAGAACTTAGATTTTGAAGGCCGCGAAGTGATTTTCGCTAGTTAGTCTTATTTAGAAAAATTGTTCGTCTCATTATAAAGAACAATTATCCTATCTTTGATTTCAATATTTTGTGTTTTTAATATTTTTCAGATCAAATTTGTATTTTTGTTATAAAAAATTGAGAATAATTTTGTATTGATAAAACTTTAACCCCATAACTTTTTCTTTGTGATAAATCACGTGAATATGAACATTTTGACTGTAACATATTAAATTTTCACTAGTTCAATTGAAAGATATGATTTTTTGAAGTACAATGCATATTATACAAATTTGATAGATCTCATTGTAAGTATACATTTATGCATTTTTTACATGATATTGACTTGCATTGCATTAAAAAAAAAAGATAGCATTTGCATGTTTGTAAGGAAGGCTGGCATTTAACACTATAATGAGTACGTGTTAGCTCTTAAAATATAATATCATGCACATGAGGGTGGGCTGACGGACTTTCCTTTACATTAAAATATTGGTGATGTAATCCTAGTTGTAGCCTGTAATTGAATGATTAAATTATGTCAAAGGGTAGATGGTGACGACTCTTAAATGATTATTGAAAGCCACTTGTGAAAATTGATAGATTAAGAGCTATGACAAATAACAGATGTACGAAAGAAAATTTAATATTGAAAATGAATGTCATGTCTTGTTTTTCATAATTATACTAATAATGATATTTACCTAATAGTACATTAAACTGCTTGATAGTACAGTATAACATAACATAACAATATGATTCATTGGATGATACTATTCTTTATCATATGTCTTTTGACTTCATTGAACATATTGATTTTATTATTAATTTTTAGAGATTTTATTGTTTATATAAATTGATGATTTATATTGGCTAGAGTTGAAACATACATATTGATTCTTTTACCTTACATTAAAAGCACTGATAGAGTTTTAGTTTCTTACTGGATTGTTTAGCTCATTATATGTGATTTAAATGATTTTAGGTTAGAGAAGAGTCTAGGACTAATTAGAGTAAGGATGATATGGATTCTCAATATTTTTAAATTTATTATATATTTTTTTATTTTTTTAATCAAGAGTTTGTGATATATTAGTGATTGTACTGATTTACTAAATATTATATATTGACTTTGAGAGAATGAATATAGTGTAATATTTTGAAAAATATATTGTTAGTTATTTTCACTGAATATATAAATTTGTTATTTAGAAGCTCTAGTTGATTAATTAAAAAAATAAAAATAAAAATTCTTTTAAATTTGATTTTGGGACATTACAAATTGGCATTAAAGTGGTTGTTGGAAGAATTGGATTGTAACCAAAGCTATAGAAATTGATTTATAAGTGGAGTGGAAATTGGATAGTATAAATTTTTATTTTTGTGTTTGATTAATTTTTTTGCATACATATGTATGTTGAGTTTGTGTATTATTGATTAGGAAATAGGCTTTTATCAGTGGATATATGGACCTTACCGATTCAGATACACAAAATAGACAAAGTGCAACAGTAGCAGTTCCAATGAGTTTTGACGGTTTGATGCAGCTAGCCAGCATGCTTGCATAAGCTATGAGTGATGATCAGAGTAATTAGGTGGGGCACAAGGAATCATAACAAGACAAACATCTATAGATGTTCCATAAGTTGAAGCCCTCATTGTTCAAGGGATCTGTAGAGCCACAGATAACAGTAGACTGGTTATTGAGAATAGAGAATATATTTGACAGCATAAACTTCCTAGAGAATAAAAAAAGCACCACTTGCAGTGTTCCTATTTGAAGGAGAAGCTGAGAGATGGTGGATTGGACAATAGAGAGATAAATTCCAAGGAAAGATGAATGCAAAGATCTTCAAATAAATTCCAAGGAAAGATGAATGCAGAGATCTTCTGGATAGAGTTTATTGCTATCTTCAAAGATTGGTTTGTACCTCCTTGGGCTGCAAGCGAACCAAGCATTCGACGAGCTACTGAATGCTCGGTTCGATTAAAGCTCGTTTGTGATCATTTAACTAACTAAACAAACAAATTTGAACAACATTTTAAATACTCGATCCTTAAATAAACAAGCTTGAACACTAATATGTTAGGTTCATTTATGTTCACGAACAACATCATTTGAAGTTCGTGAACAAGCTCGACATTATGCTCGATAAAAGCTCGAATGGAGAGAAATGCAACAGGTAAGCTTCATTTAATAACATATTTATATAAATTAATCATATTTTCATTTTAAATAGACAACTGCTTTTATTATAAATTTAATTTTTTGAACAAAAGACATTTCACATTTGTCTATGCATGTTTGCTAGATTGTTTGTTTATGATGTTCATGAACAAATTTAATGTTTGTTAATTTGTTCAATATATTATTTGTTAAATATGTTCATGAACATAGCTCGTTAATGCTTGTTTGTTTAAAGCTCGATAATCATTAAACGAACTAAACATGAACCGAACATGAACCAAGCATGAACACCCTTAAATTAAACGAACCAAACATGAACACAAACAATAAAGCTCGAATCAAATATGAACCAAACTTGAACAAGCTAATGATAAACGAACTCAAACATGAACACTCGCATACTCGGCTCGGCTCGGTTCATTTGCAGCCCTAGTACCTCTGTTAGCCCTACAACAAATGTAGGAGGCTTTCATGAGATTGGAGCAGGGGAACAAGACAGTGATGTAGTATGAGGCGAAATTTACTATACTTGTTAGGTTTGCACCTCAACTGGTCAATATTGATAATGCATAACATATCATACTGATATGATTCATTGGATACTATTCTTCACCATATGTCTTTTGATTTCATTGAATATATATATATATATATTTTTTTTTTTTTTTTTTTTTTTTGAGATTTTTATTGCTTATATAAAATGATGATTAAAATTGGCTAAAGCTGAAACGTACATATTTATCTTGCAATGAAAGCAATGATAGAGTTTATGTTTTCTAATGGACTTTTGAGCTCATTATATGTGGTTTAAATAATTTCAGAACAGGGAAGAGGTGTTGACAAGGATCCTCAGATTTTCTTTAGATTTTGTTTATATTTTTTCTTTATTTTTTTATAGTCAGAAGTTTGTAATAGATTAGTGATTGTATCGATCTACTAGCTATTGTATATTGATTTTGAGAGAATGAATATAGTGTAATATTTTGATGTATGTAATTATTAGTTGTTTTCACTGGATATACATATATGTTATTTAGAAGCTCTTGTTGATTAATTAAGAAGATAAAATAGATAATTTTTTTCAAATTTGATTTTGTGGCACTACACGTTCAAACCATAAACAACGTTTAAATTATAATCCAATCTTTTTCCATCCATATTCGAAACTTCCTCTAATCACGGTTGAACTTTGTTTGAATATGTTATAGGTTTTGGTTGAGTCAACTTTAAACCATTGATTATTTCCCTGTTTTTAAGATATTTTTATATTAAAAAATAGCTTTACAAAGCAGTAATAAAACTGTTCAAAATGAAACCATAATCATACTCGAAACTTATTCAAACCCTCTTTCAAACATTATTCAAACCATGTTCAAATATGCTACAATGTCAGACTTATTCGAAGTATATTTGAAGCTTTCTTCGAATCTAATTTGAGCCAATTTCATTTATGGAGACTTCAATAAACAATTATGGAATATCAAAGAGATAATTTCATCTAAAATAAACTTTTAATTATATATCCCCACAAGAAAGAAGAGCTGGATTATTTCTCTAATTACGGAACTTTTATTACGTCCGGTGTAAGGACGTAGAGGAACGTCCAGTTGGAGGCAAAATCCCGCCAAAAAACCTGGTATTTGCTCGGTACAATTAGGTATTATTTGATAATAACGAGGAATACCACTCTCTGAAGACCAATACCGAATTATACCGAGCTATACCGAGAAATACCGAGTTGTACCGAGTTTTTTCTAGGAAAACTCGGTACAACTTTTGTATAACTCGGTATTGCTCGATATAGCTCGGTATAACTCGGTATTGGGTCTTCAAATGATGGTATTCCTCGTTATTGTTTGGTATTGCTTGGTATTTGCTCGGTACAACTCATTTTTTGGCGGGATTTTACCTCTGATCGGACGTTCCTCTACGTCCGGTCGGAGGACGTGTTCCTAATTACGACCATTAGTAGATGTAAAGTCAAATTTTGGAAATGCATGAACTAGCCGTTCAGGTCTTTAAAATATTCAGTTCTGCCACTTGAGCATATCAATGGGTCCGGCATCCGTAGTTTAACGGGTTGAGAGCTAAATCGGGTTGGAAAACTTAATGGGTCAGCAAAATGATAAACAGGTTCAACAGAGCAGGTCTTTGCATTATCCTATAAGCCGGAGGAGCGGTACCAGTAACTGCAAGTAAAGGCGGTTGCATTGCTGTTTCTTAAGAAATAGAAAGATTTAGTAGCCATTAAATACCTTTACGGTTTGGTGTTAATAAAGAACCTGATTTGTCAATTCGATAATAAAGAACCTGATCTGTCAATTTGATAATAAAGAACCTGATTTGTCAATTTGATTCGGACCCAACTTAAAAAGTTTAGATTTAGGTTGACTTGTTTAATGAATGAGTTGGATTTGGGTCTTGCATTTCAACTCGTTTATTAAAAAGGTTAGATTTGAGTTGATAGTTTTAATCTGAAAAAGGCCAGTCTAATATCTATTCTTTAAAAAAAATTATTTGTTGGTATAATCATCTCTTTTTTTATCAATTAACATAAAAACTATAGTTAAAAAGGTAATACAAATATTTTTTAATTAAAATGGGTTATCAGGTTAATTCGGGTCGCTAGTGGGTTAGTTTGGGTCCATTTTTTGACTTGTTTATTAAATGTGTTGGGTTCATGTTTATTTTGGGTCAGATCCAAACTCATCTTGTTGACCCATTTTGACACTCCTATTGTGACGTCCCATACATCAATAGTGAAAGGATTCGTCTGACAGTCTTACTTTCTTTCCCTTTTTTTTTCTCGCTCAGATCAATACAGACATCCAGAAATGATAATTGCATTAAAGAAAGCAGATACATCAAAATACTATAATTCACATTTCGGCATTCATATATACAGTCAAAAGAAGCGTCCAAAAGAACATGTACAATAGCAACTCGACTACAAAACAAAGCTAGAACATAAACTACGAAAGCCTATACTAGCATCTGAAAGAAGCTTCAATCGGGAGGCTCTGCACCTGAAATCATTAACCACATATAATGAGCTTAAATAGCCCAGCAGGTCACCAAAGCTTACAGCTGAAATCAAAGCACGACATGAATGTAATATGCATGTCAAATAGTCAAATCATTATCAGTCACTTGCACATGATCTTTAAATCAATGCAGATACAGCAATCAGTACAGAAACAGAGGAATTAGTACAAAAACAGAAATCACTGCATAAATAATAGAATTCGAAATCATCAATGATAGAATCAGTGAACAGTAGAAAATCCATAAAGCTCAATAACTCAGTTCGTGCATCAAATCTCTTTAATAGTAGTCGTATCTATCACATCAGTCTATAACATCAGTCGAATCAATGTAATAGAATCGTATCACAGCATACCAACATACACTTATAAATTCCAGTTCTTTATCACTTGCTCAATAAATCATATGCAATCTAGTAATTGGTATCACGTGCTTAGTGAGTCACATGTCACTTGCTCAGTATATCACGTGCATGAAGTCAGTTCAGTGAATCAATAGTAGCAGTGTATGTATCAATATCAGTAACAATCCAATGACGACATGAACGATTATGCTATAACGGTGAAATCATGTAGTAACAGCAAATTCGTACAGTAACGATAAATTCGCACAGTAAATAAGTCCGTACTAGTAAATCCGTCAAATGAAATATGATTAACATCACTCAATCATATCAGTAGAATCAATCAGATCAATAAAGAAATCACTTCCGGTTAATAATATCAAACGGTATGAAATCACATAAAACAATCAATACAGTAAAAATCATATTCTATATCATATGATCAGTGTATCACATGTATCACACATATCGGTCAGCATTCGGTGTATCACGCACTATAAGATCAGTACAATTATTAGTATCGGTGAATCAGTAGTATCGGCATCGGTATCGGTAGTATTAATGAATCGATGCAGTATCAATATCCATATCGGTATCTGTGTTCAGTGACAGGTATAATATGCAATATCAATGAAATCAGGCAATGACAGAAACTCATAAATTCGTACAGTATTCAGATAATCACAGAAATTGTATATAATCAAATGAAATACGATATTCAGATACTTGATTAGAATCAAACAGCTGATACAGAAGAACTGAATTTATTTTGAATAGCAGAATATTCAAGTCAGATTTCACATAACCAACAAAATCGTACAGAACAAACAGAATCATACAGAATAAACGGAATCGTACAAAAATCAGAAATAATATATCAGATAATTCACAAAACAGATCAGATAATTCACCAGAAGTAGTTATTCAAATTGCCGTACAGAAATCAGATAATCATGTAGAAATCATATTGTCATCAGAATATAATACTTGATCAAACATCAAATCACTGATACAGAAAAATAGAATTCACGAGTCAGATTTCACAGCACAGACAGAATCGTACGGAGTAAACAGAAATCGTACAGAATGAACAAAATCGTACAGAACAATAGAATCGTACATAACATATTTCAAATCAGATAAAATCACATTCATCTCAAATAATTCTAATCAGATAATTCATAAAACAGATCAGATACGTCATAGAACAGATTATCAAATATCAAACATCAGATTTCAGATCACATATTACATATTTGATTTCAGATTCCAGATTCCCAGACCCTTAGAGAATCTATACGGATTCTGGCCCCTTATGTCTCCCTTTGTGCTTGTGGCACCAGAACAGAATAGATATGTGTAGAATTTTCGGAACAGAACTTCCTTTCAGATTTCAGAACTTCCCCTTATGTCTCCCTTGTGCTTATATCACCAGAACTTCCCCTTATATCTCCCTTGTGCTTATAGCACCAGAACTTCTCCTTATAGCTCCATTGTGCTTATAGCACCAGAACTTCCCCTTATGGCTCCCTTGTGCTTATAGCACCAGAACTTCCCCTTATGGCTCCCTTGTGCTTATAGCACCAGAATTTTCCCTTATGACTCCCTTGTGCTTATAGCACCAGAACTTCCCCTTATGGCTCCCTTGTGCTTATAGCACCAGAACTTCTCCTTATAGCTGACTTTTGTGTTTATAGCACCAGAACAGAACAGATATACATAATTTCAGATTTCAGAGCTCATTTCAGATTTCTCACACCCAGACAACGGAATCACATAGGATTCCGGCCCCTTATAACTCTCTTCTGATAACATGCACACATCAAAACATTCAAATCAGAAAATCGGATTTCGTCAGAAAACTCGTCAGCCGCATAACGGCAGTATACGGAATTTACACAGAAATCACATATTCAGAAATTTATCAAATTATCACAGAATATTCACAACAACATTATAAGACTTTTATCGTACTGAAGCAATATTTTTCAACATCCAAATAATTTTTTATTCGATAAAAATCGCACATAACTCAAAATAACTGGTAAAAATTTTACACAAAATACTCAAAACGTTTAGACATATCATATTAGAAACATATCAAAAGTTGCGCGGTAAAACTTTCGTCATTTCAAAGATATGCAAGAAATTCGGTAACGGAAATACAAAATTGAGCAGAAAAATATCAAAACACAAAATCTTCGAAAACAGAAATAGGATTCGGAGTCCTTACTGCGAGACAGACAAATCTTCCAACTGCGTCGTCGGACGAAAAGCACTCCGCGGGCTCCAAAACCAGGTTTTTTTCTTACTTTTCTTCTCTTTCTCTCTCCTGCCTTCACTTTCTCTCTCTTCAAATGAATCCAAAAATATCTCTATCGGATATTCATCAACACTGATCGTCCCGGACGATCGAAATTCGTCCCGGGACGAACTCTTCTGGACACGGATCGTACAGATGAAATTAATTCCAATTTATTTCGTCCCTGGACGATGCTCTCGGGTTCAGTTCATCCTGACGGTTCGTCCCGACCCTTCCAGGTTCGTACAGACGAATTTGACAGATTTCTTCACAATTTTCTTCAGTTCGTCCCGTACTAAAGCCAGTTCGTACGAACTAACTGCACTCAAAAAAATCAGCTTTGGAGGGGTTTTACACCTATCTTCACGTGAAGTTGTTCATCACTGAAATAAAAACTAATGTAAGTAATTGACTCGAAATCACATTTATATTCCAACTGAACAAAATCAAATTCCGAAACTTAGGCTTCGTTTGGGGCGATTTTTTTTTCTTCTTCTTGAAACAAAGTTTTAGCAAATAAAAATTAAAATTTTTTACTAAAAATTAAAGTTTTTTTAACTAAAACTCCGTTATAATAAGCAATAAAAAAGCGGTCCCAAACTAAGCCTAAGTATATAAATAGATTTTAATTAATGTTAAAATTTTCATTAAAAAAACTAAATTAAAAATACAACAGTCCAAAATGGACTTGTATTTTTGCAAAAGATTTGCATGCAAAATTTGAATACATTTTTGTGAATAAAAATAATTTTTGGCAAAGGTCAGGATGGTTAAATGTGAATTTAGCATATTGCATTGCTTGTAATCTAAATTTCAATATGTGCAAAAAAGAGCCTATGGATTTCTAAGATATTAGAGATATATCCTTGAAAGGTGTCAAGAGCTCTAATGCAATTGCCTTGAGCCAATAATGGTGATTTTATAATCACTTGAATATTTATTATTACAAAAAAAAATTATACTAAAAAGTTGATTTAAAAAACAATAATATTAGTAGGTTCAAAATAAAGCATAAGTATTATTCTTGTTGTTTGATGAAATTCTTTTGTTTATAAAAAAAAAGTATCTATATATTTAACGGTTGGTTTGTTGTTAACATCATTATTATGAAAGAGAGAAAATAATTATAATTTAATTAATTATTATAAGAAAATATTAAACAAATAAAAATTTAAATTAAAAAAATAAATAATCACTTTTTTTAAAATAATAAAGAATCATTTGATATAAAGAAGCGTGATATGATTTTTAAATATTTTTAACAACTTTATACTTAAATTACTACATGTTAATATATATTTTAAGTGAATTTTTTCATAATGTTTTTAAAACAAGCTAGCTCGCAAGCTAATGAGTTTATCGAGCTCGGCTCATTAGTCATTTATTGAGCTGAGGCCGAATTGTCATGACTTATACCCCTAGCTCTAGCTTAATTGAAATGTTCCTTATAATGATCGTATATTCTAATTATATTTACATCGATATATATATATATATAATTCTAATGGAATGTTCTCTTTTTTATCCTGGTATGACATCATCTGCAGCAATGGCCACTCATGAATGCATGTGTTAAAATGTTAAGCTGTTTCTGTAAAGCTACTTCTGTCCCCTTCCTTCTCCTTTATCCTGTCTCAGTTGCTATAGCTATTGAAACTGTATCTTGACCATTATTAAAGCCTCCTGAATTATTATTAATTTATTATTATTATTATCTTTTACGTGCCTAAAAGTTGTTCACATATGCCTCTAAGGCCGTCTCCAGCCGATCGGCATACGCCTGAATGGCGTTCGGCGATCGTCCCATTCGAACGGCAGTTTCGCCGGCATTCATATGCCAATGAACAGTGCGACGTCAATAATGGCGTCGCACTATTCATCCGCCATTTTTTATATATATATATAATTTATTTTTAATTGTAAATGTTTAAATATAAATTTATATAATAAATAATTAAAAAATAAAATATTGGCAGCAGGATTACATTAAAGATATTAAAATATTTTTTCTGTAATTATTTTTTTAAAGATAAACATTAACATAAAAATTACGATAATTTTCATATCATGCATATTTAATAAAAGACATTGAGTACTACAATACTTAAAAAAAACTGGAATCAAAATACAAAATAAGTTCGGATCAATATACGAAATGCATTAATTGAGCATTTGTGTGATCAATATACTAATTCTAATGTTTAGTTGCTATTGTATTTTTTTTGTTTTCATTTATGTGTTCTAATGTAATTTTAATTGTATTAAATATATATTTGCTTATTTAGAACATATTAATATCCCAAATTTTCTTTTATTGAGAAAAGAAACATAATTTTTAAAATTATAATAGGTTTAAAATTGATAAATATAAATATATGATTAAAAAAATTTAAAATAAAATAAGAAAAAGAATATGCTAGGAATATTCTTTTTTTCATGTTAGAAAATGAAGTTCGATTGGAGTCAAGTTACTGCATTTTGGAGTTTTACTGCATTTTGGAGTGAAAAATGAGTTTTTCGGTTGGAGATGCCCTAAACTGGTATGAAATTTATGTTCTTTGGACCTTATATCTTGACAAATGCTTTTATGTTTCCAATTGCCCTATATCAATGATTTTTTTTTTTTGTGTCTAAATGATGGTGAGTGATAGAGCCAAAATTACCTGATCAACCTTTACTTTAGTTGGCTTGATGGACTAGTTGTATCATTCACTTAAGATGACTTAGGCTATGTTTGGGACAAGTTTTTTATTGTATCTTAAAGCAGCTTTTTAGTATAAAAATTAGATTTTTTGCACTAGAAAGCTACTTTTATAAGCACTGAGAAAGCTGTCCCAAACAAAACTTTAGGTTTTGTTTGGAATAGTTTTCTTATTGTTTTCTAAAGCAACTTTCTAGTGCAATTTTTTTAAAATCATCAAAAAAAAAAAAACAGTTGTCAAATGTTGTCCGAAACAAAGCTTTATTTAAAATTTATTAAATTCATTAAATCATTGTGTTGGGGTTTTCAATTTTCTACATATGAATCCACATTTCTTGAGAGAGAGAGCCTTGTGTTTGCTCAAATATAGATAAACAAAAAAATGAGAACCAACCACTTAAACTATAGACCATGACTCTATTTATACTTAATTACATTTTATTTTATTTCATGAAAAATCTTAAGAGTCTTATAAGTATTAATCCTTAATTTTATCATAACTTTAAAAGATTTAAAGTAAAATAATATATAATGTATAATTAATATTTATATAAAGGCCTACATAAAAAATTTCCCAACAATATCTACATTTACCACTATATATTTCATGTATATGTAAAATTTTTTATTATATATAAATTTATAAAGAATATTAAATAAATATATTATCTCAATTAAATATTAAAAATGGTTTATACAATCAATATATGTGATTTAAAATTTAAAAAAAAAAAACTTTCAAGACTTGCTACCTCAACTCATATCATCCCTAAACCAGACTTAAGGGAGGATGGTCACATGGCATACTTTAACATTTTTTAATTGCTTTAATAAAAAATAGTTTAAAAAAAAAAAAAGGCTGAGCTTGATGAGATGATTGCCATAAAACTATTACTAGATCTAACTAAATAAAGGGATCCATTACTTGAATAGTTCACTTTCTTTAAAGAAAGGCGATCCACATGAGTTGAGTTGTCATGAATCCCACTCAAATATATAATAGATTAGGAAAAAAAAATTTATGATAGAATATCAGATCGAAAAGTAATCATGAGAGAGCTCAAAATCCACAGATCTATTTTGGGGCTGTGTAATATTAATTGCATGTGTATTGCATTAATCTTAAAGCATAAAGTGAAACGTGAGGGGACTAAAAAATTCTTAGATTTGCTTTGAGATTTGTGTAATATTAATTACCTATGCATTGCACTAATCTTAAAGCATTTATCAAGAGACTTTAAGTAAAATATTTGCTTGCCTTATGGAGGGAAAACTATTATGTGCGGACGTCGAACGCCGTCCAGAGACCAATCATAATACGCCACGTCATCCCTGCTTGGTACCGCGGATTGTGCTCAGTACTGCTGACGTGGCGCATTATGGTTGGTCTCTGAACAGTGAACTACTTTCAGCGTACGCACAGATTAATTTCTCCTTATGGAAGGAGTTTTGTTAGTGTCCTCAAATAATCCACCCAACATCATATGTTCCCTCATGCTCATAAACCTCTGTAAAAGTTATTGGAGTTTATCATTTTGTCTCAAAACTATGGGAGTTTATGATTATGTCTCTATAGCATAATTGCAACTACTTATTCTAGAACTCCACTTAATGAGATCACTTTTGCTTTTAATGATGTTTTCTTTTATGTTCTATTGCCATTGCAACTGAGCAACATACCTCAAATATTAGTAAATTTCGTACATGTACTAATTTGGCTTGCTTTTCAGTTTTTTCTTTCCCTTAAAGTTGTGTTTATTATGCTTCTCAAGTCAACATTGTTTGAATGTTTTTCAAAGTGTTATGTTATAAGAGAATAAAGTGACCTTTCATCATTTTTTTCATGACATAGATAGGCTTTGTTTGGCATAGCTTTTTAATTATATTTTAAAACAGTTTTTTAATACAATTTGTTTCTTTTGAAAAAAATTATGCTAAATTTTTTTTTATAAAGCAATATGAAAGTTTTCCCAAACGAAATCATAGTTGATGTTGTAGAGGTATTAACTTGAGTGGAGCAAATAGATCTCTTTTCTTTTTCAGAAGATAAGAGAGAGTGTGTTACTTCTAAATTTGTGCAATTTTTGTTTGTATCACATCCTATATGGATGTTTGTGAGAGATTTGAGTAATGGCTAGAATATATTCATTGTTATTTGAAAAAGATGAAATCAAATCATAGAAATTATTTATTTGAAATTGTAACACCTCAACATATATGAATCATAGAGTGATCTATTTTTCCACCATAGATACGAAGTATTGATCTAAAATTGAATATATGAAAAGTAATTTTAATAGTAATAAATATAGTGGAGGGATTGTGACTTTTGGCGATCAAGTCATTAATAAGAGTACACATTATAGATATATTGGGTCTATTGTTCAGAGTAGTGATGAAATCGATGGGGATATTATTTGTAGAAATCAAGTTAGATGGTTGAAGTGAAGGAATGCATCGGGCTTGTTGTGTGATAGAAAAAGTCCCCCTCAAACTTAAGGAAAAATTCAATAAGATGGTGGTGAGACCTGCAATACTTCATGGTGCAGAATGTTGGTCATTAAAAGAGAAGCATAATATTAAGTGTTGTAGAGATGAGGATGCTCAAGTGGATGGTGGCTTCACTCTTACAGAAAGAATACAAAATGAGCATATACATGAAAAGGTTGGAGTGGTTTCTGTTGAAGATAAGATTACAGAGTGTCGCCTTAGATGGTTTGGTCACATAAAACGGCAGCCTTCTGATGATCCGATTAGGAAAGTAGATGCATTGTATTTGGCTTATGTTATGAAAGGAAGAGGTAGATCTAAAAAGACTTAGTTAGAAAATAGTAGAAATGATATTTCTTTATTAGATTTAAATGAGAATTTGGCTCTTAACAAGACATAATGGAGAAAAATGATTCATGTAGCCGACTCCACATAACGTGATAAAGGCTTGATGCTGTTGTTATTATAGATCTGGAGTATCGATAATTTGGCTCGTGTAACCCAACCAATAAAATTAAAAATGTTATTCCGAAGAGACTTGCCAAGTTGCATATCAATCTAGAGCCATACATATCAATCACATATTTTTTATCTTGACATCCCAACAATAATTGCTACTCACTCCAACTACTCAAGAGACACCATATATTCACTTCTTGCTAGGGCTAAACATCACACCCAAGATTCCCTGGCCTCCACAACAATCCCTTATTGTAGATCTCTGTCTCTTCACTCTTAGACATAGAATGCAAAACTAGTATATAAAAATCTTCTTAACTTACTACCAAATATATTGCAAAACTTGTCTCACAGATTTCGTTTGAGGAGAAATTATTCTGTGCGGAGGTCGGATACAGAACGCGGTCCGGAGACCAACAAGAATGTGCCACGTCAGTGGTATCGAGCAGAATCTAACAGTATCGAGCCGCGGTATCAAACGAAGGGGTAACGTTTCTCATTCTGGTTAGTCTCCGGATGACGTTTGGCGTCCACATAGAATAATTAATCTCGTTTGAGACAGCTTTTTTTGTTATTTTCCAAAGCAGCTTTTTAGCACAAAAGCTTTTTGAACTAAAATTTTTTTGTATTAAAAAAACTGTTTTAAAAAATAATTAAAATATTTGTCCAAACATCTGCAAAATATTCTACAAGAACTCTTCCCCTATGAACCCTTTTTTTTTTATGAGGCAGCTGTGGAGAGTTATTAATTGCTGCCTCATCTGAAACAAAGCCCAAGAAGCATTAATTAGGGAGAATGGATCATTAAGCTAAACCCATGTTCATTATGAAGAGCTGACCATTGCTGCTGAATATTTAAACTTGCATGGAATGTGCACCTTCCATTACTAAATTAAAGAAATTATGATGTTCAGCATGCCTTCGTCAGTTCCAATGATGAAGAAAGCAAGAGGCTTCTATTATATTCCATCACCAATGGCTAAAGAGAGCTCACATGACCCCATTCATTCCCTTCATTTGATCATACCATTTTGAAGATTCATTTTCTTGAGATCAGCTCATCTTAAGGATTCCTTTGAGACAACTTTCTCACAGTTTTTTTATTGAAATTTTTTAGTATAAAATTTTCATTAAAACAATAAAAAAGTGGTGGATAAAAGTTGTTCCAAAAAGAAGCCTAAAATATGGATTAATTATTCTGTGCGGATTCCAGACGTCGTCCGGAGGCGAATCACAATGCGCCACGTCACCTGTTTGCTGGGTACCGGTGCTCAATACATTTGTGTACCGGGTGATGTGGCGCACTATGATTCACCTCCGAACAATCCGAAATCCGTACAGAACAATTTCTCTAAAATATGAGGAAGCATAAATGCAATTGAAATTTTTGCTTTTTTAAATGAGCGAGTGATTTACATATATAGCACTATTTTTTTATGTATTTAGGTATCTATTATCTAAATTTTAATATTTATTTATATAACATATTAAAGTTTTAATTTTATCAAAATACATGAGTGAAAATATATTTTTATTTTAAAAAAAGTAATATTAATGATATTTTTTGTATGATTTAAAGATTTAGATGTTAAATAAATAATATTAAATTTTATATGTTAGATGTGTAAATATATTAGCATTGTGTTGGATATATGTAAATCCTCAAAAAAATTTATTATTTAAATAATTTGACCCTTCTTTATTTGCTAAAATGTTTCTATTATTCCTCATAATTACATGATTTTCATTGTCTCAATAATTCAATTCAAAGCATTTTCTAGGCCCTCTATTGTTTTTAGAAATTTTTATGTTGAAAGCTAGAGCAAGAAATGCAAAAACCAATTGTGAGCTCCAAAAATATTTTAATTCGCTACTCTCATTGTCCGCTCGAGTGATGTACGAAGGTTGCTTCTTGGATACTTTCGATGTCTTAAAACATACTTACGAGATTAGTTTAATGGCGAACATCCGCACCTAATAATTTCTCCGAGCACTCAAAATTGAAGACTTTTCTTTCATGAAGTGTTGGACAATAAAAGCATAAAATAAGGGTTAAAAAGAGTGGATTGTGACTAATTAACTTTAAAGAGAAATTAATCATCAAAGATTAACGCTGCTATAGTTACTGCTGCATGGATGTGCTATTATGCTGTTCAAAACAATAATTACAAGACATTGCATTCTTTAATGCTAGAAGAGTTGGATGAATACAAAATGTTAAAAAAGTAATGTTTGTCCTCAAGACATCCATATAAAATAGTCTCTAAGGCATTGCATAATATTTTTGAGATTAAGCCCTGCAATCTTTTAATAAGAACTATCTGAACCAATGCTCTAACTCACAACATATTGGTTGGAAACAAATTTGAGAATTATAATGGGCCGGGTTCAAGCACTTATCTGACCAAAAATATAATAATGATTCTTGGGTTCTGAGATTTTGACATCATTTTGGGTCACTTGAGTGCTTTCTTTTATTATTTTTTAAGTTAAGTGTTGTAGAGATGAGGATGTAAAGGTGGATGAGTGGCTTCACTCTTAGAGACTGAATGTGATGTGAAAAGTTTGGAATAGCTTCAGTGGCAGATAAGAATAGAGAGAGTCATCTTAGATGGTTTGGTCACATAAAACATCCGCCTTATGATGATATGGTTAGAAGAGTAGATGTATTAGATTTGACTTATGTTAAGAAAAGAGTTGGACTCAAGAAGACTGTAAAAAGTATTAGAAATGACTTTTTTTTATTAGATTTAAATAATAACTTGACTCTTAACAAAATGCAATGGAGCAATTCATGTAGCCGACCCCAATATATTGGGATAAAGACTCGATATTGTTGTTGCTATTTTTATTTTATTTTGATTATGCTTTAATACAAAATAAAAACATATTTAATATGCTAAATAGGTATTATTTTTGTTTTTGCACCATGATAATGGAGCCGCATTGGCGGCCAGTGGCCGGTGATTTCCATTTAAAGAAAAATAAAAATCTCCTAAAAAATGTAAAAAAAATATATTTTGAATATTTTTAAAAAATTCTTATTTTATTTACATAAAAAGTAAGAAAATACAAATCAAATATGTTCTTTAAAAATAGAAAAAAAAAATTGATCACCAACCCCTAAGTCACTCCAAGAATTTTCTCAAGCACTCAAACTGGTTCTGTTTCTCATATATTCAGTAGGCAAGGCCAAAATGACCTAGCTTCCATGCTTTTCTCTTTTGTTTACTTGATACAAAGACAGCAAGAATCTTAATTAGCATCCCATGCTGCTACTAAGTTCTGTGCTTTAGGAAAGTAGGTTTGATTATTGTGTTAGTTAATGGCAATTAGCAAGGCAGGGAACAAGGACTGCTGGTCCAAGTCCAAATAGTTTTGTGCAAGCTTTCTCTTTTCTTGTGATTAAAGATAATCATCACACCCAAGGCCATAAAAATTTAAAATAAAAATCATGAAAAGATGTTTCAGAAGAGAAGGCTTTAATCGGCTCAACTATCTCTTGACCTTTTGAAGGCTTCAAATATGTTCTTTTCTTGTCATGACAACCAAAGTATTGATTCAGTACGTAGGAAGCCCTCATAAATCAGTTTTTTAAAGCCTTGTCGCAAGTTCATTTTTAAGAAGAAAAGTTATTGGTGGATTTTATGGTGTCTCTAGCCTTTAGCCTTTATAAATGTGCAACTTCTTAGACCATCTCCAATAGAAAATTACATTTTTCACTCCAAAATACTGTGAAACTTAAAAATGCTATGATTGATCTCCAATCGAACTCCATTTTGCGAAGATAACGGTCTTTCTCTTCTTCCATGTGTTTCTTGGCAAGTTAGGTAGAGGCAGAAAAATAGCCATGATGAACAGTGCAACGCCAATATTGGCCGTCCCACTGTTCACCCCCAAGGCAATAGCGGAAGTTTTACCGTTCGGCTGGAGCTCTGGGGCGACGGCATTCAAGCATTTGGAGTTCCGTTGGAGATGCTCTTAGGCGAGCTCAATTGCTTTGAGATCGCTAGAGTTGCTGACCCTAAGAACAAGAAAGAAAGGACTATTTTTGCATAATGATAAGACTTAGAGAGGAAATGGAGAGCAAGTATAGATTTTTCTTCTCTTTTCATACTTAATTGTAAGTTTAATTAACGTTAGGACTTCTTGAAAGTGTGATCCAAACAAAATAAAAGATTTTTTTTATTATTATTATGATGTCACTTTAACCTGAATTACTTAGATTTCATTTGGAAAAGTTTTTTACCACTACTTTTACATTATTTTTATTATATTTTATGCTAGAAAATTATTGTAAAAAAAATAAAAAAAAAAAATCTGAAAGAATAACTTAATAGTTGTATCCAACATTTCATTAATTTTGTATTATTTTTCAATAATAACGAATCCACACAATGTTGTACTAATTTACTTTCTAAAGCTGATTTCTAGTATAAAAATTTTTTAATCAAAAAACTTTTGTACAAAAAAATTGCTTTATAAAGCAGTAAATCAGTAAGAAAGTTATCCTTAACAGGAGAAATTATTACGTGTAGAGTCCAGATGCATCTGGACTCCAATGAAATTAACCCATGTGGCTTGTACAAAAAGTGTGTATTATACACACCCTAGGTAATAAATCATATGGCTTAATTTCATTGGAGTATGGATGCGAGCAACATTTAGGCTTAGTTTTTGACGGCTTTTATTGAATCTTTAAGCAGCTTTCTAGAAGCAGTAAGACGGTCATCCTAAATAAAGCTTTAGACTCCACACATAATAATTTCTACCCAAAAAAAAAGCAAGAGCGTTATTATTTATTTATTTATTTAGTTACAGTATTGCTTTATGCTGAAAGTAGAATAAAAAAGACTATAGCAGGATATGAACTCACTTTTTCACCTTTCATGAAAGCAGGATTCTTATCCTGTTCAATTCAGCTGCAATCCCAATCTTCAGGTGTATAATGCGCTTGGGCGGCTGCGATTGAACACAATAAAATTATAATAATTTTTTTTTATTTAAATGTGTATTCATTCTCACTGCCCAAAATCCATTCACATATAAAAAATTGAAACAATTCTAATCAAAAACTCATTTTCAAAATTTCCAAAGCTTCTAATCCTTCCAACAAAACAGAATTGAAAAGTAATGTATTGATTTCCAGAAATGCCATACAAGAAACATAACCATAATCTCTTCAAAAACTTTTACAATAACATTTCTCACCCATCTCACTGAAACCATCCATCCAGCTCCTCCCAATCTAATCAAACCAGATAATTCTAGTTCTAGCTTCTCCCTCCAATCTCTCTTATCACATCTGAAAGAATAAGAACAATACCAGATAAGGCCTCAATGAAGCTAACACAAGTCATCCGCTTGGCTATCCTGAGGGCATCTGATCAGCTCCAATATCTTCACCACCTCATTCATGTCAGGCCGGTTAGAGGGCACCTGTGAAGTGCAAATCAAGCCTAGCTTCACAACCGGCACGGCCTCTTCCACCGGAAATTTGCCTGCAAGTCTGCCATCCAAGCACTCCTCGACTCTCCCTTCATCCAGGGCTCCTCGAACCACATCGCAGAGAACCACCACATCATCTTCCATGTACTCCACTGGCTTTTTCCCAGTTACGATCTCCAGCACAAGCACACCAAACCCATAGACATCACACTTGTCGGTGATCTTCACGGCCTGGCAGGCAAACTCCGGTGCCATGTACCCAAGCGCACTCTGAATCTTGCTGCTCAGAATGTAACGGTCCAGCATTGGAAGTAACTTTGCCAGGCCATAATCCGCAATTTTGGGCTCGCCGGAGCCATCGATGAGGACATTGTTGGATTTCAGATTGTAATGGATGATGCCGTGACGATGAAGATGAGCCAAGCTCCTTGCCACACCAAGAATTATATCGAACCTTTCTTGCCAAGAAAGGCAGTTCAATTCTGGGCTCTCATGAAGGTGTTTGAATAAGCTCCCACCAGATACAAATTCATAGATGAGGAGTTGCAGTGATTTTGTCCAATAATAACCTTCAAGACATACAAGATTTGGGTGCTTCATTTTACCAAACTTTTTGATCTCCCTCTCAAAATCATCTCTTGACTTCACAAGGCTTGAGACTGTGAGCTTCTTGATGACCACAGGCTTGCCATCTCGCAGAACTGTCTTGTAAACTGTCCCAAAGCCCCCGCGGCCTAATTCACAGTCTTTGTTGAGAATGGCGTGTGCCCCCGTGCTGAAGTCTGGATCATCACGACCAAACATGACAAGCTTTCCAGAATTGGCATCAGTGGCTGGTGATTGGCTCATGTAGTCATCAGAAATGTTAAGGGTAGCAGCGGAGTGCGATGTAGCAGCGCGAACATGAAAGTTGAGGAGAGTGATTGTTATAACACCAAGAGCAATCAAAACTGCAGCTCCGATCGCGATGAGAGCTGAAATGCTAAGGATTATCTTCTTATGGCGGAGGTTCTCCGGTGAGAATTCAGAGCTCGGGGAGTGCGATGAGGAAGAGTTGGGGTTAAGAACAATGGGCTTTGGAAGTACTGTGCTGCATGAGCGATTGACTGCAGAGCCACATAGGTCTGGGTTATCAGAAAGGGAGGAAGGAGAGATTTTGTTGAATAAGCCGGATGGAACTTCGCCGGAAAAGAAATTGTGGGAGATGTTTAAGGAGAGAAGATGGGGAAGCGCTGAAAGTTCTTTTGGAAGATTTCCTGAGAGGTTGTTGCGTGACAAGTCTATGATCTGAAGGTTGGTGAGTTTGGCTAGAGTTGGAGGAATTGGGCCTGAGAGATTGTTATGTGACAGTATCCTGCATAATCAGGTTGACAGCACAATGAACTTGGTTAGATATCTCAATCAGAATTTAGGAGAAGAATTGATTTGAAAAACTGTACAGGTTGTTTTAACGGTAACCGAAGTTACTTATACCAGGACCTTCATCTCAGATCAAGATGAATTAGCATCTACAGAGCTGTCGCCATTATTTCAAACTCATATTTCAGTATTTACTACGATTTCAAGGATATAAAAAGTCTTTCTTTCAGGAGTATTAGAACAAAAACAAACAAAAATTGCTAAGTCAACTGGTTTTGAATTGCAAACAGACAAAATAGATCATCCAATGGGCCATGACTAGGATAAAAGGGGGAGGAAAAAGTGCTTAAAATTCTTTTTTTTTCTTTTCGGGCGGTGAGAGAATTTAATGTAGAGTGCTTAAACTCCCGCCTGTACTGTGGGAGACGAAGGCAATCATGAAGTTCATACAGAAATTCTTAAATAAAAAAAAGATCTTGCGTGAAGGATTCAACATGGTTCTTGCGATGTGAATAGCATTGGAGTAGCGACTTCCTAATCTCTTGTAAATGATATAGTACCAAAATTAAAAGATTCAAGGCAGATAATAATAATTAATGAGATCTTACAGAGATGTCAGCGAAGAACAATTCCCAATCTGGATTGGAATTCCTCCACTGAGAGAATTTTTCTCAAGTTTCAGATCCCTCAGAGAAACTGCTGCCCCAATCTCTTGTGGAATGTTTCCATGAAGTTGGTTTACGCTAAGGTCAACTACCTCCAAAACATTCAGTTTTCCAAAGATCACAGGAATGGAACCAATGAAAAAATTGTGGGATAAATTCAACGTCTGTAAGCTCAATAGCCCCTCAATTTCCGACGGAATCAGACCGGAAAACGTATTTGCAGATAAATCCAAGATCTGTACTGTCTGCTCTGAGGCTGAGGAAATTCTAACAGACCCATTGAGGTTGTTCCCTGAAAGCAGAATCTTCTGAAGTCCCAGTTGAAATAACCATGAAGGGAGGCTTCCCACCAACGAATTCCTACTAAAATCCACTACAACCAGGCCTCTACAACTACCCATGGATTCCGGCAAGCTACCGGTTAAGCTATTTTCTGAAAAGTTCAGCCTTTTCAAGAACTGTAAACTACCAATTGAGTCCGGAACTCCGCCGGAAAATCCATTCTTTGATAAATCCAGAGTTCGCAAATTCTTCATATCTCCAAGCCACAGCGGCACATCTCCAGTGAAGTTATTTGATCTCAAGCTGAGATAACTACACATAGCAAGCCTTCGCATTGTCTCCGGTAGAACCCCAGAGAGCAAATTCTCCCCCAAATCAAGCGAGCGGAGCAGCAAGCAGCCCCCAATATCATCAGGCAATATTCCCGAAAGCCAGTTCCTTTTCAAGCTCACCGTTCTCAGATTGAACATTCGACCCATTCCGCTCGGTATTTTCCCAATCAGAAAATTTCCAGAGAGATCAAGCACCCTAAGTCCATACAAAGACAAAATCTCACTCGGCAAACTCCCCGAAATCAAATTAGACGATAAATTCAACGATGCAAGAGTCAAGCAATTGCCAACAGTCGCCGGAATCTCGCCGGATAACCGGTTCACGGCAAGCGAAACCGATCTGAGAGACCGACATTGCCAAAAGAACTTGCTAGGAATAGGCCCAGAAAGAGCATTATCGCTGAGATCAACGGTGTGAAGATTCTCAAGACGGGTTAGATCAGGGTTGAGAGCGCCGGAGAAATTGTTGCGGGAGAGGGAGAGTTTTCGAAGAGAACTAAGTTGGAGAAGACCTCGGCCAATCTTTCCGGAGAGGCCGAGACCGTCGAGTGAGAGCTCGGCGACGCGGCGAGAGCGCGAATCGCACTTGACGCCAACCCAACCGCATGGGTCGACGTCGTCTTCATTCCAAGATGCGAGCTTTGATTGGGGATCTTCGAGGTCGGCTTTGAATACGATGAGGCCAAGAATATCGTCGTTGAGGGTAGGATCAGTGGTTTCAGCGGCGGTGGTGAGGATGAACAAGAGAAAGAAGAGGAAACGTGTTTTCATTGCTTGTTTTTGGTTTACGCGAATGAAGTAACCATTGGAGAGATGGTGAGAGACTCGCCGGCGGCGTGGAGTTCGCCGGCTTGCAGCGGCGAGGCTGTGGGGTTAAGGAAGAAGGATGGGTTGAAGTGAGAGTAGGGGAAGTGAGCTTTATTAAAGAGAGGGCAAGAGAGGCATTAATTACGCGGGTCGTGTGTGATTACACGTGGCAAATTGGTTGAAATCGGGTGTTGGGTACAAACAGCATTTATAACTACTGACGAATAGAAGATTGATAGGGTATTGCGGGGTCCACGCCTCCTGGAGAATAATTCTATTGGGTTCCCAGTCGAATATTGTTATCAAATAGAATTTTAAAATTATAAAATAAATGTATTCGTCAAAATTTAAAATTTAATCGAGCGGTTCGCTTCATATTGGTTCCGGTTCAGCTTTTAACAATAAATGATCTGTTAATAATATATATATTTATTTAGCATTTCACTGCTAAATTGATATCAAAATATGAATAATTATGATGGACGGTTGCGATGTGTTGATGAAAATGAATGATTAATATATGTTGGTGATCCGTGATTTAAATTCATCGTTTATTTACTTTCAATTTGTTAAAATCTCAAAATATAAAACAAGAAAAATATAAATTGTTTATCCAAAAAATAAATTAGGGGATGACTTTGTTATTACTTTATAAAGTTAGTTTTTAATTAAATTGAATGCAGAGAAAAAGTAGTAGCTAAGCCTAAATTGATTTGAGCTGAACTGAGTCAATCGAGTTGTCTAATTTTGTAGTGATCTAAAACTATCACAAACGAAGCCTAAATTGATCCGAGTTGAACCGAATCAATCAAAAGTTGTCACAAACATTAGGCTTTATTGAATACAATTTGTGGCAAAAGTGAGGGAGTTTTGCGTCATAATTTTTATGCTAATGTTCATCATATAAATAGGATAATGAAAGAGTAAAACATTCCTGGTGCTATTTCTAATCCCTGTGCGTTGCCTGGGGTGCCTTTGGTTATTGAGGGTCCTGTCTTGCCTGTTGTGGAGAGTTCTGTTATTGCTAAGGAGATGGAGGATATTAACTTAGTGAATGTTGAGTATGTGGAAAATGTGGCTGTTGTCTGTGATGCTAGCCTCGTAGCTTTGGTCATTAAAAGCCAGTCTGTTGGTGTTTTGGTTCCCTCCCTGTCTGCCCCTCTTGAGCGTGTGGAGATTTTGAGGGAAGTGCCCTTGGTTTCTTTTTTTTCTACCCCTAATTTTCGTGGTGTGGGAGAGTTGAATTGTCACACTAATTGTAAATGTAGCTTATCGTGTGGGGCTGTTGTGCTTGCTCCGACTGATCTGTCTGTGGACTGATGAACTTTGGTTGCTATCTATGATGTGTCTTCTCCTATCAATGAGTTGGTTCCTTTATAGTTGGTTGGAACTTCTTGTGTTTCTCTTGTGCAGTTGGATATGGAGGGTTCTGTTTCGTCGTCCCCTCCAGCTCCTAAGCTGTCGTCCGATGAACCTTTTATTGAAGTCCCTCTTTCTCTCATATCTAATGAGGAATTAAAATGCCTTTTACACTCTACGTTCAATAGGAGTTGTCGATCTTGAGCAAATTGATTAGTTGGAGGGGTCGGACTCTTCTAGTAGTGATAATGAACCTGGGGCTGATGTTGTGCTACAGATTGTTCATCCTGTGCTCTCTTTTACCTCTCTGGGTAGGGCTAGATGTGGCAGGAAATTAATTTTGTGGCTTTGTGCATGTTTCGGTTTGTCCCTTTGGGTTGCTTATGTTGGCTGCTTTGATCGTTGGGTTTACCCCTTTGCTTTTGGTTGATGTGGATGGGAGGTTGTGGGCAATTTTGCTTTTTGGTTGTCCATTTCAATCAATTTCGATATGGACGATGAGGAAGCAGCTCTGCTGCGAGCGTCGTGGATGGCCAGGGTTGGTTGACAACCTGGGTGACTCGTTTTGCTGATTTGGCTGCTTCTCGCTTTTGATTTTGTTATCTCTGATGGATGAACCCTCCCTGGCAATCCGATGTGGTCTGAGTCCGCGATGCTTTTTTGACTCCCATTCTTTTTTCAATTTTCATTGCTTCTGCCTTTTTTACTTGTAATCTAATGTTGTGGCCTGTGTGGGGTCTTTGTTTGTATCCTTTCCATTTTAATGAAATCTTTTTCCTTATAATAATTAAAAAAAAAAAAGAGCTTGGATAACATCAAAGACTTTTTACTTTATATATATATGAATCACGATATGATATGTATCAAATTTCTTGTATGGCAGTCTAGAAATGAATTATTGATTTATTAGGAAGTTATATAATTTCCATGAACAATTAAATTAGAAGGTAGGTATTAGGTTTATAGTGTGAAAGGTTGAAAATGGGTTAGATGATTTTGCTTAAATTAGCAAGATTTATATTAAATTGATGGTTAAATAAATCAATGCAATGATTTTCTTGAAAGCATAAGTGAAAGTTGAGGAATTGGGAAGAATGAAAATAACCTTTCTTAAATTTAAATCAGCTTTGTTAATTTTATAACTAAATTTTGTTTCGAACAGCTTTTTATCACTATTTTATGTCTTTTTTTAATCGCATTAAAAAAAATCTATTTTAGAAAACAGTAAGAAAATTATCTCAGCTTTCTTACTGCATTTTTATACTATAAAATTATTTTTAAAAATAATAAAAAAAATCGTCACAAATGAAATTTAGTTATAAATGCCTATGTTGAGTACAACCCACGATTAGATCTCTAATTATATATATTTGGAGAATCAAATGGAGTTTCTCTGCGTTGCAACCCAATCATAAATGTCTACATTGGCTGTATCGCTGCGAAGTTAAGGAAAGAGCTTTCTTATCGTCCTACTTAAGGATGGTATTTTTAAATTCTTAGTTGAATTGCTTGATGGGTAGTTTAAGGACTTAAAATATCATTAATATTGCTAATCTAATGATAAATATTTTTAAAATGTTTGATTTAAATTTAAGAAAGGTTTATCATTAGAGGTTATAGGAATTATGGTTTTTGTTGTGTTTATCTGATAAGTATTTTTAGTTCAATATTCAATTGTCTTTGAATAATCAGAGAGTTAGTTTTACCTGTCGGCACAATAATTTCTCATTATAACTCCTAATTGGTAAATCATATGACTCACTAGAAGATATCACGATAAATCATAATATTTAAAAGAAAGCCCATCAATCCACCATCCTATGCAAGTATAAAACAGTCTCTAACCATGCTTAGTAATAAAACATAACAACCTTCTTATTTTCACAAACATAATACTAGAAAAGTAATAACAACTAGTTATTACTCATTCACTTCATAATGCTTGTTTCATCAGTATGCTTGTATCAGTATACAAAAAAATACTCATGCTCAAATCGTATAAAGTGTAATAAATAATATTTCAACTGTGGAAAATACAAAATCATCTAGTCAACATAATCAGAATAATCAATAATATAATATACCAAAAGTTGTGAGGTGGAATTCACTAAATAGGGAGAAATTGTAATAAATATCTATTTAGAAAGAAGAATAAATCCCAAATTCAAAATATTTGGAAACATATATATGATTAAAAGTCACATATAAATATCAGAATAATTTTGGTAGAAGCACTAAAACGAATCGGCGATCTAAAACTCATTTTCTCTTTTCTCTCTCCCCTTTCCTTCCTTACCCGTCAAACCAAATGAGAGAGGGAAAAAAAAATGGCTCAGTAGAGAGAAAATTTATATTAAAAAATATTTTTTCAGTGCCTAGCACCATGATGCTCCAACCTGACATCACATTGTTTAATGTTGATTCCATAGTTACTATAGAACAGATAGCATCAGCATTGTCACATCGAATTCTGGCACCCCAATGATGCACCCCCTGAAGTCATTGGGCTCAAAATCACAGCATCATGGCACCACATGTGAGACCTCGTTCCTTTGCTGTAGCTGCTGGGAAAAGTGATTTTTCCCCAGGATCGGCCGGGACGATGGTGAGATCGTCCAGGCCGATCTGCACTGTTCAAAATATCGTCCTGAACATAGTTCTGGGAGTCGTCCAGGACGATTGATTTTGGTCTGATCGTCCCGGGACGATTTGGCGATCGGCCGGGCTGATCAGACTAAGGATATATGAAAATGAGCTCGTTTTGAGGAGAGAGAAAACATTTTATAAAATCAGATATTTTGAGGAGAGAGAAAGAGCGGAAAAACAAAGGAAGAAGTCCGATTTCGGGGCCCGCGGAGCGATTTTCGTCGTTCGTTGCTGTTGGATATTTTGTTTGTCTCGCTGTAAGGACTCCGAACCGTATTTCTGTTTTCAAAGATATTGAGTTTTGACCGAGTTGTGATCCATTTTGTGTTTTCGTAGTCGAATTTTTGACATGATTTTGATTTGACACAACTTTCACCGCACAACTTTTGGTATGTTATAGATATGACTATTGTACACGATTTGAGTATTTTCTGCGAATATTTTACCGGCCGGAATTGATTCTACGCGATTTTAATCGAATAGAAAATAATCAGGAAATGATTTGATTTGGTTTCTATAGAATAATAGTCTTGTATTGATGTCATAGATATTCTTCTGTAATTTGGAGAGATTTGGAATTTGTGCCTTTTTGCAGAATTTTTGTGTAAATTTGACCGACTGCCGTTACTCTGCCCGATTTTTGTACGATTATTGATTTTCCCGGAATTGATAGATTGAATTGATATGTGCATGACCATTGATATGATCGTTCTAGATTTCTTTAATATTGCTTATTGCATCGATTATTGCATTGACTATTGATTGACTTGATTGATTTTGAAAGACAAGTGGAAACCTAGTTGAACGTTGGTTATAGAAACCAACGTATGGATATCTACAACAGCAATATGGATTTCTACAACAGCACTATTGATAATAGCCAGTTAATCTGGTTGATTTCTACAACAGCACTATTGATAATAGCCAGTTAACCTGGTTGATTTCTACAACAGCACTATTGATAATAGCCAGTTAACTTGGTTGATTTCTACAACAGCACTATTGATAATGACTAGTGTTTGTGCTTGTCGAGTAAGACCATGGTATGAAATTGCATGTATATGATATTGCATCGCATAGATTTCCCGATCTGCATTGATTTATTGATTTCCGATTGATTTGATCGACTTGATAGTATAGACTGGATTTGATTGATTGATGATTTGACGGATTTATTGATTTTATTGATTTATCGTATTGCTTTTCCGATTGGATTTATCGTATTACTTTTCCGATTGATTTTCTCGACTTGATTGATTCATAGATACTGGCACCGATATTGATATGGATTCTGCGTATTGATTCATAGATATTGACACTGATATTAATATAGATTGTATCGATTGGTAGATACCGATATCGACATTGATAGATATGATATTGACATATGGATACTATTGATACGACAGATCCTGATAGGTTATTGATATACTGATACATTGATTCGTCGTGCCGATTATCGATTGATTGATTGAATGGATTATTGCCGTATGGATTTGATTTATCGTAGGATAGATTTCTTTATGGAACTGATTGTATTGATTTCAATTGACCTGATGATTTCATGATTTGTGTTGATTTATTGAGTTGATTCGACTATTCGATGGATTTTCTACTGGTTATTGATTTTAGTGATTTCTGTTCCGTATTGATTTCTGTATTGCATTGACTCATTGATCATTGATTGATTTGACTTGATTGACCTGCATATTGATAGCATCGCCGTGCTTTGATTTCAGTTGTAGGCTTTGGTGACCTGTTGGGCTAGTAAGCTCATTATATGTGGTTAAAAATTTTCAGGTCCGAGCAAGGCAACTGGAATAGAGTTCGATCAGAATGTCAGACGAATCCTTTCACTATTGACACCTGGGTCGTCACACCACAGTTCAAAATTTTAATATTTCTCAAATAATTCTATTTAAGAACTCCGGGTTGTTATAGCTAAAGTCAATAACTCATTGCTAGAAGTATGTCATCTTGTTAGGTAATGAGTCATCAACTTCATGAGTGAAGTCATCAATTTAACTAGATGAAGTCATCAACTAACTAGATGTCTTCGTTGATTAATTAGTTGACTTGTTGGATGAATTCCACATCTTTCTACTTATGTAGAGGATGTCACCCAATAACCCAATGTCCTAAACAAGTGTTAAAATGCATCTTAACTTCCTTATGAGCTATTATAATTTGTTAAAGATTTGGACCAACTCAACCTAGCACAAACAATGCTCTTGAGATATTTAGGTGTAGATTAATATAAAAAGTTTAATAAAAACATCATCATATGATTTATGCATAAAAATTTAGTTCATACCTAATAAATCACTCCAATGGCTTATTATATATAGGTCTAATCTCATTGTGCCACTCAAGCTCTTTTGTATTAAGGGGTGATAATTCATATTTATCAAGAAGTAAGACATTGTGGTAAACTTATCAATAGTTAAAAACTTTATTTCCTTAAAGTTACAATGCAAATGTCATTGTTAATGCTTAAATCTTGAAATGTAAATGCTCTTCTAGAAGACTCAAATTTTTAAAAATTACTAATACCTTTAATGAATTGATAATTTAAAAAACAAGAGGAAAATCACATAATAGTTTTGTGCCAAACAAGGAATAAACCCTGGCTAATCTCAGACCATAAATTCTTATAATTGTGCACCCTTATATGTGGGTATAGGAGACTCACAAGGGCTAGTTGAGCTTGTCTCAAATGAGTTCCAATGCATGCTCTATATAAAGGGGGACCCACTTTAGCAAAACTTGGCAAGTGTTGACACTCGCTCCAGAGATGCACAATTAGAAAAGCACATACCTTTTTTTTCGATGGAAGAACTGACCTCAATATAGCATGATCTAAGAAGATACTTACCTCATGAGAGCTCATCCTAAAGAAAGACACGCCTTAGGCGAGGTTTCTCCTCTCTCTCAAAGGGCCCTTCAATCTTCAATATCCAAACTACGAGTGATGTAAATTCATTAACCTCACTATAACAACTTCTTCAGTCATACTAAAGTTTCTAGCTCAAATAAACTCAATAAAGTAACCCACCTAGAGTATCTATAATGCTCAAGTTTTATATTTGAAAGAATTGTCTATTTTATCTCTTTCCTTTAAATATCCATCAATATAAATAAATTCAATAAAAGTAACTATAAATTATATATACAAAGATATTTTTATAATCATTCTCTCAAATTTTAATTTGCAAAAGTCAGGAGATCACTTCAACCATCAAACTAGCCTTTTTAAATTAACTATTGACTATTGTTGCGTGTTAGAAAATACGCGGCGGTAGAGTTTGTAAATTCGCGTCCGAGCGTTGCACGTAAGTTTAACACACAAATAGAAAAAAGGAGTAAACACCAAGAGTTTTTACGTGGAAAACCCAAAAATGGGAAAAACCACGGGGCCTCGCCCAGTTGCAAATTTCCACTAGTTTTTTCGTAGATTACAAATGGCTGATTTCGTCCCACAAGTCGGGATAATCCAAATACAATTTGTTTCTTCCACGAAATTTGCAAAATCCTGCGAATTCCCTGCGTTTCCTGAAAATCCGGCAGAGTTCCGGCGTCTTCAAGCGGCAGGAAAAACTCCGGCGGCGGTGGTCGAGGAGGTGAGGAATCTCCTATTCCCCTTTCTCCTTCTCCTTCTCTTCTTCTTCTCTCTCTTCCCCTCCCCCTTGGTGTAGAATTAGGGCTCTATTTATAGTTTTTCTGGAGTGGCATAGCCCGTAAATAGGCATGAGATCAAGGGCGAACAAGGAGTGGTTTGAATGGACGGCTGATATCGAATCCTTTGATCATGCACCGTTCGTTGGACATTTGAAAGCCTTAATGATCTCGGAATTCGATGATCTTGGGCTCGTTGGATTCGTCTTGTCGAGCCGCTCGATTCGAGTATAAGCTCGTCAAAATCGGAGACCGTTTGGTAACTCAAATTGCGGTTTGAATCTTCCAACAGCGCTTTGAACCCTTGATTCGGACTCATTTGGGCTCAGATTGGGTTGATCTTGGTGTCGTTGGGTTCGTATTTCCGAGACGCTCAGTTTGACTGTAAGCTCGCTGAAATCGGAGTTCATATGCTCCCGAAATTAATTTTTGAAGTTTCCAACTAGTTTTTGCCTCGAGATACGTGCCCGATCAAGATGATTTTGCGATGTTGTATCAACTATAAAAGAATAAAATAAATACAAAAAATAAAATAAAATAGAATTTGAAGATTTGATTACAATAAAATAGAATTTGAAGATTTGATTCATCACTCCACAGAGTCATGGCCCCTTCTCTTACCAGAAATTAAAAAAAAATCTCACAAAGCCTAGCAAAACCTCAAAATTATGAATGCTTTTAATGCAAGGTCTCCAGAATTCAATATACATGTTCATCTTAATTATTCTAAAATCAATGGCTGTAATTCTTAACATGAACAATGATCATTCACTAGTAATAGTGAATCATTATGATCAGTAAAATAAAAAAGCTTAAAATTTATTATATTGAAAACAAAGGTAGGATTTTGATTACCTACCATGATCAGAAGAAATTACAGGGCATAACTGATAGATGAAAATGGCTCGCGCAACTTTCTATATGTTCTCTTTTTCGTCCATTTCCCTCATCTTCCTTCCTCAGCAAGCAATCGAAAATGGGGAAATGGTTGGGGTGGTGAAGTTAATGAAATGAATTGAGATATTTTATTAATTTAAAGCCCACTAATCTAACCTAGCACTATGACGCTTAACTATCCAACACGGTTGCGCTCACTGCCTAAGGCTTGACAAGGTGACGAAGTCGTAGGGCATCGCAATGCACACCCCAAGCCTTATGTTCTATCAAAAAAATTTGAGAGCTCAAGGTCAGGGCATCGCAATGCACTCGCCCGAGAGGAATTCACCAAGAGCACTCGCTACGATTACTCGTCTGAGGTACCTAAAGCAATGTCAGTTATTGTTGTCAATGTGTGCACTTCATGGACTATTCCAGTATCTTTAATATTTTGTAGTAATAAAGTCATATATTTATGGCATTGTTTCTTAAGTGTAGCCTCTCTTGTAGCCTTTCCAACCCTATATATAAGAGACTGAAAAATATTTTTAGCACGTTATTATTATGATGAAATTATGTTATTTTTATTATTTAACATAAGAGTTATTGATTTCAAATTCTTCTCCTACTCGCTTACTCTCATCTTCTCTTGATATGTCTGCTTATGCTTGCATATAAGGTCAATATGTCACCCATTAATAAATTTAGGTCCAACAACAATTGAATCAAATTTAAGTCTAATTCTAGATGGAAGACCATGTTGATGTCATGTCTTATAATAAAATAAAAATAATAAATATAAAATCGTTGCAATAACTAAAAATAAAAAAAAAATAATGGAAAAAAAAAATTGCAACATATTTTCGTATTATCACATTATGATGTATTTAAAAGTTATTGAATTTATTTTAAAATTAATACAATATAAACTATTTATATGAAAAACTAATTTTAAAATAAGTCTAATAACTTTTAAACTTATTCTGATATAAATTGTAGCATGACTTTTACAAAAATAAAAATAAAGAAAAAGATAAATGTTTATGGTGTTTAAAATAATAATTAAATCATAAAATTCTGATTAATTTTAATGAGAAAAAATTTAAAACTTTTATTATTTTTTAAAAATAACTGTAATTTATAAATAATAAAAAATATATATTTATTTTAAATAATATTTAAAAAAATTACAGTTTTTTATTAATTATTTTTGTTATCTTGATATAATTAGGACAACTAATCATAAAAGTAATTATGAAGCACTTGAGATAATCCAACAAATCAAAATTTGATTAGAAATTATTTTTTATATTTTTAATCTTCTAATTTCTATTTTTTATAATTTCATTATAATAATTACCTAAAAATTAATCATTTTCTCTTTTTCATTATAAACAAGTCTGCTTCTAAGCTGACTCGAACAGATAAAATTAAACTTGAACTCGAACTTAAACTCATATAATTAATCAAACCTAAACTTAAATTAAAGATGACTCTACTCAACTTGACTCCTTTACACTCATATATAATAACCTGAAATATTTGAAAGAATCTTTCAAAATTAATTTAAATAAAATCAATTATTGTTCCAGCAAACGCTTCCTCATTAAATGCACTACAACTACTAAATGGCAGCTTTAATGGCCAAAGAATCTGAGAAATAAATTTTTGTTCCATTGATTTATTTATTTTATATTTAGTTTCTCGACGTAGGGGTTTTGGTGGGAGGAGTAAAGTTCACATTTACTACTCCTCAGTGCGGTACAGACTGAAAGCATTTATTGATATAAATGCAAAGCTGCTGCTTCATAGTTGTAATTCATGGAATATTTCTTCCGCCGAATCCGATAGGGAAATGCGGAGCTGCTCTCTCCTTTGATGGTAAAAAGAGTTGTTCTGCTTTCACGTGATGCCGACCGCTTGTGAAGAGCATCCCATGCAGCTTTGACTCTTCATTGTAACTAATTTATTTTTAGATTCTTAATTAAAGATTAAATTTCATAACAAATATTTAATTTAGATTTTTTTTTCTAATTAAATTCACAATAGTTTAATATACAACAACAATAATGACATTATCATATACCAAGCCCTAGATTAGGGGTGTCAAAATGGCTTTTAGGGTTGGGTTCGAGTCTTAACTTAAAATTGGCTCGAGTTCAATTGCCCCGATCCGAACCTGACCTGATTAGGCAAACTGGACATAAATCCAAACCCAAACTCATTATGTCATAACCCAGGTTGACTTGACCCGACCTGCTAACACGCAATACAGACGTAAGAGCGTGCTAGATCATTGTGGGCGCAAGTGCAAGATCGCTACGGGTGAGGGGGGTGAGTCGTGTTAGTTTCGGTTTGATTTTTGGGTTTTTGGGTTGACCCAAACCCAACCCAACCTAAAATTAAAAACATGTCAAAAAATAAATCCAGAACCATTTACAAAACGAGTTAATCAGAACCTAGAATTTTTCTAATCGGATTTGTATCGGGTTTTAGATCCGATCAAATATTGACACCTCAATCTTATATGAGAAAAATGAAGAATTGTTTTAGATAGTTGATTACCGGTATAAAATTTGTCAAATAATTATGACATAAATAGTTTAAAATAGGATGGATAAATATATAAATTTGATTGTTAAAAAAATTAAATGAATGTTATATTTATATATGTATATATATAATATTTAAAATTTGATTATTTATAAAATTAATATTTTTATATTTATTTTTAAATTCTTATCAAAATAATATTTTTATATTTCATATTTTTCAATTTTGTCAAATTATTAATAATAAATTAATTGTAGTATATGTAAATATAAGAATTTAATATGTTAAAATAATATTTAAATATTAGTTTTATAAATAAATAACTTTTTTATGTAAATTTTAAATTATTTTATTTTGAAATTTTGATTTGCAATTCAAAACAAAGCTAGAATGGCGTTCGTGTAATTGCTATTTTAATGGAGAAATTTTATTGGAATTAAAAAATTTTGAATTAAATAAATTGAAATTGCATGGAATGAAAAGAAATCATTATAAAGCTGAGGCGTACCCAGCCTTTGAAATTCAGATAGCAGAAATAATGATGCAAACTATTGAATCTCAGATGATGTACGGATAAACAATTTGGCGGTACACAGATTTAGTACTGTCGCCTTATAAAAAGTAAAAAGAAAAAAAATCAAAATAATTTCTAATTATTTATATTTGAAACTTTTTTATTGCTCTTTAAAACTATTTTAGTAAAAAAAAATTTGGCTAAAAAATAATTTTAAAATGCAATAAGAAAGCTATTCTAAGGCTTCATTTGTGACAAATTTTTTATTAATTCTTAAAGCAATTTTTTAGTAAGAAATTTTTATTTTTATATAAAAAGCTATTTTAAGAAGTATTAAAAAATCATTTATCACTGACTCAATTTAATCATTTAATTATATAAAATTGATTCAAAATAATCTTTCATGTTGTAATTATGATATACAATTGTTCTCAATTTAATCCCTCCATTTTATAAAATTCATCTCGAAATAATTTAGTACCAAATGAATCATATTTGTTCAATTTTATATATTGCAGGGACTAAATTGGAATAATGTTGTGCTTCGAGAATAAAATATCTATATAGAAATAATCAAGATATTAGTTTAAAAGTTAATCCTTTTTATATATTTTTTCTAGCTGAA
This sequence comes from Dendrobium nobile, assembly GCA_022539455.1. Classification (NCBI taxonomy): domain Eukaryota; kingdom Viridiplantae; phylum Streptophyta; class Magnoliopsida; order Asparagales; family Orchidaceae; genus Dendrobium; species Dendrobium nobile. Next base: position 17,952,230 of record CM039723.1, read on the forward strand.
TTCAATCAGTAATTAGTTCATATGTCTTCTCTGATTGGCCCTCCATTTCATTGTTTTTCTTTCTTTGGGTTGGTGTGGTTTATCCATTGTGAGCGTCTGTGTGGCTGTTTTGGCTACTCAGTTGAGGGTGTTTTTGTTGGAGGTAAGGCCGTGGGGTTTTGGTAGGGGTATCAATTTGGGTCAACGGGTCGGATTTGGGTTGAATCCGGAATTGACCCGGCACTATTCGGGTCAGACCGAACTCGACCCGTTTTTTAAAAACAAGTCAGGTTTCTGGACCCGAACCCGACCCGATTCGGGGTCAAATAGGAGTTTTCGTGTCAATTTCGGGTCAATTTTGAGTTGTTGGGTCAACCCAAACCCAACCCGATTATTAAAACGGGTTGATTTGTTGAACCCAAACCCGACCCATTTCGGGTCCGGGTTGACCCTAACCCGGATTTTTCCATGTTGTGTTTCAGGTCGTGTCAAAAATTGACATCCCTAGGTTTTGGTTGGCGTCTGGTGGTGTTTGGGTTTTGGCTAAGGGTTCGAGTTTGGGGTCGGTTGGAGTGTTCTCTCTATGGGTGGTCGGTTGGTCTTTGTGTTTGTTGGTTGGATTGTTCTTCCTATTGTCTATTTTCATTTTTGTTTCCTTCCTTGCAGGTTGTTGTAGCCTGGAGCTTCTGTCGGAGCATTTGTTGTGTTGGCCTTGACTTCTTTAAGGTGTTCCTCTTGGATAGCGTTGGTTTTCTTCTTTTAATTTTGTTAGATTATTGTATTAGATTGGAACAATGATTCTTAGGTTTTACTTCAAATGATATTTTTTTAGGAAGCTTTTGTTCCATTAAAGACCCGTAACTTTTTACCTATTTAACACGTAGGCCTCTGTATGAATTTTAACCCAAAAAAAAATTCAATCAGTTCATATCAATTGTTTAGTAAAATACTGCTCCAAAAGAGCTCCTATAGAAATTAAGCTCGCAGCTTATGCAGTGATTAAATAAAAATTTATTTACAAATATTCATTATAAATTTTAGCAAATAAAAATTTAAAAGGTCAGTCTATCAACATTTAGTTTATTTTGCAATTTAGAAAATTATGAAATTGAAAAAAATAAAAATAAAGATGTGTTTTATTTTATTCATATAATGCATTGTAATCATTTTTTTATTTTTTTATTAGGAAATTTACATACATACCACTATATTTCTATTCATTTACATATCTAACACCTCAAAGTTTAATATTACTCTTATATCACCTAGAACTCATTTTTTACATCACTTCTACCACTCCTTTTCGGTTGGACCTCGCGGCGTATTTTGTCCTGAAAGAATTTTATTGGGACAGTTATTTTACTGTTTCTTAAAGTAAATTTTTAATACAAAATTTTTAATTTTTATTTAAAAAAATATTTTAAAAAGCTATTAAAAATTCATCTCAAACGCAAAAAATAGCTTCTTTCAGGACAGCGCTAGCTTTTATATCATTATTTTTCCTCTACTTTGAAGAGATTTTTTAACTAAAAAATAATTTTACAAAACAATAAAAAAATCGTCCCAAACAAAACCTCAGTCTCCCATTAACAAAAACATCAATAATAAAATATAAGAAGGACACTTAATTACAATACCAAATATATTTTAATTTTATAATAAAATATAAGTAAAATAAATTTAAAAAAAAAGTAATAAACTGATCCCAAAACGCACCTTAAAATTTAGCAAATTCAGCTTTGAACTTAGCTCCTGGTTTTAAATGTGATTGAAAATGAGTTTTTTTTTTTTCATAAAATGAATAATCCTTATCTATATTATATAAAAATAATGTAAATTATATCAGATAGGTGTAGTACTGCATTTGACACGTTTTATTGAAGACATAATTATTCTAAGCTTAAATTAAATTATTATTAAAAATTATAAAATATCTTAACAACTAACTAACATATCATATATTTATTACTTTTAATTAAAATTATTTATTGATCAAGTTTCATCAAAAATTAAAATAATTTGATAATTCATCAGGCATACAAAATTACAATGATTTTGTGGCTTAAAGAAGCTCTCTTAACAATTAGGTTAACCTATTTCGCCAACTAAAAATCTCCAATGTGCATGTTTTAAATATCATCATGTATTTAGAAAAAATCATTATGTGCGGATCCCGGACGGCATCTGGAAACCAATCAGAACTCCCCACGTCACTTTTTTGCTCGGCAACGGTGCTCGGTAATGCTGTGTACCGGGTGATGTGGCGCGGTCTAGTTGGTCTCCGCATCGTCCGTTGTCCGCACAGAATAATTTCTCTATATTTAGGGCATCTCCAACTGAAACTCTCATTTTTCACTGCAAAATGCAGTAAAACCAAAAAGTGTCGTGATTCATCTTCAATGGAACACCATTTTGCCCCATAATCATCACTCGTTTCTTTCGTGCCATTCTTAGGCAAGTTTGGTAGAGAGAAAAGAATGGCTCAAGTGAACATATTGGCGTCGCATTGCTCAACTGCGATCAAATGGCAGAGTAAATGGCGTTCGATTGCTACGTTTGAGGGCCTCCATTCGGTTGTCTACCGAACGGTTGGAGATGGTCTTAGGCTTCATTTGAGATAGTTTTCTTATTGCTTTTTACAATAGCCTTTGACTTTGTTAAGGATAGTTTTATTAGTGATTTTTGAAGCAGCTTTTCAGTACATAAATTTTTTTAAACTAAATTTTTTGGTACTAAAAATTTACTTTATAAATTATTAAGAAAGTTGTCTCAAATAAAACCTAAGTCTTCATAGAAAAGTATTTATATATTGATAATTTTAAGAAAATTAAGTATCGATGAATATATTAGAAATTTTTCTGAGATTATGGGTACGGGCATTTGTCTTTGTGCAAAGTCTGATTTAAATTGGGGCTGTTCTCTCCTTTTAAAGTAAAAGTAATAATATTTTTTTCCTAAAAAAGAAAAATGATTCTGTAATTTTTTTATGGTTTGATAGATTTCAGGATTCATTTTTAATTAAAATTTTAATTATTTTTAAGAGAAAATATAATGAGCAATTCATTCAAAAACATTATATTTTAAAGCATATATAAGAAAATAAATTAATAAATTTAAATATTTAATTGTGCCATTGCTAATTAGTTGAGAATTTAATCAAAATTAAAAATTCGGAAAAAAAATTCTATTGTGCTCTTGAGATTTAATTGTCATTATAATAAATGGAGGTGGCTGAACACTTTTTTATTTTATCATAATTTTTTTACAAGAAAATTATTTTTTTAATAATTTTTTAAAATATAATTTCTCGTCATAATTTTACTATCATCTTTATAAAAAACTGCAACACAGTCCCAAATGGGGCAAATTATTGCGTCCGGTGTTTGGATTCGTCCAAACACCAATCTGGTGTCGTCACGTCACCAAAATACACCGGGACTCAATGTATTTAAGTGACGTGGCGTCACCGGATTGGATGTCCGAACATCCGGTGACCGGACTCAATAATTCGCCCCCAAATGGACCCATAAATTTGATGATGTCTAAAGAGTTTTAATGTAGACTCTAGATTGAGAAGTTTTGAAAAAACTCTTGAATTTCATTCTTATCGTTACAGTTTTACCTAAAATTTCGTCTGAAGCGACTAATAGCTGCCAAAATAATAAGTATTAATTAGTTTTTTTATTAATTTTAAATAAAATTAATGAAACTATAAAAAAATCAAGTAGAAATTATCAAAACTTAAAATAATAACCAAAAGTGTTTGATGTGATGCGATTAAAAAGGGAAAAAAATTATCTCATAAACTCCTAATATATTATATGCTTTTACATACTGATTTTTTTTTATATTATGAATAATTTGTAGTTTTAATATTGTTGCATGCTAGAAAATTTGTAACAGTTGAATGTTTTTGTATTATATGAAAATTCAACACATATAGATAAAGAGGAGTTATAAGGGACATTAGAATTTTAATGTGAAAAATCTTGAAAAGAGGCTGCACGATATGACCCAATTAAAATGAGTGTATTTTTATATGTCATCGGCAACAAATGATGTTATTCCTGGGGGAAGTCATTGATACAATGTAATAAGTACAAACTATATAATGGGAGCTGTCTTCATGATTTGCTTGTAGTTTGTTTGGTCATCCACTTTGAGAAAGGAAGTCCAACATAAATTTTAGTGCCAATGTTGGGAGTCATGATTGGTGCATATGAATGCATCAATCTTATAAATAATGACATGCATTAATATTATTGGTTAAAAATATGACGAAGTCAGCGTGGTCACTATAGCAAGGCAATCATGGTCGGAGGATTGTAGGTAGGAGGATCATAGTTGGGCGAAGGTGATCATAGAACTGCAGTTGAGCAAAGGCGACTATAAGTCTATATTTAGTCAAAGGTGATCAAAGGATTTTGGTAGGGTGACAATGGTTGAAAAGATCATAATTGAACAACAGAGGTTGAAAAACTGTAGTTTTGGCGACAATGGTCAAAGATTATTGTTAGGTGATGATAATCTAATTATATTAGTTGGACGACGGTGGTCAAAAGATTGTACTCGAGCAATGCTAGTCCAAGGGTCATAGTAGGGTGAAGAAAATCGAAATATCATAGTCGGGCAATAATGGCTGATGGATTGAAATATATCGAGTGATAATGGTTGGTGGGCCCCAGTCTACTGGCGGCGATTGAAGAACCTCAATTAAAAGAATGATGGTTGGAATAACTATAATCAGATGGTGATGGTTAGAATGATCGTTGTCAAGTGACAGTGGTTGGATATTCCACCTAGATAATGATAATTATCTAGACTACCATATTCACATTTATAACCCTCCAACCTGTCTTTGTTTATTCCTTTTAATGATGCCATCTTCACCTCCATAAGGATGATTATCTTGATATCCCTTAGTCACCTTTATGCCTTCATACACTATTTGACCCATCACTTTCAGGGGCATATCATTTCCAATGTCAAAAGCAAGATTATTCTAACCACCTATATGATTGTCCTACTCTGTCACCAACAATCGATTGTTCAAATTTCATCTCTAGGAGTACATTCCTAACTGCTCTTAGCCACCTCCATAACATTTTTAGGCTGCTTTAGTAGCCCACCTCCAAATCATGTAATCTCCACATCTTGGATGATCATCCTAACCAAACTTAATTACTTTTGTTACCTTCCAACACCTCCTCACCACATTTTCAAGTCGTATCTTCTTCTCCTCTAAAGACCGTCTTGGCTACCATAAAGTTGCACAACCTTTCAACATCATCTCTTCTATTACTTTTTAAGTCACGCCATGTCCATCTCCAACAAAAGTTAATCTTGATTATACGTAATTACCACAAGTATTTCTTGCACCACCTTCCCGTCGTGCCATCTTCATTTCCAAGAGCACTATCACAATCATTTTCAATGCCTTCCTCATTCTTCATTGATGCATTTTCTATCGCCCAAACAACTTAGTCATTCTCACTAGCCCTCCCTAAATATCCAATTTTGCTTCATTCTTCACCTTCAAGTTGAGTTTCTTTTGCCTCTCAAAAAATAAAAAGCATTCAATATTATTTAGGTCTAGTGAAGTTACGTGAATTCGAAATGGTTTGTTAAAAAAAAAAAAAAAGGCTATATTTCCTTATTTGCTAGATATGAATGGAGGCATATGAGCTTGCCTCTTTCGCAAGTGACCTTAAGTGTCCTTCTATGCTTTTAGTTAAGCACAAATTCTTTGCTTGGTACAGAGCCACGCACTCTTCCATAGGAGGTTTAAATGTGCATTCAATTGGATTCCATTTGCTCCCTTTTTCTGGTAAACACTTTACATTATTACATATGAACTTTGAAATTCATCTCCATAAATTCTCAAATGTAAATCTACCTATTTAACAATACAAAATTGATTTTTTCAAAGGGTGAAATTTAATTAACAATAAAAAATTTTAAATATATCTATTTAGCTATTTATTTGATATTTTCATCATATAAATACATTTAATAATATACATAATTATTTGAACATACAAAATACAAGAAATTTGATAAAATAACATATAATAAGTCACCGAAAAAAAAAGTACCATTAAATAACTCTTTTATCATACTTTTTACGATATACTTGTTAAACATCAAATGAATATGTACATGAACATAAATGAATGAGCAAGTCAATATTCAAACTTGCCCATCTATAATTTTAATATTTACTCAAATTAATTCAATTATGCAAATAAATGAACATTATATGAGCAAATATCAAGTTGTTCATCGAGTGCATTTGTACGTTTTCTTAATGCCCTAGAACTTGATGAATATATTCATGATATAATTGTCATTCCTTGAGAAATATTCTGTGCAGTCACTAAACGATCCAGAAGCGTATCAGAATGTGTCACATCACCCGTTACTGAGCAGTACACAGCAAAAAATGATGTGGCGTGTTCTCATTCGCCTCTTGAAGCCGTTCGTTGGCCGCACAAAATTTATTTATTTTTAAAAGAGCTTCAAGTATAATATTTTTTTTCCAGCTTTGCGTAGAGTATAATTGGGCTTGTTACCGTCTAATAGGGCCCCGAGCTACTTCAAGTAGGAGCATGCTCAAGCATAACTTTTTTGGTAAAATTAAGTTGGAACTTGATTCGAGTATTTGTAATAGTATTCAAGCTCAATTACTTTAAAGTTATGAATGTTTGAGCTTAGTTTGAGATTTGACTCATTAGCTAATCAGACGAACCTCGTCAAGCCCATGAATGAACAACACTATTAAGTAGCTTGTTAGCTGACTAAACAAGTTTTATTAAGCCTATTAACAAGTAGTCAACTAAGCTTAAAAATGATACTTTAATTAAATGAACTATTAAATAAGCATTTATTTTAAAGACTTTAAATAAGTAATTTGTGTTCATGAAAAAATAAAATCAGTCTAATATTGATAGAACATCACTTAAATGCTCACATAGTCACATATTAAATAAGTTTATAATTTAATCTTAAATATTTTCTCGAACTTATTTATGAACTTCAAATAATATTCCTTATGATCATATACTAATCAAATACCAAACTATTTAAACATATTTATTCATGAATAAAATATTAATAAAAATTTCATAAATAAATTCCAATCTACGGCAAAAAAATTCAAAATTAGTCGTCATATTATTCATGTATGACTAATCTAGTCCTAGAATATCACGTTGATCCAATTTAGTAGCTCGACTATACAAAATTGATCCAAAAAATCTCTCAAATTAGAATTGTGATGTTAAATTATGGTCAATTTAGTCTCTTAATTTTATAAAATTGATTCAAATTTAATTCAAAAAAGATCATATGTTTAATCAATTTTATATAGTCAAAATTAAATTAGAGCAACATTATACTTTTTGTTTAAAATAGCTATATATAAATAATCAGAGGACTATTTTGTAAATTAACCCTATTTTGTCATCTATATTTATATGTTTGCCACCCTACTAAGCACCAAGAAGTCTTTCAAAAACAAACATGAAGCCAATTACATCTTAATCGAATTTGAAAGTAACGGTAACCAACATGGAAGTACAGTAGAGCTGGTGAGTGACTGAGTGGGTGGTCATAATCGCCAAATGAAGTGACATTATTTGATATATGAAAACAACTTCGTAGTTTATTTGCCTTTTTTTTTTTCTTTTTGCGTACAAAATTGTGCCACGTCATAAGGTTTTGATGTTTTTTGTCACCTAATTTGTTCATTTATAATCTCTAAATTTATTCAATTATGATGATAATCTCACGTTACAAATTAAGGGCATATATTAGGCCATCTCCAACTGAACGTGAAACTAGCGTTGTCATCCGCCGTAAGCTCCAACCGAATGTGAGATTTAGCAGAATTATCATGAGGTGAAAAGTGCAATGTCACTATTGATGTCACGCTGTTCATAAATATCATTTTATTTTCAGTTGGAGAATGAATATACCTAGGATACTCTCTTTTGGTGTTATAAAATGATATTTGGTTGGAGAAGAGTTACTATATTTTTGGAGTGAAAAATGAGTTTTTAGATTGGAGATGCAGAGCTTTTAGTTGAGTCGTGTTTAGCACGGCCAAAATTTTTGTGTGTTTTGTTTACTTATTACTGAGTTATTATTAGTAAATTAGGCTTTAGCATTATTATTTTTTAACTATTCTAGTAGTTTAAAACATTATAAAATTGATTGCAGCAATTTAAGAAATGCTATAAATCAGTTGTATTGGTATTCATTGGAAAGGGGTTTCACAGCGAATGTACAACTGTCATAATTAGGGGTGTCAATTCGGGTCAACGGGTCGGGTTCGGGTCGAACCCGGAATTGACCCGGCACTGTACGGGTCAACCCGAACCCGACCCGTTTTAAAAAACGGGTTAGGTTTCTGGACCCGAACCCGACCCGATTCGGGTCCGGGTCAACTCGACACGGCACGAATGACCCGGGATTGACCCAAAATTGCTAATTTTCGGGTCAAAAATCGGGTCAATCTCGGGTTTTTGGGTCAAAATCGGGTAAAAAACGGGTCAATCTCGGGTTTTCGGGTCAAAAATGATTTTTCGTGTCACTTTCGGGTCAATTTCGGGTTGGCGGGTCAACCCGAACCCGACCCGTTTCGGGTTTGGGTTGACCCGAACCCGGATTTTTCCAGGTCGGTTCGGGTCGTGTAAAAAATTGACACCCCTAGTCATAATATATATAGGTTTTTGCAACAATTTTAATGGTTATATTTCTAAAACATGGCAACAATTAAAACTATTGCATTTCTGGAATATTATAAGATTGTAACAGTTTAAATCATTGCTTTTCTGTAACATTATAGTTTTGTAGTGGTCAAAACAGCTAAAATTCTGTAACATTCCTATTGCAGGCTGAAAGATTTACGACAATAAAGTGAAAGATTTTATGTCCTAGTGATGTATGAAAATTTAACATACAAACAAATGATGAGAAACACCATGATTCTTACCTGGAACACCACCCCCCCCCCCCCCCCCAACAAAAAAAAAAAGAGAGAAAATAATCATAGGGTACCTCTTGCCCAGTTGAAATGATTCTGTTAGTATTTGACATTACAAAAATTAACCCTTTCTTATCTATAGGACGAGGAGAATACAATATGTTGGAAAGTTATCCAATTTTCAATCGGGTACTTTTGATGTTAATTGAATAACAAAGAATGTTTCACCAATATCTGACAATGGCTGGTGATTGAGTGATAATCAGTGGATGGGTAGATGTCTAGAAATGCTTGGTTGTTGGGAAAAGAATAAAAAACAACCAATGAATTGGTAGAAATCCTGTGACAGTCGATGGTCAATCAGGAAGAGATCAGACTGGTGGTGCAATCTTGAGAGAATAAGAGAGCTTCTCAGTTTAATATTTATTTCATTTCCATTTCTATTAGTACATGAGCATCATCTAAATATAACAATAAATGTACAACCATTTTCATTTATTTTTTCATTTCCATTTAATGTACATAGATGCAATGCTTCCACAACTAGTACTATATATGGGTGAACTTCTATAATTTGTATGCATGCATCTTTTCCATATTTTAATTCTTCCATTTCAATTTAAATTGCTACAATTAGCAACAATTAAAATGTCAGCTATAAAGTCGTAAAAAAAGCTTAAAGAAGTCCTAATCTCTCATATACCTTGCGAGCCTCCCAAGCATTTTCCTCTTCTCTTCTTCGGTCGAGCCTCATCTATTCTCCCTTTGATAGATTGATTGACGTGCTTCCTCCACACCCCTCCGCCATAGCATCGACCAACTGCCTCCATCCCGTCATCGCTGTTAAGCTGCTTGAGCAACTTGAAAAATATTTGGTACATTTTTGTTATTTTTTTAATAAATTTATTATCATCTTCTCTAAGTAAATGATGGATATTCACAAATATTTTATTTTTAAGATCTTCAATAAAAAAGCTAGGCTCAACTTATTAAGAGAAAATAAATGGGTCATATTCTAATTATTCCCAACATGAATCAAATGTGAAACGTTAACTAATATATTGCCATAATGTTCTACCTTTGTATAAGTTGCAATTGTGTTAGCCCAATCATGCTTGAATAAGACAATGTGAAATAACTCGAAGTAATTAATCTCAATAATATCATTTACTCGACCATAATAGTGTCATTAGTTTTTTTAAGGGTCATATATATGCAAATTAGGGCTACCATGCCTAACTGTATTTAGGGTCCATGTGTGCAGGAGGAATATCTTGTACTTAGGTTTTCTAGGGCTAGCTAAAGCAAAGTCCTTAGGAATCTACCTAGGAGAATCTTATGAGGGAGGCTCTACACTAAAGAGAGACCTAAGCACTAAGGTTAAACTCAAGAAAGATTTGGTTAACCTTATTAAAAAATGGGGTTAATATAATCAAGCAATAATGTTTTGATGATGAAGGTTGGGCAGTGCTAATTCAAAGATGGTGATCGGACGGTGGAGGAGACAATGGAGGTGGTATGATGATGGAAATTAGGTACTGGTATGATGAAGTTAGTGTTTGAGTGGAGCTTTATGATTCTTTATGCCTCTAATCTCTCTTGAATCTAAAACTAAAATCCAATATCTCTTCATATAAGGAGTGAGTGTCAATTTATATATTTTTTTTTTACAGTGACATGTCTCATAAATATATCTAAAATTCATAACATTCTATTATTATATCACTATCAATTCCTTCGATCATAAAATATTTTTTTAACATTTAAGTATCTTAATAATGTTAGAGTTATGTAATTTTTGGTTCGTTGGATTCATCTCATGGAGACGCTCAATTTGACTATAAACAAGCAAATTTTTGAGATCTTTTGATCCTCTAATTGATGTACCAAAATTTGAATTGTGCATTATGCGCTTGACTTGGGCTCATTTGAAGTCGGATCAAGTCACTTTTGATGTTGATGGATTGGTCTCATCAATATATTCAATTTAACTCTAAACTTGCCGAAATCAAAATTTAATTGATCTTAGATTTATTTCTAAAAATATTTAACTTAAATGTTTATAGAAATTTCTTCCCATGGTGCAAATAATTCCACTATTGCTTTGATAAACTTAATAACCATAGCTTCAATAAATAACAAATTAGGCACACAAAATAAACTGCACTGCTCGCAACGGAGAAAAAAAACATGTTAATCGATGGGGAGAATCAACTAGAATTCGAAGCTATGTGAGCAAAATTAGTAATCCAGTGAGGCACCGTCGGATCATTCTATCGTTCAATGATGCAATGGCCGTCAAATTCAATTTCGAATAAACAATTTAGAACAAACGACGGAGGGTCTGACAGATGTCATGCCTATAAAATGTTGTATTTAAATTGTCCGAACTTTCTTGGAGCAAATTCATCATTTAGCGCATGATAGCAACCACCAGAACTCCTTAAATTTGCGCACTATCAGAACACGAGAAAAATAAAGAAGCTTCGCCGACCGGAACACGCAAAACCAACTCTTGGGGGTCGGGGCTTCGCGTTCGCGAACAATCTTCATCGTACCCCCACTTTGCTTTCTCTCCCTCCAGAAGCAGCCGCAATGGCTGCCGCCTACCTGACCTTCATTTCCCCCTTGAAACCTAACCCTACCTCTTATTCACACCATTCAAGAAATTACCAGCTTCGACCTTGCGCGTCGTGGTCTCCGCGCTCCGGATGCGAGCCTCCGACGGATTTTAGGAGAAGTGATTTCTCAAAGCGATGCTTTAGGGCTCGGCTAATCTTATTGGATCGGCGGTTTCCGCGTTTTCTTCCGTTAGCTGCGCATGAAGAATCGGTGATGCATTTCTCCATATGTCTCACTTGTTTGCATTTGATCTGCTAATTTGTTTTAGGGCTCATTTGGTACGTTATGAGTAGAGAATTAGTTTTAGAAAATATTGATTTTCTTTTTACTCATTTTCACTGTGAAAAATGAAATGATTGATTTCTAGCTGCATACGGAAAAGCATGTTTTCTAAATTAAAGCAAGGTCAGGAGCCCTTATGAAATTTGGAATGAAATGGATTTGTTTATAAGTTTAAAAAATGTTTTTTTTGTTGGATTTGGATTTTTCTTTGGTGGATATAAATTGAGATTTTTTGGTGCTTTGCCTTTAGTTTTTGTGCCAGTTCTTTGGGTTTGATCGTTGATGAAGTGTTGTTATGGCATATTTTGTTGCTTGTAGATATAAAAAATGTTTTAGAAAATAATAATTTCATTCTCACCCTTTTTGTGTGAAATTGAAATCATCACATTTGAGGAATTGGGGGTGTTTTTAGAGTTTTTAAACATTATTTATTTTTAATTGCTTCCAACCAAATGATTGAATTGATTAAATTCATTGTTTTTCAAAGCATGTTTTTTAACTTAAATCAAATTTTCAAGGAAAAGCGTTTCATTTTATATTTAAAAAGTTAATTTTTGTTGGATTTGGACTGCTCTTTGGTGGATATAAATGGAAATTTTTTGGTACTTTGCTCTTAGTTTTTCTGATCAGCTTTTAAGGGGTGGTTATTGATAAAGTGTTATTAGGACTTATTTGGTTGCTTGTAGATATAAAGCATGTTTTAGTATTGATGATTTTATATTCCATTATTTTATGTGAGAAATTGAAATCATCACATTTGACGGATTTTGAAGATGTATTCAGAGTTTAAAAACAATATTGATTTCTAATTTCATCCAACCAAATGAAGGAATCTACTAAATTCATTGCTTATTCCAAACATGTTTTTTGAATTCAAACAATTTGAAATGAAAGTGTGATGCAGCGCACATGTGGAATATCCACGTGGCCACGTGATGGGAGGAAAACCACTACCTCATAACAGATTTCTGTTATAGCATTTACTTATTTCCAGTAATTAGAATTACTTTTGCTTTTTACTGTTTTAACCTCACTTTGAGTAGAGGCATTATGAGCTGCAGCTGAGAACGTTTGAGAACAGAAAATCATATACGAAATTACTGTTCCATTGCTTCCCTTCTCCTTCGTTCCTCTTCCTCCTTCCTCTTGTGTTCTTATTTTTCTTTGCAGGTTTGCTTCTTCCGGTCGCTGCACCAGGATTTTGGTATCAGAGCCAGAGATTCCGAGTCCGGCATTGATGGCGGAAAGCAGTAAACGCTCGACTTCCGACGAAGATCGAAGTCTGGACGCTTTGTGGGCTGCTCATCACAGCACCGCAAAACAACTGACCGAACTCATTGACGCATTCCATAGATTCACGGTGGAAGTGCGTCATCGACTACCACCATTACCACCGTTGTTGCCTGATTACCCTACCCCTGTTCCCGATCCCCGTTTGAACATCCCCTTCCGATTACCCAGAGACAATTTGAGAAATATCAGGAATCCGCCCCGCGGCCGACAGGTGATTCCCGATTTATCTGGATCGGAAGAAGAGTTAGATGAAAACTTCCCACATGATAATGCCGATTCCGCTGAAGATGACCAAGGAAGGCCAACTGAAGCTCGAAATCGACGGGAAATGCATCACTGCGGACCAGGTGACTTCCGCGTCAAATTGGACATTCCATTCTTTGATGGAAAGTTGCACATCGAAGACTATCTAGACTGGGAGCAGGCGGTGGAGACGTTTTTTGATTATATGGAGATTCCCCCTGAAAAACAGGTGAAGTATGTCGCCTGCAGACTTCGAGGCGGGGCAAGCGCTTGGTGGATGCAGGTGTTGCAAACTCGGCGACGCGAAGGGCGAGGAGTTGTTCGCAACTGGCCTCGTATGAAACAATTGTTGAGGGGTCATTATCTGCCGACTGACTACGAGCAGATGCTCTACCTACAATATCAACATTGCATCCAAGGAAGTCGAACGATTGCCGATTACACGGAGGAGTTCTACAGGCTTAGCGCTCGGAACAACCTTCATGAGACTGAAAATCAGTTAGTAGCCCGTTATATTGGGGGATTACGTGATATCTTCCAAGATAAATTAGAGTTGAACTCGGTATGGTCATTATCCCAAGCGGTTAATTTCGCTATGAAAGCAGAAAGCCAATTACAGAGGCATTCTCGATCTTATGGTAACCGTAGAACAACAATTGATACCAGGACAGAAGGCGGAAGACCAGCCGTTCCTAGTCCGAAGACATCACAGCCTGCGGCCTCAGCCAGTGGGAGCAATGCTAACAATTCCGCTGTATCGACGAGATCCCCAGTTCCCGCAAAGAAAGATAATCCTTATACCAGGCCAACCACTCTAAAGTGTTTTCGTTGTTTTCAACCGGGGCATAAGTCCAATGAGTGCCCCACCAGGCCACAACTTCAATTGATTGACGGGGAACAAGAAGCTGAATTTACTGCTGCTGAGGAAGCCACCGAATTTGAAGATGAAGAATTATCGGGAGATGTTGGTGAACCTCTGCTTTGTGTCCTAGAGAAGCTATTGATAGCACCTAGATTACCAGCTGAATCACAACGAAATTCTCTATTTCGCACACGGTGTACTATCAACGGGAAAATTTGTGAATTGCTAGTAGACAGTGGGTGCACCGAGAACATTATATCCCGTGCGGCAGTTAATGCCTTACAGTTGAAGACTACGAAGAATCCCAATCCCTATAAAATCAGCTGGGTCCGAAAGGGAATGGAAATTCTAGTCTCCGACATGTGCCGTGTTACTTTCACCATTGGGAAACACTATTCCTGTGAGGTGCTCTGTGATGTATTAGAAATGGATGTTTGCCATCTCATTCTAGGGAGACCATGGCAATTTGATAGTGGTGCCATTCATGATTGCCGATCCAACATTTACACTTTTGAGTGGAAGAATCGGAAAATCCGGCTGCTACCTCAAAGCCAACCCGTGAACACAACTGCTACTCGTGACAAATCTGTCGTGTACATCACCCCAGGATCTACACTTTTACAAAATAAAGCAGAGAGGGAGGTGTTAATTGGGTTGCTGGTAACGGAACAATGCTGCAGTAATGTGTCCGCAAACGGGAACGCTGATAACATCCCTGTGTTGGTGCGGGAACTCCTCACAGATTATAGAGATGTCATGCCAACTGACCTTCCCACGGGATTGCCGCCTCTCCGTCAGCTCCAGCATCAGATTGAGTTTGTTCCAGGGGCGTCGTTACCGAATTTACCTCATTACCGTATGAGTCCGAAAGAGCATACAATACTGCAGGAGATTGTTGATGAACTACTCCAGAAACAGCTCATACAACCCAGCATGAGCCCGTGCGCCGTCCCAGCTCTTATTGTGCCGAAGAAAGATGGCCAATGGCGGATGTGTATAGACAGCCGAGCTATTAACAAAATAACGGTAAAGTACCGTTTTCCCATGCCACGATTTAATGATCTAATTGACAAACTGTCCGGTGCTTATGTATTTTCAAAATTAGATCTACGGAGCGGATATCATCAAATTCGAGTGCGGCAAGGTGATGAATGGAAGACGGCTTTCAAAACCAAAGAAGGTTTATACGAATGGAAAGTGATGCCATTCGGGTTATGCAACGCTCCGTCAACATTCATGAGGCTTATGAATGAGGTCTTAAAACCGTTCCTAGACAAATGTTGTGTTGTGTATTTCGACGATATATTGGTGTTCAGCACCAATATTTCCGACCATGTTGAGCATCTTAAAAATGTTTTCGAGGCGTTAAGGCAGAGCAAGTTATTTCTTAACACTACCAAGTGTCAATTTGCGGTCAGCCAAGTCCATTTCCTGGGATTTATACTCTCCGCAGAGGGCGTTCATGTCGATCAATGTAAAACCTCTGCTATTGCTGAGTGGCCGATTCCTCAAAGCATATCTGACATACGAAGCTTTCACGGACTTGCTAATTTTTATAGACGATTTGTCAAAGGTTTCAGCATTATTATGTCCCCCATTACTGATGCTCTCAAGCAAAAATCTTTCTTATGGACGGAAGCTCAACAAACTAGCTTTGAGACTATCAAGCTTGCATTGACGACCGCTCCAGTTCTGGCATTGCCGGACTTCTCCAAGCCATTTCAGGTAGATACTGATGCATCGGCGACGGGAGTAGGAGCAGTATTGTCTCAAGATGAACGGCCCATTGAGTTCTTTAGTGAGAAACTCAGCTCGGCAAGACAGAAGTGGTCTTCATATGAACAAGAGTTCTACGTCGTCGTTAGGGCCCTTAAACAATGGGAACACTATTTATTACATCAAGATTTCGTCCTCTGTAGTGATAATCAAGCACTCCAGTACATCAACAGTCAAAAGACTATCAATCGGCTTCACGCCCGGTGGATCGTGTTCTTACAAAAATTTAGTTTTGTAATAAAGCATAAGGCGGGAAAGCTTAATCGCGTCGCCGACGCACTTAGCCGAAGGTCTGCCCTCCTCACACAACTACAGACGGAACTTACTGGGTTACAATGCTTACAAGATCTTTATAAAGAAGACAACGATTTTAAAACTATCTGGCAGTGTATGAGCGGGCACCCTGTTTCCGATTACAGCATTCGGCACGGATTCCTCTTCAAAGGTAATACCGTTTGCATACCTGATTCCTCTTGGAGACCACACATCATCCAGGAAGTCCATTCGGGCGGGTTGGCAGCTCATGTGGGGAGAGACAAAACACTACAGCAACTACAGTCCCGGTTCTACTGGCCACATCTTCGCCGAGATGTGATACATTTCATTGAACGTTGCCCCATTTGCCAAGTTTATAAAGGCTCGGCACAAAATACCGGACTGTACTCACCTTTACCCATTCCCGATTCTATATGGGAGGACTTAAGTCTTGATTTCGTCTTGGGATTGCCTCGCACTAAGCACGGCTCCGACGCCATTATGGTCGTCGTCGATCGGTTCTCGAAGATGGCTCATTTTGTTCCCTGTAAAAAGACGTTTGACGCCCTCAACATCTCCCGCATCTTCTTTAAAGAAATAGTCCGTTTACATGGAATCCCAAGGAGTCTTACCTCCGATCGAGATGTGAAGTTTATTAGCCATTTCTGGCGTGAGCTGTGGAAGAGATTCAAAACAGATACTAAACTTTCTTCAGCTTATCATCCGCAAACCGATGGCCAAACGGAGGTCGTCAACAGGACACTTGGTAGCATGCTCCGTTGTTTAGTTGGGCAAAGCCCCTCACGGTGGGAAGAGGTTCTCGGTCAAGCCGAATTTGCTTACAATTCGATGCCCAATCGATCCACAGGTCATTGCCCCTTTGCTATTGTCTATACAAAAATGCCTAATCATCTTCTTGATCTTGCAGTCTTACCAAAATGCCATAGCACATCCGCAACTAAACAGGCCACCCAATTTGTTGAGTTGTTGAAGGAAGTAAAGCAGAAACTGGAATCATCATATGAAACCTATAAACAGCAGGCTGACAAGCATAGAAGGCAGCAAATCTTCCAACCGGGCGAGCTAGTGATGCTTCGTTTCCGCAAAGAACGGTTCCCATCGGGCAGCTATGCTAAATTAAATCCCAAGAAGATAGGACCTTTTCCTATTCTTCATCGCATCAATGATAATGCATACATTGTGGATTTACCGAGTGAGTTCAAGACCTCCCACACCTTCAATGTCTCCGATATTTTCCAATACCATCCACCTGATGATACCTCCGTCGTGAGTTCTTCGCTGGATACCAGCTCTTTTGAAGACGGGGAGACCTGATGCAGCGCACATGTGGAATATCCACGTGGCCACGTGATGGGAGGAAAACCACTACCTCATAACAGATTTCTGTTATAGCATTTACTTATTTCCAGTAATTAGAATTACTTTTGCTTTTTACTGTTTTAACCTCACTTTGAGTAGAGGCATTATGAGCTGCAGCTGAGAACGTTTGAGAACAGAAAATCATATACGAAATTACTGTTCCATTGCTTCCCTTCTCCTTCGTTCCTCTTCCTCCTTCCTCTTGTATTCTTATTTTTCTTTGCAGGTTTGCTTCTTCCGGTCGCTGCACCAAAGTGGTTTTGTTTATGCATTCAAGAAATGTATTTTTATTGACTTTGGACTCTATTTTGGTGGCAATGATTTGTGATCATTTTGTATTTATAGCTTTTATTGTCTTCTTGGGGGAGTTTTCCGATAAAGTGTGTTACTAGAGAAAAAAAGCCAATAAGTTTGCTAAGCCAGATTCTGAGCTGGGCTGATAGATCTACTTTGAGGTGTCCTCTAATGTTTGATATGAATGTTGTTTATCATTGTCATGGAGATCTTTGTAGGCTATGATATATAAATTTAGGAGTATGTAAAATTAAAATGCTTTAGGTTTTTTATGTGCAAGTGAGCCAACAATGTGGACATTGATTTACCTCATTATTTGCTAATTTAGAATCTTTCTAATAGTCTGAGAATTAACTGTGATGGTTAGCGACTTAAAATGCTCCTTATTTTTGCATAGCCTTTAAGTCGCCTTTCGTCACGGACAAGATGCTTTGTTTAAATAAACTTATCTTTGGCTGATATTTTGTCAAAATCTTAGTCATCCCTTGGCATTTGATCCTACGGTCAGGATGAGAATCCGTAGGAGGCTCACCTGGATCATGCCAATATCCTTCTATATTTGGGTAGCTGAATTAGGAAGGATTATATTGAGGCAATTATGTATCAATTAGAAGTTATTTATTTCTTTATTAAGACATCTTGTATAGATCTATAAATAGGGATAGTTTTGTATAATACGCAGAAGGTATTTTTACCCTTCTCAAATTCTATGAATTCTAACATGGTATCAGAGCCAACGACCTTAATTGTCGTCGAAGAACGATCCTAGATCGTCGGAGGAGGAAGAGAAAAGAAGCTCGGGGCATCCGAGACTTGATCGCTGCCGACCGTATACGCCGGACAGGACAGGCGACTCGATCGAACTTTCGATTGGAACGGAAGTTAGTCGAACAGCCACGAACGAGCCAAAGGAGCCACGCGTGCAATCTCTACGCCTCCTACAAAGGAACAATGCCGAGGTTCAACCGATCGTGCTTAGAAGCCGCTCGGGAGAAGACGACCGAAGAATGCTTGCGGACGGATCCCTTGCGGACGGACAAAGGAGTGAACGGCGAGCATCCCGATCCGACGGGGAGGGAAGATCGTCGAAGGAGCAAAGCGACCACTCGAGCTCTTGAGGCCCTCTTCGTGCGTGTCCTAAGCTATCTGATCCGATTTTTTTAAAGAGTCGGCAGCCCGATTTTATTAAACCGGGAAGGTACTTTTTCCCAAAAAAAAAAAAAATTGACCTTCATTGTCGGACAGAAAAAAAAAAATCTTTTTTAGTGAAAAAAAAGAGAGAGAAAATCTTTATCATCAACCTTTATTGTCGACAATGGAAATTTTCTCCGAGAAGCCTTCATTGTTGAATTTCTGAGGAATACAAAGTTCCTACTACCGGCCTTCATTGCTGGAATTATGAAAAATACAGGTTCCTACTACCGGACTTCATTGCTGGAATTATGAGAAATACAGGTTCCCACTACCGGCCTTCATTGCTGGAATTCTAAGGAATACAAGTTCTCACAACCGGCCTTAATTGTCGGAATTTTGAGGATAGTTATCCATCATCGGCCTTCATTGCCGGCTTTCTCTTGTGGTTGATATCCTCTCTATAACTAATGCAGCTCTACCTCTGAGCGAGTAATTGCAAGCTGGTCTCCAGCTTGAGGGGGAGTGTCAAAATCTTAGTCATCTCTTGGCATTTGATCCTACGGTCAGGATGAGAATCCGTGGGAGGCTCACCTGGATCACGCCAATATCCTTCTATATTTGGGTAGCTGAATTAGGAAGGATTATATTGAGGCAATTATGTATCAATTAGAAGTTATTTATTTCTTTATTAAGACATCTTGTATAGATCTATAAATAGGGATAGTTTTGTATAATACGCAGAAGGTATTTTTACCCTTCTCAAATTCTATGAATTCTAACATATTTCATTAAGTTTTTCTTAGATGATTTTTTTTTCTCTGTCTGATCTTTTCTATATATATACAGAATCCTTCAGATATAGAAGTGGAAAAGGGCAATGAACTAAAAATTAAAGAAGAAGCTTCACAGGAAGCATGGGAACAGACCCTTGAATCTTTTAAAGAGGAAGCTAAGAAGATGAAAGGGATATCACAGGAAGCATACGATGTATACTCAAAGAAAGCAATTGCATTATTGGAAGAGACCTCTGTAGTTTTGAAGATTCAAGCGGAGAAAACAAGGCATGATTTAGGTATAATAGCAAAAGAAATAAGTCAAGAAGGTCAAGTTTATCTCTCGACAGCAGCAGTGAATTCTCCTGAATCTGTTAAAGATATAGTTGAAACTTTTGCTTCTTTACCCAATGAGTTAAAACAAGGTTCCACAGTCCGTGACTTTCACCTTGGCATTCCTTATGGTATGGATCTGCAGTAGATCAACTTATAGTGGAAATTTACTTTATAGGAGCAATACACAACATAATTTACTTACGTGCTGTTCCAGGCACTTGCAATTCCTAACATGAAAACAAATTTCTTTGTAGGTGCGCTTCTTGCTATTGGCGGTTTTCTAAACTTTATGCTGACAGGAAGCATACCCTCTGTTCGCTTTGGTGTTATTCTTGGTGGTTCACTGTTGGCCCTTAGTATATCAAGTTTAAGATCTTGGAAGAGTGGAGAACCTTCACGACTATTTTTGAAAGGGCAGGCTGGTTTGTCCATACTCTACAGCATCAATCTTTAAATATTTTTTTTCCATTATCTTAATTACATATAGAGTTTGTTTGATTGCTTGAAATTTCTCACTTGGTTTCTTAAAGCTGTTACTTTTGTAGCACCATTTGAGTTGTTTGCTCAATGTTTTTTGTTACAACAAAAGGCCCAAACTCCTCTCTTTAGATTTGACTTATGTTAAGAAAGTTAGAGGTAGCCTAAAAAGACTTGGTTAGAAAATATTAGAAATGATCTTTCTTTATTAGATTTAAATGAGAATTTGACTTTTAACGGGGCACAATGGCGAAAAAAGATTCATGTAGCCGACCCCACTTAGTGGGACAAAGGCTTGATGTTGTTGTTGTTGATTAATCTCAGAGAAATAAACAAACAATATACAAAAATTTGATAGAAAGCAATAAACCCAATCGCACATGTGAATATCAAGTTTGATATAGTTCAATCAAGAATGACTTACATCCATGAGATGAGGAGGTAAAAATAAATCTGCTATCAATTGCATAAATGAGCACAAAATGAGAGGACTAACCAACAATGCAAAGTCTTCTTATCAGAAAACTAACAATGTGGGTGGAGAAGATCTTGCCAAAATTTGTAGAATTTTTCTCTAAGAGAAGAGCCTAAGAGAATGGAGAAAGTGTTCCTCTCTCATGCGAAATCACCATGAATGAGATCTCGATTACATGTGATCTAGATTGCTCATGCTTGTGATTTCTACCTCTATCTATACATCTATTCAGTGGTCTGAGAAGAATTGCTGAAACTCTTACCTTCTTGACGGTAGAATTGTGCAATTCTTCGTGTATATCAATCCTGTGAAGCACCTCCTTGTCCATGTTTTATTTCTCAATCTTGTTCAACATATAGATACGAGTATGCTTAGGGCCTTTAAGATAATTACTAAAATGGCTTCTTTAATTTCATAGAATAATTACAATCCCTCCTATGACACCCCCCATTTCAACAAAAGAATAAAATGGATAACTATGGTAGCTCAAATTACCAAAACCTCCTCAACCAAAGCAGGAAAGGGAGCCAACAATTGTGTAAACCAATCAAGTCTAGCTATTGCTTAGTTTTGAGAACATGAATAATGTTGTTAAGCATGTTATGAAATTGCATATTGTACATATCTTTTGAGCTGAAACATCTTTATCTTCACCCTTCTCACTAATAAAAGTGTTATTGAAGATCCATATATTTGGTTGTGATTAAGTGAACAACACTCCGACTATTAGAATATCATTGAGCTTTCATGGTTCTAGCTCAATCTTATACTACGGCTTCGTTTATTATAGTTTTTTTTATTATTTTGTAAAGCTACTATAGAGAAAGTAACCTTTTAAAGCTAGTGTGTAAAACAGCTTCCTAGCACAAATGTTTTTTGAAAATAGCGAAAAAGTAGTGGCCAAACAAAAATTGTGGTTGCAGTTTGAAAAGCAAAGCAGTAAGAAAGCTGTCCCAAACAAAGCCTAAGTCCCAACAAAATAGCTCCTTTAAAAGCCTGAAAATTTTTATATACCTTGCTTCTAAACAAAACAATTATAGGTTGAAGACAAATCATCATCTGATGGCACATCTAGAGAGACTGAAGGCCTACTTAATCTAAGACCCTCTCCTATCTCGATCACTAGCATATTCTTAATTAGAAAATCTGACAACATTTTTTAATAAGATCTATGCCTACAATAAACCCTAATTTGCAGCGCTTTTGAGATACCTCAAGATTTATTTCATTGTTTGCTAATGAGCTTAAATAGGCTTTTTCATTTATCTGCTCACTATATTGCTAATATATAAAATTTCAAGACGTTTGTATATTATAGTATACATGATACTTCCAAGCACGTTAGCATCTGACACTGTAATCATAAACTTTAATTTTTTTGATGACTAGGGAGAAGTTGTCAACAAGTGAAAATGACTAGCTAGTGAGAAGGTGAAAAGTTTTAGTTGCATTCTAATATCTTCTCAATATATCTTTATTGTGTTAGACATAATATTTATGACTATTTTCATCCCTAAAATTTTCTTAACAACACCAATACCTTTTATCTTAAATGCTACCGTCAAAGCAATTTCTAGTTTTGGGATTTTACAATGAACATATCAGCAACATATAAGAGAACATATATACAAGTGATATTAATAAAATTCTTGTGGTACAATCAATTAGAAAATCAGATTCTCTTGCCAAATTTTATGTATTAATCAGTGGGAGATTGCTTCAGGCTATGTAGAGACTTATTTAGTAGATACACCTGATCTTCTTCTTTTTATTTTTGGAAAGTTCAATCCTTAGAGGTTGTTATGTGTAAGTCACATCATTTAATCACCTGAGAGAAAGACTATTTTCACATCAAGGTGCTCAAATTCCAACTTATTCATTGCAACCACTAGTAATAAAGTACTGTTTAAAATTGCATAATATGAGGCGCGCCTCAGAGCAATTCCCATATAAAATGCCTTGAGGCGCATGACTCGGGCATTTCTTTTGAGGAGTGCACTACAACTTACTGAGGCATGCCTTCCCTCATTGAATTGAGGCTGACGTCTCTATTTTCTTTACTTAAAATTTAAATCTTAAAAGTAAAAACTATTCAACTAACCTAATCAACCCCAGGGCCTCAGTCAAAAACCTCTTAGAGCTCCAGCTCACCTTCATTGAGGCTCGCCTCGCCTCGCTGAATTGAGATTTATGCCTCTATTTATTTTTTCTTTACTTAAAATTTAAATCTTCAAAGGTAAAATCTATTCAACTAACCTAAATAGCCCCATGGCTCCAGTTGAACATTTCGTTCACACACCCAACCTTCTACTACTCGTGAGCTCCAGCTTGCTGCCAGCCTTCCATCGGCGCTATAGCAGTCGTCGCCGTCAGGGATCACCTACGAGACACACCACTGCCACCTCATCTTCTGACATATTTATTTCCTCATCAAGTATTCTTCATTCCTTTACAAATTTTGTCACTAAAATTTTTAAATTTTCATTTTTATTTCTAACATTAAAATCATTTGTCAAACTTGATTTTGAAACCCTAACTCAATTTAATTGACAAATTTTTCAATTTTTGGAAACCCTAACTCATTAGGTTAGCAATTCGTTTTTTTCAATGCACAGTTTCCAACAATTTATATTAGATGACTAAATTGATGTTGATTTAATTTTTGTTTATGATTTAGTGGCATATCAATTTAGTTTAGTATATAATAAGATTTTTTATGAGGATAACATTAGTGACTTATTGATTTGAAAATGTGATTTTGGTGGGCATGAAATGGAGGATAGGAGTTTTGTTTTTTCATGGATAGTTGTAGATCCTTTGTGATGCAATCTTTTATGGACCTAATTCAATTGAGCTTTCTCTTATTTGTGTTTTATTCATTTAGTAAACAAGCTAAGAATATATACAAGTCTTTTTGAATGAGAATATGATGTATGTGGAATTTAAGTGTAGTGATATTGTTTAATTTGAACACTTTTTTTTGTTCTTAACTTATTATTGAAGGTTTTGTAGAGAATTGTTAGAGGCAAGGATAAAACCACGTCGGGTCTGGTAATGATCCGACGTGGAAACATAGTATTCAAGTTCATGTGGGAGGCGGTGACAAGATGTATGTGTATTTAAAATGTAATTGTTGTGAGAAGATGGTGAAGGGTGGTTGTGGGCTCCGAAAATTCGGCCCCGGCCTCCCCGCCGCGCGATTTCTTTTTGCTATTTGAGCGAGGGGAGTTTTAACGGATATGTTCCGAGGTAAATTTTGGAAGGCAGATGGGTTTGTAGATAAGACACTACCCAGAGATTTCGCCCTCATTTTGCGAGGACTTTATGATCTGAGTTCTGGTTTCCTATAGGCGCAAGCCCCTATAGTTAATTACCCCTCTCGATCACGAGAGAGAACTTTCGATTAAGGCTAGTCATCGATCAGATACGTAGAATATACGTGTTATCTGGCGTATAGTAGCAGCAATAGATTTTGAATTAGAGAACTGGATTTGGATTTGGGAATTTGGAATGTATTGAAAAGTTTGATATTTAAAATAGAAATTGCACCATCTAACACTTAAAGCGGATGGTGGGGGAATGGATGATGGGCCCGATCAAGATCCCATGGTTCCGTCGTCCCGGGCCATCGTGGTCCCTGGTCTACTTAGTCAGAGGAGGTAGTCGACCCAACCTGACAGAAGGATCCTTGTCGGCAGCCATGGGTTGCTTCGTCCAAGGGGACCTTGTAGACCTGGGGTGAATGTTTGTCTAAGGGGACAAATTTGAATCCATCTTAGCTGACAGAGGGCTTTGTGCCCTATCGATCATATCCTATTGATTCATATCTCAAGGATTTGATGTCAATAAGGAGTGTATCGGCTCTGGCCATAACCGGTATTTCGTGGTGCCATTTGGCGGCAAAACCACTCGGTTCAGAGGGCCCCGGGTCATAACCGTTTATCCTGCGGTGGCCATTTAACGGCAGACCGCCGGTTAGAGGACACGTACCACGTCCTTACTAGCAGGAGATTGTTTGAGAATGGATCCTAGTGATATTTTCGACTAGGCATTTGGCTCTATGTGAGCTGAAGTAAATTTTAATTTGTCTACCCCAGCAAACTGTTGCGGAGGGTGGATGAATTTTGCTTTAAGCGTTGGGATAGTTGAATTTCAAATTTTAAATATCTGGACTTCGGAATTTATTGGATTTTGGCATTGTGGGTGGAGTTTGGAAGACATTTGGATATTTGGGGGACATTTGAAAATATTTGGGAACCCCTCCGGTTGAGATCTGCATTCAACACGGCCATCATCGGGGAGTTTGGGGGTCATTTCTTTTTATTGATTGAACCTTGTCGACTCTGTCAAACTGTCGACAAAGGATCGGGTTTGTCGTAGGCTTTGTGCCTTTATTTATGAATTTTCTTGATTTTAGGCCTTGAATGCCTAAAAAGAATGTATTTAAACAAATACACCGGTCGCTACAACCGTGTATTTCGTTAGGTAGTTCGAATCTGGTCGACTTCTATTGATCCGTATAGAAGGATCGGATTCGAACTTGAATTCACTTGTCGACCCGCGCAGCATCCCTAGGCGTCACATGTGTACCAATAACACGCTCGCCGGGGCCCATGCAGGTTGAGAATATATTTCCCCCTTTAGTGTACCTATGTGTATACAATTTATAGTGCACGTGCAGGGGGTATTTTTGGAATATTTATAGACGCCTTCTGTCTGCTTGTACGGATGTTGCAGATCCGGTGGCGTGACATCTTAATGTTGATTCCCCTTTTCTCATTCACTGGGGAGGGTTCTCTCAGACTTTGGGGTCAATGACTGCTGATATGGAAAGAACTCCTTTAAAGATCTTCGGTGTATTGGACTTGATATTGACTCCCCCTTTCTCATTCATCGGGGAGGATTTTCTGGATTTTGGAGTCAAAGACTGCTGATTTGGAAAGAACTCCTTTTAGGCTTTTCGGCGTAGTGAACTTGCTATTTCCGGTGTTTGTGGACACCCAAACTGTTCTCTTCTTTATTATAGAACCAAAAAGAGACTTTGGAACACCAGGAAGTTTGGTTCTAATTTGTTCAAACATTTCCCCATTTCTGCCCGGGGGTATCCTTTTCGTACATAGAGTAGCCCTTGTACTCAACGCACTTATAGATCTTGATCACCACTGTCGTAGATGATATCCGTACATGTGTCCACAGTGATTCATTGTGCCTACGAGGTACCCACTGTTGTTATCCACAAATGGTTTGTACTCATTTGTAGGGATTCGTACTTGTGTCCACAGTGGTTCGATATGCTTACGATATGCCCACTGTTGTTATCCACAAGTATCCATTTTGCAGGGGACCGCTGCATCTACTACGACCTCCTGAAAATATTTTGTAGAAGATCTATTGTTCTTGTATCACACCCACCTTTTCACCAATCTCAGGTGGTTGATAGTTGAATTTGTTTGTAAAAGATGGATCTTTGATTGCTGATCTCCAATATTGCCTTCTCAGTCAACAGACAATCGTAGGGATCGTCGTAGGAGATATTTGTACTTGTGCCCACAGTGGTTCGTTATACCTACGACATATCCACTGTTGTTATCCACAAGTGGTTTGTAATTATCTTCAGGGGACCGCTGTATCAACTACGACCTCCTGAGGGTATTTGTAGAAGACCCATTGTCTCTACATCATATCCACCCTTTCACCAATCTCGGGTGGGTTTGTCGATTATACTTGTTGTAGGGGCAGATCTTTCGTTGTCAGATATGAGTAGGAGTCGTACACCTTACAACTGTTCGTTTCTATAGTGCATTGACTTGGTGGGGATTGTTGTATCTACTACGAGCTCCTAGAAAATATTCGTAGGAGGTGTTGTAGTTTGATTGGTGTCGAGTCTGACTCAAGTATGAACCCTTCCCAGTCCAGTTCTCGTGAGCTCAGAATGCAAGGTTATTTTCAGCTTCTTTTGGATTTGAGTCCATTGAGTTCATAAGCCCCACTTGGTGTTATATAGTCCGAGCTCAGAGTACAAATTCGAGTGCCCCTACAGTCTTTTGAGTTCAGGTGCTTATTCAGGATCTTCTGAAATTCTTGCAAGTTCAATTGAATATTCAAATTGATTTGCATTTGATTCCAATTTAATTTTATTTCATTTGAATTTGACCTTTAAAAATCACTTAGAGTTTTAGTCCACAAGTCCACTGTTCTTCGTATAGGTCCTCTGGTCATTTGGTTCAAGTTATGTGTATTTTTGTTCGAGTACAGGTCTTCTATATTGTTGTCCAAGAAGATCTTCGAATTGTTCAAGTCTTTATGCATTTCAGTGAAAATTTCGGCAGCACCCCGGCATATCCCCCGTTTGGGGGAAAATTGGGGAGCTGGGCCTTCCCACCACGCTACTAGAGCGTGTATGGTAGGTGTCCTTGGACACCGCGGCCGTACAAAATTTCATCCCACCACGCTACAAGAGCGTGTATGGGGCCTTCAGCAGTACCCGTACCAGAACAGCAGTGACGTACCAGAACAGCAGTGACTCCCCACCACGCTACAAGAGCGTGTATAGGGCTCTCCCACCTCGTCGTATGCGTCGCACCGGGCTCCCTCCTACCGTGCTACAAGAGCGCGTATAGGTGGTTCTCCGGTCCGCTGCAAACGTCGAGAACGAGATTTTGAAACATCATACCTTTGCGTAGCAGTGTCGGCGGTGTCGTCGTCGAGGTCGAGGACCGTCCCCACCACGCTACAAGAGCGTGTATAGGGCTTACCCGCCTCGTCGTATGCTTCGCACCGGGCTCCCTCCTACCGTGCTACAAGAGCGCGTATAGGTGGTTCCCCGGTCCGCTGCAAACGTCGAGAGCGGGAGTAGAGTTAGAAATTTATACCTTGAAGTCCGGTGGAGGTGGAAGAGGCTCGAGGACAAGATTTGGAACCGAGGGTCACTCGCCTACCTTGTCGTAGGTATCGCGCCGGTTGCCCCTCCCACCACGCTACAAGAGCGTGTATAGGCAGACCGCCGACTCGACACGCGAGACGAGGTAAGAGATAGAGCCAAGGTTTCAAAACTTATACCTTGAAGTCCGGCGGAGGTGGGCACGGAAGTCGAGGCAAGATCCGGAACCAAAGGTCGCTCACCTACCTTGTCGTAGGTGTCGCGCCGGTTGCCCCTCCCACCACGCTACAAGAGCGTGTATAGGCAGACCGCCGACTCGACACGCGGGACGAGGTAAGAGATAGAGCCAAGGTTTCAAAACTTATACCTTGAAGTCCGGCGGAGGTGGGCACGGAAGTCGAGGCAAGATCCGGAACCAAAGGTCGCTCACCTACCTTGTCGTAGGTGTCGCGCCGGTTGCCCCTCCCACCACGCTACAAGAGCGTGTATAGGCAGACCGCCGACTCGACACGCGGGACGAGGTTAGAGATAGAGCCAAGGTTTCAAAACTTATACCTTGAAGTCCGGCGGGGGTTGTCGGCGACTCTGGCGGTGGCTCGTGGATCGAGGAAGGAGCAGGCAAGCATATGCATTTTTTTATTTAAACATTAATTATAATTAATTATTAATTATAATATTTTTAATTAATTATATTTATTTATAATTAATTAAAGTAATTAATTATACTTAATATAATTAATTAGAATAATTAATCATATTTTAACTTTAATTAATTAGAACTAATTAATATTAATTAACTTGATTAATTAATACTAATTAATTATAATTAATTAAAAGTTATAATTAATTAAGATTAATTTTAATTAAATTAGTTATAATTAATTAACATTAATTATAACCACTTAATTAAAATTAATTATAATTAATTATACTAATCATAATTAATCAAAATAATTATAATTAAAATTAATTTTAACAAAATAATCCCTCCCTCTACCTCTCTCGGTTTGGCGGATTACAAGATCTGGCCGAAGAAGAATGCAAAGGGAGAAAGTTACCCTCACAGCCGGCAGCTCCCGTTCTTGCACCCGATCAGAATGTTGTAACTTCCGATTCAACAGGAAGGGAAAGTCGCAGAAGGAGCTAAGTCGATCGGCCACAAGGAGCCTTCACAGCCGCGAGCTCCTGAGTTGCTTCCGATCAAAGTGCGGTAACTTCCGATCTAAATTTCGTAACTTCCGGCCGAACAGGAAGGGAAAGTTGACGGAGGAGCGATGTCGGACAGCCAGGAAGGAACCGAAGAAACGCACGGAAGGTAGAAAGTTATCCTCACGGCCAGCGAGTTCCCGCTCCGGCTTCTGATCAAAATGCGGTAACTTCCGATCCTTCACTTCCAGCGAGCTCCTCTACTTGCTTCCGATCAAAACGTCGTAACTTCCGGACCTGCAGGAGGGAGAGCCGTCGGGGGAGCAAGCCGCAGAAGCGACGGAAGATAGAAAATTATCTTCACAGTCGGCGAGCACCCGTCGTTGCTTCCGATTGTAATGTCGTAACTTCCGATCCGGTCAGAAGGGACGGCGTCGTCGAAGGGAGCAAAGTCGAAAAGCCACGAGGGAGCCGGAGAGACCACGCGAAAGGGAAGAAGTTATCTTCACAGCGAGCGACTCCTGTCGTTGCTTCCGATCCTAATGTTGTAACTTCCGCTCGACCTGGGAGGAGAAAGAGCGAGAGCGACAGAGGGAGAGCAATCGAGAGAGAGTGAGGAGCGGCCTCTGCCTCTTTTTCCTTTTTCATTTTAACGACACAAAGGTCGTGCGAGGTCGTGGAGAAATGACGCGATCGCTAGATTTACGGGATTTCAGCGGCGACGACGTGCGGGCAGGTACGATTTTTTATTTCATTTTTTTTTTTTTTTAAACCGTATACAGGTCAACAAATGCCCCCCAACAAATGTGGTAGGCGTTTGGAGCGGGCCACGTTTGTTGTTAGCCAATTGACCCTGTGGATCTCTAGGTATTTATTATAGATGTCACACTAGGGTTTTTCATTTAGTGGATCTCCAAGAATTCATTTGGATGTCACACTAAATTTTCTTTTAGTGGATCTCCAAAATTTTATTTGGATGTCACACTAGTCTTTTTTTAGTGGATCTCCAAAATTTTATTTGGATGTCACACTAGTCTTTTTTAGTGGATCTCCAAAATTTTGCTTGGATGTCACACTAAATTTCTTTCTCCACTGCTCTCTTGAATGTATCCATAGATGGTTGATATTTTATTGAAATTTTAAATATTTATTTGGGGATCTCGGCATGCAACGCGATGTCGACCCAAATAAATATTTAAAATGCCCCCAGTCTTTAAGGATATTTGTAGATGTCATTCAGGGAACTCATTCTGCAACTTTAGCTAGAGCCCTGAGATTTTGATCCTTCTGTCCTGTGCTTTGTGCTGCGGACTTGGTGAAGGGTTGTCTGATTTGTCTTTGATGACTTGTCAGAAGATTTGTATTCCTTCTGCCCTTTGCTTCTAGCTTTGGCGGGCTTGATGAAGGAGTAGATGCCGGTGACCTAAACCCTTAGGTTTGCATTAGGTCGATGGCGAAAAGTCATCGGTCCTGAGCTTTGTGCATAGCGGACTTGTTGATGACAGAATCCATTTAGTTCAGCCTAAGGCTTTTCATGAACTTTGGGATAGTTTTCTTCGGTCCTTTGCTCTGTGCTTTTGGCGGACTTGTTGAAGAAAAATTCCTTCGATCCTCGCTTTGTGCTTTACGGATTTATTGAAGGATTTGCAGGTGATGGATTCAATTGATAGTACCGAATGTAGGTAGCATCTTGATCCTTGCCCACTTGAGAAGACTTTAATCTGATTCACTTGAGTTCATCAGATCGGGAGAGCTGGGATTTGATAGCTCTTCGTCCTCTGGTTGCTGAGATGGGGGTTCCTCTACTGCGGCCTTTCTTATGGCTTATTGAGTAGATGGAGCTGCCAGCGATCCGGCCATATTTGGGCTTGTTGGATCCGACCTTATACACCCATTCAGGCTTCAGACTTGAGCTATGAGAATTGCGCTTCCCAATGCTGATTTTGCTGAAGTTGACAGATTTGGAGTCATCCTTCGTAGTTTTGGATTTTGGAGCCTACGAACATCTGATAGTTGCTCGAGACTCATCTTCCCATTGGAACTTTGATTCTCCAGTCATTTTGGAGAATTTTGTAGACTACGATCACTTGAACTGGTCGAGTCAAATTTGCCTTCGTGCTTCCTTCAGTCCTTACTGACGGGTTGACGAAATGGGGGTTCCGCTACTACGGCCTTTCTTATGGCTTGTTGAGTAGACGGAGCTGCCAGCGATCCGGCCATATTTGGGCGTGTTGGATCCGACCTTTTACACCCATTCGAACCTTAAGCTTCAGGCTGTTGGAAGACTTCAAGCTTTTCTGGCTCAATTTTGTAAGAGTGTAGTTTCAAAAGTCTCTTTCTTGACCTTTGAGTCTTGGTTTGTTGGAGAAGGTGTCTCTAATTTTTGAAAGATCACCTGCATAGACTTTGAAAAAGAAATCTTTGTATTCTTTAGCACAAAATAGCATTTGAATTGATAATTTTAAATATTTATTCGGGGATCTAGGCATGCAACGCGATGTCGACCCGAATAAATATTTAAAATGCCCCCTGTCTCGCAGGGACATTTTTGGAATTTTGAAATTTTAAATATTTATTCGGGGATCTCGGCACGCAGCGCGATGTCGACCCGAATAAATATTTAAAATGCCCCCTGTCTCGCAGGGACATTTTAGAGCAGGATAGAGTTGGAGTCTTGAAATTTTAAATATTTATTCAGGGATCTCGGCATGCAGCGCGATGTCGACCCGAATAAATATTTAAAATGCCCCCAGTCTAACAGGGGAATTTCGAAATGTATTCTCATGACAGAGCAAAATTTCAAAATGTGAAATGTATATGCTAATAAACAGACATGAAAGCATAATACACTAGACATAGCATTTTATGCATAGTATTTCTTCAGGTATCTGCCATTGATCGGCGGCATGGGCCTTTGACCATTCAGATCGATCAGTTGATAAGCTCCTCCTTGAAATACCTTCTCGATGACGAAAGGTCCTTCCCAGTTGGAAACGAATTTGCCACCAATTTTTCTGTGCGGGATGATCGGCCTTCTCTGCACCAGGACCAATTCCCCTTCTTGAAATGATCGAGAACGCACCATTCGATCAAAGGACTTTGTCATTCTTGCTCGGTAGATTTCCAGGTTTTGCTGAGCTTGTAACCTGATTTCATCGAGTGCATCAAGCTCCTCCATTCTTAGACGAGCATTTTGTTCCTGAGTCAGCTCATTCTGGACAGCAACTCGAAGAGATGGAAGTTCAACTTCTAGTGGCAGTACGGCCTCAACTCCAAATACTAGAGAGTAAGGAGTGGCTTTGGTCGGCGTTTTGTAGGTTGTGCGATACGCCCACAACGCTTCTGCCATTTTCGTATGCCACTCTCTTTTGTTTTTGGAGAGAATCTTTTTTAGCAATTTCACCAGCGTTTTGTTGAAGGCCTCAGCTAAGCCATTTGCTCTTGGATAGTAAATGGAAGAGTACCGCCAATCAATTTTGTGTCGATCAACGAACTTATAGATTTTTGTACTCTTAAAAGCAGTTCCGTTGTCTGAGATTATGCGGCGTGGCACACCGAATCTGTAAACAACATTGTGGGTGAAGAAGTTGATCACGTGCTCAGACGTAACTTCTTTGAATGGAGCCGCTTCTGCCCACTTAGAAAAATAGTCTGTCGCTGCCAAGATAAAGCGGTGTCCTGCTGATGACGGTGGATCTATTGGCCCGATAATATCAGTACCCCAACATTCAAATGGCCAGGATGCTATTGTAGGGTGCAGTGGATTTGGCGGCTGATGTATAACATCACCGTGGATTTGACACTCATGGCACCTCTTGGCATGATTGATACAATCTCTGACCATGGTCGGCCAATAGTAACCCATTCTTTTAATTTTTACTGCCATCTTGGGACCTGATTGGTGCGCTCCACAGAGTCCTTCGTGAACTTCTGCTACCACCTTGTCAGCTTCTCGAGTCCCTAGGCATCTTAGCCACATTTGATCGAAAGCACGCCGATACAACGTGTTGTTAACAAATGCATATCGTAGCGCTCTCTTCTTGATTTGAGCAGCTAGTGATTTGTCTGTTGGCAATTTACTTTCTTTAAAGTAGTCAATGAAAGACAGTCTCCAGTCATCTTCTTCCTCGACATCTAGGCAATGCCACCATGATTCTGAAGCTTGACTGGCCTTGCGCCTTTTCTTAGGAACTTGCTGTTCTTCAGACTGATCTTCAAGATCAACTGATTGGGGAGTTTGAGGATCAACCGGAGTCGCATCCTGCTGGCTTGAATTTGGTATTCCCTCTGCCTGCGGGAATTGTAGTAGAGCTGGCTCTAGGATTCGCCGATTGTGCACCATAATTATTATAGGCCATTCGTCATCCATATTCGCCATTTCTTTAGCCAATTTTGCCAGGGAATCAGCTTTGCCATTTTGACCTCGGGGAACTTGAGTTAGTTTGACAACTGGAATTTGCTTCATAAGCTCAAGAACTCGCCGATGATAACAGGCTAATTCAAACTTAGTGATTTTGTAAATTCCTGATACTTGATTTACAACAAGTTGAGAATCACCGAAAATTTGAAGATTTCGAATTCGGACATCGATTGCAATCTCCAATCCTGCTATTAAAGCTTCATATTCAGCTTCATTGTTTGTCCGAGGTTCAGTCAGACTGAATGAGAATCTCATTATGCCTCCCTCGGGTGCTACGAAAATGAGTCCAATTCCGGCTTGGGCTTTCTCTAGATTTGGAGGCCGAGCACGCTTGATTGACGATGCTCCATCAAAGTACATTTCCCATACTCGTAGCATCTCCTCTTCTTCAACATTCATGATCTGCTCGTCAGGTAGATCGTCGTTAAGCGGAGAATCTGCAGGAATAGGATGTGCAGCGAGAAAATCTGCCAACACCTGCCCTTTTACTGCCTTTTGAGGGACATATGTGATATCAAACTGCAGGAGTATCACTGCCCACCTTGCCAAACGACCTGTCAACGCTGGTCTTGTCATCAAGAACTTCAGCGGATCGATCTTTGATATCAAAGTGATTTTGTGAGATAGCATATAATGGCGGAGCTTCTGAACTGCGAAAATCAGGGCCAAGCAATGCTTCTCGATTGGAGAGTAGCGGATTTCTGCTCCTATCAACCTCCGGCTGATATAGTAGAGTGCATTCTCCTTGCCTTCTTCATTATGCTGGGCCAATAATGCTCCGAGGGACTCTTCTAGTGCTGCTGTATACAGTATAAGAGGCTTCCCCGGGATTGGCGCCGCGAGAATAGGAGGGCTTAACAGATATCTTTTAATGCTGTCAAACGCTTCTTGGCACTCTTCGTCCCATTTGAATCGGACATCTTTCTTCATCAGCTTTGAAAATGGTTGGCACCTACCCGACAAATTCGATATGAATCTCCGAATGAAAGCCAGTTGTCCTTGTAAGGAACGGAGTTGACGAAGGTTCTTTGGAGGTGGCATCTCCATGATTGCCTTGATCTTGTTGGGGTCGACTTCAATGCCCCGATGTCGAACAACATATCCCAGAAATTTTCCTGAGGATACCCCAAATGCACACTTGAGAGGGTTCATCTTCAGATCGTACTTTCTGATCCTCTCGAACACAATTCTCAAATCATCTAGATGGTCTTTTCGGTTCGTGCTCTTTATGACCAAGTCATCTACATAGCATTCAACCTTTTGATGGATCAAATCATCAAATATACGAGTCATCGCTCGTTGATAAGTGGCACCAGCATTCTTCAGGCCGAATGGCATAACTGTGTAGCAGAATATGCCTATAGGAGTTCTGAATGATGTATGCTTTTCATCTTCAGGCGCCATTTTGATTTGATTATAGCCTGACGATCCGTCCATAAATGAGAATATATCATAGTTGGAAGTGCTGTCAACTAGCAGTTCTGATACTGGGAGCGGAAAGTCATCCTTCGGGCACGCCTTATTGAGGTCCCTAAAGTCGATGCAGATACGAATCTGGCCATTCTTCTTCTTTACAGGGACGATATTAGCAATCCAGTCAGCATATTTTTCTTCTCGAATGAAGCCTGCTTCTATGAGCTTCTTTGTTTCTGCGATCACCTGCTCTTCAATCTCCAATCTCATTCTCCTTGGAGCTTGTTTAACGGGTGCTGCATCAGGCTTGATTGCTAATCTGTGAACTGCTACTTCAGGGGATAAACCGGGCATCTCAGCATATGTCCAGGCAAAGCAGTCCCTGAATTCACAGAGGAGCTCTTTTATTTCTTCTACTTGATCTTCTGGTAGAAGAGAGCTAATGAAAGTTGGGCGAGGGTCCTCTTCAGTTCCCAAGTTGACTTCTTTGAGCTCGTCCATCGTGGCAGCTTGTCCACCATCTTCCAGTTCTTCTGGTGCAGGCTCAGCTTCTACGGGTTGGTTATCATAATCATCAGCTTCGCGTGTCTCTTCAACACCGCCTTCTTCAGGTTCAATTTCCATGCATGTGATTGCCCGGCAAATCTCTTTCTGGAGGAATTTTCTTTTGACGAATCCGATGCCTTTATATGCATCTGTATCTTTCCGTCGTAACGGACGTGGATTTCTTCCATACCAAAGGCCCAAGCTTGTACGAAGCTGTCGTTTGGTGGTAGGAATATTGATTTGCTTTCGTAACATTCTTTGAATATTTTTGGTATTGAACTTGGGTAGCCTCGTAGGAAATAATTCCTCGGAGTCGAGGAGCATGCAATCCCAATCATGATTTTCCTCTTCACGAACTCCCGTGGAATATAGTACATTCCCGGGTGCAGTCCCCTTCTTCAGAGGAGGCAGATAAAGAGTGGAGAGTTCTTCAATCTTATGCACCTCGCGTGGAGTGATTTCTTTAAAGTATTGTAAGGGAATCCTCGTGACTACGAGTACGCTATCTGAAATTGACAGACTGTCTATCCTTCTGGAAAACACATTCTGCACCGTGTTCATGTAGATAGAGTCATAGTCATCATCATCATTTGAGTATTCAACCTCCTTGCTCCATTTGGATGCAGACCGGCCGACCTTTCTGGATTTTGTAGGGGCGACATGACTTTCATCACTGTCACTCCCAAGGTGAGGCACGTGTTTCTTTTCTTTTGAAACGGTTGGTGCTTCAGGAAGAGTTTGAGCTGCCTTCTTTCTCCCTACACGCTTCTTCTCACCTTCTTGTTTAGGTTTCTTTGCAGCCTTAGAATTTGATGCTCTAGCCTCAAGAGAACTTGACGACTTTTGCTTCTTTGGCATGAAGTACTTAGCATCTTCATAAACTGTTACTTCATGTACTGCAAATGGCTGAATATCACCAGAAATTCTGAATTCTTCTCCTTCTCTGAGATACTTCATGCACTGGTGTAATGTTGAAGGGACAACACCGTATTCATGCAGCCAGGGGCGACCCAACAATGCCTTGAACGAAGTGTCCGCATCAATTACATGGAATTTGGCTTCCGTATGGAGTTCCCCAAATACAAGAGGGAGCATAAATGATCCGAGGGTTTTCTGCCCTTTCTCATTGAAGCCGTGCACCATCAACTTGTCTTGCCCAAGATGTTCCACATCAAGGCAGAGGGATCTCAGTGCCTTAAGACTCATAAGATTTACGGAAGATCCGGGATCAATCAAAATTCGACTGATCACCATACCGTCGCTCTCTGCCGTAACATACAAAGGGCGATTGTGATCTGCCGTTCCAAGCATCATATCATCCTCAGCAAAGGTGATGAGGGGCTCATTTCGAGCTTGCAAGACTTCCGTCAAATTGCGTTCAACAAAATATGCCTCATATCTTTCGGGATTTTTGAGAGCTTGAATCAAAGTTTCTCGAAGGTCTTTAGACATCAAGAGAGCATCATATATGCTGAGTTGTGCTGGGATCTTCCTCAAGTGGGATAAGATATTGTAATCTATCCCCTTGGACAAAGTATCTTTCTTCTTGCAGTCTTCTGGGATAATATCTTCATTAACAACTATCTCTTTTCCTTTATCTTTGTTAAAAGTCCCTTTCTTTGGTGGAGGCGGCAGTACCTTGCCACTTCTTAATTGTACTTGGGCCACCTCATCTGATTCAGACTTATTTGATGAAGCATTCTTTTCAGATTCAGCCATTGTTGTGTCTGGAGATTCATCCGCAGACTCGGAATCGTCTCCCAACTTCACTTGTTTCATTTGTGATTCCATGCTTGGGTCTGAATCTTCATCATCTGGAAAACATAGATCTTCTTCTGAACTGTATTCCATTGATGACACCATCAGACAGAATTCAGGGGTCGCTTCTTCAGCGTATTTCTCCCTATCTGCTATTTCTGGTGTCGCTGAGATGACTCGGCATGTCTCCGCATGAAGGGATTCATCCTCAGCTTCTTCTTCCTTTTCATCTATTTTAAGCTCTTTCATAAAATCACCGAGCTTGATAGGCCTCCTAGCAGTCTGGTAATATTCACCCAAACTATCAATAGCCTTTTGAGTTGCAGTCTTCTTCGCCATAGGCTTCTTCAATTTGAATTTCTTCTTGGAAGACTTTGACTTTGACTTTCCAGACTTTGATGAGCTAGCTTGGCCAGGTTGCTGTTTAGAGGTGGATGCTTGTGACACAGGCAACCATTTTAAGTTCAGTACTGGCTCAGTAGGAGACTTCCACTTGACACCAGGAACTCCTTCTAGCTGTTTCAGCATTTTTGTTGTCTTCTTGGAGACCACAGTCTCCCATTGTTCCTCTTGGACAAATTCTTTTATTTTTTCTTTATGCGGGAGTACGGAAGAGGATGTGACTACCCGGATGGATTCCTTTCTGGGACGAACTAATACATTATCTGATAATGTTAACTCTCCCCTTTTGTACATCTTTTCCAACCAATCTTTGAAGACATAACAATCTTCGATTGGGTGGCTAACTACCCGATGATATGGACAGTAGTTTGGGTCGCCACTATGTTTGGACTCTTCAGGTCTTTTGCATTCTGGCAATTCTAGACCGTTCTTGAGTGCTTGTCGAAATAGTTTAGCGACACTCTCCCTTTTAAATGAATATTCTTTATTCATTTTCTCCTTCAGAGAAGGGAACGTTCTATCACCAGCTCCTGCAGTCTGCCTCTGGCGCTCTCCTCCACCAGGAAAGGCTCGAGGTTTGTCATTTCCTCCAAGAACCAACTTTGGTTGAGGATTCGGATTGTAAGCCTGCTTTGACTTTTCTTCATATTGCATAGGCTGCTTTCCTTTATCCACATTATACACTACCCGTTTACCTTTATCAGGTCTGGGAGGGAATGCAGAGTAAACTTCGTTCCTCCTAGCATCAGGAGCTTTAGCCTTTTTGAGTTTATCAGGGAGGCTTTCGGACTTTGATAAGTTTAACTTTTCAAATTTTGCCACCCTGTCCAGCAGATCTTGGAAAGTAGTGATAGAAGCCATGCACAGGAAGGGCTGCATTTTATCATCAATGTTTCCCATCAATAGTTGAACTGCATGTTCTTCCTCTAGTTGCTGCTCGCACTTCATGCTGAGATTGCGCCAGCGTGTTATATATTTCGTCACTGACTCATCTTTTCTCCTTTTATCAAGGGCAAGATCAGCGATAGTAGTCTTTTCCGTTGCACTGGCAAACCTTTTCACGAATAAGGCCTCCAGCTCCGCAAAGGTCTTCAGTGAATCATTTGGCAGTTCGGCATACCATTCAAAAGCAGTTCCACTCAAGCTGCTTACGAATTGCCTAAATAGCAGAGCATCATTGCCCCCTGTGTTTCCACAGGTTGCTTTGAACTGCGCCAGATGTTGTCTGGGATTTTTATTGCCATCAAAGATGTTGAACTTCGGTACAGAATATCCCTTTGGATATGGCACCTGATCGTACTCTGCTGGGTACGGGCGACCTTTTCCTACCAACTTCTCCGCTTGTTCAGCAGCTATAATGGCCTTAATCTTTTCGCTAATTAAGCCCTCAAGCTGCGCTGCAGTTACAGGTTCAGATGCACTCGCCACATTTTGGGGAGTGTGCTGGCGGATTGGGTCATTATTTTTATCGCCACCTTCAGGTACACCTTTCACTCCTGAGGCTTGAGGCGCTTGGAGATTTTGAGAATTAGCAGCTTGGTTGACGGGTTGAGCTGGTGTAGGACCAACAGAAGTGGTCTTCTGCATCATCTCCATCATAGCTGTCATCTGAGTCATCATCTCAGTCATTTTATCATTTAACTGAGAGATTTCTCTGTCTTTCCTTCGCATCTGTCGCCTCATTTGATTTCTCATTTCAGCGAGTGTGATATCTTCGCCACCGAAGGGATTTTCTCCGACCTCTTCTTCTTCCTCATCTCTTTCTTCTGAAGAGCGAGCACTTCGGCTGGCAATGGATCTGGCCCTGTGGCGACGTCGATAAACACGTACGCGCGGCTGTGATTGCTGGTCATCTTCATCACCATCATCTTCCTCTTCAACATCGACGTGACTGGCCATATGAACCACTTCGAGCTCCATAGTGTCTTCATCATCATATTCTTCTTCTTCTTCTTCTTGTACCCGAATTTCTGAGCGGCGTCGCCACTGAATTTCAGGTTCTTGACTTGGAATAACTATTTCTTCAACCCGTGGACTACGATCGAAGTGAACTTCTTCTTTGGTTGAAGTAGGAGAATGACGGGATCTCCTGGAAGATTCTCCAGGATGTCGACCGTCAATATAATTTTCGTCATTATGGGCCTCCTTTTGGACCCATCTCTGACGAGTTTTGTTAGCAGGGGCGGATCTCCGGGAGGCTGCTCCGGATGTCACACCCGATCTAATCCTTTCTTCCAAGATATTTTCTCTTCGAGGTTTCGGCCTCCAAACTTGCTTCCCTTTCCATCGGGACCTTTCGGCGGCGGATCCCCGAACATACGGTTCAGGTGTCACGCCCCGATGCTCACCGCATGGAGCTTGTTTTCGGTAATCCCTTCTTTCAACTATCATAGCAGATGATAGTCTCTCCCTAGGAGGGGTTCTTTGAGCTTCAACAATCAATGGCCTCTGAAACTTCTTTTTCATTAAGCCCCTCTCCTTAACTGTCTTCAGTACACGGTGTACCCGGGCAGACAAACGTTCGAGCTCTCTTATCTTCTGAGGAGTTGGAGCTTCAGGTCGACGCTCCCAAAAAGATTGCTTAAGCTCACCAGATGAGCTATTTCTCTTTACCCACTTCAAGTTAGAAAATTTATTTTGAATGGGGATATTGACTTCTGGTTCTTGTGCTGGCAGATTGGAGGGATGAACTGGTACAGGTAATTGCTGAGCTCGCAGCTCTGCATTTCTCTTCCTCCTTTGCCTTCTAGTAAGCCTTCCTCCAGATGAGGAAGCCTCAGCATCATACCTCCCAGATGCAATAGTCTCTCTGGGCAGGTTAGTGGTGTTGGCAGTCACCACAGAAACTTTCCTTCCATTGACAACCCTTTTTGCAGTAAGGGTCTCAGGTTGGGACAATCTTTCGAATACAGAAGTTCTTCCTTGGGCAGTATTCCTGGCAGTAGCCCTTGCAGAATAGGACCTTTCAGAAGACTCTTCAGAATTTATGCCGTACACAGGGACGGCTGCAGCCCTTGCAGTAGTTGCTGAGAATTCGAGCCCACCAAAGTAGATGGTGGCTCCAGTATTTCCAGTTTCAATGACAGCATTCGCCAACTGAATCTTGGCTCCTCGTCCCAGTTGGACGGTCATCGGTGTGTCCTGCATTTCCATTCTGTAAGAAAAATGAAAGGCAGGGTTTAGTGATCAGAATTGATACATCACCCCACACTTTCATAAAACAAAAATAACGCAGAACGAATAGCAGAAACAGGAAAATTAGCATGGAATTTAAAACCCTGCCAAACAAATTTCCATTGATCTTATTTAAAAGATTCATTTTCGAGACCTTTCAATGATGGATCTTTGGCATAAGAACCAAATGTCACATCCTGATGTTCACCGTATAGAATTCAGTATAGATTAGCTACTACTATAGCATATAAGTGACTAGCCAGAGATGGAAAGAGAAACCATTCCCCAGCGGAGTCGCCAGAAATCTGTGGGCTCCGAAAATTCGGCCCCGGCCTCCCCGCCGCGCGATTTCTTTTTGCTATTTGAGCGAGGGGAGTTTTAACGGATATGTTCCGAGGTAAATTTTGGAAGGCAGATGGGTTTGTAGATAAGACACTACCCAGAGATTTCGCCCTCATTTTGCGAGGACTTTATGATCTGAGTTCTGGTTTCCTATAGGCGCAAGCCCCTATAGTTAATTACCCCTCTCGATCACGAGAGAGAACTTTCGATTAAGGCTAGTCATCGATCAGATACGTAGAATATACGTGTTATCTGGCGTATAGTAGCAGCAATAGATTTTGAATTAGAGAACTGGATTTGGATTTGGGAATTTGGAATGTATTGAAAAGTTTGATATTTAAAATAGAAATTGCACCATCTAACACTTAAAGCGGATGGTGGGGGAATGGATGATGGGCCCGATCAAGATCCCATGGTTCCGTCGTCCCGGGCCATCGTGGTCCCTGGTCTACTTAGTCAGAGGAGGTAGTCGACCCAACCTGACAGAAGGATCCTTGTCGGCAGCCATGGGTTGCTTCGTCCAAGGGGACCTTGTAGACCTGGGGTGAATGTTTGTCTAAGGGGACAAATTTGAATCCACCTTAGCTGACAGAGGGCTTTGTGCCCTATCGATCATATCCTATTGATTCATATCTCAAGGATTTGATGTCAATAAGGAGTGTATCGGCTCTGGCCATAACCGGTATTTCGTGGTGCCATTTGGCGGCAAAACCACTCGGTTCAGAGGGCCCCGGGTCATAACCGTTTATCCTGCGGTGGCCATTTAACGGCAGACCGCCGGTTAGAGGACACGTACCACGTCCTTACTAGCAGGAGATTGTTTGAGAATGGATCCTAGTGATATTTTCGACTAGGCATTTGGCTCTATGTGAGCTGAAGTAAATTTTAATTTGTCTACCCCAGCAAACTGTTGCGGAGGGTGGATGGATTTTGCTTTAAGCGTTGGGATAGTTGAATTTCAAATTTTAAATATCTGGACTTCGGAATTTATTGGATTTTGGCATTGTGGGTGGAGTTTGGAAGACATTTGGATATTTGGGGGACATTTGAAAATATTTGGGAACCCCTCCGGTTGAGATCTGCATTCAACACGGCCATCATCGGGGAGTTTGGGGGTCATTTCTTTTTATTGATTGAACCTTGTCGACTCTGTCAAACTGTCGACAAAGGATCGGGTTTGTCGTAGGCTTTGTGCCTTTATTTATGAATTTTCTTGATTTTAGGCCTTGAATGCCTAAAAAGAATGTATTTAAACAAATACACCGGTCGCTACAACCGTGTATTTCGTTAGGTAGTTCGAATCTGGTCGACTTCTATTGATCCGTATAGAAGGATCGGATTCGAACTTGAATTCACTTGTCGACCCGCGCAGCATCCCTAGGCGTCACATGTGTACCAATAACACGCTCGCCGGGGCCCATGCAGGTTGAGAATATATTTCCCCCTTTAGTGTACCTATGTGTATACAATTTATAGTGCACGTGCAGGGGGTATTTTTGGAATATTTATAGACGCCTTCTGTCTGCTTGTACGGATGTTGCAGATCCGGTGGCGTGACATCTTAATGTTGATTCCCCTTTTCTCATTCACTGGGGAGGGTTCTCTCGGACTTTGGGGTCAATGACTGCTGATATGGAAAGAACTCCTTTAAAGATCTTCGGTGTATTGGACTTGATATTGACTCCCCCTTTCTCATTCATCGGGGAGGATTTTCTGGATTTTGGAGTCAAAGACTGCTGATTTGGAAAGAACTCCTTTTAGGCTTTTCGGCGTAGTGAACTTGCTATTTCCGGTGTTTGTGGACACCCAAACTGTTCTCTTCTTTATTATAGAACCAAAAAGAGACTTTGGAACACCAGGAAGTTTGGTTCTAATTTGTTCAAACATTTCCCCATTTCTGCCCGGGGGTATCCTTTTCGTACATAGAGTAGCCCTTGTACTCAACGCACTTATAGATCTTGATCACCACTGTCGTAGATGATATTCGTACATGTGTCCACAGTGATTCATTGTGCCTACGAGGTACCCACTGTTGTTATCCACAAATGGTTTGTACTCATTTGTAGGGATTCGTACTTGTGTCCACAGTGGTTCGATATGCTTACGATATGCCCACTGTTGTTATCCACAAGTATCCATTTTGCAGGGGACCGCTGCATCTACTACGACCTCCTGAAAATATTTTGTAGAAGATCTATTGTTCTTGTATCACACCCACCTTTTCACCAATCTCAGGTGGTTGATAGTTGAATTTGTTTGTAAAAGATGGATCTTTGATTGCTGATCTCCAATATTGCCTTCTCAGTCAACAGACAATCGTAGGGATCGTCGTAGGAGATATTTGTACTTGTGCCCACAGTGGTTCGTTATACCTACGACATATCCACTGTTGTTATCCACAAGTGGTTTGTAATTATCTGCAGGGGACCGCTGTATCAACTACGACCTCCTGAGGGTATTTGTAGAAGACCCATTGTCTCTACATCATATCCACCCTTTCACCAATCTCGGGTGGGTTTGTCGATTATACTTGTTGTAGGGGCAGATCTTTCGTTGTCAGATATGAGTAGGAGTCGTACACCTTACAACTGTTCGTTTCTATAGTGCATTGACTTGGTGGGGATTGTTGTATCTACTACGAGCTCCTAGAAAATATTCGTAGGAGGTGTTGTAGTTTGATTGGTGTCGAGTCTGACTCAAGTATGAACCCTTCCCAGTCCAGTTCTCGTGAGCTCAGAATGCAAGGTTATTTTCAGCTTCTTTTGGATTTGAGTCCATTGAGTTCATAAGCCCCACTTGGTGTTATATAGTCCGAGCTCAGAGTACAAATTCGAGTGCCCCTACAGTCTTTTGAGTTCAGGTGCTTATTCAGGATCTT
Source organism: Dendrobium nobile (assembly GCA_022539455.1). Classification (NCBI taxonomy): domain Eukaryota; kingdom Viridiplantae; phylum Streptophyta; class Magnoliopsida; order Asparagales; family Orchidaceae; genus Dendrobium; species Dendrobium nobile. Next base: position 17,996,356 of record CM039723.1, read on the forward strand.
CTGAAATTCTTGCAAGTTCAATTGAATATTCAAATTGATTTGCATTTGATTCCAATTTAATTTTATTTCATTTGAATTTGACCTTTAAAAATCACTTAGAGTTTTAGTCCACAAGTCCACTGTTCTTCGTATAGGTCCTCTGGTCATTTGGTTCAAGTTATGTGTATTTTTGTTCGAGTACAGGTCTTCTATATTGTTGTCCAAGAAGATCTTCGAATTGTTCAAGTCTTTATGCATTTCAGTGAAAATTTCGGCAGCACCCCGGCATATCCCCCGTTTGGGGGAAAATTGGGGAGCTGGGCCTTCCCACCACGCTACTAGAGCGTGTATGGTAGGTGTCCTTGGACACCGCGGCCGTACAAAATTTCATCCCACCACGCTACAAGAGCGTGTATGGGGCCTTCAGCAGTACCCGTACCAGAACAGCAGTGACGTACCAGAACAGCAGTGACTCCCCACCACGCTACAAGAGCGTGTATAGGGCTCTCCCACCTCGTCGTATGCGTCGCACCGGGCTCCCTCCTACCGTGCTACAAGAGCGCGTATAGGTGGTTCTCCGGTCCGCTGCAAACGTCGAGAACGAGATTTTGAAACATCATACCTTTGCGTAGCAGTGTCGGCGGTGTCGTCGTCGAGGTCGAGGACCGTCCCCACCACGCTACAAGAGCGTGTATAGGGCTTACCCGCCTCGTCGTATGCTTCGCACCGGGCTCCCTCCTACCGTGCTACAAGAGCGCGTATAGGTGGTTCCCCGGTCCGCTGCAAACGTCGAGAGCGGGAGTAGAGTTAGAAATTTATACCTTGAAGTCCGGTGGAGGTGGAAGAGGCTCGAGGACAAGATTTGGAACCGAGGGTCACTCGCCTACCTTGTCGTAGGTATCGCGCCGGTTGCCCCTCCCACCACGCTACAAGAGCGTGTATAGGCAGACCGCCGACTCGACACGCGAGACGAGGTAAGAGATAGAGCCAAGGTTTCAAAACTTATACCTTGAAGTCCGGCGGAGGTGGGCACGGAAGTCGAGGCAAGATCCGGAACCAAAGGTCGCTCACCTACCTTGTCGTAGGTGTCGCGCCGGTTGCCCCTCCCACCACGCTACAAGAGCGTGTATAGGCAGACCGCCGACTCGACACGCGGGACGAGGTAAGAGATAGAGCCAAGGTTTCAAAACTTATACCTTGAAGTCCGGCGGAGGTGGGCACGGAAGTCGAGGCAAGATCCGGAACCAAAGGTCGCTCACCTACCTTGTCGTAGGTGTCGCGCCGGTTGCCCCTCCCACCACGCTACAAGAGCGTGTATAGGCAGACCGCCGACTCGACACGCGGGACGAGGTTAGAGATAGAGCCAAGGTTTCAAAACTTATACCTTGAAGTCCGGCGGGGGTTGTCGGCGACTCTGGCGGTGGCTCGTGGATCGAGGAAGGAGCAGGCAAGCATATGCATTTTTTTTATTTAAACATTAATTATAATTAATTATTAATTATAATATTTTTAATTAATTATATTTATTTATAATTAATTAAAGTAATTAATTATACTTAATATAATTAATTAGAATAATTAATCATATTTTAACTTTAATTAATTAGAACTAATTAATATTAATTAACTTGATTAATTAATACTAATTAATTATAATTAATTAAAAGTTATAATTAATTAAGATTAATTTTAATTAAATTAGTTATAATTAATTAACATTAATTATAACCACTTAATTAAAATTAATTATAATTAATTATACTAATCATAATTAATCAAAATAATTATAATTAAAATTAATTTTAACAAAATAATCCCTCCCTCTACCTCTCTCGGTTTGGCGGATTACAGGATCTGGCCGAAGAAGAATGCAAAGGGAGAAAGTTACCCTCACAGCCGGCAGCTCCCGTTCTTGCACCCGATCAGAATGTTGTAACTTCCGATTCAACAGGAAGGGAAAGTCGCAGAAGGAGCTAAGTCGATCGGCCACAAGGAGCCTTCACAGCCGCGAGCTCCTGAGTTGCTTCCGATCAAAGTGCGGTAACTTCCGATCTAAATTTCGTAACTTCCGGCCGAACAGGAAGGGAAAGTTGACGGAGGAGCGATGTCGGGCAGCCAGGAAGGAGCCGAAGAAACGCACGGAAGGTAGAAAGTTATCCTCACGGCCAGCGAGTTCCCGCTCCGGCTTCTGATCAAAATGCGGTAACTTCCGATCCTTCACTTCCAGCGAGCTCCTCTACTTGCTTCCGATCAAAACGTCGTAACTTCCGGACCTGCAGGAGGGAGAGCCGTCGGGGGAGCAAGCCGCAGAAGCGACGGAAGATAGAAAATTATCTTCACAGTCGGCGAGCACCCGTCGTTGCTTCCGATTGTAATGTCGTAACTTCCGATCCGGTCAGAAGGGACGGCGTCGTCGAAGGGAGCAAAGTCGAAAAGCCACGAGGGAGCCGGAGAGACCACGCGAAAGGGAAGAAGTTATCTTCACAGCGAGCGACTCCTGTCGTTGCTTCCGATCCTAATGTTGTAACTTCCGCTCGACCTGGGAGGAGAAAGAGCGAGAGCGACAGAGGGAGAGCAATCGAGAGAGAGTGAGGAGCGGCCTCTGCCTCTTTTTCCTTTTTCATTTTAACGACACAAAGGTCGTGCGAGGTCGTGGAGAAATGACGCGATCGCTAGATTTACGGGATTTCAGCGGCGACGACGTGCGGGCAGGTACGATTTTTTATTTCATTTTTTTTTTTTTTTTTTTAAACCGTATACAGGTCAACAAATGCCCCCAACAAATGTGGTAGGCGTTTGGAGCGGGCCACGTTTGTTGTTAGCCAATTGACCCTGTGGATCTCTAGGTATTTATTATAGATGTCACACTAGGGTTTTTCATTTAGTGGATCTCCAAGAATTCATTTGGATGTCACACTAAATTTTCTTTTAGTGGATCTCCAAAATTTTATTTGGATGTCACACTAGTCTTTTTTTAGTGGATCTCCAAAATTTTATTTGGATGTCACACTAGTCTTTTTTAGTGGATCTCCAAAATTTTGCTTGGATGTCACACTAAATTTCTTTCTCCACTGCTCTCTTGAATGTATCCATAGATGGTTGATATTTTATTGAAATTTTAAATATTTATTTGGGGATCTCGGCATGCAACGCGATGTCGACCCAAATAAATATTTAAAATGCCCCCAGTCTTTAAGGATATTTGTAGATGTCATTCAGGGAACTCATTCTGCAACTTTAGCTAGAGCCCTGAGATTTTGATCCTTCTGTCCTGTGCTTTGTGCTGCGGACTTGGTGAAGGGTTGTCTGATTTGTCTTTGATGACTTGTCAGAAGATTTGTATTCCTTCTGCCCTTTGCTTCTAGCTTTGGCGGGCTTGATGAAGGAGTAGATGCCGGTGACCTAAACCCTTAGGTTTGCATTAGGTCGATGGCGAAAAGTCATCGGTCCTGAGCTTTGTGCATAGCGGACTTGTTGATGACAGAATCCATTTAGTTCAGCCTAAGGCTTTTCATGAACTTTGGGATAGTTTTCTTCGGTCCTTTGCTCTGTGCTTTTGGCGGACTTGTTGAAGAAAAATTCCTTCGATCCTCGCTTTGTGCTTTACGGATTTATTGAAGGATTTGCAGGTGATGGATTCAATTGATAGTACCGAATGTAGGTAGCATCTTGATCCTTGCCCACTTGAGAAGACTTTAATCTGATTCACTTGAGTTCATCAGATCGGGAGAGCTGGGATTTGATAGCTCTTCGTCCTCTGGTTGCTGAGATGGGGGTTCCTCTACTGCGGCCTTTCTTATGGCTTATTGAGTAGATGGAGCTGCCAGCGATCCGGCCATATTTGGGCTTGTTGGATCCGACCTTATACACCCATTCAGGCTTCAGACTTGAGCTATGAGAATTGCGCTTCCCAATGCTGATTTTGCTGAAGTTGACAGATTTGGAGTCATCCTTCGTAGTTTTGGATTTTGGAGCCTACGAACATCTGATAGTTGCTCGAGACTCATCTTCCCATTGGAACTTTGATTCTCCAGTCATTTTGGAGAATTTTGTAGACTACGATCACTTGAACTGGTCGTGTCAAATTTGCCTTCGTGCTTCCTTCAGTCCTTACTGACGGGTTGACGAAATGGGGGTTCCGCTACTACGGCCTTTCTTATGGCTTGTTGAGTAGACGGAGCTGCCAGCGATCCGGCCATATTTGGGCGTGTTGGATCCGACCTTTTACACCCATTCGAACCTTAAGCTTCAGGCTGTTGGAAGACTTCAAGCTTTTCTGGCTCAATTTTGTAAGAGTGTGTAGTTTCAAAAGTCTCTTTCTTGACCTTTGAGTCTTGGTTTGTTGGAGAAGGTGTCTCTAATTTTTGAAAGATCACCTGCATAGACTTTGAAAAAGAAATCTTTGTATTCTTTAGCACAAAATAGCATTTGAATTGATAATTTTAAATATTTATTCGGGGATCTAGGCATGCAACGCGATGTCGACCCGAATAAATATTTAAAATGCCCCCTGTCTCGCAGGGACTTTTTTGGAATTTTGAAATTTTAAATATTTATTCGGGGATCTCGGCACGCAGCGCGATGTCGACCCGAATAAATATTTAAAATGCCCCCTGTCTCGCAGGGACATTTTAGAGCAGGATAGAGTTGGAGTCTTGAAATTTTAAATATTTATTCAGGGATCTCGGCATGCAGCGCGATGTCGACCCGAATAAATATTTAAAATGCCCCCAGTCTAACAGGGGAATTTCGAAATGTATTCTCATGACAGAGCAAAATTTCAAAATGTGAAATGTATATGCTAATAAACAGACATGAAAGCATAATACACTAGACATAGCATTTTATGCATAGTATTTCTTCAGGTATCTGCCATTGATCGGCGGCATGGGCCTTTGACCATTCAGATCGATCAGTTGATAAGCTCCTCCTTGAAATACCTTCTCGATGACGAAAGGTCCTTCCCAGTTGGAAACGAATTTGCCACCAATTTTTCTGTGCGGGATGATCGGCCTTCTCTGCACCAGGACCAATTCCCCTTCTTGAAATGATCGAGAACGCACCATTCGATCAAAGGACTTTGTCATTCTTGCTCGGTAGATTTCCAGGTTTTGCTGAGCTTGTAACCTGATTTCATCGAGTGCATCAAGCTCCTCCATTCTTAGACGAGCATTTTGTTCCTGAGTCAGCTCATTCTGGACAGCAACTCGAAGAGATGGAAGTTCAACTTCTAGTGGCAGTACGGCCTCAACTCCAAATACTAGAGAGTAAGGAGTGGCTTTGGTCGGCGTTTTGTAGGTTGTGCGATACGCCCACAACGCTTCTGCCATTTTCGTATGCCACTCTCTTTTGTTTTTGGAGAGAATCTTTTTTAGCAATTTCACCAGCGTTTTGTTGAAGGCCTCAGCTAAGCCATTTGCTCTTGGATAGTAAATGGAAGAGTACCGCCAATCAATTTTGTGTCGATCAACGAACTTATAGATTTTTGTACTCTTAAAAGCAGTTCCGTTGTCTGAGATTATGCGGCGTGGCACACCGAATCTGTAAACAACATTGTGGGTGAAGAAGTTGATCACGTGCTCAGACGTAACTTCTTTGAATGGAGCCGCTTCTGCCCACTTAGAAAAATAGTCTGTCGCTGCCAAGATAAAGCGGTGTCCTGCTGATGACGGTGGATCTATTGGCCCGATAATATCAGTACCCCAACATTCAAATGGCCAGGATGCTATTGTAGGGTGCAGTGGATTTGGCGGCTGATGTATAACATCACCGTGGATTTGACACTCATGGCACCTCTTGGCATGATTGATACAATCTCTGACCATGGTCGGCCAATAGTAACCCATTCTTTTAATTTTTACTGCCATCTTGGGACCTGATTGGTGCGCTCCACAGAGTCCTTCGTGAACTTCTGCTACCACCTTGTCAGCTTCTCGAGTCCCTAGGCATCTTAGCCACATTTGATCGAAAGCACGCCGATACAACGTGTTGTTAACAAATGCATATCGTAGCGCTCTCTTCTTGATTTGAGCAGCTAGTGATTTGTCTGTTGGCAATTTACTTTCTTTAAAGTAGTCAATGAAAGACAGTCTCCAGTCATCTTCTTCCTCGACATCTAGGCAATGCCACCATGATTCTGAAGCTTGACTGGCCTTGCGCCTTTTCTTAGGAACTTGCTGTTCTTCAGACTGATCTTCAAGATCAACTGATTGGGGAGTTTGAGGATCAACCGGAGTCGCATCCTGCTGGCTTGAATTTGGTATTTCCTCTGCCTGCGGGAATTGTAGTAGAGCTGGCTCTAGGATTCGCCGATTGTGCACCATAATTATTATAGGCCATTCGTCATCCATATTCGCCATTTCTTTAGCCAATTTTGCCAGGGAATCAGCTTTGCCATTTTGACCTCGGGGAACTTGAGTTAGTTTGACAACTGGAATTTGCTTCATAAGCTCAAGAACTCGCCGATGATAACAGGCTAATTCAAACTTAGTGATTTTGTAAATTCCTGATACTTGATTTACAACAAGTTGAGAATCACCGAAAATTTGAAGATTTCGAATTCGGACATCGATTGCAATCTCCAATCCTGCTATTAAAGCTTCATATTCAGCTTCATTGTTTGTCCGAGGTTCAGTCAGACTGAATGAGAATCTCATTATGCCTCCCTCGGGTGCTACGAAAATGAGTCCAATTCCGGCTTGGGCTTTCTCTAGATTTGGAGGCCGAGCACGCTTGATTGACGATGCTCCATCAAAGTACATTTCCCATACTCGTAGCATCTCCTCTTCTTCAACATTCATGATCTGCTCGTCAGGTAGATCGTCGTTAAGCGGAGAATCTGCAGGAATAGGATGTGCAGCGAGAAAATCTGCCAACACCTGCCCTTTTACTGCCTTTTGAGGGACATATGTGATATCAAACTGCAGGAGTATCACTGCCCACCTTGCCAAACGACCTGTCAACGCTGGTCTTGTCATCAAGAACTTCAGCGGATCGATCTTTGATATCAAAGTGATTTTGTGAGATAGCATATAATGGCGGAGCTTCTGAACTGCGAAAATCAGGGCCAAGCAATGCTTCTCGATTGGAGAGTAGCGGATTTCTGCTCCTATCAACCTCCGGCTGATATAGTAGAGTGCATTCTCCTTGCCTTCTTCATTATGCTGGGCCAATAATGCTCCGAGGGACTCTTCTAGTGCTGCTGTATACAGTATAAGAGGCTTCCCCGGGATTGGCGCCGCGAGAATAGGAGGGCTTAACAGATATCTTTTAATGCTGTCAAACGCTTCTTGGCACTCTTCGTCCCATTTGAATCGGACATCTTTCTTCATCAGCTTTGAAAATGGTTGGCACCTACCCGACAAATTCGATATGAATCTCCGAATGAAAGCCAGTTGTCCTTGTAAGGAACGGAGTTGACGAAGGTTCTTTGGAGGTGGCATCTCCATGATTGCCTTGATCTTGTTGGGGTCGACTTCAATGCCCCGATGTCGAACAACATATCCCAGAAATTTTCCTGAGGATACCCCAAATGCACACTTGAGAGGGTTCATCTTCAGATCGTACTTTCTGATCCTCTCGAACACAATTCTCAAATCATCTAGATGGTCTTTTCGGTTCGTGCTCTTTATGACCAAGTCATCTACATAGCATTCAACCTTTTGATGGATCAAATCATCAAATATACGAGTCATCGCTCGTTGATAAGTGGCACCAGCATTCTTCAGGCCGAATGGCATAACTGTGTAGCAGAATATGCCTATAGGAGTTCTGAATGATGTATGCTTTTCATCTTCAGGCGCCATTTTGATTTGATTATAGCCTGACGATCCGTCCATAAATGAGAATATATCATAGTTGGAAGTGCTGTCAACTAGCAGTTCTGATACTGGGAGCGGAAAGTCATCCTTCGGGCACGCCTTATTGAGGTCCCTAAAGTCGATGCAGATACGAATCTGGCCATTCTTCTTCTTTACAGGGACGATATTAGCAATCCAGTCAGCATATTTTTCTTCTCGAATGAAGCCTGCTTCTATGAGCTTCTTTGTTTCTGCGATCACCTGCTCTTCAATCTCCAATCTCATTCTCCTTGGAGCTTGTTTAACGGGTGCTGCATCAGGCTTGATTGCTAATCTGTGAACTGCTACTTCAGGGGATAAACCGGGCATCTCAGCATATGTCCAGGCAAAGCAGTCCCTGAATTCACAGAGGAGCTCTTTTATTTCTTCTACTTGATCTTCTGGTAGAAGAGAGCTAATGAAAGTTGGGCGAGGGTCCTCTTCAGTTCCCAAGTTGACTTCTTTGAGCTCGTCCATCGTGGCAGCTTGTCCACCATCTTCCAGTTCTTCTGGTGCAGGCTCAGCTTCTACGGGTTGGTTATCATAATCATCAGCTTCGCGTGTCTCTTCAACACCGCCTTCTTCAGGTTCAATTTCCATGCATGTGATTGCCCGGCAAATCTCTTTCTGGAGGAATTTTCTTTTGACGAATCCGATGCCTTTATATGCATCTGTATCTTTCCGTCGTAACGGACGTGGATTTCTTCCATACCAAAGGCCCAAGCTTGTACGAAGCTGTCGTTTGGTGGTAGGAATATTGATTTGCTTTCGTAACATTCTTTGAATATTTTTGGTATTGAACTTGGGTAGCCTCGTAGGAAATAATTCCTCGGAGTCGAGGAGCATGCAATCCCAATCATGATTTTCCTCTTCACGAACTCCCGTGGAATATAGTACATTCCCGGGTGCAGTCCCCTTCTTCAGAGGAGGCAGATAAAGAGTGGAGAGTTCTTCAATCTTATGCACCTCGCGTGGAGTGATTTCTTTAAAGTATTGTAAGGGAATCCTCGTGACTACGAGTACGCTATCTGAAATTGACAGACTGTCTATCCTTCTGGAAAACACATTCTGCACCGTGTTCATGTAGATAGAGTCATAGTCATCATCATCATTTGAGTATTCAACCTCCTTGCTCCATTTGGATGCAGACCGGCCGACCTTTCTGGATTTTGTAGGGGCGACATGACTTTCATCACTGTCACTCCCAAGGTGAGGCACGTGTTTCTTTTCTTTTGAAACGGTTGGTGCTTCAGGAAGAGTTTGAGCTGCCTTCTTTCTCCCTACACGCTTCTTCTCACCTTCTTGTTTAGGTTTCTTTGCAGCCTTAGAATTTGATGCTCTAGCCTCAAGAGAACTTGACGACTTTTGCTTCTTTGGCATGAAGTACTTAGCATCTTCATAAACTGTTACTTCATGTACTGCAAATGGCTGAATATCACCAGAAATTCTGAATTCTTCTCCTTCTCTGAGATACTTCATGCACTGGTGTAATGTTGAAGGGACAACACCGTATTCATGCAGCCAGGGGCGACCCAACAATGCCTTGAACGAAGTGTCCGCATCAATTACATGGAATTTGGCTTCCGTATGGAGTTCCCCAAATACAAGAGGGAGCATAAATGATCCGAGGGTTTTCTGCCCTTTCTCATTGAAGCCGTGCACCATCAACTTGTCTTGCCCAAGATGTTCCACATCAAGGCAGAGGGATCTCAGTGCCTTAAGACTCATAAGATTTACGGAAGATCCGGGATCAATCAAAATTCGACTGATCACCATACCGTCGCTCTCTGCCGTAACATACAAAGGGCGATTGTGATCTGCCGTTCCAAGCATCATATCATCCTCAGCAAAGGTGATGAGGGGCTCATTTCGAGCTTGCAAGACTTCCGTCAAATTGCGTTCAACAAAATATGCCTCATATCTTTCGGGATTTTTGAGAGCTTGAATCAAAGTTTCTCGAAGGTCTTTAGACATCAAGAGAGCATCATATATGCTGAGTTGTGCTGGGATCTTCCTCAAGTGGGATAAGATATTGTAATCTATCCCCTTGGACAAAGTATCTTTCTTCTTGCAGTCTTCTGGGATAATATCTTCATTAACAACTATCTCTTTTCCTTTATCTTTGTTAAAAGTCCCTTTCTTTGGTGGAGGCGGCAGTACCTTGCCACTTCTTAATTGTACTTGGGCCACCTCATCTGATTCAGACTTATTTGATGAAGCATTCTTTTCAGATTCAGCCATTGTTGTGTCTGGAGATTCATCCGCAGACTCGGAATCGTCTCCCAACTTCACTTGTTTCATTTGTGATTCCATGCTTGGGTCTGAATCTTCATCATCTGGAAAACATAGATCTTCTTCTGAACTGTATTCCATTGATGACACCATCAGACAGAATTCAGGGGTCGCTTCTTCAGCGTATTTCTCCCTATCTGCTATTTCTGGTGTCGCTGAGATGACTCGGCATGTCTCCGCATGAAGGGATTCATCCTCAGCTTCTTCTTCCTTTTCATCTATTTTAAGCTCTTTCATAAAATCACCGAGCTTGATAGGCCTCCTAGCAGTCTGGTAATATTCACCCAAACTATCAATAGCCTTTTGAGTTGCAGTCTTCTTCGCCATAGGCTTCTTCAATTTGAATTTCTTCTTGGAAGACTTTGACTTTGACTTTCCAGACTTTGATGAGCTAGCTTGGCCAGGTTGCTGTTTAGAGGTGGATGCTTGTGACACAGGCAACCATTTTAAGTTCAGTACTGGCTCAGTAGGAGACTTCCACTTGACACCAGGAACTCCTTCTAGCTGTTTCAGCATTTTTGTTGTCTTCTTGGAGACCACAGTCTCCCATTGTTCCTCTTGGACAAATTCTTTTATTTTTTCTTTATGCGGGAGTACGGAAGAGGATGTGACTACCCGGATGGATTCCTTTCTGGGACGAACTAATACATTATCTGATAATGTTAACTCTCCCCTTTTGTACATCTTTTCCAACCAATCTTTGAAGACATAACAATCTTCGATTGGGTGGCTAACTACCCGATGATATGGACAGTAGTTTGGGTCGCCACTATGTTTGGACTCTTCAGGTCTTTTGCATTCTGGCAATTCTAGACCGTTCTTGAGTGCTTGTCGAAATAGTTTAGCGACACTCTCCCTTTTAAATGAATATTCTTTATTCATTTTCTCCTTCAGAGAAGGGAACGTTCTATCACCAGCTCCTGCAGTCTGCCTCTGGCGCTCTCCTCCACCAGGAAAGGCTCGAGGTTTGTCATTTCCTCCAAGAACCAACTTTGGTTGAGGATTCGGATTGTAAGCCTGCTTTGACTTTTCTTCATATTGCATAGGCTGCTTTCCTTTATCCACATTATACACTACCCGTTTACCTTTATCAGGTCTGGGAGGGAATGCAGAGTAAACTTCGTTCCTCCTAGCATCAGGAGCTTTAGCCTTTTTGAGTTTATCAGGGAGGCTTTCGGACTTTGATAAGTTTAACTTTTCAAATTTTGCCACCCTGTCCAGCAGATCTTGGAAAGTAGTGATAGAAGCCATGCACAGGAAGGGCTGCATTTTATCATCAATGTTTCCCATCAATAGTTGAACTGCATGTTCTTCCTCTAGTTGCTGCTCGCACTTCATGCTGAGATTGCGCCAGCGTGTTATATATTTCGTCACTGACTCATCTTTTCTCCTTTTATCAAGGGCAAGATCAGCGATAGTAGTCTTTTCCGTTGCACTGGCAAACCTTTTCACGAATAAGGCCTCCAGCTCCGCAAAGGTCTTCAGTGAATCATTTGGCAGTTCGGCATACCATTCAAAAGCAGTTCCACTCAAGCTGCTTACGAATTGCCTAAATAGCAGAGCATCATTGCCCCCTGTGTTTCCACAGGTTGCTTTGAACTGCGCCAGATGTTGTCTGGGATTTTTATTGCCATCAAAGATGTTGAACTTCGGTACAGAATATCCCTTTGGATATGGCACCTGATCGTACTCTGCTGGGTACGGGCGACCTTTTCCTACCAACTTCTCCGCTTGTTCAGCAGCTATAATGGCCTTAATCTTTTCGCTAATTAAGCCCTCAAGCTGCGCTGCAGTTACAGGTTCAGATGCACTCGCCACATTTTGGGGAGTGTGCTGGCGGATTGGGTCATTATTTTTATCGCCACCTTCAGGTACACCTTTCACTCCTGAGGCTTGAGGCGCTTGGAGATTTTGAGAATTAGCAGCTTGGTTGACGGGTTGAGCTGGTGTAGGACCAACAGAAGTGGTCTTCTGCATCATCTCCATCATAGCTGTCATCTGAGTCATCATCTCAGTCATTTTATCATTTAACTGAGAGATTTCTCTGTCTTTCCTTCGCATCTGTCGCCTCATTTGATTTCTCATTTCAGCGAGTGTGATATCTTCGCCACCGAAGGGATTTTCTCCGACCTCTTCTTCTTCCTCATCTCTTTCTTCTGAAGAGCGAGCACTTCGGCTGGCAATGGATCTGGCCCTGTGGCGACGTCGATAAACACGTACGCGCGGCTGTGATTGCTGGTCATCTTCATCACCATCATCTTCCTCTTCAACATCGACGTGACTGGCCATATGAACCACTTCGAGCTCCATAGTGTCTTCATCATCATATTCTTCTTCTTCTTCTTCTTGTACCCGAATTTCTGAGCGGCGTCGCCACTGAATTTCAGGTTCTTGACTTGGAATAACTATTTCTTCAACCCGTGGACTACGATCGAAGTGAACTTCTTCTTTGGTTGAAGTAGGAGAATGACGGGATCTCCTGGAAGATTCTCCAGGATGTCGACCGTCAATATAATTTTCGTCATTATGGGCCTCCTTTTGGACCCATCTCTGACGAGTTTTGTTAGCAGGGGCGGATCTCCGGGAGGCTGCTCCGGATGTCACACCCGATCTAATCCTTTCTTCCAAGATATTTTCTCTTCGAGGTTTCGGCCTCCAAACTTGCTTCCCTTTCCATCGGGACCTTTCGGCGGCGGATCCCCGAACATACGGTTCAGGTGTCACGCCCCGATGCTCACCGCATGGAGCTTGTTTTCGGTAATCCCTTCTTTCAACTATCATAGCAGATGATAGTCTCTCCCTAGGAGGGGTTCTTTGAGCTTCAACAATCAATGGCCTCTGAAACTTCTTTTTCATTAAGCCCCTCTCCTTAACTGTCTTCAGTACACGGTGTACCCGGGCAGACAAACGTTCGAGCTCTCTTATCTTCTGAGGAGTTGGAGCTTCAGGTCGACGCTCCCAAAAAGATTGCTTAAGCTCACCAGATGAGCTATTTCTCTTTACCCACTTCAAGTTAGAAAATTTATTTTGAATGGGGATATTGACTTCTGGTTCTTGTGCTGGCAGATTGGAGGGATGAACTGGTACAGGTAATTGCTGAGCTCGCAGCTCTGCATTTCTCTTCCTCCTTTGCCTTCTAGTAAGCCTTCCTCCAGATGAGGAAGCCTCAGCATCATACCTCCCAGATGCAATAGTCTCTCTGGGCAGGTTAGTGGTGTTGGCAGTCACCACAGAAACTTTCCTTCCATTGACAACCCTTTTTGCAGTAAGGGTCTCAGGTTGGGACAATCTTTCGAATACAGAAGTTCTTCCTTGGGCAGTATTCCTGGCAGTAGCCCTTGCAGAATAGGACCTTTCAGAAGACTCTTCAGAATTTATGCCGTACACAGGGACGGCTGCAGCCCTTGCAGTAGTTGCTGAGAATTCGAGCCCACCAAAGTAGATGGTGGCTCCAGTATTTCCAGTTTCAATGACAGCATTCGCCAACTGAATCTTGGCTCCTCGTCCCAGTTGGACGGTCATCGGTGTGTCCTGCATTTCCATTCTGTAAGAAAAATGAAAGGCAGGGTTTAGTGATCAGAATTGATACATCACCCCACACTTTCATAAAACAAAAATAACGCAGAACGAATAGCAGAAACAGGAAAATTAGCATGGAATTTAAAACCCTGCCAAACAAATTTCCATTGATCTTATTTAAAAGATTCATTTTCGAGACCTTTCAATGATGGATCTTTGGCATAAGAACCAAATGTCACATCCTGATGTTCACCGTATAGAATTCAGTATAGATTAGCTACTACTATAGCATATAAGTGACTAGCCAGAGATGGAAAGAGAAACCATTCCCCAGCGGAGTCGTCAGAAATCTGTGGGCTCCGAAAATTCGGCCCCGGCCTCCCCGCCGCGCGATTTCTTTTTGCTATTTGAGCGAGGGGAGTTTTAACGGATATGTTCCGAGGTAAATTTTGGAAGGCAGATGGGTTTGTAGATAAGACACTACCCAGAGATTTCGCCCTCATTTTGCGAGGACTTTATGATCTGAGTTCTGGTTTCCTATAGGCGCAAGCCCCTATAGTTAATTACCCCTCTCGATCACGAGAGAGAACTTTCGATTAAGGCTAGTCATCGATCAGATACGTAGAATATACGTGTTATCTGGCGTATAGTAGCAGCAATAGATTTTGAATTAGAGAACTGGATTTGGATTTGGGAATTTGGAATGTATTGAAAAGTTTGATATTTAAAATAGAAATTGCACCATCTAACACTTAAAGCGGATGGTGGGGGAATGGATGATGGGCCCGATCAAGATCCCATGGTTCCGTCGTCCCGGGCCATCGTGGTCCCTGGTCTACTTAGTCAGAGGAGGTAGTCGACCCAACCTGACAGAAGGATCCTTGTCGGCAGCCATGGGTTGCTTCGTCCAAGGGGACCTTGTAGACCTGGGGTGAATGTTTGTCTAAGGGGACAAATTTGAATCCACCTTAGCTGACAGAGGGCTTTGTGCCCTATCGATCATATCCTATTGATTCATATCTCAAGGATTTGATGTCAATAAGGAGTGTATCGGCTCTGGCCATAACCGGTATTTCGTGGTGCCATTTGGCGGCAAAACCACTCGGTTCAGAGGGCCCCGGGTCATAACCGTTTATCCTGCGGTGGCCATTTAACGGCAGACCGCCGGTTAGAGGACACGTACCACGTCCTTACTAGCAGGAGATTGTTTGAGAATGGATCCTAGTGATATTTTCGACTAGGCATTTGGCTCTATGTGAGCTGAAGTAAATTTTAATTTGTCTACCCCAGCAAACTGTTGCGGAGGGTGGATGGATTTTGCTTTAAGCGTTGGGATAGTTGAATTTCAAATTTTAAATATCTGGACTTCGGAATTTATTGGATTTTGGCATTGTGGGTGGAGTTTGGAAGACATTTGGATATTTGGGGGACATTTGAAAATATTTGGGAACCCCTCCGGTTGAGATCTGCATTCAACACGGCCATCATCGGGGAGTTTGGGGGTCATTTCTTTTTATTGATTGAACCTTGTCGACTCTGTCAAACTGTCGACAAAGGATCGGGTTTGTCGTAGGCTTTGTGCCTTTATTTATGAATTTTCTTGATTTTAGGCCTTGAATGCCTAAAAAGAATGTATTTAAACAAATACACCGGTCGCTACAACCGTGTATTTCGTTAGGTAGTTCGAATCTGGTCGACTTCTATTGATCCGTATAGAAGGATCGGATTCGAACTTGAATTCACTTGTCGACCCGCGCAGCATCCCTAGGCGTCACATGTGTACCAATAACACGCTCGCCGGGGCCCATGCAGGTTGAGAATATATTTCCCCCTTTAGTGTACCTATGTGTATACAATTTATAGTGCACGTGCAGGGGGTATTTTTGGAATATTTATAGACGCCTTCTGTCTGCTTGTACGGATGTTGCAGATCCGGTGGCGTGACATCTTAATGTTGATTCCCCTTTTCTCATTCACTGGGGAGGGTTCTCTCGGACTTTGGGGTCAATGACTGCTGATATGGAAAGAACTCCTTTAAAGATCTTCGGTGTATTGGACTTGATATTGACTCCCCCTTTCTCATTCATCGGGGAGGATTTTCTGGATTTTGGAGTCAAAGACTGCTGATTTGGAAAGAACTCCTTTTAGGCTTTTCGGCGTAGTGAACTTGCTATTTCCGGTGTTTGTGGACACCCAAACTGTTCTCTTCTTTATTATAGAACCAAAAAGAGACTTTGGAACACCAGGAAGTTTGGTTCTAATTTGTTCAAACATTTCCCCATTTCTGCCCGGGGTATCCTTTTCGTACATAGAGTAGCCCTTGTACTCAACGCACTTATAGATCTTGATCACCACTGTCGTAGATGATATTCGTACATGTGTCCACAGTGATTCATTGTGCCTACGAGGTACCCACTGTTGTTATCCACAAATGGTTTGTACTCATTTGTAGGGATTCGTACTTGTGTCCACAGTGGTTCGATATGCTTACGATATGCCCACTGTTGTTATCCACAAGTATCCATTTTGCAGGGGACCGCTGCATCTACTACGACCTCCTGAAAATATTTTGTAGAAGATCTATTGTTCTTGTATCACACCCACCTTTTCACCAATCTCAGGTGGTTGATAGTTGAATTTGTTTGTAAAAGATGGATCTTTGATTGCTGATCTCCAATATTGCCTTCTCAGTCAACAGACAATCGTAGGGATCGTCGTAGGAGATATTTGTACTTATGCCCACAGTGGTTCGTTATACCTACGACATATCCACTGTTGTTATCCACAAGTGGTTTGTAATTATCTGCAGGGGACCGCTGTATCAACTACGACCTCCTGAGGGTATTTGTAGAAGACCCATTGTCTCTACATCATATCCACCCTTTCACCAATCTCGGGTGGGTTTGTCGATTATACTTGTTGTAGGGGCAGATCTTTCGTTGTCAGATATGAGTAGGAGTCGTACACCTTACAACTGTTCGTTTCTATAGTGCATTGACTTGGTGGGGATTGTTGTATCTACTACGAGCTCCTAGAAAATATTCGTAGGAGGTGTTGTAGTTTGATTGGTGTCGAGTCTGACTCAAGTATGAACCCTTCCCAGTCCAGTTCTCGTGAGCTCAGAATGCAAGGTTATTTTCAGCTTCTTTTGGATTTGAGTCCATTGAGTTCATAAGCCCCACTTGGTGTTATATAGTCCGAGCTCAGAGTACAAATTCGAGTGCCCCTACAGTCTTTTGAGTTCAGGTGCTTATTCAGGATCTTCTGAAATTCTTGCAAGTTCAATTGAATATTCAAATTGATTTGCATTTGATTCCAATTTAATTTTATTTCATTTGAATTTGACCTTTAAAAATCACTTAGAGTTTTAGTCCACAAGTCCACTGTTCTTCGTATAGGTCCTCTGGTCATTTGGTTCAAGTTATGTGTATTTTTGTTCGAGTACAGGTCTTCTATATTGTTGTCCAAGAAGATCTTCGAATTGTTCAAGTCTTTATGCATTTCAGTGAAAATTTCGGCAGCACCCCGGCATATCCCCCGTTTGGGGGAAAATTGGGGAGCTGGGCCTTCCCACCACGCTACTAGAGCGTGTATGGTAGGTGTCCTTGGACACCGCGGCCGTACAAAATTTCATCCCACCACGCTACAAGAGCGTGTATGGGGCCTTCAGCAGTACCCGTACCAGAACAGCAGTGACGTACCAGAACAGCAGTGACTCCCCACCACGCTACAAGAGCGTGTATAGGGCTCTCCCACCTCGTCGTATGCGTCGCACCGGGCTCCCTCCTACCGTGCTACAAGAGCGCGTATAGGTGGTTCTCCGGTCCGCTGCAAACGTCGAGAACGAGATTTTGAAACATCATACCTTTGCGTAGCAGTGTCGGCGGTGTCGTCGTCGAGGTCGAGGACCGTCCCCACCACGCTACAAGAGCGTGTATAGGGCTTACCCGCCTCGTCGTATGCTTCGCACCGGGCTCCCTCCTACCGTGCTACAAGAGCGCGTATAGGTGGTTCCCCGGTCCGCTGCAAACGTCGAGAGCGGGAGTAGAGTTAGAAATTTATACCTTGAAGTCCGGTGGAGGTGGAAGAGGCTCGAGGACAAGATTTGGAACCGAGGGTCACTCGCCTACCTTGTCGTAGGTATCGCGCCGGTTGCCCCTCCCACCACGCTACAAGAGCGTGTATAGGCAGACCGCCGACTCGACACGCGAGACGAGGTAAGAGATAGAGCCAAGGTTTCAAAACTTATACCTTGAAGTCCGGCGGAGGTGGGCACGGAAGTCGAGGCAAGATCCGGAACCAAAGGTCGCTCACCTACCTTGTCGTAGGTGTCGCGCCGGTTGCCCCTCCCACCACGCTACAAGAGCGTGTATAGGCAGACCGCCGACTCGACACGCGGGACGAGGTAAGAGATAGAGCCAAGGTTTCAAAACTTATACCTTGAAGTCCGGCGGAGGTGGGCACGGAAGTCGAGGCAAGATCCGGAACCAAAGGTCGCTCACCTACCTTGTCGTAGGTGTCGCGCCGGTTGCCCCTCCCACCACGCTACAAGAGCGTGTATAGGCAGACCGCCGACTCGACACGCGGGACGAGGTTAGAGATAGAGCCAAGGTTTCAAAACTTATACCTTGAAGTCCGGCGGGGGTTGTCGGCGACTCTGGCGGTGGCTCGTGGATCGAGGAAGGAGCAGGCAAGCATATGCATTTTTTTTATTTAAACATTAATTATAATTAATTATTAATTATAATATTTTTAATTAATTATATTTATTTATAATTAATTAAAGTAATTAATTATACTTAATATAATTAATTAGAATAATTAATCATATTTTAACTTTAATTAATTAGAACTAATTAATATTAATTAACTTGATTAATTAATACTAATTAATTATAATTAATTAAAAGTTATAATTAATTAAGATTAATTTTAATTAAATTAGTTATAATTAATTAACATTAATTATAACCACTTAATTAAAATTAATTATAATTAATTATACTAATCATAATTAATCAAAATAATTATAATTAAAATTAATTTTAACAAAATAATCCCTCCCTCTACCTCTCTCGGTTTGGCGGATTACAGGATCTGGCCGAAGAAGAATGCAAAGGGAGAAAGTTACCCTCACAGCCGGCAGCTCCCGTTCTTGCACCCGATCAGAATGTTGTAACTTCCGATTCAACAGGAAGGGAAAGTCGCAGAAGGAGCTAAGTCGATCGGCCACAAGGAGCCTTCACAGCCGCGAGCTCCTGAGTTGCTTCCGATCAAAGTGCGGTAACTTCCGATCTAAATTTCGTAACTTCCGGCCGAACAGGAAGGGAAAGTTGACGGAGGAGCGATGTCGGGCAGCCAGGAAGGAGCCGAAGAAACGCACGGAAGGTAGAAAGTTATCCTCACGGCCAGCGAGTTCCCGCTCCGGCTTCTGATCAAAATGCGGTAACTTCCGATCCTTCACTTCCAGCGAGCTCCTCTACTTGCTTCCGATCAAAACGTCGTAACTTCCGGACCTGCAGGAGGGAGAGCCGTCGGGGGAGCAAGCCGCAGAAGCGACGGAAGATAGAAAATTATCTTCACAGTCGGCGAGCACCCGTCGTTGCTTCCGATTGTAATGTCGTAACTTCCGATCCGGTCAGAAGGGACGGCGTCGTCGAAGGGAGCAAAGTCGAAAAGCCACGAGGGAGCCGGAGAGACCACGCGAAAGGGAAGAAGTTATCTTCACAGCGAGCGACTCCTGTCGTTGCTTCCGATCCTAATGTTGTAACTTCCGCTCGACCTGGGAGGAGAAAGAGCGAGAGCGACAGAGGGAGAGCAATCGAGAGAGAGTGAGGAGCGGCCTCTGCCTCTTTTTCCTTTTTCATTTTAACGACACAAAGGTCGTGCGAGGTCGTGGAGAAATGACGCGATCGCTAGATTTACGGGATTTCAGCGGCGACGACGTGCGGGCAGGTACGATTTTTTATTTCATTTTTTTTTTTTTTTTTAAACCGTATACAGGTCAACAAATGCCCCCCAACAAATGTGGTAGGCGTTTGGAGCGGGCCACGTTTGTTGTTAGCCAATTGACCCTGTGGATCTCTAGGTATTTATTATAGATGTCACACTAGGGTTTTTCATTTAGTGGATCTCCAAGAATTCATTTGGATGTCACACTAAATTTTCTTTTAGTGGATCTCCAAAATTTTATTTGGATGTCACACTAGTCTTTTTTTAGTGGATCTCCAAAATTTTATTTGGATGTCACACTAGTCTTTTTTAGTGGATCTCCAAAATTTTGCTTGGATGTCACACTAAATTTCTTTCTCCACTGCTCTCTTGAATGTATCCATAGATGGTTGATATTTTATTGAAATTTTAAATATTTATTTGGGGATCTCGGCATGCAACGCGATGTCGACCCAAATAAATATTTAAAATGCCCCCAGTCTTTAAGGATATTTGTAGATGTCATTCAGGGAACTCATTCTGCAACTTTAGCTAGAGCCCTGAGATTTTGATCCTTCTGTCCTGTGCTTTGTGCTGCGGACTTGGTGAAGGGTTGTCTGATTTGTCTTTGATGACTTGTCAGAAGATTTGTATTCCTTCTGCCCTTTGCTTCTAGCTTTGGCGGGCTTGATGAAGGAGTAGATGCCGGTGACCTAAACCCTTAGGTTTGCATTAGGTCGATGGCGAAAAGTCATCGGTCCTGAGCTTTGTGCATAGCGGACTTGTTGATGACAGAATCCATTTAGTTCAGCCTAAGGCTTTTCATGAACTTTGGGATAGTTTTCTTCGGTCCTTTGCTCTGTGCTTTTGGCGGACTTGTTGAAGAAAAATTCCTTCGATCCTCGCTTTGTGCTTTACGGATTTATTGAAGGATTTGCAGGTGATGGATTCAATTGATAGTACCGAATGTAGGTAGCATCTTGATCCTTGCCCACTTGAGAAGACTTTAATCTGATTCACTTGAGTTCATCAGATCGGGAGAGCTGGGATTTGATAGCTCTTCGTCCTCTGGTTGCTGAGATGGGGGTTCCTCTACTGCGGCCTTTCTTATGGCTTATTGAGTAGATGGAGCTGCCAGCGATCCGGCCATATTTGGGCTTGTTGGATCCGACCTTATACACCCATTCAGGCTTCAGACTTGAGCTATGAGAATTGCGCTTCCCAATGCTGATTTTGCTGAAGTTGACAGATTTGGAGTCATCCTTCGTAGTTTTGGATTTTGGAGCCTACGAACATCTGATAGTTGCTCGAGACTCATCTTCCCATTGGAACTTTGATTCTCCAGTCATTTTGGAGAATTTTGTAGACTACGATCACTTGAACTGGTCGTGTCAAATTTGCCTTCGTGCTTCCTTCAGTCCTTACTGACGGGTTGACGAAATGGGGGTTCCGCTACTACGGCCTTTCTTATGGCTTGTTGAGTAGACGGAGCTGCCAGCGATCCGGCCATATTTGGGCGTGTTGGATCCGACCTTTTACACCCATTCGAACCTTAAGCTTCAGGCTGTTGGAAGACTTCAAGCTTTTCTGGCTCAATTTTGTAAGAGTGTGTAGTTTCAAAAGTCTCTTTCTTGACCTTTGAGTCTTGGTTTGTTGGAGAAGGTGTCTCTAATTTTTGAAAGATCACCTGCATAGACTTTGAAAAAGAAATCTTTGTATTCTTTAGCACAAAATAGCATTTGAATTGATAATTTTAAATATTTATTCGGGGATCTAGGCATGCAACGCGATGTCGACCCGAATAAATATTTAAAATGCCCCCTGTCTCGCAGGGACTTTTTTGGAATTTTGAAATTTTAAATATTTATTCGGGGATCTCGGCACGCAGCGCGATGTCGACCCGAATAAATATTTAAAATGCCCCCTGTCTCGCAGGGACATTTTAGAGCAGGATAGAGTTGGAGTCTTGAAATTTTAAATATTTATTCAGGGATCTCGGCATGCAGCGCGATGTCGACCCGAATAAATATTTAAAATGCCCCCAGTCTAACAGGGGAATTTCGAAATGTATTCTCATGACAGAGCAAAATTTCAAAATGTGAAATGTATATGCTAATAAACAGACATGAAAGCATAATACACTAGACATAGCATTTTATGCATAGTATTTCTTCAGGTATCTGCCATTGATCGGCGGCATGGGCCTTTGACCATTCAGATCGATCAGTTGATAAGCTCCTCCTTGAAATACCTTCTCGATGACGAAAGGTCCTTCCCAGTTGGAAACGAATTTGCCACCAATTTTTCTGTGCGGGATGATCGGCCTTCTCTGCACCAGGACCAATTCCCCTTCTTGAAATGATCGAGAACGCACCATTCGATCA
Organism: Dendrobium nobile; assembly: GCA_022539455.1. Lineage (NCBI taxonomy): Eukaryota > Viridiplantae > Streptophyta > Magnoliopsida > Asparagales > Orchidaceae > Dendrobium > Dendrobium nobile. The sequence continues at coordinate 18,018,299 of CM039723.1, forward strand.
AAGGACTTTGTCATTCTTGCTCGGTAGATTTCCAGGTTTTGCTGAGCTTGTAACCTGATTTCATCGAGTGCATCAAGCTCCTCCATTCTTAGACGAGCATTTTGTTCCTGAGTCAGCTCATTCTGGACAGCAACTCGAAGAGATGGAAGTTCAACTTCTAGTGGCAGTACGGCCTCAACTCCAAATACTAGAGAGTAAGGAGTGGCTTTGGTCGGCGTTTTGTAGGTTGTGCGATACGCCCACAACGCTTCTGCCATTTTCGTATGCCACTCTCTTTTGTTTTTGGAGAGAATCTTTTTTAGCAATTTCACCAGCGTTTTGTTGAAGGCCTCAGCTAAGCCATTTGCTCTTGGATAGTAAATGGAAGAGTACCGCCAATCAATTTTGTGTCGATCAACGAACTTATAGATTTTTGTACTCTTAAAAGCAGTTCCGTTGTCTGAGATTATGCGGCGTGGCACACCGAATCTGTAAACAACATTGTGGGTGAAGAAGTTGATCACGTGCTCAGACGTAACTTCTTTGAATGGAGCCGCTTCTGCCCACTTAGAAAAATAGTCTGTCGCTGCCAAGATAAAGCGGTGTCCTGCTGATGACGGTGGATCTATTGGCCCGATAATATCAGTACCCCAACATTCAAATGGCCAGGATGCTATTGTAGGGTGCAGTGGATTTGGCGGCTGATGTATAACATCACCGTGGATTTGACACTCATGGCACCTCTTGGCATGATTGATACAATCTCTGACCATGGTCGGCCAATAGTAACCCATTCTTTTAATTTTTACTGCCATCTTGGGACCTGATTGGTGCGCTCCACAGAGTCCTTCGTGAACTTCTGCTACCACCTTGTCAGCTTCTCGAGTCCCTAGGCATCTTAGCCACATTTGATCGAAAGCACGCCGATACAACGTGTTGTTAACAAATGCATATCGTAGCGCTCTCTTCTTGATTTGAGCAGCTAGTGATTTGTCTGTTGGCAATTTACTTTCTTTAAAGTAGTCAATGAAAGACAGTCTCCAGTCATCTTCTTCCTCGACATCTAGGCAATGCCACCATGATTCTGAAGCTTGACTGGCCTTGCGCCTTTTCTTAGGAACTTGCTGTTCTTCAGACTGATCTTCAAGATCAACTGATTGGGGAGTTTGAGGATCAACCGGAGTCGCATCCTGCTGGCTTGAATTTGGTATTCCTCTGCCTGCGGGAATTGTAGTAGAGCTGGCTCTAGGATTCGCCGATTGTGCACCATAATTATTATAGGCCATTCGTCATCCATATTCGCCATTTCTTTAGCCAATTTTGCCAGGGAATCAGCTTTGCCATTTTGACCTCGGGGAACTTGAGTTAGTTTGACAACTGGAATTTGCTTCATAAGCTCAAGAACTCGCCGATGATAACAGGCTAATTCAAACTTAGTGATTTTGTAAATTCCTGATACTTGATTTACAACAAGTTGAGAATCACCGAAAATTTGAAGATTTCGAATTCGGACATCGATTGCAATCTCCAATCCTGCTATTAAAGCTTCATATTCAGCTTCATTGTTTGTCCGAGGTTCAGCAGACTGAATGAGAATCTCATTATGCCTCCCTCGGGTGCTACGAAAATGAGTCCAATTCCGGCTTGGGCTTTCTCTAGATTTGGAGGCCGAGCACGCTTGATTGACGATGCTCCATCAAAGTACATTTCCCATACTCGTAGCATCTCCTCTTCTTCAACATTCATGATCTGCTCGTCAGGTAGATCGTCGTTAAGCGGAGAATCTGCAGGAATAGGATGTGCAGCGAGAAAATCTGCCAACACCTGCCCTTTTACTGCCTTTTGAGGGACATATGTGATATCAAACTGCAGGAGTATCACTGCCCACCTTGCCAAACGACCTGTCAACGCTGGTCTTGTCATCAAGAACTTCAGCGGATCGATCTTTGATATCAAAGTGATTTTGTGAGATAGCATATAATGGCGGAGCTTCTGAACTGCGAAAATCAGGGCCAAGCAATGCTTCTCGATTGGAGAGTAGCGGATTTCTGCTCCTATCAACCTCCGGCTGATATAGTAGAGTGCATTCTCCTTGCCTTCTTCATTATGCTGGGCCAATAATGCTCCGAGGGACTCTTCTAGTGCTGCTGTATACAGTATAAGAGGCTTCCCCGGGATTGGCGCCGCGAGAATAGGAGGGCTTAACAGATATCTTTTAATGCTGTCAAACGCTTCTTGGCACTCTTCGTCCCATTTGAATCGGACATCTTTCTTCATCAGCTTTGAAAATGGTTGGCACCTACCCGACAAATTCGATATGAATCTCCGAATGAAAGCCAGTTGTCCTTGTAAGGAACGGAGTTGACGAAGGTTCTTTGGAGGTGGCATCTCCATGATTGCCTTGATCTTGTTGGGGTCGACTTCAATGCCCCGATGTCGAACAACATATCCCAGAAATTTTCCTGAGGATACCCCAAATGCACACTTGAGAGGGTTCATCTTCAGATCGTACTTTCTGATCCTCTCGAACACAATTCTCAAATCATCTAGATGGTCTTTTCGGTTCGTGCTCTTTATGACCAAGTCATCTACATAGCATTCAACCTTTTGATGGATCAAATCATCAAATATACGAGTCATCGCTCGTTGATAAGTGGCACCAGCATTCTTCAGGCCGAATGGCATAACTGTGTAGCAGAATATGCCTATAGGAGTTCTGAATGATGTATGCTTTTCATCTTCAGGCGCCATTTTGATTTGATTATAGCCTGACGATCCGTCCATAAATGAGAATATATCATAGTTGGAAGTGCTGTCAACTAGCAGTTCTGATACTGGGAGCGGAAAGTCATCCTTCGGGCACGCCTTATTGAGGTCCCTAAAGTCGATGCAGATACGAATCTGGCCATTCTTCTTCTTTACAGGGACGATATTAGCAATCCAGTCAGCATATTTTTCTTCTCGAATGAAGCCTGCTTCTATGAGCTTCTTTGTTTCTGCGATCACCTGCTCTTCAATCTCCAATCTCATTCTCCTTGGAGCTTGTTTAACGGGTGCTGCATCAGGCTTGATTGCTAATCTGTGAACTGCTACTTCAGGGGATAAACCGGGCATCTCAGCATATGTCCAGGCAAAGCAGTCCCTGAATTCACAGAGGAGCTCTTTTATTTCTTCTACTTGATCTTCTGGTAGAAGAGAGCTAATGAAAGTTGGGCGAGGGTCCTCTTCAGTTCCCAAGTTGACTTCTTTGAGCTCGTCCATCGTGGCAGCTTGTCCACCATCTTCCAGTTCTTCTGGTGCAGGCTCAGCTTCTACGGGTTGGTTATCATAATCATCAGCTTCGCGTGTCTCTTCAACACCGCCTTCTTCAGGTTCAATTTCCATGCATGTGATTGCCCGGCAAATCTCTTTCTGGAGGAATTTTCTTTTGACGAATCCGATGCCTTTATATGCATCTGTATCTTTCCGTCGTAACGGACGTGGATTTCTTCCATACCAAAGGCCCAAGCTTGTACGAAGCTGTCGTTTGGTGGTAGGAATATTGATTTGCTTTCGTAACATTCTTTGAATATTTTTGGTATTGAACTTGGGTAGCCTCGTAGGAAATAATTCCTCGGAGTCGAGGAGCATGCAATCCCAATCATGATTTTCCTCTTCACGAACTCCCGTGGAATATAGTACATTCCCGGGTGCAGTCCCCTTCTTCAGAGGAGGCAGATAAAGAGTGGAGAGTTCTTCAATCTTATGCACCTCGCGTGGAGTGATTTCTTTAAAGTATTGTAAGGGAATCCTCGTGACTACGAGTACGCTATCTGAAATTGACAGACTGTCTATCCTTCTGGAAAACACATTCTGCACCGTGTTCATGTAGATAGAGTCATAGTCATCATCATCATTTGAGTATTCAACCTCCTTGCTCCATTTGGATGCAGACCGGCCGACCTTTCTGGATTTTGTAGGGGCGACATGACTTTCATCACTGTCACTCCCAAGGTGAGGCACGTGTTTCTTTTCTTTTGAAACGGTTGGTGCTTCAGGAAGAGTTTGAGCTGCCTTCTTTCTCCCTACACGCTTCTTCTCACCTTCTTGTTTAGGTTTCTTTGCAGCCTTAGAATTTGATGCTCTAGCCTCAAGAGAACTTGACGACTTTTGCTTCTTTGGCATGAAGTACTTAGCATCTTCATAAACTGTTACTTCATGTACTGCAAATGGCTGAATATCACCAGAAATTCTGAATTCTTCTCCTTCTCTGAGATACTTCATGCACTGGTGTAATGTTGAAGGGACAACACCGTATTCATGCAGCCAGGGGCGACCCAACAATGCCTTGAACGAAGTGTCCGCATCAATTACATGGAATTTGGCTTCCGTATGGAGTTCCCCAAATACAAGAGGGAGCATAAATGATCCGAGGGTTTTCTGCCCTTTCTCATTGAAGCCGTGCACCATCAACTTGTCTTGCCCAAGATGTTCCACATCAAGGCAGAGGGATCTCAGTGCCTTAAGACTCATAAGATTTACGGAAGATCCGGGATCAATCAAAATTCGACTGATCACCATACCGTCGCTCTCTGCCGTAACATACAAAGGGCGATTGTGATCTGCCGTTCCAAGCATCATATCATCCTCAGCAAAGGTGATGAGGGGCTCATTTCGAGCTTGCAAGACTTCCGTTAAATTGCGTTCAACAAAATATGCCTCATATCTTTCGGGATTTTTGAGAGCTTGAATCAAAGTTTCTCGAAGGTCTTTAGACATCAAGAGAGCATCATATATGCTGAGTTGTGCTGGGATCTTCCTCAAGTGGGATAAGATATTGTAATCTATCCCCTTGGACAAAGTATCTTTCTTCTTGCAGTCTTCTGGGATAATATCTTCATTAACAACTATCTCTTTTCCTTTATCTTTGTTAAAAGTCCCTTTCTTTGGTGGAGGCGGCAGTACCTTGCCACTTCTTAATTGTACTTGGGCCACCTCATCTGATTCAGACTTATTTGATGAAGCATTCTTTTCAGATTCAGCCATTGTTGTGTCTGGAGATTCATCCGCAGACTCGGAATCGTCTCCCAACTTCACTTGTTTCATTTGTGATTCCATGCTTGGGTCTGAATCTTCATCATCTGGAAAACATAGATCTTCTTCTGAACTGTATTCCATTGATGACACCATCAGACAGAATTCAGGGGTCGCTTCTTCAGCGTATTTCTCCCTATCTGCTATTTCTGGTGTCGCTGAGATGACTCGGCATGTCTCCGCATGAAGGGATTCATCCTCAGCTTCTTCTTCCTTTTCATCTATTTTAAGCTCTTTCATAAAATCACCGAGCTTGATAGGCCTCCTAGCAGTCTGGTAATATTCACCCAAACTATCAATAGCCTTTTGAGTTGCAGTCTTCTTCGCCATAGGCTTCTTCAATTTGAATTTCTTCTTGGAAGACTTTGACTTTGACTTTCCAGACTTTGATGAGCTAGCTTGGCCAGGTTGCTGTTTAGAGGTGGATGCTTGTGACACAGGCAACCATTTTAAGTTCAGTACTGGCTCAGTAGGAGACTTCCACTTGACACCAGGAACTCCTTCTAGCTGTTTCAGCATTTTTGTTGTCTTCTTGGAGACCACAGTCTCCCATTGTTCCTCTTGGACAAATTCTTTTATTTTTTCTTTATGCGGGAGTACGGAAGAGGATGTGACTACCCGGATGGATTCCTTTCTGGGACGAACTAATACATTATCTGATAATGTTAACTCTCCCCTTTTGTACATCTTTTCCAACCAATCTTTGAAGACATAACAATCTTCGATTGGGTGGCTAACTACCCGATGATATGGACAGTAGTTTGGGTCGCCACTATGTTTGGACTCTTCAGGTCTTTTGCATTCTGGCAATTCTAGACCGTTCTTGAGTGCTTGTCGAAATAGTTTAGCGACACTCTCCCTTTTAAATGAATATTCTTTATTCATTTTCTCCTTCAGAGAAGGGAACGTTCTATCACCAGCTCCTGCAGTCTGCCTCTGGCGCTCTCCTCCACCAGGAAAGGCTCGAGGTTTGTCATTTCCTCCAAGAACCAACTTTGGTTGAGGATTCGGATTGTAAGCCTGCTTTGACTTTTCTTCATATTGCATAGGCTGCTTTCCTTTATCCACATTATACACTACCCGTTTACCTTTATCAGGTCTGGGAGGGAATGCAGAGTAAACTTCGTTCCTCCTAGCATCAGGAGCTTTAGCCTTTTTGAGTTTATCAGGGAGGCTTTCGGACTTTGATAAGTTTAACTTTTCAAATTTTGCCACCCTGTCCAGCAGATCTTGGAAAGTAGTGATAGAAGCCATGCACAGGAAGGGCTGCATTTTATCATCAATGTTTCCCATCAATAGTTGAACTGCATGTTCTTCCTCTAGTTGCTGCTCGCACTTCATGCTGAGATTGCGCCAGCGTGTTATATATTTCGTCACTGACTCATCTTTTCTCCTTTTATCAAGGGCAAGATCAGCGATAGTAGTCTTTTCCGTTGCACTGGCAAACCTTTTCACGAACAAGGCCTCCAGCTCCGCAAAGGTCTTCAGTGAATCATTTGGCAGTTCGGCATACCATTCAAAAGCAGTTCCACTCAAGCTGCTTACGAATTGCCTAAATAGCAGAGCATCATTGCCCCCTGTGTTTCCACAGGTTGCTTTGAACTGCGCCAGATGTTGTCTGGGATTTTTATTGCCATCAAAGATGTTGAACTTCGGTACAGAATATCCCTTTGGATATGGCACCTGATCGTACTCTGCTGGGTACGGGCGACCTTTTCCTACCAACTTCTCCGCTTGTTCAGCAGCTATAATGGCCTTAATCTTTTCGCTAATTAAGCCCTCAAGCTGCGCTGCAGTTACAGGTTCAGATGCACTCGCCACATTTTGGGGAGTGTGCTGGCGGATTGGGTCATTATTTTTATCGCCACCTTCAGGTACACCTTTCACTCCTGAGGCTTGAGGCGCTTGGAGATTTTGAGAATTAGCAGCTTGGTTGACGGGTTGAGCTGGTGTAGGACCAACAGAAGTGGTCTTCTGCATCATCTCCATCATAGCTGTCATCTGAGTCATCATCTCAGTCATTTTATCATTTAACTGAGAGATTTCTCTGTCTTTCCTTCGCATCTGTCGCCTCATTTGATTTCTCATTTCAGCGAGTGTGATATCTTCGCCACCGAAGGGATTTTCTCCGACCTCTTCTTCTTCCTCATCTCTTTCTTCTGAAGAGCGAGCACTTCGGCTGGCAATGGATCTGGCCCTGTGGCGACGTCGATAAACACGTACGCGCGGCTGTGATTGCTGGTCATCTTCATCACCATCATCTTCCTCTTCAACATCGACGTGACTGGCCATATGAACCACTTCGAGCTCCATAGTGTCTTCATCATCATATTCTTCTTCTTCTTCTTCTTGTACCCGAATTTCTGAGCGGCGTCGCCACTGAATTTCAGGTTCTTGACTTGGAATAACTATTTCTTCAACCCGTGGACTACGATCGAAGTGAACTTCTTCTTTGGTTGAAGTAGGAGAATGACGGGATCTCCTGGAAGATTCTCCAGGATGTCGACCGTCAATATAATTTTCGTCATTATGGGCCTCCTTTTGGACCCATCTCTGACGAGTTTTGTTAGCAGGGGCGGATCTCCGGGAGGCTGCTCCGGATGTCACACCCGATCTAATCCTTTCTTCCAAGATATTTTCTCTTCGAGGTTTCGGCCTCCAAACTTGCTTCCCTTTCCATCGGGACCTTTCGGCGGCGGATCCCCGAACATACGGTTCAGGTGTCACGCCCCGATGCTCACCGCATGGAGCTTGTTTTCGGTAATCCCTTCTTTCAACTATCATAGCAGATGATAGTCTCTCCCTAGGAGGGGTTCTTTGAGCTTCAACAATCAATGGCCTCTGAAACTTCTTTTTCATTAAGCCCCTCTCCTTAACTGTCTTCAGTACACGGTGTACCCGGGCAGACAAACGTTCGAGCTCTCTTATCTTCTGAGGAGTTGGAGCTTCAGGTCGACGCTCCCAAAAAGATTGCTTAAGCTCACCAGATGAGCTATTTCTCTTTACCCACTTCAAGTTAGAAAATTTATTTTGAATGGGGATATTGACTTCTGGTTCTTGTGCTGGCAGATTGGAGGGATGAACTGGTACAGGTAATTGCTGAGCTCGCAGCTCTGCATTTCTCTTCCTCCTTTGCCTTCTAGTAAGCCTTCCTCCAGATGAGGAAGCCTCAGCATCATACCTCCCAGATGCAATAGTCTCTCTGGGCAGGTTAGTGGTGTTGGCAGTCACCACAGAAACTTTCCTTCCATTGACAACCCTTTTTGCAGTAAGGGTCTCAGGTTGGGACAATCTTTCGAATACAGAAGTTCTTCCTTGGGCAGTATTCCTGGCAGTAGCCCTTGCAGAATAGGACCTTTCAGAAGACTCTTCAGAATTTATGCCGTACACAGGGACGGCTGCAGCCCTTGCAGTAGCTGCTGAGAATTCGAGCCCACCAAAGTAGATGGTGGCTCCAGTATTTCCAGTTTCAATGACAGCATTCGCCAACTGAATCTTGGCTCCTCGTCCCAGTTGGACGGTCATCGGTGTGTCCTGCATTTCCATTCTGTAAGAAAAATGAAAGGCAGGGTTTAGTGATCAGAATTGATACATCACCCCACACTTTCATAAAACAAAAATAACGCAGAACGAATAGCAGAAACAGGAAAATTAGCATGGAATTTAAAACCCTGCCAAACAAATTTCCATTGATCTTATTTAAAAGATTCATTTTCGGGACCTTTCAATGATGGATCTTTGGCATAAGAACCAAATGTCACATCCTGATGTTCACCGTATAGAATTCAGTATAGATTAGCTACTACTATAGCATATAAGTGACTAGCCAGAGATGGAAAGAGAAACCATTCCCCAGCGGAGTCGCCAGAAATCTGTGGGCTCCGAAAATTCGGCCCCGGCCTCCCCGCCGCGCGATTTCTTTTTGCTATTTGAGCGAGGGGAGTTTTAACGGATATGTTCCGAGGTAAATTTTGGAAGGCAGATGGGTTTGTAGATAAGACACTACCCAGAGATTTCGCCCTCATTTTGCGAGGACTTTATGATCTGAGTTCTGGTTTCCTATAGGCGCAAGCCCCTATAGTTAATTACCCCTCTCGATCACGAGAGAGAACTTTCGATTAAGGCTAGTCATCGATCAGATACGTAGAATATACGTGTTATCTGGCGTATAGTAGCAGCAATAGATTTTGAATTAGAGAACTGGATTTGGATTTGGGAATTTGGAATGTATTGAAAAGTTTGATATTTAAAATAGAAATTGCACCATCTAACACTTAAAGCGGATGGTGGGGGAATGGATGATGGGCCCGATCAAGATCCCATGGTTCCGTCGTCCCGGGCCATCGTGGTCCCTGGTCTACTTAGTCAGAGGAGGTAGTCGACCCAACCTGACAGAAGGATCCTTGTCGGCAGCCATGGGTTGCTTCGTCCAAGGGGACCTTGTAGACCTGGGGTGAATGTTTGTCTAAGGGGACAAATTTGAATCCATCTTAGCTGACAGAGGGCTTTGTGCCCTATCGATCATATCCTATTGATTCATATCTCAAGGATTTGATGTCAATAAGGAGTGTATCGGCTCTGGCCATAACCGGTATTTCGTGGTGCCATTTGGCGGCAAAACCACTCGGTTCAGAGGGCCCCGGGTCATAACCGTTTATCCTGCGGTGGCCATTTAACGGCAGACCGCCGGTTAGAGGACACGTACCACGTCCTTACTAGCAGGAGATTGTTTGAGAATGGATCCTAGTGATATTTTCGACTAGGCATTTGGCTCTATGTGAGCTGAAGTAAATTTTAATTTGTTTACCCCAGCAAACTGTTGCGGAGGGTGGATGGATTTTGCTTTAAGCGTTGGGATAGTTGAATTTCAAATTTTAAATATCTGGACTTCGGAATTTATTGGATTTTGGCATTGTGGGTGGAGTTTGGAAGACATTTGGATATTTGGGGGACATTTGAAAATATTTGGGAACCCCTCCGGTTGAGATCTGCATTCAACACGGCCATCATCGGGGAGTTTGGGGGTCATTTCTTTTTATTGATTGAACCTTGTCGACTCTGTCAAACTGTCGACAAAGGATCGGGTTTGTCGTAGGCTTTGTGCCTTTATTTATGAATTTTCTTGATTTTAGGCCTTGAATGCCTAAAAAGAATGTATTTAAACAAATACACCGGTCGCTACAACCGTGTATTTCGTTAGGTAGTTCGAATCTGGTCGACTTCTATTGATCCGTATAGAAGGATCGGATTCGAACTTGAATTCACTTGTCGACCCGCGCAGCATCCCTAGGCGTCACATGTGTACCAATAACACGCTCGCCGGGGCCCATGCAGGTTGAGAATATATTTCCCCCTTTAGTGTACCTATGTGTATACAATTTATAGTGCACGTGCAGGGGGTATTTTTGGAATATTTATAGACGCCTTCTGTCTGCTTGTACGGATGTTGCAGATCCGGTGGCGTGACATCTTAATGTTGATTCCCCTTTTCTCATTCACTGGGGAGGGTTCTCTCGGACTTTGGGGTCAATGACTGCTGATATGGAAAGAACTCCTTTAAAGATCTTCGGTGTATTGGACTTGATATTGACTCCCCCTTTCTCATTCATCGGGGAGGATTTTCTGGATTTTGGAGTCAAAGACTGCTGATTTGGAAAGAACTCCTTTTAGGCTTTTCGGCGTAGTGAACTTGCTATTTCCGGTGTTTGTGGACACCCAAACTGTTCTCTTCTTTATTATAGAACCAAAAAGAGACTTTGGAACACCAGGAAGTTTGGTTCTAATTTGTTCAAACATTTCCCCATTTCTGCCCGGGGGTATCCTTTTCGTACATAGAGTAGCCCTTGTACTCAACGCACTTATAGATCTTGATCACCACTGTCGTAGATGATATCCGTACATGTGTCCACAGTGATTCATTGTGCCTACGAGGTACCCACTGTTGTTATCCACAAATGGTTTGTACTCATTTGTAGGGATTCGTACTTGTGTCCACAGTGGTTCGATATGCTTACGATATGCCCACTGTTGTTATCCACAAGTATCCATTTTGCAGGGGACCGCTGCATCTACTACGACCTCCTGAAAATATTTTGTAGAAGATCTATTGTTCTTGTATCACACCCACCTTTTCACCAATCTCAGGTGGTTGATAGTTGAATTTGTTTGTAAAAGATGGATCTTTGATTGCTGATCTCCAATATTGCCTTCTCAGTCAACAGACAATCGTAGGGATCGTCGTAGGAGATATTTGTACTTGTGCCCACAGTGGTTCGTTATATCTACGACATATCCACTGTTGTTATCCACAAGTGGTTTGTAATTATCTGCAGGGGACCGCTGTATCAACTACGACCTCCTGAGGGTATTTGTAGAAGACCCATTGTCTCTACATCATATCCACCCTTTCACCAATCTCGGGTGGGTTTGTCGATTATACTTGTTGTAGGGGCAGATCTTTCGTTGTCAGATATGAGTAGGAGTCGTACACCTTACAACTGTTCGTTTCTATAGTGCATTGACTTGGTGGGGATTGTTGTATCTACTACGAGCTCCTAGAAAATATTCGTAGGAGGTGTTGTAGTTTGATTGGTGTCGAGTCTGACTCAAGTATGAACCCTTCCCAGTCCAGTTCTCGTGAGCTCAGAATGCAAGGTTATTTTCAGCTTCTTTTGGATTTGAGTCCATTGAGTTCATAAGCCCCACTTGGTGTTATATAGTCCGAGCTCAGAGTACAAATTCGAGTGCCCCTACAGTCTTTTGAGTTCAGGTGCTTATTCAGGATCTTCTGAAATTCTTGCAAGTTCAATTGAATATTCAAATTGATTTGCATTTGATTCCAATTTAATTTTATTTCATTTGAATTTGACCTTTAAAAATCACTTAGAGTTTTAGTCCACAAGTCCACTGTTCTTCGTATAGGTCCTCTGGTCATTTGGTTCAAGTTATGTGTATTTTTGTTCGAGTACAGGTCTTCTATATTGTTGTCCAAGAAGATCTTCGAATTGTTCAAGTCTTTATGCATTTCAGTGAAAATTTCGGCAGCACCCCGGCATATCCCCCGTTTGGGGGAAAATTGGGGAGCTGGGCCTTCCCACCACGCTACTAGAGCGTGTATGGTAGGTGTCCTTGGACACCGCGGCCGTACAAAATTTCATCCCACCACGCTACAAGAGCGTGTATGGGGCCTTCAGCAGTACCCGTACCAGAACAGCAGTGACGTACCAGAACAGCAGTGACTCCCCACCACGCTACAAGAGCGTGTATAGGGCTCTCCCACCTCGTCGTATGCGTCGCACCGGGCTCCCTCCTACCGTGCTACAAGAGCGCGTATAGGTGGTTCTCCGGTCCGCTGCAAACGTCGAGAACGAGATTTTGAAACATCATACCTTTGCGTAGCAGTGTCGGCGGTGTCGTCGTCGAGGTCGAGGACCGTCCCCACCACGCTACAAGAGCGTGTATAGGGCTTACCCGCCTCGTCGTATGCTTCGCACCGGGCTCCCTCCTACCGTGCTACAAGAGCGCGTATAGGTGGTTCCCCGGTCCGCTGCAAACGTCGAGAGCGGGAGTAGAGTTAGAAATTTATACCTTGAAGTCCGGTGGAGGTGGAAGAGGCTCGAGGACAAGATTTGGAACCGAGGGTCACTCGCCTACCTTGTCGTAGGTATCGCGCCGGTTGCCCCTCCCACCACGCTACAAGAGCGTGTATAGGCAGACCGCCGACTCGACACGCGAGACGAGGTAAGAGATAGAGCCAAGGTTTCAAAACTTATACCTTGAAGTCCGGCGGAGGTGGGCACGGAAGTCGAGGCAAGATCCGGAACCAAAGGTCGCTCACCTACCTTGTCGTAGGTGTCGCGCCGGTTGCCCCTCCCACCACGCTACAAGAGCGTGTATAGGCAGACCGCCGACTCGACACGCGGGACGAGGTAAGAGATAGAGCCAAGGTTTCAAAACTTATACCTTGAAGTCCGGCGGAGGTGGGCACGGAAGTCGAGGCAAGATCCGGAACCAAAGGTCGCTCACCTACCTTGTCGTAGGTGTCGCGCCGGTTGCCCCTCCCACCACGCTACAAGAGCGTGTATAGGCAGACCGCCGACTCGACACGCGGGACGAGGTAAGAGATAGAGCCAAGGTTTCAAAACTTATACCTTGAAGTCCGGCGGGGGTTGTCGGCGACTCTGGCGGTGGCTCGTGGATCGAGGAAGGAGCAGGCAAGCATATGCATTTTTTTTATTTAAACATTAATTATAATTAATTATTAATTATAATATTTTTAATTAATTATATTTATTTATAATTAATTAAAGTAATTAATTATACTTAATATAATTAATTAGAATAATTAATCATATTTTAACTTTAATTAATTAGAACTAATTAATATTAATTAACTTGATTAATTAATACTAATTAATTATAATTAATTAAAAGTTATAATTAATTAAGATTAATTTTAATTAAATTAGTTATAATTAATTAACATTAATTATAACCACTTAATTAAAATTAATTATAATTAATTATACTAATCATAATTAATCAAAATAATTATAATTAAAATTAATTTTAACAAAATAATCCCTCCCTCTACCTCTCTCGGTTTGGCGGATTACAGGATCTGGCCGAAGAAGAATGCAAAGGGAGAAAGTTACCCTCACAGCCGGCAGCTCCCGTTCTTGCACCCGATCAGAATGTTGTAACTTCCGATTCAACAGGAAGGGAAAGTCGCAGAAGGAGCTAAGTCGATCGGCCACAAGGAGCCTTCACAGCCGCGAGCTCCTGAGTTGCTTCCGATCAAAGTGCGGTAACTTCCGATCTAAATTTCGTAACTTCCGGCCGAACAGGAAGGGAAAGTTGACGGAGGAGCGATGTCGGACAGCCAGGAAGGAGCCGAAGAAACGCACGGAAGGTAGAAAGTTATCCTCACGGCCAGCGAGTTCCCGCTCCGGCTTCTGATCAAAATGCGGTAACTTCCGATCCTTCACTTCCAGCGAGCTCCTCTACTTGCTTCCGATCAAAACGTCGTAACTTCCGGACCTGCAGGAGGGAGAGCCGTCGGGGGAGCAAGCCGCAGAAGCGACGGAAGATAGAAAATTATCTTCACAGTCGGCGAGCACCCGTCGTTGCTTCCGATTGTAATGTCGTAACTTCCGATCCGGTCAGAAGGGACGGCGTCGTCGAAGGGAGCAAAGTCGAAAAGCCACGAGGGAGCCGGAGAGACCACGCGAAAGGGAAGAAGTTATCTTCACAGCGAGCGACTCCTGTCGTTGCTTCCGATCCTAATGTTGTAACTTCCGCTCGACCTGGGAGGAGAAAGAGCGAGAGCGACAGAGGGAGAGCAATCGAGAGAGAGTGAGGAGCGGCCTCTGCCTCTTTTTCCTTTTTCATTTTAACGACACAAAGGTCGTGCGAGGTCGTGGAGAAATGACGCGATCGCTAGATTTACGGGATTTCAGCGGCGACGACGTGCGGGCAGGTACGATTTTTTATTTCATTTTTTTTTTTTTTTTTAAACCGTATACAGGTCAACAGTGGTTTCATTATGAGGAAGTAGCACCTATTTGGATCCCATAAGAATATGGCTCCATGTGCCAAAGTGCTCGATATAGTGCAAGAGGATATTAAAATATATATGAATATGTCAATAATGTCACAAAAATAGTTTGATGATAGAGTTAATGTTGACTTGTACTATGGGAGTGAGCGTAGTGGTCGTCGGGACTCATCATCGTCATTGCAACCTATGTCTTGTAGGGGTGGAAGGTGTCCCATAGATCAGTACATGACGAACAAGATGCATGATATAACGGTAATGGACCTTTTGCATCATAGAAGCTGACCCTTGAGATTGCTAGGGAGGTATGAATACAGGTATGCATGTATATATGGAAATTTTTTTTATGAGAATGCTATCCTGTGTAAACATTGCAACCTCCCTTGCTTACTACAATATGATTTGCTTAGTTGGAGCCTGTGAGCGAGGGTTGAAACTTTCGTTCATGTATGATTTAAGGAAATGAGTTTTGATGGAGGAGTTCACAAATAATAAGGAAGTTGTTGACTGTAACTGCTACACGTGACAGGCTCCAGATCAGACAAAACCGCTCCCGACCAAAACCACCGACTCATCTACCAAAACTACCAACTCACCTACGATCGGACACGACGATTCAACCACCGCCTCACTCACGACATAAAAATAGCTCCTCTCATTCGGTTCCAAGACACGCACACAAACGCACACATAAAAAGAGGCAAGAAAGGATTTTAGAAACTTACCTCTCCTTCGCACGACGCCAAGCCGACGCCGACCGATCGACTGCCGATTCCTGCACCCGACGTTGAAGCCGACGTGCCATTGTCGATCTGATCTTCTGCTCGCCGACCCGATCCCTCCGCCAACCCCGCTGGCCGCCTCAAGGACCTACACCTTCGTGCCCGAGCCCTTGCCGTGCGTGGTTCCGTTCCCTAGCCCGATCGGGCTTCCTCCTCCCGATCTGCCTCTCTCCCTCTCTATTATATATATCTATAATATGATATATATTATATTATATATATATTATAATATAATAGTATAATAATATAGATATATATAACATTATAATATATATTAATAATATAATGTAATAATATACTATAATAATGTTATAGTGTTATATTATATTAATGTAATATTATAATAATATAATATAATATAATATAATATAATATAATATAATATTATATTATATTATATATTATATTATAATTTTAATATAATATAAATAAAAAAAGAAAGAGAGATAAATGTGGAGAGAAATGTGAGGATTTTCAAACAGGTGTCGAAGACCCCGACTGTCGTACCTTAGGTCCGACCGGGATGGTTTGAAATTGAAGACCTGCGCCGTTGATTTTTAATCCGGGCAGATGATTTTAAAATTTTGAAGCCCGAATCTTAAATCTGGGCGGGATGAAACAAAATTCGAAGACCCCACGCAGTCGATCTTAGATCCTGGTGGGATGGTTTAAAATTGAAGACCCTACGACGTCAACCTTAGGTCCGGGTAGGAAGAAACTTTGGTAGATGCCGTCCCGATTTCTTCCTCGGTGGGGAGGAGACGCTGAGAGGCACCCGAAATTTTCAGTAAACAAAAAAAAAAGACTTGGACAGAAAATTGAAAAAATTGATTTGAACGAAATTCAAACATAAAATCAATTTTAAATAAAATTCAATCAAATAATGTTGGACTTGAACTCAAACGCAAAATCGAATCAAACTTGCACTCAACATGAATATAAGGAATTGAAATTTAAATTAATAAACATACAATCAAGATTGGAAATACAATTGCTAAGTGATAAATTCAAGTCATTCAAATAAACATCTAGCGATACAAAAAGGGGACCCTTACACCATCAAATTTCTATTTTAAGCGATTTAAAATAAATACAATAATAATAACAATAATCACTTGGAAATTAATGTGAGTGCAACTTTTGAGGACACTGCAAGGAATAGTGATGTATATGCTTTAGTGTAATAGATCTCTTATAAGTGAAGAGAGTCAATGTGCTACAAGCATAACAGTTTGATGCATTTAATGAGTTCGAAGTGAATGAGGTCTATGCATAATCAATTCTATGCAACTCCAAGCAAGTTTGTAAATTTTGTTGCAAACAACAATACTTTATGTAGCAAACTTAAAAGTATTGTAAAAGCCCCTACGACTTGGTGGAAGGCTCCCGATTTATACAACAATCCCCTACAGATAAAAGAATTTGACATGCAATAAATGTAATAAGTTGCAATGCACACGTCACATCGTATAAAAGAGGCCTGTCATATACATAAAATATCGTGTACGAACAAAATGTTAAATAACTACAATGACCATAAAAGCT
Source organism: Dendrobium nobile (assembly GCA_022539455.1). Classification (NCBI taxonomy): domain Eukaryota; kingdom Viridiplantae; phylum Streptophyta; class Magnoliopsida; order Asparagales; family Orchidaceae; genus Dendrobium; species Dendrobium nobile. Next base: position 18,035,234 of record CM039723.1, read on the forward strand.
TATGAGCTATTGAAGGAGGCCCATTATATATTCAACATGCTGTAGGTGGATAAATGTGAAAGGACTACAACTCATTTGCAAGAAGCATCAAACAATACTTTTAACGCCACCGGATCCGCAACATGTGTGCAAATGGACAGAAGGCGTTCGTAGACCCTTAAATGAAATCCTGGGCTATTTTCTAAGCAAAATCACTTGCGCAATGGATCATATTTAAATATTTTAAAATGCCCCCTTAAGTATTAACTATGATTCCTTAAATTAAATATATCCCCCTGCATGTGCTCCGGTCAACATGTTAAAAGTATAAACACTAATGACCGAGAATGCTGCGCAGGGTCAAATGCTATAACCCGCATGTGCTCCAATTGTCACATCTAAGTCCCAAATCTAACGATTCAAGAATGCTGCGCAGGTCAAATATTCAAGTTTCATCCTCATCCTTGAAAGGACCAGAGTCGACACGACTTGAATTGCAAAATGCTTCCTAAAATCCTACGAAAATACAAATGACTTTGAAGTTCACCCCGATGATGGCCGTGTTGACAGAAAATCTCAATCGGAGGGGTCAAATCTATAATCAAACAAAAGCTCAAATTTTTGAAATAAAATCTATCAACTGAAAACTTAAAACTAAAAATCATCTGTCTCCCGCAATCGTTTGTCAGGGGTGATAAATTTGAAATTAACCTGAGCTCACAAAGAGCAAATGCATGTCGGATGTATCACTACGATTCATCCTCAAATAGTCTCTTGCCAACAGGGACGTGGCACGTGCCCTCTGATCGGGTGGTTTTGCCGCAAAATGGCACCATTATATTACGACTACGGCCAAAGCCCATATGTTCCCTAAAGGCGTTAAACCCTTGAGCGATGAATCATAGGGTATATCCAATAGACATAAAGCCCTCTGTGAGCTAAGGTGGATTCAGATATATCCCCTTAGACAAATATTAACCCAGGTCTACAAGGTATTCTTGGACGAAGCAACTCATGGCTGCCGAAAAGGTGCCTTCTGTCAAGTTGGGTTGACTACCTCCTCTGACTAAGTAGACCAGGGATCATGATAGCCCGGGACGACGGATCCATGGGATCTTGATTGGGCTCATCTTCATTCCCCCCACCACCAATTTTAATTTTGTGGTGATAAACTCTAAATTTTAAACTTTCAAATTCAAAATTTAAACCCTAAAATTATTGCTATTATATGATAGGTTTATAACCTATTCGACCCATTTAACGACTAGCCTTAATCGAAAGTTCTCTTCTATTATCAGGAGGGTAATTAACTATAGGGGCTTGCGCCTATAGGAAACCAGAACTCAGATCAAAAAGTCCTCACAAAAATGAGGGCGAAATCTCTGGGTAGTGTGTTATCTAAAACCCAATCTGCCTTCTGAAAATTCTCCCGGAACTTAATCTCGTTAAAACTCTCTACCGTCGTAGTTACACAAACACTCAAAAGAAAAATAGACAAATGGCGCGGAGAGGCCGGGATCACACATAAAAAAATGGAATTTTTGTAGCCCACAGAAGTCCTTGAGGAAATCAAGAGGACTTGAAGCCATACAGGGGTGGCTATCATGTTTGATGGATGGTCAACCATAAATAATAGAAGCTTGATAAATGTATAGATCAGCAACTTTTCGGGACAATATTCTTGAAGACCATTGAGGCATCTGATTAGATAGAAGATGCATTTTTTTTAGTATTTGATAGTGTTATTGATGAAATTCAAGAGCACTTTGTGGTTTAAGTTATGATAAATAATGCTAGTGCTTATAGGGCTGGAAGTCCAAATCTTATGGAGAAGATGGAACACTTATTATTGGACTACATGTGCCTCACATTGCATAGACCTAATCCTTAAAAAATTTGGGAGCTGCCACAACATAAAAATGAACTGACAAAAAACAAAAAAAATATATAAATTTATTTATAATCATTATGGGGTTTTGACACTTATGAGAGTTTTCAAAAAAAAAAAAAAGAAAAAGAATTACCGAGGCTGGTTGTATTACCGGCTTATTTGAAGCATATTTTTGTATTTACAAGAGCAACAAGCGTGCATGACTGTCTGCAAATTGGATCTACCTTGCTAATTCAAAAACTACAACCTTAACATTGAGTTTGACAGCCCGCTGCTTGTATTTCAAAGAAGATTTTGAAAAGTTGGCAATGCTCTGTATTTGATTCTTAGTTAATATTTTGTAGAAGTCAACCGGCACATATATGTTGAAAAGATTATCAAACTTGACTTTCATTATTAATCAAATCTGTTAAGATACCATTTCCGTATATTTTCCTACTTCATTAAACAAAATCTCAGAACTAAGCTTTTGGTGTTTCAGGTTTGAAGATTGATTTTTTTTTTTGACATGATAATTTGAATTTTGTCTTCTAATAAAATAATTTCTTAATGCAGCAATTGCAACAGTTATATTTATAAGGGAATGGCGGTTGTTTTCAAAGGTACAACTTTGTCACTTGCAAAGAATAAAATGACCATATACATTAAATTCGTTGATTAATGTGGTGTTCCCTCTTATTATCTGTTTTCTCTTGCAGATTAGATCCTTCCCAACTTTCTTGATGACTTTCATAAGGTTAATTTTCTTACAACCTCGTGAGAGGCCTTTTTTCAGTGATGATGCTTTTTATGTGTTTATAATGCTACTAGAAGAAATTTTTAATTTGGATATTTATAATTTTCATTATAATTCAACTGGATCAAGTCAATCCGTAATTTGTTTTATTAGTTTGTTCTTTGGCTTGGGCATTCAGTCAAGTATATTTTTTTGACGAGTCAGCGAACTATTAATGGAAGAGCATGTAATTTTGAAATATGTCTCAAAAGCTCCTTATGATTATATGAATCTGTCATCATCATCATCACCATAAACATTATCATAATCATCATTAGCCTTATATCAACTATTTTGAATGGATTTATGATCCCTCATTCTCCATTCATCCTTATTGTGTGGCACAAGAGATGTTCCATGTTAATAAGATTTTGTGCACAAATTTTCTTACAGAACATCTAGTAATGTTAACTTTTGGTTGCCATCTTTCCTTTATAATTCTTGCATCTATTTTATCTACTAGTTTGATTTATCTTTTACCATCCATTCATCCATTGTGCTTATTTATTATTTTCTTATTTCTAACGTGTGCTACTTCCACCATCTGTCTAATAAATCATTTTTAAATCTATCCTTTATAATTTTACTCCACATTCATTTTAATATTCTCATCTCTATCACATTATCTTGGCTACTAGTGACCTCTCTCTATCATTGAACATTCAAATCCATATAATATAGCCAGTCTCATTGTATAGATTTTTAAATTCACTTTTGTTTCCAATGTTATTCTCTCATAACATTCTGCTCTTGATAGCATTGATTCATTTTAAATACCTAGTTTACACTGTAGTTTTTTAAATTTACTGAAGTGACAATGCCTTTAAGTAGAAATACTCATAAAGCAGAACGTTAAAAAAAATGTTTTGAGAAGTACAATTGATTTTCAGATCCAAGAGCAATTTTTTTGTATGAATGCTACCCCTTATCAATATAAAAGAATAGAAGGAACTAACTGAGAGCATACCTCATAATGTGGGGAGAGATAAAGTGATGCCTATCTCTTGATCAGAACAAATTCGTATTCTAGAGATCCTTAATACTGAGGCCTAAGGCCCACATTATATTAGTTCTGCAGAGGTTCTTATGCTTAATTAGATTAATGCCACCACTGTCTTTAATATATTTTCAAAAGAAATTTCTTTTGATACTATCGATTTGTTTGATAACCTATTTTGGAATCTAGATGAAAGAAATATAATGCATGGGATCATAAGCTAGTATAAAGTTAATAAATATAATCCACCTCTCTACAAGAAAATTATCTTGTGAAGATAAAAGCTTCTATTGAATTTAGGGGTGCAAATGAGTCCAACCGACTTGCGAGCTTGCTCAAGCTCGGCTCGGTAACAAGCTCATGAGCCGAGCTTATCGAGTTTCAAGCTCGATCTCGAGCATATTTCCGAGCTCGTTGCGTAGTCGATTTCGATTGACTTGTTGCTCAACTCGTTGACTTGTCGAGCGGCTCGAATAGGCGGAAGGTGGAATCATGGAGGCGGAAGGCGAAAGCAAAAGAGGAAGCGGAAGGTGGAATCACGTCGGCCCATTCTTCTTACACCTCGCAAGCTTGGCTTGTGAGCCCGCATCTATTGCCATGAGCCGATCTCGAGCATGTCATTTGAGCTTGAGTCGAGCTCGAGCTCGAGTTTGAGTTCGCGATTTGGCCGATAAGCCAAGCTCGAGTTAAGCATGACTCAAGCTCATCTTGACTCATTTACACCCTAGTTGAATCTTGACAATGAGAGGATTCCAAGGAGCTTGCTAGAGATTTTTAAAGGTCAAAGGAATAACTAGGTATTTTAAAGGTAACTATTCTAGTGAAAATCCAAGAATATTAGCATAGAGGGATCCTATGGCTGACCTTTTATCAAGGCAAATCAAAGAAGATTTTGATAAATTGATTCTAAGACTAAAAATTTCCTTAATGATTATATATATATATATATATATATATATATATATATATATATATATTTGAGAATATTAGCTTATATGAAGAGGCACCATGAAATAAAAAATCATCATTGTAAAATTGTAAGCTATATATCGGAGAATTACCATGTTTAAACTAAAAACCATCCAACCAATTGCTAATAGTTTCCTTTTAACATTTTATGGAGAATATTAGCAATGGTTAAAAAAAAAGGAGAGTAGAATGATCCTTATTTATACACTTATCATTCAATATAATAGATTTAATATATCATTTTTGATTTGGTTGTTTGGAGCAGCATAGATTGAGATGTTTTCTTCTTTAAGTAAAACTTATAATAGCTAAGGAAAAGGCAGTTTCAGTATAGACTTGGTTTTTGTAGGGTTGGATGGTTCTAGAATGGAGTTATTTGTTGGGATGAGTGGTAAGGAAGGATAGTATAAGAAAAAAAAAAAATTGTAAATGATATTTTATAATTTGTTAAAGAGAAGTAAATTAGTGATCTTATTAAAAGTGACATACACTTTTCTTATGGGTAGATGATAGCATTTGTATCTTTTTGTATGGGAGAGTAGAAAATAATGACACATTTAATTGGCTCTTAGATCATGTTTTCCTTTATTTTGGAGATGTTTATAAAAAAAAACAACTCTCAATAATTTGGGAACAATGTTGTTTGAGTTGTTGAAGTGAGGAAAGAGTTTTGGTAGGGCTTATAAATGTCTCTTGAACCTAGGGACCCTTATAAATAACCGGTTTATGCTATGAACATTTGTTAGAACAACTTCTCCCTAATATTATTTTGATTTTTTTTTTTTTTGAAGTTGTTCTTTCATTCAATCATCCTATTTTGTTGGGGTGTATACATACAAAAGGACTTTATGAATTGTGGTGATATTCTTATGTACTTTTCTTTTCCTTGAAAGTATGAGGAAAAATAATGGTTAAAAATATTTTTGGCATTGTTGGGTCTGAACTTTTTTAATTTAACACTAAATTGATTTTGAATATGAAAGAATGTAAGAAAGATGATACTTACATCGCTTCTGAGTTTTTAGTAAAACGATCTATGACAAATGGTGCAATCATAAATAAATGATACATGCCAAGAAGCTTCGGAGATGTCAGGTGAGGAGGATGATCCCCAAATGTAAACTATGAATGATAGAGAATGAACTTTTGGGATCTTGTGTCACTTATTGAAAGAACTTGTACATTTAACTTGCAAACATCTTAATCAAATTCGTCATTATTAATTTTTTGAATAATAAAAGAAATATAATTTTAAGAATAACAAGGGATGGATGGCCAAGATTCGATATTCGAAGTCTTATCCTTTCTTCATTGGATTTGATAGTTGTGCCACCTGTCTATAGTAGCATAATCATCCTCATGCCCTATTATTGAATACACAATGTGAATGACAAAACACAATTATGCATTTTGATTTTGTAGTTAGCTTTTAGATTGCTAATAAAATTTGGTAAATGATTTAGGTAGTTTACAACATTAAACGGAGGCCTTTCGATGACCCAGTTAGGAAAGTTGTGGTATTAGATTTGACTTATGTTAAGAAAGGTACAGGTAGATCTGAAAAGACTTGATTAGAAAATATTAGAAATGATCTTTCTTTATTAGATTTAAATGAGAATATGACTTTTAACATGACACAATGGCGAAAAAGGATTCATGTAGCCAACCCTACGTAGTTGGATGAAGGCTTGATGATGTTGTTGTTGTTGTTGTACAACAGTCTGACGTGCGTGGGATATTTTATAAGAACATCTCTTTGACCAACAATGGTCGTCAAAGATCAATCAAAAATGTTTTTTTTTTCTTGTTGCTAGGACAATGAGTGTATAAAATGAATTTGTGTGAAGTGTTGGTCATATAGTCTATAGCTCCTTGATCAAGAATCTAGGAGCTATAATTGGGTACTTATGAGAATTTAAAAGCATGAGTAGAGGAAGTAATGCCTGAGAATACAAGAGAGTAACTACTTGTAGGAATCTTTTCTAGTTATGCTAACAAGTTTTTCAATTTTTCTATTTCTTCTTTGGGGAATCACAATGCTTGTCTCAATTCTTTTACCCGTTTTCCTTGTATTGTCCAGTTTTTTGCTTGGTGGTTACCATGAAGCTTCCAAAAACTTCCCTTTATATGTCAAGCTTTTTTTTAATATGCGGGCCATAGAGACCATCATTGTTGGATTTGGTTTCTTGTTTTATTTGGAAAAAGAGAGTTTAAATTGAAGTGCTTTGATGCTAGCAACTTTTGTTAGCAAGGCTATTACTGGTAATCATGACTAACCTTCTCTCTTCTTTTGTTCGGGTAATATAATGGCTTCATTTAGTGAAAGGTAAATTGATGCAGGACTATTTAGATGCAATGTTATGAGTTTCACTTAGGCATTGCACAACTCGTCAATTAGAATAAATTCGGATTATGATTACTAGCAATTATCCATGGCGAGTCAAACAAAGAGGGAGTCAATCTTGTATAGGTTAGATCACATGCGCTAAGTTTTGGCCATTTAAGATAATCAAGAAAAATAAAGCAATGTAAAATAATAGTTTCAAGTTAATCCCTAATCTAACAATGAGACGTAGGATGCATAGAAGATTACACTCAATTCCTACAAATGATTAAGCTTGGCAAGAGCAATTTGAAGGCGCTTTCGTGATTACAATCAACCAATTGAGAATTTAGATTTAGAAGAAATTGAATACAAGTAGAAGGGAAAACCTTTGTTAAGGCGATGTGAAGATCTTCCAATCAAGGCTTTCGTCATGCTCGTTGATGGCTTCCATTAGAACGCACAAGATGCCATCCACGTCCTCTTCAATAGTATGGTCAATCTCTTTCTCCTTGATGATGTACTCAGATATCTTGATAAGAAAGAAGCTTCTCTTGCCTTGTGGGAGGGAAAGGACCAAACGCTGAAATCTGAAATTGGTTTCAGATTCTTGTAAATAGATTATGGAAATTCTGTAGAGAAGAGCCAAGATGATCCGTGGAAAATTCAGCCAGCAGCAGGTAATGGCGTTCAACGCTTCTCACAAGGATATCAAGAACTACAGAGGGATTTCTAAGGAAATCCCAATAGGGAGGTTGGCTGTTACGGGAGAGAGGAGAAATCCAGAAATTTATTTCCTAAATTAAAATGAGAATATAGGAAATATTAAAGAGGTGGGGCCTGAGGAAAAATCGGCTCAGGTTTAGGAGTTTTGGGAAATATTTCCATAGGCAGTGAATGGAGTTAGGAAACAAATATTAAGTGGTCCCCATAGGGAGCTGGCGGGATTTCTGATCAAGGGAATATTAAGGAGGGATAATAAAGTTTATTAACTCAGGTTTTTATATTTAGGAAAGGCTTAATTAAAACCTAATTGAATTTTGAATTACAAATTAGAATAAAATAGAAGCTTCCCTAAAATAGATGAGTTGTTTTAGGCAGGGTTTTGAAATTCAAATTCAAGGACTTGAAATTCAAAATTATCCCAAATCTCCTCACACCCAATTAGGAAACTCATAAGGGGAAAGCGCTTGAATGTGGCCGGCGGCTAAAATCTATGGCCGGCGGTTTGGGCTCGGGTGGAGGGAGAATAGTGGTTCGGGTGAAGATCGTGGGGAAGGATATTGGCGGTGGTCTTGAGGGAAGAAGAAGGCTCGGGTGGAGAGGTTGGCGGATTAGGTGATGGGGAAGTCAAAGAAATCAAGTAAGAAAACGAACCACGAACCCGGCCGTCTCCAAGGTTGGTGGGTAGTGCGCAAATCTCCCTCTCCTAGGGATCTCTCTCCATTAGAACTCACAAGTTCTCACAATGCTCCAAGCAAGAAGACAAAATTCTCAAATAATCATTCATTATCTTGAAAATAAAACAAAGGGGCTTTAAATAGCCTCATACAAAAGACTCCAAATAAAATGACACCCTTGCCCTTAGGCTTACACATGACAACTCCCATAAAAAAGGGGTACGACGGGAAATACTAAAAACACATAAGCAAATAATAAAATGCATGAAAATAAAATACATCGACTCAAAAATATAAAGACTCGATCGTGGCCGTAGATCGACGGCCGCGTCTCTGGTAAACTCTCCAAGAAGATCTGATGTCCCCATCATAAATCCTCCTTTCCAAGAATTTGATCTTTTAACAAACCTTTTCAGGGCTGCATTTTTTGTTACCTTCTATTTGTATGCACTGATAATGGTTTGTCTCTTACCAATTGTATTATAATAGATTGGAATATTCTATAATAGATTGCCTTCCTTACTTGACCTTATAGATTTGGATCGCATTATGAACTTTAGAATGTATTTGGTTCACTATAGCCTATATTTTCTTTGCTGAATAAAGGAACATGCAAATTGTCACCTATCATAAGAACCATGGAGTGCCATACCCAAAAGATCGCCATAGAGTTCTTGTTCATCCTAAGCATTGAACATGAGTTTGTATTGCTGAGGTTTGACACCAAGTGGCCTAATTTCCTCTTACCTTCGAGAATGTGGGAACCAATTATTACAACTTGAGGTAGTTATTTTTAGGGGTATCAATACTAGACCCAACCCAGAACCGGCCTGAAAAATTTCATGTTTGGGTCAACCCATTTACTAGGTTGGTTTGGTTCGGGTTGACCCGGAAACCCAAAATCAACTCAAAAATAGCCCGGGTCACCCATGACCTGTAGTGATCCCACGCTCGCCCTCATCCGCAGCGCTCTAGCCATCCCGCGCTTGCACCCACACTCTGTAGCGAGCCCTCTAGCACTCGCGTCTGTGCCACACTCTGACCTGTGCTCTCCTCCTCGCCTGCCCACACCTCCTTCGCTCGCACATACTCGCACCATAACTCTTTCGTGTATGGATATATACTTGGTTAGCAGGTCTGGTCAGGTCAACCCTGTAACCCGACAGGTTGGGTTCATGTCAGTTGAATTGGACCTGTGTCAATTTTGGGTTCGAGCCGAATACCTATTTTGATACACCTAATTATTTTCATTAAAATAATTATTTCCCCCATTAAATTTGGATTGTCGGTCTCATTTCCAAATGAATCTAAGGCTAAAGAGAACATGGGTGTTATTGTGATATATTTGATGGAAATTGTGGTAGCAATTTGTTTGCAAAGAGAAAAGAGGGATAGAAACAAGACTCCAATGATAAAAGCTTCAATTTTGAGAGAAGTAGACAGAAGGAAGAGAATTGTGATAATGAAGGCTGTGGGATCTTGGCAAGGCAAGGTTGAAGGCCACAATTTATGGAAATGCAAGGAAACGAAGAGCCTAAAGGTCAAATATCATTATAAGAATCGGAAGAAATTGATTTTCATTAACCTCTATTAGAAAATATATAACATTAAGGAATTGAAAAATAAATACAAAGTTAATTACAATTAGGATATTTTATGGATTGTTGTGGTGGCAGCAAATATATCATGAATCAATGAGGTGGCATGGAGAGAATAAGGGAGGTGAATGACTGATTGTAGCAACTGGGCGTTAGAATAGTTGGCGGTAGTAGGGAAGGTAGAGAGGGTGGTGGCTGTTGTGGTGGTGCTCCCGTTTGGCTAGATATGCATAGAGATGGAGGTCCATCTATTGGCATGCTGGATCATAGTAGTCCAGAGGTGGATATGCAGGGATTTGGTTTTACACGTTTATATATTACATCTAGGTATCACTTATTCTTTCAATAATATTAATTAATAATTATTAGTTTCAATCTTCCAAATATACAGTTCATGTATTCAATCTTTGTTTTACAAATTCTAAGTCCTTATATCCTTTCCATTATTTATAATTTTTACTTATTTCAAATAAGTTCTCGCCTATAATGGTAAATTGATAAAAAATGCCTTTGGAAGTTATTGCAATTTGGTATTTTCTCTTTCTTTTTGATGTAGAACTTTTGTTTTAATAACTTAATAAGGAGTTACTGTTCTATATGATTCAAGTGCAATTAACTAATTGTTAGTTGGTGGAGCCCATTTTTCTCCTTGCTAGTTAGAACCAAAATGTATTATAGGTAGTTTTATAGATGAATATGTATTTTTATGAATCTTCTACTTGGATAAATCCAGGTTCTAATTTTTGTTGCTGATTATGTTATTTTGGATTAGTTTTGCAGTTAAATTTGAACGTAATTTTATTTTGAATTATCATCTTTTTACTCCTATAAATAAGTGACCTAAAGGAGTTTGTTGGGTGCGTGTGGGTTGTAGCAATAATTGTGGTCTGCGATTTGACTTTTTGCTAGTTTTGATTTGTTATAGGAAAGAAAAAAATGAGATCATTTGGCAGAAAAAAAGGAGTTGAAAGTGAGAGAGTGGAGAAAGATTGAAGGGAGGAAAGAAGAAGAATCACTTGTGTCTTTCCTTTCTAACACTAGTGAACTATCTCAATGCAGTGATTGCATGATGTTGGTGTAAGTGTGAAACTTTTGCCTTGTTCACCCCAATGTCATATACTTAAAAATTTATTCCCTTCTCTTTTTATAAAACACAAATCTTGAGAAATATTGATGTAAAGTTTGTCAATTGTCTAAACATGTTCGAACTTCCTACGCAAGTCATCCCTATAAATCCTCACAAACCCTTTACAATAATCCACAATAACATCTTGGACGAACAATATTGTAGTTGCTTGGTGGTTTATATCGTTTATTTATAGATTCATTAGAATCATTCAGATCTTTGTAGTAAAGGGCAAGTCTAAAACAAATTTCATTTCTTAGAAATTTCACTTGTTAAGGATCCAATTTCAAACCCAAATTCAAGTCCTTTAGGACGACAATGGGACAAACTATTATCATTCCATTCTAAGAAAAATCTCCTCCAACAAGAAACTGTTCACCAAATTTTTTCCACTATACTCAACAAAATGGGATAGCATTAAAATGGGCACTTTTTGGAGGTGCTCAATCAACTATGATCACTATTAAAATCTCAAAGTATTTTTTGAGGGGAGATTGTCTTCAATTCTACAATTCATATGTCATCATGAATTGTAAAATTCAATACTCCTTGTTAAACCCTCATCCCATGTCTATCATATAAATAGACTTATCTCCACAATTCATATCAAAGTGTTGAGCTGGTTTGCCTTCGTATACATTCCTCCTCATCAAAGCAGTAAATTGGACTCAACAGTCATAAAATGAATTTTTATTGGCTCTTCTCTTCACCAATAAGATCACAAATGTTATTTTCTCAGCACTAAAAATTATTACACTATCATGGACGTAATAATTTTTCAAAAATTAATCATTCTTCTCCAAAACTCACATTCAAGGAGAGAATGTCAACTATGTGAAAATGAGTTTTGTAATGATATCGTCTTAAATTATTAGTTTCTTAATCTAGACCTCTTCCAAATCTATCTGAATCATAACTGTCTGAATCTCTGCCTTCTGAAGATCACATACAACAAGCAAGATACAAAGGGATTATTTATTCCAAACGATAGGAAAATTCAACTGATAAGATAGAACAAAGCATTTCTTTTAAGCCAAATCCATTATTTAACCCAAGTCCGGATATCGATTCAGAAGTTAATCTTAACATGCCTATTCCTGCTCTTAAGAAAAGCTCGAATCACTCAATCAATCATTTTTATCTCGGTTGACAAATTGTCATACAAGTTTATGCCTTTATTGCAAATCATTCTAGCTTGAAAATTCCTAGTAGTATTCAAGGCACTTAAAAAAAGATTGAATGGAAAAATGCAATTCATGAAGAAATTTAGGGTTTGAAAGAATGATATTTAGCAACGTTTAAAAGGCGAAATTGGGAATCGAGGCGTTTTGGCTAAGCGAGGCGAGGTGTAAGCCTAAAAAATTATAAAAATAAAGCAAATTTAAAATTATGAAAAATGACAAAAATGTCAAAAAATAACAAAATATTACGTCAATTGTGAATTTGATGATTTGTTCTAAGATAATATTAGTATATTATTGGAAAAGAAGATTTAAAATAAACTCACTTAAAAATAAAACATCTCTTTAGGATCAAGACCCAATGCAGGCTCATTATCACTTTGATTTTCTTCAGAAGAATCTTCATAATTAATGTCAAAGTCATCTTTAAACTCTTCTTCATCTATAATATTTTTTTCTTTATCCCCTATATCAATTAATATTTCGTTAGCTCTAGAATGAAACAATAATAGCATAAAAAAATAATTCATTATATTTAATAATACCTTTGAATTTTTTTGAAGCTCCAATCTCACTTTGTTTCTTTCTTTTATACACATGAGTAGTTGCTTCACTGTCTTCATTGACTTGAGTTTCTCCTTCTACTTCAACTTAAGAAATATCAACATTCTTAGGAGTAACCCATTCATCATCGGATTGTAAATCATCAACATGTAAAGGGTCAATTTCATTATCAATGCTTCCTTGCTTCTGTAATTTGAGATGTCTATCTTTCAATTTTTTGTTAAACATAACATAAATAAGTTTGTTCATTCGATCTGTGGTCAATCGATTTCTTCTCTTAGTATGAATTTGATTGAAGATGCTCCAATTACGCTCACATGCAAAAGCCGAAGATGGTAGGCTAAGAACTTTAACTGCAAAAGCTTTCAATTCAGGAACATCATCTCCAAACTGACTCCACCAACGGTCTACATGAAAATGAATAATATTTTATGGATATTTTTTGAAGTATAAGACTTGAACATAAATATTAAAATTAAAATTGTAAATATACAAATTATAAACATACCAGGAGATCATGTTTTGTAGCATGCTTGTGTTGCTCTAAATCCAAACATTCCCTTCTTCAGATGAAATTCCTCATGTTGATCATTCACTTTGAGGTAGTCTTCTTCAGAAATGAGTCTGTCCATACATGCATACAAATCAGTTTTCACCTCCTTATCAACATGAAAGTCTTTATCATAATGAAATTGAGAGTTTAAATAGTATGCAGCAGCGTGTAAGTGTTGGTGTAATTGACGATCCCACTTTTCATCTATAATATCCCATATTTCTTTGTAGGCACTTTCTTGATCTCCCAAATTTTTTGCAATATCTTCTTTAGTCTTATTCATTGCTTCATAAATAAATCCCATAGCCGGGGCCCTCTCACCATCAACCATTCTAAGCACCTTAACTAATGGTGTTGTTGTCTTCAAAGCATAATTTATACCGCGCCAAAATGAATCATCTTTTATAACAATTTTTTTTACCTATTTTCCTTTTTGTTTTTTTGTCCATGAACTTTTATCCCATTCTTCAGAAGCAAACATAGCTTCCAAAGGTTGCCTTAACTCCTTAAATCTCTGCAATGTTAAATATGCAGTAGCAAATCTTGTAACAGGAGGTCTAATAATTTCCTTGTCAGTGAATTTTCTCATCAAATTAAGTACCCAAGAACGATTGTATATGAACTTACTAACGAATTTGGCCTTCAATAAGGCTGATTTATGTTGAGGCAACTGTCCCAACCTCTCAAGCATTAAATCAATGCAATGTGCAGCACAAGGAGTCCAGTAAAGGTTAGGCCTCTTCTCCATTAACATTCTCCCTACAGCTTTATGTGCACTTGCATTATCAGTAACAACTTGTACTACTAAAGCATCACCCACTTCCTCAATAACTTCATCCAACATTTCAAACAATAATTGTGCATCATTTACAAAACTCGAAGCATCCACTGATTTTAGAAAAACTGTTCCATATGGATTGTTGACCAAGAAATTAATATTTAATAATACTTCTATGTCGAATATCTGACCAATCATCTGACATTATTGTAACTCGTGTCTCAATCCAAGTTTTCTTAACATCATCCACCATTTTTGAAGTTGTCTTGACCTCCTCATTCAGCATCCAAGTCCTCAGTTCATACATGCTTGGAAGTTGTAGTCCTATTCTATAGCTTCCAACAGATCGTAACATATTAATCCATGACGGACTCCTAACAACATTAAATGGAATCCCATTTTCATAGATGAATCTGGCGATATCCAAACAAACCCTAATCCTGAGTTCTTTTGTAGCAGTAGGAGGCTGAAGATCCTGAGTGTTTATGTTATCCTCGTCATCAATATTTATCATAAATCTATCCATAGGACCTTGAGTGCCTCGGTTAGAAGAAACTAGATGGCTTCCACTATTGGAACCTTCATGCTGTGATCCATAATAAGAAGAGTTTCCTATCATCTCTTCCATATTTCTTTGTGTAACCTCCTTTGTGGTGGCAAACTTCTTTAAATAATCTGTACATTCCTTTTTCACCTCATCAAGTACTTTTGCACATGGTCCCATATTGACATGAATACAGGCTAGATGATCCTTCAACCTCTTAACGCCACTAGTTATGCGTTTCTCACAGAAATTATATTTCATGTAAACATATCCCTTCTTTGCACCTTCACCAGACACTTCAACTTTAGTTCCATATTTTCATGCAGGATCTTTCCTTCTTGTACCACTAGTCATGCTAATAATAGGACAGATTTTAACAATTATTTGTACTACCAATAATAAAACAACATGAATACAAAATGTACCAGTTTGCCGGGGGTCCAAGGGGGCGCTGCCCCCTAGCAGGGTTCGACCTGTACCGCTCAGTACCGAGCATATACCGCTCAGTATCGGGGAACAAAATTTTATTATAAGAGTAATTTTGAAATTGTGCTTGTTGTATATGCTCAGTACCGAGCATGTACCGCTCAGTACCGAGCATGTACCGCTCAGTACCGAGCATGTACCGCTCCGTACCGAGCATGTACCGCTCCGTACCGAGCATGTACCGCTCCGTACCGAGCGTGTAGCTAGTGGTACCGAGCATGTATCGCTCAATATCGAGCATATACTTGCTCGGTACCGAGTGGTGCTGGCTCGGTACCGAGTATGTACTGAGTAGTACCGAGCATGTACTGAGCAGTACCGAGCATGTACTGAGCAGTACCGAGCATGTACTGAGCGGTACCGAGCATGTATTGAGCGGTACCGAGCATGTACTGAGTGGACGAATGAAAGAAAGCCGAATCAGGAGTTATTCAGGAAGATTCAACTCCTACTGATAAAGGGAGGCACCTTTGTTTAGTATAGAAGTTTATTTATGTATCCCATAGTAGATTTAATATTTATTTTCCTTTGAGTGTTGTTAGTCAATTTATGAATAACTCCACAAAGGAGCACCTCTGTTTAAAATTGCGCAATAAGAGGCGCGCCTCTGCGCAATTTGACCCAAAACCGCCTCAAGGCTTACGCAATTCCTTTCATGGCAGAGGCGTACGCCTCACTTGGACTGAGGCGCGCCTCAGAGGCGCAATTGCGCAATTCTGGCTGAGGCGTGCGCCTCAAATATATGCTCAGTACCGCTCAGTACATGCTCGGTACCGCTCAGTATATGCTCGGTATAGCTAGGTATTTGCTCGGTACTGCTAGGTACATGCTCGGTACCGCATAGTATATGCTCGGTACAGTTAGGTATTTGTTCGGTACTGCTAGGTACATGCTCGGTACCGCTCAGTACCGCTAGGTACATGCTTGGTACTGCTAAGGAACATGCTCGGTACCACTCGGTATTTTCCCATAAAAACAACTTACGAACATCAAAAATAAATAGAACTTCAAAATTACTCTTACAATAAAATTTTGTTCCGGGTGCGCTGCCCCCGGAAACCCCCGCCAGGGGGCAGCGCCCCCTTGGACCCCCGGCAGTCCGGCATATTGTTCTATTCATCATCTTTAGTAATAGTTGTTAGTGTTAATCTACTTCTTCATGAGTGCATGCTTTGATTGGAAGATATTGGACTCTATAGGAGAGGAGGAAGGGGTGAGAAGATTCCCTTGAAGACCCATTTAGTGATGGGTCATGATTGGATTATATATATTCTTTCTTAATTATACTTTGGGAGTTTTGATAGAATAATATTTTGTGGTTTTGTACTTTAGGACATGATTTTATTGCATCTATTTTCTTACTTTCCCCTAATTTTAATTGTCATTTAGATGTTTTTATTGTATGATAGAATCTTACTATTTTTTACTTGCTAAACCCCTTAAATACTCATTTACGCAATTCTTCGTCGGTGAGGCTTATGCCTCACACCGCCTCGAGGCTTACGCCTCGCCCCACGAACGAAAAACTCCTCGAGGCTTATTTATGCAATTTTAAACCTTGAGGAGCACCTTGATGTTGTATATAAGATAAGATATCTTGAGAAGACACTAGGATAGGGACTTAGTAAAAAAGGAGACTGACACAACAATAATGACATCAAACTTTTATTCCATTATGTGGGGTCGGCTACATGAATCCTTTTTCCCCATTGTGTCCTATTTAAGAGTCAAATTTTCTTTTAAATCTATTAAAAAAGTTCATTTCTAATACTTTCTAAACAATTCTATTTAGATCTACCTCTATTTTTCTTAACACATGTTAGATTTAATACATCTACTCTCCTAACTAGGTCATTGGAAGGCCAACATTTTTTTGTCCAAACCATCTAAGATGACTCTCCCTAATCTTATCTACCAATGGATATACTACAACCTTTTCACATATATACTTATTTCACATTCTATCTCTTATAATAAAGCCACTCATTCACCTGAGCATCCGCGTCTTTGTAACACTTAATTTTATGCTTATATTTTAATGGCCAACATTCTGCCCCATAAACCATTGCACTTGTCATCCTCTTGTAGAATTTTCCCTTAAGTTTGAGAGGTACCTTTCTATTACACAACTTACATGATGCATTCCTCCACTTCAACCATCCAACTTGAATTCTACTAGCAATATTCCCATCTATTTCACCATCATTTTGAACAATAGATCTGATATATCTAAAACATCCATCCATTAGATCTATTATTGCTAAAATTACACTCAATGTATTCGGTTTTAGATCTACTCAAACGAAAACCAATAGATTCTAAAGTTGACCTCCATAATTCAAGTTTTTTTATTAAGTCCCTACTCCCTCTCGAAAAAGGGGATTGACACAAGTATAGAAATTTCATTGATGCTGACTAGGCAAGATCTAAAACTATTTATAAATTTGCATATGCTTATTATTCGTTTATGTGAAAAAATTTAGTTACATGGTGAACTAAGAAACAATATGTTTTTTTCCTCAGAATAGTGTTGAGTTAGAATTTATGTAGGATCGTACTGCTTCAGAGAAAAAGGATTCATGTAGCCGTAAAGGCTTGATGTTGTTGTTGTTGTTGTAGTGTTGAGTTAGAATTTAGATCTACAAAGTTATGTGGCTTATATATCTTATTGAAGATTTTAAAGTTACCACAAAAGGATTAGTGACAATGAGATGTGACATTCAAGTTACTATTAAATTTGCTAGCAATCCTGTCTTCCTTTATATGAGTAAATGCATTGCGATTGATAGACACTTTATAAAGGAGAAAAATGAACAAGAGATCATCTAAATTAGACGTAACAATAAAATGATAAACTATTGACATTCTTAATAAATCTTTTAATCAATTGCAAATTGACAATCTTATTTTCAAATTTGGAATGATCAACATATATTTCTAGAATGAAGGCGACTCTCTCTAATCTTATCTTTCATTGGAGCTACTTCAATCTTTTCACATATATGCTCATTTCGTATCTTGTCTCTAAGAGTAAAGTCACTCATCCACCTGAGCATACTCATCTCTACAAACACTTCACTTAATATTATGCTTCTCTTTTAATGGCCAATATTCCGCACCATAAAACATTCCAGGTCTAATCACCATCTTATAGAATTTTCCCTCAAGTTTGAGGGAGACTTTTCTATTACACAACAAGCCCGATGCATTCATCCACTTTAACCATCCAACTTGAATTCTACTAATAATATCCCCATCTATTTCACTATCACTCTGAGCAATAAACCCAATATATTTGGAACGAGTACTCTTATTAATGACTTAATTACCCAAAGTCACAATCTTCCCATTCGATATATAATATTAATTACACTCCAAATATTCAGTTTTAAATCTAATCAAACGAAAGCCTTTAGATTCTAAGGTTGTCCTCCATAATTCAAGTTTGTCTTTAACTCCCTTTCTAGTCTTATCAACAAGAAGAATATCATTAGCAAAAAGCATACTACAGGGTACAGCCTTTTGCAAATGTCTAGTGAGAAGATCCATGACTAAAGAAAAAAAAATATGGGCTTAAGGATGGTCCTTGATGTAATCCAATTGAAATAGGAAAATACTTGGTCAAAAGCACCTTGTTTTTTAAAACAAAACAACTTCTGCATATATAATCTTAATGACATGAATATAAGCATTATTAACCCCTTTCTTTTCTAGAACTCTCCATAGCACTTTTCTTGAAACTTTATCATATGCTTTCTCTAAATCAATAAATATCATATGTAGATCATCTTTATTCTCTATATACTTCTCCATCAAACCTCTCAATAAATGTAGAACTTTCATAATAGACCTACCCGGCATGAATCCAAATTGATTTTGAGAAACATTAGTATCACGCTACAACCTATACTCCATAACGCTCTCCCAAAATTTGAGGGCAGCACCTCACAATTTTTATAAGGCCTTCTAGAAATAAGAAACAAAGTTGTCATTTCTATCGGATGTTATGTTCTTAGGTAACGATTGTAATATAACTATTGTCTGAAATAAAATTTTACCATATAAGATGTATCAATACTCTTGGAGCATATAACTAAGTGGGCCATTTCAAAATCTAACTGGTAGCACTAGTATAGTATTATGGTCATGAATAATCTTTTAGGTAAATTCGAATATAAAATTCATTGACAAATCAACCATAGGAATCTAAACGGATAGTAAGTGAAGTGTATATGCAAGTTCATTGCTTAATAATTTTTCCATTTGGCATGCATGACGCTTGCTAATTATCTTAGCAAAATCTCTTTTTAACGAAGTATAATAATTCCCAGCAAATGTATGATTTTATTCCGACCAATGTGATCTATCATGCTACCGTCATGCATTCCCCAGATAATATGATCATGAAGATAAGTCCTAGAAATGTTATATGCTACCTTTTATAAGGATAAATCAGGTGAATGTCGAGGTATATTACGTACTAACCTTTCATTCTATCAAAATCAAGCACATTAAGAGGAGAAATTATTACTTGCCGAGTCCGGACGGGGAGAACCATTTGGATTTACTGCATATTTACTGAATATTTGCTACGTATTTGCAAATACTCAGTAAATACTCAGCAAAATATTCAGTTGTGAGTATTACTTAGTATTTTTTTGAGTATTTGCTGAGTATTTTTGAAAGTTCGTTAGGGATGTTAGGCCCTATGAACTAGTCCCAAGGCTAACCAAGAGGGGGGTGAATTGGTATTTTTTAAAAATTCTTTAAAACCAAGAACAAATATCACAAACCAAAATCACTACGGAAAAACAAGTGCGGAAGCAGTAAAAAGAACACAAGGGTTTATAGTGGTTCGGTCATCTTGACCTACGTCCACTCCCTGGAGGCGCCCTCCGAGTACTGCACTACCAATGTGACTCTCCTTTAGCCCCCACAGCTAGGCGGAGAAGCCCTTACAAAAACACCTCCTTTTTGCCACACCCGGCAAGGCAGAGAACCCTACTCCTTTTGCTTCCTCCTGAAGCAGGCATAGAACCACGATCACTTGCTGAAACTTACCTCTCCCAACCCTTCCAAGGACAAGAGATTCTAGGGAAGAAGAAGTTGAACAATGCTTGGAGCAACCCTTGTGAACACCCTCACAAGCTCCCCCTCACAAGATCCTCTCTCTCTCTCTCTCCCTCTCTCTCTCTCCCTCTCTCTATCTCTCCTTTAGGTTTTCTCAGGTTAAGACAGCAGCCAAGGATGTTAAAAAATGTTGAACAAGAGCTCTTAAATAGAAGAGCTTGAAAGGAGCTCATTAAATGCAAGTTGCCGACTTTATCATCCAGGACGATATGGAAATCGTCCTGGCCGATCAGTACAAATCTCATAAAATCGGCCAGAGCATCGCCCTGAATGCAAACTGGACGATTGAAAATTTGCTTGATCTTCCCGGACGATCGTGAGATCGTCCCGGCCGATCAGTTCAAATCAGAGGAAAATCGTCCAGAGCATCGCCCTGAATTTGAGCTGTCCGATCCAAATCGGCCAGAGCATCGCCCTGAATTTGTACTGGCCGATATTTATCGTTCAGGAGCAACCAAGGGTTTTTGAATGGATTGTCCAGGACGATGTGATCGTATCATTCATCCTTAATTACTCCCATGATTGCCGGATCGACTTAGGCATAATTTTACAATATCGTCCAGGCCGATCAAATAATTGTCCTGACCGATTTCCAAAAATACAGAATACCAAAATTGTTTATGGCGGCAATTTCTTTCTGTATTGAGCATATCGTCCTGGCCGATACAGGTATCGTCCAGGCCGATCAGTTAATTACGGCTGCCTCAACTAAGAAATCCTGATTAGATCTTCTGTTTTGAACTCGATCGTCCAGGACGATATAAATATCGTTCGGGACGATGCAAGTAAAAACACAAGTTCTAAATCTCTCAAGTGTGTGTGTAGGGTTACTTAACATCAGTTACTTCAAACAATTACAATTGACTCAAGAAAGAGAGAAAATTACAGACTGACTCAACCCTAATCTACCCAGTCTTAAGCTGATTTCGATTTCCGCCCGATCTTTGAATCCTGAAAATGTCAGTAGTAAAGGCAGTCATAGTGAAACAAGATTTGTTTGCTATCATCAAAATCATAATCCAAAAAACAGGTTTGTAACAATCACCCCCTTTTTGATGATGACAAACATATCGATAATCAAATTTAAAACAGTAATGCAAAACTAAACAAGCTTTCAAAAAGGACAAGTACAAGCATACTACAAGAACAAGAACAAACATACTACTCCCCCTTTTGACATCTCAAAAAGGAGGAGGAAACAAAAACACAAACTAAAGCAACAAAAAACATAATATAGAAAAAGAAAGCAATCTACATAAAATAGAAACTAAAACTACATAAACGAGGGATCCTGATCATCAGATGGAGGTGGAGGTGGTGGAGCTTGCTGAAAGTAGCTAGCTAGCGTAGTAAACTGAGCATTGAATCAGTTATGTCCTGGTCGTGCTGCTGTTGCTGGTGAGTAATGTAGCAGTCAAAACGAGCTAAGTTCTCTGTGCGGTGCTGCTCGTAGCGGGTCATGTCCTTAGAATGTTGTTGCTCCTGTGCAGCAACGTAAGCGTCGAAACGGGTCTCCCAATGATCAAATCTCTCCACTAACTGGTCAAACTGTGAGTGCTGGCGAAGAGGAACATGATCTCAGGAACGGGAGCGGGAGCGGGAGCCTCCTCCTCGGCCCCCTGAGATTCCCCATCTCCTGGGTGGAGACGAGTACTGTGAAGGACATTGAATGAATTGTTTGAGTAGCAGGGAGGCAGATGGTTGGGATGAGCAGGATATTGAAGATTGTATTTGGTTTCAAGAACATATGAGATGATGTGTCCCAAAGCCAGATTGGGTTTCCTCGTATAACCCGGATCACGGATTGTAGTTAAATGATCCATGTATCGAAAGATTAGATCAGTTGCATTAAAATCTCTATGAGCCATGATGTAAAAGGTGGTAAGAGAAAGTAATGGGGTGATGTGGATTCGGTCCCCGGCTTTTGGAATTATGGAGGTGCGAATGACATGTTGGATTGTCCTAGCTTCTTTGACTAAAAAGCTAGTCTCTCCAACATGAAAGGGAGAGTTGGTTTGGCGTAGAAAATGATTTGCAGCAGACCAGTTGAAGTCAGGATCAGAGACAGTTAAATGCAGCTTATCCTTGGTGGTGGATAGCTGCAGCAGTTCAGCACAGTCTTGATATGTGATCTCGACCGGGCGTCGATTCACATAGGAGGTTAGGGCAGTGAAGGCAGCATTTATTCGGAGATTTGCAAAAAATTCAAACAGAAGTTCGGAGGCAAAAGAGACTTCTAGAGTAAGAATGAAGCATAGAGAAGTGTGAGCGAAGAGATCTAGTACCGGATATGAAAGGTAGGCAGGATTGATTATCCTGGAGAGAGTGATGTTGCATTCCTTGTACCGATGATAAGCTGCTTGATCTTCAGCTTCCCGAAATCAAGGGTTCAGAGTGGCCCTCGAGGAGCTCCCAGAAGCTTGACGGATTTGCTTTCCTCCAGTCATATTAAGAAATCAATAAATAAGCAGGAGAGGAGAAGAGGTTTGAGGTGAGAAAACATGGCTGGAATGCTCTGAATTTAAAGAAACGGCCACATCGTCCTGGACGATCGCAGAATCCTTCAGGACGATTTGGTTCAATTATTGCGTACATGCCGATTGGTCAAAAAGGCAGACTGATCGTCCGGGCCGATCAGATATCGGCCAGGACGATTAGACACAGGCGATCGTCCTGAGGAGTTAAGCCGGATGACCGTTGAAAAAGCAGATCGTCCGGGCCGATTAGGTGTACGATCAATTATTGTTCATCGTCCTGGACGATACACCTAATCGGCCCGGACGATCTGCTTTTTCAACGGTCGTCCGGCTTGACTCCTCGGGATGATCGCCTGTGTCTAATCGTCATGGCCGATATCTGATCGGCCCGGACGATCGGACTGCCTTTTTGACCAATCGGCCTATACGCAATAATTGAACCTAATCGTCCTGGACGATGTGACCGTTTCTTTAAATTCAAAGCATTCCAGTCATGTTTTCTCACCTCAAACCTCTTCTCCTCTCCTGCTTAGTAATTTCTTAATATGGCTGGAGGAAAGCGAGTCCATCAAGCTTCTGGGAGCTCCTCGAGGGCCACTCTGAACCCTTGATTTCGGGAAGCTGAAGATCAAGCAGCTTATCATCGGTACAAGGATGCAGCATCACTCTCTCCAGGATAATCAATCCTGCCTACCTTTCATATCCGATATTAGATCTCTTCGCTCACACTTCTCTCTGCTTCATTCTTACTCTAGAAGTCCCTTTTGCCTCTGATTTTTTGTTTGAATTTTTTGCAAATCTCCGAATAAATGCTGCCTTCACTGCCCTAACTTCCTATGTGAATCGACGCCCGGTCGAGATCACATATCAAGACTGTGCTGAATTGCTGCAGCTATCCACCACCGGGGATAAGCTGCATTTAACTGTCTCTGATCCTGACTTCAACTGGTCCGCTGCAAATCATTTTCTACGCCAAATCAACTCTCCCTTTCATGTTGGAGAGACTAGCTTTTTAGTCAAAGATGCTAGGACAATCCAACATGTCCTTCGCCCCTCCATAATTCCAAAAGTCGGGGACCGAATCCACATCACCCCATTACTTTCTCTTACCACCTTTTACATCATGGCCCATAGAGATTTTAATGCTACTGATCTAATCTTTCGATACATTGATCATTTAACTACAATCCGTGATCCGGATCATAAGAGGAAACCCAATCTGGCTTTGGGACACATCATCTCATATGTTCTTGAAATCAAATACAATCTTCAATATACTGCTCACCCCAATCATCCGCCTCCCTGCTAGTCAAACAATTTGTTCAATGTCTTTCACAGTACTCGTCTCCACCCAGGAGATGGGGAACCTCAGGGGGCCGAGGAGGAGGAGGCTCCCTCTCCCGTTCCTCTTCGCCAGCACTCACAGTTTGACCAGTTAGTGGAGAGATTTGATCGTTGGGAGACCCGTTTCGACGCTTACGTTGCTGCACAGGAGCAGCAACATTCTGAGGACATGACCCGCTACGAGCAACACCGCACAGAGGACTTAGCCCGTTTTGACAGCTACATTACTCACCACCAGCAGCAGCACGACCAGGACATAACCTGGTTCAATGTTCAGTTTACTAAGCTAGATAGCTACTTTCAGAAGGCTCCACCACCTCCACCTCCATATGATGATCAGGATCCCTCGTTTATATAGTTTCTATTTTTTGTAGATTGCTTTCTTTTTCTGTACTGTGTTTTTAGTTGCTTTAGTTTGTGTTTTTAGTTTTCTCCTCCTTTTTGAGATGTCAAAAGGGGGAGTAGTATGCTTGTGCTTGTTCTTGTAGTATGCTTGTACTTGTCCTTTTTGAAAGCTTGTTTAGTTTTGCATTACTGTTTTAAATTTGATTATCGATATGTTTGCCATCATCAAAATCATAATCCAAAAAGCAGGTTTGTAACAATTTTTTGAGTATTCGCAAAATATTTTGTGAGTATTTGTTGATTTACTGCATATTTATTGAAAAATACTCAACAAATACGTAGCAATCCGGACGGTTCTTCATGTCCGGACTCCACAGAATAATTTCTCCATTAAGAGACCTAGGATGGTGCACCACTAATTTCTTTTGAAAAGGCGTATGTTTGAAGCAAAAGTATATTTCTAAAGGTATTCAGTTCACTTGTCATGCCAATTACTCGCCTTCTTGTGATTATTTTTGTATGTTAAGGCCTAGTGCATATTATTGAGAATGGATTATTTTGATAGAAATAAGGTCGCCAACATCTTAACGCTTAAATGAGAGTATTAAATTCATTTTCATGCGTAGATATTTTTGTTGAAGTAAATCACATAGAGGCATCACAAGATATCTTAAAAACTTTCCCAAAATTAGGGAGTTTCAAAACTAGCCATGCAATCATTAATTTTGAAATGTTTATTTTTTTTATAAAGTTTTTTTATGCTGAATTTCAATGTTCTCCTGAATTGAATATTTTCTTTTATTCTGCTTATTCTTTTACCACCCTTTTTACTTTTTAAGCTTTTCCATTAAGAGTGCTTTAACTCATCCATGCAGTGGAACAATGCTAGCATTCTATGCGTATAGGCTAATAATTGGTGAAAGCACACAAGGTTCAGGTTTTGATGAAAGCTCAGAAAAATAACAAGAATCCAAATGAGGTCTGAATCTCTTGTTTTGTTTTACAAATCTCTGCTCCTATTTCTACTTAAGCTTAGGCATCTTACAAAAACATTTAGGTTGATGGGAGGAATTATTTGATAGATTTTCTAATCTTCTATCAGGATTTAGCTGAATTTCCTGGATAAAGATACTTTTTTCTGCCTCATTTCAAGTCTTGTTGAAGGATATGCTGTGTTTGGCGGTTCGAAGAAAGCAAAATGGTGTTATATTAGTTCATAATATATTTTGATATTTCAGATTTTTTTGTTCTGTTTCTGTCAGTTCATGCTATATATGCTTGTAGATTCAAAAATTCTTGAGAAGTTGCTCTTATGGTACAGTTGTTTGTTCTTACTTGGGGATCAAATTACACTAATAATTGCAGTAGAGATTTTAGTAAGAAGATCTAAGTGCCTTCATGTTTGAGCTCATGTAGTGTTGTAAAATCTTTATCCTTATTTGTAGCAGAAAGCGATCATCAACATATAGAATTCAGTTTTATCCTAGCTAAAAATTGTTAACTAAGTAAAGCGTATCTAGGGCTGAATTATTAGTTGGTTATTATTGTTTCATTATTTTTAAAAATTTTTGTGATGAAAAATATTTTATTATAATAAGATTTCTTAAGAGTATGCTGTTGGCAAAATTAATGTCATTTTTTTTTATTATAATAATCAAAATAGCTTTACAATTATTTTACCAGAGATGTCTATGAATCGGCAACCTGAACTCAATCAAGAAAAAATCAAATTTGGATGACCTGCAGGTCGTGTTTGAATGGAAAATTTAGTCATTATTTTGGTTTTATTTGGGATGGTTTTATTACTACTTTTTAAAGTAATTTTTAAATACAAAAGTTAAAAAATTTGTATTGAAAAATTGTTTTAAGAAGCAGTAAAACAATCGTCCAAACTTTAAAGTTAAAATTGATTTAGTTATCATTTAGCTTTAATTAAATGAATTCAATTTGAGTTAGATCAGTGGTGGAGCTAGGATGTTTTATCTGTAGGGGCATAAAATTTTGACTTTAAAAATTTACTTAAGCGCTTATTTATTTTAGTTTGAAATTGATATTATGATTTTAAATTTTTTTTCTTATTTTTAATTATAAGAAAAATTTTATGATAATGAAAAAAATTTATTATCATACTCATTTAAATTAATTTCAATAAAAATTTATTTTAACTATATATTGTTATACTAATCTATTTTAATTATTCTACCATATACTCTCAAATATAATTTAAATAAAAATATAACTAAAAAATGTTTCAAAGAGTAATAATTATATAAAAATAGCATATATTAAAATATATAAAAAATTATAATAAACATATTTTAAGTTGCTTGATTTAAATTTAAATATTATAATTCTCCTCTAATATTATTTATTGGTGTTAATTAAATAAATCTCCTATAAATTAGAATTTGGAGTTTAAAAAAAAAATAGTAATATGAAGATGGAGAGAAAATTAATCTCACCCCAGAGAGAGAGAGAGAGAGAGAGAGAGAGAGAGAGAGAGAGAGAGAGAGGTTAAAGAGAGCTAGGAAAAAAGTTAAGAGCTATAAAAACAAAGTGACAAAGAAAAGAAACAGAGAGAGAGAGTAGAGAAAAGATATATAGAAGAGAGATAGCAAGAGAAGGTGAGAGCCTAAAGAAATTTGTTTTTTGAGGGGAGCACATGCCCCCTGGTAGGCCCCCTCTTAAATTCACCCATGATTAGATGGATCATTTTGAGTTAAATCATCTTCAAGCCTGTTAATTTAAAATTTTATATAATATATATGCTAAATAGATCAAACAAATTAAATCCAGGTTCATAGAGGTTGAATGCAGATCAAATACTTCTGCATGTGTGTCGTAATAAATTCGTGAGTTAAATTTATTGAATGGATTCTATTTTATGTCAAATTTGAACCCACGAGAAATTATGCTATGCGAATATAGATGCCGTCGGCGTCTAGAGACAAATCAGAGTGCACCACATTATTCCTTTGTTATATACTAGGTGACTTGACACTTCTAAACTATCTGATTTCTACCTATAATAATTTCTCCAATCCAACTACTCCACATTTTGAAGGCATGTGACACCACCCAAAACTAACTCCAAATGATGCTTTGTAAAAATCTTCTCTTTTTACTTAAAAGCTTTGTTTGATTCAGCTATGTTGATTCTGACTTAAAAAGCCCTAAACCTATAAAACACTTCACATATTAACTTCTAAGCTGATAAATAAAATGATCATGAAAATAATTCTCTCAACTTTTTTTTATACCATGAAACTATAAAACATCTGGTACCCCAAAAAAAATAAAATAAACATAACTTTACCAATCAAATGCTACATTTTTTTAGGGTCATTTAAGCTAACTAAAACAAACTCGTATACACAATTATTAGCCAATACTTCCAACCAACATATCAAAATATTCTCCGTATCAAATGCTACATTCATTCACACCAAAAATTTGGAACAACATTTAACCATTACAAAGCTCATTTAGCCAGCTCTCCCAATACATACAATTCTTCCCCAAAACCTTCATCAACTAGAATCTATTACCTTAACCAAGCTACAACCATATATTCCTTGGAAAAACTCAGTAAATAACTCATAATATCACCATTATTTTCTCACATTATTTCCATTCAGTCGGCAACAATCTACCCAAACACTAGAGATAACATATACACCTCATCTATAGAGTGTTTGCAAGTTCTACAAGGAATACAGAACCAGCCTCTCATGAAGAGATTTTATACCATTTCATTAAAACTTAATCCCCCCATGGTGTAGAGCCCTCTAATGAGTAGGAATTCCAGTCTTTTCTGCTCGTTCTTCTAAATATCAGCATGGTGGGTGCGAGTTGTTGGAGCTTCTCCATGGCTGTCCAATGGCATGTACTGCGCCATGATAGCACGAATCTCCGAGTCCATGTAACTCTGTAACATATCAGGAAAATAAGGAATCATTGGACAGTGCGTTGGATGTAGAGAAGCCATGAGTACTCCTTAAAATGAAGTTTTACTAGAAGAAACACATTGCACTTGTGGTAGAAGAGACAGACAAAGGCTTTGTTTGGGGCGGCTTTCTTGCTGCTTCTTAAAGCAGCTTTCTAGTAGCAAAATTTTAGTTTTATAACTAGAAAGCTGCTTTAAGAAACAGCAAGAAAGCCATCCCAAACAAAGCCAAAATTTCAAGAAAATGGGAGCTGTGATCTGGTTTTAAGATTGTTTACCCGGATCCTGTACTTGTAGACTGCGTATCCTCCAACTCCAGCTACAGCTAAGCCAAGGAAAATGAGCCACAAGAAGCTCCAGCTAAGCTCTGCAGATGCCTTCTTGCCTGTAACTCATTTTACAACGTGATAACATAGGTTGTTTAGGATGTGTGGGTAGCAATAGTAAAAGATAGCTTAGGTTGGTTGATTGCACATGATTTCAATAAAAAAGAAAACTATAGGGACTCAATATCCATGAAGCATACAAACTGGCATAAGGAATCGAAATAGGGAAAAAAGTTTAAAATAATCCACCTATTATTCTAATGCGACCAACTTAGCCTCAAAGTATTGCATTTCTCCAATTTAACTCATCCTCTATATAGACTTGATATCAAATAGTCCCTCGGGGATTAAATTGGAATAAATTTCATATCCAATTCACATCAATTTCTAATTGAGGGATCAATATTATGGACTGGATTGGACTGTTCAACTATACAAGATTGATCTCAAATGAGTACCTAAGGGATTAAATTGAGATCAATTTTGTATAGTTGGACTATATTCGGATCAATTTTGTATCCGAATATCCATATTTCGCAACCTGATGGCCATTTGGGATCTATTTTAGACGATCGAATTAGACCACACTACTATAGAAAATTATTCTCAAATAGTCCCTCAGGGAATAAAATATACAATTAAATTGAGATCAATTTTGCATCCCAATTCATATCAATATCCAATTGAGGGGGCTAAATTGGGATCAATTTTATACGATTTAAATACTAACTTGACTACATATGAATAATCAGGAGACTATTTTGGACTTTTTTCCAAACAAAATATATACATGATGCATAGAAACTGGTATACTGAAACAAAATATACTCACTTATACAGGTATCATGCTCTGCCATGTACAGAAGATCACCACGGCAGCTGCATTCATAACTTCCCCATGTGTTCTTACATTTGCAATCTCGGCATTGGCAGGCAATCTTTTCTTTACATTCATTCACATCTGCAACAACCAGATTTAGATTTTAGAATAGCTGTAACAAAATTAGTAGCTGCATCAAAAGCAAAGGCAGCTACTATAATTTCATAGAACCCAAAAAGGGAGACCAACAACAAAAATTAGAAAGGCACAGATTGATTAGCTGAAAGAAGGCCACAATATGGCTCCAAGCCACCATATTTTTCAAAATAGAAAATATATAAATAAGCACCTTCACAAGTTTTAACTCCATCACCCTTGAAGCCTAAAGGGCACTTGCATCCATTTTCTTGATATTCCTGCATTGTAAATCTCAACTGCTTAGAATGGAACCACAAAGAGCATTCCATTAAAAAAATTAACTACCTATACAAACTTACAGCACAGGCAGAGAATGATGTGCCGTCTTTACTTCCCTTCCAACACCCTCCATTATTAATATCACATCGTCCCGATCCAGAAGCTGTACAAGACAAGATACATGCCGCCTATGATTTTTAGGAAGTTTAAAATCACATCAAGGTCTCCATGGTTCTCTATATTATAGGATAATCACAAGTTGTAACCAATTAAGTTTGTCAATAAACTGATAATATAGGTGAAGATGAAAGCCAGATGATTTATAATACAAACACAATACAAATCATCAATGCTCAACAGCTATAGGAATTCCAATGAAATTCGTCTCCAACCATGATTCCCATTTCACTAAAAGTTACAAGGTTAGCTCATCAAAGGACATATAACAATGAGTTTACATGCTCTTGCAAGATATTGGGATGTTGACCAGTTGACAGAAAGAGATTTGCCATTAAGTTGAGCCTGAGGGAATCCAAGTAATATCTTAAAGGCATATGTGGGCTCCGAAAATTCAGCCCCAGCCTCCGCCTGTTGTGTTTTTCTTCGGGGGAGTTTTAACGGATTAAGTTCTGGGGTAAATTTTAGGAAGGAAGATGGGTTTGTAGATAAGACACTACCCAGAGATTTCGCCCTCATTTTGCGAGGACTTTATGATCTGAGTTCTGGTTTCCTATAGGCGCAAGCCCCTATAGTTAATTACTCCTCCCGTTTGCGAGGACTTTATGATCTGAGTTCTGGTTTTCTATAGGCGCAAGCCCCTATAGTTAATTACCCCTTCCGATAACGAGAGAGAACTTTCAATTAAGGTTAGTCGTCAATCAGATATGTAGAGATATGTGTTATCTGGCATATAGTAGCAGCATTGGGCTTAGGTATTTGGAAATGTTGAAGATTTGATATTTAAAATTTAAAATTTTCACCATCTTGCACTTAAAGTGGATGGTGGGAGAATGGATGATAGACTCGATCAAAGATCCCATGGTTCTGTCATCCCAGGCTATCTTGGACCTTGGTCTACTTAGTCAGAGGAGGTAGTCGACCAAACCTGATAGAAGGATCCTTATCGGCAACCATGGGTTGCTTTGTCCAAGGGGACCTTGTATACCTGGGGTGAATATTTGCCTAAGGGGACAAATTTGAATCCGCCTTAGCTAACAAAGAGCTTCGTGTCATATTGATTATATTATATTGATTCATATCTTAAAGATTTGATACCACTAAGAAATGTATTGGTTCTGGCCATAATCGATATCTCGTTGTGCCATTTGGCGGCAAAACCACTCGGTTCAGAGGGCCCCGGATCATAACCGTTTATCATGCGGTGTCATTTGGGGGCAAAATCACCGATTAGAGGACACGTACCACGCATTTACTGGCAGGAGATTATTTGAGAATAGATTCTACTGAAATTTTCGACTAGGCATTATTTTTATGTGAGTTGAAGTAAATTTTAATTTGTTCACCCTAAAAAATTATTGCGGAGAGTGAATGGATTTTGCTTTAAGTGTTTGATAGTGTTGAATTTCACTTTTAAATATTTAGTTGGATTTTCGCGATATTTAGGTGGAGCTTTGAATATTAGAATCACCACTCCGGTAAAAAATAATAAATAATAAAAAATAGAATCACCCATTCGGTTGAAATTTACGTTCAACACGACTATCATCGGAGTGTTTGGGGATCATTTTCATATGTTGCTTGAACCTTGTGGACTCTATGAAGCTGTCGACAGAGGATCTAGTTTCATAGGCTTTATGTCTTTGTTGATGAATTTTCTTAGTTGGAGGACTTGAGGCCTTATATGAATGTATAAAATTAGATATTTCTCTGACCGTATATCTGTTTGATAATTTGGGCCATGTCGACTCCTATCTATTCAAATAGAATGAACGAGCTCAAACTACGTTCATTTATTGACCCGTTCAGCATCTTTAGATGTCGCATGTATACGCATAACACGCTCGTTGAGGCCCATATGAGTGTTTGGGGGTATTTTATAATTATTTACTGAACCTTGTCAACACCTACTTACCTGTTTAGGAGGATCAGATTCAAATTGGATTCATCATTTGACCCGCACAGCATCTCTAGACGTCGTGTGCGTACCCATAACATGCTCGTCAGGGCCCATGCGGGTGTGTAATTGCATATGCCCTTCTGTGCACATATGTGCATATATATTACAGTGCATGTGCGAGGGCATTCTAGAATATTTCAGTTGTGCACGCAACTGCCATTTGAGAGTTTGAACACCTTCTATCCACTTGTATAAGTGTTGCGAATTCGATGGCATGGCGTACGGCTTATGGGTTGAGTTGTTTGCTGCTTTGTACAGTTAGACTGTTGTGCACTACTTATTGCTTTCTGCATGTGGATTACAGCACACTAATAAATCTCCTACTTTTACTTGTAGAAGCTTGCACTCATAATGAGCTTTTGTGCTTGCTTGAAAATAGTTTGTTGTGTATGACGGGCCCCACTGTAGTAGCTCGTAGGCATTTGAGTTTTGTTGCATGTCATTTGTTCATGATTGCAATGGAGTAATGTATTTATTCAACATTGAACAGTAATGGATCGTAAGAAGTGCCATATCATTCATTTCCTTCTGCTACGGCAGCTTGCAGGAGTGTAGGTATCTTGTATGTATAGCATGTATACAGTCATTACTCACAGATAACATGTCGCATGAATACCTAATGTTGGTCGTAGAAAGGATCCGACGTTTACTGCACATTACTCGTTGTCACTCATAGGTGGAATACTGCATGCATAATGAACCTTTTACGCTCACTTGTGAGCATACTGTAATGTCTTCCGCCATCTATGACCCTTCATAAGCATTTGCGGATGGATATGTTAGGGACTATTGTGTCTCTTTACATTTGTGGATTGATTAATTTTCACCATTCATTATGATAGATGCTCATTGGCGTTTGCATGATCTATGTATATGATATACACATACATTGCTCGTTGTCTACTATTTCATTTTGTATCACGCTTGTGGCTAGTGGATTTTCTACAAACAGCTCGTAGGAGCTTATATGCCTGCATGTCGACTTATATCATTGATATCCACTTGCAATCAACCGCATACACTTTTCACTTACTGGCAGGTTTTCACTTATCTATAAGGGTTTGGCATGTTGACCTACAAACTCATGTTTGAAGATATGTTCATTACAATTTCTTTGTAGTTTGACGAGTATACTGCATTTGTTTGCATATACTTCATTGTTGTTCACAAACAACCACAAGTCTCCTATAGCAGCTTGAGGATGGTCTGTTGTGTGTATTTGCAAGCCATTTGACATCGTTTTTGAGGAGGTGGTCACCTTGCAAGTTCTTTACTCACACTATTCTTCTAAGGAGTCAGAACATTCACTAAGCATTTTTCAGTGAATTGATCCCTTATGTATTTCTGTAGTTACTTGCATGTGATCCGTATCAATTCACTGAAAAAGAAGATCCTCACTAATAATAAAAGAGAGTGGCACACAAAAATAACACATGCACTATAGGTGTATCGTACTACTTACAAGACGAAGAAAAAAGCCACTCCCTACTCACTAGTGTTTGGGGTTGAAGCTGTATTACCAGTGGAGATTAAGTTGCCATCACTTCGTGTAGCCATCCAATATGATCTAACTAAAGACCAAAATGCTTGATTGAGAATGGAAGAACTCGACGTGCTCGATAAAATCAGACTACAAGCTCAACAGAACTTGAAAATCTATTGTGCAAAGATGACGAAATCATTTAAATGGTGCGTCATCGAGCATTTCAAGAAGGGGAATTGGTCAAGCTGTTGAGAATGTCAATCATCCCACACCAAAAAATTGGCGGAAAATTTGTGTCCAACGGGAAAGGCCCCTTTCGTCATTTGAGAATGTGTACCTAGGAGGAGCTTATCAATTGATTGACTTAGACGGTCAGAGGCACATACAGCCGATTAACGGTCGATACTTGAAGAAGCATTATACATAGGGATAAATATGTATTTAAAATTTTATTATTTATTTCACATGTGCCTGCTAGCATATGTACGACATATGTTTTGAAATTCTCTTTTAATACAACAATGTATTTAAAAAAAAATATTATTTTATTATTATATTTTTTTTTTGAAATTTATGTATTTACCTCAAAATTTGTGTCGATCTCGCCAAACAATCATGATTGAACGAGTTAATAGTGTATTTAGGGTATTATCGATGTTCCGATCGCAACGGCGCAGTCCATTTCGCGCTCGGGCGTCGTTTGAGCAACGTTGAATGACCTTTTCCTTAAAATTTATGCTTGCCTTGGGATTCGTGCCACCACCTCGATTGATCCCAATTAATTAAATAAGATATATATTTTAAGTGTCGACGATGTTCCGAACACAATGATGAAGTCTGTTTGTCAATTGGGTATTGTTTGACTAGAGTCGCGCTTTAATTTCGGGTGTTGGTCGTCCCTTTTGATCGATTTCATCCAATTAGACTGCGAGAGGCCTCGACATAGCAAAATTCGATAGTCTGATTGCGATGTCACTGTTCCTTCAGTGTTCGGAGGTCATTTGACCCTTCAAGTGGTGCGTCATATCAATCCGCACACTGCTTGATATGCCACTTTTGTCCTTTTTATGCTTAGTTTGAGTTGTAGGGATCAACATAGAGAAAAGCATGTGTAGGTGATTTTTCAGTGCACTAAGAGCACCGAAAACTGAGTTTTGGAGGATTTTGAGTTTAAAAGGAATTATACATTTGCAAGGTGGTGACGATGATGATGTTAGTGATGAGTGACAACTAAAATGCACGTGTTTTCTCTCTTTTTCTTTTTCTTTTCTCTTTTTTTTTTTAAAATAATAATATTAATAGTAAAGGGTAATAATATTAGTTAATAATAATAATAATAATAATAATTAAGATAATGATTAATAATAAATAATAAAAATAAAAGGGTTGTTGGAGAGTGTGGCTGTTGAGGCTTGAGGGGAAGCTAGGGCTGAAGATTTTGAATGGCTATAGGTAGGGGTGTCAATTTCGGGTCACGGGTCGGGTTCGGGTCGGACCCGAAACTGACCCGGGTTCAAACGGGTTGACCCTAACCCGACCCGGATAGGTAAACGGGTCAGAAATGCGAACCCGACCAGGCGGGTTGCCGGGTTGACCCGACCCGACACGAGCGAGCGACGACTGCGACGCGGGTGACAGCTGCGAAGACTGTGACGCGGGTGACAGCTGCGAAGGCTGCGACGTGGGCGCGCGCTGCGACGCGGTCGCGGGCAGCGATGCGGGCGCGCGGTGCGACGCGGGCGAGGTCTGGTTCGCGAGCGACGCGGGCGAGCGTCGCGGGCGCGCGGTGCGACGCGGGCGCGCAGTGCGACGCGGGCGCGGTCGAGGTCGCGCAGTGCGACGCGGGCGAGGTCGCGGTCGCGCGGTGCGACGCGGGCGACGCGGGCGAGGTCTGGTTCGCGAGCCTGGCAGGGGCTTCAAACGTTTTCCGAGTTGACCCGGCAACCCGCCGGGTCAACCCGAACCCGACCCGTTTTTTAAACGGGTCGAATCCAGGAACCCGAACCCAACCCATTTTAAAAACGGGTCGGGTCTAACCCGAAAATTCCGGGTCGGGTTTTCGTGTCGTGTCAAATATTGACACCCCTAGCTATAGGAAATGAGGGAGATTAAATGAGGTTGTTGTTTGAGGAGTGTAGTGAGGCTATTATAGGGGAGAGGTGAATGAAAAGCGGATGGTTTTTTTTTTTTTTTTGAAGGAAAAGGCACGCAGTGGAGGTTGAAGCTCGATCCAGGAGGGTGAGATCGACACAGTAGCCGGCTATGCTTGGTCGGATAGAGGGCAGCTAGATGTTAGATTGAGTGGCTTCAATAGATGACGAATTGGAGTTTGGCTGTAGAATGTTTGGATCTGGTGCTCGACAGCTGTGTGGGCTGGCTGCAACCTTAGAGGTGCGAGTCGAGATGGCTATGGGAGATCAGAAGGCTAATGTGCGGCTTGGGTGAGGCTTCGGCTTCGGTCGAAGTGACGTCCAATTGGAGGCCTGGTCTCGGCTGGGCTTGGACGCTTTGATCGGGCTTTAATGAGAGGTGGTCGGGTCAGCTGGAGCTACAGATTCACAGGGATTGTGAATGTACTTGGAGTTGCGGCTGGGAAGCTGCAAGGAGTTAGAGGATTAATAGGGTCTTGAGTTTTGGTCGGAGTCGGATGGTTTGCTGGTAACGGATGGCTTCGGTCGGGTAGTAGATTCATGAGAGGAAGCAATGGAGTGTCCATGGATTTCAGCTTGTGAGAAAGGTGGGTTCAGATGTTATAGTTCAGCACAGTGAAGGAGATTGGAGATCGTTTGTAGGCTAGAAGCTCAGTGTGCGGGAAGAAAGGCCAAAGGCTCCCTCACAAATTTTCTTTTATCATTCGATCAGGAGTGCAATCAAGGCGAACACAAAGCGACGGTTTTGCGCCGGATTGAGCAAGATTTTCACAGAAAATCGGGATGGGCCTCCATTTGTGCAGGGATTTCGACGGGGATTCAAGAGGAGGTAATAATGATTTTTTTTTAATTTTTTATTTATGAGGTCAACAATGTTTAATTTGGAATATAAAAGATATTTATCCACTTTTCACAATGGGTAGCTGCTGAAGGACATGAAATTGAATGCATTTCCTCATTAAAGCAGTAAAATTCCAATCCCAAGAATGTAGAAACAAAATAGAACAAAAAGGAGATGCAAATCCTCACTTCAACAACAATCTTCCCCAAAGCTTTCCATACTTTCTCATGAATAGCAGATTTGTGTGCAGTGCCATGGGTCCTAGGAATCCTATGACAAATTGCATGCTTGCTATTTCTCAGCCAGGTTATAACTAAGAACTTAGCACAATTTTATTTTCCTAGATAAAATTTAATTTCAATATCACATATCCTAGAACATTATAGTTTCTCAAATAGGTTACGCTAAAAATTGTACCTTTACAATGTGTATACCCATCACCAACAAACTTTACACCATTGACAACAGGACATTCACATACTCTTCCACGGAAAGTATCCTGCAATTTACAAGTCCACTGATGAATTAAAACTTCATGTAAAAACTTGAACATTTCAAATTTATAAAACTCTGAAAATACCTTGCAGGCAGAAATATTAGCTTCCTTGTCCTTCCAGCATCCACCATTGTTTTCCAAGCATTCATTTGTCTGGATGTCTATTAAAAAATTAATGAAGATAAGTACCCAACCGGAAAAAAGATACTGCAAACACAAGAATTTCAAAAGATCTAGTAAAAAAAACCTATCTTTACTCCAAAAATTCATACCAACCTTCATTCAAACACACAGCAGGCTCTGTTGTTTCCTGAAAACCAGCACAGATTGCTTTAAGCACAGCACTCTTGTCCAACTTGCCTGTAATCAAGAAGACAACATGCTATTGACTCTAATGATGATGACGATGATATTCCACAAATTTAATGAAATCACACTACATTCACAAGAAATAAATTCAAGCAAACCTCGGTACTGCCGGCTGTTTATGACAAGTGTTGGCAGGATAGTAACATCCCCACGGGACTTCTTCCCAATCTGAAAGAACAAAATAATTATGAACATAAGAGAAAAGATGAAAGAATTTGTAAGAGAACATAATCACATTAACAATACTTATGCGGTACAGACTCAAATTTTCCTGACCTGCGCATCTTGTTCAGCCTTCAGCATGGGATTGTCTTCATCAGCCTCAGGATCTCCAATACAACTATTTACTTTCTTCAGATCAACACCTGCGGGAAGAAAATAAAACAGATCATCGCTTGAAACACAAAAATCAACCTATTCACATAGATTGCTTAAAATTCTGACCAAGCAACCCAATGAGTTTGAAAAAATTATCCACATACCCAAAGTGTTGATTACATCTTCAGCACATTCCTTGGTGTATTTCTTATCTTTCATTGGGCACCTAATGGAGAAGTCAGTTACATAATCCCACCAAAGCCATGGCTTTCCACTTTCATTGGCAACTTTAAACAAGCAGACCTGTCTGAGATTCTGGATCACAACATCCCTCCCATCATAACCTTTGCTGAAATCCTGTTCGGGATCAGGGGCACAGTACCTTCCATGGTTGATGCATTGAGATTTGCATTGCTTGCTCAAAATGAAAACTTCAGGGCAATACCAAGTAATATAATGAGGTGTGAATTGAGTGTAACCCTTTTTCTCAAGTATTTGTGCTGCACCTTTAAAAGTTCTAACGAAATCTATTTGGCTGTCACATTTGGGGCCACATTCATCATTGCTGTTAGTCCAGAGCTCATACTCAACACGGTCATCAGGATGAGGTAAGGATTCCCTCCAATCTAAATTGACGCTGACCATTTCTCCATCCACCAGGGCTTTCTTAAGACCATCCCCAAAGCTTTTACTAATAAGTGCAGATGGGATGGATATATTTTGTAAATAATCTCCTCGAACACTCTCTTCTTCAGGCGTGTCCATTGTGATCAATGGTTCCTCCTTGTCATCAGCAACAAGAATTGCGGCAGCTCCTGCATTCTGTGCGTTCCAAGCTTTTGTTGTAAAATAGCAATCTGTCCATAACCATAAAAAATAGCTTAAATTAAAATTAAATCTAAACAAATAAATAAGTCAAGAGACAATGAAGTCTTCCCAACTCTCCAAGGATTTGAGTAATGGTGTTCAGATATGAAATTCCATGGATAAATTCACATGAATAAACCAAAGAGGGACTGAAGTTAAATTAGATACACATGGTCAAAATTATTTTCAACTCAAAAACATAATATTATAAGTGGGATCAACCATTTGATATTTCTATACAAATATATATTTTTTAACAATTTAATATGGGGCTTAACCCAATACTCTCACAGTCTTTAACGAATTCACCCTCAGGTGATAGCTATCCATATCAACCATAACTCCCCTACAAGTGAAAGCTCATGGACTATCATGCACCAAGAGTCCACTCAAACATGTGGATTGTCATGGAGATTGTCATGGAAATTGCTCACTCTTTGAACTTTGCACAACCATACTGTGAGGTTCGTCAAGACTCATGGGAGCTATAAACTATAAACTATTAGGGCCAAGTGAACAAAAGGAGGACTATTATTAAGCCAAAAACACTAATGGCTAACCCAGTTTTAGCCCAAAATGCTTATACTTATCGATAAGTGTCAACAACTTAGCATTTTTACACACAAAAATTTCAACTAAAGACATTGGACCAAACTACTTTTATGTATTTAAACAAAAATGATATGAACTACTCGATCCCAAAATAACCATTGGCTTTTGACCATTTCCTGGTTATTCGGACCAAAAGTAGATGAAAAATAGGCTAGATACACAAAAGGTCAAAACTATTTTTAACCCAAAAGCTTCAGGGTGTAACAGAGTCAAATCAAGTTGATTCATATCTAACTTGAGAGCTTTGATTGCTAATTTTTTTATTAGTCTTCAACTAGGCTTGCTAGATTAACAGTGCGCCCAAGCTCGACTCAGTAACTTTTACTTGCCAAAATTTTGTAACCATGAAGGGAGCTCACAGGAAAAGTTATTGTCAACGAAGGCATTGCAACAAGAACTTTTTAGAGAAGTCATTGATGATGGGAGCTCATTAGATAAAACATCAAAGCTTGCGATAGCATGCCAGAGAGGACATGCATGGTGGTGGGCCGGCAGTAGCTTGCTGGATAATGCATATCCACAAGTACTAATTGGAGAAGGCACTTCTGGCTATGGTGTCACGCTAGAAACAGCATTGCAACGATAGCTCGTTGGAGAAGGCATTGACGGGCCAACAATGTTTTAAAAAGAAGAGTTTGTGAGAGGTGAGGCTTGTAATTAAATCTGATAAGTTTACCCAAGTTTATGAATGTGTGATGAGAACTTAATACATAAGGGAGAAACAAAAACATTTTATAGCCTCTTCAAGCCAACTCGTGAGCAAACGAGTTGAGCCTCTTCAAGCTCGAAGTGTTCTTCCTGCATCTACCAAATAAAGGATATCATCAAGATAAAAAATGGCAGAGTTGTACAAGCATGATTGTAGAACATCATTCATCAACCTGGCGAATGTAGCTAGGATGTTATGAAGTTTGAATAATATAAACAACCACTAATATAACTCGTGATTGTCTTGGAAAATAAACTTCCTTGTATTCATATGATTGATGCACACCTAGTGATAAGCAAATTTAAAATCCAACTTGGTGGTGATAGTTATATGCATCAATTAATCTAGAAAGTGGTCAATCAGTGGTAGTGAATAATGACTTTTTGCCATTATTTAATTAAGAGTGAGATAGTTAACACGATCTTCATGTGTCATCTTTTTTAGGTACATCACAATAGGTGACCCTTAAGGTGAATTGCTAATCTAAACAATTCTATTCTCCAACAACTCTACAACTTGCTTTTTGATTTCTTCATTCTTGATGATTGAGTTTCAGTACATTGAAAAGTTTGGTGCTGGAAAGCCTAAGATTAACCGGATATCATACCTTATGGTTTGCTATGATGGCAACCCTTGTACCTTCTAGAAAAAAAGTGGTATATACCTCTTCAAAAATCTTTGTAGTTATACATCACTAGCGTTGCTTAATATAGATAGAGCAATATTTCTTTCTTCCTTCATGATGGGAAGATTAAAAAAAGTTTGTTTAAGATTTTTTTGCCATAGTTATAAGTTTAATACACTACTTGATACTAAGACATCCATTATTAGTAAACTGTAGTCCTTCAGAAAGTACTACTTCCCTACCAAAGTCATCCGACATCAATAGGAATGGCAAACAACACTACATACCTATCATTCAAGTCATATTACCCAAGAAAACTTGAAAAATAGTAAGTGGAACACCACATACAATATCTCATCAATGAAGTCCTCAATAATTGCAAAATTTCAACCGACATTAGAGATCAATCCTCATCTATGATCTCTTCTAAATCAAACCCAAAGGAATAAGGACCTATACAAGGTATGATGTCCAACACCAACTTTCGCGTCTGAGTAAAAAAATGAGATGCTTCTGGCAGTTGGTGTCAATGATAACATTGATCACCTCTTGCTGTGTCCATGTTTGAGAGTGAACCCCGCTGGTATATCCTTCGGTAAAGCCATTACATATAAGTACAAGTCCATTTGTCTATGGAACTATGTATTGCGTTATCCACGGCAACAGCATAAGTCTATGGAACTATGGAACTGTGCATGCCTCTCATTTTTTTTATCTTTTTGTTCTTTTATAAGTTGAATCTTTCCTTATATGAATGTAGCGCCTACTCTTTCCAATCTTGATTATTATGCTTTAAGATCACCACTAATATACTAGCCCAATTTAGATCAATAGCTGAAAATAAGTGAATTTCATTTGCAATTTACAAACAAAGCCCTGAAGTGTACTTCAACAGGATTACCAGGTCTCAAAGATTAACTCATAAAATAATTACCTCATATCAGAACTTTGTGGTGTATTCTTGCATAAATAGCTCTTGGCATTGCCTCAAATTATTTCACTTCTTCCACCTACCTTCTACATACTCCACTGAATAAAACTCTCGATGTATACATTATTTTAATATTCTCCAAATCATCACTTGATGGTCATTCCTCTTTAGATAGCCATTTCAACATGCCATAGTGTAATGCCTTAACTTCAGTCGGGTAAAGGCAACCTTACCATTGGAGTTATACCCTTATAAGGATGGTATATTGTTAGGCCGGCACCTGAGCCGGCTGGACCGGTCCAACCCGGACCGGTCCACACCTACTCGAGGCGGAACCGAACAGGGCGGGCGGAATCGAGCGGAACGAGCACATCCGACGGGGGCCAAGGAGGAGTTTTGGGAGGGAAATTTTGAATGCGAGGGGCTGTTTAGACATTTTGTAAAACTCCTTTATGGTTAATTAGGAGGTTAGGAGGAAAGGGGGGGAGCATCTTGAATTTGAATTTTTATTTGAGATCTAGTTTTTTTTTTGTTCTTGGGCTCTAGGCTACGGCTAAAGATTTGGAGAGTTTTTCCTTCCTCTCGAATTGAAGGAAAATTGTATCTTGCTTGTTGTTTGCTTCTATTAGTGAAATACAAGCGTTTGCAATTGTTTTCCTACGTTTTCTCTCAGTTTTTTCTTCAGTTTCCTGCTGTTTTAACTGTTTTCCTGCTCCGGACAGCAGTTTGCTTGGAGAGTTGCAATTAGTGAATAGGAAATACTAGATTACAAGTATTTCCTATCAAATTGGTATCAGAGCATCGTTTTGGGACCATCGGCGGCTGAAATACTGAAATTTCAGCGGGTTTTTTGGCATTTGGAGAAAGATTTCTTGTGACTCGTAGAAAGAAAAATGGCAGGAAAGAAGATCGAAGTCTTAGAAGGCGAATTTGGCCAATTAAAATCAGATTTGGAGGAAAAATTCCTTGAAATCACCGCCAATAATGAAAGGTTGGATGGGAAGTTCACGGCCATGGAAGAGATGATGAAGAAATTACTTGAGATGAATACTAATCCGACGGCGTCGGAAGCAAGAGAGACTGTCGGCGACCATGGCGTAGGAGGAAATCCGAACCCGCTTCGAGGGAGGAGGAATCTGGCAGTAGAGATCCTTGAGGGAGAGGATGACATGCCACCTCTAGAGCCACTTTCTAGAGAGGAGATGAGAATGGAAAATGATCGTCGAGGTGCTGATTTTCAGCGTCGAGGTGCTGATTTTGAAGGCAGGAGAGGGGAATATGAGGGAAGTGCATATTTTGGCGAAAGAAGAGAAGAATATCAGCGTCGAGGTGCTGAATTTCAGCGTCGAGGTGCTGATTTTGAAAGGGGAAGAGGGGAATATGACGACGGATTCGGATACCAACGTCGGAGGGAGGACCGGGACACTTGGGGAGCACCTCCTCTTCGAGGAATGGGAGGTTATGGAGAGTACCGGGGTAACGGAAGAGATTCAAAGGTGAGGAAGTTGAAGATGCCCATCTTTGAGGGTGAAGATGGCCACGGCTGGATATACAAGATAGAGCGTTACTTTGTTGTCAACGGGTTGACATATGATGAAAAGCTGACGGCGGCAGGATTGTGTCTGGAAGGGAAGGCGTTGGCATGGTATCAATGGCGAGACAGGAGAGAGCCTATCAGGAACTGGAGAGAGTTCAAGGATTGTTTATTAGAACGTTTCCGAGCCGATGGGGGAGGAGACTTCTATGAGCAGTTCTTTGCTCTGACTCAGGAGGGGACCGTGGCCGACTACCGGGACAGATTCGAGTACTTGGCTAGCCGTCTGGATCACATCTCTGAATCAGCCCTAGAGGGGAATTTCATGAAGGGGC
This sequence comes from Dendrobium nobile, assembly GCA_022539455.1. NCBI lineage: Eukaryota > Viridiplantae > Streptophyta > Magnoliopsida > Asparagales > Orchidaceae > Dendrobium > Dendrobium nobile. Next base: position 18,078,610 of record CM039723.1, read on the forward strand.
TCAAACCGAAGATAAGAACCACGGTCAGAGTGCTGGAGCCAAGGAACTTAGGCAAGGCCATGGAGCTTGCACAATTGGTGGAAGATCAAAAGAGATCAGAAAGAGGAGCTCGAGGCAACTACTTTGGGGGATCATACAAGATGACTACTGCTGTATTACCCTCAAAAGGGGTAGCCCCAGGGAACCAGAGGGAGGTGCCCAAGGAGAGATCCGGTGGAGGAGGAAATGGGGGACAATTCAAGAGGCTGACAGAGAAGGAGATGCAAGAAAAGAGAGCAAAGGGGGTGTGCTTCCGTTGTGATGAGAAGTACATGCCTGGGCATAGATGCAAGGACCGAACTCTTCAAGTTCTCCTAGTCTGTGAAGACAAGGAGGGAGGTGGGAGCAGGACTGAAGAGGAGGAAGAGGAGAAGCTGCACCTGGACGTGGCAGAAGTCTCCCTCAACACTGTAGTGGGATTCACCCCGAGTCACACTATGAAAGTGAGAAGAGAGATAGCTGACCGTGAGGTGGTTGTGCTGATCGATAGTGGGGCAACCCACAATTTCATTTCCACCCAGATCGTTGACCAGATGGGAATGGAACTAGTCGATACCGGAGGCTATGGGGTGATGATGGGCACGGGCAAGGTGGAAATGGGCAGAGGAGTTTGTCGAGGAGTAGTACTGAAGGTTCAAGGGATCCATGTAAAGGAAGACTTCCTTCCCTTTGAATTGAGGAGTACGGATGTCATCCTGAGGATGAAATGGTTGCAGACCTTGGGGGAGACCAAGATCAATTGGGGGACATTGAGAATGGAGCTGATGATGGAGGGAAGAAGAAGGGTGATCCAAGGTGATGCGGGGCTGGCCAAGGCTGGGGTGTCACTTAAATCCCTAATCCGAACCATCCAGGAGGAAGGGGAAGGCTACTTGGTGGAGTTACACCGTCTGGAAGGAATCAGAATTGAGGAAGAAGGCACTATTCCTTCCTCAGTACAGCCTCTTGTACAGCAGTTCATGGAGGTGTTCCAACCCCCGCAGGGTTTGCCACCTCAGAGGGAGCTGGAACATGCCATCACTTTGAAGGAAGGGGAGACACCGATCAGTATCCGCCCTTACCGTTACCCACAGATCTAGAAGGATGAAATTGAGACGTTGATCCGGGAGATGTTGGAGGCCGGAATCATCAGGCCAAGTGTTAGCCCTTTTTCTAGTCCAGTCCTCCTGGTCAAGAAGAAGGATGGGAGTTGGAGATTCTGTGTGGATTACAGGGGTCTGAATAAGGGCACTGTACCAGACAAGTTCCCAATTCCGGTGATTGATGAGTTACTTGATGAGCTGCATAGGGCCGTGTAGTTCTCTAAGTTGGATTTAAAATCGGGTTATCATCAGATCAGGATGAAGGAAACCGATGTGCCAAAAACAGCATTCAGGATACACGAAGGACATTATGAGTTTCTTGTGATGCCCTTTGGGTTGACTAATGCTCCGGCTACTTTTCAATCCTTGATGAACAGAGTATTTAAGCAGTACCTCAGAAAGCTCGTCCTAGTATTCTTTGATGACATCTTGGTGTACAGCAAAACTGTAGGGGAACATTTGGAACACTTGAGGATGGTTCTAGAAGTCCTACAGGAGCACCAGTTAAAAGCTAATCTGAAGAAGTGCAGTTTTGCCCAGACCAATGTGGAATACTTGGGGCATGTGGTGTCCCAAGGAGTGGCGGCAGATCTGAGTAAAATTGAGGCAATGCAGAAATGGCAGCTACCTAGGAACCTCAGGGAACTGAGGGGATTTCTAAGATTGACTGGATACTACAGGAAGTTTGTGAAAGGATATAGTACCATTGTCTGGCCTTTGACTGAGCAGCTGAAGTAGGACAATTTTTGCTGGGGAGAGGCAGCCACACAGGCGTTCGAGAGGTTAAAGGAAGCCATGACGACTGTTCCTGTTCTAGCCCTGCCAGACTTTGGTCAAGCATTTGTGGTAGAGACCGACGCGTCAGGATATGGGTTGGGAGCAGTGTTGATGCAGAACCACAAGCCTGCAGCATACTTCAGTCAAGTGCTATCAACCAGGGCAAGACTGAAATCAGTGTACGAGAGAGAGCTGATGGCGATTGTCTTGGCCATTCAGAAGTGGCGCCCCTACCTTTTGGGGCGACATTTCATTGTCCGTACTGATCAGAGAAGTTTAAAGTATATATTGGAGCAAAGAATGGTGACTGAGGAGCATCAGAGGTGGCTCTCCAAACTATTGGGCTACGACTTCGAGATCCAGTACAAGCCGGGTTTGGAAAATAAAGCAGCTGACGCCCTATCCAGATGTGTTGGGGAGCTCCAGGAGCTAACTCTGTCAGTACCATTGATGGTGGATTGGGGGGCTATCAAGGAAGAAAGCAGGCTAGATGAAGAATTGGGGAAGATCAGGGAGGACCTACAGAAAGACAAGAGTAGCCATCCGGGCTACTGCATTGAGGGGGAGAGATTATTGTATCAAGGGAGGCTTGTGATGCCACGAACGTCCGTACATATCCCCCACCTATTGCAGGAGTTCCATGGCAGTGCAGATGGAGGCCATTCAGGAGTCCAGAAGACCTATAGGAGGCTAGCAGCGGAGCTCTATTGGAAGGGCATGCACAAGGATGTCGAGGAGTTGGTGGCAAGGTGTGAGGTGTGCTAGAGGAATAAATACATGGTAATGGCACCAGGAGGGTTACTCCAACCATTGGCACTTCCAAACAAAGTTTGGGAGGAAGTGTCTATGGATTTCATCGACGGCCTACCCCGTTCAGAGGGTTACACAGTCATTTTGGTAGTGGTGGACCGCCTCAGTAAGTATGCACATTTCATCCTTCTACGACACCCGTACACCGCGATATCAGTGGCAGCAGCGTTTATCAGGGAAGTGGTGAGATTACACGGGCTACCGGAATCAATTGTGTCCGATAGAGACAAAGTGTTCCTTAGTCAGTTTTGGAAAGAACTGTTTCGAATGCAGGGCACTGTTCTCAAGAGAAGCACCGCTTATCATCCTCAGACAGATGGCCAGACAGAGGTAGTAAATCGGAGCTTGGAAACATACTTGAGGTGTTTTGCTTCAGAAACACCACAAAAGTGGGCAAAATGGTTATCTTGGGCAGAATATTGGTACAACACTTCGTACCATTCTGCAGCTCAAATGACCCCTTTCAAAGTGCTCTACGGGAAAGACCCCCCACACTTAGTGCATTATGAGAGGGGAAACACACCAATATCTTCAGTAGAGCAGTACCTAGAGGAGAGGGATAATGTGCTAGAAGAATTAAAGAAACATCTTGGAAGGGCACAACAAATCATGAAGGAGCGAGCCGACACACACAAGAGAGATATACAGTATGAAGTAGGGGAGAAGGTCTACTTGAAGATAAGGCCCTACAGGCAGAAATCAGTGGCACACAGGAAGAATGAGAAATTAGCCCCGAGGTACTTTGGCCCATATGAGATCTTGGGAAAGATTGGAGCGGTGGCTTATCGTCTGAAATTACCCCCCTCCACTACCATTCACCCAGTGTTCCACGTGTCCCAGCTGAGGAGAGCACTCGGAGAACATGCAGCTAGTGGGGAATTACCAGCATCGTTGACAGAAAATTGGGAGGTGGTCATGGAACCCGTGGAGTTGGAAGGAGTAAGGGTAGACAAGAAAGGAAATAAAGAGGTGTTGATCAAATGGAAGGATCTTCCAGACTACGAGGCCACTTGGGAGCCCTATGAGATGGTCAGACAACAGTTCCCTGACTTTCACCTTGAGGACAAGGTGAGTTTTTGGGAGGAGAGTAATGTTAGGCCGGCACCTGAGCCGGCTGGACCGGTCCAACCCGGACCGGTCCACACCTACTCGAGGCGGAACCGAACAGGGCGGGCGGAATCGAGCGGAACGAGCACATCTGACGGGGGCCAAGGAGTTTTGGGAGGGAAATTTTGAATGCGAGGGGCTGTTTAGACATTTTGTAAAACTCCTTTATGGTTAATTAGGAGGTTAGGATGAAAGGGGGGGAGTATCTTGAATTTGAATTTTTATTTGAGATCTAGTTTTTTTTCTGGTTCTTGGGCTCTAGGCTACGGCTAGAGATCTGGAGAGTTTTTTCCTTCCTCTCGAATTGAAGGAAAATTGTATCTTGCTTGTTGTTTGCTTCTATTAGTGGAATACAAGCGTTTGCAATTGTTTTCCTACGTTTTCTCTCAGTTTTTTCTTCAGTTTCCTGCTGTTTTCACTGTTTTCCTGCTCCAGATAGCAGTTTGCTTGGATAGTGTTGCAAGAAGTGAATTGGAAATACTAGATTACAAGTATTTCCTATCATATACTACAACTGATAATCCATGCATCCAGATTTTCGACATCAACTATCTCATCATATGTAAGAATTTTAATTTAGGCTTCTACATTGAATGGTTGAATCATTTCTTTATGAGTAATAGCCATATCTATATATCCATACTCTCTGCACATACTTGATATTTGGAATGAATGGAGGAATATGACATGACCATCTAGTCGTAGTGGTGGTTATTTGCATTTGCATGCACATCCACTTAATCCTAGTGATCGTGTACTCTGTTAGTTTAACCATTTGATTAGCCAAATTTGATGTAAATTCATTGCTAGCCATTAATTAATTTTCTTTTCTTCTTTTTTTACTTCTAATGCAGATTTATATCCCTTCCTTTTTTATACAATGCATTAAGGTTCAATGCTCGGATAGTAACTTGATTTGTGACAAATCTGAATGTAACTTCTTTACTAAAATTGAAATTCTCTTCTTCGTTTTGATTCTCCACTAGTTGTGGACAATACTTCTATTCATTGTTTTCATTCCTCTTGATAATGTTGGTAACAACAAAAGCAGCTTCAATTTGTCCTTGTATGTACTTTGGAGTCAACTAACCATGGGATAACATACAGTGGGAGGGTAGCAGCAAAACAACAAAGCTAGCTAGTAATAGCCACAACAACCAGCAACATAAATAGGATCAGCAACAACAACATGTAACAGCTTCAACAAACACAAACCAATAGATGCAAGGGACCAATTCCTTTACATAATGTGCTATAGTGCTCGGGTTCAAGTTCTAACAATTTGAGAAAAAGGTAAGAGAAATATAAGAAAAAGAAAAAAAAATCTTAATCAATTTTCCCCTTGGTTTACACATAATTCCAAGTCTTTAAAAGGGCAATTACAATAGGAACTGTTCTAAATAAACATCATAAACAAACTCCACAAAGAAAGGAACAACCCTATTTACAAATAACTAACTAGATAAGTTCAAGCTAAATGATAAGTCTCAAACAGGAACTATCCTAACCTAAATTTAAGGCCTGTTGACAACTTTCTGATTACTTTGCATTTCAAACTGCAACCATCTTTCATTATTACTATATTGTTGTTTCTTAGAAATTTTTGTGATAGAAAGTTGTTTTTTTTGCAACAAGATCTTCTTATATGTGCAAGTTTAAAAAAAAACTCATGTCCAACTTTTCCACACAATAGTTTCACAAATAACTTTATTAAAAACTATAGTCGTCTCAAACAGACCTTAAATTTAAATAAAACTCAAGGAAAAAAAAATAAAACTCAAATTCACCCTCATTCAATTGTAATATAAAACTTAATCCAACAAGTAGGCTTCAGGAGCCTTAATCTCCCTCCTAAGGTGCAATAGTGATTATCTGATCATGCTTGCTAACTCATATCAACATTTTATTTAATCACAAAGATATGATCAAAGATCACCATTGTATGTAGGTTTTAAAAGGAAATCATGTCGTAAAAGCTTTAGCGAACATGATTTCTTTGATCCTTTCATGATCTAATATCCCAATTGTGATTATTGGCAATCTAATCGATAACCTGCTAATTATGATCCTCAAATCAATGGATGCGAGTCAACCACTTGAAATTTTTATATCAAAATATTTTTCAACTATTTGACATGTGACTTGACCTAATACTTACACATGCCTTAATAGGATTGAATGCATCTTTTTTTAAAGGAATAAACAAAGGCAATTTAATAGGAAAATAATTGTCAAGAATACATGACGCTTGTGCAGTTTTGAATGGAAAGTTATAAAATAATTTGATTAAAGTAAGTGGCACTCATGATGCTTGCATGTAAAAAGTTGTCTAGTAAAATTGATTATTAATATCAAGTATATCTTATTTGGGGTTTATTAGTTTTGAAACAATGATATTGCTTAAATTCGGCATGTAACTAAAAATGAATAAATTTGGTTAGTATATGAAGTTAGTAATACATCATCAACAACTATATATCAAACTTCTGACCAAGCAAATCTGCTAATTGAAGGCATCAAGGACACTAAGGGGCTGTTTGGCAACAAGTAGGATTTAACTTTAGTAGGATTTAGTAAATGTTGTAAACCCAATTTACTAAATCCTGCTAAAATTAAATTATAAAAGCTATTTGGCAAGACAAGTGTTAAATCTTATGGAACCGTTTGGCAATGTAATCCAAGATTTAAGGCGGTTAGTTCATTAAAAAATTAAATTTAATTTATGATTTAATTTTACTTTGTATTTTAAATACAAGTTATATATTAATTATAATTATTGTCAATAAATTACAATTGCAAAAATAATATAATTAGAAAACAATTTAGTTATAAAACAATTTATTAATTTTAATTTTAATTATATTTTTAATTATTAATTTTAATTATTATTACTAACTATTCATTAAAAATGTTGCAAAAGGTTTGCTTGGAGTATCAAAGGGAAAAATGTCCTAATAGTGAAAATAGTTGGTGATGAAATTAAAATGTGCAAGAAAAGATAAAAATAAAAAAAATATTATAAAAATTGATTTAGATGTAAAAACTCTAATAATTGATAATGATATAAAGAGGCCCATAAGGAGTCTAAGAAAGCAATACGTGATGCAAAGAGTTTAGCTTTTAATGATTTATATAATAAATTAGATACTAAGTAGGGCGGCAGATATATGTATAAGTTAGCAAAAGAAAGAGATAGGAGAAGTAAGGATTTAATTCAAGTGAAGTGCATTAAGGATGAAGATCAAAAAGTAATTTTATTAGAAAATGATATTCAATAAAGATGGATGATATTTTGCTAAACTTTTCAATGAAGATTGTAAGGATACGACTGGTTTTCGTTACCTTAGCATCCTAAATGAAAATAAAAATCTTTATTTTTATCAACGTATTAGTAAAATTGAAGTTAGAGAAGTTTTAAAAGAATGAAGTGTGGAAAAGCTATTGGATCTAATGATATTCCAAGAGATGCGTGGAAATGCTTAGGAGATGAAGGAATTTTTTGGCTTACTAACTTTTTAATATTATTTTGAAGACTAAAAAGATGTCAGATGAGGGAGAATGAGAGTGTTGATTTCTATTTTTAAGAATAAAGATGATGCACATGATTGTGCAAATTATAGAGGAATTAAGTTAATGTTTCATACTTTAAAACTATGGGAGAGAATTGTGGAGCATAAGTTACAACGTGATACTAATGTTTCTCAAAGTCAATTTGGATTCATGTCGGTTAAGTCTACTATGGAAGCTATACATTTATTGAGAGATTTGATGGGGAAGTATAGCAAAAATAAGGAGAATCTTTATATGATATTTATTGATTTAGAGAAAACATATAATAAAGTTCCAAGAGAATTGTTATGGAGAGTTCTAGAAAAGAAAGGGGTTAATAATGCTTATATTCAAGTCATTAAGGATATGTATAAAGGAGCTATTACTTGTGTTCAAACACAAGGTGGTTTGACTAAGTATTTCTCTATTTTTGTTGGATTACATTTAGGATCAGCTTTAAGCTCATATCTTTTTGTTTTAGTCATGGATGTTCTCACTAGACATTTGCAAGAGGTTGTACCCTCGTTTATGCTTTTTGTTGATGATATTTTTCTTGTTGATAAGACTAGAGAGGGAATTGAAGGTAAACTTGAATTATGGATGAAGGTAAACTTAGAGTCTAAAGATTTTCATTTGAGTAGATCTAAAATCAAATATATGGAGTGTAATTTTAGTAGTAATAGATCTAGTGGGGCAGGGGAGGGGGTTGTGACTTTGGGCGATCAAGTCATTATTAAGAGTACATGTTTTAGATATATTGGGTCTATTGCTTAGAGTGATGATGAAATATATGGAGATATTATTAGTATAATTCAAGTTGGATGGTTGAAGAGGAGAAATACATTGGGCTAGTTATGTGATAGAAAAGTACCCCTCAAACTTAAAGGAAAATTCTATAAGATGGTGGTGAGACTTGTAATGGTGCAATGCTGGCCATTAAAAGAGAAGCGTAATATTAAGTTAAGTGTTACAAAGATGAGGATGCTTTGGTGGATGAGTGGCTTTATACTTAGAGACAGGATATGAAATGAACAGAAATGTGAAAAGGTTGGAGTAACTCATGTGGAAGATAAGATTTGAGATAGTCTCCTAAGATGGTTTTATCACATAAAACGATGGCCTTCTGATGACTCGGTTAGAAAAGTAAGTGTATTGGATTTTACTTATGTTAAGAAAGGTAGAGGTAGACCTAAAAATACTTAGAAAATATTACAAATGAATTTTCTTTATTAGATATAAATGAGAATTTGACTATTAACAGAATACAATGGAGAAAACTGTTTCATATAGTCGGCCCCACATAGTGGGATAAAGGTTTGATGTTGTTATTATATTACTAACTAATCATTATAAATAATATATTTAGAATTTAAATTAATTACCAATTTATTTAAATAATTAAATATTTATAAATTGCACTATATTCTTAATTAATTTAAATTAAATGAATTAAAATAAATTAATTTATTCTCTATATTTATGTATGTTCTGCATTGTCTTCCTATAGTTGCAAATTTGTTAGGTTTGCTTTTCCCCTTCTCCACAGTTCGTTGCGCTTCAACTTTGCCTCCTTTGCGTGACAGGTAGAGTTTTTAATGAGTCGCTAAATAACTATTTCGCCTCCTTCGACGATGTTCCTTATTGTCAAATCCAAAATCACACGTCGTCGTTCATTTGTTTAATCAGAAGTACGATGACGACAGGAGCTTGCTCGTTGCAAAGGTAGCCATCTTTCTTCTGTTCGTGTGCTTCTTCGGCTAAACCCAGTAAATTCGTCAAACTCTCAGATGTAGCAAATCTGGGATTTACGACAAAGAGCGTGAAACGGAGGATTTAACTCATTGTGAGATTTAACGGTTCCCTAAATCTCATTTGAGTAGGATTTGCTCAAATCCAGCATAAATCTTGTATCCAAATGGCCCCTAAGTGTAGAAAAAATTATTTCTCTATGAGTACCAATTCAATAATTCATTGTTTGAAACTAGGTGAGACCAAAATCAATAATGAAGAGTAAAAAATAAGCGATAAAAGATTAACACACAAAACAAATTAAAAACTTCATACAAATTCATCCAATTGATGGCTAAGCCTTATTGTTATCGCAACAAATTTCACAATGATTTTGCTTGTGAAGTTTTACAACTTTTATCTCTCAGATATTTTATAAAGATTGTGCCGCATCTTTTTAAATAAAAAATTATGACAACCAAAAAAATATAATAAAATCCCAAAAAACTCATAATGAAACAACATACAAATAATGCATATCGTTTTGAAACTACCAACAATTTTGGCCTGCAACTAAATTTAGGGAAAATACTCATGGTGAAAAAAAAAATTATGTTCGACAACTTACTGGCCATAGAACAATAGCAGTCAATTATCAGGAAAACAACAACATAAATGTTCACAAAGCAAAAAAAAAAAAAATTGACATAGGAGAAAGAAACTGTTAATATTTATTTCAATAATGACTCCAAATCCTTTAAAGAGTATACCAGTAAACATGCTATAAGCAGCATGCCAACACTAATCATCATGTTCACATCACATCCACAAGGTTCTAGTGCTAACATGACCTCAAACAACATTAATTTCTGCATTAGAAACAAGTAATTACATTACCATCCAGTAAATTAGAAAAACAGAAAAAAAAAAAACCAAAGCTAGTACATTTGTTCATGAAAAGAAAAAGAAACTCCACACATGCCATGCTCGATTATGCATAACTAGGCATTAACAGATAAAAGCAGTGTATTATGTATCTAGCAACAAGAAAGCAAAGAAAAAGGAAAAAAAAAAGGAAAAATAACGCAAGATGCACATTATAAATCAATAATTAGGAAAAACCACCTCCTCTGTCGATAAGAATAAAGGTTGGAAACCCTCCTGGCTTAACTTTGAAAGAGATATCAAATTCATGAAAGCTCTTGCAAGCTTTCCTATTAGTTTTGGGATAAGTCACAAAGCCCACCATTGTCCCACCATATTGAGGAATGCCGAAATTCCCAATCGCACACTGATATACGCCTTTCAATGTATCCGGCGAGGTGACCTTCAAACTATTCTTCTCCACCACAAATCTCCCCCAACACGAGCCCCACACAATCAGAAACCAAACCAAAAAACAAATCTTTCTACTCATTCTTGCTTCAGAACTCATCGATTAAGCGGCCTCGAAACCCTAGTGACTTCTCGTTAAACCCCAAGCGCTAACTCGAGGAGAAGCTAATCGAAGTCTAAGGGTAAACCGACCGAGCTTGAACTGAAAATCTGTGGTGGATAGAATCGCTGGTTAAAATTTTGATTATCTCCCAACATTCAATACGAAAATTCGACTTTTTTTTTCAGCAGATAACTCAGAAGGCCGCCAAAAGTCCAAACCTTTATGCCCTGATGGAAGAGCTTGAAGACGGCTGAATGACATGAAAGTGGAAGCAGAAGACGATGCTTTAGGAAGACCGACTGCCCAGCATCGCTAGACTGGCAAGACTACCGAGAGAGAGAGCTAACGATGCGACGTGCCCACTTCTTGCAATTCCTACCATCTTCCTCCACTGTCCCAATAATTTCTCGTACGGGAGTCGAAACTTCACGTGGTCGGTCGGCATTTGTATGGGACTAGAGAGGCAACTGAGCGATCGTTTCGAGCGACACGTGTGATGATCTTGATCGTAAAAAAAAACAAATGGCGTTGATTGGTTGTATTTGTCTTTATCTAGATAGATTATTATTACATGTGATATATTACATGTTTTTTTTTTTTTTTTTGGGAAAACGATATATTACATGTGATACACAACTAAAGATGTAAAGGCAGTGTGGCCTAGCCAGGACATTCAAAATCCAATAGGAGAATGCCACATTACGACCCGAAGACCTAACGAACCCAATCATTTTATTTAGCACGTGCTTCTACATTTACCGCGCGGCCGACAATCAGACCCGAACCGAAGGTAAAAAGTCATTCTTTTATTAGTTTTTATCTAAAAAGTTACAAATTAAAACTCGCGCCCTTTCGGTTGACCTTGCTGCCCCTCTCCGGCTGGTCATCTTCGTTTGGAAATCATTTTTTTCCTCATCACTTTCGTTGTTGAAGCCATGCCGAAGGTCTGTAATTTCTTGCTTGCGTTGAAGTGTTTTATCTAAATTTTCGTAGCTTGGTTCCATGCTCGGTACTACAGTTGGTACTTTTTAGAGTTTTGTCACACAGATGGAATTATTTTTTATGGTTTTGTAAGTCGGTTTAGGGTTTTGTATTTTATTTCGAGAATGGAAGGGAAATGCTCGGTACTACGCACGGTATTTCTCAAAATACTTTTCTAGGATATTCATTTTTGTGCGCTCGGTAGCAAACTCGGTATTCTACATGGTACTGAGCGTAATACCGAGCTCTCATTTTGTTCTGCTCTCATTTTTTTTCTTGTGTTATTTTTTATCTAGTGTTCTGCTCATTTTGTTCGCTCGGTACTGCTCTGTAGCATACTCGGTACTCTGTATGGTACCGAGCGCAGTACAGAGCTCTCACTTTATTCTGCTCTCATTTTCTTCGCTCGGTATCGTACTCGATACTCTGCATGGTACCGAGCAATTTTTTTACCATACTCGCTCATTACCGCTCAATACCATACTTGGTACTCCGCTCGGTGCCGTACTCGATACTCTGCATGGTACTGAGAGGTATTTATATATCCAGTGTTTTGCTCGGTGTATATCTAAATACTTGTCTATTGTTCCAAAATTGCAAGGATATTTTCCAAAGATTCATTACAAGTGCTGAGCTTCTACGTTTAGATAAGTTTGTGATCATTTTAGAGAAATACATTTGATGAAGAATATGTTGATGTTTTGAGGCCGCTGCACCTTCATCAATTCCTCTTGTTGCTTGCTTTCCGTCAGAATGTTTCTCTTGTTCATATGTTGCTGACCAAGTGGAATTTCAAGAAGCAGTGCTTCGTAATCAAAGGAAAGAAGTTACCTTTCACTTCTGATGAGATAGCTCTCATTATTGGACTACCCAATAGGGGTACAAAATTTGTGGTTGGGAGTGGCAGAATAAGTGGGATAACTTCTAATGATATTAGACATGAAATTCACAGTTTGAATGAGTCCACCCCAGTACATGATATTCTGCAGCATTTTATAAAATTCTTATTGTCCAATCTATTTTTCTCCTTGGGAAACTTCATGGTACCTTCAAGTATCCTGACAGTTACAAACTATGCTGACAATTTCTTAACTCACAAATGGCCATTAACCATAAGGAACTTCCTCGTCAAAGAATTTGATTTGATTTTCATCAAGCATACGTGCGAATGGCATTTCCCTATGATATATTAATAGTTTTGTAATAATTCTAATTATGAGTATAAATGTTATGTTTTATTAAGGTACCAAGTGTACCAAGTAAGACCGAATTTAAAAACCAGTACCGAGGGTATAGAGTAATTCCGAGTGTATCGAGCAGTACCGAATTCTTAAAAAGCTATAGAAAAATAATACCAAGTACATGGTGTACCGAGTAAGACCAAATTGTTAAAAAGATGTATATGTAGAAAATAAAATCATTAATACATTGTGCAATGAAATATTTGATATGTAAGTCACATCTCACACATTCTTCTCTGCATCAATAATTTCCATCATCATCCGTGTATATTCAGCCAACGGTTGTGTGCTTGGTTGACCGTTAATGAACTCATCTGCCAACCATTCTTGTATTTGTGTGAAAGGTGGTTGTATTGAAGGTTCTTATATGGCCTCTTTTGTGACTGAACAATGTGTTGTGGTATCAGGGCCTTGCTCTACAGTTTTCTTTTTCTTCTTTTTCTTGTCTCCTAGTGACTCTTCAATCTTACATTAGAAATATCTTTAGGCCTATACTACTGAGAATCTTTAACATTCTTAAGTCCACCACCTACTCTTTTGCGAACAAATGGATAGTTGTTCTTCTTTCCTATAAGGATGAAGTCAACATTTTCAGTCATCTCGATCATTACTGACAACATGTATTATTCTGCATCTTCATTCCCTTGTGCTCATGTGCTAACTTGATATGCAAATCCACTTACATGATTTTAAATATCATAGCAACACCACCCTCCTGTGTTTGGCTCACTTTCTTTCCAATGCCTGTGACTTGTCCACAAAAAAAAAATCTTTCCTAGCTCTAGCTGATCATCGGGACAAGAGGTACTACGAAGGAATTCTAACGATATCTAATTGCCTTATTATTCTCATACAATGAGAACAAGTAATCTCATCATACTGAACTTCCCACAGCTGCAATCAATTGTACCTTCCGTTGAATTAAAGTGAACTGTCCAATGAGAAGTCTAATATTTTCTATCAACTTTCACAAAAAATGTGTATCCATCATTAGATGCATGATCTATGCGCATCCCACCAACACCCTGTAAGAACTCCTCAAAAAAAGAATACAATTTTCTTGTGTAAAAATTTGCAGCTTGCTTAAGTATTCAGTTACTTTTAACTACAAGAACTATGTCAGACTAACTATATTTGAAATCTTCATCATGTTCATTTTGACGCCAACTCATCATAAGCTTCTCTAACCCTAGAAAACATTCAGTTAAAGAACTTGTTGCCTTGGAAATGCCATGACAGACGTTGTTGGTGGACTCTCTACGCTATGTAGAAAGAAGGGCTAGGTTAAAACAGTTCTTATTAAATATTGTTGACCACTTATTTCTGAATTTATACATATCTTTCAACCATTCATGACTTTGGAGGTCTCCTTCACTGATCATTTCAGCCCATAATTTCTCAAACTCTTCCTCAGAATCACTCTTACTTAAACACTTATGAAAAAGCCCTCTAACTTTGTTGCTGATATTATTGCACCACATCTTGGATAGAGCCTTCTCGCTTATGTGCCATTGGCACAGCCTATGTCATGTTTGGGGCAATGCAATTTCAATCGCCCTAGCCATTACTTGGTCATGATCAGTAAATATCGTTATGGGTTGTTTATCACCCATTATTTATAAAAAAAATTTAAATAACCAGGTAAATGATTCAATAGTCTCCTTCGATAAAAAAGCAACCCCTAAAAGAATATTTTGCCAATGATTATTTACTCTAACAATCAGGGGACAATCTAAATTATAGTTAAGCCTATAGCTTGTATCAAAAATAATCACATCACCAAAATAGTCATAATTGTCCTCCCTAAACCATCAACCCAAAAAAATTCAACAATCTATCATTCTCATCAGTTTGTACGTCCCATGCAAACATGTTATTATGAACTAGCTATTCTTTAAATAATTAAATAAGGGAATACGTGTCCCCATTCTCAATCTTTGATCTTCTCTCCTTTTGAATAAAGTTATATACATCCCTCTTAAAGAATCATATATTTCCTTCACCACCTACTTCATCGCGTAGATACGAAAATGCATCAACTGTTCTTATCCAACTTTTGTCATGAATTTAAGAATTGAGGCCTTATCATCACTGATGTTCATACATGATCTAAGCAAATGTTGATCTTTAGGCCTAGCTAATTCATGATTATGGCCATTCAAACTCCATATTGACTTACTAAAAATCTAACCATAGCTGGACACCCGGTTTAGTATTGGCTCTTCGATATTTCAAATTGGAATTCAAGTCAATGTCCTTAAATCCATCTTTCGAACATACAAAGTCCTTCAATTTAATTTTCCTCAAATTTGTCTAGAAACCATGATGGTCCTTCCGAACACTGAATATAATGTTATGGGCATAATTGCAATACATGTCATATGCTTCCTTCTCACTTGAGTAAACATCCTGTACAAAAGTGAAAATGATGTTAATGTTAGATATAAACAATCAGATAGCTGTACAAGTCAGTATTCTACTCAATACTTCACTCTGCATCTTTCTCAATACTCGATATTCTGCTCGGTACTTCACTCCGCATCTTTCTTGATACTTGGTATTCTGCTTGGTATTTCACTCAACATCTTTCTCAATACTCAGTAAGCTACTCGGTACCGCTCAGTACTGAGAGTAGTGGACCAAAAACATACCGAGCTAGTTCAGCCACTGGGTACCGAGAAGCAATACATAGAATACTCTTGACTTTAATACTACTACTGTAAACATTAACTCTACATCCATAAGATCTCTTGCTAAAATAAATTTCGGGTTTAGATCTTATCGTAAAAATCCTAGACATTTGTTCCGTGCTCCGCTCTAGCATTACTTCCTTTACGTCTTCAGTTTGTTCCATTTCCTCGAACGATTCTAAGTCATCCAAAGACATTTCCATTTTCATTTTTGATTCTTCTTCCTCTCTTCTCTTTATAGAGCTCTTCTAAGAAAATAGCCTAAATCCTAATATAGAAAAAATCACCAATAAAGAACAAAAAAGAGCGGCCTTTTTTAAATTTTCACGGGGAACCCGGTTCAGTTCAGGGAACTCGCATAGTAAAAGGTAAATGGAGAAGCACGTGCTAAATAAAATGATTGGGTTCGTCGGGTCGTCGGGTCACAACATGGCATCCTCCTATTAGATTCTGAATGTATATATGCATCCGGTGACTGAACCCAATAATTTCCCTAGCCAAAGGGTGTATGTGAGGGTTCATTGCCACACTACTAGGGTTTTTTCACGTGAACCTTGTTGATGCCTCTCCTCCCCGGGGGAGGGCTCCTTTTTCAAGATGCCCTCTCATTTTCCACCTCTCTCCTCCTCCACCACCCCTCCTGCTCTTCCTTCCTCAAATCTCCTAGATTGGAAGCATCTCCTTGCTTCCCAAGCCCAAGTCTCCAATGAGTTTTCCAGTTCACTCTCCCATATTCCTATGACAAACTTCATTGCTCATTTTTCCAAGACACAATTTGATGCTAGGGCCCCAAAATGGGCTCTTTCACTTGTGGGCTACTCCATTGGTCGTAGTCCATTCTACAAAGCACTCCTCTATATTATCAAAAAAATAATAATAATAAGGACCCTCAAAGGCTATCTCTCTCTCTCTCTCTCTCTCTCTCTCTCTCTCTCTCTCTCTCTCTCTCTCTCTCCTCACCTTAGATGATGGGTTTTTCTTGTTAAAATTCATGGCACTAGAAGATTATGAGATGGTTTAGTCCAGTAGACCCTACTTCTTCTTCGGGAAACCTTTCATCCTTCAAAAGTGGACACCAAATTTTATCCCTAAGAGAGAAGAATTTTCGACCATCCCTCTATGGATCAAGATTAAAAATCTCCCTCTCACTTGCTGGATGCCTGAAGGCATATCCAAAATCGCAAGCTCCATCGAGATTTCTTTGGCGGTTGATGCCCTAACAGCTGCCAAAACCAGACTCACTTTTGCCCGGGTTTGTGTTCAGGTGGACAGCGGCTCTCCTTTACCAGATGAAATCTTCATCTCGGTGGAAGATAAGGTTTCTCCCCTCACTATTCTATATGATTGGAAGCCCACTCCCTGCACTCTATGCAGCTCTATCTCTTATGGATTAAATCAATGCCCAAAAAATATTGTTGCTCCTGTACAACCTCCCCATCACCCTCATGGTCGCAGCACCAGTCGCAAGCCCAGACCTCCACTCGAGACCTCTCTTTCCATTCCAAAACCTCCTCTCCTCCCTACACCCCATTCTCTTCCCTTACCCAACCCTCCTCCTGCCTCCACCTCCACTTCCACTGCTCATATTTACCATAACCTTATTCCCAATCAGATATTAATCCCTAATTTAAACTCTCCTACTGAGGAATTATCTAATCAGCAAGATACCCTAGCCCCTCCTTCTATAATCTCTACCAATGTCCCCATCTCCTCTCAACCCCCAACCTCTCACAACAATTTTTTATTCTTTCTGATCAATTAGAAAATCCCACTGCCCCTTCTCCCTCCTCCCCTCAAAAATCAAACAAATGCACCATTCCGGTGCAGTGCTCCTCTATTTATCCCTGTCTCCCAAGCCAAGGGAAAAATCCCCCATAGTAATACCCCTTAAACACCTACACTCAACAGACCCAGATATAAAATTCCAAACCTGCCAAAAGCAAGACTGCCAAGAAGGCAACCAACTAACCATCCAATTCCCAATGACCCTTCCTCTTATGGCCTCATGGAACATTAGAGGCTTTAATAGACAAGCCAAAGTATTGTCCTATAATAATTCTATTAAGAAACTCAATATGGATATGCTTTTTATCCTAGAAGCCAAAGTCTCACATGCTGCTACCGCTGACCCCAGGTTCTTTTCTTCTCACTCCATTTTCTCTCATAAAGGATCTTATAATTATTTCTCTTTTTCTTCTCCTGGATTTATTTGGATAAAATGGAATTCCCATAAAGTCTCTTTTCTCCTGTTGCACACCACCAGTCAGCTTATCCATGGCTTGGTTCAAGTTGGCTCGGTGGATATTGCTTGTGTCTTGATTGTTTATGGCTCCAATTCCCCTTCTAAGAGACAATCGCTTTGGAATCATATTATTCATATAGCTAAGAGTGTCACTCTTCTCTGTGCCATTATTGGCGACTTTAACTGTTGCAGACAAACTAATGAAAAAGATGGAGGTTCGCTACTCCATCACAATAAGCTGGCAGAACTTAACAACTTCATATTTAAGACGGGGGTGCATGACTTTATGTCAGTTGGGCATTTTTACACCTAGTACAATCAAAGACTTGATAATCTAATCCACATTAAATTAGACAGAGTGCTCATTAATGATTATTGGCTGTCTTCCTTCCCAAACTCTTTCTACATTATTGGAGAGCCTAACATCTCTGATCATTCCCCTACATTTTAAGCTCTAGAAGCAACTGCACGAAAAATTCTCGCTTTATGTACAAGAATTACTGGCACTATATCCCCGAATATTGAGATGGAGCCCTGCTGACTTTCTCCCAAACTGTTATTGGTAGTCCCATTTGCTCCTTCTATTGTAAACTGAAAGCCCTTAAGAAATACATTAAGTCAAGGAGATGGGATTCCTCCTCTGTCCTATTGAGAGACATCGAGAATCTTGCTCTTTCTCAGAAAGAAAATATTGAAAAAATTCAACACAATCTCATAGACCATGAGTTAAATACTTCTCTTAAAGAGATTAATACTAAGCTTTTAAATCTTCAACACCTTTGGTCCAGCTGGATTTCTCAAAGAGGCAAAGCTAGATGGCTATCCTATAGGGAAGATAATCTCAAGTTTCTCTACTCTAAAATCAATCAGAGACATAACTCCAATGTCATCAGCTGCGTTTCCTCCAATGGTGACACTCTCACTTCCTCCGATGATATTAGCAATACTTTTATTATGCACTTTAAGAAGCTTTTCAATAAGACTGGCATTCTCCTAATGGCACTGACCCAATTTTAATTGGGTCCACAATCCTGCCTCACCTTATTTATGGATTAACTACTCTTGTTACTCAAGAAGAAATTAAAAGTATGGTTTCTACCTCCCCTCCCAATGTTGCTCCATGTCCTGATGGATTCACTTTTGAATTATATAAATCTTCTTGGAATGTCATGGGTAAACAACTTTGTGATGCAGTTCTATCTTTCTTCTCCACTGCTTTCTTGCCAAAACAAGTCAAAGCCACTACTATAACTCTTATACCCAAGAATCCTCATGTGTTTACTGTATTTGATTATAGACATATAGCTCTCTGCAATGCTCTTTACAAGATTGTGGAAAAAGTTCTTGTGAATAGAATGAGGGAGGTTATGCCTCACATTATCAATCAAAGTCAAGTTGGCTTTATTAAGAATAAACTCATATATGATAATATACTCCTAGCCTCTAAACTTTTGAGGACCTTTAATTTGAAAGCCAAAGACAAATACTTCTATGCCAAATTTGATATCCACAAAGCTTTTGATTCTGTCTCTCAAGATTTTTCTCTTAAAACGTCTCCTTAATAAGGGCTTTCCCGCTTCTTTTATCAACTGGATTAAGGAATGCTTTTCTGATATCCATTTTTCTATGGCTATCAATGGTGCTCTGGAGGGGTATTTCAATTCTTCTTCAGGCCTTCGGTAGGGCTGCCCCTCTCCCCATACCTTTTCTCTATTGTTATGGATGCTTTGTTTACTTGCATTGTGGAGGTTGAGATCTCTAAAGATTTCAATGGGATTGATGCTAATAACAATTCTCTTACTCTTCTCCTATATGCAGATGACTTGCTTGTTTTTGGTAAGGCCTCTTTGAAAAATGCTCATGCTTTGAAAGAATTTTAAATGATTTTTCTATCTTTACAGGTCTTCAAGTTAACCCTAATAAGAGCTCTATCATTTTCTCTAACCAATGCTACCTTGCCTCTAGTTTCTATACCATTCTGAATGTGCAACAGACCCATAAACCTATTAAATATCTCGGACTCCCAATCCACCAAAAAATTACACCAAGCTGACTATCATCCCCTCATTATGAAAGTCTCCAAGGCTTTACAAAGGTGGAAAGCTAAGATCCTCTCCTTCGCGGGTATAATCCAATACATGAGATATACCATCCCCAATACCATTGCCTATTGGATTAGGGGATCGATCATACCTAAGACCAGTTGCAAAACTATCACCAAAAGTTGCTTCAGATTCCTTTTTTCTCAAGACATTTCTAAGAGGAAACTTCATACTATTGACTGGAAAGATACATGCATGCCTAAAAATTGTGGTGGTCTAGGACTTTATTCTATTGACTCTCTTTATTTTACTTTTGGTTGCTCCATTATCTGGAGATTCCTCGACTCAGGTAACAAATTATTTCAATGGTGGAAAGTAATTTACCACTTTATTTGGTTGGTTCACTCCAACCGGGTATCAGCTTATTGGAATTTTATTTATTCAGTAGCTTGTAACATCAAGCAATGCCTTACCCTTAGAGTTCACACCCAAAACACTTTTTATTTGCTCTGGGATCCCTGGTGCAACGGCTCATCCATTATGGATTTACTGAGTAATCAATCTACTTATCCTTATCTAGCTAATTGCTATAACTGGCATGTTAATTTGAGTATTCATAATGAGATATAGAGCTGTCTGCAATACTTACCTGATTTCATCATCTCGGTATTAACTGTGATTCCATTTTTTTTATTAATTGTGTTTCCATTACTGACACTGAAATAGGTTGTCTTTGGAGAATCCAAAAGCTATATCTTTCAACAAACAATTTTTCTCTCAACTTCCGACCATTAATTGGTTTAGTTTTATCTGGCACAAGAGGTGTGCCATGAAATTTTCTTCTTATGTTGGCTTGCCTTTAGAATGGGTTTAAAGACTGCTGATATCCTTGATTGACGGGGGATTCAAGTTGATTTGGCATGTAAATTTTGCTCTTCTACTCTTGAGTCTCATGCACATCTCTTTTTTGAATGTGATTAATCTTTCGCTATTTTGAAATATCTTATCCCGAGTTTTGGGGCCTTACTTTTGAGGCCAAATTTATACCAGACATTCCACTACATTGAAGACCTAAATGTTGACTAAGATATGATTCAGTTCTACTACCTCACTATTTGTGCCTCAATTTATTTTGTCTGGAGAGCTAGAAATGATAGAATTTTTGGCAATATTATTGAATGTCACACTACTGTTGCCAAAAAAATCAAGGTGTTGTTGCCTTTAAAATAGCCAAATGGAAGAATGCCCATAAAATTCGACAGCTGGCTGTTTGATTGCAGACTCTGTTTCTTGCTACTTTTTTGCTGGCTGGGGAGACCCTCTTACGAAATTCTTCCCCTCGAATGGCCTTTTGGCAACCAGTGGTTGCATCTTCATGATGTGCCCTCAAGTGTTTTTTGGAAGAATGATGATGATTGTTGCTGGTTGTTTCACCCCTTGGATTGTCTCCCTAACAACCAGGGATTGCTGATTATTGCTGATTATTCCTGATGGTTTTTGCTCCATATTTTACCTTTTTGGTGCTTTTCTTCATTTTACATTTTCTATTTTGGTCTTCTCCTACTGAAGCTATGGTTTTTGTTTCTCTATCTTCCAGTTAGGTTTTTTTTCTTTTACACTTGTAACTTTTCAATATAGTAATGATGGGCTCTGCGCTTAAATTTCCAAAAAAAAAAAAAAAAAGTATACACAACTTATTGATTTTGTGGAGCATCCAAATTGGTCTCTGAACAATGTCCGCACGTAATAATTTTGCTATATTTGACACATAGTCCTCTCTATAATGTTTATTATTTTTTAGAAAATTAAATTATCTTCATCATATTCTCTTTGTTAGCTGGTTATTTTTTTTTAAATTGAGTTGGAATTTTATTTGAATATTTCCAAACTCAAATTCATATTTGAAGCTTATTCTATCTATTTCAAGTGAATATTAGAACCTTTTTCAAATCTAATTTGAAATTTGGTTAAAATTAAATTTAAATTTTAGTTTGAATTTGCAATCAAATTGAAGGGTTAAACGACATGCATCCCTAACCTCCTATTCATACACAAGCTAGTTAGGAAAGAGATTGATGAAACCAGCAATGTATAAAGAAACAAGGGTTTGTGATGGGAACTTCTCAGGAGAGGACATTGTGTGAAGGAGAGGGTTTTATGATAGGAGTTGATCGAGTGAAGGCATTTATGGGACCGATAGAGTTTGAAGAAGAGAGGGTTCATGATAGAAGCTTATTAGGAGGAAGGCATTGCCTAGATGATTATATATGAATGATAGAGGTGTTTATAAGAAGAACCAAATGAGGGAAGACATCAATAAGACGAATGACAATATGTCAAAATAAAAGATATATGGGCGAAGGCATCAATGAAAGCATATAAGAGGAAGGAGTTGACAGATACACGACTTTTGAGCATTTTGGTTTGTTTCCGTTTCCAAATCCAAATTCCAACCTCCTTCAAACCCTAGTTCAAATCAAGTTCAAAATCAAATTTAAAGAAAATCCAAATTTTGTTTCAAATCAGCTTTGTATTTTTCAAACTAATTTTAAATTATTTGACTTTAAAATAGTTCACCTTATCCTCATTAGAATAATTTTGTCTAAAATTAATGCCTCTAAAAAAATAAATAATATTGATACTTTACATAAAAATGATCTTTTTAGTTGAGAGTAGAATTTAGCAAATTTAAATTTTATAAAATTTATTAAAATAAGATTTAATAGGATTCAACAAATTATATATAATGAAAGAATTGCTAGATTGCTCGATTTTTAAATTAAAAAAAAAAATTGGGTAAAAAATATTCTAATCAAAGGTTGACTCAATTGAATTTTAAAAATTTAAATTTAATTTAAAATTAATATAATTTATAAATAAAAATTTAATATTTTTAATATCATATTTAATTGTAGGGCCTGGAAATAGATCCTCATTAGAATATCCTCACATCATTTTTTTCTTGCAGAATTAGGATTTATTATAAAATTATATTATTACATTTATTATAAAGGAAGTAAAATTATAGGCCATCACACTAAATAAAATCATTAGACAAATAAAACTTGTATGCTAAAAATAGTATTCTAAATCAAAACACTGCATTATTTAGTATTTTGAAAAGAATTTAAAATCAAAATTTTAAGATATAAAATTTGATTATTTTTAATACATTTACCTTTAAATAACTATCATATTCATCTTAAAATTAAAAAATAAATAAATAGATGGAACAGAGGTCAAACGTGCGGAAACCTCTGAACCTTTTAACACTCAAAGAGCTAAAAAGTCAAACTTGAGTCAGCTCCAACTCAACTTGTTAGCTCGTGCTTGTGAGCCGGCTCGTTTAAAAAATATTAATATAAATTGCACTTAAAATATATTCATTCAAGATTTTAAATAAAAAACTATTAAAAATATTAAAAATGTTTTTTTTTTCTTTTTTATATTAAGTGATTCTTTTATTATATTTTTTCTAATTTCTCATTTCATTATAATAATTACTTGAATTGTAATCATTTTTTCTTTCATAATAAACGAGCCGGCTCTCCGACCCCACGTAGTGGGATAAAGGCTTGATGTTGTTGTTGTTGTTGTTGTTGTAATAAACGAGCCGGCTCTAACTCGTAAAATAAAGCTCGAGCTCTAACTCGATTAATTAATCAAGCTCAAACCAGATATGGCTCAAGCTCAGCTTGACTTGGTTGCACCCCTCTCCAAGGAGCAATTATTATGTCAGGCCAACTGACGCGTCCAGAGACCAATAATCACGCGCCACTCCACCTGAAACTCGGTATTTGCTCGGTATACGTCCGGATTTTCGATTTTTTGTCCGAACGTAATAATTACTCCTCTCCAAGGCTACCTAAATTATTTTTCAAATAACTTAATAGTTTACTCATATACTTTTTAAATTTAGTTATTTTATCTAAAAATTAGTTAATTTGAGGAATATCACATCATATGTGAAATAAATAACATAGGCAGTAAAATTAACCTCATCATGATAAAAAATATATTAGTATATTCTAATAAATTTTTTTACACTTATACCAACATTGAATTTAGACATAATAATAATGAAAAAATAATAATTAAATAAAACTTTTCATGAGGTGCAAGTATTATATATTATTCTTTTATTATTGATTTATTTTATATTATTTTTATAAGTTCATGTGTTGGCATGTTGGACTATTTTATAAGGAGCTTTCTCTCTCTAACATCACCATCTTCCTGTAACATATTAAATCTTATAAATTACAAGTAATTGCACTGTGAGGCTCACCACCAACCAAATTTTTTTTTTGTAATGCTATATATTTAGGTTATTTGGGAGATTTATATACATAGCTCTGCAAAGATTTAAATTTAAACTTTAATATTTACTCACATAATATTTAAAAGTTTAAATAATTAAATTAAAAAAAACCGCCCCACTTTACCACCAACTTTGTATGTCGTCGTTCTCATAGCCACCTTCACACATCTTCTTTCCCAATGGAATGCCAACATTCCATTACCCTAATTGTTGGCCTTCGCTTTTTAAAGAAATTTTTTAGCACAACAATTTCCTAAACTAAAAATTTTGTGCTTGAAAATTATTTTAGAAAGCAGTAAAATAACTATCTCAAATGAAGGCTTAAGTTTTGTTTGGGGCAGCTTTATTTCTGCTTTTTAAAACAAAGTTATTTTAAGAAGCAGTAAAAAAGACAGTTAGAGAAACCTTAATCATCAAAATCATCATTGATAAAGCATAAGAAAGTCATAATGAAGCTAGTTAGAGAAACTCATCGAAGAAACCAATGTAGGGAAGAGGAAGTTGTGATGACTGATGATGTTGAGAAAAGGAAGTCTCGACGGTATTTGACAAAGGCAAGATTAACGGAGTTGAAGAAGATGGTAAATTATATAAACATATGAACATATTCATTAGATATATAATTAAATTTTTTTTATTTTTGTGCATTAGGGTTTCAGATTAAATCTCATTAGCTTGATTTTGCTTTGCTTCGAGAACAGTTTGTATTTTCAAAGTGCGCAGCTCATAGTGTCTCTTTGTTGGGAAAGATTATTATGTCCGTAGTCCGGACGCATCTATAGGTCAATTCGGATACGTCACGTCACTCAATGAATATTATATTAAACAGCATGACTCGTCTGGACGTCACACATAATAAATTTTCCTTTGAGTGGGAGCTCTAGTTATCAACTATGAAGTTTTTCTTATATGGTATGTGTAATAATATGATTTAATTAACCTAAATATTTATTTATTTTTTCACAGTGATGCTACAAGAAGTCGCTTAAATGCAGGAGTAAATGAATACAATGTCAAAATTCATTGCACATGCAGCAGGCCAGCTTTCCCATGAAGACATAAAGAGTAACTGTATCAGTAAATGGCTGCAGATCAGTATTTATTTGCACACGTCGCATGTCAGTGATATTATGATTTATTTATTTATTTATTTATCAATGAAGTGAGGAAATTTGAAATAAACGATATTTTAATACAATAGTTAAATAATAATTATTAAATTTTTATAAACTAAATAAGCTGACACATCACATCTTATAAAGCCTCTCCATGCTCTTGTTCTAAATTTAGTTGTAAAATAACTTTTTTATTATGATTGTATTAAATATATTTTTATCATAAACATTTTTTGAAAAATTGTGAGAAAATAATAAAAAAATTATAGTCAAATAAAATTATGATTGATATCTGAAAAATAAAGTAGCCAGAAAGCTGCCCCAAATAGGCTTATAGTGTAGAAAATAAAATTTCATTAATATCCACTTAATTTAATATATATTTAATATATTTTATGCTGAACCATTTAATTTTCTTTTCTTTAAGACATATTATTCTAAAAAATAAAAAAAAATTGATAAACAATCAAGACTTCGTTTGAGACTGACCTTTTTATTGCTTCATAAAGTAATTTTTTAGTAAAAAATAAAAATTAGTGATCTAATAAGAGTTAAATAGATAGTTTAACATATAATTAGATTTCTAATCATCATTCACATTCATAGAGAAGAGGAAGAAGTTAAAAATTTTGAGCCTTTGAATTTACGATGAGATTAGTACTACATGTGATATCTAAAAACCGCACTAATCTCAGAGTAAATTCGAGGACAGTGAAATTATCTCGATGCAAAGAAATTAATCTTCCACCAGCTTAAGATCATCAATGGGACTTAACTCATAAGTCATTCAATCACAAACTTTCCAAGATAAAAATAAGTGAAATCTTATAACAAAAATTTGACAGAGTTAAATAACAATTAACAAAATTTCAAAAAAATATAAAAATTTTATGATCAAATTCCTGAAATTCAAACACAATTTAGAATAATGATTTTTATTTTTAAAATTTTTAAATTTAGAATAATGGTTAAATTTTCATATGAGCTGAAGGAGTGAGAGCCCACTGTCTTAAATGGTAATGAAGGAGTAGTCTTGGGCTTCATTCAGTAATTAATGCGTTTTTACCGGATATTGTACTTTATATTTTGTCAGAATTTGCCTAAATCAAGACCGTTGAATAACTTAATTGCTTGTGTAGATCTAAATATTGGGCGGATAAACTTTCATTTTAATATTTCAATGGCTTTTATTAAGCATGTTAATTTATACAATATTTTAGTTTAATTATTACTTTAATATAACTGTCAATTAAGGAGATGTTGTTCTTTAGAATTAAGGCTTTAGTTTCATTTGAGATATTTTTCTTACTGCTTCCTAAAATAATTTTTTAATATAAGAAGGTTTAGGCTTTATTTGGGATGGCTTTCTTACTGTTTCTCAAAGCAATTTTCTATTACAAAAATTTTAATATTTGTACTAAAAAGCTACATAAAGAGGCAGTAAGAAAGTTGTACCAAATGAAGCCTTAGTTCAAAAGATTTTTGTACTATAAAACTATTTTAGAAAGCAGTAAGAAAAATATCGTAAACGAAACAAAAGTTGAATGAGCTAACAAGCTTTTCTTCATTAGAATTTTGTCTTGGTGGCGGAAGACAATAGAGAACTAGGGTTCGAATTTCAACATAACATGAGATATTTATAATATAATATATTAATTTTGAATTGATGGTGAAAATATGCAAGTAATTTGAAATTTGACCATTTGGTATGAAATTCTTTGACAGAATGAAGGTATTAAGCCAATGAATTAAACTACAAACATGTTGATTTGAAATTATAATTTATTTCTAAAGTTAGCTTTGTAGGTACTTATGAAATTTTTATTGAGGCCCATAGAAGGGTGTATAAAGATCCTTTAAGATTTATGGAATCTTGTTAATTGATTGGATTAAATATTAAAGATTCTTAAATGCATAAATTAATAATGACACTAACATTTAGTGCATGGTATCCTAAACAAAGCTCAAGAGGACATAAACTAGGAAAAATAGATATAAAGGGCATATCCCTTAAAGTAAGTACAGTGTTAATATCCTTATTTAAGACAAATGCATGAGGTGATGATTTATATTGTTTCAATCCAAAATCAAATATTAAAATTAGGAAAGGGTATAAAGATTCAAAGCTCAACTCAAAGAAAAATTATTGCGTGCGGTGTTCGGAATTGTCCGGAGGCCAATCCAATCGTGCAATGTCACCTAATGCACACTGCATTAGATGATGTGGCGTGTCCGAATTGGCCTCCGGACGCATTCGGACACCATAAAGAATAATCTCTCCAACTCAAAGAGGTCAATTTAGAGGGAGAAGTTTGACATTTTAAAATTTTTTTATATGACATGTATTTATCTTATGTGGCATGCATCATTTCATGTTGATGGACTTTGAATCAAAATAATCACAAATAAGTTTTAATTTGATTTGGTATAAATATCTCTATAATTCAAGGGTCCAAATAAATCCACATTTTTATTACTAATCTATTTTCTATCTTTTAGTTGACCATGAAAACTCTTTGTATAATTTTTTTTTCTTTGTGTCATCTTGTATGGCCTTCTTTTTTTACTTTCATCCCTTTATTAAGAGGCTTCCTTACTTGATCTTTGAAAAATTCATTCCTAATTGTGTAAGTATCTTCTAAATCTAAAAAAGAAATTATCATAATCATCTAAAACAATGAAGCTTGCTTAAACAAAATAGATCATGTTCTGAGTTTTGTGGACGGGAAACTTGATTGGAATGATCAGAATGTAAGCTTTAAATATGGGAAGAATATTTATGGATAAATAATAATAAATATGTATAAAAAAAACTTCACTTTTACCCTAAATTTGAAATGATAAGGGATTTTCCTCTTTGTTTTTTTTTAATATCCCAAATTTAAACATTTTAAAGCTTCTTCTAATGAAGTGACAAAGATTAGGACAAACTTAAGTTAGGATCACATAACTTGCAATTGAAAGGAGGGAACATTAAAATTGAATTATGAATTTTTTTTGTTATATATCAACTTGTTTTAATGTAGCCCTCAAATGGTCGATATATTAATATTAAGTTGATTAAACTATTTTATAAAGGTGCACCATCACATTCATGGATTTCATTAAATAAGAAGACTTAGTTTATGACATAGAGGATTTGGTACATAACATATCATAAACTAATACTTGGGATTTTAAGTTTTATTAGCTTAGACATGAATCTAAGATTGGGAAACCCAAATAGGGATGAAAATGTTTATAAACCTTGTCCTCTTTATCCTAAGAAAGAGTAATGCACAATGATATTTATTATAAATTCAATTTTTTTTTTTGTTAAGTTTTATTATCCCATACCTAGTTCAAGTTTGGATGGAATTATATTATATAACTAAATTTAAATATAATCTTTCAACTCAAAGCCACCTTTGAGGGTTTATTCCAAACTATTAAGGTGAGAACAATAAGAAGAGGGAAAACTAACATTATTCCTGAATTATTTTTAATATGATCCCTATTAGATATATAACATGAGTATCATACTCAAACTTTAATCATGGATTGAATTATTTTCTCCTATATATTTTAAACTTTACTAAATCAAAATCTATCTAAGAAGAGTCCAATTGGAATAGAAAGATTAGTGAACCTTGTTCCTAACATAATGAGGAAGGAAAATGCATGAAAATGAAGAGCTATGTCAATTTGATGGGCATCACCTTGATTCTCATGATAGAAATATATTCTTAGATATTTTAATGTCTGTACTAAGTATTCTTACTATAGTTACTCAAGTCAACCTATCATGTGGGTTGCATAGTGCGCACATCTGTGTAAATGCTTAAATGACAATCGAAGCACTTCAAATAGCTAAAATAGATGCATTGTAGCCTTGGACATATGCTTATGCTAGAATATTACACATATTTTAGGGTTTCATATGTTATTTGGTTCAATGAGCTAATGTTTAATAATAAATTCAAATCATGCATTTAACATGACTTGAAAACATGCACTACAGGAAAATCTCTTAATTCCGGCGGATTTTCTGGCGAAATATTTGATAGTTTCCGGCGGATTTTAAAAGTTTCCGACGAAATTTTGTTCGCCGGTAAATCGAGCGTCAGAAAATTTTTCTGTCGTAAGAAATCCACCGGAATTTTTTTTTCTGGCGAAATTAATCCGCCGAAATAAATAAAAATTAAAAAAAAATCCTTCCTGCCAACCCACGCGCAAGCATCCTGCAGGTGAATCCTGCGCGCGAACCCGCCGCTGCGCCCAGCGCACGAACCCGCGGGCGAACTGCCTGCCGCTGCGCTTGGCGCGAACTCGGGCCCGTTCCCTTGGGTGAACTGCTGCAGCGCCCTTGCGCGAAACACTCTTCGCTGCGCGTGAACCCGCACCCGTCCCGCGGTGGAACTAGAGCTCTCGTGATTCGAACCAACGCCCGTCCCGCGCACTGAATTTTAAGTGCTCAACCAGTTTGATGAGGAGCAAAATGTGTTAATAGCCAAACTATTTTAAATTTATATATATAATTGAAAAGCTTATTTTAATTATTTAAAATAAAATAAATTAAAATATTTCAGTTAACTATTAAATAAAATATTAAAATTAATAAATAATTAAAATAAGTTATTCAATTAAAATTTAAGTAAAATAAGTTATTAATTTTATAATAAATTAATTATTACTTTAGTAACTTTTTATATTATTTAAAAATACTTTAAAATAAAATATTAAAGTAAGTAATAAATTATATTTTATTATTTTAATTCTTAATTAAAATTATTTATTATACTAAAATTAATTATAATAATTTATCAAATTATTAATTAATTAAAATAATTTATTAAATTTATAATTAATTAGAATAAGGTGTAAAACTATTAATTAGGAATATATATTTTTTCCATAAATTTTTAAATCCACCGAAAATTCCACCGGAAAAAATCCGTTGGAAAATTCATCGGGCAATCTGTCGAAAAAATTTAATCGTTATCCGTCAGAAATCCACCTGAAAGATCGCCGGAAACTATTCCGCCGGAAATCCGCCTGAAAATTCCGCCGGTAATTGACCAGTTTTCCTGTAGTGATGGTTTATGCTCTAATATATTGTTAAGACTTATTGAATGATTTTTTAAGCAGTCAAAATTCAATTTTATCATAATTTGGATAAAAATATTATCAATGATAATTTTGTTTTTCAAAATACTCGTTAAGAATTGATTAAGGACATATACATATATAACATTTAATTCTTTAACTATTTATAAAACTAATATAATGTTCTGTTCAATTTTCAAATTGTAACCCAATATCAAAATTCATAGCAAAATCTCATGCTAAATATTTTGCTTTTATCACATTTCTAAAGCTTCTATAGTGGCATATGTGTATATGGATTTAGTAGTTCAAAAAAATGACATATGTGTTAGTTATGAAAATTCAAAATTTATATGTGATGCATACTTAGATAAATACATAATAATTTAAAATACTCAATATTATGTCTAAACAATCATTAGTGTATCTTAAATGACATTTACACGTGAAATCTTATATTGGTTTGTCAGATTTAGCTAATTAAACATGTGAAAGAAAATTATTGATCAAACCATTCATTTCGAATTTCAACATAATTAGCGCAATATCCTCAAATTTAATTTCACTAAAATCCCTATATAAACTTGAAATATTGGCTAAGCGAGCATTGTGACGCAGTGATATATTTTGGGCATTGTGGTGCCAAGCTCTCAAGTTTATAAAGGTTTGAGTGAGCACATCAGGGGCTGGGTCTTAAGCATTGCAGCATTGAGTTATAAAAATTATTTTTTGATGAAATATCCAAGCCCATTTATACAAAAACCCTCACTTAGCACCCCCCTCTCCCATCTCTACTTTTGTATTCAATGATTTTGAGTTTTTTTCTTTTTTTTTTCTTCCTCCTAGAATTGATTAAAATTCAACATCTTTCATTCTAGTGAACTTTTGTAGTATAACTTTTGTTATGTGATAGATATTGTCACCCTAACCATCTTGATAGGCTAATATTGAAATTTCACTGATTAGTTTTGCATATATATCTTTTTATTAAAAAATGAGGTGAATAATATCAAATGAAAAATAATTAGGAGTTAGTATGCTACATTTGAATATGAAATACATGTCTATATGATATGCATTAATTTATTATTCATCTAATTTAACATGTATTTTAGCATTATATATGCATACTGATGAGTATAATGATAATTATATTATGTTTATATAATATTTATTATTATGATCTATATGGTATGTTATGTGTATAAAAATAAGAAAGAATTGTTGAAAATGATTGACTAATTTAGATTAGCAAGAGATATATTACCCTGTACAGGAAGGTGGGCCGACGTGCTTTCCTTTAAATAATATTTGCAATATAATTTTAAGTGATATGAAAAGGGATGTAAGGATATTGATTTATACAATATGGTATACCGGTAGGCAAGAAATGACAACTTATTCTATGAAAGCTATCTAACTTATGACATGTGATAAGAGATTGATTAATGGTAACATGACTGATGATTGAAACTAATTAATTCCTAGTTGGTTTGAAGGGCATGTATGACTGGATATAGAAAAACATATTGCAGGTAATTAGATGTAATAGAAGATTGATTGCTAAGAATTGAAAAGATAATTGACAACATATACTGCCAGAAGAATAAGAAAGACTCGTTATAATTCAAAAAATAAAAAAGAGAAAGATATTTTTACTTATAATAGTCCAAAATTATTTTAGAAGTCATTATAAGTCCAAATTACAAACTGTCTTTGCCCACATAAATATTATTTTATTTTAGTTTCACTAATATTTTTCATAATTTTTTGGCACTAGAACAATTCCTTAAGAAATTGACAAATATCGATACAAGTGAGTTTTTTAAGAGTGTTAGGTGTTTGTTTCACTAACAAATTTCACCTGATTTTTCTAGATCTGCTTAGTTAATTTATGACTATTTTTCTATAATTTTTGGATTTTTGATTTTGAAGATATAAAATGATTTATATGAATTTTATACTAAAAGATTAAATAATTTGAATAATTATATTTACACTCTTATATTAATTTATTATAAAAATCTCCTTCCATACATAAAAGTTATTAAATGGGTTTGCATTTTCATTTTGTCTTAAAAAAAGAATGGAAAATAGGATTTGGGAAGAAAATGAGAGAAAAAAGAAGAAAGATCGAAGAAGAAAAGTTAGGGTTTGACAATCGTAGAGCCATTTTTGTCCTTCCGTCTAGTAAAAAAATTTGTACATCTCAAGATAAGTTAGTTTTGTCTATTTAAGTTTTCAATTATTCAATTTTTTTGAGATTTTTTTCCTATCAAATTTATATTTTCGTTACAAAAAAATGAGGATAACTTTGTTTTGGTAAAAAATTCATCACATAACTTTTATATATTATAGAGATTGAGATTTTGAAAAAAAAAATTGTGATTTTTATTTATTCAAAAATTTTATTTTGACATATAAAATTAGTGTTTTAGTTTAGTTAAAGCTTCAAAATAATACTTTGTACAATCTTTGGCAATTTTGTTATATTTGAAAATCATATATTTTTGCTTAGTAGTATTTCTGTTTCTTACCATAGGCATTTTACTAATTTCTGAATTTAATCCAATTATGATTTAATTTATGAAATACATTGAAAAAAATATGTATAATGATGAAAATAATGTGACGTGATCTGATTATGCCGACGCCAGTGGGTGACTGAGGTGAGATTTTATTATCCAGGGATCTATGGGTTATTGAGGTGGGATTCTATTATGTTGACGTCAGTGGGTGGCCGAGGTGTAATTTTGTAATATCGGGCCTACAGACTACTAGAACACTACCAGTAGTTATTGGAAGTTTTGTTTCAGTATCTCTCTAACAAGATCTTAAGGTCAGTCTTGCTATAGTTCGATATAATATGACTTATATGATATCTGATCATATTGGGGCAGTTTAGATAGCCATATTGATAGAGACTTGTAGGATCTATAATGTATAGTCAAGGCTTGGTGAGTGGGATAGATGGAAGGAATTAATGACTATATAGTTGTTTAGGAACTATTTCTAAATTTTATAAATATTATATTAATTTTAAAACATTTTGTTCAAAATAAATTAAAATAATTTTTCTTATGTGTATTAAAAATATTTTCTTAATTCATTTTCTTCCATAAGCATTCTTTATGAAAATTAGGTAGCATTTTGTTGGATCTCTCAAGGAGCTTCTCTTTTATTGCTAGACTCTCTCTCTCTCTCCAATGGCAAGAAGTATGGTTTTGGAGGAAAAGTTTTGATTAGTAGAATCCTAGCCTCGGTGTGTGTCACGTGGCCTCGATGTGGGTTAAGTGGAGACATAGCTTAGATTGGTGGCCAAAACATAATTTTTGTGCCTATTGTCTCACTTATTTTATATTAATTATGACAAAAGATACATCACCTAATGTCTATTAATGAAAAATCTATCAATATCTTAACTTATTTTTCCATCATTATTCATGACAAATTAATAATGAAATGTAATTTTCTAAGAGGGTTTAATTGTAAAAATAATTCATGAAATAGTTTAATTAATTGGATACCTTTCAACATCATTTGGTTTCTTTCTAACTAGTTATTCCATCATTGATAGGGTATTTTCTAAAGTTACATTCCTATAAATCATTAAATTGAGTATGCAATTATACTTTTATTTAACTCACATTCATTGTGCAAAATCAATCAAAGTAATTATGAATCCTAATCAATTCTCCTTCTCTTAAAGTGCCATAGTCATCCCATAATTATCATCTTTCCTCGGCTCTATTATTTGGTTTAATGATCTGAAATAGACTCATATATACACTATGATATAAGGATTTTCCAAGAATTCATGACATGAAGGTCAATTTATATATAAACTAACTTAGAAGGTTGATGAAACTACAAATTTATTTGTCATTTGAATACTTAGTAGAGAGAAAGCCATATTACATCTAAAAATAAAATATATTTCACTTTAGAAACATAATTGATAAAGTAGTATACAACTAAATATATATTAGAACTGAAAGAGATGGAGAGCAAAACCAAGATTGGAGGAGAATTCTTGAGAAGAATCTCTCGAGAATGAGATGGTGCTTCTTAAGAATGAGAATTATCTTCAATGAGAAGGATCTCCAAGGTTCCTAATTAGAATGAACCTTGGGGAGTTTATCATGTTGACATAACTATATTGTAATGTGTATGGCTAGAATTAAGCCATTTTGAGGGCGCACAAATTGAAGAGCATCATTAAAACAAATCTACTAGTAAAGTAACCAAGCTAAAATTTAAATATTTATTAGCATGTTGACAACTATAATGAGGAACATGAAGTGAGATTTTGTTATATGTGAGTTTTTTTTAGGAGAGAGTCGTTAGTTAACTCATACGTATTTGATGTTGCCTTAGTGAATGAGAGAACTTTTGTGTCTTATATGAGTTTAATGGCTATGTACTGTCGGTCAAGTAAGGCTGATTTATAGACAACTTGGCAAGATCTAGTGCAAGGAGACTCTTGGCTTTAGGCAAAAAGTATGATAAGTTTGAAGTTATAGGTAGTTCAATTTATGAAAGGATCCACAACTAAGTGACGAATGAAGAATTGTTGCGTCCTGGAGTATTCACGGCGGTAGAGAAATATATAATTTATCATCTTAACATTGTACGAAGATCTAGCACACAATCAGATAAGTGAGAGGGTGTAGCGTTCATAAGAGACACCAGAGTTTTTACGTGGAAACCCATAAAAAGGGGGGAAACCACAGGGCCTGGCCCAGTTTGAATGAATCCACTAGTATTTGCATTCGATTACAAATGAGGCCCTTCCTTGGGAGAAGGCATTGGCTTTGATGATACAAATGTACATCATATAGAGCGCTTTACATGGTGGGAGTTATAATATAGACATGTTTGTTTGGTCGGTACGATCATAGTCGATTGGATGGAGGTCGGAAAGACTAGTGTCATGTGATGGAGGTTGGAAGGACCATAGTAGGCGACGGAGGTCAGAAGGACCGTAGTCGGCAGGAGACCGGGGTCAGAAAGATCGTTGTCTGTTGATGGAGGTCGGAAGGACCATTGTAGGCGATGGAGGTCGAAAGGACCGTAGTCGGCAAGAGATCGGGGTCAGAAAGACCATTGTCTGTTGATAAAGGTCGGAAGGACCATAGGAGGCGACGGAGGTCAGAAGGATCGTAGTTGGCAGGAGATCGGGTCAGAAAGACCGTTGTCTGGTGATGGAGGTTGGAAGGACCATAGTAGGCAACGAAGGTCAGAAGGATCGTAGTCGGCAAGAGACTAGGGTCATAAAGATAGTTGTCTGTTGATGGAGGTTAGAAGGACCTTAATAGGCGATGAAGGTCAGAAGGACTGTAGTCGGTAGGAGACCAAGGGTCTAAAAGATCGTAGTTGGAGGGCAGTACTTCGGTAGAAGTCCGTGCGTCAGGTGGTCGCCTGGTGGAGCTCAGGGCCTCAAGTGGCAATCCGGTGGAAGTCTGGGCCTCAGGTAGTTTCCTGGTGGAGCACAGGGCCTTAAGTGGTTGTCTGGCAGAAGTCTGGGCTTCAAGTGGCGGTCCGACAGAAGTTCGGGCCTCAAGAGGTGGTCCGGCAGAAGTCCGAGCTTCAGGTGGTGGTCCGGCAGAGCAACGGCATTAGGCGGTGGTTCGGAGGAGGTGAGGGCCTTAAGTGGTGGTCCAACGAAGGTGAAGGCCTCAAGTGGTAGTCCGGCGGAGCAACGACGTCAGGCGGTGGTCCGGCGGAGGTGAGGGCCTCAGATGGTGGTCCGACGGAGCAACGACGTTAGGCGGTAGTCCAGCGAAGGTAAGGGCCTCAAGTGGTGGTCCAGTGGAGCAACAACGTCATGTGGTGGTCTGGTGGAGGTGAGGGCCTCAAGTGGTGGTCCGGCGAAGGTTAAGGCCTCAAGTGGTGGTCCGACAGAGCAACGACGTCAGGCGGTGGTCCAGCTGAGGTGAGGGCCTCAAGTGGTGGTCCGGCGGAGGTGAGGGCCTCAGGTGGTGGTTCGGCAGAGCAACGGTGTCAGGTGGTGGTCCGGTGGAGTTGGGGGCCTCAAGTGGTGGTCCGGTGGAGCAACGGCGTCAGGCGGTGGTCCGGCGGAGGTGTGGGCCTCAAGTGGTGGTCCGGCGAAGGTGGGGGCCTCAAGTGGTGGTCCGGCGGAGCAACGGCGTCAGGCTGTGGTCCTGCGGAGGTGAGGGCCTCAAGTGGTGGTCTGGTGAAGGTGAGGGCCTCAAGTGGTGGTCCGGCGAAGGTCTGGCGGTGGTCCGGCGAAACTCCGGCGGTGATCGAGGAGGAGCTTCTTCCTTCTCTTCCTTCTCTTCTTCCTTCTTCTCTTCTTGCTTCGGCCCCCTTTCAAGAGAAATGGGGGGTCTATTTATAGATTTTCTGGAATGGCATGACCTATAAATAGGTGAGAGATCAGGGGCAAATGTGGAGTGGTTCAATGGACAGCCGATATTGAATCCCCTGATCATAGAGCGTTCGTCAGACCTTTGAAGGTCTTAATGGTGTTAGAATTCAGCGATCGTGGGCTCGTTGGATTTGTCTCGTCGAGCAGCTCGATTTGACTATAAGCTTGTTATGTTTGAAAATCATTTGGTAATCCAAATTGTGGTTTGAACCTTCAAACATTGCTTCAGGTACTTGATTTGTACTCATTTGGGCTCAGATTGAGTCGAATTTGGTGTCGTTGGGTTCGTATTTCCGAGATGCTCAGTTTGACTATAAGTTTACTAAAATTGGAGTTCAGGTTATCTCGGATTTAGTTTTTGAAGTTTTCGGCTTGATTTTTGCCTCGAGATTCGTACCTGATCGACGTATCAAGAATGTTGTTTCTTTTGATCATGAGTTCAAACTAATACTTTGAAATTTATCATTGAACATTTCAAATTTTTTTTTTTCAAATTGGTTTACAAATTATGATCAATTCATGTTTCTTGCAGACTTGATTGATTGATTTTACCTAAATAAATATGAATGTAAAGTAGAAGAATAATTTGTTTTGCACATAAAATTGGGAGAAATCTCTAATTAACTTAGTAGTAGTGTTTGTTTACGATGATTGCAACATAAGGTGAATAACTTTAACTTATATTTATATAAACTTTTGTTACGTAAAATATTTTTATATGCATGCTTCACCCTGTAAACCCCAAGATCCTGTTAGCACAAGTTTCTCACAAAATTTTCTTCTTCTCACATGTTATTGGTCACTTGGTCCCATCGACGAGCCCTCCTAACGCTCCTCACATGTGATGCCCTGAGCAAGCTTCACCGATCTTACGATGCCACCACTAACAAATTTCATCAATCCTATGCACGAGCCCCAACCAACTCCTATCGTTGTTTCATGATGCATACTCTAAGGTTCATATCTAGGTTTCAAATTTGGCTCTAATCATTTCAACCCGTATTTGAATCAAGGTTTGATTTAATTTCAAATTTGAAGCAATTAGAGCTATTTTCTACTAGGACAATCTTTAATATGCATTTTAAATATATAAAAAATAGCAATTCGATTCAAAATAAACTTTTAAACATATTTTTTTCAAAAAAATAAAATCACACATATTTTTAATTTAGAATTGATACGTCATCATGAAATTATCTTGATCGGGCACGAATCTCGAGGCAAAAACCAACCCGGAAACTTCAAAAAATTAAATCTGGAAGCACCTGAACTTCGATTTCAGCGAGCTTATAGTCAAACTGAGCGTCTCGGAAATACGAACCCAACGACACCAAATTCAACTCGATCCGAGCCAAAATGAGCCCAAATCAAGCACCCGAAGTGCTATTGGAAAGCTCGTACCACAATTTGAGTTACCAAACGGTCTCCGATTTTAACAAGCTTATAGTCGAATCGAACGGCTCGACGAGAAAAATCCAACGAGCCCAAGATCATCGAATGAAGACATCATTAAGGTCTTCAAATGTCTGACGAACGGTGCATGATCAAGGGATTCAATATCAACCATCCATTCAACCACTCACTATTTAACCCTGATTTCACGCCTATTTACGAGCTATGCCACTCCATAAAAACTATAAATAGAGCCCTCATTTTTCACAAGAGGGAACTAAAGAAAGAGAGAGAAGAAGAGAAGAGAAGAAGAGAATAAGGAGAAGAATCAGCTCCTCCTCGACCACCGTCGGAGTTTTTTCTGCCGCCTGATTACGTCGAAATTCTGCCAGATATTCGGGAGACACCGAAATTCTGCAGAACTTTATAACTTTGTTTCAATTTAGAAGAAATTAATTGTATTCTGACCGTCCTAACTTGTGGGATGAATCAGCCTTTGTACTTCAAACAAACACTAGTAGAATTACTTCAACTGGGCGTGACCCCGTGGTTTTTTTCCCTCTTTTGGGTTTTCCACGTAAAAATCCTGGTGTTCATTTCCCTTTTTATCTTCTGTTTGTGTGTGCTGAATATTTGTACAACGCTTGGACGTAAAATTATAAACTCTATCGCCACGTATATTCTAGCCCCGCAACAGATTGGCGCCGTCTGTGGGAAACTATCCCACTACTTCTACGATGGTCAACATCGGGACCTTCTTTAGAAGAAAGAATCTGGAAGATGGAAAAATCTCAAAATGAGATCTTTCAACTCCTGCAAGAGAATCGGCAGCCGACACTAACACAATGGGAGGAGGTCCTTCTCCCTCGGGATCCACCACGGGTTGAAGATGTTCAATTCAAACGTCTTCAAGCAAAAACTCATCTTCCTCCACCTAGAAGACGTCCTCAGTCACGACAGGATAATGAACTTGCCGATACAGCAAGTTCTACACATCATTTGCCCTCAACTCAGCAGCCTTGCATTCTCCCAGATCTCCCAGAAGACTCTGCCCAACCACGTATTGCGGAACTCTCTCTCAATGCCCTGCGTCATGAACTACGAAGGTTGGTAAGGAAAGAATTCCCCCAAGGGGATGTGAGACAAGCTCTCCGACATAGAGACTTCCAGGAGTCATCACCTCTAACTGAGGCCATACTACAGTATCCCATTCTGGTTGGATTCAAAGTACCCAGCATCGAGTCTTATGACGGGACGTCCGATCCGTATGAGCATATCAACCACTACATAACCATCATGCACATTCAGCGAGCCTCAGACGCCCTTCTCTGCCAAGTCTTTCCTGCCACCCTTAAAGGACAGGCTCGAATGTGATTTTATTCGCTTCCGTTTGGAACGATCCCCTCATTTGTAAAATTGACCAAGGCTTTTGTCGAGCAGTTCGTAGCCAACCGGATAATAACTAAAGATTCTTCTCACCTCTCCGGGATCCGTCAGAATGAAGGAGAATCGTTGAAGGAGTATTTTCAACGATTTTCCTATGAAGCTCGATAAATCTCAAGAGTAGATCCTGAACTGTTAAGAGGAGTCTTCCTTGGAGGCCTTCACCCTGGCACCTTCTATTCGACCCTCATGTGAGACACCGTTCATTTGTACGCCGATTTGATCCATTACGTGGAGGTGCAAATCTTTACAGATGAGGCCATAAATGCTCATAGAAAGTAGTTTGAGCAAACTAACGGGAAGCACAAGGGTGCACCCGGGACAGATAATTCATCCTCACAATGAAAGAAGTAGGGGAAGAACAATCTACCTCCTAGACCTCCATTGCCATGACGAGAACCTCGACAGGAGAAGGAGTACACTCCACTTAATACGTCTTGAGCAAAAATATATTAATGGCTGTCTGAGATCAAGATACAGTAAAATGGCCTCACCTTTGAAGCTGAACACAGAAAATCAAGATCAGTGCTGCCACTTTCATCGTAGTCGTGGCCACACTGCCAAAGGTTGTAGGCAACTCAAGGAGGAGTTTGAAAGACTTATCCGTCAAAGCTATCTTCAGTAGTTTATTCAGGATTCACCTACCTGAGAGGAAACTCATCCCGCTGGGGGGCAAGATCGACAACAGAGGCCTCCGGTGAATAACCGAATAGCAGTTGGAGAAATTGAGATAATAGCCGGAGGCCCTTTGCTATCCGATAAAGTCTTTTTGGCTGTAGACGAAATTTCAACTCTAAAGAAGGCTCGTGTAGATCACTCCATCATCTTTGATGATTCTGACTTGGAGAGGGTAAAAACCCCCCACCAAGATCCTCTTGTGATTAATGCGGGGATATGTGATCTATGTTACAATGTTAAGAGAATTATTGTGGATAATGGTAGCTCTGTGGATGTCCTGTTCAACTCTATCTTCCTCAATATGGGTCTCACTAGAGAGAATCTTCAACCCGTTGTAGGTCCTTTGTGTGGGTTTAATAATTGACATGTACGAGCAGAAGGGATAATTAGTCTCCCAGTTATACTTGGAGAATTCTCCTGGCAGTCTACACACTCTATTCAGTTCATCGTTGTAAAGTCTGAATAGACTAACAATGCTATCTTTGGGAGGCCGCTTCAGTCAGTTTTTGGGATTGTTGCCTCTATCCCTCACCTCAAGCTGAAGTTCCATACTCCGACAGGAGTTAGTGTGGTATGCGGGGACCAACAAGTAGCACAAACTTATTATCTCAGGCAGGTCAAATCACGCCTGACAGATACTCTAAGCATTGAGAATTTTGATCTCCGGAACAAGGACATCCCTCAGAGAGCTTCCCCGGTAGAAGAACTCACTACTGTATCTATCTCTAAAGAACATCCTTTAAAGATGGTACAAATTGGGGGCACTTCTCTCAGAAGACGAGAAGAAAATATTCACAAATTTTTTATGAGAAAATCAGGACATTTTTGCATTGAGTCCGGCAGATATGCCAGGAATTGACCCTGAAGTGATTGTACGCTCCCTCAAAATCAATCCAACGTGCAAACCAGTTATCCAGAAGAAACAAAATTTTGCACCTGATCATTAGTAAGTGATCGAACAAGAAGTGGATAAACTCTTGGATGCCGGGTTTATACGAGAAGTGCATTATCCTAACTGGCTGGTGAATATTGTCATAGTTTAGAAGGGGAGCGGAGCATGGAGGATGTGCATAGACTACACAGATCTCAATAAAGCCTACCCAAAAGATAGCTTTCCGCTTCCTCGTATCGACCAGTTAGTTGATACCACCTCTGTTGAGTTTCATGGACGCTGTTTTGATTAAAAAAATAATTTACTTATATATAGTTTTGAAAATATATTAATTTTCTTTGGGAGAAATTAATTTTGAAATTTTTGTTTTGAAATGAACACAATATTAGGAACAACATATATTGTCTCAAAAAGACGAGACTGTCGTTCATTAATAGGTTCAGGTTACAAAGCTTTAAAGGATCATTAATTTTATAATCAAAATTAGGATAATAAAATGATATATTTCTCCAAGGGAAGAGGATATCATTTATTATCAATCCTTTGAATATAACGATAATGATCGTTTAATTGAGATTTCCCAAAGATAATTAATTAGAGGTTTTGAAAATTTCAATTTTGAAAATTAGATCTGGGTTTCTAAATCTCCTACGAGCGCAAGCCCTCGTAGTTAATTACATCGTAGGAAAATTGGAAATTTTCCTACGAACACTCTCGATTAAAATAGCGGTGTAAATTTTATTTTTAAGATTTTCAAAGTTTGATATCAAAGGAGAGAGATGATAGGAATTTTCAAATGGGATCGGTTCAATGTTGAACACTTATTTTCAGAAGTCAAAGGAGGAGAAGTAGGAGGTGCTTTGAGATTCTGAATTACTTCAGAAACACCTCAGCTTATCCTAAGTATTGGGCTTGAATTTGATGGAAAGATATATTTAATTTAATGGTCAATTTTATTAGAAAGTGGGATTCAAATCCCGGAAGTTGAGGTCTTATGGCCCGAGCCAGCCTCAGAACCTAAGTCTAAATTGGGCACTAAAAGTTAGCACCCCGAACCTAGCTAGTGCAATGCAATTCTGGTCTTACCCCGGCCTGGATTGGGGAGCCAGCTAAACCACCTAAACGATTTTAAAATATGAGTCCGGTCTTTTTGTAGAGTGGTAGGGACATTAATTAGAAAATTTTAGAGGAATGAGGTCGACATCTAGAGCAGATCCTTAAATGACCCCTTAGACTTATGTTGGGTTTGATGTCTAAATAAATGCAATTAAATATTAGACTCGATTTTAATGTGTTACTAATGCGGTGCATGCTAATTGACTCGATTGAATGCAAAATTTGTATGTAGCAGTTTAAAAATCTTTTTGGCTTATGAAAATAGGTTTTATCCTAGAGATTGCATAACATCCCCTTGACAGATCGGCACCCTCATAGGCCAGGTGGTCTGTCAAAACCCGCAGGCGGGGAGATGCCTAACAAGGAAGAGAAGTTATAATATGAATGCATGAAAAACCCTCGGCGAGTCCGAGCTTACTTCTTAGGACCGTTTAGAGTTGCTATCTTATCTTAAAATTTTTATTTAATTGAAGTAGAAGAATTTTTTTTGACAGACCCCTAAGAGCCTAAATTCGTATTCCAGACTAAATCAAAGACGACATGCATATAAAAAGACTAGAAAAGGCAGGAATTCTAATGCACAATCAATTAAATAAATTAACTACATTAAATATATCAAATTGAATGTCCATATGGCAAGTGCCACTTATTATTACATCACAGAAATGACAGTAGAGTAAAGTGGCCGGGCACCACTGACTACAACCCGGATTTCTAATCCTAAAATAAATGACTTTGAGATTTAGGATTCTTCTCGTCATCCAATCCTTCATCTTCTCACGAACGTCTTGATTCGTCGGTTCAGGATATCCAAATGGAAAGAAACTCCCCCTTGATCGGGGTGTTATCTTTCCTCTTTGGATATTTGAAAAGTATCCTAATTTGACTTCCAAATGGAAGAAGACTCTCCCCTCTAGGGATGTCTTCACCTCTTTGGAATTCAAATTGGATATTTATATCCCAAATTCAAGTCATTTCAAATAATTTTACAACCTTTATACAATCAAATTACATTAATTTGAAATAGAAAATCTAGACTCGATCCTGCAATGTTATCCTAATAATCAGCAGTTGTATATGTATTCCCAAGCAGTTATAATTTGAAAGAAATGCATTTTTTTTAGCCACACTTGGCCATGCTCTTTTTATTTAAAGGGGGTCTTAAGCGCGGCAGGTACCTGTGCAAAGAGTATATATTTTTTTTATTAACTGCCCCATTTAATTTCAGCTCTTTATACGAGCATGGCCACCTGCATAAGATTGCACAAGTATAATTCGCTCCTAACCTAGGGGTAAATCTATCGTACAATCAATCACAGAATGCAGGAAATAAGTAAATAAACACATCAATTCTACACTAGCAAACAGCATGCAGTAAAAACTCGAAAACTCGGCACACAACTGCAGAAAGTAAAACACCGGCCTATCCTAAAACTAGAGTCGGTGATCCTAGCAAACCATCTAAAGTGTGTGAGGTAGGTCGTGTAATTTTGATGTGTCCTAATTGGGATTATTAGTTAAAGTTGTCTAAAGTTCGATTGGTTGGAAGGTTTATGGGATTTAAGTTTGAATTCAAGTATTAATGACTTAAGGTTAATTTTAATATTTATTTAATTATTTGTTGGATATCACCTTTGTTTCACACCGAGGCCGTGAAGTTTATTTCACCTTCCTTGGGGCTAAGTTAATAGCCTCGTAGGCCTGGGTTACCCAGTGGTACCCGGTATAATTAAGTATTTTAGG
Source organism: Dendrobium nobile (assembly GCA_022539455.1). Taxonomy (NCBI): domain Eukaryota; kingdom Viridiplantae; phylum Streptophyta; class Magnoliopsida; order Asparagales; family Orchidaceae; genus Dendrobium; species Dendrobium nobile. The sequence goes on from CM039723.1 coordinate 18,122,512, forward strand.
TTGATTAAAGTTTAAGAATTAATGAATTTTATTAGAAATGTTTGGTTGCTGATTTTTAAGGTTTGATTAATTTAAGTTTGCCATTAATCGATTCGTGGCGTTGTGCCACCAGGCTCGAGGAACCAGCCTCCTTAGGACACTTAGCCCCGCAGCCCGGAGTAGTCCAGCCGATAAACCAAATTAATGTAATTAAATTAAAAGTTTTAAAAGGTTAGATAATTAATGATTAATCTATTTTTAAGGTTTAACATCCCTTGGAATCCATTCGTGGCGTTGTGCCACCAGGCTCGAGGAACCAGCCTCCTTAGGACACTTAGCCCCGCAGCCCGGAGTAGTCCAGCCAATAAACTTCCTCTTTAGGATGGTTGTTGTGTCTTAAAAGGTTTGTTGAATGTTTTAAACATTAGATTAACATTTTCTGGAATTTTAGGATGATTTTGAGATTTATGAATTTTTGGAATATTTTAATCATTTAATTAAGGGGTTGAAAATTGACTTTTTGATTAAGTTCAAATTCTGGAAAGTTAGAATTTTATTAAAATACTAGACCTTACTACGATCAGTTAGACAGTAAGTATGTTGATATTGGATTTTTCTACATTTTATTACAAAGGTTTGAAGTTTTGAACTAGTTTTGAACTGTGGTTGACCGATTTGTTGACTTTTTGAAATATTACAGATTTCTGGATTTTAACATTTTTTACAAATATTAGACCTTATTATGAGTTCAATGCAACTGAGTTTGATCAATTTGGATTTTTCTTTAAATAGTTATGAATATTCAAACTTTTGACTATTTAACGAATTATTAAAATCCTTAATTAGAGAATCATTTTGTGGTTTTTCTCCAAATGAATCCCAAACTCCTTGAAATCAACTCCAAAGGTCAGAAAAGACCTAAGGAGAGATTCCCAAGTGTTTGGGAAATTTTTGGAATTTTTAGTAATTTTTAATTAATTATATTAATAAAATATTCAATTTTACTTAAAATTAAATTAAGACTTATGTTGCTGTCAAAATGAGTTGGTTTCAATTTTCATGGATTAAGGGTTTAATTATGGTCAGTTAGAGGTATTATACACATTTTTTGGATTTGTATTTGATTTATTACAATTTCCGGAAGATTTAATGGCTTAATTAAGACTTTAAACTTAGGAAAATTATTTAGAGGTCTTAATGACTTCTAAATTCAATGAAAATTTTCCCTAAGGCTGAAGATGTCACTAAGTTTAAGTGGTTCAGGTTTCAAGTCAAGAGGGTGTAAATCCTAATTTTTGGAAATATTCTAAGTGCTCTAAATAAGTCCTTAATTATTGTCCTTAATCATGTCACTAGGTTAATTAGGTTCAAATCAAGGTTCCTAACCCTTGAACTCAACATAAGCATACACATATGCATAAACACAATCAACTCCTAAATCTAGGAGAGCCTTAGACTAAGTGCATATGTGTGCACAACCTAAGCATGCAAATATCGATGGTAATTAAGATAACAAAGTTTTGATTAGTGAATGATTAGACCTAATCACTCACTAATCATTCCCCAATGACTTCTATTCACGCATTCGATCTATGCTTAAAATTTTAAAGGGATCTCTCAAAACTTAAAGTTTTTTTTAAAAAAACATATGTATTTTAAAATAGATTTTAAAATATTTAAATATATAAGTACATATATATGTAAATCTATGTTTTAAAATAAAAATAGTTGAAAATATTTTTTTAAAATAAATTTTGAGGGGTTGAGAGACCCATTGATTTTGAAGTTATTTGAAAATAAATATCTAATTTTCAAAATACTTAATATAATATTTAATTAAATACTAATTAAATATTAAGGATATTCAAATAATTCAAATTAATCAAAATAAATTAAGTTTTAGAATTTGAAAATAAATTTAAATGAAATATCTGAAATTCTAAAAATATTGATATATTATTTATATTTTATGATTTACAAAGAATTTTTAATGATTTTAAAAAGTTTTAAGTTAATTAAAGCAATTAAATTAATTTAGAATTAATTAATAATTAAAATAATTATTGAATCAAGTTAAATCTAAAATATTTCCAAATTTTTTAAAAAAAATATTTAACATAATTTAGGTTAAATTTTCAAAATAACCTAAAATTAATTCCAATTAAATATTAATTAATATTAAGACATTTAACATATAAAAAAGAATATGTATATATATATATATATATCTTAAATTTACTTAATTATAAATTGAAGTATAAAATATCTACATAAAGTTAATCAATATTAATTAATCAAACATAATTTTCTAAAATTTTCTAAAACTATGTTTTTTTTTTTTTTTTAAATATGATTTTAAACTATTTAAAATATTTAATTAAATATAAATATTCTAATTGTTAACATGAAGTATTTAATAATCAAAATATATGTTCTATTTTAAGCTAAATTTAATTTTAAATTAAAGACCTTAATTTTCTGGAAATTTTGATATATTATATGAAATTTTTGGAATTATATTTTATTTTTAATGATTTTTTAAAGTTTCTGCTAATTAAAAGTATTTAAAAAAAATTTATTTTAATTAAAATGAATCTGGCGGCGGTGGCGCCACGTGGCGAATCCCAATTCGTGGGATCAAACCGCGCTAATCATTGCCGGCGGCGGCTAATGATTAGCCGCCGGCAATCATTGGCTCTTAATGCGCGGGACCTACGCGTGAAAACACTTAACCTAGTCAGCACCCGGTCGTGACCGTCTGATCTCCGCCTTTTCAAATCAACGTCCCAGATCAAGCTGGACGAAGATCCAATCCGGCAGAGGCCTGAACGCGGTCGTAGATCACGACCGTCTGATCTCCGCTTTCCCAAATCCACGGCCCAGATCGAGCTGGACGGAGGCTCGATCCGACAGAGGCTGGAATGCGGTCATACCCAGGCGTGAGATGATGAAATCCGGCCCGTTGATCACAGGATCGACGGCCAGGATTTCATAAACCTGGGCTAAAGGAGAACCCGCAGCCTTGAGAACAAAAAAGGCTCGTTCTCTCCAAATATTTAACCAAATGCGATAAAAATTTAAACGTAGATTTAACATGCAAACAGAAATATTGGGGAACTTTTAAAATTATTAAATACGCATTAAACAAAACGCTAATTAAATCTATGTGTCCTAAACTAGGTTTAGAGATTTACAGCGATTCAATGGACGGTTTGGACCGTTTAAGGGATGGTTGAGCTTGTAGATTGTCCACGTTTATTTGTCCTGTTGAATCCACGTCCTGAAATGCAGCCGATCGAGAGGTAGAAGCGTTTGAACTGGAAATGCTTCGGTTGGCCGGAGTCCTCACCGGCGGCAGCTTTGGACGGGTGGTTTTGGCTCGGGAAATGAAGAGGAGATGGTTGAGAGGTTTTATGAGCAGAGAGCTCGTCTGGGGAGACTTGAGATGGTGAGAGAAGCTAGGGTTTGCAATGAGGTTCATTTTGAGCCTTTTGCCCTATTCAATCCCCTCCAGATTGAATGAAGGGCTGAGATCGACTGTTTGGACTCCCAGATGGCTGCCACCTGTCCAGGGAGTTGGTGGGAGCAGAAGCCAAGGACATGGAGAGGACATCCTAGGTGGAAAGGGTCTTTTGTCTTCTATTTGGACACATGGCTTGCTAGGAGCTGTTTGATCAGAATTCGAGGGTCAAGATTAATCCTAGGAAGCTTCTAGAGCTGTTCTTTTACAGCTGGAGAGTAATTAAATTGATTAGATTAGCTCTAGGGAGTGATTTAGCCTCTTAAAGAGTCCACTTGACCACCCATTGACTGTTTGACCAGTCAATGGGTCCAAGGGTGCTGAGGTGGCAGATGGAGGAATGAATTGAAATGCTTTGGGAGGATCTTAATGGCTTAAAATCAAATAGTTAATATTTTAGACGGTTTCAAAGTGATTTGACCTAGTCTTGATTGTTGACTTGGTCAATATAACCATGGTTGGACTCAAAGCATATTTAATGGTATTTAGGACATGCATTAAAATAAAGTTAAAGTCGTGGAGACATTGGCTTGATGATGTAGCTTGATTTGATCCAAGCATGTCAAATTAGGCTAGACTTGAGTCATAGTTGACCAAGTCAACTAAAGATTGAGTCAAGGATATAATCAAGGTTCAAGCCTAAATCATTAAAAGAATTAATCACGAAAGTTTGATAGAGTAGTTTTTAGGGTCCAAATAGGCTGTTCAAGTCAATTGAGCCTATTGGGCCCTTAATGGGCCATTGAATCAATCATGGTTAATTTGGTCAACCACATGGGTCCAAGATTTGAAATCAGGTTTAACAAGTTCAAAATAACATTTCAAAATCAATGGAAGTGGTTCCAAGTCTTGATAGGTTATCTAAGTCAAAAACATCTATTTGGACCCTTAAAGGGCTATTTGGGTCAACTAGGTTGACTTGGTCAACCAGGTTGACCCAAGGCCTGGGAAAGGGTCCAACAAGTTTGGTTTGGTATTTGAAACTCGCTGGAAGTGGTTGCGTTCAATCCGGAGTTCATTTGATTTAAAATCAAAGTTTGAGCCCCATAGGGGTATTTTGGTCATTTAGGGCTCATGGCCACTAGGGGCTGAGATGAGTTCAGAAAATTCCAGTTTATCGTTCAACATATCAATATTAAGGGTCTGGAAGTGACTAGAGGATTTGGTGAAGGCTCTAAAGTCAAAAACTTCACAGTGACAGGTCCAGTGGCATGGGCTGTAAATATTTGAAGGTTTTACAGCCTATGGATTTTAATTAAGTTTCTGGGGTTAGAGACCTCAGAATGGGCTCAAATTTGGAAGGTTTCCTCCAGAGACATGTCCCATCAGTATGCAACTGACAGACTCTGAATCGGAGGTTATTTAACTGGGTTTCAAAATGTTTGAAATTTCAATGGAAAAGGCCTTTAGGACAAAACCTTTGGACCTTGGATTTGGCTTGATTGACCTAAGGTCTAGGTAGATCCTAAAGTCTAAGCTTTAGAAGAATCCTAGGATAGATCCTAAGGTCAAGATTCTAGGAGGATCCTAGGATTGATCCTAAGGTCAAGATTCTAGGAGGATCCTAGGATTGATCCTAAGGTCAAGATTCTAGGAGGATCCTAGGATTTAAATTAATTTGGAAATTAAATTAATTTAAGGTCAAGAGTAGTCCAAATGACCTCATACAAAAATGAGGTCAACAGACGCCTACTCCGGTTACAAGCAAATCAAGATGAATCTGACTGATGAAGAAGCGACAACATTTCAAACAGACAGAGGGTTATATTGTTATTGGGTGATGCCCTTCGGGCTCAAGAATGCTGGAGCAACTTATCAACGCCTCATGAATAAAGTTTTCAAAACCCTTATTGGACGTAATATGGAGGTGTCCGTGGATGACATGTTGTAAAGAGTCTTGAAAAATCTCAACATATCTCTAACTTAGAGTAGTGCTTCCATTTGTTGAGATGTTATAATATGCGGCTCAACCCCGAAAAGATCAAGGCGTTCTCTCTATGTCATCATGAAATTATCTTGATCGGGCACGAATCTCGAGGCAAAAACCAACCCGGAAACTTCAAAAATTAAATTCGGAAGCACCCGAACTCCGATTTCAGCGAGCTTATAGTCAAACTGAGCGTCTCAGAAATACAAACCCAACGACACCAAATTCAACTCGATCTGAGCCCAAATGAGCCCAAATCAAGCACCCGAAGTGCTATTGGAAAGCTCGTACCACAATTTGAGTTACCAAACGATCTCCGATTTTAACGAGCTTATAGTCAAATCGAACGGCTTGACAAGACAAATCCAACGAGCCCAAGATCATCGAATTTTAACATCATTAAGGCATTCAAATTTCTGACGAATGGTGCATGATCAAGGGATTCAATATCAGTCGTCCATTCGACCACTCCCTATTTAACCCTTATCTCACGCCTATTTACGAGCTATGCCACTCCAGAAAAACTATAAATAGAGCTCTCATTCTTCACAAGAGGGAACTCAAGCAAGAGAGAGAAGAAGAGAAGAGAAGAAGAGAAGAAGGAGGAGAATCAGCTCCTCCTCGACCACTGCCGGAGTTCTTTCCGCTGCCTGAATACGCCGGAATTCTGCCGGATATTCGGGAGACACCAGAATTTTGCAGAACTTTGTAACTTTGTTTTAATTTAAAAGAAATTGATTGTAATCTGATCGTCCTAACTCTTGGGACGAATCAGCCTTTGTACTTCAAACAAACACTAGTGAAATTACTTCAACTGGGCGTGGCCCCATTGTTTTTCCCTCTTTCGAATTTTCCATGTAAAAATCCTGATGTTCATTTCCCTTTTTATCTTCTGTTTGTGTGTGCTGAATATTCGTACAACGCTTGAATGTAAAATTATAAACTCTATCGCCGCGTATATTCTAGCCCTCAACAAGAATATTACAGAGCAAATAAAATTAAATTTTCGGATTGAAAATTTTAAATGCCTTGCATTCGACATTTTCTTCAAACCAAACGCTCTTAATAATATATATTAAAATTAAAATACTATTCAATCCATGCCAGTTCTGCATAAATATCACGTACTTCCATGGCGTACTTTGAGCAAAAACCCTATAAGCAGCTAGATGAAACCAACCATGAAGCTTTGCCTCCTCCCTCTCTTCCTCTTCTGCTTCCTCTCCTCCTCTTCCTCCCACCCTCACCCATTCGACCCCCTCACTCCCTCTGAACTCTCAACCATCCGCTCCATCATCACCTCCTCCCATCTCAACGTCTCCTCCTCCCTCTCCTTCCACTATGTGGGCCTCGACGATCCCGACAAATCCACCATCCTATCCTGGTCCTCCTCCTCCCCCCTTCCCCCTCGCCGCGCCTTCGCCATCCTCCGCGCCGACCGCCAAACCCACGAACTCATCATCGACATCACTAAAGCCTCCATCATCTCCCACCACATCTACCCTGGTCCCGCCTACCCATCCTTCAACAACGAAGAGGAAGCGCAAGCCGGGTTGCTTCCAATGAACTACAAGCCATTTTTGGAGTCAGTGAGGAAGAGAGGTGCGAAGATTGAGGATGTTGTGTGTACATCTTATGCGAGAGGGTGGTTTGGGGAAGAGAAGCAGAACAGGAGGAGAGCCGCGGTGCTCTGCTTTGTTGCTGGCGAGACGGCAAACTTCTATGCGAGGCCTATTGAGGGAGTAACGATAACGGTCGACTTAGATGATATGGAGATAGTGGAGTATAGGGATAGAGTGGTGTTGTCGGTGCCGGCGGCGGAAGGAACAGAGTATATGGCGGCGAGGCAACGGTCGCCGTTTGGGCCAAGGGGGAACAGGGTCGTGGTGGTGCAGCCGGAGGGGAAGGGCTTCAGCATCCATGGCCATATGATCAGGTGGGCCAATTGGGACTTCCACCTGGCCTTCGACCTCCGTGCCGGCGCCGTGATCTCCCTGGCCTCCATCAACGACACGTCCGCCACCATGGCCGGTCGGAAGAGCGTTCTCTACCGGGGCTTCGTCTCGGAACTCTTCATCCCCTACATGGACCCTTGTGAGGAATGGTACTTCAAGACGTACATGGATGCCGGTGAGTATGGCTTTGGCCTCCTTGCTTCGCCGCTTGAGCCAACGGTCGATTGCCCGCCCAACGCCGAGTTCATGGATGGTTACTATGCGGCTCAGAATGGCGAAACTCTCCGCATATCTAACGTCTTCTGCATCTTCGAGCGATATGCGGGTGATCCTTCGTGGAGACATACAGAGACTTTGCTTCCGGGAGAAATAGTTTGTTTTTTCTATTATTAATTTTTTCTTTAAATTAGATGAATAATTTTTTACACTTTTTATATATTTCATTAATTAAAATCAATCAATATATTTTAAATCATATATGAAAACTTGTTTTAAATTAAACAAAGTCATCAATAGAGGAAAATCAATGAAGGTTATGAGTTTTCATTTTCTTCATCATATCCTCCTAAAATTCCGCCAAATTTACAAAGAAATTATTCTGTTCCGAGTCCAAACGGAAAAATCATTCCGACATGTGAGTGTACACACTGTGTACACATTTAAATACATTGTATATCAAACTTTTATACCTATAGCATATATACTCATAGCCCGAACGGTTCTTCCCGTTGGACCAAACTCCGTACAAAAAAGTTTTCCCAAATTTATAATATGTTTAGTTCGATATTAAAAGTTCTTTTTAAAAATGAATATCTACCATTATAATGGTTTAGAGGAGTTATTAATTTATACTAATGTGATTTGCACAGATCACTGAGAGCAGGGAAGAGGTGAGCTTAGTTGTCAGAATGGTTTCAACTGTTGGAAACTATGACTACATGATTGACTGGGAGTTTAAGACCACTGGCACCATCAAAGTTTCGGTAATTGGACTTTTCTTCATTATTATTTATCTGTTTAATTAATCATTTATTAGTTGTGATCTTTGGATCTATTTGGAACATTTCTAATTTTATATAAAATTTATTATGAAATTATTATAGAGAAAATAAGTTAGGATCTGTATAGAATGACGTTAGTATTTTATAAAATTGATTGTGAAAATTTTCAAGAGAAAATAACTTTGTTACAGTAGAAGTAGAAAACAGCTATAGAACACAAAAAACATTTAAAAAGCGGTGAGAAATCAATAATAAAATAAGAGTTAAATAAAATTATGACTGTTATCTAAAAATTAAAATAGCTTGAAAGTTGTCCCAAATAATTTTTTTGTTATTATCAGTATGTGGCACAATGTTTGAAGGAAGTTTATTCCTCCCTCTCACCCAAGTTTGAATTTCATAACTTGTCTGATTTTTTTTTATTATTATTCTGATTGTAAAAAATAGTTTTTTATTACATAAATTTTTAAAAAATTGTTAGAAAACATCAAGAAAAATAATAGTTAAATAAAATTATAGTTATTGTCTGAAATAAAGCTAGCATGAAAGCTGTCCAAAACAAATCCTTAATTACAAATCTTTTAATTAGAATTATTCATCATAATTTCAATATAATATTTTGACAAAATATTTTGGGAAATTTACATGTTTATCATGCAAATTTTATAAATTTATATTTCAAACTAAAAAATTTTATTTTTTATTTATATGATATTTTAATTATATATATATTTAATTAAAAAATAATAGTAATGAAATTTTTTATGTTGATGTGATTTAAAATTTGAAATATTATATAATAAAATATAAAATTTAGCGATGAGATACATATTGAAAAATAGATGATAATTACTAATACTCACTCTAAAATATATCACTACTTCATCTTTCTCCTCTCTCAGGCGGGCCTCACCGGAATTCTGGCCCTCAAAGCCTCCACGCATACCCACACCAACCAAATCAACACCGACGAACACGGCGAGCTTGTGGGCCGCAATACCATCGCCGTCTACCACGACCACTTTGTCACCTTCCACCTCGACCTCGACGTCGCCGGTCCGGCCAACTCCTTCGTTAAAGCGAACCTCAAAACCGTCCGGTCCAACTCGGCCCATCCCACGCCGAGGAAGAGCTACTGGACCGTCGTCAGGGAAACGGCGAAGACCGAGGCGGACGCACGGATCCAACTCGGCAGCACGGCGTCGGAACTGCTTATTGTCAACAACGGGGTGAGAACTGCGTTGGGAAACGCGGCAGGGTACCGTCTGGTTGGCAGTAATGCGGCGGCAACATCGCTTTTGAGTGATGATGATTATCCGCAGATTCGAGCGGCGTATACGAAGAAGCAGTTGTGGGTGACGCCGTATAACAGGGAGGAGAAATGGGCAGCTGGCCTTTATGCGGATCAGAGCAGGGGAGATGATAATTTAGCCCAATGGAGCATGAGGTAAAAGTGCCTTTTATATTTTTAAAAATAGGATTAAAAAATTTTTCAGACATATGAACCACTCAATTAAGGTCAATTAAGATAAACTATTTTTTTTTTTTGGGGAAAAATTAAGATAAACTCATGCAACACATGTATAACACGCGAACTCAAGACTTCTTAATTGATAGCAAAAACTTCCAACTAATTAGTTGAAAGTTTAGGCTAATAGCTAAGGAGAATTTATTTTGTGCGGACTCCGAATGGAGAGGACCGTTCGAATTTGTTGTGTATTTATAAATAAGCAATAAATACCCAGCAAATTCTCAGTTGTGAGTATTTGTTGAATATTTAGTTAGTATTTGATGAGTTTTTGTTGAGTATTGATTGAGTATTTGCTAACTTTTTTTTTAATTTGCTGAATATTTACTGCTTATTTTGCTGAGTATTTACTGCATATTTTAAAATAAATAGTAGCATTCGGAGCCCGCACAAAATAATTTCCCCTAGCTAAGAGGAAATTTTGGCTTTTTTTTTTTATAAAAAAAAGTCATCCCATAAGTAAACTTCGAATTCAAAAACTCTTGGTTTTGTAGTCAAAGCTTATAACCAATAAACTATGATAAGTTGCATAAAATATGATTATTTAAGGGCATCTCCAACCAAAAAATTCATTTTTCACTTTAAAGTGCAGTAAATTGTCTCCAACCGAATTCCATTTTCTAACACAAAAATATTCATAGTATATTCTTTCCCATGTTTCATTTTATATAATTTTTGAATTAAAAAAAAAAAACAAATGGCGGGTGAACAGTGCGACACAAGTTATTGGCGTCACACTGTTCACCTGCGATGAAATAACATCAAACTTGCCGCTCGGTTGGAGCGACGGAAGAACAACAAATGGCTATTTGACGTTCCATTGGAAATGCCCTAATATATCAATTTTCTTCCAAATTGTTTTTTAAGTATAGAGCATTAAATCTAGCTCACCTTGGTAAACAGTTTTCTTTTTGCTTTTTAAAGTAGTTTTTTATACAAAAATTATAAAAAATTTTTGTACTAAAATGCTGCTTTAGAAAGCATTAAGAAAGCCATCCCAGACGAAGCCTTAGTTGGAAGTTTTGGCTATCAGTTAAGAGGTCTTGAGTTTGCGTGTTATATATGGATTGCATGAGTTTATCTTAATTGGCCGAAATAGCCTGTGTTTATGTATTGCATTAACTTTATAACAATTTTCTTAAATATTATTTGAAACAGGAATCGATCAATTGAAAATACAGATATTGTGTTGTGGTACACAGTGGGGTTTCATCACATTCCAAGCCAAGAAGATTTTCCATTAATGCCAATGTTGACAGGTGGATTTGAGCTGCGACCCTTCAATTTCTTTGAGAGAAATCCGTTGATTAACACTGAACCATTTAATAAGGTTTTGTCAGCTCAGTCGACTACACAGACCAGCAAAATGGCTCAAGTGTGAAAAAGTTGGTAAGCCACTTATTAGAGCTTTGAGGCTTAAAAGGGTATGGCCATTTGGTCTATTTTTAAATATCTTTCGACTCATGTTCTTTCTTAATTTTGTTTCAAGTTGTTTGAACCAAGCTAAGAAAATTGCTTCCAGTAGTTTTGATTGTAGTATTGAATGAGAAATCTCGTGGTTACACAGCTCATCTTGATATGTTGGCCTAACCTAATGACTTAAACCCAACCAAAAGATCCTATTATTGACTCCAACTTATCCAAACAAACCCTTGGGTAATTTTGAGTCAAGGTTGACTCTCGATTAGCCCTTTTGATTAGGGCTACAAACAAACTGAATGTTCGACAAGCTACAAAGAATTCGGCTCTATTGTAGGATCATTATAATCGTTTTATTTACTAAGCAAATTTTTTTAATACTTGGTTGTTAAATAAATAAACATACATAGTTATTTTTTTTTACTCATTTATGCTCATGAATAATATCATTTGAAGCTCATAAATAGGCTAAAATAACAAGCTCGATAAGAAGTTTAATTCATACTTGATATGGAGATTATGAACAAGCTCATTTAAAAACTCGATTGATGTTTGATTTGTCACTCAATTAAGTATCATTATGACTTATGAAAATGATGACCAATTTAATTGGAATGATTTATTTCTATTATAATTTAGTAATACAAGAGATCATTAATTAAAAAAAATTAAAACTAATTGAACATCATAATTTTTTTACTTTGGAACTAAATACATTTCTTAAGATTGGTTTCAATCTTTAGTTAATATATTTTCACATAATTTTTGCAAATATGAACAAGCACACGCTCAGCTGATTTACAACCCTACTTTTTGTCAAGGTTAACCATGACTAACCAAAATTACTAAAATGCTCTTAATTCCTTATCCATGGTATTCTTAAGCCAAAGTCATGCACTTGACCTATCAATTGAGTCAAGCTGATATAGGATTATTCAAGGCACTCATGCTCACACCTAACCCATGTTCAACTCATGTTGAACATGGTTAGGTCAAATTCCCTAATTACCACTAAGCTCCCTAGGTACTTTAGATAAATCTCATACAAATAGCTTTGATTTTGAATCAAAATATTTAGAGATACTCAAGGATCATCTTAGCCACCTAACACATGGCCAACCCATGTTGAACATCGATAGGACAAAGTGACCAAAATACCATTTTGGGTACTCTCACTGCATTCATTAGGTTTAACCCATCTCAAAGCTAAAACTTCCCATCCAAACTCTAGCCAAGGTTTTCTAAGACCTTGACCTTACTCTCATAGGTATCCCAATCGACTTGGGCTATCCCAAACCACTTTGGGCAAGTCGAAGTGGGTAAAATAGTTTGTCCCGAGCCAACCTTGCGAATCGAAACCCAATGCAAGCCAGTTTAAGCTTAATTAACCTAACTCAAGGCTTTCATTGGACCTTTAAAATCTTATACGCCTTTTCCATCTAGGCCTAATAGCTAACGCCACCAATATTACTAGGTCAACCATAGTCGAATCACCCAAGCTAACACATCTCAGAGAATGACCTCCACAATTATCCTCTAGCCTTATGATCATTCAAGGATAGATGGAGAACCCTTATTGGAAAATCCCCAGCTGCCTTTGCTAACTCAGGTTGCTTGTAGTGGCCAAATTTTTGTCTAGATGCATTCCTAAAACATTATAAATAGACCCACTTAGTGTCACGACCCAACTCGACCGGGACGGATCCCGCTCGCATCGGGTCGCGACAGAACTTAAACTTGATTTTTGATCAAATTTATTTTCTAGCCCAGGGTCCAAGCTTAAAAACGTCTCCATCATATAGAGAGTAGAGGTTTATTTATTGATCTTGAGACTGAAATGCTCTACAAATATGAAAAAGATTCGGAGAAAATTTGTAGTGTTCCATTGGATGACCCATATTGATTCCCTCAATCATAGAGCATTCGTTCTGCATTTAAGCATTGTAATGATGACGGAATTGAGTGATCACGGGCTCGTTGAATTTAGTCGAGCCGCTTGATTTGATTATATGCATGTTGTATTTGGATATCATTTAGTCACCCAATTAATATTTTGAAGCTTCCAAATATGCTTCAAACTATTGATTTGGGCTTATTTGGGCTCGGATTAGACAAATTTTGGTGTCATTGAGTTTGCATCATCTAGATGTTTAGTTTAACTATAAGTTTGTCGAATTTGGAGTTCGGATGGTCCTAAATTTATTTTGGAAAGTTTCTAATTCAAATATGCCTTGATAATCGTGTTCGATTAAGACTATTAATTTTTGGTGACTTATCAATGCTGACAGTTTGTTCTCCTATAAAGGAAAATCTACGATGACATGAAGGTGCTAAAGAAGAAGCCAACTGCCTTTTTTTTTTTTTTGTCTCTTTGGTTACATTTGATAAAATTGGAACGGTATAGAGAAGGTTATTATGGCCCTTGCATAAGTTGACATGCACTTGGCTTCTCTCTAGTTCCAAATGAGCTGTTCTACATCCACCACCATCATAACACCTAGGGTTGTAAACAAGTTGAGTCGAGTTCGAGTTATCTCTAACTTGAGGTTGATTAACTAATCGAGTTCTAGCTCGAGCTTTACTCTACAAGTTTGAGTACGCTCATGAGCCAACTCGTTTATTATGAAAGAGAGAAAATGACTATGATTTAAACCAGGGGTGTCAATATTTGACACGACACGAAAACCCAACCCAGAAATTTCGGGTTGGACAAACGGGTCGAGTTCGGGTTCCCGTATTCGACCCGTTAGAAAAAATGTCCAAAATTCTTCATAAATTGTATCTATTTTACAATTTATTTAAAATTCTTTTGAAATTTAAATAGGTACAGCCTAACATTTCCATCTCAGAGCTCAAAAATTTTTTTATTAAAAGAATATATATATCCTCATTTTGTTTTACCTTTTTTTTGCCATTTTACTTTCCTTGAGATATTATATATATTTATTTTATATTTATAATGAAATATTTTATTTATATAATTTGTTTCTCTTTATTTAAAACAAACGTCGAGATCTCCCAACCCTTCTTTTTCTATTGTATTGTCAATATTACATATTGGTGTTTAGCTTAATATGGCCGTTTTTGATTTCACGAACAAAAGTTTGCATAAATGCAAGCTTAAATGGTTGAGATTCCTTAGAGGTGTAAAAAGTCAGAGTTTGGCTCGAGTCATCTCTGATTTGAGCTTAAGCTGTATTAAGGCTTTGTTTGGGACAACTTTTTTATTGTTTTCTAAATCAGCTTTCTAGTACAAAAATATATTTAAAAAAAAATTGTACTAGAAAGCTGCTTTAAAAAGTAGTAAAAAATTTGTCCCAAACAAAACCTAATTAATCAAGTTTAAGCTTGAGCTCGAGTTTTATTCTATAAGTTCGAGCTAACTCACTAGCCGACTTGTTTATCATGAAAGAAAAAAGAATAAATATGATTCAATCAATTATTAAAATAACATTAAAAAATGAATGAGAAATTAAAAAAAGTAATTAATAAAGAATCACTTAATATATAAAGGTGATATATATTTTAAAATATTTTTTATAGCTTCCTATTTAAAATTTTGAATTCTAATACATTTGAAGTGTGTTTTATAATAAAAATTTTTAAATGAATTGGTCACGAGCTAATGAGTCGATTCAGGCTTGGCTCAAGTTTGGCTCATTAGCTCATCCTTTTTTGCTCATGAGCCATTTATTGAGTTGAGCTTGAGCCCACTCACGAGTCGGCTCGATTCACTTACATCTCTTACATTATGGGATTGTCATAGTGCCATGGCAAGCAAGAATCACTAATTTAGGTGGTTCTTAAGCTTCTGATGGCTTGGTTTGTGGGGTTTGCCTGTTTTTTTGGTGGTTCTTTAGCTTTTTGTCTCCTATTTTGGTGGAGCTTCTCCTGTTGCTAAGGTTCTTATGTTGTTTTGTAGAGTTTTTTTTCTTCTTGACTGGGTTGTAATGTTTATTTGGGATTTAGCTCTTTTTTGGGTGGTGGCACCTTGTTGACTCGTAGGGGTTCTCTGCTTCATTTATTTTGTAATTTAGCTGGGATCATAAGCTCAGAGGTTTCTTTTTTATCTTGGATGTAGCTCTTCGAGCATTATTGGATCTAGATCCCCTTAAGAACTTGTAACAAAATTTTAAATTAATGCATAGACGACTATATGAGTTTTAACCACAAAAAAAGGTTGAAAAATATAAAAGGAATTATCAATTGCTTATACTCTTGCTTTGGATCATATTCATTTATTTAAATCTTATATTTAATGTTGAGTAATAATAAAAATAACTATCTTTCATAATGTTTTTATTAAATAAAGTGAAAAACTATTTCCAAGTTTTAAATTTAGTAGTTTATTTTAAAATCACACACAAATTTTCTCTTCCCCCACCCTTCTCTTAGGTGTAACGTGCACTTCAATTTGGCTTGTCGGTAGACAATTCAAGGCAACCCGAAGGACTTCCTCAAAGAAGACTTCCAAGCATAGTTAAAAGCTCAGGTTATATGGTCATGGCATGTATTTATGGATGTGATAATATTTAAAGCGCCATCCATGACAAGAAAAAAATGATAAGGAAAGAGATCGACATTATTATTCAAAGGATAATATTGAATCCCTTCTTTTGTTATAGGAAAATTTATCCACGGCAAGAAAAAAAAAGATGAATCCATAAATACTATAAATAGGGTCTTTATGTAGTTCAATGACCATACATTTCGAAAAGAGTTTGTACTTTTGTATCCATTTCAGCCTTATCCTATTTTCTCATAAAAAAAGCTATGAAAAATCAAAATAATATGTAATGACTTTCCAATTCTTGTGATAGATAGATTTTTTTTTGTTCTTTATAGAATTAATTATTCTTTATCATCCGAAATATTCCGCCTTTATATGAGATATGAGATAATATTTCTAGGCTACCTAATAGCTAGGAAGAAGCCAACAAGCTTTGTCTTCCATTTCAAAAAACAAATATGTACATAATTTCAACCAAATATGTCATTTTAGTGCAACAAATTGTCAGGACGGGGACAGTCCCAGTACTAACAATTTGTCACCCAAAAAAAAAATCTTACAATGAACGTTTCAAGATCTAAAGATATCCGAAATTTTTTCTATAATAATATCAAATTTAAAGATGTTGACACCTTGGATTATATTCCACAATCTACTTCATGGATCCATAGTTGGAGCATTGTGACAGTCCAAACAACAAGTATTATGAGAAGAAGCTACATTTCATTAAGGTTCCGTTTGGGATGATTTTCTTATTGCTTCTTAAAATAATTTTTTAGTATAAAAATTAAAATTTATGGATTAAAAAGTTATTTTAAGAACCAGTAAGAAAGCTGTCCCAAACGAACCCGAAAGATTTTGTAAACTTCTTAAATCATAATGGTCCTCTAGAGTAGAGGGCCGATTATGGTTAATTACCTTCTTTGGGTGTTTGTAAATTGCCTCATTTGGACTTTGGTTACTTTTAATCCCAATTTTCCTTTTTTATCTTTGAATTCTTCTTCTTTGGACTAAGAAATTTCTGTCGTATATAAATTATCTTGGGCCTTATTATAGTGATGAAAATTATCCAAATAAATTTCTGTCGTATATTGAAAAAAAATTCCAAAGGCAATACTTTTGCCTTCCTTCAGGTCATCAATAAAATCAAACTTTAGAGCTATACCAGCAAAATCTCCCAATTCAACAAATTATGAACCCCTTCTCTACAAAAAAAAAAAAGTTATTATTTTAGCATATATGATTTAGGCTTCTTTTGAGACGGCTTTCTTACTGCTTCTTAAAGCGACTTTTTAATACAAAATAAATTTTTTTATTAAAAAAATTATTTTAAAGAAGCAGTAAGAAAATTATCCCAAATAAAACCTTAATGTGTCTCAAAGAGTTCTTCCACTATTATCCAAAAAAGCCAACTTCTTATCTAAATTCAAAATCTTAAACGTTTCAGATTCTAACTATCAGATCACCAAATTCTCCAAGCGTGATCAGCTCATCCTGCCACTCCCAATCAAAACCCAAAACGGCCATAGGCGACCTCCTGCTCGAATCCTCCACACCATCTCCTCTAGTTTCAGAAGATAGAAGCATGGCTTCCATGGGAAAAACCTGCTCAGTAATTTCTTCTAATTGTAAAGGAAATACCGTTGGCTGATCTGACGACGGTGCTTGGAAGCTTGAAATAGAAAGCTCATGGGAGCTGTAGGAAGAAGAAGCAGTAGTACTACTGGTACTGTTCATAATGGCAGAGGAATCCATGACGAAGGGGTTCTCCTGAGTCTCTATGGGCTTGCAGGTATGGTGCATGCAATAGCTGACCTTATAAATTGGACTATTGGGGACTTTATCTTCCTTTTGTTGAATAGTCTTGGTTGCCTGACAACCTTGGTCTTTGTTGTGAGTGCATTTGTAGTAGCTTCTGCAAAAAATAATTAAAAAAAAAATTAAAATCTAAAAAATGACACAATTTTTATTGCATGCTTCATATTTTATTAAGACAAAATAAATTATAAATTTACTTGGAGGTTTGTTAGGACAAAAAAAAAATTATTAAAAACCTTAACAAACCGACAATTTTTATTACATGCTGCATAATTTATTAGCATGATGAAACGTGTGTGGAAAAAAATATTTCTTGTCATAAAATAAAGTGATGTTTATATATATTTTTGTAAATATTATTTATAGATTTTTTGCATATCATTGGTTGCATGCAAATAAAATATTTTCTTTTCATAAAATAAATTTTTTTTGGATTATATTATTTGATTGATTGTGATTATACATATAAGTAAATTTCTCTAAGATAGAAATATAACTAATTTTCGAAATTTATAATTTTTGTTATAATTCTTTCATATAAATTAAAATTAATTTTAGAAAAATCAATTACTAAAAATAAAAATCAAGCCTTAATTACTTACCTTGGAAAATCTGAGTTGTGAATGCGCTTCTGCCCATATTTCCGCCATTGATGGCCATCAAAGTGAGGCACAGAGGTCATAATCGTCCACGACTGCATCCTCTTCCTACAGATTCATTTGAGCAAGTAAATAAATAGAACAAAAGGCCAAAAAAAAAAAAAAAAAATTATCCAAATTATATCATTGACAGATTCCTTGACTGCATCAAATGTTTGAATTTGATTGAATGAATTTATGATTTAAAAATATAGACGTTGACTTCACGATTGTCTGAGAATATAGAGTGAAAAAGATATTTGGATGAACAGTATATACCTTTTCTTATGCTCAGTATCATTCTTTCTGTCTTCGACCGCGAGAGTGGGAGAGATAGGTTGGAGGTCGGAGAGAGCGGCGGTGATGCAGCGAAGAGCCTTATCAAGGAGGCCGATGGCCAGCGTTTTGTCGGTTGGTTTGGCCGGAGAAGAGGCGAGGAAGAGGGCGCGGAGCTGAGTCAGGCCCTCGAAGCCTTGGCTGAGGTTGTCGATGGCGGTGGAAGAGTGATTGTAAGGTATTTCCTCCATTAATATGTAAAGAAGACTAGAAGAGGTAGTGGCTGAAGGAGCTTGCAGAAAGATGGAGACTTAGCTCTTTTGTTTGTAGACTATCAACGCTTTGCTTCTGTTTATATAGATAGCTATTACACGTAACCGCGGGAGACTATGAGACTAAAATCATTAAGGTTGGATATAAATCATTGCATATAAAATATTTTTACACTTACTTGAACTCATGTAAAGAAACGCTATGGCTTTCTCATTTTCTCAAGGTTTGAAAGTTTTATTTTAAAAAGATTACAAATTTAAATTCAAATATTTGCAATTTTTTTGCTTAAAATTAGAAAAGGTTAAAGTGCCACAAATACTATTTACAAAAAAAAAAAAAAGCATTTGCATTTATGAACTCATGCCATTTCGAGTCTGTTTAGAACAACTTTCGTGATGCCTGACTTTTTAGACAACAATTATAATTTCTTTTGGCAAGTGCTTGTTGGTTTCTCATTGCTTTTCATAAATTTCAACAACGGAAAGTTGCTTTTTAGAATCAGAGTAACTAAGACCTCATTTGGGACGGCTTTCTTACAACTTCTTAAAGCAGTTTTTTAGTGCAAATATTTTTTAATCCAAAAAATGATTTTACGAGAAAGCTGCTTTGGAGAGCAATAAAAAGTTGTCTCAAATGAAGCCTAAGTGACTGTTTATTGTTTTGATTTTTAGATCACAATCATATTTTTTTGGCTGCTTCTTAATTTCTCATTGGTTTTAAAAAAAATTTTACGCTGGGAAGCAACTTCAAAAGTCAATTTTCTTACAACTGTTTTACAATCATTTTCATAAAAAGCTGCAGCTGTCCTAAACAGATTTAAATAATTCTTTTCATAACAACTTCACAACCGATTTTATAAAATGATACAGCTAGCCATCCCAAACAGACCCTTGGTCCACATCTACGTTTTGGAGATTTCATAAGACAACAAAATACAAAGCTTTCGATCATTCTACATAAGAAAATAAAATAATTGGTTATATGAACTTCTAAATTTACATATTTATAAAAAAAAATAATCAAATATTTCTATGTACATACAAGGTTTGCATATTTCCTCATATTATATAATTCTTCAATGATTTTTTTGTGATGTAACTCGTTGCAAATAAAATATGATATTGGCTCTTTTTATTTATTTATTTAAGTAAGTTGCAACAAAAATTAATAAATTAAAATACAGTAAGTCACAGAATTAATATGTAAAATATGCTGATATAACAATACAATAATATTTTCATAATATACCGCATGCGTAAATATTTATAAGCACAGGCGGCTCTTTCAATAACTGAAGAGCTATGTTGCCTAGGGGTGCAACCGAGTCAAGCCGGCTCGCGAGCCGGCTCGGGCTCGACTCGTTAATGGGCTCGACGAGCCGAGCTTATCGAGCTCGCGAGTCGAGCTCGAACACGAGTTCGAGCTCGAACGCTAAACGAGCTCGAGCTCGGACAATGGGCTGATCGACTCGTCGGCTCGTCGAGTAGCTCGGGTCGCGTCTGCGGGAGGCCGGGAGCGGGTGCGAGGGAGCGATCGCGGGATCGGGCGCGGGCGCGGCTGGCGGGAGGCGGGAGCAGACGGGCGCGTGCGCGGGATTTGGCGTTGGATCGGACGCGGGCGAATGCGCGGGATAGGGCGCGGGCGCGGGCGCGGGATTTGGCGCGGGA
Source organism: Dendrobium nobile (assembly GCA_022539455.1). NCBI lineage: Eukaryota > Viridiplantae > Streptophyta > Magnoliopsida > Asparagales > Orchidaceae > Dendrobium > Dendrobium nobile. The sequence continues at coordinate 18,143,023 of CM039723.1, forward strand.
TCGGACGGGGCTGCGGCTGCGGGAGGCGAGAGTGAACGCGGGCTGCGCCAGCCGGAGCGGCAGCGTGCGCGGGATCGGGCGCGTGCGCGACGAAAGGCTCGATAGCGAGCTCGACGAGCCGCTCGATTTGACGACGAGTCCAGCTCGAGCTCAGATTTTGAGCTCGAGCTCGAGCTCGGATTTTGATTGTCAGGCTCGACTCGAACACCCCCTGGCTCGAGCTCGACTCGACTCGTTTGCACCCCTAATGTTGCCCCACGGTACAAAATTTTTTATTATGTAATTTACATATGAAGACAAATTTTCATTAGAAATATTATAAAAAAAGCTGGCCTTATAGATCCAAAGGACTGTTCAGGGCGTGATATGTGGACAGCAATGAGGGGAACATCCGCGGGATCGAAAGATATAGCGTGTGGGGAGATAGCAAAATAGGTATTTGCTTTCTCACTAAGATTGTGTGGTGTGAGTGTACTAAGGGTTACATGAAAAAAATCTGAGCGATATCGGCTAGCCTAATTGCTAAATGTGTCAATAGTTTGAAATCAAATATTTTTTTTTTAAAAAATTTAAATATGTAAGAACATATTAAGTATTCAAAGAAGTTTAAATAAAAATAAACTTTTTTTTTGAATTTTCTAACAAAATAAATTAATTTGAGTAATTAGATGATTAGTGATCAATATTAAAGGTGTAATTTGATATATCGTCTAAAGAATTTATTCAATCACTATGGTTCATATGTTTGTTGTTGAAGTTATGATTGATGTAACTCATATTCATGGTGCAACATCACATTTGTAAGGATTTGTTTGGGATGATTGAATTTTTATAAAGATGATTATAAAAATGTTGTTAAGAAAATAACTTTTTTGAAAGATCACAACACGAAAACCTGATCCGAAATTTTTGGGTTAAGATCAACCTGTTTGAAAAATGGGTCAGGTCCGAATATCGGATTCTTAAACATTTGAATTTTTGGGTTGGGTTTAGGTCACCCCAATAACCTGAAAGGAACCCGAACCAACACCTCAATCGTGCTCGCTCGCATTTCCGCTATTGTGCGTGCTCCCACATACGTTGTGTTTGCTTTACATGCGCTTGCCTACTAAGCCCGCTTGACCTGCCCGCTGTTCAGCTTCGCTTGCCCGTTGCACCAACTGCACTTGCCTACACTCACTCGATTGATTACGTATGCACTACTCTCATTTGCCCTCTCCACTTAGCCCGATTGATGCATTCGATCGTTGCGCTTGCCCAGGTTAGCATGTCGGGTCGGGTTGGGTTTTGATTTCTTACCCTATGTGTAATCGAGTTGTGTTAGAGTTGAATCAGTTGAGGGCGAGTAAGTTTTGAGTTTGACCCAAATTCAGGCCGAAAACCCATTTTGACACTCCTACATCTTGGTAGCATAAACATTTCTTAAAAGCAATGAAAAAATACTAGCCAAATAAAAATTATGATTAGAATTTTAAAAATATAGTAAGAAATCTATCCTAAAAGAAGGGCAAGTCTCTTTTTAAAAATTTTGTTTCAGAAAACTGTCTCTAAATGAGCCATGTCCATGGTTTCAATATTTTCCCTTTTTTAACCAATGTATTTGAAAAAAGGTCTTAGTCATCTTGAGCACATATTTGACACAAGTTCCAGCAATTGGCATTGTGAGTTTATAGCTGCAACATGTAGTCCCTGAGCTAGCTCACCAACTCACATCTCACTCAAAAGGAACCATGAAATGTCAATAAAGCTACCCTCTCATTTATACATTCTTTACTCCAATAAATATTCGTCATTAATTTAATACATGTAATGCCCATTCCTCCTCTATTAATGCACCACACTATTTAGCACAAGAAGCACAACATTCTAATATGCTATAATGGCATGCCTTAAATCCATCTGAATAGCACAAGAATTTATTGATCTTGGACTCATATACCTTCTTACTCCCACGCTACATTGATTGAAGTGACAACAACCTCATTTGATAGATCACCTCATGAGGTACCAAAATGGTGAAATCATTAATTAGTATTTAAAGTTTCAATTAAGATTCTCTATGATCCTTGATGATCAAAGTGCCCTCATTATTTTTCCCCCTTTTCATCATAGTTATTGTAATTGCTTGCAAATTTACTTTTGTCGAATGTGTGACCCTTTTCTTATGAAATTTAATTACATGTTTGTTTCTTTCTTCCGCACGCCCTCGACTAAGCTCGGACATACTCCACATGATCACCATTATACTAAAATGTTGACATAATGGACAAATTATATCACTATTGGGAAGAACTGCATTCCTAGTTGTCTTAAGGTTGAATGCAAGTAATATACTTGCAACAAAATAAAATTTTTTTCAGCCTATAATTTTATTGGGGAAAATCCTGCCAGTAAAATTAATATGATCATCAAGTCATTGTAACAAGCACCTTGCTCAATAAAAATAACTTGATTATTATTTCTTGTAAGGCTTTAACTCTATCTCCCCTAATAATTATTGGCACTACTCTAGCCTTTTGTATCTCATATGCCATGATAGGGCATGTTCATTACATTATTCATCAACAAGTACTATTTTAAGGCACCATCTAAGCTCAACATGTGACACCTCAAATTAAATTCATCATTCAGTTTAATCGATTTTGACTCGAATCAAAAGAGCTTATTGCTTGAATTTTGCATTTTGAACCCTTTTGCATGTGCTTGAGAGTGTTTAGTAGGAATGCGAGAGTTTGCATGTATTTTAGAGTGGGTCCCAAGGGTTTACTTGTATGTTTGTGAAATCTGAATTTTTTCCCATGGGATGTCGTGGGGCTATGTTTGGAAGCGCCCCGGGAGAACTGAGTTCTAAAAAATCAGTAATTAATTCAGTGCTCCAGCGCGTGGCGGTTGTGGCAGTGATGTGAGTGTTCTGAAGAGCGTTGTGTCCAATGCCAAGTAGCATCACAATGTTAGACCAAAATTTAATATTTTAAATATATTCTCCAATATTCATTCGATTCATTTCAATTTGCCCGGGCAACCATGTCTAGTGAGGGAGAGAGGATTTTTTGAGAGACAGATTGTTTTAAGCTCTTCAGCTCATTTTTTTTGCTTCCGACCCAATTTTGTAAATTGGTTGGAACAAGGTATGTCATGTTTTGCCTTAGTTTTAAAAAATACGAAGACTTCCCAAGTTTTCTGATTAAATTTATATTTTCATTGCCAAAAAGCAAGATTAATTTTGCATTCATAAAATTTTCACCGTGCAACTTTCTGTATATTGTAGAGACATCAGTTCCTAACAATTAGGTATTTATTTGGAAATTTTGCACTTGGGATTTCATGATTTATGCTATTTTAATTGAATTAAAAAAACTTAGGACTCTAAAAAATAAGGAGGTAGTACAATTAAAGTTTTGCAATAATGTTCCGTATAATGTCTGATAATTTGATTATTTTTTGAAATAATAAATTTATGCGCAGTAGGATTTTTTGTTGCCTATTGTTATAACAAATTATGAAATCTTATGATGAGATCGGTTATACTTTAATTATTGCAACACAATAAAACATGTGCTTGAATGACTGAATTATGTGATTTTGAAGAGATTTGATCTAAAAGTTTATCTCTTGGGAGTTATAAGGGGCCAAAAATTTATCTATTTGTGTATTTATTTCTGATATTATTATTTTAAAATTTTGATAACTTTATTTATTTCTTTACTCAATCATGTGGTTTATTATATTACTTTTAATATTTAGTAAATGAGATTTGAAAATTTATAACAATTTAAATGTGACCGGTTGAGTTATGTAGCTCATCGATTTTTTGTTTCCTATTTTCAGGGTATGGGAATGGTAAAGAACCAATTGATTAGTAGTTTAGGATCTGATATATATATATATATATATATATATATATATATATATATATATATATATATATATATATATATATATATATATATATATATATATATATATATATATATATATATATATATACATATTTCTTCTTTTAATTTTTGTACAATCATGACTAGACTTTATTCTATTCTGCTTTGTACTATGTTCTGTATCCATGCACTGTAGTGTAAATATTATATAAACATTTTGATGATGGAATGAAAAGAGATTTTATAGATGAATTTTTCTTCATCAATATACTGGATGATGTTTATAGCTATATAGTTTATTTTTTGTTCAATATTTTATTTGGAAGAAGGTTTTTGAAATTTTTTTAAAATTAGATTATGGGATTCATCTATCACAAAGTAACATGATAGGATCTATCTCATCTATGGGTATAATCGGGTTGGGTTGTGACGAGCTTTTTTAGCATCGGAACAATATTTTGGAAATTGATCATAAAATAGTTCATTCTCGGTAGTTTTCATATGCATGTATATTCAGTTGAATCAGTTGATCTTTCTTTGTGATTATGGACCCGCTAGTCAAGGAACACCTATACATAATACTGCTCTGACAGTTAGTTCTGATATAGTTTCACAATTTATAAGTCTAGTAGTTTAGTTGATGATTGATTTATAGAGCAGCGTTCTAACTATTAGATTTTGATGATATACTCTTCCATATGTAGATATTTCTGACATTAAAGCTTTCAAGATTTGAGAGTAGTGTTGAGCCCAAAGCAGCAAGTTGAGAAGGTTGGAGAAGTCATTTGACAATACATAATTGTGTCCTCATAAGAGGAAGATGCTATTAGCCATTTTTTGTTAGATAATGAGGCTGAGCACTGATGGATGATCCAACACGAGGAAAAATTTTAGGGGTGCCTGAGCTCTTTAATTAGTTGGGAGGAGTTTTGTAATATATCTTAATTAATTCGACAGTCACTAAATGCTCATCATTAAATAAATCCAGTGAAAGAAACTATCATTCACATACATCAAAACGTTTCAATATTCATCGCTTGAAAATGTAAATTATAATAGTAAGGAGATTTCAACAATATTAATCTATCCTTTTAATTTAAAGCTCATTGCTATAAAAGAATAGAACAAAATATATAAATAAAAGAAAACCTAACAATACTAATCAACATCACTCTATAGGATCCTAACCCTTCACATATCTAAAATTAATAAAAATCACATAATGAGCTTACAAAGCCTAGCATGTTACCAAAACCCTATCACTATATTCATTACAAAATGAATTAATTAATATGTATTCTCTAGTTCTAGACAATATCAATCAAAAAGTTATTTGCAAGAATGGTAAACAATTTATAAAATCAATATTAATAGTAAAATCTAAAATAAACAGTAAAATAAGAGTATCTCACTAAGAAAAACACATCTATCAATCTATAAGAAAATTGATAAAATATTTATAAATTTATAACAAACATTGTAGTGAAATAAACATAAATTATCTATTAATTATATTCATGCTGATGATTATATTATATGCTTCTATCAATCATTATGTCATGTATTCCTTTCTGTCAATATGTCACATTAGTATGTTATATTAATATATTTATCAATGCATTATATCTACACAACTATCAATGTCTAATAGTATACATATCATATGTTATGTCATGTTATATCAATCTTATATGTGCTATCATATGAATACAATTAGTTGTAGGCTAACATTTATGATTACACAACAAACCTTTATTTTAAAGAAATCCCATCAACCTACCCTTTTGTACATGGTAGTATCATTTTAATAGCCAATTCGTATTTGTTATAGAATTCATATTTAGCCTTTTTTATTTACATATAAATATCATATTTACCATATATCAATTATATAATTTTTTTTTAGGTAAGTCAATATCACATATGAAATTCAATAATCTATGAAATGCATAAAACTTTATACACTATCTATTAACTTAAAAAAATCACAACTATTAATTTACCCAGTGATATCCTGTGATGCCCCAAGATCTAATTTGAAAAGAATTATTCAGTCAATCCTTTAAGTCAATCTTCTACCAGAGCTATCTATAGTCATTAATAAGTGATAAACAGTCTAACAAAATCTACAATTTAAAACATAATGTAAATACTTCTATTCATTCCCAAAAGTTCATTTACAATACTCCGGATCTACACATTAATCACATATAATCCATCCTGTCATGAGTACAAAAAGAATCACCATAACAAAAGGACAAAAACCTGGAGATTCCTGATCAACCTCAATCTCCTGCTCCCTTGTCCTGACTTGAAAATATTAACCACATATAATGAGCTTCAAAAAGCCCAACAGGTCACCAAATACCTACTACTAAAATCCAATCAAGGTATAAAAACAATATGCATGTCAATCAGTCAAATCATAGCAGTCAGTTACACATGATCATTGAGTCAATGCATAAACAAAAATTGATACGTAAGTAGTATTCAATACAATAACAGGAATCAATACAGGAACGTGTGAAGCTATCACTATAAGTAGAAGAATAAATAAATGGTATAAAAGTTCGTAAAGCCCAATGAATCATTACGTGCATCAAATCTCTACAGTAGTAGTCGTATCAATAACACCAGTCAATTCAGTAGACAAATTTTCATATCTAAAATCTCAGTTAAATCGTTAAAGAAATCTTCGTATCGGTAATATTAATCAAATCAGTCAATAATATCAATCGTATAAAAAGAATTTATCAGTTCAATAATATCAGTTGGTATAAAACATCAAATCAATACTATCGTTCATGACTGTTGAAATCAAATCAATGAAATAAAATCATAACATCGTTTAAAATAGTTGGAATCAATCAAGCTCGTAGAATTATCACGTGCTCAGTGAATCACATGTAATCTAATAATCTATATCACGTGTTAGTGAATCACATGTCACTTACACAGTATATTACGTGTATAATATCAGTACAATGAATCAGTAGTATCAGTACCTGTATCAGTATAAGTAATAATCCAATGACATGAACAGTAATGCTATAATAGTAAAATCATGCATTAATAGTAAAGTCGTACAGTAACAATAAATTCATATAATATCAATAAAATCGTATAGTAATATATCCGTTCAGTATCAGTAAATGCGTCAGTATCAGTAAATCTGTACAGTAGCAGTAACAATACTGCTAAACATGCAATTCAGTTTAGTAGTTGTACATAACAAGTATAAGCACTGGCTATTAAGGTGTTTTTTAGTCTTGTCATTGTATCTTGTATCTTGAATCTTGTATATGTTGGCTCAGTAAACAGAGGCGTCACTCTTTGCCCGTCGGCATAGTAATCATCTCCTTATAACTCCTTTCAGTAATCACGTGATCATTAGAGGATAACACCAAATCATATTTACGGAAAGCCAGTCGGCTCACCATCCTGTACAGGTCAATCAGTCTCCAACCAACGGTTCAATCAGTCTTTACTTGTCTTTCACATATACAGTACATAGTAGTATCAATAATTTCAATCATATATTCACATTCATCATTATCTCATCAACGCATTGTAACCAATAAACGTGATTTAGCTCAATGTAGAAAACCCCTTAAAATATCGTATAGTAGACAGAAGTCGTTATAAAATGCACAGTTTCAGAAAATTAACAAATTACCAAAGATAGTGTAAAATATTATTTTAAGACTTTCATTGTACTAAAGCAATATTTTTCAACATCCGGATAATTTTCTATTCGATAAAAATTGCACAGAACTCAAAATATCTGGTAAAAACTTTCCAGAAAATACTCAAATCGTGCAAAATCATCATCTCAGAAACATACCAAAAGTTACGCGGTAAAAGTTTTGTCAATACAAAGATATGCATGTTTTTCGGTAACGGAAACACAAAACTGAGCAGAAAAATACTGAAACACGAAATCTTTGAAATCAGAAATAGGATTCGGATTCCTTACTGCGAGATAAACAATTCTTCTAACAGCGGAGTTGGACGAAAAGCGCTCCGCGGCCTCTGAAATCAAGCCTTCCTCTTCTCTTTCCTTCTCTTTCTCTCTCCAGCTTTTTCTCTCTTTAAAATGATTCAAAATATCTCAATTCCAATACTTATCAAACAGGATTGTCCCGGAGACGAAGTGTATTCGTTCCTGGACAATTTGCTCTCTGGACAAATTTCGTCCCGACGGTTCGTCCAGGCTCGTACAGGTTCGTCCAGACAAACCATACAGATTCTTCATAATTTTCTTCAGTTTGTCTCGTACTAAAGTCAATTCGTACGGACTAACTGCACTAAAAAAATGCACTTCGGAGGAGTTTTACACATTCAATATATTCATGTCATTATGTGAAGAATGATTAAAACTATAACATACTAAAGTTTGCTAAAATTTGAGATATGATAACTTTTGTAAGTTCTGACTAAATTAAAATTAAGAAAACAAAAAATAATTAAAATCAGAGGTAGAGTTATAGTAGCCTATATTAAAATAAGTAATTTTCTCAACCAGATCGACCAATAAAAATAGCTCTATGATCGCCAAGCTAGGTCTACCTTTCCTCTCCTCTCCTCTCTCTTCTCTACGAAAATGGCATTTTGATAGGTTCTTTAAGTGGAATAGGACTTTTCTAATAAAATATATTAAGGGTATATTAGTAATTATGCCAATTATTTAGTTTTAAGTGTAAAGTCTTTATAAATTATTTTACATCTTCAAATATAGATTCCATGAATTATGAAAGAAATATTAATAAAATAGCCTAGTATGTCTAAAAGACTCTGATTGATTTACAAAACGAATATTTGACGGTCCTAAAAAATCTACTTATAATAATATGTGCCAATTTATTGAGGAATTATATATAAATAAGAAACTTCTTATTTTTATATCTATGTTACCCATAAAATTAGGAAATAAATTATTATAACTAGAGCACAATAATATCAATGATAGGCAAAGACGATTAATAAATTAAATTTATAACTACTCTTAAAATACTATTTGACTATTGTAGGTCAAAATATGAGCTATTATATTAGATGATTTTGTATAACCTCAGATTTAAATCAAAATTTTCTTCTCGATCTATTAATATGATTTTTTCATGCAAGTGGGCTATGCAAGGACCATCTTAATGGTCTTAATGGTTCCCCTATAAAAGTAGAAAAGTCTATGTGACATTTAAGAACATCATTAATATTAAGAGTAGAAGTGGTCAACTAGAATTAGACTATGTGATAACAGATATGTTTTCTTTCTATATGAATTTAGATGGGGGTTTTAAACTTTTGTGGTGATTGTACCTCCATAATTCCAATACAGCAGGCATTTGAAAGTTAAGGTCAATGCTTCATGGCATAGTAAGTATGTGATGCCGTGTTGATAATTTTTTTGTTGGAAATTAGTTATCAATTAATGGGAAAGAAAACAATGCCTTATACTTTGTAAATAGTAAAATCAAAGTTGAGATCTTTGAGGAAGAATTTCCCATATAAAGTTATCTAGTAAGAACTTTTGGTGAGTTCATTCTGAGTGGGTGAGTAATTTTATGCAGCATGGCAACTTCTTGCTGAGTTATGTTCGTGTTTATAATTTCTGTTGGATACTTATTAACTTGAAGATAAAGATAAGAAGATTTAAGCTAATTTACAAGAATGCTTCTCTAAGCGAGTTAAAGATTTTTTGAATTGATTTAAGTGCTGGTGATTTACTAAATCTAGCTCACATGTGCTTGACCTATATGACTATAGTTTTTTAAAATCAATAAACTAGTTTTTAAGAAATGATAAAAGATAATGATACTGTGAGGGGGAGAGAGAGAGAGAGAGAGAGTATTGTGTTACTTTTGTACAAAGACCCAATGTAGCAATAGATGAGAGAGAAGGACCCAAGAATTATAAGAGTTATAAAAAATTTTATATGAAAAGTCATGGAAAGAGCAAAATGATGGGTTTAGATATTGCTAAAATTATTCAACTCATTGATTTCAAATAATGTTCTTCCTTGAGAGAAGACATTGATATATGCACATATTCTATGATTAAAGTTGGAAGAGCCCCATCGAAGGAATCCAACACTTAAGTTGTTATTCAAAGTTAATGTCAATGTTATAAATGACATTGTATTTTGGCATTGATGAAGTTGATAGGCATTGAGGTAGCAAGGAAACATTATTGGTTAGGAGATTGTAGCCGATAGTAGACGGAGGTAGGAGGATTAAAGTTGGCTGGCGATGGAGGTCAGATGGATTGTAATTAAATGCTAGTAGAAAGATCATAGCTAGTTGTTGTTGGTTAGATGACTATCATCGATAGGTGACGTTGGTCCAAGGACCACAATTAAAGGGACATTAATGAAGGTTGGAAGGACTATAGTCGAGCATAGTGGTCATAAGACTCTTGTTCTGTGATAGTGGCGGAGGACTATAGATGAGAGTTGGTGGATAGAGGAACGTAGTTGGGTGATAGTGATCTGAGAATCATAGTCGGGCAATAGCGATCCAAGGATCATAGCCGGGCGACAGAGGTCAAAAGATTGTAGTTAGACAACAATTTTCAAAAGATTATGTTTCCAAAGGACTACAGTTTGGCATTAGTGATTTGAGGATTCTATTTGGTGGGTAACGAAGGTAAGTAAGATTGTAGTCGTGCATTAGTGTTTGGAGAACCATAGTTGGACGATAGTGGTCTGAGGACCATAGTTGGACGATGGTGGTTCGAGAAATATAATTGTACAACAATGATCCAAGGATCGTAGTTTGGCGTTGTTGGGTTTGTCTTATTGAGATGTTCATTTCAACTATAGATTTGATGAAATCTGAGTCTTGATGGTCCCAAATTTAATTTTGAAAGTTATAATCAAATTAAGTATTTTAACAAGTGGAATCCAACAATACCAATTGTGATCAGATTTGGGTCCAAATGAGCCCAAATCTAGTTCTTGGAAAGATAGTTAAATATTTTGGGCATTCATTGGAGACAACAGTTTCCAAAACTTGCACACTTATAGGATAAAAGAGCTACTTAATAATAAAAATCCAACAAATCTAAGATCATTAGATTATGAGGCCATCAAAATACTAAAATGCTTAATAAATTGTATATGATGAAAAAATTGACATGAGCCATCCGATGGAGTATTATAGAATTTTGACTAAATTTATTAAAATATTCACTTTAAAAGTACTATAAATATATTCTTATTTTTCGTATGAAGAGGCCCTATACTTGAGTTGGGAGAATCTTGGAGATTTGAAGAACTTTAGAGTTCTATTGATTTGACACAGACAATCACTGCCAACTACCATACTATTTTCTATAAGTAATTGTCTGACCGCCATTGCGTGGTTGTTTTTTTTTTTTTTGGTTTATCACAATCGCTAAATTGCCATCATCGACATCTATTCATTATCGCTTCGCTTTCATTGCTCAGCTACTGTCATCCAATCACCATCTTTTGATCACCATCTCATAATTGCCATTATCTAGTCATTCTTGTCTGCTAATATCATCTAATTATTATATCTCTAGCATTCCACCACCTCAAATTTACAGCAACAGAAACTTGTAATCCTGTCTTGTGGAGTTCAGAGGGAGAGTAAGTTTTTATAACATGCCTACATATTGGATCTTTTCATCTGAGCCAAACCTCAAGGGTTTTTTTTTTTCTTTCGGATTTTTTAACGTAAAAATTCTGACTTTTAATGCATTCTCTTTATTATTTGTGTGTTGAAATTATACATATATATATAATTAAAAAATCATATAAGTAGGAAAGACGAGAAAAAATAAAAATAAAAAAGAAAGAAAATTTGCAAAACAGAATTTACTGAATTCATTTATTCACAGGAGAAATTACTTCCGCTAAATAAAAAATATTTATCTAAAATTATTAGAACCATAAAGAGCGAAAGTGCCAATCATAATGTGCCATAGGGACAAATTATTAGATGTATAAAGAAATAAAACTGACCATAATAACTCTTTGTTAACCACCCAATAATGAAGATATTATGATGCTGCCTTGATTCGCTATCATTAACGTGCAAAATATGGGAAAATAAGAGCCACACGAATACTTATATTATAGCGAAGGACACATCACTCATGGAAAGAATAATAGTATAATGGGCAATTTTCACGTGCACAATTGCAGAAATATCCAGCTCAGCATCCCCTAAGGGCAAAATTATTCTATCCGGACGTCGAACACAGTTTATCGTTCAGAGACCAATCAGAATACGTTACGTCAGTAGTATCGAGCAGTACCGAGCTGTACCGAACTGCGGTACCGAGCGATACAGAACGGGATAACATGGCGCATTCTAATTAATCTCTGGATGTTGTTTGGCGTCCGCACAGAGTTCCATTCTCAGAGTTTAATCAATTTGGATTAAGAATTGATTAATTGGAGAAATTAGGTTAGGAAGGCCATCCCATTAAATGCTCGGGTTATGATTTGATAATGTTCGAACATGTTAAAATTTTTTAAATTTCTTAATTTTGCTTTTCTGTGAAAAAGAAGCAATGAAATGCGGAGCAAAAAAAAAAAAAAAAAAAAAAAAAAAAAAACAAAAAAAGGATCCATGGACAGGCTAAAACCTTACTGTAAAAATTTTCTTTAATTTTGGCTGCAATGGATTCAACCTGTAGATGACAAGGTCTTAAGATCTTAGGATACTAGAATTCTAAAATAGGGGCAGTTATTAGTGTTGCGTGTTAGAATATTCATAATAGTTGAAAGATAGACTTTAATGTTTTAACATTGTACGATGATTCGTCACACACTTATGCAAGAGGGTCGCGAGGGATGCTGGAGTGTTAAAATGAAAAATATAAAAATTATAGGGTCGTATTAATTTGATTCTATTCATGCTTTTCATTGGTTACAAATAATGTCTTTTTATGTAATGGGAGTGTGCTAATATATTGTACAAATAAAAAAAAATTATAGAATAGATTCGATGATGAAGATTAGAATAGTCTGTAGCATGAGAGTCGTCATCAAGTGATTTTTTTTTTTTATAATCTCTTCATTCATTTTGTTTTTAAGAGAGGAAACTAAAGACCCTAAAGTTTTGTATAAATGTTTATGTTGATGTCAAAATTACAAGTTGGCATCACATGCATTTATCTTATAGGTGATGACGTGTGTTAATATTGTTGATGATGGTTGTCAGCAAAGTTAACGAGCATCGATATAGTCAAAATAGTTGGGCGATGGTCGTGAGGCACTTGTAGTTGATTGATAGTGGATCAGAGGATTGTAGTCAGGTGATGATGTTTAGAGGACCATAATCAGGTGATGTTGGTAAGGTAATAATATTCTAGTGATGGTGGGGATGTGATGGTTTGACTGTGGAAGTTCATAGTCGAGCGATATTTCAATGGTGGTAACTGGCAATAGCCTAGTGGTCTAACAATGTTGATCAGGTGATGGTTTGATGGCGACTAGCAAGCATTAGTCTGATAGAGGAATTCAAGCAGTGGTTTGATGGTGCTGTTTTTGTGGAACTTTATGATTGTTTATACCTCTAAGCTTCTTGAATATCATAAAAAAGGTCAATAGTCTTCATTCATATGAAGAGAAGGGGTCTATTCATAGATATTTAATTGTGGCATGCCTCATAAATAGAGTAAAAATCTAAAACACTCAATCAGATGACCCATATCAATTCAATTAATAAATGATTGTTCTTTTAGCCTTTGAGTGCCATAGTGATGTAAAATTAAGTAATCATGGGCTCATTGGATTTGTCTGGTAGATATACTCAATTTTACTAGAAAAAAAAATATATGATATCATTTTCTCCTCCAATTAATGTTCCAAAATTTTAAACTGTGCTTTAAGTGTTTGATTTTAGTTCATTTGGACTTAAATTAAACCACTTTTGATGTCATTGGTGTTATCAGACACAATGACAAAACAGGGAAGACGAGACAGAGAAACAGCTTATCTCATTTCCTATGCAAAGCTCCTATATATAGGAGAACTTGTTACGGAAACAAACAAGAAATAATAAATAATTACAATATTAAGTAAATCCACGTGTACATAGCCTAAATACTAACATCTCCCCTCAAACTAATGATGTGAAGCATCAATTAGTTTGCTAGAAAGCAGTGTAAACCAGCGTATAGGTGAATGCTTGGTGAAGATATCTACTAGTAGATCATTTGTGCAAATATGATGAATTGCGAGGTGTTTGGCATGAATACGGTCTCAAATAAAGTGACAGTCCACATCTATATGTTTAGTTCTAGCATGATATACCGGATTATTGGCTAATGCTATAACTGATGTATTGTCACAATAAATTGTAGTGAGAGACTGTTGAAGAATGTGAAAGTCTTCTAGTAAGCATTGAATCAAAATGACTTCAGATGCTTCAATAGCAAGTGCACGGTATTCGACTTCAGTCGAAGAGCGTGCAACCGTGTGCTGCTTTTTTACCTGCCATGATATAAGAGATTTTCTCAATAGATTGTAGTAACCATATATTGATTTACGATCAGTTGAATCATTTGCCCAATTTGCATCAACATAGCCTTTGAGTGTAAGATCATCTCCATGGAGTAGTAGTCCAACCTGTGTCATACCCTGTATATAACATAATAATCTTTTAAGAGCATCAAAGTTAATATTAAGTGGTTTATGCATGAATTTACTTAGCTAATGCACAACAAATTGGATGTCCAGGTGAGTCAAGGTGAGATATTGTAGCGATCCAATTAAGTGACGATACAATTGAGGATTAGTAAAGTCATCATTCAAATTGTTGGGGAGGACTGTCTTGCACGGTGTAGGTGCGAGAATAGATTTTGAATTTGTCATACCAGCCTGATCAAGTATATGTTTCACATATTGTTGTTGATGCAAGAGAATGCCATATTTTGTTAAGATTGCTTGAATACCAAGAAATTGTGATAGATGTCCCAAAATTTTCATTTGAAACCAATCTTGTAGATTGGACATAAGACTGTTGATCTCAGTTGTTGAGTTCCCAGTTAGAATAATATCATGTACATAGATTAAAATGTATAGACGAACCAAGCCCTTTTGATAGGTGAGAAGTGATGGATTGGCTGCACTTATATGAAAGCCAAATTGTTGAAGATGAGTAGAAAGTGTGACATACCATTCTCTAGGAGACTGCTTAAGACCATAAAGCGCTTTCTTCAATTTACAAACATAGTTAGGATGGAGAGAGTCATGAAACATAGGTGGTTGTTGCATATAGACATTATCACTGAGAGTGCAATGTAAACAAGCGTTTTAAACATCTAGTTGTATGATATTCTAGTTGTAGTGAAGTGCTATGAGAATAAAGACACGAATAGTAGGAATTTTAGCAACATGACTAATTGTCTCTTGGTAATCTAAGCCGTATTCTTGATTGAAAACTTTGGCTACAAGTCGTGCTTTATATCGAGAAATGGATCCATCCGATTTAAACTTGGTTCGAAACATCCATTTACTAACAATTGGGTGCTTCTTATTGGGATACTCAATTCTATTATAATTTGTTGAAATTAGAATTTGGATTGTCTGAAATTTAATTATAGAAGTTTCTAATTCAAATGTGCATCTGTAATCTTGTTCGATCAAGTCCATTTTTTTATAATGTATCAATAAGATTGAATGATCCACTTGATGGAACTTAGATATATTGCTTAGGATCAACCTAAAATCATGCAAAATTAAAAATAATAAATAGGGAGATTTACATACATACCACTTAATACTATGCTATTTACATATTTAACACCTAAAACTTTAATATTACATACATACCACCCATAGTTCATTTTCATACCAAATATGAGTGGTAGAAATGAAATATATTAGTGGTAGGAAAGAAATGTAAGTGGTATGTTTGATATTAAAATAATATAGGGTGGTATTCATGTAATATTAAAGTTTTAGGTGTTAGATATGTAAATAGGATGTTATAAAGTGGTATGTATGTAAATTTCCCTAATAAATAAGATATCATTAACATTTGCTGCAAGATACAATAAATATTAAAAAAAGTATTATGAATAAATTTATAATATTTTATCATTTTAGTACAGATGCAAGTAAAAAAGCCAATTTATTCAATTGTTGCATGTTGAAACTTCATAGTAGTAGATATAGAGTTTATCATCTAAGCATTGCATAAAGATCATATTTGGACACAGAGATAAGATTATTTGTAATAACTCATAAAAGACATTTTTTTTTATTTGGAAACCCTAAAAGTTAAAAATCATAAGCTCTAGGCCACATAAAATAATTATACTCATATATAGTATGTTTCAAATGATGGCATTCCAAGTAGTTATTAAAGGTGTTAGATCGATATAATAGACATAGACTGTGGAGGTTAGAGGATCTTTGAGGCCTTAGAGTTATCTTTAAGAGATTGTTTGTAGTTTGTTCAATCATTCTTCTTAGAGGAGAGGAGACCCAAAGAATTAATTCCCCGTATAAGATTATATTCATGATTTTTTTAAGGAGCTTCAATTGTTTTCTAATAAGACTAGAGACAATGTCGAACGACTACTCTCTAGCTAAGCATTTGAAAACTCCTCACATGTTGAAGATGTTGTCGGAAGTGAACTGACCAAGATGATCTATGACGATAATAATGAATAATATAATGTTATATTGTTGATGTAATAGTGCCATCATGCATTTATTCATATGTTTATTGGAATCTTCTTTTGTTCAATCCATGGATGTCTATTTCATTTTTACTTCCAAACATAAGTTTGATGATAATGACAAATTTTGTAGATGTCAACTAAGAACATTATTCATAAAAGAAGGCTCATGAAGAATTTTGTCTACCATAAGTTATTAATATTAACCCTAAACCATAACCTTTGACAAAAGGTTTAAATAAACTCTAATAAGAATTTTTTACCCAGTTGAGGTTTTTCATCAAAGTATTACTCAAAGAATTTAATTTATGAAGAAAAATGTTGAATTGAATTTGTTTATAAGTGAATCTACCTTGATTGTGGTGAAAACACTATCACATATTTCTTGAATTAAAGGGTAGGAGGGTTTCTCTATTCTGAAATTGTTGTTGCCATTTTGAGATAATACATATGATTTTTCCTAGGGAGTATAAGTCAGGTTGAAGACTTCATGTAGAATTTAAAATTTATTTAAACATTTCTTATAAAGTTTCTCATATTAGCATATAGACTTTTTTTTGTTAAAACCCATATAGGGCCGACATGTTAATTATACGAAAGATACAAGTCCTTAAAATGCACTTTTGCTTGCTAATGCTCCCTAGAGCTACAAAAAAGTAAAAAAGAAAACCTAAGGAGCCGAAGAGCCTTACTACAGTACAATGAGGAAAATTAAAAGCAAAATAGGAAGAGAAGACTAGCCCCAAGGATAACAACCAAGAGACCAACAAACCGAACTCTGAAGCAGTACGAACCTACAAAAAGATGAACCATTCAAAACATCCCAGAAGGGCTGCATTAGCATCCACCAAGACCAGCACCACAATGAACAACGATATGTGCGAGAAATTAAGGGCACCCAAGAAAAAATAATACAAAACTGAAACCAAATATGGATAACCCACAACATGAAATATGCCAACCAAACTTAAGCTAAAGAAACCCAACATAGCACCCAACACCAAAAACCCCAAAGGGAACGACAATAACTAGAAAACACCACAAACTGACAAAACACCAAAATAATCGATAAAGAAGCCCCAAAGATAGCAAAGACAGGCAACACCAAAAGACGGAACTCAAACACCAACAGAATCTAAAAAATACCATAGAAGGAAAAGTTCGCTTATAATAGTTGAAGAACATCCAAAAAACCTCAACAAACAGCTGAAGGGAGCTCAAAAGCATGAGAAGCCACAAGAAAAATTACTTGACATTGGATATAATGGACTTACCACTAGAAAATTATAATTCTTATGATAATTTTTCTTGCATTTCTTACTCAACCCCTCAAGGTGGCCCTCTTTCATGACCCGAACCACATTTAAATCACATTCATCCACCTAACCAGAAGAGAGATCACCACAGGATCCCCTAAACTCACAAATTTTTTCAGAATTGCAAACAATTCAATCAAAATAATTAGTAGGATCATTTAAAAGAGCCTTATCGTCCGGTGAGAAAGGGAAAGAAATAATATGCACCATAATATAAACATCCACAACTGGATTAAAAAGAAGAATTCTCAATTTCTGGGGCGAAAGATCCCCGCTAAGCCCCAACAATCGCACTCGAAATACTTTCATTCCCAATAGCCATATCTGACACAAAATTCCCCGAGGAGTTAACATGATCCTCTCCAATTTCCACAAAGCCAAAATTTAATCATGAATCCTCATCACAAACCAAATCCTCAGCTCCAAAATTAAGAGAAGAAATAGAAGAAGGATTAGCAATATTATTCACAATACAGTGAGCCATACCCTCTCCATTGTAAAGAATAGAGTTTTCCATAGGAACAATATTAGACTTTATAACAATCACAACAACATTGAGAACATGAGAAGAGGTAGCTATCTAATTCACTAAGCAATTAGAAATCGAACTAGCACCCAAAGCTTCAACAATTCCCTCCCTTTGTTCAATATCAGAAATAATAATAGGTAGATCATTAATCAATGGGGCATCCAAGTTATTATGAGTTTCCTCATAATCCAGACTGTCAATATTGTGATAAAAGACATTTGGGTCAACAGTAATATGCTTAGGTTTCACATCTATGGGAGGATGCAAAATATGGCAATCGGAATTGGAATGGCCAAGAATCTTACAATGAGTACAAAATGGAGGGAATACCTCCATTTCCAGAAAATAAAATACCCAAAATTTTTAGGGCCTAACCAAACTCTATCAGGATAGCGTTTTGTGATGTCTAACTCAATAAGAACCCAAGCAACAGTAGGCCGCAAACCAGTAGCATTAACATTATCAATTTTAAGCTGCTTACCAAATAATGACCCCAAGCCGTGGCATATACAGGGTGAGAAGAGGTGAGGAAGTAAATTGGGAAAAGAAACCCAAATAGGGATAATGGGAGATTCAACATTAACATCAAAGAAAGGAGACCATTTAGATAGCTTCATAAAATAATTGTTCATGAAATAAGAATGATTAGAAAAAAAAAACTCTGCTATTGTCTAAATCTTGAACCAACTTAATCAATAAATGCTTAGGATTCTAAAGTGTAACTGAGAATTTTCCAAAGAGCTTAAGTTTGAAAAAGAAATTGTGAATGGTATCAAGAGGAGGATGACGACTGGTAAAGGTACCAATAAGCGATAACTCAAAAGGTGCAACCAAAACTAGGAACTCCTCCTCCGAAAACCAAAGGGAAGGTAAGCCATTGTGGGAAGAAGTTTTGAGATCAAGAAATTAAACCGCATGTGAAGGCCAAACGAGAGCCTCTAAAAAAGAGCAAGATTGCACATGACCATCTAAAAACCTCGATCAATCACTTGATTTACTGCCATTCTAGCCGGAGTGGTTGGAGGTTGACAAATCAAGAACACGGGTAGAGAACCATAAGGAAAAAAATGAAATTGCAAAAGGAAAAGAAAGAAGCAACGTCTACCCATGATGGTCAAATCCATCGCACAAGGACATAGTAACTCTTAGAAGGCGAGGCAGGGTAGAACGACCAGAGGCGCTGTGAGGGGGCAAACCCTAGCAGATGAAAAAGAGTATTAAAAATTTAATATTTGCATATAGACATAGAAATTAAGTATGTATTATAGTATGGTTTCCTTGAAAGTGTAGAAAGATGGTGGAAAGGATTTGTCCAACTACACTCATGTTTGAGATGTTAACGTGAACATCTAGCTGCATCTAGGGTTGACTTGTAGTCTAGACTTACTTTATGAACTGATATCACAATGGATGATAAAGGCCAAAGAGGCTTTTTGTAACTATAACTATACTGAAATTGTTATCCATTTGAAGTCATAACTAAGATTTCCCATACTATTGACATGATTCTTTCAAAATTGCTAAACCATTCGACGGCAAAGGAATAGCCCCCTACTAGCATGAATGTCTTTTCAAAGTTATATTCAGATTTAGGCATTACTCATCCCCAACAAATACATGCACACAACCTAAAACCAAAAAAATTTCTTCCCATATATAGTGTCAAAATATTGCATATTGCAAAATTAATAGCCGTTGAAAGAGTTTATTATCTTTCTGATCATTAAAATCATTAATGTAATTATTAATATGGATGATAGTAAATAATCAATATATTAATAAATAGTTAAACACCAAAAAAAAATTTTTTGTCATCAAATAAAATAATAAAATATGCATAAATATATATTCAAAAGAGATTTTTTTGCAACATTTAAAATATTTCATATTTATTTTTCAAACCATTTATCAATTTTTTGAAACTATTTATTTTAAAATATGAGATGATATCATGAGACATTAGTTGAACCAAGTATTTTGAATCATTCATCATATGATGAAGTATGAAAACACTTTAATAATATGCATTAAAGTTTGCTTTTAAATTGTAAAATGTAGGCATGAATTATCTGTGAATAGTTTCACATCAAAGAGTCAAATTACCTAATCTTAATCATGTTGGCCAGGAATAATTATGGCTTTGTTTAGGACAACTTCCCTACTGCTTTCGAAAGAAGCTTTTAGTACAAAAATAAGAAATTTTTGTACTAAAAAACTGCTTTAGAAAGTAATAAAAAATTGTCTTAAATGAAGCCTATATTATATCATCTCCTTCTAAAGATGAGCATGACTACCTTTTATGATATACTTTCTTACAATTAACTCCTAATAACAAAATAAACTTAAATTTCAATTTTTTTGCTTTAATCCAAACACCTTCTGTAGCACCATATTTATCAAAAAGAAAAAAAAAATCACACCTTAATTTGATTAATAATTCCAAATTTTAATCACATATTTTATAATTTTTTGCTCAGCAATTTAAAAAAAAAAAACTCCTCTTATATTTTAAGCAAAATAGCATAAAAAAGCAAATTTAATTTTAAATTCTCACAAATTACTTAACTTCCTATTTAAAATATTTAGATCCTTCACTTAACTCTTTGCTTGCATTATTTAAAATTCACAGTATATCAACCAGCACAAACTGTAGACCTTATTGCTACCTAAATAGATCACTTTGGGAGGTCTAATGATTAGCTAAGCCCTTACCTCAGAGCTAACGACAGAAGGCTGATGTGCTATGAATGACATCAGGCTTGTGAAAAGAAGTGACCAGCAAAAATCAGCGCATTGGTAACCATTTATTTGGAAAACATTCAGTTGTAATAACTACAGTAACAATTTTAAATTATTCTTAAAATTATTAGCTATAGTAATTAAGTCCAATCATGTGTTCCAATAATTCAAAATTTCTCTCTCATTGGATGGAGAAATTATTTCATGCCTACTACGTCCATAACTCTACGTACGAAAAACGCAGCTCATTTTAGGCTTTGTTTGGGATAGCTTTCTTTCTATTTTCAGAAGTAACTTTTCAGTACAAAAGTTCATATTAATTTTTTTTTTTACTGAAACAGTTTTATAAAGCAGGCTTTGTTTGGGACGAATTTTTTACTGTTTTTTAAAACGACTTTTTTGTATAAAAAATAAAAATTTTGTACAACAAAGCCGCTTTAAGAAGCAGTAAAGAAGCCGTCCCAAATTAATTCTTAATTTGTCGGTTGGCCGGGAGCTTTTGCTAGCAAGCAATAGGTATTGGATTCGAATTTTCCATATGTGATATGTGTGCGAGTTCACGTTAATTAACCTAGGTGTCCATTAAAAAAAAAAAAACTCTACGTGTGGAAGATGGAGCTAAAAAATTATATACTCAGAGTATACTCAATTCAATTAATGGATTATACATTATACTGTATGCTTTAACAAATTTGACTGTTAAATTGTTCTATGCTCTTGCCTCTCACCCTTAGATATAGTGGTATAAAAACAAGTTAACGAGTTGGGTTTAAGCTCGACTCAAAATTGATTTGATTTAAACTCGACCAATTTAATAAACAGTTCCAAAATGTGGACTCAAACCATACCTATTGGCAACCAGCCGAACAATCCGAACCTAGCCCGATAATATATTTTGATTTTAAAAAAATTATAACTTGTCAATTATAATGTTTAAATTAATTGATAAAAAATAAGAAGAACATACCAACAGACAAAAGAATTTAAAAGAAAAAAATAATTAAATTGGTCATTATCACTCAACCTAAATCCATCTCCCGAATTAAATATGTCAGAATTCAAGACTCGAACCCAACCTGTTTATTAAATCGATTAATCCAAACTCAAATTTTTTTGAATCAAATTCTTTATCGACACCCTTACTTGAAGTTATGTATGTAGTTCATATCTAATCATTTTGCTCTTTCAAAACCCTAAAAATTTATATTCAAAATTATATGTTTATGAATTTTTTTGCTAATTCCACATGTTAAGTAATTTAGAGGAATTCTTGAGCTCTTTTTGGAAGAGAGAGAGAGAGAGGGAGGAGAGAGGGACATAATTTGGAAGAGGAAAACCTTCAAAAGCTTTACTCAAAACCTTAAACTTGAGTAAAGCTTTTGAAGGTTTAATTTCCTCCTTCAAATTTTGTCTCTCTTTCCTCTCTCTCCCTCTCTCTCTCTCTCTCGCAAAAAGAGCTCAAAAATTCCTTTGAATTACTTAACAAATAAACTAAATTTAGACCGATCCTTCCACTATGTTCTTTGAAAAATCAACGATAGAATTATTTAGATACCGTTGAAACTCTATGGGATAGTCCGTTAACGGGACAGAAGTGTCGCCTTCAAAAGCATGAAACACGGCATATCTATAAACGACAAACGCGACTTTCTGTGGAACTAACGGAAGCATCCATAGATAAAACTTAAGAGAAAAATAGGTCTGAAAAGCTTGAAATTTCCCCCAAGAAAAAAAAAAGATAGATAGATGCAGCGAAACAGAATATGCCGCTTTCTTATCTAAATCTCATGCGTAAATTTGAACGTGTGAACGAATTCTTGAAGAAGCTGGAAATATATATGGGACAAATATTTCCCTGTCATGAAACTAATGGATGATGGCGGATGGTTACCACTGCAGAAAAGCAAGGAGAAAAATACCCATTGAAGTCATGATGGCCAGTTGCATATTATTAGCTTCCAATGCCGACAATGCTCCGAAGCTTTTTTTTTTTTTTTTTAGTTCATTGGTTGCATGGCTGAAGCTTACGTGTTTGCTTGAGTGACCATTTATTTTTGGAAAATTTTTAAGAATCTTTATCCTAGCTAATTAAATTAGCTTATACACGTTTATAAAAAGAAAAATTTTATAAAGGTGAAGAATATGTAATTATGTCTTCCTCTATTTTTATGAAATTTGTAAATCCTGGTTGGATTGTTAAAAAAAAGATGAAATTCTTCCAAATTAAATTTTGGGGCGTGACATATATGAATTGATTATTTATTGGTTTTAAGTGCCCAATCTGCTTTAGTTTAGTTATATGCAAGCTATATTCTGCCTAGTATAATGCTTTGTGATCATATGCTCTTAAATTCATTTAATATGTATAATGAGTAGTTAATTATTGAAAATTTAGATTGGAGCGTGCGTGTGACCTATTGAGCTATGTTTGCTCAAACCTACTATGCACTTTATTTCAGCTCATGAAAAAAAGAAATAGCTAGTTGAGTAGCTGAAAATTAAAGATTTTATATGTTAAGTAAGTAGAAGTATTTTTATATGTTCTGATCTATAATAATCATATATTGTTGTGTATAAATTTTATTATATATATATATATTAATGTTGAAAGAAAAAGGGGAGAGAAGAAAATTTTTGGATGAGTTATTTTTCTGTTTGGTATTATATTAGTAGCTCTACGGTTTGTTTAAAAAAAAAAAAAAAAAATCTTGAAGTTCCCAAAATTTTAATCATGGGCTTGTTCTGTCACCATTCAATCCAGTATGACTTACCTTTTTTTGAGTCATATTGAGTCGGGTTATGAGTGCCCCTTTTTCACAACAACTGACTAATGTAAGAATCAAATTCAGTACCAAAAAGCTACATATATGGAGTCATATTCGAGAGTTAAAAAATCATAACTTTATTGGGATAGAAATAAACGAAGGATATTGATTGTCCATGAGGAATATGCATCACATATTTAGGTACTTTTTCTAACTAAGTATTATTTTAAAAATATTAATATAAGACTAATGCTTTCATTTATTGTGTTAAAATTTTTTTTTTGAAAGATACTTCTTATTTGAATATTCAATTCAAATGACAAAGAGTTTGAGAAGTTATGAGGTGAAGAATATTCTATTTAAGAATGGGTCAAATCTAGAAATTCTCAAAGTCCACTCGACAATCAACAAATTAATTTAAATGATTATGAGTTCTCTCATTTTATAGAAACTGGCATAGATGCATCTCTAGCTATTGATCATCCTAAAACAAATTTTAGAAAATATCCAATTGAATTAGTAAATAGAGAAATATCATCATCTTCCAAAGGATATGTCACCTTATTGCTGTTGGTCAAACTCTCTGTGAATAAATTGGAAAGATGGCTCATAGTATAGGTCAAGTTTCTAGTGCAATATAAAGTAAAACATTAGCTTCTCTGAAAAAGAAAAATATTTACTGAACTTTTTAACAAAGCTATCAAGTATTATTAGCTATTTTGAGAAAGAGATTGATATGATATACAATAATTTATTCATGAACCTAGCAATGGTTAATTTTTTTTTTTTTTTCAAAATCCTATTTTGATATTGAATAACTAGCAATGGCTCATTCTTTCCGCTCAAAAGATGTGGAATCAAAGGCTAGATGGGCGAAAAAGGATTACTAATTTTTTTTAAATGGGTCTTAATGATAGATTAATCATATATATATATATATATATATATATATATATATATATATATATATATATATATATATATATATATATACACACACACACACACACACACACACACACACACACACGGGGCGATAGAGTTAAAATATTGTGTCGTAGTGTTATGCGAATATCCAGCTCACACACAGAGAACACAAGATGTTTTTATATGAAAAATCCTAGAAAGGGACCACGGGGCCTGATCCAGTCAAAAATGATTCCACTAGTATTTGGGTAGATTACAATGGGCTGACTCATCCCTGAGGGCGATCAGATTACAAATATCAACCATTTGGTTGAAATCTAGTAACAAACGGGGATGAAAGTATAGCTTCACTTGGTGGACTAGAAGAAGTCTGGTACTACTTGAAAATTCATGTGTCTGTTGGTAGCCTGGTGTTAGTTTGGTAGAACCTCAGCATCAGGCAGTGGATTAGCGGAAGTCTGGCATCTGATGATGGACCGGAGGAACTCCGGGCGTCAAGTAGGGGTGTCAACTTTTGACCCGACCCGAAACCTGACCCAAAAAAATTCGGGTTTAGGTCAACCAGTTTGCGAAACGGGTCGGGTCCGGATTTTTGACCCGTTTGAAAAATGGGTCGGGTTTGGGTTGACCCGACAACCCGCAGGTCAACCTGAATTGACCCATTTTGCAAACCCGCTGCTAAGGTCATATCCCGTCAGCTCGTCAGGTAGCATCCCACATCCGCGTCAGGTCCCGCGAACTCGTGCCCATCCAACCCGGCGAACCCGCACAACCGCGGAGCAGCGGATCCTGCGTCCAACTGGACCAGCCCGCACTCAACGCCTCGCGGCCTCGACTGATCCCGCGACCCGCATCCAGCTGACCAGCCCGCACTCAACACCTTGGCGAATCCCGCGTTCAGCCCGGACCAGCTTCGCTCCGCAGGCGCGCTCGCGAGTCGCAACATAGACTCGGCCGCTGCCGCTCGCGATCCCGCACAACCGCAATCGGGTCGGGTCGGGTTCGGGTTGACCCGTTTAGATCCGGGTCAACTTGGGTTTGACTCGAACCCGACCAGTGGACTCGAATTGACACCCCTAGTGTCAAGTGATGGTCCGGTAGAACTTCGTGCTTACTCCGGGCATCAAGAGGTGGTCTGGTAGAACTTCGGGTATTAGGTGGTGGTCTGGTAGAACTCTGGGTATTTGGTGGTGGTCTGGCGGAACTCCGGGCCTCAGGTGGTGTTCCGGCAGAAGTCCTAGCCTCAGGTGGTGGTCTGGCAGAACTTTGGGCCTTAAGTAGTGATCTGGCGGAAGTCCGGGCCTCAAGTGGTGATCCGGCAGAACTTTGGACCTTAGGTGGTGGTTTAGTGGGACTCAGGGCCTCATGTGGTGTTCCTGCAAAGCTTAGGGCCTCAGGTGGTGGTTCGACGAAGCTCAGGGCCCTAGGTGATGGTGCGGCGGAACTCAGGGCCTCAAGTGGTGGTCTAGTGGAGCTTAGGGCCTCAGGTGGTGGTCTGGCGGAGCTCAAGGCCTCAGGTAGTGGTCCGGCAGAACTCAAGGCCTCAGATGGTGATCTGACAGAACTCAAGGCCTCAGAAGGTGGTTTGGTGGAGCTCAGTGCCTTAAGTGATGGTTTGGCGGAGCTCAGGACCTCAGGTGGTGGTCTGACGAAGCTCCGACGGTGGTCGTGGAGGCAAGGAGGCAAGAGCGATCTCCGATCTCTCTCTTTTCTCCTCAGGCTTAGGGTCACTTTTCAAGAGGAATGTGGGGGTTTATTTATAGATTTCCTAAAGTGGCATGGCCCGTAAATAGGAGGAAGATCAAGGGTAAATGGGGAGTGGTTTAGATGGATGGCCGATATTGAATCCCTTGATCATGGACTATTCATCAGGCATTTAAAGGTATTAAAGATTTCAGAATTCCATAATCTTGGGCTCGTTGGATTTATCTCGTGGAGCCGCTCGATTCAACTATAAACATGTCATGTTTGAAAACCGTTTGGTAATCCAAATTGTGGTTTGGTTGAACTCTCCAACAGCGCTTCGGGCCCTTAATTCAGACTCATTTGGGACTCAGATTGAGTTGAATTTGATGTCGTTGGGTTCATAATTTGGAGACGTTTAGTTCGACTGTAAGTTTGCTGAAATCATAGTTTGGATGGTCCCAATTTTAATTTCAAAAATTTCCAACTTGATTTTTCCTCGAGATTCGGATTCGTGTTCGATCAAGATAATTTTTGAGGATGATATATATATATATATATATATATATATATATTATATATATATATATATATATATTATATATATATATATATATATATATATATATTATATATATATAATGGATATATTTGCATGTTTAATTTATGTTTTTAGTTGTGTATATTTTAGAAATATTATATAGATATGATCATTTTGAGTTTATTCATAAATTTTTACGAACGTCACTCAAAATATTATTTTTTATTTTTAATATTAATTTGATGATAATAATTAATTATTTTGTTTTGTTTTTGGGACATTTAGGGGATTTGAGTGGGGGTGCGAGGAAGGAATTTCTTTCCTCAACCATCTGGCCGCTGACCCGATCTCTATTTTGTATATTTGTTTTTTTTTTTGTATATTTGATTTTTGTTTTTTTTACTTAGATGTTAAAATAACAAGAAGGTAACATTACCACTACATTTCATTGGGCGAAGGACGGCGGCCGAGCGGTGGTCCAACGAAGGTTGGGCTTAAGTCTGGCGGCGGTCGTCGACCGGGCGAAGGTCTGACGACGAAGCGGTGGTTTTTCCCTCTTTTCAATTGGGCAAGGCCCCGTGGTTTTTTCCCTCTTCGGGCTTTTCACGTAAAAAAGATCGGATATTTTACTCTCTTTCTTTTTGTGTGCTGGATATCCGTGCATCGCTAAGACGAAAAGTTTACTCACTCTACCACCACGAATCTTCAGCCTGCAACAATTTTATTTCTTTTAATAATATTATTATTTTTTACATCATCCGGTTCGATGCCGGTTCGACCGATTGAACCAGTCTAATCGTGAATCTCTCCTTCTTCCGGTTTGTTTGTCCGGTCCAATTTGTTGTGTGGTCCAATTTTCAAAACTTTGATTTAGAGTTTGATATATGTCAAAAATGAAAATCAAGTCAAAACTTTTGCCAACATAATTAATTGGATTTATACTCCATTCTTACTATTAACAAGTGCATATACTTCTAAGTCGTTGTAAGCTTCCTCTCATTGATTAATTCGATGGTGACTCCTCCATAGTTTGGTCAAAGTGGATGGAAGTCTTTGTTGTTTTGCGGGACTATATGTTTGAATGCTGGAAGATAAGTTTGATTATTCAAAAATTAGATATCGACCCTTTGAAGCAGGAACTTTCTAGAACTAGGGGTGTCAATTCGGGTTAACCCGTCGGGTTCGGGTCGAATCTGACCTGACACAGATCTAAACGGGTCAACCAGAACCCGACCCGTTTGCAAAAACGGGTCGGGCATTTCAACCCGGACCCGACCCGGCCGGGTTGACCCAACTCGACCCGCGACCCGGCAGTGGGCGACCCGCGCGGGTTCGGATTTCGGAATCAGCAGCGGCGACGGCGCGACAGGCTGCAGCGCGACAGCGAGGCTGCGGCGATGGCGGGGCGGGTAGCAGTGATGGCGCGGGCGTCACGCGGGTTCGGCAGCGCGGGCTGGCAGCGGCACGCGGAATGCGGCAGGGCAGCACGGGCGGCAACGGCACGTGGCACAGCAGCGCGGGCGGTAGCGGCACGCGGCAGGGGCAGGGCAGCGCTGGCTGGGGGCAGGGCACGCGGGCAGCGGCAGGGCAGAGCGGGCAGCGAAAAATTCAAATTTTTTTAAAATAAACGGGTTTGCGTGTTGACCCGGCAACCCGCCGGGTTAACCCGAACCCGACCCATTTGATAAACGGGTCGAATTTGAGAACCCGAACCCGACCCATTTATCAAACGTGTTGGGTCCAACCCGGATTTTCCGGGTCGGGTCCGGATCGAGTTTTCGGGTCGTGTCAAATATTGACACCCCTATTTAGAACTAATTGAATAAATTTATTGACACTAAGGGGCCCTTTCAAATCACTTTTATTGATTTATATTTTAATTTATGCCATAGTGGCAGCGAAATGTTGGGATGATAGTGGTGATGGCAATCAATGATTGTGGTCACTGGTCAGAGTCTACAATGATCATTATTTGTGGTGGTGACAATGGCCAATGATGAAGGATGATAGTATAAATTATTTTTGAAATACTCTAAGTTATTTTTGGATATGCTTAAGATTAACTAGATATGTTTTAAAAATTAAAAATACATATTTTTTTTTTAACAAAAGAAACTCTAATAACAAAAAAAGGAAATTTTTTCCAAGGAGAACCTAAATCATTTTAGAAATTGGGCGTTAATTTTGTAAGATTTAAGAACTTTTTTTATCGTCCTAAAATTAGAATAATAATAATAATAATAATAATAATAATAAATATTATTATTAATATTAATAAAATGCAAACATTTATATCCCCATTATCACCACCAATATTGATGTGTATCATCTCATATATGATTGATGCATGTTATCGACACCGATACCAATGCCTATCACCATCACCGATGTTGATACATATCATTGCTTATAAGACTAATGCATGCTATGGACACAAACACTAATGCCCCTTACTTTGTCACGACAAGCATTCTTACATGAATATCAATGCTAATCAACTTTGTTGCCTATTATTACTACCAACATAAAAGAATGCCATCACCTATAAAGTAGATGCACACCAGCAAAAATCAATGCAAATGCCCACTACTTCTTTCACCACCAACAACAATATATGTCATTGCCTATATTATTGATGCTAATTCCATCATCCATTATCACTACCAACACAACCCAATATAATCAATAAATGGAACTAGCCAAATTATGTTGGATTGTGGCAGACTAAACCTAAGATTTAATTTGTAAATCATTTCATAATTCTTTAATTAATATACCATATAGCTACTAATTAACTTCTAATAAATAAGAAATATACTCATTCCCAATTTTTCCTTTGTACTCATCTTCCAAATGTATATACAAAAAAAATCTCTGCAATATAGTGCATAGCTACAATAAAAAATAAAATACAACAAAGAATAACCATGACTAAACAAAATCAGTAAACTATATATATATATATATTATATATATATATATTTATATACTGTAATACTTGATGATTAGAAATTAATATACTTTAAGAGAAATATTCATTTAATCTTAATTTGATTGGTAATTATGGGTCTTATAATGCTTAATAAATCTTCAAGTGAGTTAAGAAGTGAACTAGAAAGTGAATTTTAAATTTAAAAAAAAAAATCCTACGAAAGCACTGCAGTAGTGGGATGGGTGGAGCAATGGCATCTAGCAATCTATTTGGGAGAAGGAATTTTATTTGTTAGGTGCAACAACCTGGGAAAAGTGAGCACTACAGGGCCAAGAAAAAATAATGGGTTTTACAATAATAAATATCAAAAACTGTTTTCCATATCACCTCACCCAACCCTTTGCTTGAGAAGAAGATAAGAGAAAGTGAAGAAAAGAGAGGAATGAGAAAGAGAGGAAGAGGTTTCAGAGGCCAAAGCTTGAGCTTCGTCTGTTGGGCTTGTTTAGGATATTTAAGAGCATGAGTTCGACTTCTGAATTCCTATCTTTTATTTTAATTCTAGTAATTTTATAAAAAATTAGGAATACAAATATATTTTTTAGGTTTTACGATGTTTTTATTATGTAACATTTAGTATATTGTTGTATGATTTATTTGGAACATTTTAACTACTAGGAGTTAGATTTTCACTGGTTTGTTTTCCTATACAAATTTTTGGGTATATATATATATGTTTATTGAGGCTCTTTTGGCAATTGCAATAGCTAAAAAAAAGTCTTAAAATGTTAATCTGAATATCTCTCTAAAGTTAAATTTTGGATGAGAAAAATTTAGTGAGTATAATGTTATGCATACAATATGGCTTTTACTAGCAGTTCTATCAATTAAAATTATAAGGGCCCCATATCATCTAAGTAATAAAATTAAAATTATAATTAGCAATTGTTATATTTATATGTGCATTACTCATAACATGGCATTGGAGAGATTTTCAAGTGTGTAAAGTGCACTCTCAAAAATAAGGGCCCCACATATTTTGTTCTCATGCCTTTTGTCACTACATGAAAATCAATTATTACCAGCGGCATTTTGCGGCGGCAAAATGGTCATTTTTCGGAGGTTTTGTAAATTTTCGGAAGCTTCCCGGCGACAAAACTTTCTGTCAGTAAAACACGAGTAAGAAAACTATTTCCAGCAGAAAAAGGCTGCCAAAAAATATCTAAAATTTAATTTTTTTAAAAAAGACTAGCTTCCCACCAACCCGCCTGCCCGCGGTGAGTTGCCGCTGCCCGTTCAATCTTCTGCCTTGCCCACCCAAGCTCCCGCCCTGCCCGCTGCCCGCCAGCTGCCCTGCCCGAGCTCCCGCCCTGCCCGCCCGAGGTCCAGCCCTGCCTGCTGCCCTGCCCGCGCTGCCCTAGAAAATCATCTAAGTGTGTGTAATAGGCTGTGTGGGTTGGATATGTCCTATGGAGGATAAATTGATTAAAGTTGCTTAAAGATTTGATTAGTTGAAAGGCTTAAGAGAAGATATTGCTTAAAGTTTAAGTCTTAATGATTTGAAATTAATTTTAAAATTTATTTTTAATTATTTGTTAGATACCACTACGTCATGAAGTTTATTTCACCTTCATTGGAGCTAAGCTAATAACCTTGTAGGCCTAGGTTACCAAGTTGTAACGAGTATATTTAAATGTTTTGATTTGATTAATGTTTAAAAGTTGATTAATTTTAATTAAAGTTGGTAGGTTACTAGTTATAAAGTTAAATTATTGTTTTCTGGAGTTTTAAAATGAATTTTGAATTTTAAGAATTTTTTGGATTATTCTAATCATTTAATTAAGTGGTCAAAAATTGACTTTCTAATTAAGCTTAAATTCTAAAAAGTTAATATTTTTATAAAATGTTAAACCTTGAGATGATCATTTAGACTATAAGTTTACATGATTTGGATTTTTCTATATTTAGTTATGTGGTTTGAAGTTTTGACTTGATTTTTAACTTAAGTTTGATCAGATAATTTGATTTATTTTTGAAGGTTCGATATTTTAAATAAATACTAGATTTTAGTATGAGTTAAATTCCTTTGAGTTTGATTAATTTTGATTTTTTTGAAATTAGTTATGATTTTTGGAAGTTTGGTATTTAATTGAATTTTAAAATTTATTTAATTAGGGAAGTTTTGAATGTTTTGATCCAAATCAACTCCAAACTGCATAGAATCACCCCAAGAAGTCAGGAATGACCCAATGGGGTATTCCAAAGTGTTTGGAACTTTTTTGGAGATTTTTAGTAATTTTAAATTAATTAAATTAATTAAATATTGATTTCTTTTAAAAATCAAATTAAAGGTCTTATGATAGGGATTTTATTTTTCCTATATAGTAGACTAAGTTTTGGTCATTTTGAGATATTATTTATTTTTTTGGATTAAAATTTGATTTATTGTGACTTATTGAATTTTCTGGGACCATGAAGGGGCTGAATCTTGATAAGGCTAATTTTCTGATCTAATGAGCTCTAAATTTAATCAAATTTAAACCAATAGTTCAAAATATCACTATGTTTCCTTTTTTTGGGTTTCACCCTTATTGGGTGTGTGTACAACTCCCTAAAATTTTTTTAAATTTTCTAGATATTTTCTTAATTATTTTCCTTAGGTGTCTCTATTATTCAAATGAGATTGAAATTTTGGTCATCTAATCCTAAGACACATGCAAGCACATCACATAGATTATGCAACCTAATTCTAAGAATTTGAAGAGTTATAAATTTTCAAAATTTTGAGTCCAAAATGAACCTATTACATTAAAAATTCACATCACAGAAATCCTTTGAACATCTATGATCCAAAAAAACTTACAGGTGATGCCTAAGATGTGCAAAAACATCTCACCAAAATTTGGGCTCAAATTGATCACAAGATTATGAGAAAATTTCTAAAAATGAATATGAAACAATCTAAAATAACTCATAATCCAATCATCAAAACACCTGGATTTTAATTTTAATAAATTGTAGGGCTCAATACATTTCCAGCGAGCCCAATAACATAAAATTTGGTGAAACAATAGATTTATTATGAGTTTTTGAAGTTTATAGGCATTTAAATAACTTTTAAAATCATTTTTAAATCAAATCATTTGCAGGTGCCATCAAACCAATCATTTGTAATGATTGGGTAAAAAGGCGGTGCAGGCGGCCGCTTATTCGGCCACTTAAACACGTCGAATC
This sequence comes from Dendrobium nobile, assembly GCA_022539455.1. NCBI lineage: Eukaryota > Viridiplantae > Streptophyta > Magnoliopsida > Asparagales > Orchidaceae > Dendrobium > Dendrobium nobile. The sequence continues at coordinate 18,176,227 of CM039723.1, forward strand.
CAATCTGTGTCGTTCGATTCGCGCGGGTAGATCCGGCGATCCTGATGAAGCGACGTAGACCGTGGCTTTAAAATCACGCAGGTTCGAAAACTTACGGTTGCCCGCCATTTTGATATGCTGTGATTCGCCCACGGACCGTCTGATCCATGCTTAGGACGCAATCGGACGGTTCAAATTGAACCAGGGCCAACAATTCAAAAATGAACTAAAACTCCAAAGGCCCATAACTCTTAGAATACTCATCCAAATTGAATGAAATTTGAAACACAGCTTTATGGTAATCTAATCTTCCAACACCTGAAGTTCGGAAACTTCATATGTTATAAATTTGTTGTAGTTTCAAATTAAAATTTTGAAGAAAAGTTAAGAGATCTTATAATCCAGTGGATAAATTTGGATGATCTAGGGCTTATTGGAAAGATGTTGATGTCCTCTACAACTTCATTCAAGAGTTTAAGAGCTTTTGACGACTGGATAAAATTATGATACATCAATTATCCTTTATCTCTCTCTCTCTCTCTTCTCAATTTGGGCTCTCAAGATTTTCAACCACCCTCTAAAAGCTAGAGGAGCCTTATTCATGTTAATTAGTTAGAGTAGTCTTGAGAACTATTTGAATGAGTTTGAAGAAGACTTAGTTGCTCAATGGGTTTGGATTAAAAATTTTTGGAAGTAATTCTAATCAATTTAGAGGTCATTTTGTTTGAAATTGTTATTCAAACCCTTGAGGGATATTTTGGTCATTGTAACCCCTGGTCAACTGGGGGTCAAATTGGGTCCACCAAAATTTAGTTTGAAGTTTAACAAATCAGGACTAAGGGTCTATAAGTGATTAGAATCTTTGGAGAAATCTCTAAGGTCAAAATCCACTAAGTGACTGGTCCAGTGGCATGGGTCATAAATATTTGAAAGTTTTGTAACCTTTGGACAAAGTTTAGTATCTGGGCTTAGAAACATCAGATTGAGCTCAAACTTGGAGGGCTGACCCCAGAGACATGTCCTATTAATGTGCAATTGATATATTCTGAATCAGGGGACAGTTAACTGGGTTTGAAGTATTTTAAAAAGTAATAAAAAAGGCTTTCAAGACCTAAACCCTTAGCCTTAGATTTTGGTCTGGATTAAGCTAATATCTAAATTGATCCTAAGGTCTAGGAACTAGAAGGATCCTATGATCTAGAGCCTAGAAGGAACTTAGGTTCTAGAAAATCCTAATATCTAGAGTCAAGGAAGGGGTCAAAGTGACCTCATACAAAATGAGGTCAACACCTTCCGACCTCCATCGCCAAATAATGGTCTTTCTGACCCTGATCTCCTGCTTACTACGTATAGAATCTTTCCAATCTCTATCCTATCGATTATGGTCCTGTCGAATAAATGAATATATATATATATATATTAATATATATATATATATATTATATATATATATATTATATATTATATATATATATATATATATATATAATATATATATATATATATATATATATATATATATCAATTATTGTAACTCTCACCATGTAATGCGCTTTATATGATGTATATTTGTGACATCAAGTCAAGGCCTTCTCCCAAGGAAGGGCCTCATTTGTAATCGAATGCAAATACTAGTGGATTCATTCAAATTGGGCCAGGCCTCGTAGTATTTCCTCCTTTTTAGGGGTTTTCACGTAAAAACTCTGGTGTCTCTTATGAATGCTACACCCTTTCTCTTAAGTGATTATGTGCTGAATCTTTATACAATGCTAAGATATTAAACTTCATATTTCTCTACCACCACAAATACTTCAAGATGCAACAATTTGCGTCATTCATGGGAACGTGGTTCCCAACTGGGGGAAATCTTGGCCCCAAACTTAAAATGCCATTCATGTCAAATTCCTAACATCTGCTATTGATGCATCAATTTCATGGGAATCAGATCTATATGGGGGGGGGGGGGGGGTGGGGGGGGGGGGGGGTGGACCTTGACTCCAAATGTGATCAAGAAAATCCCTCCAATAATAACAAAACCAAGATTATATATTAAGAAACTTTTAGCAAATGCAAAGATGCTTCCGATAAATTTCAAGCCACATACAGTCCCATACTAGACTTCTACTCCTTGGCAAGGTCTTGATCTCAACCTCAAAAAGGCAGTAATGGTTTAAAGATAAATCATTCTTCACCTTTGATTCGGGATACACGCAGCGTTCGCACCTCCTAATCAAGGCAAAATTGATCCCAGGAGGATTCGATTTAATCTCTTCCACATAGGTTAACATCATCGATCAAAGGCTCTAACATACAACCTTGGATAGGCCACACATCCTTGGTGGATTTTCTCAACCTCTTCCATAGAAGTTAATGTAATCAAGCAAATACTCTAACATATAACCTCAGATAGGTCAAATATTCCTTCATGGATTCTCTCGACCTCTTCCATAAAGGTTAATATCATCGAGCAAAGGCTCTAACATATAACTTTGGATAGGTTATACATCCTTAATGGATTCTCTTGACCTCTTCCACACAAGTTAATGTCATCGAGCAAAGGTTCTAACATATATCCTCAGATAGGTCACATATCCTTGGTGGATTCTCTTGACCTCTTTCATACAGATTAACGTTATTGAGCAAATGCTCTGACATATAATCTCGAATAGGTTATATATCCTTGGTGGATTCTCTCGTCCTCTTATACACATGTTAATGTCATAATGTAAAGGCGCTGACGTACAACATCAAATATGTCACAAATTATTGGTGGATTCTATCAATCTCTTCCACACAAGTTAACATCATTGAGTAAAGGCTCAGATATATAACATCAGATAGGTCATATATCCTTGATGAATTCTCTGGACCTCTTCTACACAGGTTAACATTATCGAGCAAAGGCTCTAACATCAAACCTCAGATAAGTCACACATCATTGGTGGATTCTCTCGACCACTTCCACAAAGGTTAACATCATCAAGCAAAAGCTCTGATATACAACCTCGGATAGGTCATACATCCTTGATAGATTCTTTCGACCTCTTCCACACAAGTTAACATCATCGAGTAAAGGTTCTGACATACAATCTCAGATATGTCATATATCTTTGATGGATTCTCTCGAGCTCTTTCATACATGTTAACGTCATCGAGCAAAGGCTCTGTCATATAACCTCGGATAGGTCATACATCCTTAATAGATTCTCTCGACCTCTTCCATATAGGTTAACATCATCAGAATATCAATGGACTTATGCCCATCATTGGACTTCTACCCTCGTCAGACTACTACCTATCAATCAACTTTAGATAGACTTCTACTCGATACCATACTTCTATCCGATGCCAAATTTCTGCCCATCATCAGACTTTCATTGGGTTTCTACCCAACTCCAAATTTCCAACATCCTTGGAATTCTTTCTAGCATCGGACTTTCATTCATTGCTAGACTTTGACTAACATCAAACCTCTATAGGATCTCTCGAAAGAGGAGAAGACTCCTACTCAGCGAGGGACCTTAGACCTAGATAGGGGATACCACCTGAACATAACAAGGGGAATGCCTCAGCATGAGGGAGAGAAGAAGAAGAGAGAGAAATCTCCTTCTTGTAGAGAGGGGTCCTGGGCCTGGATAGGGGATGTTGCTTGTGCAAAGCTCGGGGGAAGGCCTCATATGAAAGAAGAAGAAGAGCGAGAAATCTCCTTCTTATAAAGAGTGTCCCCGGAATTGGACAGTGGATGCCGCATATACAGGGCCCGGGGGAAGGCCTTAGATAAAAGAAGAAGAAGATGGAGAAATCTCCCTCTTACAGAGAGGGGCCCTGGGTTTAGACAGGGGATTCCACCTATGCAGGGCCTTGAGGAAGGCCTCAGATGAAAGAAGAAGAAAGGAGGAAGTGCAAATTTTTTCATACCCTCAAGGGGGTATTTATAGTAAAAAGAGGGAGTTACAAAAGTTTTGGGAGAGAAAAAAAAACTTTCTTTGGAAAAAAAAAAAAAGAAATTGAAATAAAAATAAATATATATAATATATATATATATATATATATATATATATATATATATATATATATATATTATATATATAAATATATAAATATATATATAATATATATATATAATATATATATATATATATATATATATATTATATATATATATATAATTTATTCTGAAAAAAAATGTAACCACTGGCGGTTAGCCAAACCGCCCGGCTAATTGCAGCTAGGTAAGCCACGGCGCGCGGGCCATGGATTTTGGCACTTTTAGAACCTTTTGGGACCTCTACGCCCAAATTTGAATTATTTCAACTTTCCAAACCGCAAAAAAAATTCCCTAATGGCTATGACACATATTTTCAAACTTTAAGAGCTTCAACATTAGAAAATAGGGGGTAAATGATACATCCTTAAAAAATTATCTTAATCAGGCATGAATCTCGAGGTAAAATCTAGTTGGAAACTTCTGAAATTAAAATTGGGGACATCCAAACTCTGATTTAAGTAAACTTATTGTCAACTAAACGTCTCGAATATACGAACCCAGCGTCATCAAATTCGACTCAATCTGAACCCAAATTGGTCCAAATTAAGGGTCTGAAGCTCCATTGGAGGGTTCGAACCACAATTTGGGTTACCAAATGTAATATCTCGTTCCCTTACTGTTCCTCTCTGAATTGGATTTCCCTCCCAGAATCGGCCAGGACGAAGTTGAGATCGTCCAGGCCGATCAGTGCATGGAAAACAGCTGATTTCTGGAGTGTTTTCTGGATGATTTCTGGACAGGATCGTCCGGGCCGATCGTGAGATCGTCCAGGACGATAGGTACTGTAGAAATTATCGGCCAGACAATAGCCCTGGGTGAGGTCCAGGACGATCAGGATTTGGTCTGATCGTCCCGGACGATGTGAATATCGGCCTGGCCGATCAGTTCACAGATATAAGAAAATCAGCTCGTTTTGAGAGAGAGAAAATCATTTTATAAAAACGAAAATATCTGAGGAGAGAGAAAGAGAAAGGGAAAAAAGAGAAAAGCTGGTTTTCGGAGACCGCGGAGCGCTTTTCGTCCGACGCTGCTGTTGGGAAAAGTGAAGATCTCGTGGTAAGGACTCCGAACCCTGTTTCTGTTTTCAAAGATGTTGTGTTTTGACCGAGTTGAGATCTGTTTTGTGTTTTCGTAGTCGACTTTTCGACATGATTTTGATTTGACACGACTTTCACCGCACAACTTTTAGAGTGTTATAGATATGATTATTCTACACGATTTGACTGTATTCTACGAATTTTCTTCCGGTCGGAATTGGTTCTACGTGATTTTTATCGGATAGAAAATTATCAGGATGTTTTCTGACTTGGTTTCTATAGAATAAAAGTCTTGCATTGATGTTATAGATATTCTATTGTAATTTGGTAGAATTTGGAAATAGTGTCTTTTTGCAGGATTTTTGTGTAAATTTGACCGACTGCCGTTACGCTGCCCGATTTTCGTATGATTTCCGAATTGTCTGAGATTGATAGATTGAATCGATATGAATATGATTATTGATATGATTGCTTTATTATTGACTATTGAATTGTTTATTGATTGAATTGACTATTGATACTGGAACCCAAGTGGAACCTGGTTGAACGTTGGTGAAGATTGATATTGACCTGTACAGGATGGTGGGCCGACGGGCTTTCCTTTAAACCATTGATCATTGATATAACGATTGGGAGTTATAAGGAGTTTATATGCCGACGGGCGGCCGACGGGCAAAAAGAGTGACGACTCTTATTGATAGACCAACGTACGGACTACAACAGCAACGGATTCTACAACAGCAACATGACCAGTTGATTTTACTTGTCCAGTATATAGTATTGAATTGCATGTTTACTGTATTGATTTACGGATTTATTGCTTTATCGATTTCTGCCTTATTGATTGATCGGATTTACTGTATCGTACGATTTCATTGATTTCATTGATTGATTACCGAGCATTGATTACTGAGCATTGATATGGATATTGATAGATATAGATACTGCATTGATAGCATGGACATGGACATCGTATAGATTCATTGTATTGCCGCCTAGATTTTGTAGACTCGCTGTTGCTACTGTTCCGCACCGTATTGACTGTTGTATAGATTTCTTGTCAGAATGGATTGAAGTTTATCGTATTGTTTTCCTCGATTGATTTCATTGATTAGATCGTATTGATTTGACCGTATTGATTTGATTGACGGATATTGATTGATTGCGTTGATTTATCGAATTGCCTGCCGCTGCATTGACTGGTTTTATTGACTATGGATTTCCACTGCATAGAATTGATGATCATTGATTCATGGATTTCCGGATTGCATAGACTCATTGACCATTGACTGATATAGATTGATTGACTGTGATTGACTGACATGCATATTGATAGCATCGCCGTGCTTTGATTTCAGTTATAGGTATTAGGTGACCTGCTGGGCTTTGTAAAGCTCATTATATGTGGTTGATATTTTCAGGTCAGGGCTCGGGAGCAGGAGATAGGAGTTGATCCAGATCTTCAGGTTTTAGTTCTTTTGATCGATTGATGATTCTTTTGTACTCAGGACAGGATAGATTTCTCTACTTGTATTGATAGTTTAGTTCCTGAGTATTGTACATGATGTTTTGAGATATGAATCGACTATTATATTGATGTTTTAAATGTTATAGATGTTTGTTAGATCGCTTATTGAAGGTTTTAGATAACTCTGGTAAATTGTTTGGCTATTGATCGACATTCTTTCCAAGTTAGATCTTGGGGTCGTCACAAGTTTAGTATCAGAGCAGTGTTATTGGAAGAATGGATTGTTACCAGAGTTGTAGGTTTGGATTGAGAGATCGGGTAGATTGGGTAGCTTTAAGAACTTCATTGGCATACATCGTTGCATGTGTGTATCATTTGTTTTGAATTGTGCAGGTGAAAAAGATATGGATCCTCCAGCAGAATCCAGTGTACCAAATGAGCAACACAGCGCAGCTCCAATGCCTTCAGAGAGTATGATGCAGTTGGCTACTGCGATTGCACATGTTATGGGGGATGCCCAGAGCAAGATGAGTGGAAGCAAGGAAGAAGAGGTAGACAGACACTTACAGATGTTCCACAAGCTGAAGCCTCCGTTGTTCAAAGGGGCTGTAGGACCACAGGCTGCTGAGGATTGGATCATGAGGGTGGAGAAGATTTTTGATAGCATGCAGTGTCCGGGGAATAGAAAAGTACCATTGGCAGTATTCATGTTGGAGAGTGAGGCAGAGAGATGGTGGATCGGACAGCAGAGAGAGAAATTCCAGGGGAAGACAAATGCTGAGATCACCTGGGATGAGTTCACTACAGTATTCAGGATGTGGTTTGTGCCACCGTCAGCTCAGCGACAGATGCAGGAAGCTTTCATGAGATTGGAGCAAGGCCGCAAGTCAGTGATGGAGTACGAGGCCGAGTTTACTGCTCTTGCAAGGTACGCTGCTCATCTGATTCCTACGGCCGAGGAAAAATGTTATAGATTCCTGCACGGATTGAACAGAGAGCTGAGGCATCCACTAGTACCTTTCCGGATCCATGAGTTTTCTGAGCTAGTGGAGCGAGCTCGATTGATAGAGATTGATCTGGCGACACCGGTACCGAGGTACGAGGATACCAGAAGGAGGAGAGATGAGGTACGACGAGATGATTCTGGTAGAGATAGAGATAGAGAGAAGAGAAGCAGATATGAGAGTTCGAGAGGATCTGCATCGGGATCTGTACCGCGATCTGCATCGGTAGTATCGTCTGGTAGTTCTGGAGCATGTGTTCACTGTGGTAAACGACATGCAGGTCGATGCTACCTGTTGACGGGGCAGTGCTTTCACTGTGGACAGCAAGGGCACAGAGCAGCAGCTTGTCCTCAGAAAGGACTGGGTGGACGGACTGATTCTGGCACGGGTTCAGGACAGCAGAGGACTGTTGGCCTGAGGACTTACAGTGAGAGATCAGGGAACCGGATAGATGATAGAGCTGTCAGAGATCAGAGAGAGACAGTTGCGCCACGACCTCCTGCACTTCCTCCAGTGGTGCCACGCATCTACAGTCTACAGAGTTTACAGCATCAGGATCAACAGCGACCAGAGAGTTCTACTGGTAAGATTGATTTGACTAACCGATTGATATTGACATATGAACATTGCATATTGACATTTGATTGATTGCATTGTGTGTTCTGTATGGATTTCGACGAGTTTTGTTTTGGATTGGGATTTCGATCGATTTGGTTTGCTTCGTGTTTTGCTTCGTACCTTTAGGGAAATGTCGGGACGACATTTTTCTAAGGTGGGGAGATTGTAATATCTCGTTCCCTTACTGTTCCTCTCTGAATTGGATTTCCCTCCCAGAATCGGCCAGGACGAAGTTGAGATCGTCCAGGCCGATCAGTGCATGGAAAACAGCTGATTTCTGGAGTGTTTTCTGGATGATTTCTGGACAGGATCGTCCGGGCCGATCGTGAGATCGTCCAGGACGATAGGTACTGTAGAAATTATCGGCCAGACAATAGCCCTGGGTGAGGTCCAGGACGATCAGGATTTGGTCTGATCGTCCCGGGACGATGTGAATATCGGCCTGGCCGATCAGTTCACAGATATAAGAAAATCAGCTCGTTTTGAGGAGAGAGAAAATCATTTTATAAAAACGAAAATATCTGAGGAGAGAGAAAGAGAAAGGGAAAAAAGAGAAAAGCTGGTTTTCGGAGACCGCGGAGCGCTTTTCGTCCGACGCTGCTGTTGGGAAAAGTGAAGATCTCGTGGTAAGGACTCCGAACCCTGTTTCTGTTTTCAAAGATGTTGTGTTTTGACCGAGTTGAGATCTGTTTTGTGTTTTCGTAGTCGACTTTTCGACATGATTTTGATTTGACACGACTTTCACCGCACAACTTTTAGAGTGTTATAGATATGATTATTCTACACGATTTGACTGTATTCTACGAATTTTCTTCCGGTCGGAATTGGTTCTACGTGATTTTTATCGGATAGAAAATTATCAGGATGTTTTCTGACTTGGTTTCTATAGAATAAAAGTCTTGCATTGATGTTATAGATATTCTATTGTAATTTGGTAGAATTTGGAAATAGTGTCTTTTTGCAGGATTTTTGTGTAAATTTGACCGACTGCCGTTACGCTGCCCGATTTTCGTATGATTTCCGAATTGTCTGAGATTGATAGATTGAATCGATATGAATATGATTATTGATATGATTGCTTTATTATTGACTATTGAATTGTTTATTGATTGAATTGACTATTGATACTGGAACCCAAGTGGAACCTGGTTGAACGTTGGTGAAGATTGATATTGACCTGTACAGGATGGTGGGCCGACGGGCTTTCCTTTAAACCATTGATCATTGATATAACGATTGGGAGTTATAAGGAGTTTATATGCCGACGGGCGGCCGACGGGCAAAAAGAGTGACGACTCTTATTGATAGACCAACGTACGGACTACAACAGCAACGGATTCTACAACAGCAACATGACCAGTTGATTTTACTTGTCCAGTATATAGTATTGAATTGCATGTTTACTGTATTGATTTACGGATTTATTGCTTTATCGATTTCTGTCTTATTGATTGATCGGATTTACTGTATCGTACGATTTCATTGATTTCATTGATTGATTACCGAGCATTGATTACTGAGCATTGATATGGATATTGATAGATATAGATACTGCATTGATAGCATGGACATGGACATCGTATAGATTCATTGTATTGCCGCCTAGATTTTGTAGACTCGCTGTTGCTACTGTTCCGCACCGTATTGACTGTTGTATAGATTTCTTGTCAGAATGGATTGAAGTTTATCGTATTATTTTCCTCGATTGATTTCATTGATTAGATCGTATTGATTTGACCGTATTGATTTGATTGACGGATATTGATTGATTGCGTTGATTTATCGAATTGCCTGCCGCTGCATTGACTGGTTTTATTGACTATGGATTTCCACTGCATAGAATTGATGATCATTGATTCATGGATTTCCGGATTGCATAGACTCATTGACCATTGACTGATATAGATTGATTGACTGTGATTGACTGACATGCATATTGATAGCATCGCCGTGCTTTGATTTCAGTTATAGGTATTAGGTGACCTGCTGGGCTTTGTAAAGCTCATTATATGTGGTTGATATTTTCAGGTCAGGGCTCGGGAGCAGGAGATAGGAGTTGATCCAGATCTTCAGGTTTTAGTTCTTTTGATCGATTGATGATTCTTTTGTACTCAGGACAGGATAGATTTCTCTACTTGTATTGATAGTTTAGTTCCTGAGTATTGTACATGATGTTTTGAGATATGAATCGACTATTATATTGATGTTTTAAATGTTATAGATGTTTGTTAGATCGCTTATTGAAGGTTTTAGATAACTCTGGTAAATTGTTTGGCTATTGATCGACATTCTTTCCAAGTTAGATCTTGGGGTCGTCACAAGTTTGGTATCAGAGCAGTGTTATTGGAAGAATGGATTGTTACCAGAGTTGTAGGTTTGGATTGAGAGATCGGGTAGATTGGGTAGCTTTAAGAACTTCATTGGCATACATCGTTGCATGTGTGTATCATTTGTTTTGAATTGTGCAGGTGAAAAAGATATGGATCCTCCAGCAGAATCCAGTGTACCAAATGAGCAACACAGCGCAGCTCCAATGCCTTCAGAGAGTATGATGCAGTTGGCTACTGCGATTGCACATGTTATGGGGGATGCCCAGAGCAAGATGAGTGGAAGCAAGGAAGAAGAGGTAGACAGACACTTACAGATGTTCCACAAGCTGAAGCCTCCGTTGTTCAAAGGGGCTGTAGGACCACAGGCTGCTGAGGATTGGATCATGAGGGTGGAGAAGATTTTTGATAGCATGCAGTGTCCGGGGAATAGAAAAGTACCATTGGCAGTATTCATGTTGGAGAGTGAGGCAGAGAGATGGTGGATCGGACAGCAGAGAGAGAAATTCCAGGGGAAGACAAATGCTGAGATCACCTGGGATGAGTTCACTACAGTATTCAGGATGTGGTTTGTGCCACCGTCAGCTCAGCGACAGATGCAGGAAGCTTTCATGAGATTGGAGCAAGGCCGCAAGTCAGTGATGGAGTACGAGGCCGAGTTTACTGCTCTTGCAAGGTACGCTGCTCATCTGATTCCTACGGCCGAGGAAAAATGTTATAGATTCCTGCACGGATTGAACAGAGAGCTGAGGCATCCACTAGTACCTTTCCGGATCCATGAGTTTTCTGAGCTAGTGGAGCGAGCTCGATTGATAGAGATTGATCTGGCGACACCGGTACCGAGGTACGAGGATACCAGAAGGAGGAGAGATGAGGTACGACGAGATGATTCTGGTAGAGATAGAGATAGAGAGAAGAGAAGCAGATATGAGAGTTCGAGAGGATCTGCATCGGGATCTGTACCGCGATCTGCATCGGTAGTATCGTCTGGTAGTTCTGGAGCATGTGTTCACTGTGGTAAACGACATGCAGGTCGATGCTACCTGTTGACGGGGCAGTGCTTTCACTGTGGACAGCAAGGGCACAGAGCAGCAGCTTGTCCTCAGAAAGGACTGGGTGGACGGACTGATTCTGGCACGGGTTCAGGACAGCAGAGGACTGTTGGCCTGAGGACTTACAGTGAGAGATCAGGGAACCGGATAGATGATAGAGCTGTCAGAGATCAGAGAGAGACAGTTGCGCCACGACCTCCTGCACTTCCTCCAGTGGTGCCACGCATCTACAGTCTACAGAGTTTACAGCATCAGGATCAACAGCGACCAGAGAGTTCTACTGGTAAGATTGATTTGACTAACCGATTGATATTGACATATGAACATTGCATATTGACATTTGATTGATTGCATTGTGTGTTCTGTATGGATTTCGACGAGTTTTGTTTTGGATTGGGATTTCGATCGATTTGGTTTGCTTCGTGTTTTGCTTCGTACCTTTAGGGAAATGTCGGGACGACATTTTTCTAAGGTGGGGAGATTGTAATATCTCGTTCCCTTACTGTTCCTCTCTGAATTGGATTTCCCTCCCAGAATCGGCCAGGACGAAGTTGAGATCGTCCAGGCCGATCAGTGCATGGAAAACAGCTGATTTCTGGAGTGTTTTCTGGATGATTTCTGGACAGGATCGTCCGGGCCGATCGTGAGATCGTCCAGGACGATAGGTACTGTAGAAATTATCGGCCAGACAATAGCCCTGGGTGAGGTCCAGGACGATCAGGATTTGGTCTGATCGTCCCGGGACGATGTGAATATCGGCCTGGCCGATCAGTTCACAGATATAAGAAAATCAGCTCGTTTTGAGGAGAGAGAAAATCATTTTATAAAAACGAAAATATCTGAGGAGAGAGAAAGAGAAAGGGAAAAAAGAGAAAAGCTGGTTTTCGGAGACCGCGGAGCGCTTTTCGTCCGACGCTGCTGTTGGGAAAAGTGAAGATCTCGTGGTAAGGACTCCGAACCCTGTTTCTGTTTTCAAAGATGTTGTGTTTTGACCGAGTTGAGATCTGTTTTGTGTTTTCGTAGTCGACTTTTCGACATGATTTTGATTTGACACGACTTTCACCGCACAACTTTTAGAGTGTTATAGATATGATTATTCTACACGATTTGACTGTATTCTACGAATTTTCTTCCGGTCGGAATTGGTTCTACGTGATTTTTATCGGATAGAAAATTATCAGGATGTTTTCTGACTTGGTTTCTATAGAATAAAAGTCTTGCATTGATGTTATAGATATTCTATTGTAATTTGGTAGAATTTGGAAATAGTGTCTTTTTGCAGGATTTTTGTGTAAATTTGACCGACTGCCGTTACGCTGCCCGATTTTCGTATGATTTCCGAATTGTCTGAGATTGATAGATTGAATCGATATGAATATGATTATTGATATGATTGCTTTATTATTGACTATTGAATTGTTTATTGATTGAATTGACTATTGATACTGGAACCCAAGTGGAACCTGGTTGAACGTTGGTGAAGATTGATATTGACCTGTACAGGATGGTGGGCCGACGGGCTTTCCTTTAAACCATTGATCATTGATATAACGATTGGGAGTTATAAGGAGTTTATATGCCGACGGGCGGCCGACGGGCAAAAAGAGTGACGACTCTTATTGATAGACCAACGTACGGACTACAACAGCAACGGATTCTACAACAGCAACATGACCAGTTGATTTTACTTGTCCAGTATATAGTATTGAATTGCATGTTTACTGTATTGATTTACGGATTTATTGCTTTATCGATTTCTGCCTTATTGATTGATCGGATTTACTGTATCGTACGATTTCATTGATTTCATTGATTGATTACCGAGCATTGATTACTGAGCATTGATATGGATATTGATAGATATAGATACTGCATTGATAGCATGGACATGGACATCGTATAGATTCATTGTATTGCCGCCTAGATTTTGTAGACTCGCTGTTGCTACTGTTCCGCACCGTATTGACTGTTGTATAGATTTCTTGTCAGAATGGATTGAAGTTTATCGTATTATTTTCCTCGATTGATTTCATTGATTAGATCGTATTGATTTGACCGTATTGATTTGATTGACGGATATTGATTGATTGCGTTGATTTATCGAATTGCCTGCCGCTGCATTGACTGGTTTTATTGACTATGGATTTCCACTGCATAGAATTGATGATCATTGATTCATGGATTTCCGGATTGCATAGACTCATTGACCATTGACTGATATAGATTGATTGACTGTGATTGACTGACATGCATATTGATAGCATCGCCGTGCTTTGATTTCAGTTATAGGTATTAGGTGACCTGCTGGGCTTTGTAAAGCTCATTATATGTGGTTGATATTTTCAGGTCAGGGCTCGGGAGCAGGAGATAGGAGTTGATCCAGATCTTCAGGTTTTAGTTCTTTTGATCGATTGATGATTCTTTTGTACTCAGGACAGGATAGATTTCTCTACTTGTATTGATAGTTTAGTTCCTGAGTATTGTACATGATGTTTTGAGATATGAATCGACTATTATATTGATGTTTTAAATGTTATAGATGTTTGTTAGATCGCTTATTGAAGGTTTTAGATAACTCTGGTAAATTGTTTGGCTATTGATCGACATTCTTTCCAAGTTAGATCTTGGGGTCGTCACACCAAACAGTTTCGAGACATGACGTGCTTATAGTCGAATCGAGCGGCTCGACGAAAGAATTCTAATAATCCCAAGATCAGTGAATTACAACATCACTAGGACATTCAATTGTCCATCAAATGATCCACAATTAAGGGATTCAACATCGGCTATCCATCCAAGCCACTCCCAATATGCCCTTGATATCCCACCTATTTATAGGCCATACCACTCTAGGAAATATATAAATAGACTCCCTCATCCCTCTTGAAAGGGGGGCTCCAAGCAAGATAACAAGAGAGAGATCAGAGGTTGCTTTTGCCTCCTCGCTCCTCCTCGACCACCGCCTGAGCTCAGTCGGACCACCACCTGAGGGCCCTGAGCTCCACCGAACCACCGCCTAACGTTGGAGTTCCATCGGACCACCAATTGAGGCCCTGAGCTCTGTTGAACCACCACCTGATGTCTAGAGTTCTGCCAAACAACCATCTGACACCCGGAGTTCTATCGGACCACCACCTGAGGCCCAGATTTCTACCGGACCATAACCTGAGGCCCGGACTTCTTCTGAACCACCACTTGAGGCCCAGACTTCTGCTGGACCACCACCTGATTCCTGGAGTTCTACCGGATAACCACCTGACACCGGGAGTTCTGCCGGACCACCACCTGAGGCCTGAATCTCTGCCAGACCACCTCCTGATGCTCGGAGTTCTACTAGATCATCACCTTAGGTCCGGAGTTCTTCCAGACCACCACCTGAGGCCCGGAGTTCTGCTGGACCACTACCTAAGGCCCAGACTTTTACCGGACCACCACATGAGGCCCAAACTTCTTTGGGACCACCACATGTCGCCTAGAGTTTTACTGGAGTACCATCCTACTAATATGGTCTTTTTTACTCTGATCTCATGTTAACTACGATCTTTTTGACCTCAGACTCCTGCAACCTATAATCTTTCGGACATTGTCTCCTGTCGACTATGGTTATTCCGACCTTCGTCACCTACTACGGTTCTTCTGACCTCTATCGCCAGAGAATAGTTTTTCTAATCCGGTCTCCTACCAACTATAGTCTTTTGAACCCCTGTCTCCTGCCGACTATGGTCCTTCTGACCTTCGTTGCCTACTACGATCCTTCCAACCTCCATCGCCAGACAACAATCTTTCTGACCCTGGTCTCCTGCCTAGTACAATCTTTCCAATCTCTATCCTATCGATTATGGTCCTGCCGACCAAACGAACATGTCTATATTGATTATTGTAACTCTCACCATGTAATGCACTCTATATGATGTATATTTGTGACATCAAGTCAAGGCCTTCTCCCAAGAAAGGGACTCATTTGTAATCGAATGCAAATACAACTGGATTCATTCAAATTGGGATATGACCCATGGTTTTGTCCCTTTTCAGGGGTTTTCATGTAAAAATTTTGGTGTCTCTTATGAACGCTACACCTTATCTCTTTTCTGATTGCGTGCTGGATCTTTGTACAACACTAAGATGTTAAACTTCATATTTCTCTAAGGCCGTGAATACTCCAAGACACAACAATCCTAAAAAATGGCATAGAAATATCATCATCTTCCAAGGGATACGTCCCATGAAAATAATAAGGTTCTTATTGTTGGCTCCAAATATATTGTAGTAAGGGCTCATAGTATAAGTCAAGTTGCTAGTGCAATATAAAGTAAAACATGAACTTCTCAGAAAAGAAAAATATTTACTAAATTTTTAGCAAAGCTATCAAGTATTATTAGCTATTTTAAGAAAGAGATTGATTGATATGATATACAATAATTTTTTCAAGAACCTAGCAATGGTTCACTCTTTCCACTCAAAAGATGTGGAATCAAAGGCTAGATGGATGAAAAAAAGATTCATAATATTGTTAAAATGGGTCTTAATGATAGATTAGTCATTTTGAGCTATAATATATAGATATATTGGGGCTATAAATAGTTATGATGGATATATTTGCATGTTTAATTTATGTTTTTAGATGTATATATTCTAGAATTATTAAATAGATATGATCATTTGAATTTATTCATAAATTTTTAGGAACGTCACTCAAAATATTATTATTTATTTTTATGATTAATTTGGTGATAATAATTAATTATTTTGTATTTTTTTGGGACATTTAGGGGATTCGAGCGCGGGTGATCAGAGGGGAGGAATTGCTTCCGTCAGCCGTTCAGCCGCTGACCCGATCTCTATTTTGTATATTTGTTTTCTATTTTATTATTTTTTTATTTTTTTATTTTTTTACTTAGATGTACTGAGATATTGAATATTCACTTTGTAAAATATTAACTTATTATATTAAAATATCAAGAAGGTAACTATTGTATTTTCTTCCTTTTTATATTTGCATCATGAGGTGATTCATGTTATAGATTTAGGCTCCATTTATGACGACTTTCTTACTACTTTAAACAGCTTTTTAATACAAGATTTAGGCTTCGTTTGGGACGGCTTTTTTACTGCTTTCTAAAACAGAGTTTTAGTACAATTTTTTTTATTTTTGTACTAAAACTCCGTTTTAGAAAGCAGTAAAAAAGTTGTCCCAAACAAAGCCTTAAGCTTCATATAAGATAGCTTTCTTTCTTCTTCTTAAAGCAACTTTTTAGTACTAAAATTTTTGTACTATAAAGTTACTTTAAAAAATAATAGTAATAAAGCTGCACAAACGAAGCTTTATTAAAAAGCTGATTTAAGAAGCAGTAAGAAAATAATACCAAATGTGGTCTTAACATGAATCGAGCCTGAATTTGACAATAATCATCTTAAAAAAATAAACGTGAATTGATCTTAAGTTGGTAGCAATTAATCTTTAAAAAAAAAGAAGAAGAATGGATTTAGAGTTTGATAGATGTCAATAATGAAAATCTAAGTCAAAACTTTTTCCAACATAATTAATTGGATTTATACTCCATTCTTACTATTAACATGTGGATATATATACTTCTAAGTCGTTGTAAGCTTCCTGTCATAGATTAATTCGATGGTGGCTCTTCCATAGTTTTGTCAAAGTGGATGAAGGTCATTAATGTTGTTTTGAGGGCCTATATGTTTGAATGGTGGAAGATAAAGTTTGATTATTTGAAAATTAGATATCAATCCTTTGAAGTAGGAACTTTCTAGAATTAATTGAATAAATTTATTCACACTAAGGGGCCCTTTCATATCATTTTTATTGATTTATATTTTAATTTATGCCATAGTGGCGGCGAGATGTTGGGATGATAGTGGTGATGGCAATCAATGATGGTGGTCAGTAGGGGTGTCAATTTCGGGTCACGGGTCGGGTTCGGGTCGAACCCGGAACTGACCCGGGTTCAATCGGGTCAACCCTAACCCGACCCGGGTAGGCAAACAGGTCGAAATCCTGGACCCGAACCCGACCCGCTTCGGGTTCGGGTCAACCCGACACGACCCGGGCAGCGGCGCGGGTTCGCGATTTCGCAGCGCCAGCGGGTTCGGCATTTCGGCGGACGGCGGTTCGCAGCGTGACGGGATGGCCGGCCGGCGAGCAGCAGCGGTCGGGGCGGGCCGGCGGGTAGCGGCAGCAGACGGAGGGCAGCGGCGCGGCGGCGCGGCGGCCCGGCAAGCAGCAGCGGTCAGCGGGCAGCTGCGCGGCAGAAAGCGGCGCGGAGGGCAGTTCCGCACGGGCGCGGGCACGGACAGCGGCAGCGGCATGACGGCCGGCGGCAGCGGCGCGGCGGGCCAGCGGCAGCGGCGGCGGGCAGCTGCGCGACAGCGGGTCAGACTCGGACTCCGCGCGACAGCGGCAGACGCGACGCGCGACAGGGCTGACGTGATGCGACTCGCGAAGCGACGCGGGTCAGACTCGGACTCCGTGCGGGCAGGTTCGGTCAGCCCCGGTCAGGGCGGGCAGCGGGTCATTTCGGGTCATTTCCGGGTTTCCGGGTCAACCCGAACCCGACCCGGTTTTTCAAACGGGTTGAAAACTCGAACCCGAACCCGACCCGGTTCGGGTTCGGGTTGACCCGAACCTGAAATTTTCGAGTCGGGTTCGGGTCGGGTTTTCGTGTCGTGTCAAATATTGACAGCCCTAGTGGTCAGGGTCTACAATGGTCATTATTAGTGGCGGTGACGGTGGCCAATGATGAAGGATGATAGTATAAATTATTTTTGAAATACTCAAAGTTATTTTTGGATATGCTTAAGATTAACTAAATATGTTTTAAAAATTAAAAAATACAAATTTTTTTTAACAAAAGAAACTCTAATAACAAAAAAAGGAAAATTTTTCCAAAGAGGACCTAAATCATTTTAGAAATTGGGAATTAATTTTGTAAGATTTAAGAGTTTTTGTGATCGTCCTAAAAATAGAATAATAATAATAATAATAATAATAAATATTATTATTATTATTATTAATAAAATGCAAACATTTATTTAAGCATGATTTAGCCTATAGCCTGAATCCCATTAAATAGCAAAAATAACAACTTTAAATCCTATAGAAGCTTCCTTGAGCGACTCTTTCAAAATTCTACTTCAGACAAATTCAAAGCTATAGAAATGAAATGGTGATGAGAAAAAGCAAACCAAAGATGATCATATAGCTCTATGAAGTGCATAGACAAAGGCCACATAGAATATCGTATACTCCTTTCCCAATTCCGTTGTTGCTCGTCTCTCTTTACATACAAAAGTAATAGTAAATCAAGTGGGAAAGAGAACTAACCAGTTGGATATAAGTATTTATAGTTGATATTTAGGCCTTCATTTAAAGATTACAGTTTTTTTTTGGGTATTTCATTCATTGATTTTTAATTAAAATTATATTTGGTGAGAGTATTAATGCAATATTATAAAAAATTTATAAAATTGATTGAGAAGCTTAACCTCTACAAAATCTCATACACAAGCAAATATAATAACATGAGGATGGCTTCAACCCCCACAAGTCTCTTTTCCCCCATCTCTCTAGATATTCTAGGGTTATGTTTACGCCTTTCTTCTCTTCTCACTTAGATTTTTGGATCCGTGCGTGAATTTGTGGTCAATGAGAGCTTCAGTGGTTAGGGCCTTCTCTGGTCCATAGATCTATGGTGGCGCTTGCTGCATCAAACCCTCGGGGTACTTCTTTAGCGACTATCTTTGGTAAAAATCAAGGCTTCTTTGGTCTGAATTGAGAAAGTAAAAAATCTGCCTTCCCGTTCCTTTAAAGATGTGGTCTTTGGTAGTTCTTCTTCTAATGAGTTTGCTTTATCATTTATGCCTTTGGGTTTTAAGGGTGTGCCGACTATTTTGATTTCGGATGAAGATGTTATTAAACTTGCTTCTCCTTTCCAGTTTACTTTAGTTGGAAAGTTTTCCATGTGTAGGTTGAATCTAGATTCCATTCATGTTTCTTTTGGATATCTTAAACTCTCTGGTTTGTTTTCTGTGGGCATGTTGGATGCATTTTATGTGGTCATTCAACTTGCCAATGATTTAGACTATAGTCAGGTTTTTGCTAGGCGGTCTGACTACATTAACAATTGTCAAATGTGTCTTCTTAAATGGACGCCTTTGTTCATATTAAGGAAGAATCCCCAATCATTTTGATTTGGATTTCCTTCTCTAATTTAGGTTTACATTTTTTTCAACTATCAAGTCTTGCATGCTCTGGGTTCCATTTTTGGAAAGCTGCTTCAAAAAGACCATGCCACTACCTCCAGGAAGAGGCCTTCCATAGCCTGGATTCTTATTGAAGTGGACATCACGAAAAAGCACCCTAAAGAAATATAGTTAGGATCAGAATCACTAGGTTATATGCAGATATTTTATTTTGAAAATGTCATGGATTTTTGTAATCATTATAAGATTCATGGTAAATGTTGTGAGCGTGTGTGTGTAGGGGTGTCAATTTCGGGTCATGGGTCGGGTTCGGGTCGAACCCGGAACTGACCCGGGTTCAAACGGGTCGACCCTAACCCGACCCGGGTAGACAAATGGGTCAGAAATCCGAACTTGGACCCGACCCGGCGGGTTGCCGGGTTGACCCGACCCGACCCGATTTTGGGTTCTGCCGGCGCCGGAACGGCGGCAGGCGGAAGGTGGGGGCGGAGGCGAGTGGGGCGGACGTGAGCGCAGCCGCGGGCGCGCGGGCAGTAGGCAGCAGGCGCGGGGCGCGGGCTGCGCGTGGGCAGCGCGGGCGAGCAGCGCGGGCGAGCTGCGCGGGCTGGCAGAGGCGGGATTCGGAATTTTTTGAATTAAACGGGTTCGCGGGTTGACCCGGCAACCCGTCGGGTCAACCCGAACCCGACCCGTTTTTTAAACGGGTCAATTTCTGGAACCCGAACCCGACCCGTTTTGAAATTGGGTCGGGTTAAACCCGGATTTTTCGGGTCGGGTTTTCGTGTCGTGTCAAATATTGACACCCCTATGTGTGTGTGTGTATATATGAGGAGGGCTTGGAATAGCCATTAAGTTTTATTAATGTTGAAACTGTATGCATGTTATCCATTAATATATACGAAGGAACAATATTTAGTATAAATCAATTGTAATTTCAAAGGCATACTTGTAAATATAAAATTAGGGGGTGTCATGATTCGTATTTGGGTCAGGTTCGGGGTGAACAAGAAATTAACCTGGGTCTAATTTAGCTGACCCAAACTCGAATCGATTTTGTAAATGGGTTAGAAATTAAGACCCAGATCAACCCGCCAGGTTACCGAGTTGACCCGATTCGACCTGTAACCCGCGTGTGCAATACACAACATGCGAGCACTCGCCCCAAACTCGAGCACCCGCACCTACACTCGAGTCCAGAGCAAGGCACTATGCAAGGGGACTGGCGAGTTCAGATGGGGTCGGGTCAAATTTGGGTTAGCAAGTTGACTAGGAGTCTACCTGATTTTTCAAAAGGGTCATAAATTGGAATTTGAACCCGACCCATTTGTTTGATTGGTCGATTAGAAACCTGAACTTTTTCGAACAGATTTAGGTCTTGCCAATTATTAACAGCCCTATATAAAACACATATTCCCTTTCATTTAATTTATCAGAAAATATGAATACTACGAAAATTAATGATATAATTAGGAATATAATTAAACTAAATTAACTTGAATTTAATTATCATAGCATAGCTCTAATGATAGTTGTTTTTAAAAATAATTAAATTATTTCAAAAAAAATTTAGTGTTTAAAAATAAATATCAAAATAAAAACTCTCAAAACACACTGAACAAACAACATTTAAAAAAAATAAAAAAATAATTCCAAACTGGCTCTAAAACAAACCTGATCTTTAAAATTAAAAATATAATAAAAAATAACAACAATCCTAAGTAGGCCCTTATCTCATGGTCTCCAAGGCCTTCACAAAAGATTGGTTTCATTAGATTTTATTAGGTGTAAAAGAACTTGAAGGGATTGGATTTTCACAATGAACAGCGACAATAAATGGAAACAACTTTGCCAAATTATAAAGCATAAGAACCGATGGTAATCAAAATCCTTCCCTCACAAAAATAAATTATATAGGTGGGGATCGAGTTTCCTCCAAATTATTAACTATATATGAGATTAGCTACTTCTTAATTTGATTTCTAATATTCTACTTCTTGTTAATTTAAATGTTTATCAATCGGTTCTAACAACCACAGGCTATTCAGCCGCCTCTAGCGACTCGTATAATATTACTAATTTCGTCAGCTCGAAGGATTCCCAATTATATATAATTGGCTTTGACGACTATTCGAGGAGGGACGACCTCTCAAGACAAACTTCTTAGGAGCTCTGCAAACAACTTCATCAAGTTGGATATCCCTATCACTCTTTAGATATCAATTGGATGTTCCCATAGGCCATAGGATTGTGAGCAAACTTCTTTCAATTATAATTTCAGTTCATTTCTGAAACTGGCAAGTTGATCAAAATTTGATTCACTTGGATGAAATGTTCATGCTGTAAGCTCACAGAGAAATCTATCTGCTATATTTTTGAGATATTATACAGAGCGAATTATAAGATTTCATTTGGGACAGTTTTTTTATTGCTTTTCTAACTAATTTTTTAGATAAAAAATTAAAGTTTTTATATTGTAAAGCTGTTTTAAGCTGTAAGAAAACCGTCCTAAACAAACCCTTAAACCCCTACACACAAATATAAACTCGCCTTCCCTTACTATCCCACTCGTACCACACACAGCTAGCTCATGAGCCGCTCCCAATCAATATCAGAATCCGCAAAAGGCGACAAGAGGCCCGAGCCCTC
Organism: Dendrobium nobile; assembly: GCA_022539455.1. Classification (NCBI taxonomy): domain Eukaryota; kingdom Viridiplantae; phylum Streptophyta; class Magnoliopsida; order Asparagales; family Orchidaceae; genus Dendrobium; species Dendrobium nobile. Next base: position 18,198,623 of record CM039723.1, read on the forward strand.
GAACCAGTTGGCCTCACCATGATCAGGTTCAGTGTAGTCCATTATTGGACTCACCTGCTCGATGTCTGCTACTGGTTTAGGCAATACTGGTGAAGACTGATCAGGTGATGCTGCTTGGCTACTGGAAGTAGAATGCTCATTTGTTATGGCTAAGGAATCCATGACAATGGGGATTTCGTGAGTCTCAATTGCTTTGCAGGTGTGATGCATGCTGTAGCTGACCACGTACTTTGGAGGATTATTGGAGATTTTGTCTTCCTTTTGTTGAATGGTCTTTGTTGCTTTGCAGCCTTGGTCTTTGCTGTGAGTGCACTTGTAGTAGCTTCTGTATAGCGAAAAACTATAGTAAATGTATCGTAAATGGTTTATTGAATGTGCGAAAATTTTTGAAACCGCATTTCTTTGCTTTTTTTGTTTAGCAGAAGCGAAAATAAGAAGGGCAAATTATTAGGTGCGGATACCGGACAGACAAAATCGTCCGGTTTTTAATCTGTCTACACTGAAAGCACGCATTTGCTACAGTAACTGTGTTTTGACTGCGCTTTTACTATAGACAGAGAGACAACCGGATGGTTCTCTCTGTCCGGTGTCCACACCTAATAATTTCTCAATAAGAAGAGACTCATTTACAATTCTTTCAGCTAGATTATTATTGCTGATTAAACCGGCTACAATTATTATTTTAATAGAAAAAAAGTGATAATGTCCCTTTCTGAATGAGCAATTCCAGATAAAAAGCATCAGATTTTGATTCATTTTTTATGAAAGATATTCATCAATCATTAAAAAATAAGAGGTTCTTTTTCAATTGTGGTCATTATAAGGAAATCAGGCCGGGTCATGTAGCTAATCCACCGGCCCTCACTGATGAGAATTTAACTCCACAAGAAATTAATGCTTGGTTTGGGATGGCTTTAGCAGTAAGAAAGCCATAACAAACGAAACCTAAGTTTTTGTTTGCGGCAGCTTTAGCTTTAAATCATTATTTTTTTCTGACTTCCCAGACATTTTTACTAAAAAGCAGCTTTACAAAGCATTAAGAAAGCCATCCCAAACTTACGAAGCCTAAATAAAAAATAGGCTACTCTTACAAACTTTTTGTTTTCAAATAAACAATACAAATTTTATAAATTTATAAACATCATTTAAGCACCACAAATTATTAATCTTTCTCATCATCATGAATTAATCTTTAAATTAATTACCTTTTCAAATGAATCATCAAAATAGCTTAACCTCAAAGATTAATGATTAATTGATTCGCCCAAGCCGATCTAGAAACCTAATTAGCTAGCAAACAATTGGCAAAGATGAATCTCCTTTCAAACAAAATGATAATTCATCAGACATGTTTCTCAATAAAAAAGAAATTATTTCATAAGAATATTAGATCCAGCTACTTACCTAGGAAACTCTGAGCTGTGAATGCGCTTCTGCCCATACTTGCGCCATTGATGGCCATCAAAATGAGGCACTGAAGTAACAATCGTCCATGACTGTACGTTCTTCTTACACCTACTTAATTTCACCATTAAATGATGTGAATTCAGTTAATTATACTAATCTTAGTTAATTAACTACGTCTCTACTTGTTCAAATGGTGAGTTCATCTACCTTTTCTTAGAATCGGTACCATTCCTATGGTCTTCAGCTGCAGTGGGAGAGTCGACGCTGCGGGGTGAGAAGGTTTGGAGCTCGGAGAGGGCGGCGGCGATGCAGCACATAGCCTTATCGACGAGCACCATGGCCGGAGCCGTGGTGCTTGGATTAGCCGGTGAAGAGGAGATGAGGGCGAGGAGCTGAGTCAGACGCTCGTAACCTCTACTGAGATGATCGATGACAGTCGAAGACTGACTGAAAGGAAGTTCTGCCATTAATCTGTAAACAAAAGCTTTTGCTGGAGGAGCGAGCGGGGAAGAAGGTGAAGACTTGTTTGGTTGCTGTGTCTTGGTTATATAGAGTTAATTTTAGTTGACTAGACTTGTTGACTCTTTTATGAGAGAGAGAGGCGCGCGTATATGCTCTTTTAAGGATCCTAATGTTTTATTATAATTTTTTTTTTGTTAAACTACCATCGGGCCTATGCGTTAATATTCAAAAAATATATATAATTCTTTAAAAAGGCCTCAAGCTCCCTACTACTCAGAAGAGCAACAAAAAGAAAAACAAAAATAAAATCCTATAAGCCGGTGGTCTTTACTAAGCAAAATTATACGAGGAAACTAAAAACCTACACTACAGGAAAATCACCCATTATCGATAGAATTTTCCGACGGCTTTCCGGCGGTCAATTTTCCTGCGGCTTTTCGGTAGTTTTCCGACGGCTTTCCTAGATTTAAATAAACACGACGTTTCCGGCGGCTTTTCTAGATTTCCGGCTGCTTTTAAATAATTTAAATAAAATGTTTAAAAATTTATTTATTTAAATGATTTAACAAAAAAAAGAATAAAAATTATATTAACTAATTTAAATTAACTTTTTCCTTAATTAAAGATTTAAATTTAAAATTATTATTTCAATTTTAATTTATTTTCAAATTTTAATTTCATTAATTAGTAATTTTAATAGTATTTTAATAAATTATGAAGTTATTAATTTGTTTTAATTAAATTTTAATGATAATACTTTAATTTAATTAATTTTCATTTATTATTAATTTTAATGATAATACTTAAGTTGAAGTAATTGCTAATTTTAATTTTTACATTTATTATTAATTTTAATTTAATATAATTCCAATTTTTAAAATGATTATTAATTATATGAAATAATATAGAAAACAATATATAGTTTAAATATAAAATATTAAGTAGAAAAACACATTTTGAATTGTAGCAAAATGGTTGAGTGTTTGATATAAATTTGAATTGAACACAGTTTGAATCCAAGGGGATCCGCACGGGCAGGCGGGCAGACCAACGGGCATTTGGCAGTCGGGCTGCAGGCAGGGCAGGGCGTTTGGGCAGTCGGTTAGCTCGGCGGGAAGGCAGCGGGCAGCGCGGGAATGCGTCCGGGCAGGGGAGCAGCGCCCCTAGGCAGCTCGGCATTCAGGGAGCAGTCGGGCAATCGGGCGGTCAACGGCGACCAAAGAGCGTCGGACAGCCGCCCAGGCGGCCAATGAATTGTTTTTGATTTTTTTTTAATTGTCCAGTGGCAAAAGAGTCCCGGAAAGCCGTCGGAATATTTTAGTGCCGGAAAGGGCCACAGGAAAAAAATTTCCGGCATGTGTTTTACCAACGGAAATTTTTTCGCCGGTAAATTCCAAAGCCGGCGGTAATTGGTGATTTTTTTGTAGTGCTAGCCTAGGGCGGCCAAGAGGTCGCGCCCAAAAAAAGAAAGTCCAAGAACAAAAATCAACTGAATTCTTCCTCCGGAAAGAATAATCGTCATACCAAAGGAAACATCCTCCAAATTTTGAAAATCAAAATTGCACCATAATCCGTTAGCGAAGCTATAATGTATGTAACCTGTAGAAAAAACATCCAAAATACCCAAGAACTGGCAAGTAGAAAAAAGAGAACACATAAAGGACTGCCAGTAATAAAATTTAAGAAAAGTATCATAGCACATAAGCAAAAGGATACAATTACAGTTAGTTAAAATTAATGAAAGGCTAGGCAAAGGATACTGGAATGGCCAAAACTGAAGCCACCAACAGTTAAAAGCCAAGAGAGTATAAACCACAATTAACCACAACTTCCCTACTCTCCAAAGTTCATTATCAGACAGCCAGCCACACAACAGAGTGACCAGAAATATAAACCACAAGGCAACCGAGAGAGAGAAAATTCATCACATAGCAGAGAATATGGAGTGGCAAAAACCGAAGTCACCAACAATTAATAGTAAGAAGAGTATAAAATATAATGAACCACAACTTACCTAATCTCCAGTAATCATTAACAGTAAGCCAAAAAACAACAGGTAATGCCCATAAGTGTAAACCATAAGGCAAAAGGAGTTGCCAAAAACCTGAGCCACCCAAAAATGATAATAAGAAAAGAAAATACCACAATGAACCACTGCTTCCCTATTCATCTAGAAATCCTTCACAGCAAACCCACCACACAACAAAAAATGCTAAGAATCAAGGCAACTGAGAGAAAAAAAAACCATATTAATGGGATCTAGCTAATATAAGGTAAGTCAGCACGATCCAGACCCACAAAACCTTTAACAACTTAAGAGATTTCATACTCATTAAACTCAATGAAAAGAAGATTGGTACAACCCAGTTTTGCAAGAGCATTAGCATACATTGGTACAACCCAGTTTTGCAAGAGCATTAGCATACATATCGTAATGTTTTATTTGAAAATATTTATGGTGTTTGGTGTAGGAAAGTAAAATATTTAAAACGAATTAGTTTTTTTTATCTGAAGCAAGAGATATGTAGAATAAATTTTGGAATATTTGAAATTTACCTTTTAAATTATGATGTTTTTAAAAAAATTACTAGATTTGACCATTTTGTAAATACACTATAAATTTTTTATTAATATTGTCACAATTTGCCATCACTTCTCACCACTACTGACCACGACTTGTAGTTGCTAGCCCCTAGTAGTCATCATCGCCACTTGTTAATTCTCGAGGCCTGTAGCTACTAGCTGCTAGCTACCATTCACCACTATTGTTGTGTGCCACGAGTCACCACCACAACTACCACTATTCATCACTACCAGTTGCCACCACTTGGCATCACTCTTACCACCAACTATCAGCACTACAGCTATCGCCACCCTAGCCATCGACCACCTCCATCTTGAGCTTTATAATACATTCATTTTACTTCAACTCAAAATAGTAATAATAATAATAATAATCATGCATTTGTTCTACTCATCCAAGCAAATCCAATGATTCCAAATATACTACATTCTTTTTACACTATATTTCATTTTTCTATGTTTTTCTCTTTCATCAAATCAAATGATCCATAACTTAAGTAAGATGAATCTTTTTATTTTGAAGTTTTTTTAATAAAAATGTATTTGTGTTTTTAATTTGGTAAATTTTTTATTTCTACTAAAATATTTATATATTTTATTAAGGATAATTGCATTGATGGTTGCATAAGTGCAACAAGTTAGGGAAATCGGATCTTACATGCCCTGGCTTCCAGCATTCAAAGCAATTTATATCAAATAAACTTTTATTGAATTAACTTCCCTTACCTTTACCCTTTTCAAAATGGTACTTCTATTTCTTCTTTAGTAAGCTTTTGAATTGTCTTATCATAATGACTGTATCATCATTGTCATCTGATTCAGAGATGTTGTTTTTTAGGTCATCGGTGTTCAGTGTCATGGTCTTCTCCTTCCTTTTCTCTCATTCATTCTGCAATCTTTGGCTTACATTTTGCTCATAGCCAATATGTGAGCTAAGTATATTATAAATTGAATAAATATTTAGGTCTTTTGATTCAAAAATAGCAATGATCTTAGCATTAAATTTATCAAACAGATAATGTAGTATTTTATTAATCTTTTTAGAATTCGATAGTTCTCTACCTAAAGCAAGCAGGGATGTCACAATCATAGTAAATCTTGTGTACATGTTAGAAATATTCTCATTTGGTTTCATGCTAAAAAATTTGTAATCATGCAATAGTAAATTTAAATGAGATTGTTTGACCTTATTTGTACCCTCATAAGTAATGCATAATCTATCACAGAATTTCTTTCCAGTAGAACAAGTAGAGACTCTTATGCAGTCTTCTAATTTAAGTGCACAAAAAAAATAGTTTAAACATTTTGCATTTAGTTTTGTGTTGTCTCTATCCTTATTACTCAATTCATAAAAAGGTAATTCAATTTTTACACATTTACAAATCTAGAGGGTGCATAATTTAATTCAACTGTCAATAATCATACTTGTATGATTACTTTAACAAGCCCTGATAGTGTTGTATAATGAGGAATGTACAGTACGATCAATTCAAATAATTTGATTTGTTCATCTAGTATGATGTTATATCGTACAATACAATGAGTTCAATCGAATCTTATATTTATATAGGAAGAACCTCAGGCGATTAATTATTGTCCTGATATCTTCTTAGTTTGTACCACACGATGCTATGTCGTAATGTACGAAAAGTTCAAACTACCATATGAAGTACCCTTCGTTATTATACAATCACCAATCACTATCATTATAAATTTGATTGCTTAATCTCATGGATTAATTTTGGCAAGATTTTTAAAGTTCTTATAGTATGAACCAAGTCGTATCATATGAATAGTATAAATTTTAATTTTTTAAAAATTGCCTAAATATGATTGGCAGCAAGGAGCCCAGATATAAATGGATCATCCTGTATGATCATGTTCGTATAGAAAGATACTTTTAACATTCTTAATCTCTCAATTAGCCATTCAATTTATTTTTTTAATAAATAGATCGTGCAGAACGATCATAATTATATTATATGAACTTCAAAGAGTTTAACTTTTTAATTTTCACTTCCCATGTGTGTGAGCATGGTCGCTAAGCTATCATATATCTTTTATAGAACTTTTACTCAAGAAATATAAAAAAAATGAAAGTTCAAACTCTTGCAGAACATCAAATCTATTCTACCTGGACTTGAGTCAATCCTTTATTACATGGTGTAAGGGGTACCTTAAATGTTAATTAATGCACAATAAGAGAAATATGCAATAGAAATACTAGGCGAAATAAAGTAAAACACTAAAAATATATGTTATCATCAAAATTATAAGCTTAGGATGCCATATTGTAACAAAGGAAAGATGGTAAGAGAATCTTTCACTACTATGACATCCTCAAGGCCATTATAGATTTATTAAAATCTTTCACACAAGCCTAAACACAAAATTTTCCTACCTCCAAGCCTTATCAACTTGTTAAATAGAAATCAAAGATACAAAGGCACTCCTAACACCCAAAAAAGAAGAAAAAAAAAAAAAAAAAAAAAAAAACTTGCCCATCAATAGATAAATTCACTTATTTCTTACAACAATCAATTTGGGACTTGTACTTGCTCAACTAATCCATTTCATCTATTATAGCAAATTCTTTTAGAGGTAATATGATTATGCTGATGTTAACTTCCTACCAAAAATTTCAAGTTCACACACACAAACCTTTACAAACATCATATCCTGTAATGGCAACATAATAGATAACTCAGAAAATAATAGAATAAGGACTAAACTTAATTCATCCAGAATTATATCATTCAGAATATGTTAAAATAGGAAGGAATTATCGACATCAAAATAAAAAAAGAATACTATAAGGTTGTTAAGAAACAAAATCCATACAAGTTACCACGTCTAGAGCTTCTTTTGCTTCCTGTTGAGTTAGACTATAAAGCCTAGGCTGAATCAAGGTTGCACTAACAATTGGAATGGACTCCCACTGAGCTCCTCCAAGTGATTCACTAGATGATCTCCCTCCAAATCTTCCTCCACTATAGGCCAAAGAGTCTTCATTAACTACTCTAGACAAGGTTGGTTGTTGCCTCTTGTTCTGCTGCCCTCGGCTTCAACCCTTCCCTCTAACACTCTCTATGGGTATTATGCCACCTTGTGACCCTCTTAGCCACACCTAAAATATTGACCAAAATATAGAGAATATCGACCCACATGCCACCTAAAAAAATTACATATAAGTGCACTGCCAGAAAATAGAGATGCTCTAATACTCCTAAATATTGTAGCTCCTCGAGCTCCCTACCTAGAATCACTAGCCTCCACTCTAGTCCTCTTCCTATTGAATAATATTTTAAAGGGCTCTCCCCCAAACCTCTTCCTACTAGCATTCCACCACTGTTAGGTGGACATCAAATTGTTCTCCACTAACCTGTCTCTCTCTATAACTTAAAGAAATCACTAATATGAAATGGGACCACGAGATGACTTAAACTATCTCTCAAACCTTGTAGGAATAATAACACTTCTTTTCAGGGGTGCTAACTAATTAGGGATTATATATGAGAAGAGTTGTGAACTCGGCCTCATAGTGCATCATCATCTTACTCCTTTACATTAGTCATAGAAAAGACTATTGCATCTATTTTCTAGTAGATGGTGACATAAACCATTTCTTGAATGTCTCTACAAACTCCTCCTGATTGATCTAGGTATTTTCTTACCTTAAATCTCTTCCTTTGTTAGCCAATCCTCCAGCGCTTGCCTCTCTATCTAACAAAAATGTTTCCAATGGAACTCACCTACCTTGAGGCACTACATGCTATCAAGTAACTTCTCTACTCGCATTAGTCAATCCTCGACTACCTAAGGATCTACATCACCTTGAAAATGAGGTGACATCAACCTCAAAATAACTATAGATGCTTAGCAATCTTGCCTCCCTTAACTCCTGTCATTCTATCATGGGCCTTGCTCACGAGTTGGGCCACCAACACAACAAATTTTATCATAGAGCCAAAAGTTATCACCCCCATTGTACTATGAATTATTATAGCCAAACTCGAATTTGTTCATCAATTGCTTCTTGCTCTTAGTATTTAATGATGCAATAATACTTTAATATAAATAAAAGTAAACAAATTCAATTATACATGAAAACTAATAGACAACAACTTGTACTAAACTCCTTTCCCTTACTCATATAATTCATTTTTATAGCCCTAGTCATAATTTCCAATCCTCCCAAATTGTTGCCCTAATACCAAATGTAACATCCTAGGATCTAATGGAATTATTAATTTACGTAAACTTATTATTAGTTAACTCAACTGTTTAATAATAATAACCATAGCTACTACTATTTCAAATCATAAAAAATAATGGAAATAAATCTTATTTTCTCAAAATATAAATACAATAATTGAGATCACATAAGTCAATACATCAGTTAATTAAATGTTGAATAACAAAAATGGTACCTTAGTAACCTAGATCTAAAATCTTTCCTCTACACCTAATATACTATGTTGGACCATTTCTTTTTCCTGAAATATTAAAAAACAAATGGCATGAGCATAACTAGCACAGTAGACTTTCTATCTTGACCACCTATTGTATGTTTTAATATTGAGCCTAAAAAAAAATTACAACATAAATAAAAATGTAATAAAGAAACAATAAAGTGATATGATAACAATAAAATAAAGGGGAATACAATTTTTAGAGTTTTAGAGCATACACTGACTTCCAAAGTTACTTACACAGAGATATTCAGATACTTCACGGAGTAATTAGTTTCAGAGATTCACTTATACTTAACTTTTATATCTGACCAAAGTTTATTCATAGAGTTTCCAACATTCATTTCAGAAAATTTCTTATAATTATTTTATTAATATAATTATGACGCAATGATTATCATGCACATATCATGATGTCTGCTTATGACCCCACTTCTACTTATATCATCCCCTTCTTTACCTCCCACATATACATATAGTTAGTGAGGTCAAAATCCCTACCACATCTTCCCTAAGAAGATGGAGTCAAAAGTACATACAATGTTACATAACCTCCCACACCTACTTACAATAAGTGGGTCTAAAATCCCTCCCACATCTACCCTAAGAAAATTGAGCCAAAATAAAACATTTAGGGCTCTTATTACATCATAAAGGGTGCACTTTTTCATATGTCATGACATCTCTAATGCCATGTTATGCGTAGTGCAAATGCAATGTAATAATAGTTAAAATAGGAATATAGTATAATATCAAAATAACATATGAATTGTCTATTAAAAGACAAAATTCATGTATACCAGTATCTTTCACATTGCAAACACAGCATTGTAAGTGAATCTTTTAGGTGCTCCAAGAATACCCTCACTAGAAACCTAATGCCGAAGTGTTGCTTCGTAACAATGTAGCTCGTGGCCAAAACTTAATATTTATTTTGTCCATTTTCTCGAGAGGTCAATGCTGGGGAGCTCACAAATCAAGCGTTGTGGAACCCGTAAAGCATTTTTAAAACCTTGGATTTTCACTTCCCAAACCCAAACCTGAGTTCGTTCAAGCCCCATGCATTACCCATTCTAAAATTTATAATTGAACATTACATCACATATAAATAAATAATTAACTTTAGCCACCTAAATTTTGATGACCGATATTACACTTATATACAAGCAGAATGTCTTGATTATATAAACCTAACGACACTAAAAGTAATTCAATACAAGTTCAAATATGCTTTAATAAAGTATTTGTAGAATTTTTACAAACTTTCAAATATTTATTTACTGATCAAATAATCTCCAATAATTGCATGCTCATGATTAAATCATGCATCTCAATGAGATAAATCTACTGAGCCAAAGATTACTTAATTTCATATTATTATGATACTTAAATACTATAAGAAAAATATACACTACAAGAAAGCATCCCATTTCCGACAGAATTTCCGGCGGAAAAAAATTCGTCACAAATTCCGGCGGATTTTCGACAGAAAATTGTTGACGAATTGCCGACATATTGTTTGACTGGTTTTCCGACGGATTTTTTTCGAAGGACTTTCCGGCAGATTTCTGACGAAAATTAAAAAAATTAAGTTATAATATAATAACTTATTGTCAAATTAAATATTTTATATTTTAAAAAATAACTTAAATTATAATAAAATAAAATAATTTATCATTTAATAATTTAATAAAAAAATTAAATGATTTAAATTAGAACTTAAATTATAGTAAAATTTTATAATTAATTATTTTGTTAAATTAAGTTAAATAAATTAAAAAGTTTATCATTAAATTAAATTAACTAATATAATAATTCATTTTTAAATTAAATTATATTTTTTATATTTAAGAATTCATTGTTAAAAAAATTACTTTAAAAAAATTTATTACTTTTAATATTTATCTGTTCTAGGTTAAATAAAAAACAATATCAGATTTTATAGTTTTTCTCTGATGGCTTGGATGGCAGATGGAGCGGATTGCTTAAGCGCGCAGTGGGGAGGTGCAGTGTTCGAAACCCGCTGAAGGCGCGGCCACGCGGGTTCGGGTGGGCGAAGCAGGCTCGGGCGGGGCTGGTTCCACGCGGACTCGGGTTGGTCTGAGCCGAGCGGGAGTTCCAGGCGGTCTGAGCCGGAACCGGTTCTGGCTGGGCTGGCCTGTACCGGAGTGGGTGTTTTTTTTTTTATTTTTTTTTTTAATTTTTCTTGACATTCTGAAAATATTTGTCCTGCGAAAAATTTGTCGGAAATACGCCGAAAATGTTTCCGGCGTATTATTTTGTGCCGGAAAGCCTTTTACGACGCGCGTCAAACCGGCGAAAATATTCCCGCCGGAAATCTGCCGGAAATGTTAATTTCCGACGGAATTTGGCCAATTTTCCGGCGAAAATGTCTGCTGGAAAATGACGTTTTTCCTGTTGTGATATGGCAAAGAGAATTAATATTGAATGTCTAATGGGGAGGTGCAGTGTTCGAAACCCGCTGAAGGCGCGGCCACGCGGGTTCGGGTGGGCGAAGCAGGCTCGGGCGGGGCTGGTTCCACGCGGACTCGGGTTGGTCTGAGCCGAGCGGGAGTTCCAGGCGATCTGAGCCGGAGCCGGTTCTGGCTGGGCTGGCCAGTACCGGAGTGGGTGTTTTTTTTTATTTTTCTTGACATTCTGAAAATATTTGTCCTGCGAAAAATCCGTCGGAAATACGCCGAAAATGTTTCCGGCGTATTATTTTGCGCCGGATGGCCTTTTACGACGCGCGTCAAACCGGCAAAAATATTTCTGCCGGAAATCCGCCGGAAATGTTAATTTCCGACGGATTTTGGCCAATTTTCCGGCGAAAATGTCTACTGGAAAATGACGTTTTTCCTGTAGTGATATGGAAAAGAGAATTAATATTGAATGTCTAATGGGGAGGTGCAGTGTTCGAAACCCGTTGAAGGCGCGGCCACGCGGGTTCGGGTGGGCGAAGCAGGCTCGGGCGAAGCTGGTTCCACGCGGACTCGGGTTGGTCTGAGCCGAGCGGGAGTTCCAGGCAGTCTGAGCCGGAGCCGGTTCTGGATGGGCTGGCCTGTACCGGAGTGGGTGTTTTTTTTTTTTTTTTAATTTTTCTTGACATTCTGGAAATATTTGTCCTGCGAAAAATTTGTCGGAAATACGCCGAAAATGTTTCCGGCGTATTATTTTGCGCCGGAAGGCCTTTTACGACGCGCGTCAAATCGGCGAAAATATTTCCGCCGGAATTGTTAATTTCCGATGGATTTTGGCCAATTTTTCGGCGAAAATGTTTGCTGGAAAATGATGTTTTTCCTGTAGTGATATGGCAAAGAGAATTAATATTGAATGTCTAATGGAATGCTTTGAATTTTTGTTATATTTAAAAAAATGGTCACTTAAAAAAACAAAAAAATTGACCCCCTTCTCTACATGAAGGAGGACCATGATTAAGCAGGGACTAGGGAGTTCAAGAGTTTGAAGAATCCTAGAGCTCTACCATGATTATTAGACTGTCGTCAAATGATTGACATCATCGAACTACCACTACCTGATCATTGTCATTAAAAAATGGTCACCTAATCAATAACAACAAACACCACTATCTGTCCATTATTATCTAACCATGATTAGTGGATCACTGTTCTCTAACCACCACCATCCGACCACCTCCATGCATCAACTGACTTCCATCAAGCCACCACTATCTGGCCACTGTCATTAGACAATCAAACTTGACGATTACTATCATACTAGCATTGCCTGACGACTACTATCAAACCACCATAGCCTGACCTCCACCATTTTTCCATTGTTATCGAGCATCAAAATCTAACCAATGACTTCAAACCATCAATATTTGACCCCAATTGTCTAACCACTGCTACCCACCACTACCATCTAACTGCCATTATTGGATCTTTACAATTTCACCAACTATGATCTCCCGAACACTATTGCTAGATTATAGTATCTTCACCACCTTTGCCAATCTTTATAATCTCCCAACCACATAAGTCCATCCACTATATCACGTACTTTCAAAATTAGTGTCGATGCACACCATTACTTGTAAAGTCAATGCATACCATTAACACCTAAATAAACATAAGTTCACTTTATCAATTATCGTCTCCACCAATGTCAATGCACACCATCATCAGTAATGTCGACGAACGCCATTAAGTCAAACTTCATCTCGTAAAGCTAAAATCGATAATTGGACTAATTTTCAAGGTTTTTGGCCATCTCTCTTCAAAGGAAAATGTTCAAACACGTAAAAAAATGATCTCTAAAAGATAACTCGAATGCCTCAAAGCACTTCCAACTTCTACCATGAATTTCATTCTTTAAAATTTATGTTTGCTATATTTTATTAATGTCTTCTCCAATTACATAGAATAGCATCATTTGTAACTCATGATACATATATATACTAGTAATTTTTTCAACAAAGTCAAAGTCCTCTGATTTTTTTCTTTTATGAATAAAGGAAGTATTTTGCTTATCACAAATCGTACAAAAAATAATAATTTTGCACTCCATGAAAATTCTCAAGAATATTTTAATATTCAATTAAAAATTTTTTATAGGTAAACTACATCACTATATAAAAAAAAAACATATAATAAGACATCACATGATCATTAAATCTTAAAATATGTATATATAAAGGTAATACATCCCATAGTAAAGTTTTATGCAAAGTATTATGAGTACAGCTTGTAACAGACAAGGTGGTTGGGTGTCACCTCCAGGTTGGCATCCGTAGGTGCAAACGCGGGACCACCTCTGCGTCTATTGGGCCATCTGTCATATGATCCACGTGGTGGGAGAAAACAAAAGGTCTTTGCTTTCTCATGAAGATTGAAGATCACGTTTTTTATAATACTTATTTTTTTTTGGGGTATTTAATAATTATAGGGCCATGGCTCAATTTCATTAAAATGTTAAGAAGAATTAAATTACATCAAGAAGAGGAGAACTTATTAGGTCCGGATATCCAATAAAAAGTTTCCACGTGGCTTGCGCTTTGACTGTGAGCTTTGACAGCGTTTTGACTGCGCTTTTGACGAGCTTTTCCTGCGTTTTAACTGCGTTTTACATGCGCTTTACCTGTGCTTTTGACGCGCTTGACTTAAAATTCCTCGGACACGTGTTCATTCCACGCGTCAAATTTTTAGTGGATATCTGGACGTATCTCTTCTTTCGGTGTCCGGAACTAATAATTTTCCCAAGAAGAGGGAAGGAAAAATTACAACAAATTGGGCTAAAATGAAAGCTGTGTAAAAAACCAAAAAAAAAAAAAACCCTTAATGTCTAGCTCAAATAAAGGATTAATTATTCTATGCGGATCCCATATGGCGGCCAGAGACAAATGAGAATGCGCCACATCACTTTTTTGCCGGTACTATGTACCGTTGTGTCTGGATGATATAGCGTGCTCTAATTTGTCTCCGGACGATCCAGTGTCCGCACAGAATAATTTCCCCAAACAAAGAAGCAAGATAAAACCAAAATGATTTACAGATGAGGCATAAAAAAGGACTCAGAATCGATAAATTGGGACAATGAGAAAGCAAAACTCAGTCAATCCCAGATTGCCTAAATTACCTCCAAAGAGAACCTGGCTGATATGATGACCTTCCAAAGATACGATTGACAAAATTTCTCAAAGATCATCGTGTAATTTATCATTGTCCAATGAATATTACCGTGAACCAAAGAGTAGCACTTTAACAGGAAATGAGAGAAAACGAAAATATTTTGTATAGTACTTTCAACATAATAGATATAATCAGTTTCAAAACCTCATCCTTTTATCTCCAAGCCTCAACTTTGTGATTCATGGCTATTTTAATGCAAAAACAAATAGTAGAAATGCTGCTAATGGTGAGAGCAAACTTTCTACTGTTTCTTTCCTTGCATAAGTGATAAATAGAGAAAAATTAGCCAAAAGGAAAAAAAAATTTGTGTATAGCTTTAAAGTGAGATGTTTCTAAGATAAAACTAAAAACCTGAAGCAAATTTGGTCTAAAAAAAATGAGATCATCCACGACAATAACTTTGAGACAACCATAAAGGAGAATCACATTCAGATAAGAGATGGGAAGTTGTATCGGGTTTATATAAGTATAGTCCGCTTTGACGATCAGTGATATGATTTCTTTTTCTCAGGTTATTAGCAATTTTAAGGCCATAAAAAACACTAACCAAGTAAATATCAAGAATCTTAGACAATAAATTTTATTCCAGACAAAGTTACACTAAGGGGCTATTAAGTCACCAAAAAGAAGTCCTAGGAGAAAGTTTTGAAAGAGGTGTTTTTGATACCACACTAATTTATTATATGTTTAGTATGAGGAGAGATGGGTATAACCAGAATGGTGTTCTAAATAGTAGCAGGCAAAAATGCAAGTAAATTCCAAGAGAGATCACAAATGATGGAGCTTAAGGAAATGTGGGTGGCAAGGAAATGCCACAATAAAGCAGCTTGAAGAAGTTGTTCGAAGGACTTATTATTTATCCAAGGATCCCAAAGAAAAAGAAAGTGAGCTCGAAGTAGAGGTAGCCAAAGAGAATTTATCATAAGTGCAATTTTTCACCTAGCAGATACGTTTCCAATAGGGTAAAATTTATTAGTACGAGGCTTCCAATGGGAACAATACTATATATATATATATATATATATATATATATATATATATATATATATATATATATATATATATATATATATACACACACACACACCAGATGGAAAGTGGGTAGTCATCTGGGTAGTCATCATTGTAATGTCTCATGATGAGGGAGCAGCAAAAAGTGTGATAAAGGCAATTGATAGGGGGAATGCCAAGTCCTCCTAAGTTCCTAAGAATGCAGGTTTTCTTCCATGCGTTATGGTGCATTTTCCTGCTAAAGACATTTCCATGGTATAGAAATCTAACACATTGCTTGTCAATACACTTAAGATAAGTTCTAGGTAAGACAGCTCATTGATTAAATAACTAACATATTCCAAATAGTAAATTCAAGAATTGTAGTCTAAATCAGATGATAACAGCTTAACTTTCTAGCCTTCAAGGATTGAAGTAACCTATTTCATAAGAGGAATAAAATCAACAATTTTAATCTTCCTAAACGATAAAAAAAAGCCCTGAATAAGTGATAATACCACCAACAATAGGAAATTAAGAATATCACAAATATCATTAGCATTAGGTAAAGAGTTTTTAATCAAAATATAAGTTTTCCTTCTATTCACCTTTAAAATAGAGATGGAAGCAAAGTGCTTCAAAATTTGGTTTAACATATTTGCATTTGAGTATTAGCCTTGCCAAAAATCAAGATGTCATTTGCGTAGAGGAGGTTAGAAAAAGATTATTCACCAGTATAAATACCCTCAAAGCCATGGTGGGGGGCTTTAGATTTAAGCATGCTTGACAAAGCTTCCATCACAAAGCAAAATAAGTATGGAGAAAGAGGGCAACCTTGCCTCAGCCCAAAAGAAGTACAAAAAAAAAATAATTTCAAACTACAATTAGTACAAATAAAATAAAACACATCATCAATTCAATCCTTAATCCCTTTGATAAAGATAAGGGGAATGCCCTTTTACTGAAGTCTCTTTAGAATAAAGCACCTAGAAAGAGAGTCAAAAGTCTTAAGAATGTCAATCTTTGTACAAAAGTTCTTTTGAGTAATTGCCTGGTTAAAAAAACCCAAATAACTCATTGGCAAGAATTATGTTGTCAAAGGATAATATCTTCTGTATGAACCCAGCTTGGCTCAGGTTAATGAGAAGAGGCCTGATAGGTTTAAGTGGTTAGCCAAAATCTTTACAATGATTTTATAAAAAGTGTTGTAGAGTGATATAGGATGGTGGTCTGATATGGAAGAAGCGTAGTTTGATTTTGGGATAAGAACTACAATAAAAGCTTTAGCAATTCTAGGGAAATATTAGTGCTAGAAGAAATACTTAATTTCTCTACAAAAGTGAACACCGACAACATTACAAGCAGATTTATAAAACTCAAAAGAGAAACTATCAGGCCTGGGAGCAGAGCATGATGGAGAGTAGAAATGACTTATTTTATCTCATAAATAGTGATCTGACAAGTGAGGGAAAAAGGGAGGGGTATGGAAAGTTTTTCACCAACATGGATGGATTGTGTAATGTCAAGGTTTGTTGGAGCAAGATAATTAAACAGAGCAGTGAAGTGATTTAGGATGGATTGTGTAATGTCATGATCAAATGAATTCATGCCATTCTGAGCATCAAAGCAATGTATTTTGTTAGAATTTTTCCTTATTTCCATCTTGGCAAATAAAAACTTGAGGTCATCTTCCCCATTTTTCATCCAATTTTCTTTGGTATGTTGAACATACTAAGAGGACCAAGAAGCAAAGCATTCCACCATCTTGACATTACAATCAGATAAAGTAGCATTAAGATCTCTGATGCAACTGAGAGACCTGGCTAGACTAAAACACAACCAGATCAGTATCTGTATAAGATGAAGAAGTTCAATTTTAGACTTGATGCTATTTTTCAGAGCATGTATTTCTTGGTAAAGGATGGAGATAGAATTGTCATTAATGTATTGAGAGAAGGAACCAATAAGGAAATCCCCAAATTCAAGTAACATCATCTAGTAGTTTTTAGAGATGAATCTATGTTTTTTTTTTGGTGTGGGGTTAGAAAGAAACGGGGAGTGATCATAATATGAAGGGTTATATATTTTATACCATGAGTTAGGAAAACTTTCAAACCATAGATCATTAACTAGACACATGCATAGCTTAATGTAGATAGAATTATCAATCCTTATATTATGCCAAGTGTAGTTAAAATTAATAGAAGGTAGATCAGTGATATTTGCTTCAAAGATGTTGTTATTGAAGCCCCATAATTTACTATGCGATATGGGGTAGCTAACAACTTTTTAATGATAAAATTAGCAACACTTAAAGTCCCCAATGATCAGCCAAGAGGTAGTAATAGAACCTATAATATCCTTAATTTGATTCCAAAGAGAAAGTCTTTCCTCCTGAGAATTGGAGGCATAAACAACAATTAAAATAAAATCATACATAGATCCATAGTAGATGGAATCATGAATATGTTGTCTAGTAGTAATAAGGTGAGTGAGATTCATGAAGGAGGTATTCCATTTTCTCCAAATTCTGGTAGGGTTAGATAAGCCAATGTTGTGATAACTTTTTTTTCATTCACAAGCACATGGTGGCAGGCTTAAAACTAAGGATCAACAAGAGAGGCAACCTTAAATTTTAGCTCATAAAATGCATATCATATCAAGATCATTATCTTCAAAAACTTCTTACGTCTAGTAACTTTCTCAGGTTTATTAGATCCCCTGATGTTCCGAGAAGCAATTTTAGGAAAGGTCATTGCCATTTTGAAGGTTTGGGGGCTGGCACCTTCTTAGAACTATCGGCTCTAGTTCCTTTTGATTTCTAATTAATGGTTAGGTATGGAAGCATAGTAGGAGGATCTTGAGGAGTGCAAGAATGTAGCACGTCAAATTAATTTTTAAAGGGTCGCTTTTACAAAAAATAGAAGTATGTTGAATTGGGGAGGATGATGCTACAATAGGTTGAGAAGGTAAGACGAGTGGTGGAGGGTCAAAAAAAGGCTCTTTTGTAGGGAGATTATGGTTGGGTATGGGGTCTTTGGGAGAAATGTGGTTTTTTGAGTTAGAAGAGGTTAGGTCGGTAGAGGATTTCATTGTTGGAAGTGGATGGGTGGGGACCGACTAGAATTTTTGTGTGAGTTTGTGGTGGTGGTGATTCCTTAGTTTGTGACTAATACTCTTACCACATATAGGAACATTAGTCGTGAATTTGCTAACTGAGAAAAGGTTATGGGTATGGGTGAGGGGGCAGCGCTTCAGAGTGGGAAGTCCTCAATGAAAGGGCTTTTGGTTGTAAGGATTATTTTCCATTTTAGGGCATAAGAGGAATAGGAGACCATGCCCATGAGATGAGGGGTAGAATGGTTGAGATGAGGGAACTCAGTGGCAGAGAGTGGTGAAGAAATTTTTGAGAGGGGGGGGGGCACCAAGATTTGAACAGAGCAGCGAAAGAAGAAGAGAGGAGTAGTTACGGTTGTTGAGATTCGTTCACTATGAATTAGGTTGTTAAACCTATGCTTATGTCCCAAGGCTATCCAAGAGGGGGGGGGTGAATTGGTATTTAAGAAAAATTATCCCTCTTGAGTATGTTGAACCGAGATTAAACTTTAATGAATTTTTAGAAAAAGTTTTTCAACCATAATTTTTATAGCAAAACAAAATGCGAAAAATAAAAAGTAGTAAAAAAATACAAAATTTATAGTGGTTCGATTTAAATCAGACCTACATCCACTCCCCAGAGGCACCCTCCAAGTATTGCACTAATACCAATAGTGTCTCTCCTTTTGCACCCACAGCAAGGCGGAGAAACTTTTACAAACACTTTTTTCACCACTACCCGGTGCGGCAGAGAACCGTCATCCTTTTACACTATCTCAGTGTTGGCAGAGAACCCTTCGTCCTTTCACACTCTCCTAGTATGGGCAGAGAACCCTTCATCCTTTTACACTCTCCTAGTGTGGGCAGAGAAACCTTCGTCCTTTCACACTCTTCTAGTGTGGGCAGAGAACCATTCATCTTTTTACACTCTCCTATTATGGGCAGAGAACCCTTCGGCTGTTCACACTCTCCTAGTGTGGGTAGAGAACCCTCCGTCTGTTTACACTCTCCAAGTGTCAGCAAAGAAATGGATTTCCTTGACATATCTCCTCACAAGAAATCTAGAAGGAAGAAAGAAAAGAGTGAAGTAATCCAAAATCATAAGTAGAGATTCTTACCTTTGAATACCAAGCGAAGCCTTCATGCTCTAGTGCTAGGAATCCTCCTTTGAATGCTCTCTCACACTCTCTCATTGACTCTTCTTCCAATAGGCACGAAGATCAATGAGAAAAAAGATTGGTTGGCAGTAAAAATTGGACCTTATATAGGAGAGACAAGAAAAACTGTCCAAAACTGCAAAATTTTCAAGTTAACACGTAATGGATCGTCCCAGACGATTTTACTTAAAGTGTCGGAAATGATCCTAATGAATATTGGTACGAATTATGTTCGTACACGATAATCGTCCCGTACGAACTAGGTTCGTCTGGACGATCAGTTATTCCATAGGTCGGTTCCCAAAAAGTGTAGAACGCCGCCAAAATGTGAAGTGTTGATTCACTTCGTCCCGAGATGATCAGGACTTCGTCTGGACAAAATTTTTACAGAGAAGAATTCATCCTGGGACGATTTGGATTTTGTTTGGACGAAATTCTTACAGAGATCAAGTCGTCCTGGGACGATTATAGATTTCGTCTAAACAAAATTTTTACAGAGCCTAACTCGTCCTGGGATGAAAATAATTTCGTCCTGGACGATCAGGACTTAGAAAAATTTTCTCAATTCTTGATCGTTTTATTGCTCTTACGAGGAAATAACTGACCTGATCGTCCTGTACGAACTATGTTCGTCCCGTACGATTAGTATAACTTTTGTAAAATCTCCTTATGTGTGTGTGTGTGTTTTTATTCACTCAATTACAATCACTCCCTCTCAATTTAAAGAACAATTTAAAGCTTCAATTTACAAAGGATTGTATGCTGAATTTGATTTGAAGTCTTCATAGTTTGGAGTTCGATTTTTCTGAAATGTTAGTACACACAAAAGCAAAAATAATTCTTCCAAAAAATGTTAGGAGATAACTACACATAAAACAATAATATTTGGAATCATCAAAAATCATATAAGTTGCATGAATGTAAAACATGCTAATAGCAACTCTCTTAACAACGGTAACAAATCCTTGCAAAGCTCATGGGAAAATAAAAGAATTTTTCAATTTTGGTGTTGAAGATCATGATTTAGGACATAGATACTATTTTTTCCATGTGGCATCAGACAGATCGGACATACAAAATCAAGGTATAACCTTGTGTGATAATATGAACATTTTATTAATTTTTTCATCTAATCAACATTATATTATTGATAAATAAAAATATACAATCATGTTGTAATTAATAAAAAAATGATAAAAATATTAAAAAATATTCACCTAAGAGTATTTAAGTGAAAGGTAACCTTAAAAAAAAAAAAAAGAGTTTCCAGTAAATATACAATTAATCATGAGTTCCATTCACCATTGAACAAAATAGCATTATATAGTATAAAGAGTGGCACTTATAGAATTGTCAATATTGAAAATTGTTTTGTTGAGCCTTATAAGGGAAACCCCATTTTTGCCAAGGTAAAAAGAAGACATAAGGGAATAAGATAAAAAATGTGCATAACAAGAAAAAGTGAGAATCACAAAATCAAAGATTCATAATAATATGAGCAATAGCCAAAAAATTATGGAGAGGATTTTCTCAAGCAACTATTTCTTAAATTTTCACATTATTTTCTTTTGACAAATGTTATGTAAATTGAATTTTATCCTTCAAAATATCCAAAGTAGAATCACCATCATGAAAGATGATATTATTACTCTTCTGTCAAATATTGTATGCCTTGATATGTACAACAAGTAGAAAAATTTCCCTAAAGTGTTGCAAGGGAAACTTTCAATACGAATCTTAGCTTGCAGGAGATAGCAACCCATGTAGAGCCACATCATGCATTTTCTCAACATGGTGAAGGTAAAGGGGCAATCAAAAAAATAAATGAGAGTGATACTCTTAATTGTAATTAGAAAAAGGGGAATTAATATATGTAGCTCTCATGATTATAACATTTACATAATTTGCTCACACAACACTTAAGTTTTTAAGTAAAATCACAAATGACATTCTTCTCAGAATTTCTATTTTAATCCATTACATTATGTTCACAAAGTATGTGCCTTGTTACCCTTCGTTACCTAATAATGGAAAAGCAAAGTTATTGTTGGCAATAGTAGTGGATCATCAACGGGTCATTGAAGACTATATCATAGTAAAAGTGCATGAGGAGAGATTCATGAAAATGGAATAAGATTGTGATAGAAGCTCTCTTCGAGTGGTAAAGCAAGGAGATGGCATTTGAAGCCCCTTCCCATGAGATCTTTCATGAATTCTTCATATCCAATATGATCAATCTCAACTTTTTCTTTGTTATCAAGGCTTTTGTTAACTCCATTAAAATAGTGCTACATTATGTAAATAGTAATGTTTCTGTGTTAAATATATAAATAAGATAACTATTAGTGCTATATAAGTAAATTCTCCTTTAGAGGCCAGCATTCCCCTTTCTTCTAAAATATCACATGTTTTCAATCCTCTTCTTTGAATATTACAAACAAAACAAGCATATTTCAAGGAATATCCTATAATAAATATGTTTACTCAACTTAATAATTGAACAATTTAGATAAATCAAATTATAAAAACTTTTGTAGGAAAAGTGATCCTTAACATTCCAATAGTAGTTGGGCCATTAGTCTCAATATTAGCATTATGAATATATTATAAGCAAGAGATTTTATATATAAGGCCAATAACAAGTAGATTCTAAAATCCATCAACAGTGAAATTTTAATTTTTAGCATTAATATAAGCATCAAATCATTGCAGCACATAAGGCCAAAATTGTTCAATTATAGAGAAATCATTAAGCCAAGGGTCATGGAAGAAAGATTAAGGGTTGTTATACAAATTTTAGCTGTTATCTATCAACATATTTAAGTGGTGGTAATCTAAAGCAACCTCCAAAAAAAGGAGACATTATGATGCTTTTTTTCAACGGGAGCTTGAAATTTACTTCAACGCACAAGAAAGCAGGAATCATAATTAAAAATTTTTTAAATCTTCCAAGATTTACAAACATTATTCAAAATTTTGAGTGAAAGAAGCCCCGATCCCCCAATTTTATGGATAATGTTATAGTGAACTATAAGATGACACAAAGCTTATTTCATGAACATTTGTTGTGTAGAAAATTAGATTTTAGTTGGTAAATTTCTTTAACACACATTTAAGAATGTTAATGACTCTTAACCAATGTCAAAGGTAACTCTAAAGAGTGGGATAAATTAATTGAAAATGAATAATAAATATATAATTTTTTGCTTCCAACCTGATAGGCAAAATTGTAATCTGTTGAGATAATAATGCCTAGATAATTATAAGCTA
The DNA here is from genome assembly GCA_022539455.1 of Dendrobium nobile. Classification (NCBI taxonomy): domain Eukaryota; kingdom Viridiplantae; phylum Streptophyta; class Magnoliopsida; order Asparagales; family Orchidaceae; genus Dendrobium; species Dendrobium nobile. The sequence goes on from CM039723.1 coordinate 18,221,711, forward strand.
AGGATTTATATCATGTATTCAAAATATTACTCAAGTACTAGGAGAGAGATGTATCATAAGTTTTAGAAAAAATAGAGAACATATTATTTGCAATGATTAACATTGAGGCTTATATTATTAGCATTGATAAATTATACTTACAATGATTGAAATTGTGATTAAGATTTAAGCACAAAGTAGTTGTAGCAACCTTTAAATTTTAAAAGAGTTGATTTTATCTATAACAATCAAGAATTATTTCAGGAGTCATTATAAGTCCAAATAACAAATTATATTCACCACATATATATATATATATATATATATATATATATATAAATTACAAAACTTTTTTATAATTTTTTTAGCACTGGTGTAATTTCTTAAGAATTAACACTTGTCGGTACAAGGTTTTTGGGACTATTAAATGTCTATTTTGTAAACCAATTTCATCAAAATATTTTAGATATGCTTAACTAATTTATGAATATTTTATTATAAAAAAATTAAAACCATAATTTATTTTATTTAAATGCCATTTTGTTGTCCCAAAGAAGAACCATGTTGGATTGCAACATGTAAATTCTAAGATCTAATTTTTGACATAAAAATATGAGTATGACTACTACCCCAACCAAATCCTGGTTGGGGTAGTAGTCATACTCATATTTTTATTTTAACATTTTTTTTATCAATAACAGGTTTCTTGAGCCTCAAATTTGGTTATAAAGTTAGCTAAGAGTATCCATTTCTTAGTTTTTGTTGGCCACCATAGCAAGCTTTATAGGAACATTATATGTCACAAGGATATTATGATCATGGAGAACATCAATATCAGTAAAGAACTTATGAGAAATTTTTGACAAGTTTATAAGGAACTTCTTCGCAAGTGGAGGAGAAAAAGTATCAGCATGTCCTTTGGCTTTTACAAAAATTTCAATTTGTTTTAGAAATTTATTTTGAATTTACTTTCTAACCCTCATTAAAAATATTCTTTAATTTTGATTTATTTTGACATATTAATTTTTAACATATTGAGAGATAGCGGACCTCCAAGGGTAACATCCATGTCTCCTTCTGCCTTCATAAGACATATGCATTCCTTTTTTTACTATTTAATGAAGAAAGGCAAGAAATCATATTGGTGCATAAGATGTAGTTCATCTGGTTGACCCACAGGCATACTTTGATCTCGCAACATGCAATACACACTTATATGAATAGTATGAAATGTTATGTAATACTTAGCTATAAGTAATGCATTATTGAACGCTAATTAGACCCTTTCATTTTGTGAATGATACAAATGCTCAATCATTTAATGCAGAAGATGTGAGGTTTCTTATGTGATCTTAATAATCGGCCTGGGTTGCAGAGCTATGTTAGGTGGTATTAAAACTTCCTTCATAATCATATAGGATATTTCTTTAACATAATCACCTAATACTTGAGACTTTTTTTAAGTTAATTAAATTTATTTTAAATATATTAATTTTTAACATAAGGAGGGATAGGAACCTTTCAGGGTAACCTCACTTGTTATAATGGAAGGACACATGGGCCCTTTTATGACAATTTATTAAACAAAATTAAGAAACAGGGTTCTTTAATTTATTTTTAATACAAAATATACAAAGGTTGAAATAAAAGAAATATATTTTCTAGTTTATCTACATGTATACCCCAGTCTCTCACCATCCGCTACAGACTTATATGTATAATATGAAGAGTTTTACATGGCATGTCCAAATAGAGAAGTGGTTTGAGTAATTAACTCACAACTTAGGATCAATCCCATTAATTTCATAGAGAATATATATTTTTATGATCTTTTAATTAAAAAGATGAGGGTTTCCTCAATTATATTAACAACTGGACTAATTTAAGGAGCTATCTTAAGTGGTATAGAAACTACCTTAACAACCTTGAATGTTTTTTTTAATAGATTTGCCTAATACTTGAAAATCGCTTTTAGATAGAGGAATAAAAATACCATTAATCTGTTGTAATTATTGAGAATGAAACATTTTGATTCAAGTTTGTTTGGTACTTTTGCTCATTTGATGAGTAATAAGGAAATAATAGTCCCATCTATAAACTATAAAAAAGAAATAGGGAGAAAATGATGAATAAGAGCAACTTGAGGTAACCAATGCAATGAGTTTAGAGAGAATAGAAAAATTTCTACACAACTCAATATATGATGTTGGCCTTAGGCCTACGAGAAGAGTTGCACCAACATGATCTATCATTATAGAGGCATCAATATATGCTCTGCTATCCTTCCTTTAAGATGTGCACATGGCTTATGCATCACCTATCATTGGGTACACTAGGATGACCTTAATTTAATACATCCTACTAAAGCAAATTTGGGGCAATACAACTATTATCCTAGCCTCTTTAGAGACTAGATAGTGATATCATATTTATTTATCTAAGTTATGAATAAAATAAACAACTATCAATTTATATTTGAATAAAATTTTTTATTAATGATTTAAATTTAACATGATATTTACTACATACAAGAAACTATATAAACTATAATAATAATAATAATAATAATAATAATAATAATAATAATAATAAAAGATTTTAAGGAAAGATAAATTAATTATATATAAATTACCATGGTGACTATTTTATCAAGATAGATAAGAGTTTAAAGTGTATGATCATTAATTTAATGTTGAAAGATGAGGCATGAATTTCAATTTTGAAGGCAAGCAAGGTTCATAAAATTGAGGGAGACTAATCCCCATCAATGTTGCCAAATATTTACGTTTTTTTTTAACCCAAGAATGCTCTTGATAGAGAAATTAAGGTTGTATCAAAATCAATTAAGTTTTAAGGATTTGGATGCTTAAAGTTTTTGTATGAAATTAGATTATATAAATTGATTATCATCATTTAATGAACAATGAAAGTAATAATTGATAATATATCATAATCACTAGTTAATCCGACTCCTAAGGATCCCAATATTTAATGTAATAACCCTCATAACCCCAAAACTCAAAAAAAAAAAAAAAGAAATGAATGTAATTAAAAAAAATCTATTTAGATAATCCAAGTAATATATATGTATATGCATAGCATAGAAAAAAATATATATGACATGCTTGCCTAAGTGAATATTGTTATTTCATTCAAATAAAATGCAAAACATAGATGATTAAAATGAGGTAAACACTTAAAAAGACCTTCAAGTAACTTTGACTTACTTGAATGATGATATACGATGAGCAAGTGAAATTAGCTAATTTAAATATGAATAACTCGGAGTTCAATTTAGTGTCTCTAGAATATGGCCAAAGTAAATCTACTCAAATTCATCCTGCTTAAATGATTGTGCTAAGATGCTATATGAGTTTTTTGCACTTTAGTTGAATTTGGCTTACTTAAAGGATAAATAGTTATGAGTGGCTAAATATAGCTTAATCACTAAAAATGATATATGATGATGACCTAAATGAACATTGCTCACTTAATTCTTAGAGTTTAATAGTCTAAATTTGACCTAGGCAATTAAGAGAGAATGATGTGTGAATCTAAGTGAATTTCAATGATGATTAAATGTTCAAATAGAATTTGAATATCTAATATAATATATGCACAAGTACTAATTCAATCATTTGAAATAGCGATTTAATTTTTTAAGAATTTAAAGTAGATTAGTCTTACCTTAAAAACATGATTGAATACTTAAATAAGACATATAAGTAAATTGGTCTAATGTAAAGATTAGTCACTCTTTGGTATTTGGATTCGACTCAAATAACTTAAAAATACACTATATGATAGCTAACATACCTTGGGTTTTAATGTGGGCATGATCATAATTTAAGTTGCATTATGAAAAAAAAAATTTGATTAGATAACCTATTGCATTTTTATGAATATAAAATAACCTATGTAAGCTAATTATAAATACCTAAATGCATGAGGAGTGTCATAGTTTCATGATCATAATGACCATCTTGATTAAATAGGAGATTGGTCATTAATGATTATTTACTATTGGCTAATAAGAGTTTTAATTATTAGGCTTATAATTACTCCCACTATGGGAAGATTTCAAGGATCATAATTTTTATAGAGGACACTATATCAAAATATAATTCTCATAATGGAGGTTTTTTATCATCATTGCTAAAGTTGCACTCTCTAGGCAAGTCAACAATAAGTGAAGAATTTGCAAGACTGTTGCGAGTACTAAGAAAAATAGCCAATGCTTGCAAATTAACTAGTTTTAGGTCGAATGTAATGTCAAGTAGCAAAATAGTCATAGCACAACTCGCTAAATATCTTATGAGAAACATCATCAAGCATTATAAGATTTTTACCTAGGGGTGTCAACATTTGACACGACATGAAAACCCGACTCGAATCCAAACAGAAAATTTCGAGTTTGACCACCGAATGTAATGTCAAGTAGCAAAATAGTCATAGCACAACTCGCTAAATATCTTATGAGAAACATCATCAAGCATTATAAGAGTTTTACCTAGAAGTGTCAATATTTGACACGACATGAAAACCTGACTCGAATCCAACCCGAAAATTTGAGTTTGACCCAACCCAATTTCAAAATGGGTCAGGTTCGGGTTCAAGGATTTGACCCGTTTGAAAAATGGGTCGAATTCAGGTTGACCTGACGGGTTCTCAGGTCAACCCGCAAACCCGTTTAAAATGAGCTGCCCGCAAACCTGCTCGTCTGCCCGTGAACATGCCCGATAGCCCACGCCTACCCACGCCACCGCGTCTGCCAGCCCACAACCTGCGTGCCCAAGGCTGCCCGCGCACTTGCCTACACGCACCCACGCTTGCCCGCACGTTCCGCGGTCCCGTGTCTGATCTGGTCAACTCGGCAACTCGACGGGTCGGGTCTGGGTCCGCATACCTGGGTCGGGTTAGGGTTGACCAGTTTGAACCCGGGTCAGTTTCGGGTTCGATCCGAAACCCAATTTTGACACCCCTTTTTAACTCTTTTTATTTATATGAATATATACTTATAAATATTATTTTGATGAAATAATTTGATTATATGGATATCTTTTCATAGAAATATTATTTTGATAAATATATATTTTTCACTCTTTTTGTGAATCATCTTAATCTTTCAACATTTAAAAAGAAGCTATAATTTATAAATATTAATTAAACATTAAAGAAATCTATAATGTTATTAGTGCAAAAGAATTAATCTTTATATTACATAATTTTATATATATTTTGTATGATTTTATGTAATTATTCTTTTATTCTTGATGCCCATATATTCACTAGTTCTTTAATATGATAGTCATCATAGATAAGGATGTCAAAACGGGTTGACAGATTTGATTAAGGTCCAAGCCAAAATTTATCAAATCTTAATCTAGTCAATCAAAACCCTAAACCCATAAACTAATTTTAATAAATATTTTTATATAACTTATTTACTATAAAATTAAGAACATTTGATCAAAAATAAGAAAATTATACCCGTAATAAAAATTAAGAAAAAAATATTAAACTGATCATCTTCAAGTCAAAAGCAGATTTGTGATTCAACTCAAACTTGACTTGTTTAACAAATATGTCAAAAAATTCAACTCGAATCATACCCGTTTATTAATCAAATCAACCCGAATCAAATTTTTTTACTGAGTTGACGAGTTGGGTCTTCATTATTTTTTTTAAAAAATAAAATATATAAACGAATTGACTTCATATAAAACAGCATCAGGTGAACATCACACAAAATAGAGCTGACATAATGAAGCTGACGAAATAAAAATGACGTTATATGGATGACATAAGCCTCAGTTTTACGTAAATAATTAAGTTCAGCGATGGGACTTATGAAGGACTTGTGGTCGAGTCATGGGCCACGTTGACAGCTGGTGGATTAAAAAGGAAGGAAGCGAGAAAAACGGACGAAACATGGCAGATTTAGGTTTCTTTTGGATAATGTTTTTTAATTATTTTTTAAATTATTAAAAAAAGCTGTTCCAAAGAAAGTCTTATAAAAGATAAATTTAAGATTTTATTGGTGTTATTTTCTCATTTCTTATTTTATTTTATTTTCATAATATGTTTAATTAGTGTTGATTTGTCCCAAAAAATTGATTTGACAGTTTATATAGTAAACTTATATAATTTAATTTAGAATAATGTGGACATTGATTTCAGCAAATTTAGATTCAAATTGAACACCTCAAGTAGATAAATCCAATGACATCCGAAGTAGTTTGATCCAATACCAAATCAAAGATTTAAAGAGTTAAAAAAATTCATAACATTAAAAGGATGACAAAATTAATAATCTCCAAATATTACACACTCATAGTTAAATCGAGCATTTCCAAAAAATAAAAAAAAAAAGATAAATCGAGCGGCTTGATGAGACGAATCTAACAAACACAAAATTGTCTACCTCTCACACCATTAAGACACATAATTAATGCTAAAATAATAGTTTATAATTGAGGAAATCAATACAAGCCATCTAAGGAAGTGTTTTGAATTTTAGTCATATTTATGGAGCATGCACACATAAAAATTTATAAATATACCCCCACTCTATACATGGAAGGGGCATGAGATTCAAAAGAACCTAGAGGTATAAAGAATATTAAAGCTCCACCAAAGCAACATTATTAGTATGTCGCCATCAGACCACTGCTCAATCACCATCATTGGATCACCACCCGACCACCATCATTGGACCATCGCCAACTCCTCCTATTGGACCAGCGCCTAATTGTCGCCTTCAAACCTCCACCTAATCACTACTATCAGACTGTCATCATTAAACCATTGTTTTCATATTTTTGTTGTTCAAAGGCCACCTTCCAATCAACATCATTAAGCCACCATCACCCAACCACTATGGTATGACTATGGACATCTTACCATCGTCCCAATTATTATCTTCAGATGGTCATCACATGACCATAGTCCTCTAATCATTATCACCTAATTATGGTCCTCCGACCACTATCGCCCAACTATCTTCCTTCAATTACTGTTGGTCAATTACTATCCTTTGACCATCACTCCTTGATTATGAACCTTCAACCACCACTGCTGAACTACAATCTTTTGTTTATTGCCACCTTGCTATATAAACACCCACTGACTTTGATAGATGTCATCACCATTAATGCCAACCTATGCCATTGTCCATAAGACCAATGTACCCAAGGTTGTGAAAATTAGACTAGATAATGAACCGATAGAAGGAGCGGTTCACAGTTCAATCAGTTCGATCGGTTGAACTGGATGACATAATAAATAAAATTTAGATTACATAAAAATCATATAATAATATAAATTTTTCATTAAAAAAATAAATTGAATTTGCACATTTCTAATATCTTATATAATTTTAAATTTAAACATATTCAAACTTTAAATATAATTTAAATTTAACAAAAAATTAACTTACAAATGAATTAATAAGTTTAATATAAATTATTATTAATTTATGTTATATATTTATATATAATTTATATATTAAATCCATATTATTATTTTAAATTTATAAATTATTGATGTCAAATTAGATCATTTATTATAAATAAATAATTAATTAATATTTATAGTATATAAAAAAATGAATGAAGAATATAATTTATTTAATATTATAAATTAAAAATAAATATTATTTATATCATAAAAAGATTATTTAAAAAAACTATTTTAAAATAGAGAGTGTATGTTGTAAACTTTAAAGTTAAGAAGAAATACATAGGAGCTTTATTTTTTTAGTCCCACGTTACTTGGGAGACTTTCTCTTGGTAATGTTTTTACTTTATATTGATTTTTTAGCATAAAAGAAGTAGAACATCATCTAAAGTGATGAAACTTTTTGAAATGCTTGGTTAAATTTTTTTAATTTAAAATTAAGCATTTTAAATTTAAAATTAAATTATAAATATTAGTTAATATTTAAAAATAATTTATTTAAATATTAAAAAAGTAAAAGTTGAACCGACCGGTTCAAGAGAATCGTGATTGGTTTAATGGTTTTCGGTTGAAACGGCGGTTTTGTCCGGTTCTGACCAGTTTGATGCAAAAGTGATTCTTAGCATGAACCGAACCGACCATAAGACTGGTTCACGGTTGGACCGGTCGATCCGATTTGATTTTTAAAACATTGAATGTTCTAAGTCTAAGTCCTAACATCAATATCATGATTTTTGTTAGACTTGTCGATCTCTAGTATTCACTTCTTGAAGGAGTACAAAGAAATATATAATAAATGATCATTTAAAGACAATTCTCATACAAAAAATCTTGTCTAACTTCCACAATGAAGTACATTATATATATTATATATTTATTATATTGTATCAACAGCTTCTCCAATCTTAGGGATGGGCATCATTGATAATTAATGACAAACACTAGTATAATCATTTCAATTGGATCAAGCTCCATAGTCCTTCCCTTTTATGAGTTTTTTGCATATAAACTTCGGTTTCTTTTGTTTCTCCTTTATTTGGTTGTGCACTGAACATCATACAATATTCAAATTTTGAACTCTCTCTCTCTCTCTCTCTCTCTCTCTCTCTTATGCTGACTTGTTTGACATATAATGGTTTGGTAATATTTGTGGAACATAATTATTGCCTAGGGAAAACCCTTTGCTAAACCTTGAAAGTTGTTCACATCAATATTATAACTAAGCAATCCTTTTGACATATATCATTCTATAATTTGTAAAAGAAGCAAGTCAAGGTTTGGGGGGCTAATATCAAATAGACAATATCATATGCATTATTATTATCAAAAAGATCCTTGCTTCTATCATTCACTGTTGCATCAATTTCGAGAGTAGATTAGGACTAGGTAGAAACCTCAGCTACAACCACAAAGAGATATTTATATTAATATCTTGGGCACCATTATAGTCAAGCAAATCCTTCCATCCAATATTCATGTATGCATCCAAAGATAATTTGTTAAGAACCGTTTTTTTTTTCAAAGCTTCTAGCAAATATGAAAATTTTTTCAAGAAAATCTCAAGTGAATTTCTAGCTCCACACACAATCCCTAGTTAGACTTGGGTAAGGTCATACTCATGACCTCAAAAAGGGATAGTAATGGTCTAAAGATGGACCAATATTCACCTTTAATATGTGATACACATGGCATACCCCTCCTAATAAAGGAATAATCATCCCCAAATGGATTTGATTCAACCTCTTTTACACAGATTAATATCATGGAGCAATACTCTGATAAATAACTTTAGATCTTCTTAACTACTACACAGTTTAATGACAATGAGTAATGCTCTAAAAAATAACATGGGATAGGTTAATCATCTTTAATGGATTTCTCTCAATCTCTTCCACACATACTAACATCATCGAGCAACATTCTAATAAATAACCTCAAATAAGTCAATCTATCTTAATATATTTCCCTCAATATTTTTCTGCCACAATTTACGTGTTGGGGTGGCACCCCACATTAATTTCCTAACTAAGATAAAATTTTAAGAGAAATCTTTAATGCTCTCCTTATTAGAGATAAGGAGTTTGGTTAAAAATTGCATCATTGGCAATATTTATCATTATTATGTGAAAATATCTATTATACTCAGATTAGCAGGCATCTAGTTTTCAGAACATCATATTACTATTGCACAAATAATTGACATTTCATTACTTTCAACCATCTAATTATAAATATCAATCAAATTGTTCATTAATAAATAAAGAAACATATTTATAAAACTAAGAATTCATATCTCAAAGCCACATATAGAGCCATGATATGATATCGGCACATTCTTCATCAATATCATTAGATGTTTCTAGAAGTCTTCTACAAGTAGCTCCAAACCATTGCCTTATCTTCTGATGAGTGGTCACTTCTTCTTTGAGCTTTTTTTATAATTGTTCAAGAAAGTAACTTATGCCTCAGATATGAAATGTCTCAAATGATTTTAATAGCATTAAAGCCCGCGTCTATGCTTGACTTCACTAGCAATGATACCCAATGTAATACCTATAAACTATTTCATCTCTCTTGAAGCTAGTTTTTGAGAAAATAATTTTTGCCTTGGGCATAACACATCTCAACTAATTTATTAACCCGTTGAATCCAACATCGATGCTTACATCACTAATATTGGAGTATAACTTCATAGTAGGCCTTACTAGTCTCTAAATCTAGTCTATTTGATGGGGACAATAAACATTTCTTTTAAGGGAAGACTAAAGCTTTACTACAATGATTGAAAGTTTTGACCACCTCCAAACAACACTTCCTTCAAGGAAAGTGTGGACTATGCTATGAAGTCTCATTGTAAGGACATAGGCCTTGATCACCTCTAATGATTTGTTAACTCTTGTTCGAACCTTTTTTTTTTTTTTGGCATTTTATGGAGAAAAATAGGAGCCTATCAAAAGAATCAATGCCCTTTCTTACTTGATCCATATGAGAAGAACATTCAACATTTTTTTGTAGGTGAAAACAAGCGCTTCATCATAGGATCTATAATTTAATAGTTATCACATCTAATAGTTTTAAAATCATGTTAGATAGTTTTTCCACCCTTTGAGGAGAAAATTGAGATCTTACAAAGACAACCATTAGACTTTGATATAGATGATTCAAAATAAAATAGCTTTAATTAAATTAATTATTTAGTAAATTAATTTAATTAATGAATTTGCTTTTTTCTTGTTTTATTAGTTGTTTATTCATTACAGAATTTTTTTCTTTTGGCTAAACTAACCTTATTCTATTTCTTGGTTTTTATTTATACTAATGATGGCATCCTAACTCTGATTTGAATTATTTTCTACTTTTTGCTTAAAGTGGAGCGGGAGCTATCAAAGGGTTGGGGCTTTCAATTCTTTATTGTTCGGGTGCGTGAGAGCGAGGGTTTTACGAGAAAGGTGGCAATGACTTGTGGTGCAGGTTTTCTTCTGCAAAAGAAAATAAATAGATAGTTGAAATCGATAGATTTTTTAGTGTGAGAAGAAGGTGAACCCATCTTGTTTCTCTCTTGCTTGGTCTTCTTCTTCAAGAAAGACAATCATATGTAATTATCTATTGGAAGCCTGGTTTGTGTTGTATGAGTTTGTTCCTCTGCAACACAATACTATATGCTAAAATGCATATATATTTCTCCAATTTAGATTAGGACGATTAGAGCCTTTGTTGCTCTCAATTTGTGGGTTACATTCCTGATTCACCTGATTTAGCTTGGATGTTTTGTTCTAGCTATTCTTATTGTTAAAAATCAATTTAGATTTAGATCTTATTAATGGAGTTATTTAAGGCTATTAGCATTTGTTTCTTGCAGTTATTTTAGTTCTTGATGTTATTGATAAAAATCTATACCTAGATTTCATTAGTTGGGTTATTTACTATTATAAGCATTTTTTTTTTTTTTGGGTTCAACCGATTGTAAGCTATTATTTGTTGCTGTTTGGAAAAGTTAGAAGCAATTTTTTGTATATACAAGTCTTGCATCATATTTTCTCTACACATTTGAATAAAAAGATGATGAATAAGGTATCCCCATGGATATAGAGTTCATAAGAACTCGAATCACATAAATTCTTTATAATTTTGTTATTTTACATTATTTACAAGTGCTATATGAAATTATTTATTTCATGTTTATACAAATCAATAAACATTATTTTAACATTTGTCTTTGGGATTAAATTTCATAAAAGCTCAATTGTCAATAGGTTGGGTGGTTAAATTTATTTCTTCCATACACAACACTGTAGTATTAGAGCTATTTGTTTTAAAAAACTATTTGTAAACCGTCTTCTACAAAGTTTGATATTAAAAAATTAAATGGAAAGAATCATTTCAATTGATGGGAAATGAAACTTGAAGCAATCTTAATTCAACAAGGGGTTGAAAAGGCTTTGTTACCTTAATCAGAATTGCATATATCAATGTCTAATCAAGAAAATTTAATATATAAAAAAAAGTCTTTAGTTCTATCATCTTATGCTTAGTACATCATATTTTGAGCAAGGTATCTCATGTAAAAACTTTATCTAAATTGTGAAGAAAATTGGAAGAATTGTATAAATAGAAAACTCTTCCCGATAGAATTTATTTGAAAGAAAATTTTTTTGGCTATAGAATGGCTGGTGTAAAATCCATTGATGATAATTTAAATGAATTCAGTAAGCTTATCCTAAATCTTGAAAGTCTTGAGGTTCAGATAGAGGTGAAGATAAAGCTATTTTTCTTTTAGATTCTTTGTCAAAATCTTTAAAGAATTTCAAAGAAACTTTGAAATATGGGAGAGAAACTATAACAATTGATGAAGTCCAAACTGCTCTTTCTTTTAATGTTTTGGATATGATAACTTCTCTGAAACACCATTATATAGAAGGGTTAAATGTTCGAGGTAGATCTAAAAAAAGAGGAAATAGTTCTAAGAAATGGAAGTCTAAAAGTAGAATTAAGTCAGCCTCTAAAAAAGACTATAAAAGTGTTAAGTGTTAGCAATATAATAAAACTGATCCATTAATAATTTTTTTCCCAAAAAGATTTCAAAAGATAAATCTCAAGCAAAAGGAGATGTTGTAATCATTGGAGAAAATTTTGAAAGTACTTGTGTTCTTAATGTTACTAATCAAATTCTAAGGAATGGATCTTTAATTTTGGATGCACTATATATATATATATATATATATATATATATATATATATATATATATATATATATATATATATATATATATATATATATATATATATATATATATATATATATATATATATATATATATATATATATAGTTTTTAGTACGTAGTGCTCACAAGTAAAATGCAGAAACACTCTAGTTCAAACAAAAATTCAGATTCTTCATTTTAAATTCATTTTTAAAATTTGGATTGTTACACTTTCAACCACCATTTTCTAACTTTGATTCTCTAGCAACTATCACATGACTATGACCCTCAGACAAGTTGTCCAACTATAGACCTCCAACTACTATTCCCCAACTACTCATTCAACCACCATCCCTCGACTGCAATCTTATGAGCATTATTGCTCGGACACATCAAAACACGATGACTTCATCACCTACCATTGTCAACAAAGTTTGTCCCTGCCATCCAAAAAGGTCGATGCACAAACTTTGACCTTAGCATCAAAATGTATGCTAGAATTATTGGTCTCTAGTCTCCCCTCTTCAAAAGAGTATAATCAAATAAATAATAAATTAACTCTTAAAGATATGCCCCAAGCCTGAGGGATTGTCCAACTTTTACCATAAAATATATTTTATACATTAGAAGTTTACTAGATTATATCAACACCTTCTCTAATCACATGGAATGGAACTATTTGTAATCAATGATAAATACTGGAGTAATCATTTCAATCAGGTCAGGTCCCATAATTTGTTTTAATTTCTAGATTTTCTACAAAAGTTTTAGTGTTTTTTAACAACACTCTTCTAGTTTTGAGCATGCTATAACTTCAAACAATGTTAGGATATTAAACACCATCTTTTGCAACATCGTCCTCATTGTTTTGGCACACAACAAGTGTTACGTATTTAACTTTTTATTTTGAAAAATAAATCAATATATTTTAAAAATATTCAAAATAATGTTTAGTAGTTATCTATAGTATCAAAATATGAACTCTTAGCCACCGATCACTGTCTGACACGACCACCTGTTGCTCACCGCCACCACCATCGATGCCTACATTAACTTTCTTTATAGTTCATAAGAAAATTATATATATTTAAGATACTTGTAGAAAGACATAGAAAGAGATGGGAGATAAAGAATAAGAACTGGGATTTCTATTTCTTGATTAGAGCAGATGATACAGAGTCTATATATAGAGTGGCAGATGGTAGAGTGTTATACATGTAATTACAACAATAATAATAGCAGGTTAATAGACCTAGCTTTTATGTCCTAATAATCCCCCTCAAATTGACGAGTCCTTGGCGATTGTCAATTTGGAGCGAAGAAGCCTGAATCTTGAAGTAGACAAAGGTTTCGTAAGAATGTCTGCGATTTGATCAGCTGTGCAAATAGGTAGGAAATTAATATGGTTGTTTTGTATTTGGTCACGCACGAATCGGTGATCAATTTCAATGTGTTTGGTTCTAACATGAAAAACAGGGTTGTTGACGATAGCAATTACTGAAGTGTTGTCGCATAATAGATCTATAGGCTGATCGTGCTGAATCTGAAAGTCGGACAATAGACGTTTGATCCATATAGTGTCTGCCATTGCCGCCGCCAGAGCTCGATACTCTGATTCAATGGATGATCGTGCTACTGTGGATTGTTTCTTGACTGACCAAGAAACAAGCGTGTCACCAAGAAATGTGCATAAACCAGATGTAGATTTCCGTGTAGTGGGATCTCCTGCCCAGTCTGCGTCCGAGAAAGTGCGTAGCTGAAGGTTAGATTTGGAGATGGATATGCCATAGTTGATCGTAGCTTTAACATATCGGAGGAGTTTGGTAAGAAGAAGAGAGTGAACAGGTGTAGGATCATGTATTGATTTTGATAGCATGTTAATAGCATACGCGAGATCCGGCCGGGTGAGTGTGAGGTACTGGAGTTTACCCGTTAGCCTTCGGTATTCATCCTGATCAAACAGAGATGTAGCAGATTCAGATAGTTGTGGTTGTTTGGTGGATGATGGATTAGTTATAGGTTTGCAGTTAAGTAAATTTGCTTGTTGAAAGATTGATAAAGCATACGACTCTTGAGATAGAAAATACTTATCTTGTTTGGATGTGATTTTGATGCCTAAAAAATGATTGGTTGGTCCCAGATTCTTCATATCAAATTTGGATTGCTTTGCGAATGAGAGAAGCAATGTCGTCTATATCATTCCCGGTTAGCAGAATGTCGTCGATGTACACGAGTAGGTAGATTTGACTATGACCCTTGATTAATGTGAGCATGGACAGATCAGCCTTGCTATACTGGAACCTGATCGTAAGAAGATAGTCTGTGAATGTCATGTAACACTAACGTGGTGCTTGCTTAAGCCCGTATATTGCCTTTTTAAGAAGGCAGACATGATTCGGATAGTTAGCATCTTGAAATCCTTTGGGTTGACTCATATGCACAGTTTCGGTGAGTTTGTCGTGAAGAAAAATGTTTGTAACATCAAGCTGCTGAACTTTCCAACCATGGTATAGAGCAATTGTGAGGAGAACACGAATTGTTGGAAGTTTAGCCACGGGGCTAAATGTCTCACCGTGGTCGATACCATGTTCTTGACGATTACCTTTTGCCACCAGTCGAGCTTTGAACCGTGCGATTGATCCATCGGAGTGAAGCTTTTTCCAAAATGTCCATTTGCAACCAAAAATGAGCGCATTTTTGGGTGGCGGTACAAGACACCAGGTTCCTTGCTTTTATAAAGCAAGGAATTCCGCCGCCATGGCTTGGCGCCATTCAGGGTACTTGTATGCTTCGGTGAACGTTGTGAGATCAGGAATGTCTGCAGTTGCTGAATGTATGTGGAGTAAGTTGAAGGCGATCACGAGGCTTTAAAGGTCCACTCTGAAATCTAGTTTGCATATGATGCCTGGCCGGTGGAGTTGTAGACTGAGTGGGTGAGGGAGTGGGCATGAGACGAGTTACAGGAGTTGGAATAGAAGATTGGTGCTGGTTGGTTGACTAGTTAGTACTAGAGAAGTTGGAGTTCACTTGGTAATGGTTTGAAGAGGAGCAGATAACGTAGACGTGGGAACCAAAAGAGAAGGAGGAGAGTAAGCTTGAGATGATGCATTTGGCATGATAGTTTCGTGAAAGGGAAAAGAATTTTCAAGAAATTGGACATAGCGAGAGATGAGAATTTTGGTAGTATTCTTGTTCAAGCATTTGTATCATTTGTACGCATCTGAGTAACCGATGAAGACGCATGGAATTGTGTTCGGTTGAAGCTTCGTACGAGTGTGACTGGGAGTGAGTGGATAGCATTTGCAACCAAATGTGCGAAGATACGAGTAAGCCGAAGCCGTGTTAAACAGGAGTTGAAACGGTGATATGTTATTGGTAGTAAGAGATGGGAGACGATTAATAAGGTAGACGACCGTCGTAACCGCATCAGGCCAAAATTGCTTAGGCATGGAAGCATTTTGAAGAAGAGTCCTTTGCCGTGTCTACTATATGTCGATGCTTACGTTTAGCTATTATGTTTTGCTCAGGTGTATATGGGCATGAGATCTATTGATGAATGCCTCTGGATTGAAGGTAGCTTTTGAACTGGTGATTGATGTATTCGTGACCTCCGTCAGTGCATATGGCTTTAATTTGGTGATTTGTTTGTCTTTCAACATATGTAACAAATGTGGTAAAGACATGTAATACATTAGATTTTAAAGAAATGGGAAAGTTCCATGTAAAACGTGTAAAATCATTTACAAAGAGTACGTAATATCTGAATCCTTGATGAGAGGGGACCGGAGAAGGTCCCCATACATGCATCAGAATGAATCAGTTCAAGAGGCATATGCTTTCTGTTTGTAGAATGTTCAAACGAAAGCTTATGTCCTTTACACATCATACAAGAAATGCATCTAAACTTTATAGTAGATATATGGAGATCAGAATTATTTCTGGCGATATGCTAAAGTACTCAGGTGTGGGGGTGATCGAGCCTGTTGTGCCATGTAGTGGATGAAGAGCTAGCCGCAAATATAGCGTGTGGTTGTGTGTGAGGAGCTGCGGCCGTGAGCGGATATAGACCTTCTCTACACGGCTCGTGAAGCAATACTTGCTGAGTCTTCATGTCCTTGAAGGTAAAGCCCATAGAATCAAATGTAACAGAGATATTGTTATCCTTAATTAGGTTAGAAATAGAGATAAGATTCTGTGAAATTGACGGAATATGAAGTATTTGAGAAAGTAAAAGCGTACGAGAGGAGGTTGGAAGAAGACCCGTGCCCGAGTGAGCAATGGAAATCGATCTTCCATCCCCTATGGTGACTGCGTCCGATCCTTGATAGGTTGTGGTGTATTCAAGATTGTCTGCTTCCCTTGTCATGTGTGACGACGCCCCGGAGTCCAAGTACAAGTCAGTGTGCGAGGGATTTGGGGAAGCTAACAGAGCAGTGTTTTGCTGATTTTGGCAAGCTGGTGGTGTGTAATTGGTATTTAGGCGGTGCCAGCACACATCCGCCGTGTGTCCACGCTTGGTGAAAATCTGACAGGTGACCGAGGATGATGTAGCTGATCTGTTTGTTTGATTTTGGTTTTGAGCTTGTCGTCCTCGGCCTCGATGGCCACGTCCTCTCCTCATGTACAGAGTCGTTTGTGAATCGGCCGAAATAGGTAGTCTTCATGCGTCAACTTGTACATTAATTTCTTCACTTATGAGCAATGCATAAAGATTATCAAGACTAATTGGGTGTAGCATTGTCCTAATAGATGTCTTGAATGATTGATAGGTAGAAGGGAGGCCATTGAAGATGTAGAGTACGATGTCCTCATTGTCCACAGTAGATCCTGTAAATGCTATTTGATCAACCAATTTCTTGATCTCTGTTAGATACTGACCCATAGACAAATTTCTCATGGACATGTGGTGAAGCTCATTCTTGAGTTGTATCACCTTGGACCGATTCGATGATTAGAATCGGATTTCAAGAACTTGCCAAATCTCAAATGTGTAATCGAGATGCAAGATGTAAGGTAAAACAGAGGAAGAAACTGTGGAACATATCGCTGCGGCCAGGTTGCGATCGATAACGAGTTGATCGAAAGACATAATAGCTTGTGTAGGCTCGCCAGTTTGAGGAGTTGGAGAAGACGACGAAGGTTGAACGGGTGATTCAAGAAAATGATCAAAATCGTTTGCACGAAAGAGCTTAACGATTTGACTCCTCCAAATTGGATAGTTATCGGTAGAAAGTTGAGTTGGAAACGAGAGTTTTGAGATGAGAGATGACGAATTTGAGAGGGGGAGATTAGCTGATTTTGAGATGCGGCACCTTGAGTCGCCGCAATGTTGGATGTCGCCGACGATGTTTCCGCCATGGATGGTGCTCAGGAAAGAACCTTCGCTGATACCATGTAGAAAGGCAGAGAAAGAGACGGGAGATAAAGAATAGGAATTGGGATTTCTATTTCTTGATTAGAGCAGATGATATAGAGTCTATATAAAGAGTGACAGATGGTAGAGTGGTAAACATGTAATTACAGCAATAATAATAGCAGGTTAATACACCTAGCTTTTATGTCCTAATAATACTAAGCATAACGTTATCTCATATCAAAATATAAAGCTAAAATAAAAACTACAAACCAAAAACAAAAACAAAACATAAAAAGATTCTAAATGGCCTCTTAGACTATCTGTTTGCTCAACCGAGTGCCCAAATAAAAATTGAACTAAAACATTTGAATGATACTTTAAATTTTCATAAAAAATATAAATTAATCGATTACTCTAAATTAACGAAAACATTTAGATCCAAAATTTAAGAGAATAGGATGTGATGCAAAAAAACACAGAACAATGTGAAAGAAATTATATTCCAAACAAACAAAACCAAAAAGACCAATGGAAGTCTTCAAGCCATCGAGAAACTCTGTTTCTTACATTTACGCCTAGCATACAATTTCACAATTCTAAATAGTCCAAAATCATTGAAGTTGATCTGCTTAAGGCTTCATTTATGATAGCTTTTTCTATTATTATTTTGATACTTTCAAATAAGTTTTGTACTAAAACATCATTTGAGACAGGTTTCTAAAACAACCTTTTTAGTACAAAAGCTTCTTGAAAAGCAAAAAAAATACTTGTCAAAAGCTGTCCGAAATGCAGCCTTAGGGTCTGTTTGGAATTATTGCAGCATGTTGTAAAGGTGGTTCTAAAATTGTTGGGGAGAAATTATTTTTTTTAAAAGCTGCTATCGAAAGTCGCTTCCAAGTATAAAAATTTCTTAAAAGCAAATGGTCAAATAAAAATTATGATAGTGATATGAAAGGAAAAACAGTAAGAAAGCTATCCCAAATGAAATCTTAGACTCAGGCTTTGTTTGGGATGACTTTTCTACCTCTTCTTAAAGCAGCTTTCTGTACAAAAAGTAAGACTTTTGTATTAAAAATTTGCTTTAAAAAGTAATAAGAAAGTTGTCCCAAACGAAACCTCAATATCCCTGCATTGCTTAATTCATAACATTCTCCCTCGGCAGAATGACATTAGTACCATAATTCATCTCATCCAAATGGGAAGACGAAGGATTCTACATGGGTAGAACGCGATGTTTCGGATTAAGAACATCGAAGGTATGCGCAGTTGAATCAGATAAATATTTGGATTGATCTTTTCAATAATTTGAAGAGGCCCAATTTCATGAGAAGCCAATTTGATGTTTTCATTGGCAAGGTAAAGACCTTTGGTGAGGACAGCCCACACAAGGCTGATAACTTCCAATTTAAGATTGAACTGATAATGATTTGCAGGTGTTATATGCTTTGTCATTGAAGCTTACAAAAATTCTAATATATATTGGTGAATTTGCTGCTACTCCTAGACTAGTTCATCTACAGTGCCCGTGATATGATTGGATTAGGGGTGTTAATATTTGACCCAATCCGAAAGTCAACACAAACTCGATCTAGAAAATTTCGGATTCAGGTCAACCATTTTGTCAAATTGGTCGGGTTCGGATTTTGTTTTTTGACCTATTTTTAAAATTAGAACGGGCTCAGGTTGACCCGAAGACCCAAAATCAACTAAAAAATGACCTGAGTCACCCCTGGCGTGCAGCAATCCCGTACTTGTCCCCACCCGTAGCGATCCCGCCGTCCCGCTCTTACGCCAGCACTCCGCAGCGAGCCCTCCCACGCTCACGTCTGCACCCGGACCTGCATCTCGCCGTGCCTGCGCCCATAAATTTTCCTAGTTTTTCAAACATTAAGGCTTTATTTGGGACAACTTTTTTACTGATTTCTAAAACAACTTTCTAGTACAAAAATTTATAGTTTAAAAACTTTTTTTATAAAAAAATTACTTTAGAAAGTAGTAAGAAAAATGTCTCAAACAAAACCTAAGTACAACTCTAATCGAGTTCAAATCCTTAGAGATTATTCTATAAGCCATCATAGATTTGTGGTTTAAATTACATGAACTTTAGAATTCATTCATAGGGTTCATACGGAAACCCTTATTATAACATAATAAAAATCCCTTAACTAACCTTAAAATTTAAAAATTCATAACTAACTGATCAAGAAAATTTCTAAAAAAATCAAAGTAATGCTCATTGAACTTATAATGAACATTAAAATTAGAGAAAAAAAAACATTTGTATACCGATAAATTAAATAAACTTTAGTAAATTTTCAAGATTCATGAATAAATAAATTAAATAAATCAAAAACAAATCCAGATGACTTTAAATTTTCAAGAAATATTCTTGATACGTCATCATGAAATTATCTTGATCGGGCACGAATCTCGAGGTAAAAAGCTAGTTGGAAACTTCAAAAATTAAATCCGGAAGCACCAGAACTCCGATTTCAGCGAGCCTACAATCAAACTGAGCGTCTCGGAAATACGAACCCAACGACACCAAGTTCAACCCAATCCGAGCCCAAATGAGTCTGGATCAAGGACCCAAAGCTCTGTTGGAAGGTTCAAACCGCAATTTGAGTTACCAAACGATCTTCAATTTTAACAAGCTTATATTCGAATCGAGCGGCTTGATGAGACGAATCCAACGAGCCCAAGATCGCTAAATTCCGACATCATTAAGGCCTCCAAATGTCCAACAAACGGTGCACGATCAAAGGGTTCAATATCGGCCGTCCATTCAAATCACTCCCTATTCGCCCATGATCTCACACCTATTTACGAGCTATGTCACTCCAAAAAAACTATAAATAGAGCCCTCATTCTACACAAAGGGGACTCAAGTGAAGAGAGAGAAGATGAAGAGAAGAAGGAGGAGAAGGAAGAAGCTCCTCCTCGACCACCGCCGGAGTTCATCTTGCCGCCCGAACACGCCAGGATTCTGCGTGATATTCGGGAGAACACAGGAATTCCGCCCAACTTCCACGTGATGCTGAAATTCTTCCCAATTTGCAACAGAGTTCCCTTCTGACGCCGAAACTCCGCCCAAGTGAAGCCGGAGTTCTCCTCTGCCACCAACAGACGTCGGACTTCTACCCGACGTCGGACCTTCACTCTTCGCCAAGTTTCTTCTTGATGCCGGACTTCTACCGGTTATCGGACTTCGCTGGACGTCTACGTGAAGATGGATTTCTTTCCCTTGTTGGACTTCTACCTGACGCTGTCCTTCTGATCTTCATCATCAGACTACAGTCTTTCCGACCTCCGTCGCCCGCCGACTACGGTCCTCCTGACTTATGTCGCCCGCCGACTACAGTCTTTTCGACCTCTGTCGCCCGCCGACTACGGTCCTCCTGATTTACGTCGCCCGCCGACTACAGCCCTTCCGACCTCCGTCGCCCGCCGACTACGGTCCTCCCGACCAAACGAACATGTCAATAGTGATTCTTTGTATTCATATCATGTAATGTACTCTATAAAATGTACATCAAGCTAAGGTCTTCTCTCAAGGAAGGGCCTCATTAGTAATCGACTGCAATACTAGTGGATTCATTCAAACTGGGCCAGGCCTCATGGTTTTTCCCCCTTTTCAGGGGTTTTCCACGTAAAAATCGTGGTGTCTCATAGATGCTAGACCCTTTCTCTTATCTGATCGCGTGCCGGATTTTCGTACAATACTAAGACGTTAAATCATATATTTCTCTACCGCCGCGAATACTCTTGGACGCAACAATTCTTTTATTAGATCGCATTTGAGTTGTAAATTAAATTTCATAAAAGTTTCAATTCATATGGATTGTCAAAATATAAACAATAATTAATACGTTAATAACTTTACCTAATTGGCCTAGCTTTTAAGAAATAAACAAACTCTTAAGTTTAATAATAAAATAATTAAAAAACCTATAACCCGTCCCCTGGCTTTTTCTTTCTTAAGGCATATCCAACGGAAAACTCCATTTTTCACAGCAAAATATAGCTAAACTCCAAAATGCCGTGGTGCTGCTCCAATCGAATGCCATTTTATGTGCTTCTGCGAAGGTAACGATCCTTCTCCCTTTCGCGCGTTTTTCCGGTTGAGAGAGCAAAATAGCGTAGGTGAATAGTGCAACGCCAATATGGGGTATTGGTGTTGCACTGTTCACCAGCAAGTAAATGACGGAAGATTTGACGTTCGGCTTGAGCGACCGAACGACGCCATACGCTCGTTTGGCGTTCGGTTGGAGATGCTCTTAGTAGCAGCTCTTTTCCACGAGTCATCAACCGTGCTGCTACCATTAAGAACAAAATTATTAGAATATTCTTTCTCATGGCTATCCAAATAATCACATTTTATATTCGCATTAAAAGGGGCATCGCAATTGTTAGAGAGGGGTATGATTATTCTTAAAATATTGCTAAACAATCTGCTTTTCTATTACACGTAAAAATTTAAAAAAAAATTATACTTTAGATTTAGGCTTTATTTGCAGCAGTTTTTTCCACTATTCTCTTGCTTCTTTTTAAAAAAAATTTCTAATAAAAAAGTTGATCTAGAAATCAGCAAAAAAAACTGTCACAAACCTAACCTTAACATCCCATATGAGATTATATATATATATATATTGTTTACTTCAAATTGATAGAAAACTAACAACAGAGCTAAAGAATATCAGAAAGCTAAGTAAGAACAGAGAAGATGAAGTTATAACTTTTGTATATTTCAGTCTATCTGATTAATGTTTGTCTGAGATGAGTTTATATAGTAATATTACAATGTGTTTTTTATGATCCTATGTAGGGGTGTCAATTTTTGACCCGACTCAAAAAAATATGGGTTCGGGTCGACCCGTTTGTGAAATGGGTCGGTTCGGGTTCAATAAACCTACCCGTTTCAAAAATTGGGTCGGGTTCAGGTTGACCCGGGAACCCGAAAAATGACCCGGAAATGGCCATTACCCGCTTCGACTGACCTGCTGCCCGCATTGCCCGATACATCAAGTCGCGTCGCGTCTGAGTCGTTTGCGAGTCGCGACGCGTGCCCGCTGCAGCCGCGGCTACGCCTGCACGTCACTTCGGGTTTGGCCGTTCGGGCTGAGCAGCTTAGGCATTCGCGAATCACGACACATGCCGACTACCCGCTGGGCACTGCACCTGGTCCGCCTTCTGCTGCCCGTCGCTTAGGGCTTCGCGGTTCGCCTGGTCGGCCTTCCCCGCTGTCGCCTCTGCAGCTGGCCCGCCGCTGCCGGTGCTTCGCCGCCGGCCAAATCAGGTAAAATTGGGTCGGGTCGTGTCAATCCGGCAACCCGCACGGATCGGGTCCGGGTTGAGATAGCCGACCCATTTGCAAAAACAGATCTGGTTTGGGTTGACCCATTTAGAACCGGGTCAACTCGGATTCGACCCGAACCCGACCCGTCGACCCGAATTGACACCCCTAATTCCTATGGTAAGGATTAATGGCCATGTGCATAGAACATGATTGAGTCGTTAGTGGAGGCACCACTTGCTGAATCCATTAAATCGTATTAAGGTTGGCTGCATTGTCATAACACAAATTTGTACGTGAATAATATCTGAATCTTATTTAAAAGATTGATTATTAAAAGTAGAGAAAGAAAGACAAAGAATGAGAGGATATGAGAAAAGTACTGTGATTTTATTGCTCGAAAGTAAAAATATCAAGAAAAATAAATTATTGTATCCTTAAGCTTTATCCTATAGCCTCATATATGCCACTTTATTTCATGCTATTTACATATCTAACATCCAAAACATTAATATTACATGACTACCATCCATAGAACAAATTTGGGTGCATTAAATGAAATATTAAAGTTTATAGGATGGTATGAATGATAGAAATGAATTATATATGTGGTATATTTGATATTAAAATTGCATATGGGTGATAGACATGTAATATTAAAATTTTAGATATTAGATATGTAAATAACATGAAATACAGTGTTATATTATTATATATATAAAGATATAACTAGGAAAGACTTTTTTGAGATATAGTTCCAAATCCTAATAAAATCTCCGAAGTCTAAAGGATTGGAGCTATCTAATAAAATTCCATCCACGGATTAGATGGGAGAGGTAGCCCTCTTCCGCAACTATCATGAAAGGGAAATGCTCGTCTCTATTATACTGCTTCTTCTGCATGAATTTGTTTTAGACGAAGAAAGTTATGCATAAGAACTGACGTAGTAACATCATTCAGCTGCTGCCCTCTTGATAGCCACAGATCCAATGGTTTTATGCAGCAATTTTTTCTCTACGCATGTTATTTATTATATTATTTATTGATTACTTTTGACTTAAACTTAGAAATGTTTACTTTCTTCTATTTTGTTTTTATCAAAGCATAATTTTTTTTAATTTTGGGCTCTAATTAATTATATCATCTTTCAATATATATGAAATTTTGAGCATGGCCTTCAGCATTCTCAAATAACATTATTTTTTTGTTTAAATTACAAAAATAATTATTGATGCTTCCTTGGAAATCATCTTGGCCGAGCATGAATCTGATTGCATATTTAAATTTGGAAACTATCAAAATTAAATTCAAATTTTGATTTCAACAAATTTATAGTCGAACAAAAAGTTTCAATGAGACAAATCCTGTTATACTAAAAGTGGTCCAACCTTTCGATTGAGTTCAGATCAAATACTTGAAGGGTAATTGAACAATTCATGATATTAGTTGAATAACAAAATAATTTTCAAATATTTCATGTTTATAGTCAAATCGAGCAGCTTGATGAGACAATTTCAATGATTCTTAGATCACATAACTCCAACAAAATTAAAATAATTAAATGTCAAAAGAACACTCTATGATCAAGCAAATAAATACAAGTTGTCCAAATGGAGCATTCCAAATTTTCTCCATATTTACAAGCAAGCCACTCTAAAAATCTACAAATATACTCACGCTCTCAACATGAAGGAGAGCTTAGAGCTTAGACTCAGCTTGAAATCTAAGAGAGCTCAATGACTCTAAAAATCTCAAAACTCCACTCAAACAAACACTAGTGTCTCCTATAATTCTTGTAATCCTCTCTTATCTGTATATATTTTGAATCTCCATACAAATACTAAGATAATAAATTCTTTATCTTTTTACTATCATAAATATTTTGACATACAATTATGTAGCTTAGTATGAAATCAAATAAAATTCTACCCGTAGAGTCGATCTGAGTGGTAGCCATCTTCCATTAAATCATGAAAGGGAAACTTGTTCGAAACGACGAAGAATGCTAGCTTTCTTGTTGTTTTACCAGCTTGCATCTCATTGATGCTCCGCCTATCAAGTATTGACTCTCAAGGCCTGCATAGATGCCTCAAGTCTCTTGTTAAAAGCGATTATTCCAAGTCAAGATATTATTTACAGTACGGAAGGCTAACGTCATTCACAGACGTCAAGCTTCTGTCTTCAGCTCGATTATGTAAGCTTTTAATATACGTTTTTCTTTTTGGGCCGTTTAGGGATCGAAACGAGAGCCGGCGGGAGGCATTACCTATGCTCAACCACAGAGCTGCCCTCAACGTCTCAATAGCTGATTACTTGACAGCAGAAAGCGAAGTGTTGATGTTTCATTTGGTGACGTTTTGCATCAGTCATTTGATTGTGGTGAAATTGTTATCGGATGCCGTTCGGAGGTGAAATAGGATGAGCCACATCACTTTTTGCTATATACCGGTGCTGTGTACCGATATATACCAGATGACGTGGCGCATCATAATTCACCTCCGAACGATCTGATAACCGCACATAATAACCTATCCATTTGGTGATAGTTAATGTTATATGATAAATGAACAAATAATTACAATTGACAAAAGGTTGTTTGTCTGATTTGCTAATTATTGATATTGTGTGGGTGTTTTTTTGGAGGGTTGATAGTTTTTAACACCAGTTACACTTGATGGAAATTAAATAATTGTATATTGAATGAGTGGCGGTCGAAGCATATAGGAGTAGCTGCAAATTATCTTTGAACTTGCTAATAGAAATTTATAAATATTTGCAAATAAATATAAATTTAACTTTATTTAAAATTAGCATAAAGGATTAATTCCTGCATTTGAGAATATATTATCTAATGTCGCTAATGAATTTTGTGTTAAATATTTACACTAAAATTTTAAGTGGAGAGATTTACTGGAGTGGCATTGAAAAACATGTTATGAATGACAACAATGACAAATTTTATTAATGTTATAACCTCAAATTCAATTTCACCGAAAATTCCTAAAATTTGGCTAAGGGATTGTTGTGGCGCCAAACTCTCGAGTGTTCAGAAATTTGAGTGAGTGCAACAGCGCTGGGTCAGAAAAATTATTTTCTTAATAAAAATATCAATATATTGTTTTACTAAAACCCTCACCTAAGCCATTTCGCCCCATTTCGTTTCGCTTGGACGGGAGAGAGGATGAGAGAAAGGAGAAGAGAAGATAGAGAGAGGAGAGAGAAAGCTAGGATCGGGTCAGTATTTTTTGTCGCTCCTATAACTAATAAAAATATAATATCTCATTTTAGTAACTTTTTACCATATAACTTTCAATATGTGATCGATATCATCATCCTAAATATTTTGTCACTTTCATATTAAAATTTTATCAGTAGGTTTTGTATATATGCTATTTTAATTGAAATGAGTAGAAAAATATTAAGTATAAAATGATCAGAGTCTGCGTATTACATTTAGGCATGAAAAATATGAAATATACTAATTTATTATTCATTTAGTCAAATATATATATATTTGGCATACGGTATATACTGTGAGTTTATTGAATAGATTTACATATTATGATCATTGCATATGATGCACTTATGATGTTGTTATTATATTATATATGATATGAAGTGTGTATAAAAGTAAGAAATGCTAGCTAGAATGATTGATTGATTCAGATTAGTTGAAGACATATTATCATGTATAGGATGGTGAGAAGACAAGCTTTTTTTTTAAATAAAGTTTGTGGCATAATCCTAAGTGATATGAAAAGGGAGATATATGAAGATTGACTGATATGAAATGATACGCCAACAAGTAGGAAATGATGACTTCTTACACGAAATCCACCTGACTTATAACTTGTGATATGAGACTGAATCTTAAAAACATGATTAAGATTAATTCATGTAGTGTTAATTGGTCTACTGGACTTAATATAAGAAAAAATACCATAGGTAGCCAGATATCCTTTCCTGCTTGCATATGCATATGGTATGAGTATACATGATAGATTAGATAAGTGACATAGTATAATATGATATGCATATAATATAGCATATGAGTGATACAAATATATGATATGATAGATAAGACTGATTAGATTGATACAATGACATATGATATACATATAATATATGATATGCATGATACATTGTATTTGATAGAGAATGTGATATGAGTTCATTAATATTGTTTAGCATGCAACCAATAACTATAGAGCGATGGTTGATTGACAGGTACATTGATATACATGTATATTGTCATGTAACTGATATAAATATATGACATGATAGAACATACTGATCCCTTATATTACCACTGATCAATCATTGATTATGAGTTACATTGCTCACTTTGATTTTCACTATTCATATTAAATGTCACTCATTCGTATTGCTATATGATTATAATGATCTGCATTAAATGACTACATGGATATTATTTTCATTGTCTTACATTGATTATAGTTGTAAGTTCTAATAACATACTAATTTCTAATTTCACTTTGTGAATTTTAAATATTTTTTTAGAAAGGGGCAAGATTCAGTGGAGTGAGATAAATCAGGATTTAGGTTAAGTTTTCTTTTTTGTCTGTTAAGTTTAGTTCTTTTATAGTCATGAGTATAGAAGGATAGACTGATATATTATTTGATCTCCTAGCTATTGTAAATTTAATTTTTATGAAGAAATATAAAAATATTTTGATGTGTATGATTTATAATTGCTTTCACTTGACTCATTTATACTATTGAAGTGTTAGAGGCTTTTGTAGTTTAATTAAGAGATAAAATAGATAATTTTTTTTAAAAATATAGATCGTGAGGCATTACAGTTAATCAGTCATATTCAAGATAAATGAATTAGAAGAATTAGATAGGGTGGCACTTTGATGGTTGAATAAAAAAGCCTCCAAATTAATGATTATTTCAACTTTACCCTAAACTGTGACACTTCACTCAATAATATATGTAACTATTTTAATGTATTTATGCTTGACGCTAAAGAATATTAGAAAACAAATAAAATGTCATAAAATAGGGCGGGAAGTTAAGTACAAGATTTAGGAATGCTCTTGAGAAGAATATACAAGAAGCAGGAACATGCATTATTTTTAAATCTTGTGATAAAAACTATGAAATAAAATGAGTACATGGGGGCATAATCTAAATTAAAAGAATTGTATTTTTTTTTTTCCAACTAGAGCATACTAATTTTATCCATATAATATAAAAAATGAAAAATATAATTACATTTATTTTCTTTAAATATTTACACTAGAACCCAAAATAACATATAAAATAATCATAATGATCAACCAGAATAATCCATCATAAAATAATGCATCATGATTACAAAAGGAAAAACATAAATAGAAACCTAAAGCTGTAACCTAGATCCACCTCAGTCCACCTGCTCCTTACCCTCACCTGAAAGCACGTAAAAATCACAAAATGAGCATATAGCTTAGAAAACAATCAATATCTACAACTTAAGTGCATAAAATATAATAACATGCATATAAGCATTCAATTCAAGGCAATATAACTTATAAATGTAAAAACAGGTAGCAATCAATAAGAATAATATATATTACAAGTTAGCAAATTCATATATATCAAATGCCATTATATCTAGTATATTAAGCTTTGTTATATACATGTCTCAATCATTTCTCTGTCAAAGGAACCAGCCTTAACATAGGCATCATATATCATATTTTCATGTTAATACCCTAATAGTCCAACTACATATCAATCAAATTTTTTACACACTTAATTAGTCAATCATTCTCATCAGTTATATCTATTTTATATCATATAAATCATCCATCATATCTATTATTTGTAACATACATCATGTAAAAATCTAAAAAAATATTTTGAAAATAAAAATTTTGAAAATGTCAAGATTTCTGTAGTGCAGCGCTGCGACACTGGGTAGCATAGCACCTCAGTGTTGATCTTCCTGAAATTTTGGAAATTAATTTTGTGTAGCGGCACAATTGGATGCATTGTGGCACAACGTTATTTTGCATGTGGCGTAGTGATGTTGGCAGCACTGTAGTGTTGGGCCACTTTGGCACTGTGGTGCTAGGCACTAAATATCATTTTTATATATATTCAAATTTCCACCATCTCTCACCACTTTGAAGTTGCAATGAAAACTTTATAGAGGAATTGTCGGCAGAATATCCACCGGATTACTTAAACCTGACAATTTATTTCTGGCAGCGTTTCCTCTGGAAAATTTTTTGGTAGAAATGCCGCCGGAAATTCCACTGGAGGAAGCCCTATTTCTAGTCATTTGCATTCATCAGCTCCTATTATCTCTCTTTCCTCATATTATCTCCATTGCACCCGCTCACTGCTCCAGTTTGCCTATGGCGTCACTCATGGTTCGACATCGCCATTCGCCTCCTCGTCATGTTATAGTTGTCTGTCGTTGTTATCCTCTTCATCTTGGTGTATCGGGCTATCGTCTTGTATGCGATTCTGTGGTAGCTTTGTAAGTTTTTCGCCATTTTATTTTGTTATAGAAATGTACCCTTCAAACTTAAGGGATAAAATGATTGTAGGACCTAATGATTTATGGCATGGAATGATATCGTCTGTCGTTGTCTCGCCTCGCCATTCACCTTAGAAGGTTTGATCACATAAAGCATTGGCCTTCTGATTAGGTCAGTTTAGGTATAGTTTGGTCGATCCTCAAAAAAGCCCTTTAATGATGAGTTGAATGATAGAAGAATTGCAACTTTTACTTTCATTTGAATGTGTGATGCTAGTTTATATGGACTGTTTGGTTTGGAAGATTTTAGATGTAATTTTTTTCAAAGCCGATATTTTAAATATATAGTTGCTTGATAAAAAGAAAATTTTAATTAAGATTTTGAGAATTTGAACTCATTTTTTAAATTTTTTTTTTTTTTTTTTTGTCATATTTCAAAATTGGTCTTTTTGATTGATTTCAAAAGCCATTGTTAATTGCTACAGTCGCTAGCAACACATCAATGCTATCTTCGATTCACCATAGCCCTTTTGCCTTCATTGTCACATCAATAAACCACAATCACTGGTCATCACCACTAGGGGTGTCAATTTCGGGTCACGGGTCGGGTTCGGGTCGAACCCGAACTGACCCGGGTGTGAAACGGGTCGAACCTAACCCGAATCGGGTAGAGAAACGGGTCGAAAAACCGAACCCGGACCCGACCCGGCGGGTTGCCGGGTTGACACGACCCGACCCGGTTTGGGCGAGGTCGGGCGCGGTCGGGCGCGATCGGGCGCGGGCACGCGGGCGCGCGGCGAGGTCGGGCGCTGGCACGCGGGCGCGGTTGGGCGCGGCCACGCGGGCGCGCTGGGGGGCGCGCAGCGGCGCGGTCGGGCGCGGGCAGCCCTGGCAGGCGCGAGTAGACGCGCGCGGCGGGCAGCGCGGGCAGGCGCGCGGCGGGCAGCGCGGGCGGGCAGCGGCAGAGGCGGGATTCGAAATTTTTCGAATTAAACGGGTTGGCGGGTTGACCCGGCAACCCGCCGGGTCAACCCGAACCCGACCAGTTTTTGAAACAGGTCAGTTTCTGGAACCCGACCCGTTTTGAAATCGGGTCGGGTTCAACCCGGATTTTTCGGGTCGGGTCCGGGTCGAGTTTTCGTGTCGTGTCAAATATTGACACCCCTAATCACCACCACCTACCTTATAGGTAGAATGAATAAGGGGCTATTTGTTGGCAATAATCTTTGATACGTCCTCCCAAAATTATCTTGATCGGGCACGAATCTTGATGCAAAATCAAGTTGGAAACTTCTGAAATTAAAATTGGGACCATCCGAACTCCGATTTCAGCAAACTTATAGTCATACTGAACGTCTCGAAAATACGAACCCAACGACACCAAATTCGACTCAATCTGAGCCCAAATGAGTCCAAATCAAAGACTCGAAGCGTTGTTGGAAGGTTCAAACCACAATTTGGATTACCAAACGGTTTTCAAATATAACAAACTTATATTCGAATCGAGCGGCTCGACGAGACAAATCCAACGAGCCCAAGATCACTAAATTACGACATCACTAAGACATTTAAATGTCCATCAAACGGTTCATGATCAAGGGATTCAAGATCGGTCGTCCATCCAACCACTCACAACTTACCCTTGATCCTCCACCTATTTACGGGTCATGCCATTTCCAAAATCTATAAATAGAGCTCCCTCTCCTCTTGGAAAATGACCCCTAAGCCTAAGGAAAAAAGTGAGAGATCGGAGATCGCTCTTGCTTCCTTGCCTCCTCAACCTTCGTCGGAGTTTCGCCGGAGTTCCGTCGAAACACCACTGGTCCACCACCGTCGGACTTCCGTCGGACCACCACCTGATGCCTTGTGCTCAGCCGGACTGTAGCGTCCCAGATATCAATAGTGAAAAGATTCATCTAACATTACTTTTTTTTCTCATTCAGATCAATACAGTCATCCAGAGATAATTGCATTATAGGAAAGAAATATAACAACTACTATAATTCACATATCAACATATACACAGTCCAAAGAAAGTCCAAAAGAATATGTACAATAGCCATACGGCTACAAAACAAAAGCCTACCAAGGGCTACAAAACAAAGCTACACTAGCGATCGAAGAAGCTTCACACGGGAGGCTCAGCACCTGAAATATTAACCACATATAATGAGCTTAAATAGCCCAGTAGGTCACCAAAACCTACAACTGAAATCAAAGCACGACACTGGAAACAATATGCAGGTCAATCAAATCAAGTTAAATCAATCAGTCGCACATGATTAATGAGTCAATGCAGATACGGAAATCAATACGGAACAGAAGTCGATAAAATCAGTGAACAGTAGAGAATCCATAAAGCTCAAGAAATCAATGCGTCAGTCAAATCTCTACAATCTCTATCATAGCAATCGATAACATCAATTACATCAATACGGTCATCTAGCCATCTAGTCTATCATATCAGTCTATAACATCAGTCAAATCAATAGAATGGAATCATGTCAGCACATATACTTGCAAATCAATCTATCATTCAATCTCACTTACTTCCTGTCAGTACGGCAGTGTATCAATATCCATAAAGAGGACAATCCATTGACGACCACGAACGATGCTACAACAGTGAAATCACGTCAATCAATTCAGTAAAGCAATTACTTCCGGTTAATAATATCCATCGACTCAAAATCCCAATAAACGATCAAATCAATACAGCGAAAGAGCAGGATCAATACAATCGGCAAATACAATTGAAATCAATCAATGCAATAAAATCTTATACAACAATCAAATCGATAAATCAATAAACAATCAATCCAATCAATCAATCACTCAATGATCGGTACTATGAATCAATGTATCAGTGGATCTATATCAGTATCCGTGTCAGTAGTGTCAATCATGTCCGTGAATCAATAAATCCATAATATCGATGAATCAATAATGTCGGTATCTATCTCCACAATTCAATACAACATCTATATCCATAGTGGTATCGATATCCATGAATCAATACAACATTCATCCATATCCATAGCGGTGTCGGTAACCATGAATCAATACAACATTCATCCATATCCATAGCGGTGTCGGTATCCATGAATCAATACAACATCCATCCATAACCATATCAATGCTCAATAGTATCAATGCTCAGCGTTTAATCAATGAAACCGTACAGTAACGATAAATCCGTAAATCCATAAATCCGCATTCAGTAATAAATCAATTCAATACAATAAATTCGTCAATCAATAAATCAATCAGAAATCAATAGGTCAATGTATATCAGGAAATCCAATCAGTCAATTTCATACATATGCAATTTCATACAATGGTCTTACTGGACAAGCACAAACACTGGCTATTATCAATAGTGCTGTTGTAGAAATCTATAGTGCTGTTGTAGAATCCATATTGCTGTTGTAGATATCCATACGTTGGTTTCAATAAAAAGAGTCGTCACTCTATTGCCCGTCGGCCGCCCGTCGGCATTTCTATAAACCCCTTATGACTCTCATCCATAGTGCTGTTGTAGATATCCATAGTCGATGTTTAAAGGAAAGCCCGTCGGCCCACCATCCTGTACAGGTCAAGTCAATCTCCAACCAACGTTCAACCAGGTTCCCACTTGTCTTTCAGTATCATCAGTCAATTCAATAGTCAATATAAGAACAATGTAGAGCAATCATATCAACATTCATATGCATATCTATTCAGTTCATCAATCTCAGAAAAATCGAAAATCGTACGAAATTTCGACAGAGTAACGGAAGTCTATCAAATTTACACAAAAATCCTACAAAATCACAATTCACCAAATTACCACAGAATGTGCACAACAACAATATAAGACTTTTCTTCTACTGAATCCATACCAAATAACATCCTGATATTTTTTTATTCAATTAAAATCGCGTAGAACCAAATCCGACCGGTAAAATCTTTGTAGAAAATACTCAAATCGTGTAGAATATTCGTATCTATAACATTCTAAAAGTTGTGCGGTGAAAGTTTCGTCAATACAAAATCGGGTCCAAAACTCGACTACGAAAACACAAAACAGAACACAACTCGATAAAAATCAATATCTCTGAAAACAGAAATATGATTCGGAGTTCTTACAGCGAGAAAAACAAATTGCTCAATAGCGGCGACGGACGAAAAGCGCTCCGCGGCCTCCGAAAACGAACTTTTCCTTCGCTTTCCTTCTCTTTCTCTCTCCTCAGATATTTTTCATTTTTTTATAAAATGATTTTCTCTTTCCTCAAATCGAGCTGATTTCCTTATATCATTATTCTGATCGGCCCGGCCGATCGCCACATCGTCCTGGCCGATCAGAACAAAATCAAATCGGCCCGGACGATTTTTCAGGCCGATAATTATTTTTCCTTGGACGATAAAAACCCTTGCTCTCGGTATTTTTGTCTTATCTGATCGTCCCAGAACGATACAAAATCGGCCTAGACGATCCAGTCCAGAAATCACTCCAGAAAACACTCCAGAAATCAGCCGTTTTCAATGCACTGATCGGCCTGGACGATCTCAAAATTGTCCCGGCCGATCCTGGGAGGAAAATCCAATCAGATTCAGACAGCAAATCGAAGGAACGAGTTCTCACACGGACCACCACCTGACTCCTTGTGCTCCACCGAACCACCACCTGACGCTTTGTGCTCCGCCGGACCACCACATGATGCCTTGTGCTTCGCCGGACCACCACTTGACGCCTTGTGCTCCAGCGAACCACCACCTAACGCCTTGTGCTCCACCGGACCATAACCTAACGCCTTGTGCTCTGCCAGACCACCACCTGACGCCCTATGCTCCGCCGGACCACCGGCTGAGGCCCTCACCTTAGCCGAACCACCGTCTGACACCGTTGCTCCGCCGGTCCACCACATGAGGCCCGGACTTCTGTCGAACCACCACTTGAGGCCCTCACATCCGCCGAACCACCGCCGGATGTAGTTTCTCCGCCGGATCAACATTGGAGGCCCTCATCTCCACCAGACCACCACTTGAGGCCTTCACCTCCGCCGGACAATCGCCTGACGTTGTTGCTCCTCCGGACCACCACTTGAGGCCCTCACCTCTGCCAAACCACCGCCTGACGCCGTTGCTCCGTCGGACCACCACTGGAGTCTCTCACCTCCATCGGACCATCAATCGGACCACCGGTTGAGGCCCTGCGCTTTACTAGGCCACCACCTAAGGCTCGAACTTCCACCGAACCGTCACTTGAGGCCTTGTGCTCCACCAGGACACCACCTAAGGCCCGAACTTCTACCAAACCACCTCTAGACGTCGTTGCTCTGCTGGATCCGCACTTGAGGCTCTCACCTCCGCCGGAGCACCACATGAGACCCTGTGCTCCATCAAAACATCATCTGAGGCATGGACTTCTGCCGGATGACTACTTGAGGCCTAGAGCTCCACCAGGCCACCCCTTGATGCCCAGAGTTCTCTCAAAATACTACTAACCTCCATCGCTAGACAACGGTTTTTCTGACTCTGGTCTCCTGCCAACTACGGTCCTTCTGACCTCAGTCACCTACTATGGTCCATCCGACCTCCATCACAAGACAAAGGTCTTTTTTACCCCGGTCTCCTCCCGACTATGGTCCTTCTGACCTCCGTCACCTACTATGGTCCTTCCGACCTCCATCAATAGACAACGGTCTTTCTAACCCCGATCTCCGGTCTACTATGGTCTTTCTGACCTCCGTCGCCTACTATGGTCCTTCCGACCTCCATCAACAAACAACGATCTTTCTGACCTCGGTCTCCTGCCGACTACAGTCCTTCTGACCTCCGTCGCCTACTATGGTCCTTCCTACCTCCATCAATAGACAACGGTCTTTCTGACCCCAATCTTCTGTTGACTACGATCCTTCGGACCTCCGTCGCCTACTATGGTCCTTCCGACCTCCATCAATAGACAACGATCTTTCCAACCCCGATCTCCTGCCGACTACAGTTCTTCCGACCTCCGCCGCCTACTATGGTCCTTCCAACCACCATCACATGACAACGGTCTTTCTGACCTCCATCATATCGACTATGATCGTGCCGACCAAACAAACATGGCTATATTGTAACTCCCACCATGTAATGCACTCTATATGATGTACATTTGTATCATCAAAGCCACGGCCTTCTCCCAAGGAAGGGCCTCATTTGTAATCGATTGCAAATACTAGTGGATTCATTTAAACTGGGCCAGCCCCCATGATTTTTCCCCCTTTTTAGGGGTTTCCACATAAAAACTCTGGTGTCTCTTATGAATGTTATACCCTATCTCTTATCTGATTGTGTGCTGGATCTTCGTACAATGCTAAGACATTAAACTATATATTTCTCTACCGCCGCGAATATTCCAGGACGCAACAATCTTAGTGTAAAGTAAATCAAATACGTGCATTTTCACCTTTTACGCATTTGATTTGACTAGGAGTAAAGTAAAATAAAATTCTAAAGTATTTGAAACTCTCCGTCTAAGTTTATTTTATAGGTAAAATAAAGCCGCTCAATTCGAGTGAAAAAAGAGTTCATGAGACGCGGATGAGGGAACCATCGTCGTTTCTTCTCTATTTTGTCATGGCTTCACCTCAGGTCGAAGCCACAGAAGCTTCGAGCATTGAACAAAATTTCGCTCCATTCAAGTTTTCTCCTCTTCATCTTCTTCTTCTCCTCCTTCAGTGTTTTCACAGCTTTTAAGGTGCCAAAGCCTCCTCGAAATCCGAATGTCGATAAAGTTTCCGATAACGATGTGGCAGCCCAGAGCCTTCCCATCTTTATCGAAGTCCTTTCCCATCTTTGATTTGGTATAATTCCTACTTAAAATCAGCATAAATCTTGCTCACAATTTATCATTTTGAAAATTGGCCTCTAACTATTCATAATATAGTGATTTTACTTTATCATGTATACACTCAACCAAATAAGAAAAATAATTCCCGTGCAATTATATGTTTTCCAATTTTATAATTTATTTTTTGTATACAAATAATGACTCCAACCAAATATATTTTAAAACTATCAATATTAGTCTCAAGCCTAGATAAAGAATATTGAGCAGGGGTGGAAAGAAGTGGAGTCGAGTCTATTAGTGGCCTTATCAACTTGGCTCGTCAATCAGAAAACTGGCTCGACCTCGAACCGAGCCCAAAAAACGTACTCGAACATGACTCGTCATTTAACACCTCGGCTCGAAAGCTCAACTCAAGCTCATGGGAGTCCACTCAGAAAGCACAAAGGGAGAACAAGCGAACGAGTGAATCGGCTTGCCGGTGATGAGCCCGTTGGAGAAGAAGAAAAAAATTTTAGTGACAGTCCCGTCGAGACAAGCTAGAATGGATGCGTTGAAGAAGTGCAGGCTGTGCAGCAGCAGGTGCAGATATGGCGTGGAGAAGCTTTTCCTTTTTTTTTTTTTTTACATTTTTTTAGAAGTGCTGCAATTGGAACATTTTGAGAAAAAAGAAAAAAATCTTTTGGTTGAAAAGCAGCAAGATATATATAATAACTGCATTAAAGTATTTTTTTTTTTGTTTGAATACTACATTTCAAAACTTTTAAATACAGAATCTCATAAATAGAGTGATCAATTTACATTTTTATATACATAAATTAATAAATAAGATTATTTTTATTCTTGATTATTTACTTAATAAAGCAAGCTCGAGAGCTCACAAGTCGAGCCTCATTAAGCTCGAGTTTGAGCTCGTTTGATAAACATGCTCGTGGCTCGTTAAGCTGGGCTAGCGAGCTCGTTAATGAGTCGAGCTCGAGCAGGCTTGGCTTACTTACACCACTGATATTGAGTGTATTTTAAAATAAAAAATTTATGCCCCCATCAAAATAATACTCGGGCTCCGCCACTGGTGCATATATATATATATATCTCAAACATAATTATATGTTTGATAGCACTCTTGGAATGACCTCTTGAGATGTTACTCTAAGGGGACAAAATTATGAAAGTATCAAGCTAAAGCGGATAGTATCTTGATAGTTGAAAATTTGAGTTATTACTTATATAATATATTAGTATTACAACTACCCAAATATGGGAATTAAATTTTATAAGGGAGGAATCCTAGTTGAGATAAAGTGCTACGTGGTAGAAACTTGTTACATCCTCAAAAATTTATCTTGATCGGGCACGAATCTAGAGGAAAAATTAAGTCGGAAATTTTTAAAATTAAATTTGGGATCATTTGAACTCTGATTTCAACAAACTTAGAGTCGAACTGAATGTCTTGAAAATACAAACCCAAAGACACCAAATTTGACTCAATCCGAGCTCAAACGTGCCCAAAGTAAGGACACGAAGCATTTTTGGAAGGTTCGAACCACAATTTAGTTTACCAAAAAGTTTTTAAATGTGACATGCTTATAGTCAAATGAACCGGCTCGTTAAAACAAATCCAACGAGCTTAAGATCACAAAATTTTGACATCATTAAGACCTTCAAATGTCTAACGAAAGGTCCATAATCAAGGGATTCAACGTCGGCCGTCCATCTAAACCACTCCCCATTTACCATTCATCTTCCTCCTATTTATGGGTCATACTACTCTAGGAAATCTATAAATAGACCCCTCCTTCCTCTTAAAAGGGGGCCCCAAGCAAAAGAGCAAGAGAGATATCAAAGATGGCTCTTGCCCCTTAGCTCCTCCTTGACCACCGCGCGGAATTTCTCCAGACCATCACCTGAGGCCCGAACTTCTTCCAGACCACCACCTGAGGCC
Source organism: Dendrobium nobile (assembly GCA_022539455.1). Classification (NCBI taxonomy): domain Eukaryota; kingdom Viridiplantae; phylum Streptophyta; class Magnoliopsida; order Asparagales; family Orchidaceae; genus Dendrobium; species Dendrobium nobile. The sequence goes on from CM039723.1 coordinate 18,260,251, forward strand.
CGGACTTCCACCGGATCACCACCTAAGGCCCGGATTTCTACCAGACCACCACCTGAGGCCCGGAGTTCTACCTGAGGTCTAGACTTTTGCCGGACCACCACTAGAGGCTCGGACTTCCGCCAGACCATCACCTGAGGCCCGGACTTCTGCCATACCATCACCTGAGGCCCGGACTTTTGTCGAACCACCACATGAGGCCCTGACTTCTGCAGGACGATCACCTGAGGCCCGAACTTCTACCGGATCACCACGTCAAGCCCGGAGTTCTACCATACCACCACTTGAGGCCTGGACTTTTGTCATACCACCACCTGAGGCCCGAACTTCTGCAGAACCACCACCTGAGGCACAGACTTCTACATGACCACCATCTGAGACCCGAACTTCTGCCAGACCACCACATGAGGCCCAAAATTATGACGGACCACCACTTGAGCCACGCACTTTTACCGGACCACCACCTAAGGTCCGAACTTCTATCGGACCATCACTTGAGCCCTAGACTTATGTCAGACCACAATCTAACACCCGGAGTTCCGCCGGACCACCACCTGATGCCCGGAGTTCTAACAGACTATCACTTGACGCCTGGAGTTCTGCCGGACCACTATCGGACGTCAGACTTGCATCGAACCACTGCTCGACACTAAAGTTTTGCCAAACCACCGACATGCTACCAACTGAGACCCAAATTTTCAAGTAGCACCGAACTTCTACCAGTCCACCAAGTGACGCTGGACTTTCATCCCCGTTTATCACTAAATTTCAACCATACAATTGGCATTTGTAATTATATGATCGCCCTCAAGGACAAGTCAGCCCACTGTAATCTACTTGAATTCTAGTTGAGTCATTTTCAACTGGGTCAGGCCCCATGGTTTTTCCCCTTTCTAGGGTTTTCCACCTAAAAAATATTGTGCTCTCTGTGTGTGAGCTAAATATTCGTATAATGCTAAGACGTAGGATTATAACTATATCACTGCGTATACTCTAGCCCGCAAAATAACTAAATTTTAAACCAGCAGGGGCCACCTCTATAATCTTATGTCTTGTGGTTATATACAACAACATCAAACCTTTGTCCCACTACACGCGTAAATGTATATGTATATACTATAGGTTATATGTATATGTTAATTTTATGAATATAAAAGACTGCTTCTAAATACATAGGTGAGCGAAGACTCCTCGAGACTCCAAGTCCACTCAGCTGTCTCTCTCTCTCTCTCTCTCTCTCTCTCTCGATCGATCGATCGATAAATCAATGCAAAGCATAAACCCAAACGACCATAAAGTCTTCATCTTCTTGCTAACACCTTCAGCGGCGACAACCTTTCCTTCAGAGATTAATGGCTGCACTGACAAGGAGTCACACTTCGGACGCCATCGACCAGCTGAGCAAAGGATACGAGCACCTGACTCAGCTGCGCGCCCTCCTCCTCTCGTCCTCCCCGGCCAAAACAAACACAGCGCCACCGGCCATCCAGCTCTTGGATAAGGCTCTGCAGTGCGTCACCGCCGCCCTCTCCGAGCTCCAAATCAGCTCATCCAGCCATCACGCCCCCTCCATAGAAAACAGTATGAATTGTACTGAACCTTGCAAAAGGTATATTCAAAAGTTTATTAATATTTTGCTTGATATTTTTTTTATTGATAGATAATTCTTAATAATTGGGAGACAAAATACATGTTTTATACATAAAAAATCTCCTCAGTTTGTGATAAATTAGAAAGATTTGTAAAAGGAATTAATTATCTTTATATGTTTGCTTGCTGTAATGAACTAGGAAGAGAATTGATCAGCGATGGACAATAATGACCTCGGTGCCACATTTTGATGGATATGAATGGCGTAAGTACGGGGAGAAGAACATTCATGGATATAAGTTTCCTAGGTCAGTAGCCAAGGCTTACTACTTTTTTGGTTCTTATGGGGATATATATATATATAATTTATATTTAATATTTTAATTTTAATGTTTATTTGTATAACACTATATATATAATTTCTCAATCATATCAAAATATTTTTATTGTTTATCATATATTTTAATTACTTTTGTAGAAAACTAATACAGGAAGAGAGAAGAGAAACTGAGGGAAAACCTGTCGTGTATTTCCTTGAGTTACATTTGTACAATAGATTAGAATATATAGCTAATTCTATAACTAGATACACTTGTCATCATTCTATAGGATGCAAGAAGTACATTGTTTATTTAATTCTTGTTTAATATTCCCCCACAAACTGAGGATTCTTGAGAGATCGTCAGTTTGGAGCGTAGGAATCTAAATCGGTTGGTAGACAACGATTTTGTAAGAATATCGGCCACTTGATCTGTAGTATTGATTGGAAGTAGTTGAATGTTGTTTGTTTGAATTTGATCTCGAACGAAACGTTGATTGATTTCGATATGTTTGGTTCGTGCGTGGAAAACCGGATTGTTCGTCAAAACAATTGCCGACGTATTGTCACAGAAGAGATCAATTTTGTCATCATGATTGATCCCGAAATCAAGTAGTAACCTTTTGATCGAAATGGTGTCAGCTGTTGCCGCTGCTAATGCCTGATATTTCGATTCAATTGATGAGCGAGAAACGGTACTTTGTTTCTTGACGGTCCAAGATACCAAAGTGTTGCCCAGAAATGTGAAAATCCCGATGTAGACTTTCTGGTATCTTGATCTCCAGCCCAGTCCGCATTCGAGAACGTAGTGAGGTGTAGCGATGATTTCATGATGGGTAGTCCGAAATCAATTGTTCCATGGATATACCGAAGCAGTCTCTTTAACAGATAGCAGCGATTACTGTTGGGATCATGCATGTGCTGAGATAAGATGTTGACGGCGAACGCGATGTTAGGACGTGTGATTGTGAGGTATTGAAGAGCACCCGTTATCCGTCTGTACGTGTGCTGATCAAATGCGGGAGTGTCTGTTGAAATGTTGTCAGGCATTTTTGTACAAGAGGGATTAGCTAGGGAGTTGCAATTACTAAGATTCACTTGCTGAAGAATAGATTTGGCATAGGAGGTTTGAGAAAGGAAGTACTTATCTGTAGCCTTTAGGATCTTGATGCCAAGGAAGTGGTGCGCTGGCCCGAGTTGCTTCAGCATGAATTATTGTTTGAGTTGAGGAAGCAGACGGTGAATCGCTGAGCTGTCATTGCCCGTGATTAATATATCGTCCACGTAGACCAGAAGGTAGATGCGGATATTAGATTGGTGGAATGTGAGAAGGGATTGATCCGCTTTGCTATGTTTGAAACCAATTTTAAGGAGGTAATTGGTGAAAGTCATGAACCACTGACGCAGAGCTTGTTTGAGGCCATATATAGCCTTGCGTAATAGACAGATGTGGTTCATATGAGTAGTGTCTTCAAACCCCTTTGGTTGCTTCATATAGACAATTTCGTCGAGTGTTCCATGCAAGAACGTGTTAGTGACGTCCAATTGTTCAACCTGCCATCCATGAATTAAAGCAATTGTAAAAAGAATTCGTATTATGGGAAGTTTTGCTACCGGACTGAAGGTTTCACTGTAGTCGAGTCCATGTTCATGTATGTTCCCTTGAGCCACTAACCGCGCTTTGTATCAGGCTATTGAGCCGTCTGAATTGAGCTTAGTTCTGTACGTCCACTTACAACCTAGTATTAATGCGTTGTTGGGAGACGGAACTAGATCCCAAGTGCCTTGTTGTTGCAAGGCTAAAAATTCAGATGCCATTGCCTTTCTCCAATTTATACTTTTGTTGGCTTCATGATAGTTGCACGGTTCCTGAATATGGGTAGATTCAGTTTCCATATGAGCTAAGTTGAATCTACGATTTGGTTTAAGGGATCTTGTTTGAAAACGGGTGATCATGTGATGCTTGGTGGGTTGAGTGTGCACGGGAGAGACAGAGGTAGATCTGGTTGTATCCTCTGGACTGTTGGTGCCTTGATGTGGCGTGTATACTTCAGGAAGTTGGGTGGCAGGGACTGTTATGTGTGTAGGCACGGATGGTGTATGGACAGTAGTATAACGCATAGGAACGGATGTTGGCAGAAGCAGAGCCAGTGCGGTATCAAGCACTGGATTAGTATCATTGATCCCGACATGCTGAAATGGAAAAGATTTTTCGTTAAATTGAACATGTCTCGAAATAACTATACGATTGTTTGAATATTCATGCATTTATAGCCTTTTTGAGTGTTCGAGTATCCCATGAAGACATTGACAGCGGATTTGGGATGAAATTTGGTTCGACCGTGAGGAGGAGTTAGAATAAAACATTCACAGCCGAATGTTCTCAGATGTGCATAGGACGGTTTTGTGTTGAACATCAGCTGCATAGGAGAAATGGAGTTTGTGTTAGTAGATGGAAGTCGATTTAAAAGATACGTGGTCGTGGACACTACATCTGCCCAATACGTATGTCACGACCCGACCCGAGACGGATCCCGCTCGCACCGGGCCGCGACACGGAAACGAAAACGAACGAACTGACCAGGATCTGGTTTTGGAATTGGCTTCGAAACTGAATCTTCCAAATTATTTAATCAAACAAACACAAAACAAAGAAACACAGAGCTACTATAAATCACCAAACACAGCGGAACAAAACATCTATCTTTTCTTTTCCTCAAAACAATCATCTACAGATACAGTACATGGCTTTTGAACAGAAAGAAAGACAGAACAGAAAAGCCATGACTGTACAAAAATCAAAAGGTACAAACAATACCTACTGATCAGAACTCAGAAATCTAATCCTGGACTTCCTTCCCTTTCCCAGAACCTGAAAACCACCAGAAAACAAGAGTGAGCTCAACAGCTCAGCAAAGCAACAAACCTCCAATCAAAACTCTCAGAATCCAAAATCAAACTCATCAAACAGAAATCCGTACTGAATTCAGAACAGAATCGGACAGATATCAAATCGGACATATATCACATCAGAATCATAATCGTACAGATCATATCACATCAGAGTACAAATCAGAATGGATTAAATCAACAGAGTCAGAATCGTACAGGAATAAGAAATTCAAATCATAGCAGAACAAAACTGAACGGAACAGATATCAAATTAACAGAATTGTACGGAATCAGAAGACGTATCAAATCAGAAACATAACAGATCAAACATATCACATTAACAGAATCAGAAATCAGAATTTCAGATCATATCGTATCAGAATCATAATTGCTTACAGAACATATACGGAAAGCAGAATCAGATTGAATCAGATATCAGATAATATTTCATAGCTAAAACTAAACTAAATAGAATCACTACGGATTCTGACCCTTATGTCTCCCATGTGCTCACGGCACCAGAAATTCTATGAGTAATTAATAACTAAGTGTGCTCACGGCACCAGAACAACAGGATTCCTCGGATCCGGAACAGAACAGATATTTCTCCAACTTGAGCTCAACTAAGATTTCCCCAGACACTAACTGAATCTCATAGGATCCAGGCCCCTTATAACTCCCTTTTTAGAGCATATACAGATAGCATTTCAATTCAGAAGAATTCCGGACAAATCAGAAATCAGACAAAAATCGGGCAGCACAACAGCAGTATACGGAATTTACACAATTTTTCCTGAAAATCAAAATTCACCAAATTCGCACAGAATGTAGATAATCACATTTCAGAACATTTATTCTACTGCACCGATAATTTTTAATTTCACAGAAAAATGCAGTCGACTAAAAACACCGCCGAATCAAAAATACTCGGACAAAAATCTTCAGAAAATAACCAAAATGTGCACACTCGGCACGTCAACAGCATATAGAAAGTTACGCGGTAAAAACTGAACCAATCAAAAGATACGGACGAAAATCATTAACGGAAACGAAATCCGAACAGAAAATACCGCCAAACACGACGGTTCTGAAAATTGAGAAAGGCGGAATGTGCCTTATCTTGCGTACAGCAATATCTCGAACAGTCTCCTCGGACGAAAACGGCTCCGCGTCATCCGAAAATCAACTTTTCTCCAAAATTCCACGACTTTCTCTCTCCTCGGCTGATATTTTTGTTTTTAATCATTTTCTCTCTCCTCCAAATGACTTGAAATCAGCTTTATAAACTTCAGATCAGCCCGGCCGATCGCCAAATCGTCCCAGGACGATCAGACCAAATTGGATCGTCCTGGACAGTTCCCAGAACTATTCTCAGGCCGACATTTTCTACAGTGCCGATCGGCCTGGACGATGTCCTCAATCGGCCTGGACGATGTGTACAGAAAATCACCTGGAGCAAATCTGGGCAAATTCTGGAGCAAAATTCCACAGATCTTCCCAGGACGATCCTGGAGCAGATTTTTGATATTACAATCTCCCCAACTTCAGAAAAATGTCGTCCTCGACATTATCCAATCCAAACTCAATCAAAACAAGTACGAGTACGACCGTCTCATGTCAGACTCCTTCTCCCAAGTCGCTTCTCGTGCAGTCCGGTGCTTCCACTGGACTTTAACCATCGGAATCTCTTTATTTTTTAACTTTCGGACGTCGTACGCCAAAATTAACTCTGGCTCTTCCTTGTACGCCAGATTTTCCTGAATCTCAACCTCGTCAGCTGACATCTTCTTCCCAGAGTCTGAAACCCACTTCCTCAGAGTGGAGACGTGAAACACATTGTGCACGTCAGGCATCGAATCAGAAAGCAACAGTCGGTAAGCAGATTTTCCAATTCTTTCCAAAATCTCAAACGGTCCAACATACCTTGGACTCAGCTTACTCACCTGACCAAATCTGCTCACACCCTTCATCGGACTGACTTTGACATACACAAAGTCACCAACTTGAAACTCAACAAACCTGTGCTTCTGATTATAATACTTCTGTTGTCGATCCTGAGCCGCTTTCAATCTTTCTTTTATCAAACTGATCTTCTTAACAGTTTCCTCAATAAAAGTGGCACCCAGTTCCTGTCTATCTCCGATCTCAGTCAAAGTCAAAGGAGTACGGCACTTCCTGCCATACAGAGCTTCGTACGGTTCCATACCAATACTGTACTGAAAATTGTTGTTATAAGCAAACTCAATAAGCGGAATATGATCTTCTCAGCTTCCGCCAAAGTCCAGAACACAAAGTCTCAACAGATCTTCCAGCACCTGAATGGTCCTCTCAGACTGTCCATCGGTCTGAGGATGAAAGGCTGTACTGAAATGCAGTTTCGTACCCAAGCCTTGCTGAATACCTTTCCAAAGTCTGGAAGTAAACCGTCCATCTCGATCAAAAACAAACACTCGAGGCACACCATGCAATCTGACTATTTCCTTCAAATAAATCTGTGCCAAACGATCCACCGGATCGGTCTGTCTGATCGGAAGAAAATGGGCTGACTTCGTCAATCGATCTACAACTACCCAAATAGCGTCGTGCCCTTGTCTAGATCGAGGAAAACCCATCGCAAAGTCCATCGTTACCTCCTCCCACTTCCACTCAGGGATAGGCAACGACTGCAACAGTCCACCTGGTCACTGATGCTCTGCCTTCACCAACTGACAGGCTTCGCATCTCGACACAAACTCTGCCACATCCTTCTTCATTCCAGGCCACCAGAACAAAAGCTTCATATCAGCATACATCTTACCACTGCCTGGATGAACAGTGTAGCCTGAATGATGAGATTCATGCAGAATCTCCTGCCTCAAATCCCCAAATATAGGTACCCACAACCTATTCTTACAGAAAATAGCACCAGAAGCAGAAATTCGAAGTTCAGGAGTCTTACCAGATCCAATCTGAGCAATCAACTTCGAATAATCAGAATCTGACTTCTGGGCTTCCTGAATCCGTGCTTCCAAAGAAGACTGAATGTTCATCTGAGCCAAATCCAAATCACTAGAGGAAATCACCTCCAACTGCAATCGCTCCATGTCTCGAATCAGGAAATCATCAAAAGTAAGCTGCAAACCTGATAATCCAGAAGATTTCCTGCTCAGAGCGTCCGCTACCACATTAGCCTTCCCAGGCTGATACTGAATAATCAAATCATAGTCCTTGATCAACTCGAGCCATCTTCTCTGTCTCAAATTCAGATCCTTCTGAGTGAAAATATACTTCAGGCTCTTATGATCAGTGAAAATCTCACATCTGACGCCATACAGGTAATGACGCCAAATCTTCAAAGCAAAAACAACAGCAGCTAACTCCAAATCATGCGTCGGGTAATTCTTCTCATTGTGGTTTCAACTGTCTAGTAGCATAAGCAATTACCCTTCCATTTTGCATCAGCACACAACCCAAACCTTTCAATGAAGCATCACTAAATACCTGAAATCCTTCCGCTACCTGACGGAAGTGCCAAACACTGGAGCTGAAGTCAAACAGTCCTTCAATCTCTGGAAAACTAGCTTCACACTCCGGTGTCCAAACAAAAGATACTGACTTCTGAGTCAGTCTCGTCAGAGGCGTCGAAATCTATGAAAATCCTCTCTCACAAATTTCCTATAATACCCGGCCATGCCCAAGAAACTACGTACCTCAAATACCGTAGTTGGCCTTGGCCAATCAGCAACCGCCTGAATCTTCTGGGGATCAACAGAAATACCTTCTCCGCTCACCACATGCCCCTAGAAAAGAAATGCTCTTCAGCCAGAATTCACACTTGGAGAACTTGGCATACAACTGATGCCGTCTTAGAGTCTCCAACACAATCCTCAAGTGTCTGGCATGATCATCCTCAGAAGCAGAATATACCAGAATATCGTCGATGAAGACAATCACAAACTGATCCAAAAACTCCCTGTGAGGGGGGTTGGGGCTTCGGATCTGATTCTTCCAAATTATTAATCAAACAAACACAAACAAGAACACAGAGCTACTTAAATCACCAAACACAGCGGAACAAAACATCTATCTTTTCTTTTCCTCAAAACAATCATCTACAGATACAGTACATGGCTTTTGAACAGAAAGAAAGCAGAACAGAAAGTCATGACTGTAACAAAAATCAAAGGTACAAACAATACCTACAATCAGAACTCAGAAATCTAATCCTGGACTTCCTTCCCTTTCCTAGAACCTGAAAACCACCAAAAACAAGAGTGAGCTCAACAGCTCAGCAAAGCAACAAACCTCCAATCAAAACTCTCAGAATCCAAAACCAAACTCATCAAACAGAATCCGTACTGAATTCAGAAAGAATCGACAGTATCAAATCGGACATATATACACATCAGAATCATAATCGTACAGATCATATCAATCAGAGTACAAATCAGAATGGATTAAATCAACAGAGTCAGAATCGTACAGAATAAGAAATTCAAATCATAGCAGAACAAAACTGAACGGAACAGATATCAAATTAACAGAATTGTACGGAAACAGAACCGTATCAAATCAGAAACATAACAGATCAAACATATCACATTAACAGAATCAGAAACAGAATTTCAGATCATATCGTATCAGAATCATAATTGCTTACAGAACAAAACGGAAAGCAGAATCAGATTGAATCAGATATCAGATAATATTTCATAGCTAAAACTAAACTAAAAGAATCACTACGGATTCTGACCCTTATGTCTCCCATGTGCTCACGGCACCAGAAATTCTTGAGTAATTAATAACTAAGTGTGCTCACGGCACCAGAACAACAGGATTCCTCGATCCGGAACAGAATCAGATATTTCTCCAACTTGAGCCAACTAAGATTTCCCCAGACACTAACTGAATCTCATAGGATCCAGGCCCCTTATAACTCCCTTTTTAGAGCATATACAGATAGCATTTCAATTCAGAAGAATTCCGGACAATTCAGAAATCAGACAAAAATCGGGCAGCACAACAGCAGTATACGGAATTTACACAATTTTTCCTGAAAATCAAAATTCACCAAATTCGCACAGAATGTAGATAATCACATTTCAGAACATTTATTCTACTGCACCCGATAATTTTAATTTCACAGAAAAATGCAGTCGACTAAAAACACCGCCGAATCAAAAATACTCGGACAAAAATCTTCAAAAATAACCAAAATGTGCACACTCGGCACGTCAACAGCATAAGAAAGTTACGCGGTAAAAACTGAACCAATCAAAAGATACGGACAAAAAATCATTAACGGAAACGAAATCCGAACAGAAAATACCGCCAAACACGACGGTTCTGAAAATTGAGAAAGGCGAATGTGCCTTACCTGCGTCACACATTATCTCGAACAGTCCCTCGGACGAAAATGGCTCGTGTCGTCCGAAATCAACTTTTCTCCAAAATTCCACTACTTTCTCTCCTCGGCTGATATTTTTTTTTAATATTTTCTCTCTCCTCCAAATGACTTGAAATCAGCTTTATAAACTTCATCGCCCGGCGATCGCAGATCGCCTGGCCGATCGCCAATCGTCCAGGACGATCAGACCAAATTGGATCGTCCTGGACGGTTCCCAGAACTATTCTCAGGCCGACTTTTCTACAGTGCCGATCGGCCTGGACGATGTCCTCAATCGGCCTGGACGATGTGTACAGAAAATCACCTGAGCAAATCTGGGCAAATTCTGGAGCAAAATTCCACTGATCGTCCCAGGACGATCCAGATCGTCCTGGACGATCCTGGAGCAGATTTTTGATATTACAACGTATGTGGCATGAATGCCATGTGTAGTAGTGTTCTAGTCGTCTCCATGATGTGCTGGTGCTTTCTTTCAGCAATCCCGTTTTGCTCCGGCGTGTACGGACAGGACGTTTGATGTAGAATACCTTTTAATTGAGTAAAGGGTCTTAAATTGATTGTTGATGTACTCCCGTCCACCGTCTGTGCAAATTTCTCTGACTTTCTTGTTCATTTGTCGTTCAATAAATGTAATAAAATCTATGAATGTTTTAGTGACATCAGATTTGAACATAATAGGAAATAACCATGTGAACCGAGAAAAATCATCGATGAAAAGTACATAATAGCGAAAGCCTTGATGCGAGGGAACCAGCGAAGGTCCCCAAACATCATAATGCACAAGCTCAAGAATGTTTCTTTTTCTGTTACTAGAATTAGGAAAAGATAATTTGTGACTTTTGCAAGTCATACAAGAATTACAAGAAAATCTAATGCTAGATATATGAAGATTAACGTTGTTGTAGAAGATATTCCGGATGACTTGGTGAGTTGGATGCCCAAGCCTATTGTGCCAGTCGTACGCCGTGATTGAGGAAGTGTACAGAGCTTTGTTCCCGTCTATTTGCGGCGTAGAGGAGCTCCTATACAGCCCATTTTTACTGCTGCCTTTGAGAATCTGATGATTAGTGAGAATATCCTTAAAGACAAAACATTTGCATCAAATGTTATCGAAATGTTATTATCTTTGACTAAATGCGAAATGGAAAGTAAATTATGCGAGATAGCAGGTATATGTAAGAGTTTAGAAAGATGGAGCTTACGAGTCGGGATTGGAAGAATGCCCGTGCCCGAATGAGAGATGGGTAATGTTCTTCCATCCCCGATGGCGACGTTGTCGGAACCGCTGTACTCTTTGACATTAGCAAGATTGTCCAGAGTGTTTGTCATGTGCAATGAAGCTCCCGAGTCAAGATACCAGTCGTCTGTGGATAGTTCAGTCTTCGATAGCAGAGCATTGTTTGATTTCGTCGGATTGTTCACTGGAGTGTAGTTGGGATTGAGGCGGTGCCAACACACATCGACAGTGTTACCTTTCTTCATACAAATTTGACAAGCAAGATGAGAAGCAGTGTTCGCGCGAGGTTGCTGATTTCCGGTCGAGTATGTTCGACCGCGTCCTCTTCTTGATCTGCCCCTGGTGGTGTAAGTGTTGTTTGATTGTCAGCCGCAACCGATTGCTTTGACGCATCAAACTTAATGTGAATTTCTTCACTAATGAGTAGTGCATAGAGATTATCCAAGCTTAGCTGTGTTTGCATCGTTCGCACTGTAGTTTTGAATGGGTTGTACGCAACAAGGAGGCCATTCAAGATATAATGAAGAACATCTTTAAAGTCAAGTTTTGCTCCGGTGTATGCAATTTGATCAACAAGTTTCTTGATCTCGGTGAGATATTGTGTCATAGAGAGATTGTTCATGGATATACTTTGCAATTCGTTCTTCAGCTGAATTACTTTGGAACGATTCATCGACTTGAATCGGATTTGCAAAGTTGTCCAGATTTTGGAGGTGGATTCAAGATGCACCACATACGGAAGGATTTGCGGTGAGATAGTCGCACAGATGGCCGCCGCGAAGTTTTGATCCATAACCTCCATCTGGTACGTTGGTGGTTCGGATCTTGAATTTTCTGGATCTTGATCATGAGAGGGCATCGACGATGTTGTCGTTGGATCAAGAAATGCTTGGAAACCATTCGCCTTGAGCAGCTTGTGGATTTGGTTGCTCCATATCGAATAATTTTTTGATGAAAGAGGATGGGGAATTAGGGATTTGAGGTTAGATATTACGAATTTGAGAGAAGGATGGATAAGGGATTTATCAGAGACAACACCTAAGATATCGTCGGTCTTGGAGGAGGAGGCGGAAACCGAGTTTGCCATGGATTTACCTCAGGATAAACCTACTTCTGATACCATGTAGAAAACGAATACAGGAAGAGAGAAGAGAAACTGAGGGAAAACCTGTCGTGTATTTCCTTGAGTTACATTTGTACAATAGATTAGAATATATTGAATTCTATAACTAGATACACGTGTCATCATTCTATAGGATGCAAGAAGTACATTGTTTATTTAATTCTGTCTAATACTTACATATATATATATATATATATATATATATATAATATATATATAAATATATAATAAATAAATATATATATATATATGATAAACTAATGATGAGATGCCTAATAATTAATTTGGAGAGGGAATTCATAAGCATGCAGATTTGTTTTTATTAATCATTGCATTTTTAGAAACGTATAGTATGTCCTAAGTCCATTTAAAGTCAACTAATTGAAATATATATACATATACAACTTTCTCTCACAAAAGAAAAAGAAGTTTTTCGCAACTTGATTTCAATCACAATTATATTACCACTGCACATAATCATCATAAATATATATTAAAAACTACTTGACTTCAGCTAGTCAGAGGAAAAATCTCTCTATCAAGACTATTGACTATGAGCAATCCTCAAACACTAAATAGAGGTAAGAATATAAAATTCTTTCCTCACAAGCCACCACCTGAACATAAATTCAGGATATTAAAAATAAAAGGGGACAATCAAATTAAAATTGTAACATTTATTATCATGCTTAAGGCTGTATTGAAGTGTATATATTTGGAAAAAGCAATTATTACACATGTTACAAAGGCTCCAATATCAATTCCTCTGTGTATGAGAAGCTTCAAGTTTATAATAAGAGATCAAATCAACAATGTTGAAGATAGCACATGTAAAGCTTCATAATCTAATTTGAAAGAATTATTATTTTATCTTTTAATAAACAATAATTAGAGCTATATAATTTCTTTTATCAATATAAATACCAACAAAAATAAAGCTATTCATCAAAATATCAATATATGTATTCATTTTTAAAAAAATCATATAAACTAATTTGGATTTATACAATCGTAACATATTTATCTTGCCTTGAGTACAAAAGAATAGCAAAAATAACAAGAACATAAACCTGAAGGATCATGGTCAATCTCACACTCGTACTCTTTTGCTCAGACTTAAAATTCATTTAATCATACATAATGAGCTCAAGAGCCCAGCAAGTAACTAAATCTTACAACTAAATCAATATGCGACAATGAAGCAATTTGCATGTCAGTAGTCAAATCATAAAAGTAACATTTATATGATTATGAATTTTTGTAGAAACAGTAAAGCTCACATGCATACAATAATAGTAAAATATGTAAACAATAAAACAATATTGTATGGAAACTAACAAATCAGTATAGTGGAGAAATCAGTAAACCAGTATAAGTGTCGAATCAATAAAACCATCGTCATATCAGTGATAACTTAATGATATAAAGTGATAAAATTAAATCATCAGTAAAGAACTGTCAAACTTAAATCAATATAGTAAAATCATATAATTATGCAGGGGCGGATCCAGCTTCTTTGTTCAGGGTGGGCAAAAAAATTTTTTTTTGTGCGGGATGGGCAAACATGCTTAGGATTTATAAAATGAGGGCAAAAAAATTTTTTGAGAGGGGGCAAAATACCAAAAATATCCAAAATATTCCAAACAATCCCTCTAAAAAAAAAAAAAATTTTGAGGGTGGGCATTTGCCCCCCCTCAAGTCAATGGGGGTCCGCCCATGTAATTATGTACACATGATATCCAATATGTTGCTTGCATAGTATATTCAATATTAATATAGTGAATTCGTAGCAAACATTATCAATGTTTGTATCAATAAAAAAAATCAGTGGTAGTAGTAGTAAAATAATACTATAATAGTAAATCCGTATAGTGACAATAAATTCATACAGTACTATGAACAATGTTTCAATAACATGTATTTCAATAGTCACACTAAACTAGTAATAAGTCCTAATTTAAGTGTGTTTTTTTCAATATTATATCAATATCAGTAAATCATTAGCTCAGGAAATAGAGCCATCACTCTTTGTTCATTGACACAATAAATATCTCTTTATAACTCTCAATCAATATATCACGTGAATCAATCGAAGATAACACCAAATCATATATTTGAAGGATAATCCGTCGACCCACCATCATATACATGTTAATCTTTTTCAACCAACATATATAGTAAATAATCAATCCATAATTATTTTTTTCCCACACATAAATTATTATTATCACAATTATATAATAGTAATAGCAACTGATAAATCAAATGTATATATTCATTTTCAATACATTATAGTAAATTAAATATAGTTGAGCTTAATTCAAAATGTGCAAAAATATCCTAATGGTATGCAACAAAAAATCCTATTGAGCAAAACTTTACATTTTCAGAAATTAACCAAATTATCATATATAACAATATTCTGAAGCTTTAATTGAACTAAAGCACTTTAGATGTCAAAATGAATTTATAAATTGGTAAAAATCGTAGATTTTTTAAAATCAACTGATGGAAAATATTTTCAAATAAACACTCAAAACATTTATAGGCTCAATATCTATAATATATAAAAAATTACGTGGTGAAAGTTTTACCAATGAAAAATTATCCTTATTTTTTTATACAAAAAAAACAAATTTGATCAGAAAAATATAAAAGAATATTAAATTATTGAAATCATAAATATGATAATAGTTCCTTATAGCTAGACGAGTAAATCTCTCAATATGGTCAACTGAAAAAAATCATCTATTGCCTTCAAACCTAGCTTTCTTTTTTTCTTTCTCCTCAAATCCTCTCTTACTTCTCTCTATTTTCCCTTACAAGTCTTCTCTTAACCAATTGAAGAAGAGAAAAATGATTTAATGGATTTATAATGGCATAACATATTTTATAATAAAATAATAATATAAGTATAAAATAAACTATATAATTAAATCAATTTTCAGTTTAAAATTCATATAAATCTTTTTCGGGCTTCAAAAATTATAGAAAAATATCCATAAAATAGCTCATTTTATTTAAAAATTTTGATAAAATCATTTTGTAAAATAGACTCCTAACGACCTCAAAATCTCCACTTATACTAATATGTATCAATTTATTAAGGAATAACACTAATGCCCAAAAATTATGAAAAATTAATTATGTAATTAAATCACTATAATATCTATGTTATGGTAAAGACGAATTATGATTTAGCTTATAATGACTTCTAAAAAAATTTATTTATCTGAGTCAAAATACAAACTACGTCACATATGTTATAATCTCTTGTAACATTAATCTAACAAGCAATGTCATTAATCTTCTTGTTGATTCAAAAAGGATTATTAGCTTTTGGTTTGAGCTTTCCAAATGGTCATATAGGAAACCATCTCAATCGAATCCAAACAAAAATCCTGCCTTAAAAGTATATCTTTCTTGGATTTTTTGAGTTGGGCCTGATATATAGAATTCTTAAAACAAAATTTGACTTGATCTAGAATTAGATCCTTTCGTCAGATATTCTTTCCCATGAAACAACATAATAGGCTGCCCAAACTCCTATTGGTCGTCTCCATCTATCCATCAATTTGTGGGTGGGATATTGAACTAAATCGAAGTTTAGTTCCTAATTTCCAGCAAAATGTCTCTCAAAAGTGACTTAAGAACTTAACATCATGATCAAAGATGACAAACTTTAAGATTCCATATAATTAGACTATTTCTAAAAAATTAAGTCGACAATATAAGCGACATCGAGTGTTTTATTGCACCACATAAAATATATAATTTTAAATTTGATACACAACTACATAATCGAATTTTATTTCAATAAGGCCTCGTTTGAGATGGCTTAATTTTGCCTTTCTGTTTTGAAACGACAAAGTAATTTTTGGTTGTTGTTTGTATGTGATACTTTGGAAAACTATTTTTTCCCGGTAACTTCAT